>JAUCBN010000001.1:19543333-20860416 GCA_035048815.1 Abelmoschus esculentus
TAAAAGTAAAAACACATATAAGTTTGAGTGTTGAGTAAACTAAATAAACTAAACTAACTAAAGTGATATCAAATATGAGAGAGAGGGTAGGATACAGTTGTGTTGTATTGTGGATTAGATTGATCTACTTTTGTTCAATGTAATTGCATTGCATTGCCTCGGCAATACTACAGATACTGTCTCGGCAGCGACAATGTTCTCTACCGCGGCAATCCATTGCTCTTGGATAGATTTACCAAATTTCGGCAAAGTGTCCTTGTATGGCTCCGCTTATCCCTAAGTCAAAACACTATTGAAAGTCAGTCCTTGATGATACCTCTCAACGTTAATCAATTATAACCAACAACCAATCACATACTTTTTTTAGTCACTGAAACTCTTAACCTATCCCTAGGCCGAGTTAGTATCCTCCAATCAAGTTGAATATCGCACTGACTACTTTTGTGAGTCTAGCTCTCCCGAGTCTAGATAAATAGATTACTTACAAACTTCCCTCTCGGGCTTAGATGTAAGAATAAAGAATGGCAAAGAGTGAGCAAATTTTGATATTTTATTGCATTGAAACAAGAATCAAAATACAATCTCGTCTCACAAATACTTGACAACCTTCACCAAAACCCTAAGAAAACTTAAAACATGATGGGAAGAATTATTCCTAAAACTCTCTCAAAATTCGGCTCTTAAGATCTATGGTATATGTAACCCCTAGGACGGCTATGCCTTATATAGGCTTGGCCTAGGGCAAACCTTTCCTAATTATAGTACAACTTGAAGTAGGGAACAAGTTATGTACATAGGGTAAATATTTTCAAGTTTGATCTTCTAGAAGGTTTCATCCCGCGTGGCCTTGTCCTTGGGCTTTTATTGTGTTGTTCAGCTCCGATTCTTGGGCTTCTTGCTTAGTAACATTCTCCTCATTTTTCTCCTTCAATTGCCAGCTATATTGCCTTTTCCTTCTCTGCTGCATCGGCATCAAGTCCTGCCTCGGCCTCATTCTACTACTTCGGTAGTACTTGTTCCTGCACATATAAGAAAATACAGTAAAGTACGCCTTTTCTACAAATATAATCTTTAATGGCATAATCCCTATATTTATTACATTAAGCCCATGCATTGGTTCAAGTAGGTGTAGATTTGATGATAAGTACCCATGAAAAATATAGAAAGTGATAGTGAGTTGAGCACTTATCACACCCCCAAACTCGAACTATTGTTTGTCCTCAAGAAATGCGAACCATCAATTTGTCAAACTCTATTCTCTCTTAGTTTTATGCTTCCATCTATTCTCCCCACCATAACTATGTCTATTCTTTAGACTTAACCTTTCGGTTTCCTAAGTGTGTACTTAGAAGACAAGCTATAAGGCTAGTCTGTGTGTGTGTTTTGTGGACAAGTTTGAATAAAGGTCTTCTTAGATAAACTCTAAGTTCAAGACAAATAGACTTGGTTTTAGTGTACTCTTCTTATAACAATAATTCCTTGAGCCAATTTCGGGCACCTCAAGTATTGTGTTTTCTATTTCTTAACTCCTTATTTCTTTTTCTATTCTTTTATGCATACTAGATCCAATTTCGGGCACCTCTAGCATGAAGAAGAGTTTTTCCTAGAGCCGGTCATAGACACCTCTAGTTAACTTTCCAAAATCTAAGTCTTTATCAGCTAAGTTTATTAAAAGAATTCCTATAGCCAAACAAGTTCCGAAAGTGGTTTTAAAATTCAACCTTATAGTAAGCTTCTAAGTTTTTCTCCTTAAGTATCCTAGAATCAAGTCTTCAAAACAGATCCTCACTATGGTAAGGAGAAAGATTTTTATTGCCTTTTAGAATAAACTAAGACAATACTGATGAAAAGCAGTGCAAAAGTATGACAACAGTTTTAAGTACAGTTAAACAAAAAATTTTATCACTAAAAACTTCCTTTTCATGGCAAGGCCGTGGCAGTAGATTGCCTCGGCAGTAGATTGCCTCGGCAGTAGCTCTACACCCTCAAACTTAAACCAAGCATTGTCCTCAATGCTTAATTTAGGGGCAGGCATTAGGTAAAAAAATAAGCAGATAGAAAAAGAACAATTTATATAGGCAACAAGAAAGAAGAACAATTAAGATGATTCGAAAGAACTCTCTTCCACAATTTGTCTCCTTAGTCTAGTTGCTGATGGCTATGCCCTTGGTGATGGTGATGGCTTTGCACTTCTCGGCGACTGAACTCTCGTATGTGTTGCCCTTTTTATTGGGGCTTTAACTTCTTCTCCTCCTTCATCGTCTATATCCGTGATCTATGTGCCGCCTTCATTCTCTGAATCTTCTCCGGCAGGCTGGATACTGGGCTTAGCATCGAATGAACCATGGTAGACGTATTCATCGATTTCCCTTGAAAGCCTACTCATTGGAATTGGGGATCTTGGGGGAGTGTTGAAAACTCCCCTTCGCTTTGATGGTCTTCTGCTTGCGGATGATGCCGCGGCAGCGTCTGCTGCCTAAATGGGCCAACTGCATGGAATTACTGCTACGGTCTGGAGGTGAAAAATGGTCTCGGAACTGAATATGGAGTGGTCTCTGTGTAAGGTGTTGCCGTTACAAATATGTTTGTAGGACATTCTGGAAATTGTGCTCCTTGGTTGGGGAAGTTCTACATCATCATCTAGGCAAGGGTGTTGTTGAAGTCTCTTTGGTATTCCATGTATCTTTGCTGGTGAAGGTCCATGGCTCCCATCCTCTAAAGAATTTCCTTGTAGGGGTCTGCTACGTCTGGGGCTTCGGCAGTGCCTGGCATCTCTACCGTGTATTAAGCTTTGATGCGTGTGGTATAAGCGTAATTTTAGTGCAAGTGTATACGTTGTCAAGTAATAAAATGATAAGTATATCGTGTATCATCTCCACAGGGATTGATATACTTAATATATCTTTATTCCCTTACTCCTGAAAATAAAGTAAAAACACAAATAAGCTAATTTGTTTTATCTAACTAAATAATTAAATAACAAAACATAAAATAAAAGGTTGAGAACGATTATAGAGAAAGTGGGTAAGATCCATTTGCGTCAATTAGTGGATTCAATTGATCTTCTTCTTGTCTAATGTAATCACACAATACTGCTTTGACAGTACTAAGATACTGCCTCGGCAACATTGGTGCTCCTCTGCTGCAGCAATCTCTTGTTCTTGGTCAGAGGTATCAAAGTTTAGCAAAGTATCTATGACTCCGCTCATCTCTGAGTCAAAGTACTGTTGATTCTCGGTCCTTGACGATACCTCTCGGCGTAAACCAAAGCTAACCACCAACCAATCCAACACTTCTTTTAGATGCTGAAACTCTTAACCTATATCCTGGGCTTCCAAAAGAGTCTAGGCCGAGTTAGTGTCTACAACACCGTACTTATCCCTTTCGTGAATCTACATCTCTCGATGCTAGATAAATAGATTACTTGCAAACTTCTCTCTCGAGCTTGAATACAAGAACAAGGAATGACAATAGGATAAGCAAACTTTGATTTTATTATTGCATAAGAACAAAGATACAAGAATCAATCTTCTCTCACTAATATCGAAAACCTTCACCTATCCCTAAAAAATTTAGAACATATTATCGTGTAAGTACAATTATTAGGGAGAAAGGTTTTCTCTAAAAATCGGCTCTCCTAGACAATGTGGCCGGCTAAGGTATTTATAGTCATAAACTAGGGCAAAGCTTTCCTAAATAAACTTCAATTTGGAGTAGGGAACAAGTCTTCTTCAAGGAATCTAATATTTCCAAGTTTGCCTCCTTCTAGAAGGGTTTTCCCGTTGGTCTTTGTTTTGGGCTTTTAGTGCGCTAGCCTGGTCTAATTGGTGCGCTGCATCTTCTAGAATATTCTTTATATTTTTATCTTTCATCGCTCCCCCATTGTTGGTGCTGCCACACTAGATTTTGCCACGGCCTTGTCTTCTGCCTCGGCCGCAACACTGCTTCTCTGCCACTTCGGCTCTGGATATTCTTGCATGTACAAAATATGTAATAATATCTGCATTCTCTATAAAAATTTACTTTTTGAGTAATGATAACGGAATATTCAATATTTGCGTAAAGAGTTCATAATTCAGTTCAAGTTGGTGTATAATAGATGCATAAAGTACCATGAGAAGGGTAGTAAATAACTGCCTTTTAGGCGCTCATCAAGCTCCGGCAGTGAAGTCAGCAGTGAACTGCTGTGGTGTTGCCTGGACAGGTTCTGCCGATGTGATCTGCATCACTCTGTGGTAGAATTATCTCGTCCATCCTTGCCTCGTTGGTGTGTATTCGTCCGTGTCTTCAACTGATACTCCTAAAGCAATACATAAACCAGATATTAAACATGGGAAATATAACGGTCCACGTTTCTTGTAACCCCTAAAATAAACCTAATTTCTTATATTATAAGTTAGGGTTTATGTTACGAAAACTTGTTTTGTAAGCTAGGGTTTTTATAAAATTAAATATATTATTTGGATAAATTATTAAATAATTAATAATTTAAAATATTGAAATATTCAACGATTAAATATACAGAGTTCAACCCATAAATGATAAACATTAATAATTCAGAAAATCCAAGTAAAAAGTCTCAATTTCTTAATACATAAAATAATATCCAATTAAAAGTTATAATCCGGAAAATTAAACTGTAAAATATACTATAGTAATAAACTGAATCAGTATCCTCTAAGTACCATACGTAGCCTAGGTCTGAGATATGAAATTGGAAACTGGGAGGGTGTAAGCTAGAGAGCCTATTGTGTCTCTAAAGAGCAGATAAACAGAATCAGATAACAGAGCATGGTATATGATATAATGTATGCATGAATGCACCCAACACCGAACACCATCAGATGAATAGGTTCCCCAGAACCACTCTAACTCCATCACACCAAACAGAAGTGGAAACTCGACCCGCAGGTGGAGCCACTGAATAGAAGTGGTATATATCACAGAACCACTAAAAAGAAATGATAAATCACTAACTTCCCCGTACACATACAATCTAACCAGATGTAATGATAAATGCAGATACAGAATCAAAATGCATGCGTTATAATCTAATAGGAGGCAAACGTGACAAATATCAGGATCAGTAATGTAATGTCAGGATGAAGCATGTTCATACGGGTTTAACAGAAATTGAACATACTGAGTAACAGAATTAACAAAAGAAAACACACCTGAAGCAGAAGGTCAACGCCTAGAATGATGCCTACTAGACTCAGCTCTACCACTAGATCGAGCATGAGTAGAACCTACGATTAACAGAATATTAGAAACACTACTATGCCACTAACAAATAAGTACACGTAACAGAAGTAATACGAAACTCACATGCGGGTCCCAAAGACTAGTAAACAGGAGGTCGTCCAAAAGGATTTGGAGGCAAATGCTCGGGGTCGGAGTCCACGTCACCTGAGTCAAATAGAAACTGATTCAGAATCCAAAACAGATAACTTCCAAATCGATAATCGAACTTAAAAGTCCTAAAAATGATACTTTGGGTTCGAATTTCGAAAAACAGACAATGCCATCGGACTCAGGACGTCAAAAATCATAAAGCTGGCATGGGTTGAAAAAGTCAATTGTTGATGTCAGCACCGCTCAACGCTGACGTCAATAGTGATGTTAGCTGTAACGTCAGCAGGTCAGCAGTGATGTCAGTGGGTCGGGTGTCAGGTCGGTCGGGTCATAAACGGGTTTCTGCGATTTTCCCAAGAAAATCTGGAAAATTTCTAGATTTTCTCGGGTGTCAAACACACTTATTTTAGAGCTTAACCCCCTTTTTGGCTCGATTCTACCTCTAATTTGATTCAAACCCCCTTTCTCTCGATTAAACACACTCGAACCGAAACCTACAACCTAGAAACGAATTTAAACTCAAACCAAAACAAACATACACCACCCCAAAACGATGAAGAACAGACCGAAACCATCTTCAACCCACACACAACCACCCGATAGAAGACATCACCAATTCTCACAACCAACACTACTGAACCGAAACCAAAACAACATTAACCTTCTCACGAACATACCAAACCGAATCAGAAACAAAAAAATAGAGAAGGGGTGATTCAAAGCTTACCTAACTTACCAAGAAACCAAAGACGAAAACACAAAACTCAAAGGCCGATACAACAGATTAATCAGTGGACTCGAATAGCAGAAGAGAAATAAATTTTCGGAATCAAAACGTTAAGGAGATTTATTCTCCAAAATGAAACTAAAGCAGGAGATGGGGTTTGGAATTTACTCTCAAAGAAAAAGGATAAACCACAGGATAAGGCCCAAAGTTTCAAAACCCTTCAAAAGTATCCTCAAACTTTCAGAAATTACAAAAAGGTTACCGAACTCAGAATTCTAAAATCCCCAAATTCTAGGGCACAATCTAGGGATTTTGACTTTAGTCAAAAGGAAAAAGTTGGGGTGTTACAACTCTCCCCCTTACAGAAATTTCGTCCTCGAAATTTACCTAGATAAAAAAGATGCGGATACTGAGCATTGATAATAGACTTGGGCTCCCACGTAGCCTCATCAAGACCTCTATTACGATAAAGAACCTTAACCATCTTAATTGTTTTCCTCCGAAGGACTTTTCGGTTTTGAGCAATAATCTCAACAGGTTCCTCCTCACAACACAGATCTGGACGTATCTCAAAATCCTCAATAGACAGAACATGAGACGGATCTGCTCGATAGCGTCTCAGTACAGAAACATGGAAGATATCATGGATACGCTTGAGCTCTGGTGGTAACTCAAGCTGATAAGCTACAGGTACAACACGTCTAATAATACGGTAAGATCCAATATATCTGGAATTGAGCTTTCCCTTATGGAAAAAACGGAGTATATTCCTCTACGGAGATACTTTCAGAAAAACCTCATCATCAACCTCAAACTCAAGATCCTTACGTCTCAAATTTGTGTAGGATTTCGGTCTATCAAAAGCGGCCTTAAGCCGATCCCGAATCAACCTGACTGTCTCCTTAGCCTCATGTACAAGATCTGGACCCAGTAAACGGTGTTCATTAAGCTCAGTCTAACCAATAGGAGTGCGACACTTACGTCCATACAGAGCCTCGTAAGGGCCATCTTAATACTGGCATGGTAACTGTTATTATAAGCGAACTCTGCCAACGGTAAGAAATCCTCCCAACTACCTCAAAAATCCAGAATACATCCTCTCAATATATCCTCAAGGATTTGAATCACACGCTTAGATAGACCATCGGTTTAAGGGTAATAAGCAGTACTGAAGTTCAACTGAGTACCCAGAGCAATATGCAAAGATCCTCAGAACTTTGAAGTAAACCTCAGATCCCGATAAAATATGATAGATAGAGGCAATCCATGTAACCGAACAATCTCAGAGATGTATAACCGGGCCAACTTACTCAGAGGGTAAGTGGTCTTGATAGGAATGAAGTGTGCAGACTTGGTCAAACGATCAATAATAACCCAGACAGAATCCTTCTTTGAAGGAGTCAAAGGTAAACCACTAACAAAATTCATAGTCACACGCTCCCATTTCCACTGAGGAATCTCAATGTGCTGAAGAAGTCCAGATGGATGCTGATGCTCTGCTTTGACTTTCTGGCAAGTCAAGCACTTGGACACAAAACTGACAATGTCTCTCTTGAAACCTTTCCACCAATACTTATCCCGGAGATTATTATACATCTTATCACCATGGGGATGCATAGAATAAGGACTATCATGGCCTCCCTAAGAATAACCTGTTTCAACTCAGAGTTCCTTGGAACACAATATCGACCACGGAAACATAAAACACCATCATGATTCAAAGAAAAGTCCTGAGAAGTTCCCTCTTTAACTTCAGTAATACGATGAACGAAGAACGGATCATTAGGCTATTCAGCCTGAATATCAGATATCAAAGTTGGAACCACGCGGAGCTCAGCCAACAAACTACCATCCTCAAATAAACTCAACCGAGCAAACAAAACTCTCAGATTTGAAATAGTGTTGCGACTAAAAGCATCTACAACGACATTAGCTTTACCCGGATGGTAATCAATCTCACGGTCATAATCTTTTAGAAGCTCCAACCAACGTCGCTGTCTCAGATTAAGCTCTTTCTAGTAAAAAGGTATTTCAGACTCTTGTGATCCGTGAAGATATAACACTTCTCTTCATATAGATAGGGTCTCTAGTTTTTTAGAGCAAAGACCACTGCTACTAATTTTATATCATGGGTAGGATAGTTACACTCATGCGGTTTCAACTGACGGGATGCATAAGCTACTACCTTCCCATCCTATATCAGAACACAACCCAAACCGGTTTATGAGGCATCACTATAAACGGTATAGGGTTTCTCCGACTCTAGCTGAATCAAAATTGGTGCTTATGTCAGAACTGATTTGAGTTTCTCAAAACTCTTCTACTGAGCCTCAGACCAGGTAAACGGAACATCTTTCCTCAGAAGCTTAGTTAAAGGGGCGGCTATAGAAGAAAAGCCCTCTACAAACCTCCGATAATAACCACCTAGTCTTAAAAAACTACGGATCTCTACTTCATTCTTGGGTTGTTTCCAATCCATGATAGCCTTAATTTTCTTTGGGTCAACCTGAATACCCTTAACTGAAACAACATGCCCCAGAAAAACAACCTCCGAAAGCCAGAACTCACACTTACTAAACTTTGCATAAAGTTGTTTCTCTCTCAGAGTCTGTAACACAATACGGAGATATTGCTTATGCTCCTCGTCAGACTTGGAAAAGACCAGAATATCATCTATGAAGACCACAACAAACTGATCCATATAGGGTCGAAACACCCGATTCATCATGTCCATGAATGCTGCAAGGGCATTCGTAAGATCGAATGGCATTATCAGAAACACGTAGTGACCATAACGAGTCCGAAAAGCTATTTTGAACACATCAGAATCCTTAACCTTGGATTGGTAATAACTAGATCTCAGGTCTATCTTAGAGAATACAGAAGCTCCTCAGAACTGGTCAAACAGATCCTCGATGTGGGGAAGAGGGTACTTATTCTTGATGGTCAACTTATTCAACTTTCGGAAGTCGATACATAGACGCAGAGAGCCATCTTTCTTTTTAACAAACAGGACAAAAGCTCCTCATTGAGAAACACTGGGTCGTATGAAACCTCTATCCAAAAGTTCCTGTAACTGAACCTTAAGCTCCTTAAGCTCCTTTGGAGCTATCCGATATGGTGTCATAGACACTAGAGTTGTTCCCGGATACAACTCAATATTGAACTCCACCTCTTCCCGCTTAGGGACACTCCCGGTAACTCTTCTAGAAAAACATCAGGAAACTTGCACACTACTCGGATCTTGTCCATCCCAGAATCAGATTCCCTCGAGGTCAAGTATATAGGCAAGGTAAGCCACAGATTCCTTCTTGATCATCTTTTCAGCTTTCAGAGCGGAGATAAGATTAGACAGATAACCTCTACGCTCACCAGTAAGGGTTACCTCATGGTCATTAGAAGTTCTCAGAATGACCCTCTTACGCTCACAATCCTGAGTAACTCGATGAGCTGATAGCCAATTCATCCACAGAATCAAGTCAAACTCTCTAAACGGTAGCTCCATCAGATTAGCAGGAAAGATTTCTCCATGAACCTCAAGAGGACAATCTTTATACACTTTGGTAACCACTACAGGGTTACCCACTAGACTATAAACTGAGACAGAACTACCAGTATCCTCTACAGGAATTTCCAGATACCCAGACACAGAGCTAGAAACATAGGAGTGTCTAGACACATTATCTAACAGTGCGAAGAAAGAAATAGCATGAACAGAAAAAGTACCAGCAATGACGTCTGGCTCATCCTGATCCTCTTGTCTCCTCGTAGCATAAACCAAGCCAGGCTGAGATCCTCCTAATCTGGCAGATCCTCTGAACTGACTGAGTCTACCTCTACTACCGGTACTAGATGCAGTAGGTCTACCCTGACCTCTTCCTGCTGCAGGAGTCTGAACTGATTCCTATGATTGCCTCGGAGTATAACCAGACTGTGGTTCCACTAGACAATCCCTAAGATGGTGATCAAGAGAACCACATCGGAAGTAGGCCACACTCTGCATACGATACTCTCCTGAGTGCCACTTCTTACAAAACAGACACTGAGGTAAGGCTCGAGTACTAGTGGATCCAGCTCCACTAACAGTAGGAATAACAAAAGCAATTGGTCTAGAATGTATAGAACCCTATGGATCAAACTCATCATGGCCCCTCTTCCGGGACTAAAAACTGACTATGTTGAGCAGGTGCTACAGGCTATCGTCTTCCTGTATCCTGAACTTGAGACTCCAACTGAAACCTCAAACTCTCGTTGCGATCGGTTGTCCTGGCACGCCGAGTGATCATCTTGTATTCCGTATCATGGTGAGTGGCAATAGAAATCTTCAGTGGTACTCGGAGTCCCTTTAAGAAATGGTCATACTTTTGTTTCTCAGTGGAAACAATACTAGGAGCATACTGGACCAGACGGAGGAACTCAATCTCATAATCATTTACGAACATGTCGTTCTGCTGCAGATTTAGAAAATCTTCACGGCACCTAGGCAGATACTCTGGTCCAACATACTGATCCTCAAAACTCTGTCAGAAAAACTCTCAGCTGATCTTCTCCAAAGAAGTAACTCTCTCCTCTGCCTCCCACTAGTTTAGGGCCTCTTCCTGAAGCAAAGATATAGCGGCCCTCAGTTTCCTGTTAAAGGGGTATTCCATCTTGACGAACAAACGCTGAAGCTTCTTTAATCAGTACTCTGAATCGGCTGGGTCAGTATTGATCTTACCATCAAACATGGTCATCCAATAGCCAGAAACTCTGTAGATATGGGTTTCTTAGCATCCTCATTCTATCGCAAGTATCGGAGCAGCTCTCTCTGCATGATCACAAAATCCAACCCAACTGTCTCGTTGTCCCAAGAAATATAAGGTCCCTCACTCTGGACCGATTGATCAACCTCGGCCTACTGAGCCTCGGTTTGAATCTCAGATAAATCCTCTCCTCCTATTTCTTGGGCTAAACTCTGATCCTGTGGCGGGTCCACAAGAGGCGGGATATCACTAGAAGAAGAAGCAAATCGACCTCGTCCGCGACATCTCCCAATAGCTAAATGTGTACTCCTACGAGGTGGCATAATAGAGTATCTACAGAAGGACAGATAAAATCCTATATTAGAATTAGTACTTGGAGTAATATTCAAAATATTTCAAAAAATTTCAAAATAGAGTAAAAATAGGAAATCCGGATTTATCGACTAGATTTTTAAAAATCATTTTTAGATCAAAATCATTTTGGACCTCACAGTCCGAGGGTTGAACTTGGCTCTGATACCATTAAATGTAACCCCTATAATAAATCTAATTTCTTAGATTACAAGTTAGGGTTTATGTTACGAAAACTTGTTTCGTAAGCTAGGATTTTTTATAAAACTAAATATATTATTCGGATAAATTATTAAATAATTAATAATTTAAAATATTAAAATATTCAACGATTAAATATATAGAGTTCAACCCATAAAAGATAAATATTAATAATTCAGAAAATACAAGTAAAAAGTCCCAAGTCCTTAATACATAAAATAATATCCAATTAAAAGTTATAATTGTAACCCCCTTAGCCCGGCCTAGATGGAACCGACACTAATGGGTTACATGGGAAATATCAAACCAAAGTCGCGAAGGTTCGATTTGATAAATAACCTAAAACCATTATATTTTTTTATTTTATCTTACTAGATGCAAAATCTTATTCCTACGTGACAAGGTCTCATACAAAGCATTATCGGTAACACGTTAATTAAAAACAACCATCCGATTAAACACGAACATAGATTAAGGACTAAAACGTAAAACTTTTAATTCCTATTAACAAAATATAAATTCTCTTCATCAAAGTTCAATTAAACATACAAGAGTTCCTCACAACAAATTTCAACTCAAACGGATCATTCTAACATCATCAATTGAATGTTCCTCTAATTTAGGAACCAAAATGTAAATCTTCCAAAATACAAGGACTTCATCCAAATTAGATTAACCATCTTGAAATTAAATCAACTTTATGCATGCATGCAAAATTTCAGCAAAAAATAACATCTGCAAGTACCTTAATCGAGCAAAAGAAGATATTCGGGACTAAAATATAATTTCTAGCAACTTTCAATTCTAGGTGATCAAAGGTTTTGAAACCTTCCCAAAAGTTCCGAAACTTTCTGTAAAAGGTTTCAAAACTTTCCTGGAAAGTTTCAAAACGTTTCGCGTCCAGTAACTATCCAAAATTGAAATTGCCCGCAAGGTTTCGAAACCTTGTGAAGGTTTCGAAACTATTTGTCAAAGGTTTCGGAACCTTCACCCAAAGGTTTCGAAACTTTAGGTCTGGAACAAAAAGTTTCATTACACTAAGTGCACACCAATTACTCAATACTCAATCGTTAATTAGAACCTCTAAATGCATCAATCCTAGGCATAATTAGCAACTTATGGCACATATTCAACAACGTCACGGACATCATTCAAGCTATAGGTATGCTCCCTAGAAAATTATTAACAACATAACAAACATGCTAGTACATGTTTCAACAATTCAAACAATTCCAAAGTTCAACAATTAGCAACCAAACCATAATGGTCTTATTACAACATAAACCAAAACCTAAGTACACACTCCTCACATTGGTTGGGTTACACATTTCCTTGCTCAATTTATTTTCCAAAAACATACCAAATTCAAAGTGATTCTTCCCTTTGGTTTCCTTGACTCGAACGAAGCTCCAAGTGCCTTTATTTCTCTGCATGGGTGAAAAGAGAGCTTAAGCAAACATGCTTAGTGAGGAAGCTCTACACAAATCATCAATGCATCTATTTAAAATCATGATGAAACCATAGTTTGTAATACATTGTTAAATCATGCATGCTTCATGCTCATGTTCTTTAAATCATATGCATCCTTGAGTTCACATAATCTTATCAAAACAATTTATAAATGACGCACAATCTTCTTCTCAAATTCATGTATGTATATTGGCATTCTAGTGACCACTTTAATGTGAACCTTGAGTTCACCGAGTACACAGATCCTTTTTCTCATAACTGGAGACTCTTGGTCTCAACATGCATCGGTCAGACACTTAGTCACCCTTGTGTACATGTTACCCCCACTATGCACGGTTGGACACAAAGTCACCCTTGTTTACGTATGGGTCAACTATATGCACGGCCGGACACAAAGTCACCCTTGTTTACATATAGGCAAGCTCTACACGTACGGTCAGACACAAAGTCACCCTTGTTTACGTATAGGAGGCTCTACCACGCACGGTTGGACACAAAGTCACCCTTGTTTACGTGTAGGCAATATTCTGTATTCTCAATTTTTTTATAGTGCACTTAAGACAATCCTAATGACATGTCATTCGTATTCGAATCTAAAGTTAGTGTCACTAAGCCAATATCATAATCAAATGTGCATGATAACTTGTTGCTCATAATGTATGCATAATATGTTCAACAAATGAACCAAAGCCATGCCCAAAGGCACCATCATGTATAAGGCAATTAACCATATTATATTTCAAATCATATAACTTGCTGCTCATAATGCATGCATAATATGTTCAACAAATGAACCAAAAGCCATGCCCAAAGGCACAATCATATATAAGGCAAATAACCATATTGTATCCCAAATCATTTCTCACAATTTTTCACAATCATGGATGCTAAATAAGCTATGCATTCCAGCAAGTAATTCTCATGTATGCACCATTTCAAAACATGCTCATGCATTTCCATAAATCTTATTGCATTACCAACATAATGCCTTTATCAAATGTAGCCGAAACTCACATCGGTTTATCAAAAACATTTACTTTATTTACTCTTGAACTATGGAAGGTTTTCACACTCTTCCATAGTCCCCAAAAACAGAACCGTACCAAACGCGATTCGCTTTAAATCCGTAATCACTCACCAACAAGCGAAATGAGCTTTGCCGCTATCCGCTGATCGCACCAACGCACCAGCACTCAAACTTCTTCTTGTACCTCTTCTACAACATAAAAACAGAGCATTCTCACATCATAACATGCTCAAACCAACAGCCATAACCGATCACCGTTAAACTACCGAAAACTTAGCCGAAAAGATCGTAAACTAAGCCGAAACCCATCCGAACAACATCAGCTTAAAACCTAACGAATCTAACATCTAATCCACTTCAATTGTGATCCAAAAACACATCTAAACCATCCTTATATCTCCAGCAATATTAAAGAATCTAAAACAGACCATAAAACAACCGAAAAACACCATAAAACTACACCGATTGCATTATTCCAGGATTAAATTAATGTGCTATCAAATCAAGACTCAATTAATCATTTAGTTAACATAAAAACACAATCGAATCCATCTAATTCCAGCATTGAATGAGATCCAAATAGATTTCACAAAAACATTCACAAAATCACTAGATCTAACATTAAAAACATAGAATCAAGTTTTTATTAAAAGATTAGCAAGCTAATACTTGGGAATTTCAATAAAGAACCTTAGAAAAGAATAAAAATCCAGAAAATTACCTTCAAGATCTATTCATCAAAAAGATGTAATTTCCTCTTCTTGATTCCTTGCAATTTGATGTTGATTTGATGAAATCAATGCATAGGTTTTGTAAAGGATGGAAAGATGATGAAAATGATGTAATCTTTGTTGAAAAAGATGCAAAAATCAGCAAGGAATTGAAGAGAAAAGATGAAGAGAAAGTGGAGAGAAAATGAGAGAAAAGTGGTTTTGAGAGAAAATGATTAAAAATATCTAATTAGAGTAATTAAAACACATTTTGGTGAATAAATCATTATTAAAAAAATAGAAATGGGTTTATGGCCCTCTAAGGATTCTAAGTTTAGCTTGCTTTTTAATTTAGTCACTAAAACATGTAATTTTTTGAAAATTACAAAATAAGTCCTCTAATTTTTTCAAAAATTACAAATTGGTCATTTATGCATAATTAAACATAATTAATTATTTTCTTTTAATTTTGAAACATATTTTTAATATTTTAAACCATATTCCAAAATTATTATTTTTCTTAATTAAAAATATTTTTATTTTATCTTTCCCGAAATAATGAACCGGAGAATCCGGTTCGACCCGAATCAAATTCTCCTAACTAAGCCTAAACTAATAACCCCAAAAACGGGATGTTACAATAATCCAGAAAATAAAACTGTAAAACATACTATAGTAATAAACTAAATCAATATCCTCTAAGTACCGTACGTAGCCTAGGTCTGAGATCTGAAATAGGAATCTGAGAGAGTGTAAGCTAGAGAGCCTAGTGTCTCTAAAGTGCAAATAAATACAATCAGATAACAGAGCAGGGTATGTGATATAATGTATGCATGAATGCACCCAACACCGAACACCATCAGATGAGTAGGTTCCCCAGAACCACACTAACTCCATCACACCAAACAGAAGTGGAAACTCGACCCGCAGATGGAGCCATTGAACATAAGTGGTATATATCACAGAACCACTAAATAGAAATGATAATTCACTAACTTTCCCGTACACATACAATCTAACCAGATGTAATGATAAATGCAAATACAGAATCAGAATGCATGCCTTATAATCTAACAGGAGTCAAGTGTGACAAATATCAGGATCAAAAATATAATGTCTGGATGATGCATGTTCATACGGTTTTAACAGAAATTGAACATACTGAGTAACAGAATTAATAGAAGAGAACACACTTGGAGTAGAAGGTCAATGCCTAGAATGATGCCTACTAGACTCAGCTCTATCACTAGATCGAGCAAGAGTAGAACCTACGATTAACAGAATATTAGAAATATTACTATGCCACTAACAGATAAGTACACGTAACAGAAGTAATACGAAACTCACGTACGGGTCCCGAAGACTGGTAAATAGGAGGTTGTCCAAGAGGAGGATGAGGCAAATTCTCGGGGTCAGAGTCCACGTCACCTGAATCAAATATAAACTGATTCAGAATCTAAAACAGATAAGTTCTAGACAGATAATTGAAATTAAATGTCCTAAAAATGACACTTCAGATTCGAATTTCGAAAAACAGATAATACCATCGGACTCAAGACGTCGGAAAACATAAAGTGGGCCCAGGTCGAAAACGTCTACTATTGACGTCAGCACTATCAATACTAACATCAATAGTGACGTCATCAGGTCAACGCTGACGTCAATAGTGATGTCAGCAGATGGCATTAGCGGGTCGGGTGTCGGGTCGGTCAGGTTGGGTGTCAGGTCGAGTGTCGGGTCGGTCGGGTCACAAATGGGTTTTTGGGATTTTCCTGAGAAAATATGGAAATTTTCCAGATTTTCTCGAGTGCATAACACACTTATTTTAGAGGTTAACCCCCTTTTTGGCTCGATTCTACCTCTAATTCGATTCAAACCCCTTTTTTCTCGATTAAACACACTTGGATCAAAACCTACAACCCATAAACGAATTTAAACTCAAACCAAAATAAACATACACCACCCCAAAACGAAGAAGAACAGACCGAAACCCATCTTTAAACCACACACAACCACCCGATAGAAGACATCACCAACTCTTACAACCAACACTACTTAATCGAAACCAAAACAACATTAACCTTCTCAAGAACATACCAAACCGAATCAAAAATGAAAAAAAGAAGGGATGATTCAAAGCTTACCCAACTTACCAAGAAACCAAAGACGAAAACGCAAAACTCAAAGGCCAATACAACAGATTGATCAGTGGACTCGAATAGCAGAAGAGAAATAAATTTTTAGAATCAAAACGTTTAGGAGATTTATTCTCCAAAATGAAACTGAAGCGGGAGATGGGGGTTGGAATTTACTCTCAAAAGAAAAAGGGTAAACCACAGGATAATGCCCAAAGTTTTAAAACCTTCAAAAGTATCCTCAAACTTTTAGAAATTACAAAAAGGTCATCAAACTCAAAATTCTAAAATCCTCAAATTCTAGGGCACAATCTAGGGATTTTGACTTTAGTTAAAGGGAAAAGGTTGGGGTGTTACATTTCTTCTTACCACAATCATGAATTTCTCGAAGAATGATCTCTCTAACATTGATGCTCCTCTTATTGATAATTGATTGGATTAGCACCAATCTTTTGCGGTCTACTGTGCTATTGTGGGAGGTAGGGATGAGGCGTCTTTTAACGAATGTGCACCACAATTTTGCCTCAGGCGTGAGTCTTTACCTTGTCACAGAACCTCTATGGGCATCGGTTTCCCATGGAGTGTTGTTGTAACAGAGGTCGTCCTTGCTTATTTCGTAGTCCTAGGTGGTGATGTCGTCCATGAATTTGGCATGCCTATCTCGTTTTGGTGTTAGGCCGTAGAACTCATTAATTGTTTCAGCATCAAGGCGGATAGGTCTGCCTCGAGCATTATGGTTCCATTGGCTTGATCAAGTTGTGGGCAGAAGAGTTACCATTTTTGATGTTGAATCTTGTTGAACAGATAGTTTCCAATGCTGAGATTTTCTTCCTTAGATTGTTGAAATCCTTGTTCTTCCCACAGTTGTCGAGCAACAAAAGATCTGTTGAATCGGTCTACAACAGTGGCAGGGTTAAATTTGTTGTATACTGCCATTGATGATTTGTAGGATTGAGAGTCTTGGTGAAGTATTCTGAAAAATTTCAAGAAGAATTATGAGAGTATTATGAGAGCAAGATTGAGTAGAATGCTAAAGAATTCAAGAATGCAAGAGTGAATAGTTCAAGAGAGGGATGTTGCTTATATAGTCCTTAGTAGTGTGACCGTTTTAACCACTAACCGTTTTGAATTTACTGCCCGTTAGCATTTACTGTCGCGGCGGAAAACTCGGCAGATAGCCGTTACACTGTTTCTGCCCGTTGGGACTTTTGCGACTTCTGACACTATTTACTACCTCAGCACAGTTTCTGCTCTGAACTAATTATTTTTTATTCTTGACTTTATTTTCCTAAAAAATTTAAATAAACATATTAATAAAAAAATTACTAAGGAAAAAATGTTAAAGAAAAATAATTAATTAAAATAACCATATAAATTCTAAATTAAAACTAATCCTAATATAATAAATAAAGTAGAAGAGAAGAGATTATGTAACTGGTAGAGTGCATGTAAATGCATCTCCCAATTTGCTCATCTCTTGTTAGCCTGGATTTTTCTGCAGGTGTTGGCCAATCCCTTTTTATTTTCTGCCTCCACTTTGGCTTTAAATCTCTTACCAAATAGTCTGCCGAGCGTGCTTCCTAGGCAGAATATTTTGGTATCTGCATCTATTGTCTGGAGGGATTTGCACTCTTCTAGACCATCAAATTTTTTCAAATTGTGGAAAGCATTAATTTCGACTTGTTGATCATTGACCCTCATTGTCAACTCTCTATTCTCCACATCTATTAAGGTTCGTCTAGTAGCAAGGAAAGGTCTTCCTAGGATGATCGGTATATTTTCGTCTGCTTCACAGTCAAGGAAAAGGAAGTCGACAGGGAAAATAAACTTGTCAACCCTTAACAATATGTCCTCAATTTTTCCTTCAGGATGCACATAGGATCTATCCGTAAGTTAGATCAGCATTGTCGTAGGTTTTTCTCTTCCTATTCCAAGCTTTTGAAAAATTGATTTGGGCATAAGATTTATGCTTGCTCCTAGGTCACATAGTGCCTTTCCTTCATAACTGTTACCAATCGCACAAGGTATGGTAAAGCATCCAGGATCCTTCAGTTTAGGTGGCATGTGATTGTGTTGCATTGCCATGCACCCTTCAGTTCTGCCATTGTCTCAAACTCACCTAGCTTCTTTCTCTTAGACACAATGTCTTTCAAGAATTTAGCGTAGTTGGACATTTATTCAATTACCTCAACAAATGGTAAGTTGATGTGGACTTGCTTTAGAATATCAAGGAACTTCTTAAACTCGTGGTCTTGTTTCTGTTTTTTCAACCTTTATGGGAAAGGTGGTGGTGATCTCATTTCATCCAGGGTCTCATTAGTTTGGAATTTAATACCTAGAACCACTGTGTGTCTTGCTATCTCGACAGGTAGTTCAAGTGCTACTGAGCTCTGTGCTGGTGCATTGTCCTTGTCTTCAGTTTCTTCAACATCCAAGTCTTCCTTGTCTGTGTCCTCCTTTATTGATGGTGGAACTTTGATTGCTGACTTGCCCATTGTTTCTTTCAATTGTACGCCACTTCTTGTTGTGATTGCCTTGCATTATTCATGGCCAATTCTCTTAGCAACTTCAATATTGCTAGGTAATCCCTCTTGTGGTCTAGTATTTTTTCTTTGAGCAAACTGACCAACTTGGGTTTCCAGTGATTTTATAGCAGCTTCTTCGTTTTGGAGCCTCATCTCTGTTCTATTCATGAAGTCATCAATTCTCTTCATGAAATTATTGTTCTCAGCCATATATGATTCAGTTTTCAGGATAAAGGCCTTGAGAGTATTCTCTAATGAGTTCATAGGCTGTTGCTGCTGATGTATTTGCTACTGCGATAGTGACTGCTGAACTTGCTACTGCGGTAGTGAATGTTGATAACTTGAGGCCTGGTTGGTGGGGTTCAAGGCATTGTTAGGATTACTCCATGAAAAGTTTGGGTGCCTTTTCCATGCCAGATTGTATGTATTTGATATCATGTTGTTGTTCCGGTTGTAGTTACCCATATAAAAGCCAATTTCCTCATCTTGCATATACTCAGAAGAAATTATTGCTTTTACCTCATGAGTATTTTGTTGTACTTGCATGTTCTGAACCATTTTTATTAAAGATGTCAACTGTGCTACCACTAAATTGTTGGTTTCTAGTTCATTTACTGTGACTTGGCGTCTTAGTCCTCCTCGCCTAGAAGTAGAAAATTGGAAATCGTTCCTTGCGAGTTTGTTCAAAATTTCTATAGCTTCTTTCGGAGCTTAGTCAAGGAGTGTGCCATTTGCCGAGACATCCAACATCATCCTTGTTGGGGCATTGGTGGTATTATAGAACATGGTTACTTGCGTCCATAGTGGGAATCCATGTAGTGGACATCTGTTCAGTAATTCTCTGTAGCATTCCCAAGCCTCGTACATAGGTTCATCATCCAGCCTATCTAAAAGAAGTAATCTCATTACGGATTCGATCATATAAATTTGTAGGGTTAAATCACGTAATGAATTCTCGAGAGTTCACTTCAAGATCCAATTGATCTTGCCGGAATGCTATTCAACCAGGTTTTGACCCTATTCCTTAGTGAATAGGGGAAAAGTTTCACTCTCAAAATGTCTTCATGGACTCCTTGGATTTTGAAAGAGTTGCATACTTCCATGAAGGGTTTGAGATGCTGCCTGGCATCTTTTGTTGCAGCCTCACTAAATTGTCCAATAGTATTAAGTATATTGAACATCACAGGTTTAACTTCAAAGTGGGTTGCCTCAATCTCTGGTGTAACAACTCTAGGGTTCAAACCATTTAAATCTTGCACCAGAAAATCTCTAACAGTTAGCTGTCGCGGCAGTGGTTGCGACAGTGGGTGCTGTTGATGGCCTTCATTGCCTTCAGGTAGGTTCTGAATTCCTGAATTCACTGCCATGACTCCTTGGATCTGTCTTCTCAGCCTTTGATAAGTTTTTTCGATTTCTAGGTCAATCTCGTGCAGTGGATTGCTAGGGTTGGCCCTGGTCATACACCAAAAACCAAATCAAATAAAAAGAAATAAAAAAAAAAAATAATACTAAAATAAAAATAAGAAAATAAAGAAAATAAAATTTAGTTGTCAATCCCCGACAATGGCGCTAAAAACTTGATGCGTGCTGAATATGCGTAATTGGAGTGCAAGTGTACACGTCAAGTAATAAGTGATAAGTATTTTATCGAGTTATTGTCTCCTCTGGGATTAGTATACTTAATATGTTTCCTTTGATCTTCTTGCTTCTGTAAAATAAAAGTAAAAACACATATAAGTTTGAGTGTTGATTAAACTAAATAAACTAAACTAACTAAAGTGATATCAAATATGAGAGAGAGGGTAGGATCCAGTTATGTTGTATTGTGGATTTGATTGATCTGCTTTTGTTCAATGCAATTGCATTGCACTACCTCGGGAGTACTGCAGATATTGTCTTGGCAACGACAATATTCTCTACCGCGGCAATCTCTTGCTCTTGGACAAATTTACCAAAGTTCGGTAAAGTGTCCTTGTATGGCTCCACTTATCCCGAATTTGAAACACTGTTGATGGTCAGTCCTTGATGATACCTCTCGATGTTAATCAATTATAACCAACAACCAATCCCACACTTCTTTTAGCCTTTGAAACTCTTAACCTATCCCTAGGACAAGTTAGTTTCCTCCAATCAAGTTGAATACCGCACTTACTCCTTTCGTGAGTCTAACTCTCCCGAGTCTAGACTAATAGATTACTTACAAACATTCCTTCTGGGCTTGGACACAAGAACAAAGAATAGCAAAGAGTGAGAAAACTTTGATATTTTATTGCATTGAAACAAGAATCAAAATACAATTTTCTCTCACAAATACTTGACAACCTTCACCAAAACCCTAAGAAAACTTAAAACATGATGGGAAGAATTATTCCTAAATCTCTCTCAAAATTCGGCTCTTAAGATCTATGGTATATGTAACCCCTAGGACGTTATGCCTTATATAGGCTTGGCCTAGGGCAAACCTTTCCTAATTAGAGTACAACTTGGAGTAGGTAACAAGTTATGTACATAGGGTAAATATTTCTAAGTTTGATCTTCTAGAAGGTTTCATCCTGTGTGGCCTTGTCCTTGGGCTTTTCTTGTGTTGTTTAGCTCCGATTCTTGGGCTTCTTGCTCAGCAACGTTCTCCTCATTTTTCTCCTTCAATTGCTAGTCATATTGTCTTTTTCTTCTCTGTTGCCTCGACATGAGGTCCTACCTTGGCCTCATTCTACTGTCTCGGCAATACTTGTTCCTGCACAGATAAGAAAATGCTGTAAAGTACATTTTTTCTATAAATATAATCTTTAATGGCATAATCCCTAAATTTATTACATTAAGCCCATGCATTGGTTCAAGTAGGTGTAGATTTGATGATAAGTTCCCATGAAAAGTATAGAAAGTGATAGTGAGTTAAGCACTTATCAGAAACATAAGACCAAGAGGGAATAAGGTTTGACAAATTGATGTTTTGCATTGCTTTATGACAAGCAATAGTTCGAGATTGGGAGGGTGATAAGTGCTCAACTCACTATCACATTTGACACTTTTCATGGGCATTTAATCATCAATTCTACCCCTACTTGGACCAATGCATATACTTAATGTGATATATTTAGGGATTATGATATTAAAGATAATATTTGTAGAAAATGCATACTTTACTGCAATTTTATGTCTGTGCAGGAACAAGTATTGTCGGTGTAGCAAATTGGGGCCGAGGCAGGACCTGATGCCGAGGAAGCAGAGGAAAAATAGCAATATGGCAGTCAAACTGAGGAGAAAACTGAGGAGAACGTTGCTGGACAAAAAGCCCAAGAATCGAAGCTGGACAACACAAGGAATGCCCAAAGACAAGGCCACGCGGGAAGGCTTCTAGAAGAATTAAACTTGAAAATATTTAATATATGTACATGACTTGTTCTCTACTCCAAGTTGTATTCTATTTAGAAAAGGTTTACCCTAGGCCAAGCCTATATAAGGCATAGCCGTCCAAGGGAATAGGAGAGCCGAATTTGAGAGAGTTCACCCTAGGAATAATTCTTCCCATTATGTTCTAAACTTTCTTAGAGTTTAGGTGAAAGTTGTTAAGTATTAGTAAGAAGAGATTGTATCTTGTTTCTTGTTTCAATTCAATAAAATATCAAAGTTTGTTTACTCTTTGTCATTCTTTGTTCTTGCACTTACTAGGAATAGGAGGTGCCTATCACCAGCTCTAGTAAGAAAAGTTAAAACACTTGAGGTGCCCGAAACTGACTCAAGTAATATAAATTTATAGCAATATAGATTTATATACCACTGTTGGGAAAAGAAAAGAAAAAGAATTAAAAAAAATCTTAGTCGGAAGTCTTGAGCTAAAAAAAAGATTAGAACTTAGAAAATCATCTTTGACACAGCTACGCACACACTCACCATGACTCATAGTCTAGTTCTGAGGAATTCCCAAGAACCAAGAAGAGGCCGAGTCAAGAAAGGAATTCTGTCGCGACAAGCAGGACGAATTATTACTTTAAAATTCTTTACATAAATTTATCTTTTGCATTGCTTGAGGATAACAATAGTTTGAGTTTGGGGGTGTGATGAGTTCCTAAAAGTCCTCATCTTTTACATCATTTCCCACTCAATTAATTTTTTTATCTTTTCCATTACTTGAGGACAAGCAATAGTTCGAGTTTGGGGGTATTTGATAAGTGATCAAAAGTCCTATTTTTCATACCATTCTCCCACTAGATTATTGCTAGTAAAAGACAGATTTAATGGCAATATTGGATAATTCTGCTTATTTCCGTATTTCAGCATCTCAATACTCAATTTATGAGTTAATCTATTATTTGGCATAAAATAGATGCATTTAATGGTTTTCTTTCTTAAGACAGGAACCTGCATCATAGGGATTGCCAAGTAAAGAGGATGGATGCTGGAAACTGAAGCTGAAATGTAGATAAACACCCACCTCGGCAGCACTTTAATGCCCCGGCAGCACTTTAATTCCTCGGTAGCACCCGAAAAGGAAAATTTCAATATGTTAGGCGATTTGAAGAGAAAAATAAGGTGAACGTTTCAAGACAAGCGGTATAGAAATCGTAGTTGGGAAACACACGAAAAGATAATATCAAAGGTCATATGGGAAAAGAATTCTAATAGGAATAAACTGGGAAATAAAATAAAGATCTTTTATTTATGTACTTAACTTGTGTTTTAATCCAAGTTGTATTCCTACTTTGAATAGGATTGTTCTAGGTCAAACCTATATAAACCATAGCCTATATAGAAAGGAGGATATCTTGAAATCAAGTGTTCATAGAAAACCCTAAACTCCTTCATCGTCTCCTAGGGTTTAGGTAAAGGTTGTCGAGTATTTGTGAGAGGATATTGTACTTTGTTTCTTGTTTCTATGCAATAATAAATCAAAGTTTGCTTATCCTTTTGCCATTCTTTGTTCTTGAATTCAAGCCCGAGAGGGAAGCTTGCAAGCAATCTATTTATCTAGCATCGAGAGGTGTAGATTCACGAAAGGGATAAGGACGGTGTTGTTAACACTAACTCGGCCTATACTCTCTTGGAGGCACTATGGGGTAGGTTAAGAGTTTCAACAGTTAAAAGAAGTGTTGGATTGGTTGGTGGTTGGTTATCTTTGATTTACGCCGAGAGGTATCGTCAAGGATTGGTCATCAACAGCACTTTGACTCAGAGATGAGAGGAGTAACTTACGGACACTTTGATGAACTTTGATACATCTGCCCAAGAGCAAGAGATTGTCGTGGCAGAGGAGCACCAATGTTGCCGAGGTAGTATCTGCAGTATTGTCGAAGCAGAGTTGTGTAATTACATTGCACAGAAATAAGTCAATTGAATCCACAATACGACACAACTAGATCCTCCCCTACTTTTCTATCCTTGATTTCTTGATCATTTATCTTTATTGTTTTAATTAGTTTTCTTAGTTATAATTCAACCCCAATAATTTGTGTCTTTTATTTTATTACAGAGTGAGAAGAGAAAAGGTAGCATATTAAGTATACCAATCCCTGTGGAGACGATACTCGATAAATTCTTATCACTTTATTACTTGACGACGTGTACACTTGCACTTAATTGCGCTTTTATTACACGCATGAAGTTTTTGGCGTCGTTGCCGGGGATTGGTAACTAAATTTTGTTACCTTTATTTTCTCGCATTTAGTTTTATAAAAAAATATATATTAAAAAAACCTAATCAGGGTTGTTTTGACCTGGCCAACAGAACAACATTGGTATGAATGCCGCCGAGGCAGACAACTGCTGCGCATTCGCAGCAGTTGATCCAGCAAATCTTTCAAGACAAGAAAAAGCACGAACAATTCATGATTATTTGGAGGAAGACTTGGATTGACTACCTAAACAAGACCTGCCAAGGCAACCTCTGCCGCGGCAGCACTCCCCTTGAGCAAAAATATATCAGAAAGAAACCACCTGACGAGGAGACAATGGCAAGGACATCAGTTTCTCATCCATTAAAAAAGGGGAAGATGGTTGCTACTGGATATGCATTTTATTGCACCCCCTTTAGTAACCTAAATTTCTATCTCTCTGTCCTTTTTACTTTTATGCTTTAGGAATTAGATTTTAAAATTTTTGCAATTTAGTTTTATAGTAATTTTATTATTTTTATAGTTTTTATTACTATTCTTTGCAGTTATTTAGGAAGGAAACCCAAGAAGTAGAAGTCGTGGAGCACATAAAACGACCCTAAATTCAGGCTCACTGTCCCACCTAAGAAACGACCAAGGTGGTTGGCCGCCCAATTGTAGGTGATGACGGGTTTATGTCTCTAGAACTTTATCTCCCCCGTTTTATTTCATACTTCTTCATTATTGTTTTCCATTACAGTTTTTAGTTTCCTTCTCCACAAACTCCACACCAACTAATGACCCTCAGGATACAGAAGAGGTTAAATTGCAAAATCTAAAAATTGGTTTATTTTTTCCTTGTCTCTTAATTTTTATCTTGTCTTTAACTGTTGCCTTATGTTCAGATACATGAAGTAAGGACAATGTATCCCTCGAGTTTGAGGGAGTATTAATCATATTTTCTACCTTATAAATATCTACCATATATGGAAGTTATTCAGATTATCCTACTACTACCTTAATTTCTGTGTTTACAATAATTTCAATCTGATGCAATATTTAAGTCTGTTGAATTTTATTGAGACTGCCTCGGCAGCAACATACTCTCCTACCGTCGCAGCAGTATGCACCATTCACCAGAATTGAACTCGGAAAGGTCTCTTAGGATTAGTACTTAGGATTAGACTATGAGCCTGAAATTACATAAACACTGCTAGTCCTAGTTGATTCTAAAAATTCTTTTCTTTGAAAAGCAATAAGGACTTAGCCTTAGATTTTATACTGGAGGTGCCTATTATTGGCTCTAGTTTAGTCCATAGAGGTACCCATGACCGACTCTAGGACTTAGGTTTCTCCCACTTACTAGAGATGCCTATCACCAGCTCTTACACTTGAGGTGCCCGAAACTGGATCAAACAATATAATTTATAGCAATATAGATTTATATACCACTATTGGGAAAAGAAAAGAAAAAGAATTAAAAAAAATCTTAGTTGGAAGTCTTGAGCTAAAAAAAGGATTAAAACTTAGAAAATCATCTTTGACACAGCTACGCACACAATCACCATGACTCATAGTCCAGTTTCGAGGAATTCCCAAGAACCAAGAAGAGGCCGAGTCAACAAAAGGAATTCTATCGCGGCAGGCAAGACGATATATTACTTTAAAATTCTTTACTTAAATTTATCTTTTGCATTGCTTGAGGACAAGCAATAGTTCGAGTTTGGGGGTGTGATGAGTTCCTAAAAATCCTAATCTTTTATATTATTTTCTCACTCGATTAATTTTTTTTTATCTTTTCAATTAGTTGAGGACAAGCAATAGTTTAAGTTTGGGGGTATTTGATAAGTGATCAAAAGTCCTATTTTTCATACCATTCTCTCACTCGATTATTGCTAGTAAAGGACAAATTTAATGGCAATATTGGATAATTCTTCTTATTTTCATATTTCAGCATCTCAACACTCGATTTATGAATTAATCTATTATTTGGTATAAAACAGATGCATTTGATGGTTTTCTTTCTTAAGACCGGAAATTGCATCATAGAGATTGACGAGAAAAGAAGATGGATGCTGAAAACTGAAGTAGAAATGCAGATAAACACCCGCCTCGGCAGTACCCGAAAAGGCAAATGTCAATATGGTAGGCGATTTGAAGAGAAAAATAAGGTGAACGTTTTAAGACAAGCGGCACAGAAATTGGAGTTGGAAAACACACGAAACGACAATGTCAAAGGCCATGTGGGAAAAGAATCCTAATATGAATAAACTAGAAAATAAAATAAAGATCTTTTATTTATGTACTTAACTTGTGTTTTACTCCAAGTTGTATTCCTACTTTGAATAGGATTGTTCTAGGCCATTCCTATATAAATCATAGCCTATGTAGAAAGGAGGATATCTTGAAATCAAGTGTTCATAGAAAACCCTAAACTCCTCCATCGTCCCCTAGGGTTTAGGTCAAGGTTGTCGAGTATTTGTGAGAGGATATTGTACTTTGTTTCTTGTTTCTATGCAATAATAAAACAAAGTTTGCTTATCCTATTGCCATTCTTTGTTCTTGAATTCAAGCCAGAGAGAGAAGTTTGCAAGTAATCTATTTATCTAGCATCGAGAGGTGTAGATTCACGAAAGGGATAAGTACGGTGTTGTTAAAACTAACTCGGCCTATGCTCTAATGGAGGCACTAAGGGGTAGGTTAAGAGTTTCAGCAGCTAAAAGAAGTGTTGGATTGGTTGGTGATTATCTTTGATTTACGCCGAGAGGTATCGTCAAGGACTGGTCATCAACAACACTTTGACTCAGAGATGAGCAGAGTCACTTACGGACACTTTGCTGAACTTTGACACCTCTGCCCTAGAGCAAGAGATTGTCACGGCAGAGGAGCACCAATGTTGCCGAGGCAGTATCTGCAGTACTGTCGAAGCAATGTTGTGTAATTGCATTGCACAAAAACAAGTCAATTGAATCCACAATACGATACAACTAGATCCTGCCCCACTTTTCCATCCTTGATTTCTTGATTATTTATCTTTATTATTTTAATTAGTTTTCTTAGTTATAATTCAACCCCAATAATTTGTGTCTTTTATTTTATTGTAGAGTGAGAAGAGAAAAGGTAGCATATTAAGTATACCAATCCATGTGGAGACGATACTTGATAAATGCTTATCACTTTATTACTTGACAGCGTGTACACTTGCACTTAATTACGCTTTTGTTACACGCATCAAAGCACAACTGCAATTATATAATTTTTTTAAAACGCATCAATCATCAAAGTGGCTCAAGTGTAGATCTTTAGACACTGGTCATTGACTTTAAAGATTATCTCATCATCACTTTTGTATATCTATTGCTCCGTAGGGATAAACATGATGCACTTCAAATGACTTAGACCACCTTGATTTTAGTTTCCAAGAAAATAGTTTCAGCCTCGAGTTGAATAAGAGCATTTGTTTACCTGCCTAAAAATGTCGTGGTAAAACTGCTTGGTCATGCCATTTTTTGGATTTGTCTTTGTAGATCTTGGCATTTTCATACTCTTGGGCACTGAATTCTTTCATCTTATTCAGTTCTAAGAGCCTTCTTTCTCTAGTTAGCTGGGCATCAAAATTTAGCTTCTTAATTGCACAATGAGCTTTGTGCTCTAGTTCAACTAGGAGGTGACATGCTTTGCCATAACCAATTTTAATGGAGACATTCGTAGTGGGATTTTGAATGCAGTATGGTATGCCCATGGAGATTCATCAAGCTTCGGTGACTAATCCTTCCTCCTCAGATTCTCCACCTTCTCTAATATCTGCTTGATTTCACTATTTGAGACTTTGGCTTGCCCATTGGTCTGAAGGTGATATACCGTGGTAATCTTGGGTCTTACCTTGTATTTCTATAATGTATCGGCAATTAACTAGTTGTCTAAGTGGGTACCTTTATCACTGATGATAGCTCTTGGTGCGCCAAATCTTGTAAAAATGTATTTATGAAGGAACTTAAGTACAGTCTTGGAGTCATTCCTAAGCATCGCAATTGCTTCAACCCACTTGGGTACGTAGTCCATTGTCAATAAAATGTATAAGTCTCCAAATGAAAGTGGGAAAGGTCCCATGAAGTTTATTCCCTATACATCAAACAACTCAATTTTCAAAATATTTTCAACGTATAAGTTTATGCCTTTTCAACATTACATGAACGTAATATTTTAAGACATGGTTGAAGAATTATTTGAGGTATTTATGGATTATTTTTGTGTGTCTGGAGAAATATTTGAAAAATGCTTAGGCAACCTAGCCAAAGTACTTAAGTACTATGAAGAATCCGACCTTGTTCTCAATTGGTAAAAATACAATTCTATGGTTACGGAAGGTATAGTTTTGGGGAACAAAATTTCAAGTAAGGGAATTGAAGTTGACAAGGCAAAATTTTAGTTAATAGAGAAGCTACCACCTCCAACAACAGTGAAAGGAATTAGAAGCTTTTTAGGGCATACTGGCTTCTATAGGAGGTTTATCAAGGACTTCTCGAAGATTTCTAAACCGCTCTGCAATTTGCTAAAGCAAAATCAACCCTTTGTCTTTGATGAGGAATACCACAGTACTTTTACTGAACTGAAGAAGAAGCTTACCTTAACTCCAATAGTTATACCACCCGATTAGACTGAACAATTTGAGTTGATGTGTGATGTAAGTGACTACGTAGTGGGCGCATCAATAGGTCAACCACGAGGTAAACTTTTCCTTGTTATTTACTACGCTAGTTGAACTTTTGATGATGCTGAAATTAATTACACAACTACTAAGAAAGAGTTACTTGCGATAGTATTTGTCTTTGATAAGAATAGGGCATATCTGATAGGAACTAGGGTCATAGTGCATACTGATCATTCTGCTATCAAATACCTAGTGACTTAAAAAGATGCTAAGCCTAGACTTATTAGGTAAATACTTTTTCTACAAGAATTTAACATAGAAATAAAGGATAGAAAATGAACTGAAAATCAAGTTACAGACCATTTATCTAGGCTACAAAATCTAGATAATCTAGGAGAGGATTATGAGATCGAAGAAAAATTCCATGATGTGAAAATTTTATATGCTACAACATTATTTTTGGAGGTGACATGCTTTGGTTCCTAGCTCCTTATAGCTAGTGGGTCACGTGCCATATTCCTTCACTTCAATCCATAAACGTTATATTGTTGGTTCCTAGCTCGATATAGCTAGCGGGTCATAATCCACCATCCTTACAACTTATAAAATCCTTGTCACTTTCACCATCACTTTCATCATCTTTTCACCACTTATTCATTCATTTTATATAACCACTAGAACCATCACACTTCCATACACTTCAAATCTCTTCCATATTTTTCATTCTATCATTTTCTTATTAGTATTCTTATTTTATTCTTACGCTTTATGTTTATGAAATTTAACGTTCTAATTCTTGTGAAATCTGTTCTTACTAGAATCATGATCGAGCAATATCATATATGAATTTGACCATATCAATTGATATCAGATCCTAGGAGATTTTGTAAGAATATCGCTTTCTTTCTCTCTCGGGTTAGTGAAAAAAATTGAAAAAAAAGTTGAAAGAAAAAAAATCAAAGAGGGAGGGAGCATACTTCTAGTAAACTTATTTCATCTTTAAAAAAATAGTTGAAGTTCTAATATCGTTCTTTTACGCTTTCCATCATTTGTTTCTTTTCTTTTAGCCTTTCTCATTTTCACCTTGTACCTAACCAACTTGTTTCAGCCGATTTCTACAAGACACTTGTAAGCCTTGAGTGAGTTCTTTAACGAAAGCAAGAGTGGAAAAAGGAACAAAAGTACATCAAGGATAAAAGTCATCCCGAATGAAACACGAGTGGAGTGATATGTTTTTTTGGGAGTGAAATAGTGAGGTTTTGATTTGTGAGGAATTTTTTTTACTAATCTTTGCTCATTATGTCTCAAGATTTTAATCATGAGATGAAGAGATTGTTTCAAAAGCATCTCGACTCAATCACAAAGAAGATGGATGGAATAATAAAAAGACGTTCTTGTTCTCAACCATCTCCGCCAAAGGTTAAAAGGACTATTGTGAAGCACTATTCGGGATCAATCTCTAACTCTAGTCAAAGACCACAAAGAGATGACATAGTTTCTCAATTGAGGGAGTACATGCCAAAAGACAAGACTACTCCAAATAAAACAGACTTACACCCTGATTTTAGATGTTATCGCTGCTTGGGAAAAGGACACACACCTAGTCAATGTCCTAATCGGAATGCTACAAAGCCTAGAGGTATTTTTAATGATGTCTCCAAATGTAAAACAAGAGTAGAAGTCAAAGCAGAGGCGTTTGAACAAATTAACCCAAGACAAGATGAGAGCAAAGTTGCAACCGGTGTAGAATTGAGAGATGAGATATCTTGGAGACATGTAAGTCTGATATTTCTTTACTTTGTACCATTGATGTTGAAATTATTTCTAGTACAAGCAAAGGCGGATATGAGATTATATATGAGGAAGGATCCAAAGTCAAAGAGTCCATAGAGGGAGAAATCACATCCAAATATGTTTCCGAACACAAAGAGTCAAAGAAACTCACTTTAGCACCACTTTCACCCCACCAAAACCATAAAGATCAAATACAATTGAGAGAGAGTTACAACAAAGACAAAATGAATGAGAGAAAAAATGAGGTAAAAGTAGAAAAGAGCAATCAAGAAGAGGGAAAAGAAACATATTTGCGAGAGAAAAAGAAATTCAAATGGAAGAGGAGAGTGAAAACGTACACATTGAAAAAAAAGAGTGTGAGATTGAAGAGAGAGTTCAAAAGAAGCTTGAAAGTGCGAAGAAAGAATGTGAAGAGTTGGAAAATTTGTTTCCTACGAACCAATCTCTTCTTCCTACCTTTTCTTTTGACTTACAGGTTATTCCAAGAGACACGCTTTTACAAGATGATACAAGAAACATCTCTTTTGAACCCAAAAGATGTGTCACTTAAAATTCCAAGGGACGTGTTCATTCCAAGTACACTCCATCCATTTGATGAACATCATGAAAGGGAAGATTTAACGGACTTAATTCTTGAGAATATCAAGGGACAAATTCAATTCAATAACTTTCATGAATCTTCAATGTTCCTTCATTCTATTAATAATGATTCATTTTTTAATGCAGGTTCATTTTATATCATATTGAATAATCTTCAATTAGTCATTCATATTTATGATGATGGATTTAAAGATATTGAAGACGACATGTCTTACCTAATTGAGCGAGTACACCTTGAAGAAACTCAATGGATTTGTGCCTAATTGAAGAGAGAAGTTGATCAAAGAGGGTTGAATGATCAACATACATCCATTTTTATTCCAATGGAACAATCAATGACAAGCTGCTTCAATTTGAGGACAAATCGCGTTAAAGAGAGAGGGAATGATATGATCCTAACTAGACTCATCATTTCACATATACTTGTCATACCTTGGACTTTTTCTATGAATTATTCAAAGGGAGTTCTACCATATTTTGTTCTCTACTTGCTCATTTATGCATTATATCCTATCATTCATTTGCATGATTTATACTTGTGCATAATCTACATGAATTTTATTAGTTGCATGATATCAAATTGCATGAAGAAATAAGCATGCTACTATATTCAAGCATGTACATTAGTTAGGTTCATTTAAGTATGTATCGAAAATGAGTCACGGAATGAAACGTTATAATTTATCTAATCAAAAAAAAATTTAAACATCTACCTAAAAAGAGAAATAGTTTGAGACCTATTTGTTTATTAAGTCTCTACAATATTTGTACAGTAGAATATATTGTAGTTTAGTGATTTTGATTCTCTGATTTTCTTTCTAAATATTGGTCTTGAGTTTTTGATTGTCGGGAAGTATGAACTCTCAACAAACAAAGTAAAAAAATTAGTGTTTGAAATGAATCAAATATATTAATTAACTGATTAATCTATTATCCAATTTAATTTATATAATTTAAAATCGATAATTGAATAATTTGATTTTATGGTTTAATCGAAATGATTTATTAATATTAACCGAACACAATTTTACGCATCTTATAAGCAACTGTACAACTGGTAAAAAAATATATCCAAGGACTTGTATGAATCTCTGATCAGACGGTCATGGCAAAAAGACCAACTAAAAACAAAAGTTAATAGGCAAAGGAATGAAACATTTATTTGTTTGGTAAAATAGGATCCATTTGCATTCAAATGAATTAGGGGTGAATATTTTATCCGAATCGGTCGAGTTTCGACCCGATCTAGTTCGATCATATTTTTTTAATGAAAAATAGGTTTGAGATAGGATGGGTTGGGATCGGATTTGAGTTTAAATTGTAAAATATCCTACTCGACTTAATTTAAGAATAATTATATAATTTTTTATTTAAATTTTTTAGGAATATTTATAATAATTGTCTTTATATATTTTTATAAAACGTCCTTAAAATTAAATCTTTTATTTATAATTTAATCTTTTAAATTATATTTTTTATAATTAAATATCTTAAAATTATTTTTTATAATTAAGTCTCTAAAATTATTTTTCTACAGGTTAGGCTAAAATCGAGTTTAGGATTTTATTATTGAGATGGATCGGACTAAATTAAAAAAAACATTTTAATTAGGCCAACAAATTTAAAGTATATATATTTGGTTGAATTCTTGTTAGTAAAAAAAAACGATTCATGCTATCTCAAAGATAAATTATTGCTTTCAGATTTTTCCTTCATTAGTAAACTCTTTTACACCGTAAAAAAGGAAATTTTAACGTAGTTTTTTAAATTAGTCACTTTTTGACCATTAGGTTTGGTACTTTGACTGTGAGTCGTAATATTTACAGTTTTTTTTCTTAATTCAACTGCATTTAAAATTTTCATTGCAAAGAAAAGATAAAAATGATAAACTACATAAATAATTCATCGATTAGATTTTAATTATCTTTTTAATTCTTTAACTATCAAAAAGTTATAAATGAATTCCTTACTAATCTTTACATACAAATTGATCATATACCGTTAAAAATTAATGATCGTCTTAACTAGACGTTAACATACTGAATAAAATACCAACATGACCTCCATGTGATCTATAATTAAAATTGTGGATTTTGATTCTACTTAATAAATAACGGTTCATTTTTCAAAATTAATTTAACCGTAAACCCAAAATTAAAAAATTCAAAGAAGAAAAAAATCACACAAAGAAAAAGGCATTATGTTTTTATTATTGATCGATTAAAGATGAAATTAGGCTTTATTGTTAAATGATTTAGTTTTTTTGAATTATTTGATATATTAAAACTAAGAATATATCATCGTCAACTCCGCTCGAGAAGGAAAGGAGATATTCGTTATGGTATGATATTGATTCTTCCATTATTTAGATTTTCATTTTTATCTTAATTCTTCCTCATAATTTGGGTTTTTGTTGGGTGATTGGTTTAGGTTTAATTTTTAGTTGGTTAGATTAGGGTTTCTTTTCATTCTTATGCTTCATTCTTGGTTACTTAAATTATCCATATACACAGTTGATTATAGATGATGTGGAGGTGATGTGGAGACTATGTCGATATCTCAGTCAAGAGACTCATTTATGACTTTTGATAAACAAGAATTATTTTTGATAATTAAAGTATAGTCAAAAAATTATTTATGTAGCTTACCTTAAAAATATATATATTTTCTTTGTAGGAAAAAAACATTAAAGGTATGTACTTTTTGATTTTGATATCTAATTTCTCCCCTAAATCATAATCGAAAACTTTCTCATTTTAGATTGGGTTTATTTTTCAGTTATTTGAAATATTTTTTAATCTCAATTCGTTTAATTAATAATCTACTGTATCAAAAACTTCGATTGGCATTGTTCCTACTTTTCTGCTGCGTTCTGTTTCTAGTAGAATATAAGAGAACATTACTAAAGATGATTCAAACTTTTGAAGTTAAAATTTATAATTTGCGTTCGTCTCAAAAACTCAGCCTTCACCAAGTAGAAAAGCAATGTGTGGCCTTGAACCAGACAAGAATCTTTGCTTTTCAGAACTTCTTTAGTTTATGAATCAAAAAAATATGGCACATTAACTCGAATAACTCAATTCGATTGTGTATCCCTATGCTAGATGTACAACTAAGTTTCCCATTTTTGTTTGAATAGGTATCAGTTGATAAGGGTAAATGCAAAGAGGATTAATGAAGGATGCAAATAGGAGGATATGTTTGAAGATGCACGAGTGGTAGTCTTCTACCTTGTTGTTATGTTGTTGAAAGAAATATAGAAGAAAAATAGAAGAAGAATATGAGCTGAGAAAGAGTAATCTTTTGATTTTATGCATGTCACAATAGTGTTTACATTGTTTATTATATAACCTTTACCCTAGTGTAAAACAAAGTCGGTTAGGGTTGTGGGCATCCTTCTCTCCCTCTTGTTGCGTTGATGAATTATTGTAATTGTCTCAGCTTTCCTCGCTTTTGTAGGTATGCTCACTCTCTTACTCCCAGGTGGATTCATAATAGCACCCCCCGCTGGAGAAGGAACCTTGTCCTCAAGGTTTGGAATGCCAGTGTCAATTGAAATGGATTTGCGTAGTAGCGGTAGTGGAGTGATCTGTTGAGCTGGACGACCACGGCAAGGCTTGAGTTGAAAGACATGAAAAACAGAATGAATCCGTGTAGACTCCGGCAACTCCAACTTATAAGGAACAACACTGACTTTGTGAAGGACTCGATATGGACCAAAATAACGAGGACCAAGTTTTTGATGATGTTGAAGACAAAGAGAAAGTCGGCGATAAGGTTGTAATTTAACAAGCACCCAACTATCGATCTCTAATTCAAGTTCTCGACGATGGCTATCAGCTTACATCTTTATACGGTTCTGAGAATTATGAAGATTGAGTTTTAAAACACGTAATAAGGCATCACGATCAACCAATTCCTTGTTCAATTGTGTGTTGGTTGACAGTTCTTCTGAATAAGAGAGAATGGTCGGAGGGTCATGACCGTATAGGGCACGAAAAGGTGTCATCCCTGCAGAGGATTGAAAGGCTATATTGTACCAGTATTCGGCCCACGCCAAAAAAAATTTCCATTGGCCAAGATCATCCCTGGTCATGCAACGTAAATACATCTCGAGACATCAATTTAAAGCTTCAGTTTGGCCATCGGATTGAGGATGATAAGCCGAAGTAAAACAAAGGTCAGTGCCTTACAACTTATGCAATTTCCTCCAAAGATTGCTAAGAAAAATGCTATCACGACCACTAACAATTGATCGTGGAATGCCATGTAATTTGATGACCCCTTGCAATAAGACACTAGCAACATAAGCAACATCAAAGTGACATGGTAGAGCAAAGAAATGCCCATATTTTGTTAGGTGATCAACCACCACAAGAATGACCTCCTTTCCTTGAGATTGTGGCAATCCAACGATAAAGCCCATTGAAATATCCTCAAAAACTTGTGTGGGGATGGGCAATGGCTGAAGTAAACCTATTGGAGATAGGTGCTCAGTCTTTATATGCTGGCACACTTGACAATCATGCACAAATTGGCATACATCCTTGCACATTCCAGTCAAATGAAACCCGGTTGCAAGTCGATGGAATGTACACAAAACACCCGCATGGCCCCCCAACACTGAACAATAAAACTCACATAACAACAGGGTGCGTAGCGCTGTTTTAGACGGAACCAAAATACGACCGTGATACAATAATAGACCCTCACAATCGACAAAGTTAGAAGAAGCCACAGAATTTTGTTGAAGAGTAGTACGAATGTGCTGGAAATTCGAGTTAGTCAAGTTGGTTGTTCGGACGGCTTCTATGATTCCCATAATAGGCCGAGAAAGGTCCATGAGACTACCTCCACGTGCCAACGCATCTGCCGTCATATTGTGTTTACCAGGACGATACTGAATATCGAAATCCTAACCTAATAACTTGGATAACCACCATTGTTGCTCGGGTGTTTGTATGGTTTGTTGATTTTGTAACTCCCAATTTCGACCTGATTTCTTAGATCAAAACTTAGTAATCAAGTTACTAAACCTTTCTCCTCAAGTAAGTAATTTAGGTTAAATAATTTTGAAATTAGGGTTACCTTGACAAATTGGGAAAATGAATTGAGAATTTCAATTATACAAATTCAATTACATAAAACAAAATATGAATATCTTATAAAACATATGAAATAATTTTATAAAACATGCATCCAATAAGTCCAAGTCAATATATCTTATACTCCGAAAATATAACATATTCCATAACAGATTAAAATATTAAACTGAATTAATTAAAGGATCATACTGAAAAGTAATTATCTGAATATCGTGTGAGATGCTCCAAGTATCGGTTCGCCTAAACTGGTATAAGAAACTGAAAAGCAGATTAAAAGGGTGTAAGCTAAAGAGCTTAGTGTTTCTCTAGAGTGCAAACAGACACAAACAAAACATGTTTTACATTTCTGAAAAGTTTTTGAAAATATTTCTGAGTTCAAGAAAAATTGAAGCATGATGCTATGATGAATGATGTATGCCAGAAAATCAGAGGTCCCGATATCAAAAATCATACTGAGTGGAGGATTATCCTCGTCGGAGTGAAGGTTTTCCTCGCTATAGTGGATTTTTCCCTCACGTTACTAATTTTTAAATCCAGAAAATATTTCCGATGACAATTCATGATATGATTCGTAAAATCATAAATCAGAACTCTTACGAGTAGCAATTTTTTAGAAAATCAGAAGCTTGGTTTGAAAACAGAATGCACATGTCATGCATGACGATATCATGTATAAACAGATAACAGTCTCAAATATCAAATCAAGCAGTATACAGATAATGTTTCAGAGATATACACAAAATATATTATAATATATATAGGAACAAAAGCATGTAGCACAGAAAGAGACACACCTTAAGCAACTAAAGCTCTAACATGGAGATGTACGTGTCTCACATTTCGGTCTAACTGAATCAGGACCTACGAGGTAACATAATTGTACTATTAAATAAACTAAGTCTAAGCCACCGACTTAAAATGAAACTCAGATCCGAAAGCTTACCCACTTGATGGTCTCGAAGAACGTGCCAAATCGGTACGAACAACATAAGGTAGCCCAGAAGCCTCAAAAACGCTAACACCTAAACGGAAGAATATTCTGAATTAGATACTCTTAAACTATTTTTCAGACTCTAAGAACAAACTCAGATGAAAAACACTAAAAATGAGCTTTCAGGTTTAAATTTGACCAAACAGATAGCGGATTCAAACTCAAAACGTTGAAAAAGTCAACTTTTAGTCAAAGTCAACTCTAGTCAAAGTCAACTATCAAAGCCAACTTTGACTTGACTGATCAAAAGTCAACTCTAGTCAACTCAGAAGTCAAAGTCAATTGTTAAAAGTCAACTTTGACTTGACTGGTCAAAGGTTAAAAAAGTCAAAGGCCAAAGTTCCATGGTCAAACTAGTCAAGGTCAAACTTAGTCCAAGGTCCGGTCAAAGATGGTCAAACCTGATCAAAGTCAAACATCAAAGTTCGGTCAAAGTTGGTCAAACTCGGATCAAGTCAAAGAAAGTCAATGATCAAACTTGAATATCGTCAAACATAGTCAAAATGGGTCAAAACATAATTTGGGTCACATTAACAAATTTGGGCTCATCCAAATAAGTACCACGACAACTTAAATCAACCCTTAGCCCAACACACAAGACCAACTCTACACACCACCACATCCAAAGATCCAAACCTATATCAACTAACACCCACCACCCAACTAGGGTTTCCAGCAACTAACCGACGATGACATCACCAAAACGACAACGACAAAAACGAAGATGATAGTTCCAGCAACAGACTCCGACGATTCTACAAAACTCCTCGATGCACACTCTAACATTTTCGATTCCAATAACCAATACCAAATCAACAAATCAAAACCAAAAATAAATGAAAACTTATCTCATCAAAACTAAACCAAAAGTCTTACCCTCACAAACAATGGCTGTCGGTAGAAACCTTGTCATTGGAGTTCACCCACAAGACGATAAAATCGTTGCTGAGGGATTAACGTCGACCTAACACTAGTTGGGTGCTGGAGATGACTTGGCTGAACGATTATTTAAAGAAAGGGGATGGGAAAAGTCGAGGGAGACCAAAGACAGGGAGAGATGTACGAGGAAAGAAGACTGCGATAGAGGGGGTTTCAAAACTCAAACATTCTGCCAAAAGTTGATTATAAACTTATGGGAAAAAAAGACAAAATTACAAAACCAGTCCCTAAACTTATTAGGGTTTTCAAAACAGACAATGAATTTTAAATTAAAACAATTTAGTCCCTAATTAAAATTCAGAATCCCAAAACAAAATTTCCCAAATTTTAGGGTTTCAAAAATTCAGAATCGGATTTTGAATTAGAGTGAAAATTTGGGGTGTTACAGATTTAACTCACGTAAAGAACGTTGATCGGTGATGATGATAAACTTACGACACACCAAGTAATGCCTTAATTTGCTAATAGCTTGAATAATGAAAAACATTTCCCGGGAACATGTAGAAGTAAGTTGCATGTGAGGATATAATTTTTTACTAAAAAACGCCAATGGTTTTCCTTCTTGAGTTAAGACAACACTGATGCCGATATCGGAAACATCCATCTCCAATTGAAATTCTTTATCAAATTGTGGCAGAGCTAACACCGATGCGGAACAAAGACAATCTTAAAGGCATAGCATGGTAACCTGAGCTTCGGGAGGCCATGCAAAGGGTTTATCCTTCTTTAACAAATCCGAGAGTGGTACGGCAATGGTAGCAAAAACCTTAATAAAACATCGACAATACCTCACGAGGCCTAAAAACTTTGAAATTCTTTGAGAGAATTAGGAATAAGCCAAGCTCGCATCGCATCAATTTTAGCTGAATCCACAACCAAACCTTTGTCAGACATAATATGACCCAAGTAGTCGATTGATGTTTGACCAAAGGAACATTTGCTGCGCTTTGCTATGAAACCACCCTCATGCAGCGTTGTGAGAACCGTACGGACATGCTTCAAATGTTCTTCTCAAGAACGACTATAGACCAATATGTTGTCAAGAAATATAAGAACAAATTTACGCAAATATGGACGAAATAAATCATTCATGGTAGCTTGAAATATAGATGATGCGTTTGTTAGACCAAAGGGCATAACGAGGAACTCGTAGTGACCTTCATGTGTTCAAAATGTCGTTTTGAAAACATCAGACGATTGAACCCGAATTTGATGGTATCCTGCAAGTAGATCAAGCTTGGAAAAGAATTGAGAACCCCCTAACTCATTAAATAGTTCATCAGTAGTGGGAATAGAAAACTTATCCTTAATGGTAATGGCATTCAAGTCTCTTTAGTCGACACAAAAAATGTCAAGTACCATCCTTCTTTTTGACCAACAAGACAGACGAAAAGAAAGGACTATTACTGTGATGGATGAGATTGTGATCAAGCATGTGCTGAACTCGGCGTTCAATCTCCTGTTTTCTGAAAATAGGATACCAATAAGGTCAAACATTTATTGGAGCAACCCCAGGATGAATATGAATGACATGATCAATAGGTCAAACAAGAGGCAACCCGTGAGGGAGAACAAAAATGGTTTGGAATTCGAGCAAGAGAGTCGATATGTCATCCATTGGCGTAGGTAAAGCAAGTTGTTGATCGATGGTAGATGCAAAAAATAACAAAAGGCCATAACATTCATAGTAGTGAGCCGACGCAAGTAATGTAGATTGATTGGTTGAGGACCGAAACTCGGCTTACCCCGCCAACAATGTTCAACAATATCCAAACGAAATTGAAAAGAATGATAGCTAAAATCCATTGTAATAGGTCCGAGCATAGTCATTCATGCAACACCTAACACCATATCCGTACCTTCCAATGGTAACACATAAAAGCCGATAACAATCTGAGTTCCTTGGATATGCAGGGAGAGATTCCGAATACAACCTTCACTCGAAAGTTTTTGTCCATTGTCAACCATAACCCGAAAGTTGGGTGTGGGAGTAATTGGAAGTCCCAAATGCCATGCCATATGCGACTAAATAAAGTTGTGTGTACTATAACTGTCAATAAGAATCTGAAGTTGACGACTACCCACTTCACCGAGAACTCGGACGGTGTTAGGAGAAAAACATCCTACCAAAGCATTGAAGGACACCAAAGAATGGTCTGTTGTAGAGTCTGGCAAAGCAACACAGTCAGCCACTTGCACCATATTTTCCAATTGAAGGTTGGAGTTTCTCTCAAGTCATCATCCAAAAGAAAGAATTGAGGAGCTTTGCACTTATGACCAGGAATATATTTAGCATCCCAATAGTAGCACAATCCCTTTTCGCGACGAGCCTAAGCCTCAGCTGAAATCCGTCGTGGTTGAAAAGAACTTGAGACAGACAATGATGGTGAATCCAATGGAAGTGGTTGACCAGGCTAAAATTTTGGAGGTGTGGTAGGCACAGACAATATTGTAATAAGGGCGACATCTTAGTGGATGAGGCATAAGACCATGAATGTCGCTCTTGTAAACGAGCCTTATGAAACCGAGCAAGGGCTTGCACCTCGATCATTGACCTAGAATGATAGCCTAACACCTCGTTCTTAATATCCGAACATAAACCTGATATAAAACAATCTTTCAAAAACTCATTAGAGAGATCCTTAGTTTGCAAGGCCAAATCCTCAAAACGGGTTTGATAATCATCCACCGAGGTTGACTGGATCAATTTGGACAGTTGTCTCGCCGAGGATTCTATATCCATGACTGTAAATCGATGCCGAATTTATTCAACCAAGTGCAGCCAACTTGCTAATTGGCGCTAGCGTTGCATCCAACAGAACCGTTTCTTCATTATCCCCTCTATACGAACCGAGGCCATGGTGACGCAATGATGGTCCTCAGTGCCATAAAACTCAAAGAAATCGGTGGTCGTCGCGATCCAATCCTCAGGATCCTTACCATTAAATAATAGAAGCTCCACCTGAACCGACTTCGGAGCAAATGGAAAAATATCATTAGAGCCGGTGCCATGCATTTTCGACTTGTCTTTAAGCATAACTGTAAAACTAAAATTGATTTTGATATAACAAATAAATGTGAGAACCATTTTTAAAATAACTTTTTGGTCTTTAAGTCAAAGGTTGATCTCTAAGTCAAAACCAAGAACTTTGAAATACTCTTACAAGCCATTTTTACACGAGAGTATCGATACCAAGAAGACATGTATCAATACACATGGATTTTTCAAGGCTTATTCTTGAGATCAAGAACAGGTATCGAAACAAGGTTCGATACTAAAACTTTCTGTCAACCCATATTTCGATACTCGTATCGAAACAGCTTGGGTAAATTTCAAATTATTTTTAATTTTAAATATACGACTCCTGGTATCGATACAGGTATCGATACACTCTTAATCCCCAACGGTTATTTTCAAGCATTGAATGAGTCGACCGTTGGTGTTAGTTAAATTTTGATTGATGGTTCGCCTATATCGAAACAAGGTTCGATACCAAGCATCACAGAAACTTTTTATATCGAAACAGGTATTGATACACCCCTTATTAAATACACAACGGCTCTTTCTTTTCTTAGCATGTTTCGAAACAGGTACCCCGTGTTTCGATACCACCTGCTGCAGAGTGCATTTATGATGGAAAGATAAAGCTCCAACGTCTATATTTACTTTCCCAACAACTTCAACGGTTAGAAATCAATGAGAAGGTATAAAAAGAAGCATTTTCAAAAGCATACAATAAGATTTGATCCTTAAGCAACATCCAAGTTCATCAATCCAACTCAAAGTACTTTATTGCATATTCTTGCTCCCAACTCTTATAATTTCACTTTGATCTTTTGTAATCTAAGTTTGGGGAGAGTTTGTTTGTAATTGGGGCAACATATTTCTTGTGAGAGAATTTTTATTTGCCTATTTATCCCTTGTATTATCTTGTAAGGATTGAATCAATTCTTGGGTAGAAGAATTGATTCGAATTGTAATGGTTATCCCTTGAACCGAGAAAAAAGTTGAATTCATTAGTGAATTGGTTTCAAAATTATTAGTGGGAGCTTAGGTAGTGGATGTAGAGTTTGTTCGAAGCTTGAACCACTATAAATCTCATGTCCTTTAAATTCTAGCTTTTTACCGAAAATTTCCAACTCAAATTTTTAATTGCCAATTCACCCCCCCTCTTGGCCATACTTCAAGATCGATCAACTCAACAAATGGTATCAAAGCCTAATCTTTTAAGAGATTCACATCTACCAAAGAAGATCCAAGGCGTTTGATCAAGTCTACAATTCTAAATTCAATAGCCTCCACCTCCGGTTCATGGAATGAATCATACTCCATCACTAAGCCGCCCTTCTTCAATGGGGACAATTACCCCTATTGGAAGAATAAGATGAGGTTATTCATCAACTCAAGTGATTATGTCCTTTGGGATATAATCGAAGATGGACCCTCAATCCCAATAAAGCAAGAAGGAGACTGGCAAGTACCAAAGAGAAGAAATGAGATGATCGATGAAGAAAGAAGGAGGATGTCCATAAATGATAAAGCTCTCCACATACTCTTTTGTGCACTAGGGCCCGACATCTATTCCAAGATGTCTTCATGTATAAGTTCCAAAGAAGTTTGGAACTCTTTGGAGACTACCTATGAAGGCACCAATGATGTTAAGGAAACCAAAATTGGTCTACTCAATCTAAGTTATGAGAACTTCAAGATGGAGCTGGATGAAGACATCACCAAAATATTCGATAGATTCTCGGTGATTGTAAATGGTTTCAAGGGTTTCAATGAGATTATCCCAGAAGAAAAGCTTGTTCGAAAGCTTATCTAATCTCTTCTCGAGTCTTGGGATAGCAAGAGGACGACTATCATAGAAACCAAGGACCTCAAGACTCTCAAACTTGATGCTATTGTGGGATCTCTTCTCACCCATGAGATCATGAAGAAAGGAAGAGAAGAGAAAAAGAAGGAAGAGGTAAAGATCGAAAAGAGGGAAATTAAGAAAAAGAGGCAAGGGATTGCTCTTAAAGCTTCATGTTCACAAGAAGAAAGGATACTAGTGAAGAAGAAGAGCTAGAGGAATTGGCCATGGTGGCCAAAGGATTCACTAGGCTTATGAGGTCAAATAGAAATAGAAGATTCCAAAGAAAGAGGGACTTCAAGGAAAAGGGCAAAGAAGAGGAGAAAGATCAAACCATTTGCTATGAATGCAAGAAGCCCGGTCACATTAGGACCGATTGCCCTTTATACAAAAAGAAGGGTTTAGAGAAGAAAAAGAAGAAACAAAAGGCTCACGTTGTAACTTGGAGTGATGAGGAGTCATCATCCGATGAGAACAACGAAGTAGCCAACTTGTGTCTCATGGCTCTTGAGGAGCCTAAGGTAACCCTTCAACCATCTTGTAATGATTTATCTTATGATGAACTTTATGATGCTTATGATGAATTACAAGATGTGTATGATGAGTTGGTTTTAAAGTTCAAAGAATCAATTTTGAAAAGCAAGAAAACTATTTCCGATTTAGAAATGAAAAACGATTCTTTGACAAAAACAATTTTGGATTTGGAAGTAAAGGTTATTGATTTAAATGATGATTTAAAAATTTTTCAAAAAGAAAATGTTGATTTGAACAACCTTATTTCTAGCTTGAGTGAAAATCACCACAAGGTGGTGAATGAGCTTAAGGAACAAATCAAAGTGGTTGGGAGTTCAACTTTTGAAAAAGGAAGCTCTTCAAAACCCAACCATGTGAAAAAGAATTTTCATGACCACAAACAAAGAAATTTCCAAAGACATTTTAGGCATAGAAAGATTAGGAGTATTTGGGTTCCTAAGGAACTCATTATCTGAAATAATTTAAATGCCATTGCTTCTTGGATTTTCAAGGGAACCAAGATTTTAGGAACTAACACTCATGGACCCAAAATGGTTTGGGTACCAAAAATCAAACATTAAATCTTTGTTTGTAGGTTGAGCATTGCTTCAAGGCCAAAGCTTCAAGTCAAAACATGTAGTACCTTGATAGTGGATGCTCAAGTCATATGACTGGAGATAAGGGACGATTTAAGGAGTTGGAGCTTAAAACGGGTGGAGTGGTGACTTTTGGTGACAACTCCAAAGGCCAAATTAAGGGTATTGGCTCTATTGATAATCACTCCTCTATTTTCATTGAAAATGTCTTGCTTGTTGAAGGTTTTAAGCATAATTTGTTGAGCATTAGTCAATTGTGTGATAAGGGTTTCTATGTCTCTTTTGATAAAAGTGGTTGCAAAATAATTGACATAGAATCAAATAGAAAAATGCTCATAGGTCATCGCATAGGAAATATTTACATGGTGCATCTAGATGACATTAATTTTTCTCATGCATGCTTAGTTGCTAATGATGAAAATGATGCATGGTTATGGCATATAAAATTAGGGCATGCTAGCATAAGTGTTCTAGAGAAACTAGCCTCCCAAAATCTAGTTAGAGGTTTACCTAAGCTCAAGTTTTCCCTTGATAAATTTTGTGATGCATGTGCTAAGGATAAACAAAAGAGAGTTTCTTTTAAATCCATTAATGATGTTTCAACTAGTAGGGTATTACAATTGATCCATATGGATCTCTTTGGACCTATTAGGACTACTAGCTTGGGTGGAAAATCATATGCTTTTGTTATTGTTGATGATTACTCTAGATACACTTGGGTTCTATTTTTGAGTACTAAAGATGAAGCCTTAGAAAAATTCATCACATTCTCAAACATTTCTCAAAATGATCTTGATCAAAGAATTTTTCATATTAAAAGTGATCATGGAACGAAATTTCAAAATCTTGGTTTTGAGAATTTTTGTAATGAAAATGGGATTAGCCACAATTTTTCGGCTCCTCGCACTCCTCAACAAAATGGGGTAGTTGAGAGGAAGAATAAAACTTTAGAAGAAATGGCTAGAACCATGCTTTGTGAAAACAATTTACCTAAGTATTTTTGGGTGGAAGCCACAAACACTTTTTGTTATATTATAAATCGAGTAATGATTAGGCCTATTTTAAATAAAACTCCTTATGAGATTTTAAAATCTAAAAAGCCTAACATTAGCTATTTTCATCCTTTTGGATGTAAGTGTTTTGTTTTAAATAATGGAAAAGACAATTTAGGTAAATTTGATGCAAAAAGTGATGAAGCTATTTTTCTTTGTTATTCTTCAAATTCTAAGGCTTATAGAGTTTTTAATAAAAGAACCTTAGTTGTAGAAGAGTCAATACATGTGGTATTCGATGATAACCTCCTTCCTAGGAAGGATTCTTGTGATGATGATGATGTAGGAATCATTGAAACCATTTTTGATGGACAAGCATCAAAGGTGGATGGGGTTCCAAGCAATGATGGACAAGCATCAAAGCTTGAAGAAAAGGAAGTGAGCTACCCAAGGGAGTTCAACTATGTCAAAAGTGGTGAAATCTTGGGTGATCCATCCAAGGGGGTAACTACTCGTTCTTCTCTTAGAGTAATGAATCATTTTGCATTTATCTCATGCATAGAGCCCAAAAATATTAATGAAGCCTTAGATGATGATTATTGGATTTTGGCTATGCAAGAGGAGTTAAATCAATTTGAGAGAAGTAATGTATGGACATTAGTTGATAGGCCTAGTAATAAATCTACTATAGGGACTAAATGAGTTTTTAGAAACAAACTAGATGAGAGTGGTAACATAGTGAGAAACAAAGCTAGATTAGTTGCTTAAGGTTACACTCAAGAGGAAGGAATAGATTTCGATGAAACTTATGCACCCGTAGCTAGAATGGAAGCCATTAGGATGCTACTTGCATTTGCATGTTATCATGACTTCAAGCTTTTTCAAATGGATGTCAAAAGCACTTTCTTAAATGGTTTTATAAATTAAGAAGTGTATGTTGAACAACCACCAAGTTTTAAAAATCCAAAGTTTCCAAACCATGTTTTTAAACTAACAAAAGCTTTATATGGACTAAAACAAGCTCCTAGAGCTTGGTATGAAAGGCTTTCAAACTTCTTGATAGAAAAGGGTTTTGAAAAGGGAAAGGTGGACACTACACTTTTTATAAAAAGATTTAAATATAACATCTTAGTAGTTCAAATTTATGTTGATGATATAATTTTTGGATCTACTAATGAATGTTATTGTCAAGATTTTTTTAAGCTTTTGCAAGGTGAATTCGAGATGAGCATGATGGGAGTACTCTCATTCTTTTTGGGACTCCAAATCAAGGATGACATCTTCATCAATCAAGCCAAGTACATCAAAGATATGCTCAAGAAATTTGGCTTGGAGCATGTCAAACCTCAAGCCACTCCTATGAGCTCTTCTACTAAGCTTGACAAGGATGAAGGAGGTAAGTATGTTGATTCTAAATTATATAGATCCATGATAGGTTCTTTACTTTACCTTACCGCAAGTAGACCGGATATCATGTTTAGTGTTTGCTTGTGTGCTAGGTTTCAAGCTAGTCCTAGAGAATCACACCTTGTAGCCATTAAGAGAATCTTTAGGCACCTTAAAGATACACCTTGTTTAGGTCTTTGGTATCCTAAAGCTTCTTCCTTTGATCTTCATGCCTTTTTGGATGTGGATTATGGAGGTTGTAAGATAGATAGGAAAAGTACTTCCGGAACTTGTCAATTCTTAGGTAGTATGCTCATATCTTGGTTCTCTAAGAAACAAAATAGTGTAGCTCTATCTACCACCGAGGCAGAGTACATATCCCTATGGAGTTGTTGTGCACAAGTTTTATGGATGAAGCAACAACTCTTAGATTATGGTATTAAAGTTAAAACCATTCCTCTCAAATATGATAATACTAGTGCCATATGTCTTACCAAAAAACCCCATTCAACACTCTAGAACCAAACACATAGAAATTAGACATCACTTTATTAGAGATCATGTGTCTAAAAATGATGTTGCTTTAGAGTTTGTTGACACCTTGAATCAATTAGAGGACATCTTTACTAAACCTTTGGATAAGAAGCGTTTTTGGACCTTTAGGAGAGAGTTAGGTCTAACTAGCCTACCTTGACTTCCTAAGTGTTATCTCTTTACTTATTTTGCTTGAATCTTGATTTAAATCATGCTTATGTATTGATACAACTAACCCCTGTTTCGATACTTGTTCATCAGCCCATCTGGGTTTTTGGTTGGGAAGAACAAGCATCGATGCTTGCTTCGATACCTCTGTTTCGATACTAGCATTAGAACAGGGTGTTTTGATACTAGTATCGATACTCGAGGACGAAAGTTGTTTTAAAACACTTTAAACCTAATTTTAATTTCATTAAAACACTTCCAAATTTATTCCTAAAACCCTAGTCGGCCACTCCTATAAAATCCCCTCTATTTCGCCGTTTTTAACTCAAAATCTCAACGATTTCTTTGAGGGTTTTGATTCCAATCATCAACTCCAACACTATATCATCAATCTGTGCTTCACAATCAATCAATTCATCCTAAGCTATACTGAAGGTACTTTTTCGAAAAACCTTAATTTCGTTTGATTTAGTTTGTTAAAATTTAGATTTTGAATATATTTTAAATGTCTATTGTATGGGTTTTGATAATCCTACGAAATTGTTTCAAAGTCCCAATTTTTTTAATAGAATATAGATCCTTGTTCGTATAAGTTTTTCAATGGTTTTTCAAAATTTTTGATAAAATTCTTAAATACCTTGAATTGTTAGATTAACACATAGGATTGAATTGGATTATATAAGCATACATATTGTTTTTAACTAATCCAAATCTTTATATCCATCCTAGATCATGGCACCAAAGAAGCGATCTCGTACCGAAGCTGAATCTTCATCATCATATCGTGTTGCACGAGTTGATTTTGAGAAAGTCTTTGCCAAGAGTTTGGACAATAATCGTAGATTGGACAACTACAATCTTTTCTGAAGTTATCCTCTCAAAAAGGAAAGATGCGTGGACGTTCAATTCATCACTTCTTACAAATTTCTTTTTAAATACTATGACCGACTCACTGAGTGGAAGTTCTTGAGGTTTCTCACTCATACCGTCAAGTTCTTTCTAACTCTTGTCCTTATCTTTTACACCAATGCCAAATGTACTTTATTTTCGCACAAGAGCAAAGTAGTGGCTATTGAATCCTATCTCATGGGCAAGTCCTTTACTATTAATGTCTCTACTTTTCTTGATGTTTTTGGTCTTGGGAATAAGGGTGTTGAGGATGAAAATTCTCTTGATCCTTTCACCGGATCGGTTACATCTCTTGACGCACACGACTGCTTTCTCCATCTTATTATCTCTTGGTGGATTCGTCCATCAAATGATAGATACTCTCGAATCCATCAAGTCGATAGTTTTTGGATCACATGTTTTCGTGATGGTATTCAACCAAATCTTGCTCGGATTGTCTTCTCGGACATTGTGTGGTGTATCTAAAACCGTGCTACCCCTCTTGTTCGATCTTTTCCCTATGATTACATTCTAAGCATCATCTTCTTGCATTTGGAAATAGATCGCTCTTTCGACAAGGTGGGATCCTTAAAAGAGCTTATAGGAGAAACTTCACTTAACCGTGCTCACTTTGTCTATGTCTCTAATGGTGACTGGACTCAAGGTGCTCCTCCTTCTCCTCCTCATGCTCCTATTGATCCGAAACCTCTTCATCAATTTGACATGTTGACCTTTCTCACGACGAGGTTCGACTCTCTAAACGCCCGTTTGAATTCCATGGCTGAAAAACTTGACACTCTTTCCACTTAATTCAATTCGGGTTTCGATACCATCAACACTAGGATGACGAGCCTAGAGACTCAAGGACACTCCTTGAGAGTATCTCTTGAAGCTCTTCGTCAAAGCCAAAGACTCAATAATGATGGTAATCAAGATCAAGAGGAAGATGAAGAAGATGAGGATGAGGATGATGGACTCGATGGTGATGACATGGCCGATGATTGATCTTTGATCTTTCTTATATTGTGCTTTTAGCTCTTAGGACTAGTTATGATGCATTCGTATTAGAACTTATGCACCTATTTCCCAATATTTTGTTTTTATTATTGTTGGATTATTTTTTTTGGGTACTTTGTTTGCTATGGATTATGTTTCCTATGAACTCTTTTTATCCTTAATGTTATGATTGCTTTATTATTACCTTGATTATCATTGATTTTGATCTAATAAAAAAGGGGAGAAAGTTTTATGTCTTTAAGTTTAGAAAACCATCCATCGCTTGTTAAAATTAAAATTGGTTTTAAAGTGCCACATATAAAGGGGGAGTCTTTCAACCAAATCGTATTTCAAAACTTAAATTTTTTAAATGGTTTTGTTATATCAAAAAGGGGAGATTGTAAAACTAAAATTGATTTTGATATAACAAATAAATGTAAGGACCATTTTTAAAGTAACTTTTTGGTCTTTAAGTCAAAGGTTGATCTCTAAGTCAAAACCAAGAACTTTGAAATACTCTTACAAGCCATTTTTACACGAGGGTATTGATACCAAGAGGACAGGTATCGATACACCTGAGATTTTTAAAGGCTTGTTCTTGAGATCAAGAACAGGTATCGAAACAAGGTTCGATACCAAAACTTTCTGCCAACCCATGTTTCAATACTCGTATCGAAACAGCTTGGGTAAATTTCAAATTATTTTTAATTTTAAATATACGACTCCTGGTATCGATACAGGTATCGATACACCCTTAATCCCCAACGATTATTTTCAAGCATTAAATGAGTCGACCATTGGTGTTAGTTAAATTTTGATTGAAGGTTAGCCTGTATCGAAACAAGGTTCGATACCGAGCATCACAAAAACTTTTTATATCGAAACAGGTATCGATACACCCCTTATTAAATGCACAACGTCTCTTTCTTTTCTTAGCATGTTTCGAAACAGGTACCCCGTGTTTCAATACCACCTGCTGCAGAGTGCATTTATGATGGAAAGATGAAGCTCCAACGTCTATATTTACTTTCCCAACAACCTCAACGGTTAGAAATCAATGAGAAGGTATAAAAAGAAGCATTTTCAAAAGCATACAATAAGATTTGATCCTTAAGCAACATCCAAGCATATCAATCCAACTCAAAGCACTTCATTGCATATTCTTGCTCCCAACTCTTGTAATTTCACTTTGATCTTTTGTAATCTGAGTTTGGGGAGAGTTTGTTTGTAATTGGGGCAATATATTTCTTGTGAGAGAATTTTTATTTGCCTATTTATCCTTTGTATTATCTTGTGAGGGTTGAATCAATTCTTGGGTAGAAGAATTGATTTGATTTGTAACGATTATCCCTTGAACCGAGAAAAAGGTTGAATTCATTAGTGAATCGGTTTCAAAATCCTTAGTGGGAGCTAAGGTAGTGGATGTAGAGCTTGTTCGAAGCTTGAACCACTATAAATCTCGTGTCCTTTAAATTCTAGCTTTTTACCGAAAATTTCCAACTTAAAATTTTAATTACCAATTCACCCCCCTCTTGGCCATACTTCAAGATCGATCAACTCAACAATAACACTATCGACGGTAATATCCCCAGTACGAGATGAGGCTGAAATTCTCAAGTGAGTAGAAATCAGCTCCAATTGTTTGGACATGGATTAAAGCGTCGATTGAACATTCGTGTTCCATTTATCCTGATGCGTGTTATGGGCTTGGAGATCAGCGAGGAGTTGTTTATGACGAGCCGGAGTATCTTGGAGTGCTTTAATGGATTCGATATGATTTACCATTGGAAAGAATCAATGAAAGCACCAATTTGTTATGTTGTTGAAAGAAAAATAGAAGAAGAAGAAGAAGAAGTAATCTGTTGATTTCATGCATGCCAAAGTAGTGTTTACATTGCTTATTATATAGCATCCTTCTCTCCCTCTTGCTGTATTGGCGGATTTTTGTAACTGTCTCAGTCTTCCCCGCTTCTGTAGGTATGCTCACTCCCTTGCTCCCAAGTGGATTCATAACACTTACCCCGAGTGATTATGATCTAATATCAATGTCTATAGCACCAAATAGCAATGGCTATGGGTCACCACTTCAAAATAAGATGATGCAGACCAAGGAACTTTTTGAAACGATGATAAGGCACCCTTGCTTTAAGGATATACTAAACAAGTATGATCTGATTGAGAAGAAGGTGAATCGAGTTCCTTTAAGCACTTGAGAGTGGTTCAATGATTTCAGTTCAGCGAGTCAAGTCCATAGTTATCAGTCTGGCACAACAGGCCTATTATTACGTTGCCATGAAGTTCAAGGATCTTTATGCTTCCCTTACCGGACAGAAGCTCTTTGTGTCGCGTGCAATGGCAAGGGACCACCGGATATCCATTGATGAAGCATATAAATGTCAGAGAGGTTCTCAAATGAGAATAGGAGAAAGATGGAAACTACTGCAGAGTGGAAGACTCATTTAACAGCACGGACGTTAGTTCCTCGCCATATGTGCATCAAGACTGAATGCATTGCATTAAAATTAATTTGCTTCTAGTCTTTAAATATAAACAAGGGTGATATGCCGTTCCTGGTTTGATTCAATTCCTTGGAGCTTTCTCGGGACGATTCAGATTCCACACCATGAATCCCAATTTCGTTCGCGGCTTGAAGATCTTAGTAGTTACATTAACCTAGAAGTATCAGTTCGCCTAGAGCTGCACTGCAAGCCATATTATGCAGGAAAAAAGGGAAATGAAAATGCACTTTCATCCACATAAAACTGGGCCATATCCATATTTGTATATAATGAAGGATGATGTTTTTAGTTTTAATTGTATCCTCAGGCATGCAAAGCAACAGCCATTCCAGATCCAACAAATGCCAAAACATGGAAAGTTTACATGAGCCCCTCCTTTCAGAAGATTATAATTTAACCATTCAAAGACGGCTCTACCTGCACACATCACTCGCTTGTCTCAAAACTCATACTCACCGTTCACTCTCCTTTTCTTTCTTTCCGAACGGAATTGTTACAATGGGTAGGAAAGGAACCGGACAAGAGAATCATGATGCAACAAGATCAGGTGTTTCAGCCTCAATTGATAATGAAGCGGTATGTACCTTTTCCATCCAACTATCCAACCATTCACGCAACGATTTGACCTGTGGAATCCCCAAAACTCTCTGCTGCACCCAAGAGACATGAACTGTTCCTTCAACTTGATCAATTATGCGCCCTCAATTAGATGAACCTGCAGTCATTGTTTGCATAAAAGTTACACAAGCTATATTAAGAATTTTGAACCTTCAAAAACGTAGCTACTGGTTACATCAAGGAGTCAGATTGAGGGATACAATGAAGCACCCACCATATGAAAATGGAGACTTGGCCAGTTGGCCTTCTACCAGTGTTCACTATACAACAAATAATTTGTATTTTCTATATCCATGATTTATTTGTGCCCTTAATAATTTTTATTTTCCTTAGTTTATATCCATGATTTATTTGTTCCCCTTAATGTATTCCCTTATTTAAGTGTTATGAAAAATTTACGATGATAAAAGGAAAACATTAAAAACCGAAAGACTAAACAAATAATGACTGTTTTTAACTTACAGACAGGCTCTTCATGAGAAGATGCTCGACATCCTCAATTGGCCGTTTTATTCTCTCAGCAATAACTTTTAGTGGAATAGTTCGATCATTGGATGGACGACTGCATCAAAACATATTGTAGTTTAGTTTTTAGCCACACAATCACTAGCAACTTTGTCTTGACCCCTTAGGGAACACCACAACCATAAACACCTGAAAATAATCTCTATCAAGCATAAAATATTAATTTTTTCCAACAACTTCTCATTCTCAACCAAAGCTGGTTGAGCCCTCAATGCAGCATTGTGCACACGGCACAATTCAAATCAAATTTCCTGTGATGAAAGCTTGGAGGATATAATAAAGCCACTCCACCTTGGTCCCCAGAAGACTCTTCATCTATAAAAAGATGTCAAACGTCACCATCTCAAACATAACAAAAAGACAACATTAAAGCAAACAATTTCAGAAGGAAAAAAACCTACAACACAAAAATAAAATAAAAATGAAAAGCTCTTATCAGGTGGCACCTTTCAATCGCAGCTTAGCTCCCTTGAAATCCACGTATATTTAACCTGAGATATATGAACCAGATACATGTCTGAAGAGGCCTAATTGCAAAACTAGAAAGACAGTCGACTAAGCGGTTATGAAGACGGAATCCATTCGGCTTAGCAGGTTCATAGCTGTACAGACGGAGACAGCTGAAACTCAACATAGAGAGATAGCAACTAAGCGGTCAAAACCAAGTTCATAAAAGAAAGGACGAAATCAGGTTCGTAACTCAAATCTATGTGTACTTCGCAAATCAACATATCATCACAATTACTTGGAAGTCCAAGCAAGGAAATCATTAAATTCAACTCAAACAAGGAGATTAAAGCTGATTTCTTTCCCAATATTTTATTATTACTTTATTATTTCTTTCCTATTTTAAGTAGATGCATGTTAGAAACCATGGAATTAACCCAGTATTAACCCAGTTGAGCAGAACGACAATGTAGAGAGTAAAGAAAAGGAAAAAACAATGGTGAAAGAGAGACGGCACTTTCTGATTATTTTATTGATTGTAACTGTAATATCTTTCAGATGGAAGACCAGTTAATATATACAAGAGGTGAGAGATGACTGAGTTGGTTAAGAAACCATACTAACAGATCCCTAACAGTTTCTAACTAACTTCAGTTATCTCAATTTACATCAGTGTAGTACTCTTTATTATTATACTCCTAACATTCTCCCTGCAGAGAAAAACTTTAAAACTAAAGAAAACAGACAAGTAACAAAGAACATCAGCAAACCTACCAATCTTTCACGCAAACTTCATGTCAAACATTTCCATCTGCAGCAAGTCACGCATTTTCTGGTAGTCGTATGGGAACCACTGCCAATTTGATGCGATGTCTGTGAAACGTGGGAGCTAACAGAGGCTTGGTAAGAACATCAGCCAATTGTTCGTATGCTGGAATTTCATTGACCTGCAACTTACCTGCAGGTACTTGTTCACGAACAAAAAATAAATCTAATTCTACATATTTGAATTTAGAATGCATTACTGGATTTAACGAAACAGCAACAGCACTTGTATTATCACACCACAATATCGGTACCCCTTTTAAAGTAATACCCAATTCACTCAAAAGAGACTGAAGTCATATTATTTTTGCTGTTGCACATGCGATACTTCGATACTCTGCTTCGGCTGTTGAGCGAGCCACCACTTGTTGCTTTTTGGAACTCCAAGAAACCGGATTATGTCAAACTAGTGTTTCTTTATATTTTAGGCCATCCTTAGTCTACAATAATAAAAGGATGTTAAAATCTTCATTGTAAGACGGAAGATTTTGATTAATAAAATGAAGTTCTTTCTTGTGTTCAGACTTTGTAAGAAGTTATCTTAAGTTTCTTTTGAAGTAAAGGAACCTTCAAGTTTGTTTATTGATCTTCACACTACTACTTTCCTAGATAATCGCATATAAAAGGGTGGATTAGAGACGCTTGAAGTTGCTTGTTTAGATAATTGTGTCTAAGAGGGCATCGAGGACAATTTATCTATCTTTCTCGACCCTCTTTATCATCTACCTTCACGCCATCTTCTCATTCTTCCAGCGTTTGCACTCAAAGTTCGCAACCATAAACCATCTTTTTCGAATCCGCAATCCGATGTTTGCATATACGGCGTCAGTCCATATCAAAACCTTGACTTTGTACAATTAGAAGAAATTTTCTTAATCAATCACTACAACAATCATCTTCATAACATTTTGAGGAGCTCTATGCTAGAAAAAGGTGCTTTAAATTGTTCATCTAACCAAAGCTTGAATAACAGTACAAACGAGATTAGAACTAAACCCCCAACATTGATCAAAACTAAATCGAACTTTAAATGAAAAAGACAGAAATATGATTCAATGAACCATTATTGATATTATTAGGGGTGCTTAACGAGTTGAGCAGCTCGTGAGTTGTTCGCTCGACTCGGTCAAAACTCGACTCGAATTATCTCGACTCAAATTTGACTCGATACCTTAACAAGTTGAATCGAGTAAAATCTAATTCGACTTGATAAGTTCGTGAGCAACTCGTTAATTTTTTAAAATATTTTTTAATAATTATTTTAAAATAATTTCATTCAAAAAATAAATTTAAATAATAAATATTAATGTGTTATTTTAATTTTAATATGCTAGTTTGGTGTATTTATAGAATGTTACTTTTGAATTTAGACTTTAAAATTTTTATACTCTTTTTGATATTTTTAGTTAAATTTGTTAGTTTAAGTTAATATTATGCCTCATATGGTATTATTAAAATTTAAGTTTAATTAAAAATAGGGTAAGTTTTTTAACGAGCTTAACGAGCAACGAGTTGAGTTGAGCAACAAAATATTTTAATGAGCACGAGTCAAACACAATTTTAACGAACTCAACGAGCAACGAGTCGATTCTAGCAACAAAATTTTTTAACGAGCACGAATCGAACAATACCTAACTTGCGATCGACTAACTTGATAAGCACCCCTAAGTATTATATTGGGCAAATAACAATATCAATCACTAAAAAGTAACTTCTAAATAATTAACTTATTATGAAAAGAGAACATAACAAGCTTTTCAAACTATCATCCACCAAAAGTTAACCTATACATGCCCAACTCATGAAAAAGAACCAACAATAGTTAGGAATATCATTTGAACTAAATAGTGGCACAAATAGATGCATTGACATGAAACTATTTGCTAGTAAAAACGTCAAATGCAATATAGAGTGAAATTACGAAACCAGATAAAAATGTACTTACAATTGGATGAGCAAGGAGTTCTTTGCTTGGAAAGGTCTTAGTATAGCTATCTCTAAACTTAGAAATGGCTTCTTTAAACGACCAGGTATGTCAAGTTAAAAACAGATACACTTCGATAATTGGGGAGGATCTAAGCCTTTACACCTTTATGGCGAAGTGAATGATAAAGTCCCTCTTCGAGCGGGATTTTTTATGCTGTCTAATCTACCCCGATGGGATATATCCAAGGTGAGAGATTATTTCTCTCCCGAATATGCTAACATAATCCTTAATGTACCAATCATTAATGATACGAAAGATACTACCCTTTGGTGTCATCACGACTCTAGCATCTATATTTTGCGTTCTGGTTATCAATTTCTCTAACTACAACTAGGGCCGGTTAATAGACCCTTTAGGCTATGGAAAATTCTTTCTAAGTTGTCTACCTTGCCTAAGGTTCGTTCATTTGGATGGCGATTAAGCCATGATACCCTACCGTCTGGACACAAAATCCTCCAACCAAATCTTGGTACTGGGGTTTGCCCAATTTGTAATACGAATATTGAAACTACCCTTCATGCTTTAAGGGATTGTCCTAGTGCCATGGAAGCTCTCCATTTGGCAGGGTTTCTATGCCGTATTTTCTCTAATACTTTAATCTCCCCCCACCAGTGGCTTTCTAAATTAACTGGTTTTCTCTCATTGCACCAATTCTCCTTCCTGATAACAAGTCTATGGAACTTATGGAATCGTCGTAATGGCTTTGTCCATAACCATCATCGTTAACTATATCTAACGCATGAAAACTCTTTGATGATTATACATCAGCCAATGATGCTCTCCATCTAAGATCCTGATTAGCTGAGCCCACCTTTGCTCAGGCTAGATGGACAAAATCGGACCGCGGTTTTGTTAAGGTTAATACGGATGGCGCCTTTTACCCAATTTTAAAAGCAACTACTGCAGGTGTCTTTGCTCGGGATTCTTCAAGCTCCGTCCTTGGTGGACGCTCTATTCCCCTCGCCTTCTATCCAAATTCAGCTTCAGTCGAAGATCTTGTCATTTGGGAGGGACTTAATCTTGTTGTTGATAATGGCTGGTCTAACGCCATCCTTGAGACCAATTCTGCTTCCATTGCCAACAAAGTTAACACCCATCATCATGATCTTTCCACGGTGCAACCTTTAGTGTCTCTCATTCGTTGTACTCTTGGTGCTTTGCCTGATTGTAAGATTTGTTATGTACCTAGAGAAGCAAATGTTGTAGCTCATTTCCTTGCTTCTAGAGCTTTGCGCTATTTTCTTTCTTTCTCTTTTGGATGTAACCTTCCCGATTTTATTCGGGCTTTTTTAAACTCAGAGAGGTTCTCCTCTTCTTCTCATAAAAACTTGGGTAGTCTTTTCCCCATAGGGGCCTACTCACCTACCGAGGTGACTGACTATAGGTTTTTTAATGAGGCCCTTTCTTTCAAAAAAAATTTCAATGGATTCTCTCATATGCTCTCAGAAAGGGACCGTACATTATGACATTCACTCGAAGAGAGGGATCGTCCATCACGGTATACTCTCAAAGAGAATGACCATTCATTATGATATGCGCTCTAAGTAAGGGGTCATTCACTGCGACTTACGTTCAAAGAGAGGGGTCATTCATCACGGTATACGCTCTAAGAAAGGGACCATTTATTATGACATGCACTCGAAGAGAGGTATCATTCATCCAGTCATACGCTCAAACATAGGGGTCGTCCATCATAGTATACGCTCAAAGAGAAGGATCGTTCATTATTACATGCACTCGAAGATAAGGTTCATTCATCGCGACACATGCTCAAAGAGAGGGGCCATCTATCACGACACTCGGTCACAGAGAGGGATCGTTATTATGACATATCCTTGGAGAGAGGGGTCATCCATCACGGTATACGCTCAAAGAGAGGGACCGTTCATTATGACATATGCTCAAAGAGAGGGGTCATTCTTCGTGTCATACGCTCAAAGAGAGGGGTCGTCCATCACGATATACGCTCTAAGAAAGGGACCATTCATTATGACACACACTCGAAGATAAGGGTCTTTCATCGCGATATACACTCAAAGAGAGGGGTCTTTCATCGCGATATACGCTCAAAGAGAGGGCTATAAACATGAATAGTCATTATAACCACATAATTAAGTTTCAAATTAGATCTAAATTTATATTAAGTTATTTTAAGTATTCTCATTATTTCGACTACTATGTTTTCTTCATAGAACTTACATATTGTTCAAGGGGTAAGTATTAGTTCGGTGTCAGTTCAGTCAACTCAGAAGAAGCTAAATGGAAGGTAATGTCAGAAACACAACGAGCCAACTTCAGAATAGCTTGGAAATGCATGGAACACTCCTACAGTACTTAAAGGACTCAAGACTAGCTTCATGTCAGCTCACAAATCCCATATGAGCTCAAACGAAGCATAATTTAAAACGAGGCCTTAGGAGATTCGGATCAGCTCCAAAACACTCCTAGCACTAGAAGAGAGTATAGGGAAGCTAACGACCAACTAACTTTGCTAAAGGCATCTCATATTAGCTTATTTCAGCTTCAAACTTTAGCTATATCTTTCAGCTAGATAGCTCAGTTTAATTCATCTCACTCCCAGCTTGATTAGCTCATCTTAACTACACCCGAAGGTCACCAACCCTTCACCAAGCATCATGTCCGTCCATCATCCAGATTGGATGCCTTGATATCGAAGGGAAAGCAAGTGGGCAACCAAACAAAGAGATAAAACTTTTCAATGAACAGATTCATGATGGTCCACTTGTTTTCCATTTTCTAGCATGATTCAAGCAGAATTGGGTTTTTGTGTCTTCATAAAAGTTGTGCCTCTATCTCTTATCTTTCCAACGCATGTAGAATCGAATCAATCCAATATCAGGAACTCGAGATATGTCCAAATTACTGAAGACTGTGCAGGTTAGAATTTTAAACCGAAAAGTTCCAACAACTTTTGGAAGGAGACACTATTCAACCGAACGGTTAAGGAGGGAGAAACCATCAGTTGGATAGTCACCAAGGCCACTATTCGATCACCTTTTCAAAGGGAAATGTCCTTTGGCCACACCCTTTTATTTCCTATAATTTGGACTTAAATTTTCATTTGTAAAACACAATTCACAATATATTTTATCCTTTGTGAGAATTTTCTCTCGTTTAGTTCTTCTTAGAACTTTACCGACTTATCATGTACTTTTTTACTTTTGGCGTCAACCCCTTTTCTATCATCTTGATACTTCTAGTTCTTCTAGTTTAATATACTAAAAGGGTCAAACTCTGTTTATCACCACCCCTTAAAGATCAATAGAAGGTTCAGGATTAGGTTTTCTATAACCTAGCTTCTTCCTTGAGTATCTTTAAGATAATATTTTCATTTCACCATTCATTACATATCTTCTCATTCTATACATCATTCCAATCCTTTGTCATCACCACAAAACGTCCTAAACATCCATTCACCCTCATCAACACCACACATCCTTCCGCTTCCAAATCAGTCCCTAAACTATTCCTTTTATTAATTCTACTTATTCCTTTCATCCTTTATCCTTAATTCTTCATTTTGCAATCAATTCTTGCGAGAGACTTGCTTCCTTCGCAGTTCCAACAATCAAAGTGTGCCACTCAGCATCATCAACAAGATTGCCACACATCAAGAATGGTCGTCCATCACGGCATACGGTCTAAGAAAGTGATGGTTTATTATAACATGCACTCGAAGAGAGGGGTCATTCATCGCGACATACGCACAAAGAGAGAAGTTGTCCATCATGGTATACGCTCAAAGAGAGAGACCATTCACCATGACATGCAATCAAAGAGAGGGTTCATTCATCGCGACATTCGCTCAAAGAGAAGGGTCGTCCATCATGGCATACTCTCAAAGAGAGGAACTGTTCATTATGACATACACTTAACGAGAGGGGTCATTTACCGCGACACACGCTCAATGAGAGGGACCATTCATTATGACATGCACTCGAAGAGAGGGGTCTTTCATCGTGACATATGCTCAAATAGCGACTGTATACGCTCAAAGAGAGGGACCGTTCACCATGACATGCACTCTTAGGGAGGGGTCCTTCATCGAACATATTCTCAAAGAGAGGGTTCATCGGTCATGGTATAGCTCAAATAGAGGAAATGTTTATTATGACATGCACTCGTAGAGAGGTGTCATTCATCGTGACATACGCTCAAAGAGAGGGGTCCCCATCATGGTATACGCTCTAAGAATGGGATCATTCATTTTGACATTAACTCGAAGAGAGGGGTCATTCATCGCAATATACGCTAAAGGAGTAGGGTCGTCCATCAGAGTATACACTCAAAGAGAGGGACAGTTGACTAAACATGGAAGGACATGTTCCTCCCCAAGAGACACAACCAACCAACCATGGAGGGAAACATGTTTGGGCGCCAAAACAAAGAGATAACACTCTTCATTGGGCAGATTCATGATGGTCCAATTGTTTGCCAATTTCGAGTAAGATACAAGTAGAATTGGGTTTCAGTGTCTTTATTAAAGTTGTTCCTCTATCTATTATCTTTCCGATGCATATCGAATTGCATCAATCTGATATCGGGAACTTGAGATATGTCTAATTTACTGAAGACTGTGCAGGGTCATTCATAGAGACATACGCTCAAAGAGAAGGGTCGTCCATCACAGTATACGCTCTAAGAAAAGGACCGTTGATAATGACATGCACTCAAAGAGAGGGGTTATTCATCATGACATACGCTCAAAGAGGGATCGTCCATCACGGTATACGCTCTAAGAAAGGGACAGTTCATTATGACATGCACTCGAAGAGTGGGGTATTTCATCATGACATACACTCAAGGAGAAGGGTCGTCCATCAGGGAATACACCTTAAGGGACCATTCATTAAGACACGCACTCGAAGAGAGGGGTTATTCATCGCGACATACGATTAAAGAGAGGTAACATTCACCATGACATGCACTTGAAGAGAAGGGTCATCATCGCAACATATGCTCAAGGAGAGTGGTCATTGATCACGGTATATGCTCAAAGAGAGGCACCGTTCATTATGACATGCACTCGAAGAGAGGGGTCTTTTATCGCCATATACGCTCAAAGAGGGCGATGTCCAGCACGGTATATGCTCAAAGAGGGACCTCTCATTAAGACATGCACTCGAAGAGGGGTCATTCATTGCGACATACACTCAAAGAGAGGGGTCGTCCATCATAGTATATGCTCCCGTTCATTATGACACGCACCGAAGATAGGGGTCATTCTTCGCGACATACGCTCAAAGAGAGGGGTCTTCATCATGGCTTACGCTCAAAGAGAGGGACTATTCATTATGACATACGCTCGAAGAGAGGGGTCATTCACCGCGACATACGCTTAAATAGAGGGGTCATTATGACATGAACTCGAAGAGAGGGGTCATTCCGTCACGATATACACTCTGAGAAAGGGACCATTCATTATGACATGCAGTTGAAGAGAGGGGTCATTCATCGTAACATACGCTCAAAGATAGGGTTGTCTATCACGGCATACACACAAAGTGAAGGACCGTTCATTATGACATGCGCTCGAAGAGAGGGGTCATTCACCGCGACATACGCTCAAAGAGAGGGGTCTTCCATCTTGGTATAAGCTCTAAGAAGGGGATTGTTCATTATGAAACACTCGAAGAGAGGGCTCATTCATCGCGATATACCCTCAAAGAGAATGGTCATTCATCACGGTCTACGCTCTAAGAAAGGGATTATTTGTTATTACATGCACTCGAAGAGAGGGGTCATTCTTTGCGACATACGCTCAAAGACAGGAGTTGTCTATCACGGTATACGCTCAAAGAGAGGGACCGTTCACCAAGACATGCACTCAAAGATAGGGGTCATTCATTGCGACTTATGCTCAATGAGAGGGGTCGTCCATCACGCCAAACGCTCTAAGAAAGGGATCGTATATTATGACATGAACTTGAAGAGAGGGGTCATTCATCGCAAGGTATGCTCAAAGAGAGGGGTCATCGATCACAGTATACACTCAATGATATGATCACAACCAACAATGAATCAGAAGAATTTCCTTTTGGACCTATGACTCGTGCTAAAACCCATAAATTCAAAGAGGCCATGGGAAATCTATTTATTCAAGGCTAGAAATAGAGAATGCAACACCAGCTTTATTGGAACAATACAGCCTCCTACTTGTGCATGAGTTTGCATGAGTTCTTTCTTAAGTTTTTAAATTTAATTTCAGCATGTGTGTAAGAATAAATAATGTTTGATGTTCATTTAAACATGTTAGTTCAATTAAGTTCATTAGTTTAATTAATGCATAATAGTTCACTTAAAGCATATTAATTTTCTTATATTTTTATAAGTTAATTTAGTGTGTGAGTTAATTAATTAAACTAGATTATTCAATGTAACTAGTTTCATTAATTAATCTAGCTCATTAAATCTGTTTCATGCATTCACTTTTTTTATTGAATAAGTTGTTATCTAATGGTTGCATATATATTTCAGCTAGGGTATTTTTTTGGAGCAAATGGTTTATCATATTCTCAGGAATGACAAGGCATTTACATCAATTAAAGTCCCTTGAAGACCCATCAAGGCTGATTGGTTAGAATGTAATTCAATGGAGCAATTACACCACTTGAATGTTGTTATTTCCAGCAATGGTTTTAAGGCTTTCAAGAGAGTCTTTACATTATTTTAAGGTTGTCAGTTTCAGCAAGTAAGAAAGATAAGACATGCAATGATAGCCATCATTATCACCATTTAAGGGAGAGTAAAGACAACTTGTTCACTATTTTTGGATTGGATACGAGCAAATTTGAGTCTTGAGGCCTTCTTCAAACTTATTCCCGTATAACTTAACCTTCATTATCCCGTATTCATCGCGACATACGCTCAATGAGAGGGTTCGTCCCTCACAGTATACGCTCAAAGAGAGGGACCGTTCATTATAACATGCACTCGAAGAGAGGGGTCATTCATCGCGACATACGCTCAAAGAGAGGGGTGGTCCATCATAGTATACGCTCTAAGGGACCATTCACTATGATATGCATTCGAAGAGAGGGGTCATTCATCATGACATATGCTCAAAGAGAGGGGTCGTCCATCACAGTAAACGCTCAAAGAGAGGGACCGTTCACCATGACATGCATTGGAAGAGAGGGGTCATTCATCGCGACAAACGCTCAAAGAGAGGAGTCGTCCATCACCTTATACGCTCAAAGAGAGGGACCATTCATTATGACATACACTCGAAGAGAGGGGTCATTCATTGCGACATACACTCAAAGAGAGGGGTCATCCATCACGGTACACGCTCTAAGAAAGGGATCATTCATTATGACATTCACATGAAGAGAGGTGTCATTCATCACAACATACGCTAAAGAGGGGTCATTGATCACGGTATATGCTCAAAGACAGGGACCAGTCATTATGACATGCACTCAAAGAGATGGGTCATTCATCGCGACGTACGCTCAAAGAGAGGGTTCGTTCATCACAGTATACGCTCAAAGAGAGGGGCCGTTCACCATGATAGGCACTCGAACAGAGGGGTTATTTATCGCGACATACTCTTAAAGAGAGTGGTCGTCCATCACGACATACGCTCAAGGAGAGTGACCATTCATTATGACATATGCTCGAAGAGAGGAGTCATTCAACGCGACATACGCTCAAAGAGACAGGTTTTCCATCATGTATATGCTCTAAGAAAGGGTCCATTGACTATGACATGCATTCGAAGAGAGTAGTCATTTATCGCGACATACACTCAAAGAGAGGTGTCATCGATCACGGTATACGCTCAAAGAGAGGGATTGTTCATTATGACATGCAGTTGAAGAGCGGGGTCATTCCTCATGACATATGCTCAAAGAGATGGGTCGTCCATCACGGTATATTCTAAAAGAGTGGGACCATTCACCGTGATATGCACTCAAGAGAGGAGAGGGGTCATTCATCGCGGCATACGTTCAAAGAGAGGGATCGTTCATCATGGCATACGCTCAAAGAGAGGGACAGTTCATTATGACATAGCTAGAAGAGATGGGTTGTTCACCGCGACATATGCTTAAAGAGAGGGATCGTCCATCATGGTCTACACACTAAGATGGGGACTGATCATTATGACATGCACTCGAAAGAGAGGGATCATTCATCGCGACATACACTTAAAAAGATGGGTTGTTCGTCATGATATACGCTCAAAGAGAGGGACCGTTCACCATGATATGCACTCGAAGAGAGTGGTCATTCATCGCAACATACGCACAAAGAGAGGGGTCATCAATCACATTATGTGCTTAAAGAGAGGGGTCGTTCATTATGATATGCACTCAAAGTGAGGGGTCATTCATCATGACATACGCTGGAAGAGAGGGGTCGTTCATCACGGTATACGCTCAAAGAGAGGGAGCGTCTGTTATGACATATGCTCGAAGAGAAGGGGCATTCATCACGACATATGCTGAAAGAGAGGGTTCGTCCACCACGGTGTACACTCTAAGAAAGGGAACGTTCACCATGACATGCACTCAAAGAGAGGGGTCATTCACCGTGACATATTCTCAAAGAGAAGGGTCATCCATCACGGTACACGCTCTAAGAAAGGGACCGTTCACTATGACATGCACTCGAAAAGAGGGGTTATTCATCGCGACATACGCTAAAAGGGAGGGGTCGTCCATCACGGTATATGCTCAATGAGAGGGACCGTTCACCATGAAAGACACTCAAAGAGAGGGGTCATTCATCGCAACATACACTCAAAACGAGGGATCATTGATCACGGTATACACTCAAAGAGAGGGACCATTCATTGTGACATACGCTCAAAGAGAGGTGACATATGCTCAAAGAGAGGGGTCTTCCATCACGCCATACGCTCAAAGAGAGGGACCATTTATTATGACATATGGTTGAAGGGAAGTGTCATTCACCGTAGCATACGCTCAAAGATATAAGTCGTCCATCACGGTATAGGCTCATAGAGAGGGATCGTTCATTTTGACATTTGCTCGAAGAGATGGGTCATTTACCGCGACTTACGCTCAAAGAGAGAGGTCAACCATCATGGTATACACAATAAATAATGGCCCATTCATAATGACATGCACTCGAATTGAGGGGTCATTTATTGCGGTATACGCTCTAGAAAGGGACTATTCATTATGACATGCACTCGAAGAGAGAGGTCATTCATCGCAACATAGGCTCAAAATGAGGGGTCATTGATCACGGTATACGCTCAAAGAGAGGGACCATTCATTGTGACATACGCTCGAAGAGAGGTGACTTACGCTCAAAGAGAGGGACCGTTCATTATGACATACGGTTGAAGAGAGTTGTCATTCACCGCAGCATACGCTCAAAGAAATGAGTCGTCCATCACGATATAGGCTCAAAGAGACGGATCGTTCATTTTGACATTTGCTCAAAGAGATAGGTCATTTACCGCGACTTATGCCCAAAGAGAGGGGTTACCCATCACGGTATACGCAATAGGTGGCCCGTTCATTATGACATGCACTCGAATATATGGGTCATTTATTGCGGTATACGCTCTACGAAAGGGACTGTTCATTATGACATGCACTTGAAGAGAGGGGTCATTCATCGCAACACACGCTCAAAGAGAGGGGTTATCCATCACAGTATACGCTTAAAGAGACGGACCATTCATTATGACATAGGCTCAAAAAGAAGGTAATTCATCATGACATACGCTCAAAGAGATGGGTCGTCCATCACGGCATACGCTTAAAGAGAGGGACCGCTCTTTATGACATACACTCGAAGAAAGGGGTCTTTCACTGTGACAAATTCTCAAAGAGAGGGGTCGTCCATCATCGCGATATACACTCAAGGAGAGGGCTCATCCGTCACGGTATACGCTCAAAGAGAGGAACCATTCACCATGAGATGCAATCAAAGAGAGGGGTCATTCATTGCGCCATATGCTCAAAGAGAGGGGTCATCGATCACGGTATACGCTCAAAGAGAGAGACCGTTCATATGACATGCACTCGAAAAGATGGGTTATTCATCGCAACATATGCTTAAAGAGGGGTCTTCCATCACGACATGTGCTCAAAAAGAGGGACCATTCATTATGTCATGCACTAGAAGAAAGGGGTCATTCACCGCGACATATGCTCAAAGGGAGGGGTTGTCCATCACGGTATACGCCCATTTAGGCAAGCACGTTTTAATCCCAATAAAACAACAACTAAATGTTACTTAATCGAATTTTATGAGTTCAAATAGTTAATTATGGGTTTTTGGACAAAAATATACAAATTAAACTAAAATTTTCAGCTTTTTACTCTGTTAAAATTTGAACGGATTCTCTATAAATCCCATTTAGACAAACAGTTTTTAATCCCAACAAAACGACAACCAAATGTTATTAAATAAAATTTTAAGAGTTAAAATAGTTAATTATAGGCTTTTGAACAAAATTAAACAGATAGTTAATTAGACAAGCACGTTTTAATTGCAACAAAACAACAACCAAATGTTATCAAACCAAATTTTATGTGTTCAAATAGTTAATTATGGCTTTTGAACAAAATTATACAGATTAATCTAAAATTTTAAGCTTTTTACTCGGTTAAAATTCGAACGGATTGAACGGGATATTGTTTTTTCTCTCTTCTCCCCTCCCTCTCTTCCCTCTTTTCCCTTTCATGTCTTTTGCCGCCTCTACCGTCCCTTTCCACCAATCCTCCCCTCCCTTGATCGACCATTTTTCACCATCTCTACTACTGGGAGAGGAAGAAACAGAACCCATCTCAAACTCTACGAGATATTTTCTTGTGATTTTCCTCATTCTTTCGCTTTACTGTTTCATTGTGAATCCTACCCTTTGGAACGCTATGTTTTCTGGTGGTCATCAACATCACTGTTGGTATGGATCTTTGCCATGCCCCCGCAAACAATGTCGCTCGTCTTCTCCAATCACCACGATAGACTCAAAAGATACAACCGGTGAGACAAGTTGGGTTTTATTAATTATATTTCATGAAAGTTTTACTTGGTCTTTAGACCAGATCACTGTTACACAATTACCATCCTTGAGAAGGGATCAATATAACATTATAGATGATGTAATAATCTTCATCAATATAACATCCATCTGCCTCTCAGGTAAGAGATCCGAAGATTCCTTGAGTATTCGTCAATTCTATCTCCTTTATTGGCTGCTTCCTTTCTAAGAGATCTTAGTTGTAGAGGTGAATCAAGCAAGTTACAATCCGATGTTGTATGCCTCATTACTGTCTCAAGCTAACCAAACTTCTTCCATTTTACAAGTAATTTTTATTTATTTTAGTAAGGATTCTTGGATAGATTTTCACTTCGGCATGAACAGAACCTTGTTGTTCCCCTTAATCATTTTATTATTATTATTGTTTAGTTCCCATGAACTCCATCCATTATTTTCCATATAGAACCACAACTTTGATTCACTATTTTATGTGGCCCTTGGATCAAAAATTCATATTTGGGTTCTGAAATGACTTTATCGATTTTTTAGTCTACAGGAGATCGCCTCTACCGATCTCATCGATACTCCGATCATACGACATGGTTATGCACAGGATTTTGGATTGGTTATCGGTCCAACATATCTACGTCTCCAGGAGATCGTTTTCATCGATACTAAACAAGATTATGGATTGTCTATCGGTCCTACATATCTACATCTCCAGGAGATCATTTTTGTCGATCTCATCGATTCTTCGATCATACGACATGGTTACAAACAAGGTTATGAATTGGCTATCGGTCCAACATATCTATGTCTCCAGGTTAGCTTCTTTTTAAACAAATGTTTCAGGTTTTTGCATGTTAGATTTTATGGCTTTTGGTTTTTCTTTACCTGTGGTTTTGCTGGTTTTCTTTAACAACGGTCCATGCTCGTACGTCTGTTATGGATCTCTCTCCATCACACCTATGAGTTTGGTGTTTTTGCTTTGGCGACACATAACCATGAACAATTTACCGACGTTAAACCTTGTCTTTAACACGTTGTTCTGGCATGTATTTCTCAACAGGTTTACATTTTGTTGCGCAACAACCGCCTTCATGTTGATTTCATAGTGCATTAGCATGTACGTCCACGTCTCTATAATCTCGACAGATTTTCTGGTCTGTTCTGTTTTGCAAGAACCGAGATAAAGGACTCAATCACATTCAGAAGTCCTGATTGGATCTTTTTTGATCCAATCCCATCTATGGCCGAATTGGTTCGGTTTTGGAAGATTCAAGCAATCAAAACCTACTCCAAGAATGCGTACTTCCAATTTGTGTTTTTTTTTCTCTAGCGATGACCGAAACTGGACATGGTTTTGCTGGCTCTGTCTCCATCGACAGGTAGATTGTTTCGGTTTGATCATAAGTTTTTACTACTATATGTATTTATTTTTTTATTTACATATCTCAATCCAGCTTAATTCTTTTCAGATCATGTTTCTCCTTTTTGTACATTCTGGACTATTATCTGTTTTATAACACCTTGTTTAATTTTTTGAATATACCACCCTTAACTAGGGATCCATCCAACACCTTTCATGGTGTAATATCCTCAAATAGGTTGCACTGTCTAAATCTCTTGTGACTCTATACTGTCAATCCAACTAGGTCGGTAACAATCGCTTATTGGTTTCTCTCTTGTGTTTTATATCATGCTTATCTTATTTTCCCTGTTAACTTCATGTTTTTACACCATCCTTTATAAGGGATTTATCCAACACAATCTATGGTGTATTATCATCAACCAAACATTCTTGTTTAATTGTTACCCTTCTGTTCATGATTCCTTGGATGTATTCCAATCAAGTTTCGTTAGTGCTTTTTCTATCTTCCTCTATTCTTTCAGCGTCTGACATTGTTTCTTGCTATGTTTATTTACCTTCTAACTTGTTTATTTGCCTTGTGTGGCAAAAAGTAACAAACATGTTCGATACTACAGGCTCCGTTGTTTCTTTCCCCGTTGTTTCTTCATGAGAAGTCTAGATGATATGGCGTTATGCTACTTTCTTGAACCTAATCCATCAGAACGAAGTATGTATGATTTTGATTTTCCCACTTTAACTCAATTTTATACAAAGACTCCATCATATGATGAGGGATATAGTTCTAAATGTCTCCAACCTCCATCAAAATCTTCACTTAAGAAAGGTAGGATGAGGGGTAGAAAAAACTCTCCGGCGGAGGTTGACGATGATAAACCCTGCCGAGGGAAATACAAATATTATGCTGGAACTGTCAGGGCCTCGGCAATGCCCAGGCAGTTCATGAATTACAACGTGCTGTCCACAAGCATGATGCTGATCTTTTATTTCTTTGCGAAACTAGATTAAATAGACACAATCTTGATCGCATTAAGATTAAGCTAGGAATGCAAGGTTGTATACCAGTTGAATCCAGCCCCACTTGTACGGGGCTTGCTATTATTTACGATAATAAGACTACCATTGATTTGCTTTCTTACTTGGATCGTCATATTGATGTTATTATACATTTTGGCCAATTGCAATTCCATTTTTTTGGTGTACATGTTTTTCTTGAAACAACAAACAAATATAAAACTTGACAACTAGTGGACACATTACAATCAGCTTCTTCATGGCTCTTAGGGGGAGACTTTATGAAATCCTACACGATAATGAAAAGCAAGGCGGTATCCGTCGGGCACGATCACAAATTAATAATTTTAGAGATTGTCTTATGAGAAATAATCTCTTCGATTGTAAACCAAAATTTGGATCGTTCACTTGGGCAAGGTCTGGACCTAATACCGAAACCATTATGGAAAGAATCGATAGATTCCTTTTTAACTCCTCTTAGTTTAATGTCTTTCCTAGCTTCAAGGCTACGTCATTCTTTCAAGCCCGATCTGATCACTGTCCCATTTTAATGGACACTAGGCCCTCCCATGCAATCGAAATGAAAGCTTCTAGGAACCTCTTCCGCTATGAGAATTCTTGGGCTGATAACCCGAAAGTCTCTTCTTGGATTAGAGAGATTTGGTCTAACGCATCCAGCACGACCATTGTTATACTTCATGAAATTGGGCGTTTTCTAGAATCTTGGCAAACAAACAAACATATCAAGTCATATGAATGTATTAAACAGTTAACTGACTTTATAAACATGTGCCTCAAGCAACAACTTTCAGATGCTGATATCAATAATTTTATATCTGCCAAAAGCAAGTTTGATATGCCACTTAATGTGAAGGAAATCTATTGGGCACAATGCGCCCGCACGACCTGGCTAGAACATGGTGACAAAAATACTTCCTTTTTCCATGCAAGAACAAACAATCGCCAACGAAAAAACTATATTATTGGACTTTTCAACAATGAAAATATTTGGCAAACGCACACGAAAGACATCATGGCTATTGCCATTGATTACTTCCAGACTCTCTTCTCATCCTCTTCTCCTACTATTGCATCTTCCATTTTGGACAACATTCCAAATATTGTTACTGAGACCATGAACAATGACCTTAATAAGGAATTCACAGCAAAAGAAATTGCCATTGCTTTTCGCGGTATTGATCCGAGGAAACCCCCGAGAGTTTACGGATTTCCAAGTGGTTTCTTTAGGAAATATTGGGATATCCTTGGCCAGGACTTTATAAACCTTTGCCTCAGAATCCTAAGTGGGTCTGTTTGCATGGAAGAGGTCAATTGTACTATCATCATTCTTATACCCAAAATTAATGATCCCACAACTATGTGACATCTCAGACTTATCTATAAGACTGTTGCCAAAATGCTTGTTAATCGTGTGAAATCTATCATCCCTCTATGTATAGGCGGTAATCAAGCTGCCTTTTTTCAAGGTAGGAACATTACCGACAATATTCTCATTGCCCATGAGCTTATCCAGACTTTAAATATTGACGAGACCTCCCTTGCCAAAGGTGCTAATTTAAAATTGGACATGGATAAAGCTTTCGACCATGTCGAATGTTCTTTTCTACAACAAATTATGCTCCATCTAGGTTTTAATGACAAATGGGTTTCCCTTATTATGAATTGTGTCTCTTTTGTGTCTTTTCAAGTATGTGTCAATGATTCTCTTTCATGACCTTTTAAACCTCAAAGAAGGCTTCGACAAGGAGATCCCTTTCACCTTTCTTGTTTCTTTTGTGTACTCGAGGTCTTTCAGCATTGTTAAATGCTGAGAAAGTTATTGGCAATCTCCTTGGCCTTTGTGCTAGCAGGAATGACCCCTGTATAAATAACCTCCTCTTTGTTGATGATTGTGTGGTGTTCATTAAGAATACAACTACAGAAGCTCAATACCTCAAGGATGCTTTGTATACTCATGCCATTTCGTATGGTCAGGCGGTAAATTTTGAAAAATCAACTATATATTTCACATGCTAAACATCTACATCCCTTCGATAAGAAATCAATAACATCCTTAATGTAAGAGAGGTCGATGACCTTGGTATTTATTTGGGGGTTCCACTCCTCATTGGGAAGAATAAGACAACAACTTTGGGTTTTACTAGAGACAAAATGAATGCTTGTCTTAGCAAATGGGATAAGCACTTGCTCTCCTTTAGCGGTAGAGAAATTTTAATCAAATTTGTCGTACAATCAATGCCACAAAATATTATGTCTTGTTACTTTCTACCCCAAAACATTATTGATAATATGAATACTTCGATACGCCGTTACTGGTCATCGGGAAAAGCCGATAAACGTGAATGGCATATGCTTCAGTGGGACACTATCTGTCTACCAAAAGCAGCCAGACGTATAGGATTTTGCGATCTTCGCCATTTTAACATTGCGTTACTTGGTAAACAATTTGGAGAATAATTTTTGAGCCTGATATTCTTCCTAGTCAGGTCTACAAGTGCAAATATTATCCATTAGGTTATGTGCTCGAATCCGATTCCACTCGAAGATCTTCCTTTGCTTGGAAAGGTCTTAGTATAGCTATCTTTAAACTTGGAAATGGATTCTTTAAATGACCAAGTATGTCAAGTCAGATACAGATCCACTTCGACAATTGGGGAGGATCTAAGCCTTTACACCTTTATGGCGATTATGAAGTGAATGAGGAAGTCCCTCTTTGAGCGGGATTTTTTATGTTGTCTAATCTACCCCGATGGGATGAATCCAAGGTGAGAGATTATTTCTCTCACGAAGATGCTAACAAAATCCTTAATGTACCAATCATTAGTGATACGAAAAGATACTACCCTTTGGGGTCATCGCGACTCTGGCATCTATACTGTGCGTTCTGGTTATCAATTTCTCCAACTACAACTAGGGTCGGTTAATAGACCCTCTAGGCTATGGAAAATTCTTTCTAAGTTGCCTACCTTGCCTAAGGTTCATTCCTTTGGATGGCGATTAAGCCATGATGCCCTACCGTCTAGCCACAAAATCCTCCAAGCAAATCTTGGTACTAGAGTTTGCCCAATTTGTAATACGAATATTGAAACTACCCTTCATGCTTTAAGGGATTGTCCTAGTTCCATAGAAGCTCTCCGTTTGGCAGGGTTTCCAGGCCATATTTTCTCTAATACTTCAATTTCCCCCCACCAGTGGTTTTCTAAAATAGTTGGTTTTCTCTCATTGCACCAATTCTCCTTCCTAATAACAATTCTATGGAACTTATGGAATCGTCGTAAAGACTTTGTGCATAATAATCATCTCAATCCACCATGGTTAACTCTATCTAACGCACGAAAACTCTTCGACGATTATACATCAGCCAATGATGCTCTCCATCTAAGATCCTGACTAGCTGATCCCACCTTTGCTCAGGCTAGATGGACAAAACCGGATCGCGGTTTTGTTAATGTTAATACGGATGGCGCCTTTTACCCAATTTTGAAGGGAACTGCTGCAGGTGTCATTGCTTGGGATTCTTCAGGCTCCGTCCTTGGTGGATGCTCTATGCCCCTCGCCTTCTATCTAGACCCAGCTTCAGCCAAAGCTCTTTCCATTTTGGAGGGACTTAATCTTGTTGTTGATGATGGCTGCTTTAATGTCATCCTTGAGACCGATTCTGCTTCCATTGCCAACAAAGTTAACACCCATCATCATGATCTTTCCATGTTGCAACCATTAGTGTTTCGAATTCGTTGTACTCTTAGTGCTTTGCCTGATTGTAAGATTTGTTATGTACCTAGAGAAGTAAATGTTGTAGCTCATGTCCTTGCTTCTAGAGCTTTCTGTTCTTTTCTTTCTTTCTCTTTTGGATGTAACTTTCCTGATTTTATTCGGGCTTCTATAAACTCAGAGAGGTTCTCCTCTTCTTCTCAATAAAAACTTGGGTAGTCTTTTCCTCATAGGGGCCTACTCACCTCCCGAGATGACTGGCTATAGGGTTTTTTTAATGAGGCCCTTTCTTTCAAAAAAAAATCGAATGGATTCTCTAATACGCTCTCAGAAAGGGACCGTACATTATGACATTCACTCGAAGAAAGGGGTCATTTATCGCGACATACGCTTAAAGAGAGGGGCCATCCATCACGGTATACTCTCAAAGAGAATGACCGTTCATTATGGCATACGCTCGAAGAGAGGGGTCATTCACCGCAACTTACGTTTAAAGAGAGGGGTCATTCATCACGATATACGCTCTAAGAAAATGATTATTCATTATGACATGCACTCGAAGAGAGGTATCATTCATTGAGTAATAAGCTCAAACAGAGGGGTCGTACATCATAGTATACGCTCAAAGAGAAGGATCGTTCATTATTACATGCACTCGAAGATAAGGTTCATTCATCGCGACATTTGCTCAAAGAGAGGGGTCATTATTCGTGTCATACACTCAAAGATAGGGGTCGTCCATCACGATATACACTCTAAGAAATGGACTATTCATTATGACATGCACTCGAAGATAAAGGTCTTTCATCGCGATATACGCTCAAAGAGAGGGAGGGGTCTTTCATCGCGATATACGCTCAAAGACAGGGCTATAAACATGAATAGATAACCATATTATTAAGTTCTAGCTTAGATCTAAATTTATATTAAGTTATTTTAAGTATTCTCATTATTTCGATTATTATGTTTCCTTCATAGAACTTACATATTGTTCAAGGAGTAAGTATTAGCTCGGTGTTAGCTCAGTCAGCTCAGAAGAAGCTAGCAAGCTCGGGGGTTAGCCGTTCATCTCAAATCATCACTAAAAGATGGTGAACTTTTAGCTAGATAAATCAGCTAGCTAGCTCAGATCAACCATGGTTGATCCAGCTCATCTTAGCTCAGCCTACAACCTTCAGCTCAAACATGGAAAGACAAGTTCCCTCCCCAAGAGACACAACCGACCAACCATGGAGGGAAACATGTTTGGGCGCCAAAACAAAGAGATATCACTCTTCATTGGGCAGATTCATGATGGTCCACTTATTTGCCAATTTCGAGTAAGATACAAGTAGAATTGAGTTTCGATGTCTTCATGAATGTTGTTCCTCTATCTCTTATCTTTCCAACGAATGTTGATGTGCAGGCTGGAATTTTGAACCGAAAAGTTACAACAATTCTTGGAAGGAGACACCACTTAACCTGAATGGTTAAGGAGGAAGACACCACCAATTGAACAGCCACTAAGGCCACTACTATTCAGCCACCTTTTCAAAGGGGAATGTCCCTTGGCCATACCCTTTCATTTCATATAAATATGTAGCCATTTTAGCATTTGAACACACAACTTTGAATCAGATTATTTATTTTGTGAGTTAATTTCTCATTTTTGTTCTTTTAAGAACTTTATCAACTTACCAAATCATCTCTTAGTTTTGTGGCGTCACCCTCCATCCTTTATACTTTAGATTTCTGGAATTACATTTCCAAGAAGTCTAAGTGTATCTACCACCCTCAGAGTTGCAACTAGATTGGGTTTATGTTCCTATAACATAAGTTCAACCGTTGCCCCTTTGAATACTATCATTCCATCATCACATAATCACCATCCACCTTCCATTTTCGTCCATCATTCTTCACCATCCCTTAACATATCCTTCCATATCATTTACTTCATATAAACACCTACCTTTCCTTCCTTAATCAACCATCAACATCCCCCATGCATTCCTTTCACCAAGACAGCTTCATTTTTCGTCTAAACAATACCCTACACCATAACCTCTTCTCAAATCATCCTTGTCTTATTTCTAACAACATTTAACATTCTTTTGTTCCGGAAACAAGTGTTATCCAAGGCTTGCTTGCATTCTAAGGTCCGGGCAATCAAAGCTTCTCTCTACAAGCATCTTTGGAGAGTTAGAGCATATCAAATGGTAATCAGAGCAAAGGAAGAATCAAGTAAGCCCAATTTCTTGTTATTTCAATTCTGATTAAAAAAATAGAAAAGAAAGAAAAAAATCCAGATTATTCTAGCATATAAGGAATCTAAATTAGATTTAAAAAAGAGAGTGAATAAAAAAGAAATTCGAATTTTGAAAGGCTGAAGATTCAAGTACAAACGTCCAAGTAACCAACTCTGAGAAGTTCCTAAAGTTTGATTGCTCAAGACCAATTTGTAAGTTGAGTTTTGTGGTAATGTTTCTGTTTTTCTTTAGTCCTTTTCAATTGAATCCTTGAAAATTTTCTTTATTCAATCCCTAAACTTTTATAAAACTTTTTTCTTCTTTCTATTTGCACACCTAACCTTTGTTTCAGCCCAAACGCCATCATTTCTTAGGATATTTGACAAGTTTTGAGTAAGTTCATCTAAGAACTTGATTTGAGAGATTTGAGAGGTAAAAGGCAAGAGATTGGTGAGCACAGAAGGGGGAATAGAAGCCAGAATTCCCAATGTGTAAACACGAGTTAATTGAGTGCCATATTTCTTTCCTTGGAGTGTCTATGAGGATTGTGTGTGTATGAATTGGTGAGGAACTTAAACTTTTGTTTCATTTATTCATACTTACACTATGTCGCAACACTCAAATGAAAACAATCGGGAAGAACGACCAGCCCAGAACCTCCAAACACAAGCTCTAATAAGGGAAATGCAAAAGCTCTTATGTGATGAGTTAGAACCAATTCATGAGTGGATGGATCATACTGAGGAGTCCAGTGGAGGGCGTCCAAGGGGCCAAGATGGACAGAATCATAGAAGGCATCCCATGCAACATGAATTTGAAGAAGAAGATGTCATTTCTGTCTGGAGCAATGGAAGGAACCATGGCCAATTGGATGACAATTTTGGGAGCATCCGAGTTAACATTCCTCTCTTTCAAGGAAAATCAAAACCGGAGGCATATTTGGACTGAGAGAGAAAAGTGGAGTACATCTTTGAATGCCATAACTATTCCGAGCAAAAGAAGGAGCACATGGCTTCCTTAGAATTTATTGACTACGCACTTGTATGGTGGGATTAACTAAGATCAACAAGGAGATGCAATTGTGAATGGCCTATCAACACTTGGAGAGAAATGAAACGTATTCTGAGGAAATGTTTTGTGCCTACTCATTATCACTGTGATCTATATTATAAGTTTCAGAATCTTAAACAAGGAAGTAGAACCATGGAAGACTACTACAAAGAGAAGGAAATAGCCAAGATCCGAACAAGTGTGCATGAAGACCGTGAAGCCACCATGACAAGGTTCTTGTCCAAATTAAACAAAGATAATGCTGACGTAGTGGAATTACAACACTACATTGAAATTGAGGACATGGTGCATATGGCTATCAAAATCGAGAGGCAACAACACAAGAGATCATCTTCTAAAGGTGTCACAAATGCAGTCCCTAAATAGAGTCCAAACACACCTCAGAGAAATACTCCTTTCCAAAGCAAAGAACAGGCTGAAACGTCCAAAACCAAGCCTATGGTGGAGAATATTCGAGGAAAGCAACAAGAAGTGTCCACACAATCCCTAGAGATCAAATGTTTCAAGTGCTTAGGGCATGGCCATATTGCTAGCCAATGTCCAAATAGAAACACTATGTTGTTGCTGTAAAATGGAGAGATTGCATCGGATAATGAGGAAGAAATTTTGGAAGAATCCAAGCAAGAGGAAGAAGAATAATTCACCCCTGTCATTGAAGGACAACTTATGGTTGTTAAAAGGCTTTTAAACACCCAAATGTCAGAAGAAGAGGAGCAACGAGAGAACATATTTCACACTAGGTGTTATGTTAACAACAAAATGTGTTTTATGATAACCGATGGTGGAAGCTGCACCCACGTGGCTAGCACTCTTATGGTGGATAAACTCGGCCTCAAAACTTTAAAGAATCCAGACCCATATAAACTCCAATGGCTCAATGATTCGGGGGAATTAAAGGTCACCAAACAGGTTCTTGTCCCTTTCTCTATTGGTTCATATAAGGATGAGAGTTTGTGCGACGTAGTTCCTATGCACGCAAGTCACATTTTACTTGAGAGGCCATGGTAATATGATCGAAGAACGATGCATGATTGTTACACCCACCGGTTCATCTTCAAGCATGGAGGCAAGAAGATAGTGCTCGCACCTATGACGCCTAAGCAAGAGCAAAGTGACCAGATTCTGATGAAACAAAGTGTGGAGGCTAGGAAACAAGAGAAGATCCAAACCAAGCTTAAAGAAGGAGGGCCTAGGGAAGAAAAGGTGTCTGGCAGCATCAAGTTGATTAGGGAATGTCTTTTAACACATCCCGTGCTCACTTCTGAATTTTCTAACCCAAAACAAGCCAAAAAGAATTCTCATCTTCTTTTCAGAAATTCAAGGAGGAGATAGAAGACCATGCACGTCAAAACTATGTCTTTCCAATTGCTAAGGGAGATTGCAGCACCAAGGGGTTCGATTTGAGGATAAATCGCCCAAAAGAAGAAGGGGATAATATGTGCACGCCCAACTTTAGTTTCTGCCCATACCTGAAGTCACACAATTCCAATCAGGGAGTTCTACTTAATCCTCTTTATTTACTCAATTCATGTGCTACACTCACTTGCTATCTCATATTATATACATATAATGTTTATTTTCTTATATTACTATTGATAACTTAGTAATTAGTATTGAACCACAACTTTATTTAGCTTATATTATGCATAATTAATATTTAACACATGTTTAGTAACATCATACTTACTAGTTTAAGTTATTTCTTTGCAGGTTATGTTAAACATAGCTTAAAGGACTATTGGCCAGCTCTGTTTTAGTTCAAATGCACCATTTGAGCTCAGAACAAAGAATCATTTTTTGAGGCACTTACCAGTTTCTGATCAACACCAAAATGTACTAAACACTCCTAGGCAGCGCAATGAAGTGGAAGATAGCTCCGTTCTAGCTCACGAATTCAAAATGAGCTCAAAACGACAAATGGTGAAGTTCCCTTCATTTGGGATTCGAATCAGCTCCTATACACTCTTATGGATTAAGGAGAGTATTATGGCCCTAAGGATCAATTCACTCAACTAAGGGGTTAGCCGTTCAGCTCAAATCATCACTCAAAGATGGTGAACTTTCAGCTAGCTAAATCATCTAGCTAGATCAGCTCAACCTAGCTCAGCCTTAGTTCATCAAGCTTACTCACCCTACAACCTTCATCTCAACCATGGAAGGACATGTTTGTCCCTAAGAGACACAACCGACCAACCATGGAGGGAAACATGTTTCGGCGCCAAAACAAAGAGATAACACTCTTCATTGGGCAGATTCATGATGGTCCACTTATTTGCCAATTTTGAGTAATATACAAGTAGAATTGGGTTTTGGTGTCTTCATTAAAGTTGTTCCTCTATCTCTTATATTTCCAACGCATGTTCAATTGCATCAATGTGATATTGGGAACTTGAGATATGTCCAATTTACTGAAGACTGTGCAGGCTGAAATTTTGAACCGAAAAGTTACAACAATTCTTCGAAGGAGACACCATTCAACCCGAACGGTTAAGGAGGGAGACACCACCAATTGAGCAAACACCAAGGCCACTATTCATCCACCTTTTCAAAGGGGAACGTCCCTTGGCCACACCCTTTCATTTCATATAAATATGTAGCCATTTTAGCATTTGAACACACAACTTTGAATCAGATTATTTATTTTGTGAGTTAATTTCTCATTCTTGTTCTTTTAAGAACTTTATCGACTTATCAAATCATCTCTTTGTTTTGTGGCGTCACCCTTCATCCTTTATACTTTAGATTTCTGAAATTACATTTCCAAGAGGTCTAAGTGTATCTACCACCCTCAGAGTTGCAACTAGATTGGGTTTATGTTCCTATAACCTAAGTTCAACCTTTGCCCCTTTGAATATTATCATTCCATCATCACATAATCACCATCCACATTCCATTTTCGTCCACCATTCTTCACCAGCCCTTAACATATCCTTCTATATCATTTACTTCACTTAAACACCTCCATTTTCTTCCTTAATCAACCATCAACATCCCCCACACATTCCCTTCATCAAGACAACTTTCTTTTCATCTAAAAATACCCCACACCATAACCTCTTCTTAAATCATCTTTATCTTAATTCCAGCATCCTATAACATTCTTTTGTTCATGAAACAATACAAGGCTTTCTTGCATTCTAAGGTCCGGGCAATCAAAGCTTCTCTCTACAAGCATCTTTGGAGAGTTGGAGCATATCAGTGGCCATGAGACATTTCCCTTTGAAAAGTTGGCTGAATAATGGCCTTGGTGTATGTTCAATTGGTGGTGTCTCCCTCCTTAACCGTTCGGTTGAATGGTGTCTCCTTCCAAGAGTTGTTGGAACTTTTCGTTAAAATTTTATCCTGTACAGTCTTTAGTAATTTTGTCATATCTCGAGCTTCCGATATCGGATTGATGCGATTCAACATGCATTGGAAAGATAAGAGATAGGGGAACAACTTTCATGCAGACAACGAAACCTAGTTCTTCTTATATCCTGCTCGAAAATGGTAGCTATAGTTGGCGACCTACGGGTGTTAAGCCGGGAGTGGTAGCTAGAGTTGAGATGAGCTAATCAAGCTGAGAGTGAGCTAAGCTATCTAACTGAAACACTTTAGCTAAAGTCTGAAGGTGAAATAAGCTAATTCGAGATTCCTTTAGCAAAGTGAGTTGGTCCATTAGCTTCCTTATACTCTCTTCTAGTGTAAGAAGTGTTCTTGAGCTGATATGAGTCTCTTAATGCCTCGTTTTGAAATTTGTTTCATTTGAGTCCTTTAAGTACTGTAGGAGTGTTCCATGCATTCCCAAGCTATTCTAAAGTTGAATCCTTTTGTTTGTAGCATTGCCTTCCATTTAGCTTCTTCTAAGCAAACTTTAGCTGCTTGAGCTAGGCCTTTAAGTTCGTGAGCTCCTGTACATAGTTCCTTTAAGTTCACGACCTAAAATAATCATTCCTTAAGCTCCTATGCAATTCTAAGCGTTTGAGCTATTCTTGAGTTGTTCCAAGCCGTCATAAGTCTTCCTAAGCCACATTGAGCTACCCTTAATGTCTTTAAGCTTCCTCGGACTATTATCTTTACTTAAAATAGCTGAAACAATAAGCAAACAATGTATAGGCTGAAACAAACTGAAATTAACCAAAATGAGCTAGAAAACAATATAGTTTAGTTAATATTAAGAATAAGATGACTTAGAATAAATATAAAGATGTGGTTATGCAATCACAAAACATTACTTAAATAGCAAAAGTATACACTCAAATAGAGGGATCGTTCATTATGACATACGCTTGAAGAGAGAGGTCATTCATCGCGACATACGCTGGAAGAGAAGGGTCGTCCATCACGGTATACACTCTAAGAAAGGGATTTCATTAAGACATGCACTCGAAGAGAGGGGTCATTCATCGCGACATACGATCAAAGAGAGGGACCGTTCACCATGACTTGAACTCGAAGAGAAGGGTTATTCATCGTAATATATGCTCAAAGAGAGGTGTCATCGATCACGGTATACGCTCAAAGAGAGGGACCGTTTATTATGACATGCACTCGAACAGAGGGGTCTTTTATCGCCATATACACTCAAAGAGCGGCGGTGTCCATCACGGTATATACTGAAAGAGGAACCATTCATTAAGACTTGCACTCGAAGAGGGGTCATTCATCGCAACATATGCTCAAAGAGATGGACCGTTCATTATGACACGCACTCGGAGATAGGGTTCATTCTTCGCAACAAACGCTCAAAGGCAAGAGTCGTCCACCACGACATACGCTGAAAGAGAGGTACTGTATATCATGACATGCACTCGAAGAGAGGGGTCATTCATCGCGTCATACGCTCAAGGAGAGGGGTCGTCCATCATGGTATACGCTCCAAGAAAGGGACCATTATTATGACATGCACTAGAACAGAGGGGGTATTCATCGCGAGATTCGCTCAAAGAGAGGTGTCTTCCATCACGACATACTCTCTAAGAAAGGAACCATTAATTATGACATGCACTCGAACAGAGGGGTCATTCATCGCGACATACGTTGAAGGAGAGGTGTTGGCCATCCCGACATACACTCGTTCACCATGACATTCATTCAAAGAGAGGGGTCATTCATAGCGACATACGCTCAAAGAGAAGGGTCGTCCACCACGGTATACACTCCAAGAAAAGTACCGTTCATAATGACATGCACTCGAAGAGAGGGGTCATTCATCGTGACATACTCCCAAAGAGGAGTCGTCCATCACGATATACGCTTTAAGAAAGGGACTGTTCATTATGACAGGCACTCGAAGAGTGGGGTATTTCATCGCGACATACACTCAAAGAGAAGGGTCGTCCATCAGGATATAGGCCCTAAGGGACCATTCATTAAGACATGCACTCGAAGAGAGGGGTCATTCATCATGACATGCGCTCAAAGAGAGGAACCGTTCACCATGACATGCACTCGAAGAGAAGGGTCATTCATCGCAATATATGCTCAAAGAGAGAGGTCATTGATCACAGTATACGCTCAAAGAGAGGCACCGTTCATTATGACATGCACTGGAAGAGAGGGGTCTTTTATCGCCATATACGCTCAAAGAGCGACGATGTCCACCACGGTATATGCTCAAAGAGGGACCGCTCATTAAGATATGCACTCGAAGAGGGGTCATTCATCGCGAAATACTCTCAAAGAGAGGGTTCATCCATAACAGTATACGCTCCCGTTCATTATGACACGAACTCAAAGATAGGGGTCATTCATCGCGACATACGCTCACAGAGGGGTCATCCATCACGGCATACGCTCAAAGAGAGGGACTATTCATTATGTCATATGCTCGAAGAGAGGGGTCATTCACCGCGACATATGCTCCAAGAGATGGATCGTCTATCACGATATAAACTCTAAGAAAGGGTCCGTTCAATATGACATGCACTCAAAGATAGGGGTAATTCTATGCGACATACGCTCAAAGAGAGGGATCGTTCATCACGACATACTCTCAAAGATAAGGACCATTCATTTTGACATGCGCTCGAAGAGAGGGATCATTCCCTGCGACATACGCTCAAAGTGATGTGTTTTCCATCACAGTGTACGCTCTAGGAAAGGGGTCGTACATTATGACATGCATTCGAAGAGAGGGGTCATTCATCGCGACATACGCTCAAAGAGAGGGATCGTCCATCACGTTATATGCTCCAAGAGAGGGACCATTCGCCAGGAGATGCACTCGAAGAGAGGGTGATACTGTCCAACTCTCCAATGGTTGTTGTAGAGAGAAGCTTTGATATTCCCAGCCGTGATACAATCCAACTCTCCAACTCTCAAAGACAGGGGTCATCGATCACGGTATACACTCAAATAGAGAGACCATTCATTATGACATGCACTCGAAGAGTGGTCGTCAATCACGGTATACGCTCAAAGAGAGGGACCGTTTATTATGGCATTCACTCGATGATAAGGGTCATTTATCGCGACATACGCTCAAAGAGAGGGGTCGTCCATCACGGTAAATGCTCAAAGTAAGCGACCATTCATTATGACATACACTTGAAGAGAGGGGTCATTCACCGCGACATACGCTCAAATAGAAGGGTTGTCCATCACGGTATACGCTTTAAGAAAGGGTCCGTTAATTAAGATATGCATTCAAAGAGATGGGTCATTCATCGCGACCGACACTCAAAGTGAAGGGTCTTCCATCAGGATATGCACTCAAAGAGAGGGACCATTCACATGACATACACTCGAAGAGAAGAGTCATTCATCGCAACATATGCTCAAAGTGAGGGGTCATTGATCACGATATACTCTAAAAGAGAGGTACTGTTCACCGTAACATGCACTCGAAGAGAAGTGTTATTCATCGGAACATATGCTCAATGAGAGGGGTCAACGATCACGGTATACGCTCAAAGAGAGGGACCGTTCGTTATTACATGCACTCGAAGAAAGGGGTCATTCATTGCAACATACTATCAAAGAAAGGGGTCGTCCATCACAGTATTTGCTAAAAGAGAGGGACTGTTCACCCTAACAAGCACTCAAAGAGAAGTGACATTCATCGCAACATACGCTCAAAGAATGGGGTCATCGATCACGGTATATGCTCAAAGAGAGGGACCATTCATTATGGCATGCACTTGAAGAGAGGGGTCATTTATCGCGACATACGCTCAAAGAGCGTCGACTTCCATCACGGTATACGCTCAAAGAGAGGGATCATTCATTATGACAAGCATTTGAACAATGGGGTCATTGATCGCGACATATGCTCAAAGAGAGAGGTCGTTCTTTATGACATGCACTCGAAGTTGGTGATCATTCATCGCTACATACGCTCAAAGAGAGGGGTCGTCCATCACCAACATACGGTCAAAGAGAGGGACTGATAGGATGTGGCAGCGGAATAAAGATATAATGCAATAACAAAAGATAAATATTAGAATAAATGGACAATGGTGTAAAGAAGATGATAAAAAATAGCAAACTTATTTGAAAATGGATTGTAGACTTGCTGTGAATAGGATGGTTTATGGAATAGATTTATGTCCTAGGAACCCTCTTGATCGCAATTGATCAAGCAAACTCCATGATAGGCTCTAACCGACCCTCTAAGAATTGATTATCTTGGCAACCCGGAGTGTGAAGATGGCTTTTTCCATGAAAACTAGAAGGAAATCGTGTTGAAGACAAGCTTCGAAGGAACAAGTAACAATACTTGTAAAAATATACTCAATAACATTTATTCTCCAAAAGAAATATTCAAATTGTGTGTCTTACAAGAGAATAGGCTGCCTCCTTTTATAGCCTAAAAGAGACATCAAAACACCCTGAGAAATAGCTATTTCATCCCTAAAAATCAGCACATAGATAGCTAATTAGAAGGGATCAACAATTATTTAGGAAAATATGAATTAAAGCATATGGAAAGTTGAATAAAAAGATTTATAAAATCAGCACATGAATCTGATCATTCCAGATTTTATTTATTTAATATATATAATTTATTTGGGCCTCAAATATGTTTTAAGGCATTTGGGTTTCTTGGACCATCAATGTAGCTTTTGTCACCCATGTGTTCTTGAGAGCTTGAGGACATAGGATTTTTTTCATTAAATGCTTGATTCGTCAAGAAGGCTTGCAAACCCTTGTTTACAAAATCTTGGACTGCTGAATGTATCTTGTCTTTGAGTTGCCTTGATTTTGTTCTTGTCATCGGGCCATGTGGTAACGTAAGCCCATCAGATGTAAGGGCCTTAGTTCATGCATCATTCCCCTCCTCCTCAAAAGGATTCGTCCTCGAATCTGAAACATTAGAAGGAGAAAGATCAGCAACATTAAAAGAGGAACTAACATTATATTCACGTGGGAGGTCAATACGGTAAGCATTATCATTGATGCGGTCTAAAACTTGGAAAGGACCATCTCCACGTAGGTCCAACTTATTCTTCCTTTTGGATGGAAAAAGTTCCTTCCTCATATGAACCCAAACCCAATCTCCTGGTTCAAAAATAATTTCTTTGCGTCCTTTGTTAGCTTTTGTAGCATTGTTATTGACAATCTTCTCCATCCGTTGTTTAGCTTTGATGTGAATTATCTTCACCAACTCAGCTTTTTGTTCCCCATCCAAGCTACAAATACTATTGATAGGTAAAGGAATAAGATATAAAACAGTTAATGTGTTAAATCCATAAACTACAGCAAATGGTGAAAATCCAGTAGAAGAATGAAAAGAGCGGTTGTAAGCAAACTCTACAAATGGTAAACATTCTTCCTAATTCCGTATATTTTTACCAACAATTGTTCGAAGTAGGGCACCCAAGATTCGATTAACTACCTCAGTTTGTCCATCAGTTTGAGGATGGCAAGTAGTCGAGTATAAAAGTTTAGTGCCAATCTTACCCCATAACACTTTCCAAAAGTGACTAATAAACTTGACATCTCGATCAGAAACAATGGTACGTGGGATGCCATGAAGCCTTACCACTTCTCGAAAGAATAAACCAGCCACATGTGTTGCATCATCAGTTTTGTGGCAAGGTATGAGATGTGCCATCTTTAAAAATCTATCTACAACCACAAAAATACTATATCGTCCCTTCTTAGTGCGTGGTAAACCAATAATGAAATCCATAGATAAATCAACCCAAGGGGAAGAAGGGATGGGAAGGGGAGTATATAAACCGTGGGGCATTACCTTAGATTTGGTTTGTTTGCATGTAAGACAAGATGCACATATCTTTTCAACGGTTTTTCTCATGTGTGGCTAGAAAAAATACTCCATGACAATGTTTAGGGTCATGGTAACACCAAAGTGCCCCATCAACCCTTCACAATGTGCTTCGTGTACTAAAAACTCCCGTAAAGAACCTTGTGGAATACACAACCTGTTCAAGCGGAATAAATATCCATCTACAAGATAAAACTTGTTAGAAGAACCTTTATTACATTGAGTATAAATTTCAGCAAAATCAACATCTATCGAATACAAGTCCTTAATATGTTCGAATCCCAAAACCTTAGCATGCATAGTAGTAATTAATATATAACGACGAGATAAAGCATCAGCTACTATGTTATCCTTACCTTGCTTGTATTTGATTACATATGGAAACGTTTCAATAAACTCAACCCATTGAGCATGTCGTTTTCTTAAATTACCTTGGCCATTTAGCCACTTGAGTGACTCATGGTCTGTGTGAATGACAAACTCCTTGGGCAGCAAGTAGTGTTGCCCAACTTCAAGGGAGCGAACCAAAGCTAGGAGTTCCTTGTCATAGGTTGAATAATTTAGCTGGGCTCCTTTAAGTTTTTCACTAAAATAAGCAATGGGCCTTTTTTCTTGTAAAAGAACTGCCCCTATGCCTATTCCTGAAGCATCACATTCAAGTTCAAATGTATTAGGAAAATCTGGTAAGCGTAAAATTGGAGTTGAACATAACTTATCTTTCAAGGCTAAGAAAGCCTTATCTTGCTCCCTACCCCATGTGAAACCAACTGATTTTTTAATTATTTCAGTTAAAGGAGCTGCTATAGTGGAGAAGTCCTTGACAAACCGATGATAGAAGCTTGCAAGACCATGAAATGATCTTACTTCGGAAATAGAAGTAGGTGTAGGCCACTCACGAATAGCCTTAACCTTCTCATCATCAACGTGAATACCCTGAGCACTAATTATAAAACCTAGAAATATGAGTTGATCACTACAAAAAATGTACTTGTTAGCATTAGCATATAATCGTTCTCGTCGAAGAACATCAAAAACTAACTTAACATGTAAAATATGAAGCTCAAGAGAAGTAGAAAAAATCAGAATGTCGTCAAAATAAACAAATACAAATTTACCTATAAACTCCTTTAAAACATGATTCATCAAGCGCATAAAGGTGCTAGGTGCATTTATCAGCCAAAAGGCATGACTAACCACTCATATAACCCAAACTTCATTTTGAATGTTGTCTTCCATTCATCTCCTTCTTTCATACGAATCTGATGATATCCGCTTTTCAGATCAATCTTTGTAAAAACACGTGCTCCATAAAGTTCATCAAGCATATCATCTAGACGTGGAATGGGATGTCTATACTTGATGGTAATGCGGTTAATGGGTCGACAATCAATGCACATACGATACGTACCATCTTCATTTTGAAGTACTTATGTTGAAAAAGACTTCTGATAAGAAAAATAGCAAGGTGACAACCTTGCAAATAAAATAGCCCAAGGCCAAGAGTTTTTATAACTAAAAAATTCATACTCTTCATGTCTTTTTACAAGAGAAGAGTCTACCCCTTTTATAGTCTAAAGGAGACCTTAGAATTACCTAATAGATAGCTGATCAATCCCTAAATATCAGCATATGGATAGCTTCATAGAATAAATCCCCTAAAATCAGCTTATGGATAACTAATTAAAAGGAATCTTAGGGAATCAAATAAAATATTAATAAAAATGGTCAAAGCTTTATAATCCAGCTTTGAATTAATTTATTTTAATGTTTAATTCATCCAAAAACTTTATATAGTAGCTTTTGGGCTGAATTTTACAAAATCCTATAATAATCCCGTATCCAGTTTTCTGCACGCGCAATCTTCGGTTAAACAAACATATCTTGAGATCCCGATGTCCAATTGATGTGTTTCAAGATGTGTTGAAATGGTAACTGAATAACGGTCAATTTGTAAGAAGAAAACTCTGCCCAGAAATGCACGAAACCCATCTAAAAAGACAACGCAAGTTTGCTGACTTTCCAGACTTTACCAACAAATTCAGGTTTAATCTTGTTATTTAATCTTGTTCAACTAGTAATGTTCGATACCGAAGTTTTCTTCCTCACGGACCGTGAGTTGTGACTACGCGGGACCGAGCGAGATGCTTTCTGGTGGCATTAAGAGTGTAGTATGTGCCGATCAGCCGTCCCATCTGGGATGGGCGCGCTGATCGTGCACCACACTGGTTGGTGGAACAACTCGGTCTTGAAACCATCGAACATCCAAATCCATATAAACTACAATGGTTGCATGATGGAGGAAAATTAGAAGTCAACAAGCAAGTGAAAATTCCATTTTCCATTGGAAGACACACATATGAAGTCTTGTGTGGCATACTACCTATGAGTGCAAGTCATATTCTTCTAGGGAGATCGTGGCAATACGACAAGAGGGCAGTTCATGATGGTTACACCAATCAGTTCTCATTTATGTTTGAAGGAAGAAAGATCATCCTAATACCTTTGAGCCAAAATCAAGTACATCGTGACCAAGAACAATTGTCTAAGCGAATTACAACATGAAATGAAAACAAAAAGGGAAAAGAGGAAGTAAAAGAAGGTGCGATGGACGGTCACCTACCCTTCAAAATCATCATGTCCTTCAGCTAGATAGATCAGTTCAATCCAGCTCACTCCCAGCTCGATTAGCTCACCTCAACTCTAGCTATCACTCCCAGCTCAACACCCGAAGGTTACCTACTACCCTTTACCAAGCATCACGTTTTTCCATTATCCACATTGGGCACCAGGATCATGGAGAGAAAGGAAGTGGGTGTCAAAACAAAGAGATAGCACTTTTCATTGGACAAATTCATAATGGTCTACTTGTTTGCCATTTTCGAGCAGGATACAAGCAGAACTGGGTTTCGATGTCTTTGTAAAAATTGTTCCCCTATCTCTTGTCTTTCCAATTCATGTTGAATCGCATCAATCCTATATCGGGAGCTCGAGATATGGCCAAATTACTGAAGACAGTGCAGGCTGGTCCGAGAAGTTACATCTTTTCCAATAATTTTGGAGGGAGATACCATTTAAATGAATGGTTATCTGAATAGCTAAAGGCCATTTAGGCCAAACCCCTTAGAAAACTATAAATAGGACTTGGATTTCATTTTGTAAACACACCATTGAGATTATATAAAATTACTTGTGAGATTTTTCTCTCGTTTAGTTCTTCTTAGAACTTTATCGACTTATCAAGTACTTTTGTACTGGTGGCGTAAACCCTTTTCTATCCATCTTGATACTTCGGGTTCTTTTAGTTTAATATACTAAAAGGGTCAAAGTCCGTTTATCACCACCCCTTAAAGATCGATATAAGGTTCAGGATTATGTTTTCTATAACCTAGTTTCTTCCTTGAGTATCTTCAAGATACTATTTTCATTTCACCATTCCTTACATTTTCTCTCATTCCATTCATCATTCTCAATCCTTTATCACCCTCATAAAATATCCTAAACATCCATTCACCCTTATCAACACCACACATCTCTCTGCTTCCATATCAGTCCCTAAGCTATTCCTTTCATTCATTTCACCTATTCCTTTCATTCATTATCCTTAATTCTTTATTTTGTAGCCACTTCTTGCGAGAGACTTCCTTCCTTTCTAGGTCTAACAATCAAAGTTTGTCGTTCAGCATCATCAGCAAGATCGACACATATCAGAAGATAGGCCAGTTCCACCAGAGCAACACCATACAGCCCAAGCGGTTGAATATGTGGAACCATAGAGACAAGACCGACAAAACATAGGATGTAACAATCGTATGGAACCAAGGCGTAACCCACGCTTTGATGAGCCCCGACAAGCTTCCCAAGATCGTGATATCTTTTCAAAACCAAAGATCACAATTCCTTATTCAAAGGAAAGTATGACCCAGATGGTTATTGTGATTGGGAATGCAAAGTCGATCTTATCTTCTCCTACTACCCATGTCCCGACGAAGAACAAGTCCAGATGATAGTCTTCGATTTTTCTGACTATGCTCTAGTTTGGTGGACTCAATTGACAAAGACAAGAAACAACAATGGGGAGGGTAGAGTACATTCATGGGAAGAGCTCAAACACATCATGAGGAGGCATTTCATTCCCCTACACTACCAACGAGACCTCAAACAAAGGCTTCAAAGATTGAGACAAGGTAGCAGAACAGTCGAAGAATAATACAAAGAGATAGAAGCCTTAATCTAAAGAGCCAATTCCGAGAAGATGAAGATGACACATTGGAAAGGTTTATTGTGGGACTTAATGACAACACCCATGATGTGCTTGTTCTTCAGAACTATGTCGATCTTCCAAAGGCACTTCAAATAGCCATTGCCATTGAGAACGAACAATGGCGAAAGTTCCAACAAAGGACATATTATCCATATGATAGAGGTACTTCTTCACCTTCACCTTTATCAACTACTACTAAACCTTCAGTAGTTTCTAGTAGATATAAGACCAAGGAGGAGGTGCCAACATCTTCAAGGATAATAGAACCATCGCCCAAACCCCCTCTAATTGCTGAATCTTTCCAAAAGCAAGCTCGGACTAGAGATGTTGAATGTTTCAAATGCAAAAGACACGGTCATTATCAACGTGATTGCCCAAACCAACGACTTTTCCTTATTCGAGACGATGGTGCCTATTCATCTGATTTTGAGAAGGAAGAGCAGAACATGTCCGAAGAGGATGTTGATCTCACTGAGTATGACATTGACGAACTTGATCCTAGATGTTGGTTATCTGACAAGCTCTTAACATTCAAGTAGCTGATGATGCTACCTTACAAAGAACTAATATCTTTCAGTCTCGATGCTCAATCAATGGCAAGATGTACTGTACTCTGTTATCATTGATAGTGGAAGTTGTGGAAATGTTGTGAGTAGTTATCTCGTGCATTCTCTCAACCTACCTTGTGAGCGTCATCCCAAGACATACTATCTACAATGGCTTCATGAAGGATCCAAATTGAAGGTAACCAAACGTTCATTAATCACTTTCAATAGGGGCAAATACCATGATGATGTTTGGTGTGATGTTATTCCTATGCAAGCTGCTCACTTATTGTTAGGAAGACCATGGCAATATGATAGAGATGTAGTAACCCACAATTGTAAGTTGAACAAATATTCACTTGTTTATAAAGGAAAAAAAGTTCAACTTAGCCCCTTTAGATCCCAAAAAGTGTACAAAGATCAAATGAAAATGAAGCAGTTTTGGGAGGGAGTGGGAAAATAGAAAAAAGGATGATTAAGAAGGCAAATGCAAAAGAGGTCATTAGTAACAAAAGCCAAATCATTAAAGTCCCAGGGTTGGTGAGTGAACCTAGTTGTGACAAGAAAAGAGTGATTCAAAATTCATATTCGAGTGATAAAGATGTGAGACAAGCACTTTTCTCAAAACAACCTTGTATCCTTGCCCGATTTAGGCAAAATTATTTATCAATCTCTAACCTTAATGAAAATTTGCCTAGTGTGTTTCTTTCTCTTTTACAGGAATTTCAGGATGTTTTAAGTGATCCACCTAATGGTTTGCCACCTAAAAGAGGTACAGAACACCAAATTGATCTAATTCCAGGCTCTTCTCTTCCAAACCATCCAGCTTATCGGTGTAATCCTGAAGAAACTAAGGAATTAGAAAGACAAATAGGTGAGTTGCTAGAAAAAGGTTATATTCGTGAGAGTCTTTAGCCCTTGTGTCGTTCCAGTACTCTTGGTGCCCAAGAAAGATGGTTCATATCAAATGTGTGTTGATTGTCGTCCCATCAACCAAATAACCATAAAGTATAGGTATCCTATCCCACGCCTAGACGACATGTTTGATGAACTTTATAGTGCATGTATCTTTACAAAAATCGATTTGAGGAGTGGTTATCATCAAAACAGAATGAAGGAAGGAGATGAGTGGAAAAGGTGTGTTCTTCCTGAATCACATGTAAACGGTGGTCACATATGCGTTCAATAAATCGAAGGTGTGTTCTTCTTGACATGGTCATTTTGGAGTTGCTAAAATGCCTATCACATTTAAGAGGCTTAATGGGACATTTTGGAGTCACCAAGACACTTGACATGGTCATGGAACATTTATTTTGTCCACATATGTGTAAAACGTTGGAAAAAGTGTGTTCTTCTTGAATCACATGTAAACAAGCTAAATCGAAGGTACTACCAAATGGTTTGTATACACGTCTTCCTATCCCTTCTTCACCTTGGGTTGATTTATCTATGGACATTCATTCTTGGTTTACCTCGTACCAAGAAAGGTCGAGATAGTATCTTTGTCGTTGTGGACAGGTTTTCCAAAATGGCACATTTTATTCCTTGTCACAAGACGGATGATGCAACACATGTAGCCGATCTTTTTCTTCTGAGAGGTGGTAAGGGTTCATGGTGTTCCACGTACAATTATTTCTGATATGGATGTTAAATTCATTAGCCACTTCTGAAAAGTATTGTGGGGAAAGATAGGTGCAAAGTTCCTTTACTCTACTACTTGTCACCCAAAAACTGATGGCCAAATCGAGGTAATCAACCGAACTTTGGGTACTTTAATTAGAAAAGTTGTAGGTAAGAATACTCGTCATTGGGAACAATGTTTACCATTTGTAGAATTTGCTTACAGTCGTTCTATTCACACCACTACCGGCTACTTCCATTTGAAGTAGTTTCTGGTTTTAACCCATTGACTGCTTTAGATCTTGTTCCTTTGCCTTTGGATCATATATCAAGCATAGATAGCGAAAAGAAGGTTGATTTGGTGAAGTCTAGTCATGCCAAAGCAAAACAGATGATGGAGAAAACATATGAGACAATTGCAAACAAAATCAACAATGGACGTCGCCAAGTTGTCTTTCAACCTGGTGATCGGGTTTGGGTACACTTTAGAAAAGAGCAATTTCCTAACCAACGAAAGTGCAAGTTGAATCCAAGAGGAGATGGATCATTCCAAGTCATCGAAAGGATCAATGACAATGGACACCGTATTGATTTACCCGGTGCGTATAATTTGAGTTCCTCTTTTAATGTGTCTGACCTTTGTCCTTTTGATGTTTCAGATTCGAGGGCAAATCTTTTTGAGGAGGGAGGGGATGATACATGTTCCACACACCATATTCAAGAAAGAGATGGGCTTACCTTCCTACTTGGCCCAACCACTCGATCCAAGTCCAAACAACTCCGAGACAAGCTGAATATTGTTGTCCAAGGATTCTTGAGCAAGGGATTACAAACTAGTACGAAGACCAAAGAGTTCCATGGAGAAAGCTATTATTCTTCATCTTTCAAAGACAATTGGGTTACACAAACCCAAATTGAGGGTCCAAATGTAGTGCATGATCATATTGTATTTAAACCTCCTTAATAGGTCATTCATAGTTTGTGTTATTTTGGCCCAATACTACATTATGAAGTTTGGGTCAAATATTTTAATTAAGGCCAATTAGAAATCATATTATTTTGGTAATAAGGCCTTTAGAATAAGATAATGTCATACTCAAACATACCATATCCACCACTCTCCATGCTGCCACAACACTTCATTTAATCTCCATCGTCCGTGTGAACATCAGAGGGACCAGAATTGAAGCTATCTTTTTTCCTTAAATCAAGACATCTCCAACATCTCCAACATGGAAAGTCAAAGACCAAGGGAGCCGTTCATGCATCAAGGAAGGAAATAACAAGATTCTCATGCCATTAATATTTCTAAATTACTAGAATTTTAATTTGTATTTCCAATTGTGTTCAGCCATCCTTCACCTATAAAAGGATGTGCTTTCCATGCTTTGTAGTCACTCAATTTCCTTTTGATATATGAAATACTCAGTTAGTTCATTTTTGCAAGTGTTGATAGCATGTATCTTCAAATATTTTATCAACATAGCTCTTCAAGTTCTAAAAGGGAGAATCATCTTCACACTCTCACTTGCTTAAACAAACACGTTTAAGAGGGTGGGTTAGAACTGTCTGAGGTTCCAAGGACACAAAAAACATCAAACCATATTCATCTTCAACCTCACATCATCTTTCCATCAACTAAATAATCGCTACCAACATCATATAATCTCTATTCTGCTGCATTTTACATCAGAGGGACCATTCATTATGACATGCAATCGAACAGAGGGGTCATTCACTGCGACATACGCTCAAAGAGAGGGGTCTTCCATCACGATATATGCTCTATGAAAGGGACCATTTACCATGACATGCATTCAAATAGAGGGGTATTCATCATGACATATGCTCAAGGAAAGGGGTCGTTCATCATGGCATACGCACAAAGAGAGGGGCATTCATTATGACATACTCTCGAAGAGAGGGGTCATTCACTGCGACATACGCTCAAAGAGAGGGGTCGTTCATCATGGTATATGCTCTAAGAAAGGAACCACTCACCATGACATGCACTCGAAGAGAGGGGTCATTCAACACTACATACGCTCAAGGAGAGGGTCATCCATCATGGCATATGCTCAAAGAGAGGGGTCATTCATTATGACATACTCTCTAAGAGAGGGGGTCATTCACTATGACATACGCTCAAAGAGAGTGGTTATTCATCAAGGTATATGCTCTAAGAAAGGATTCACCATGACACGCACTCGAAAAGAGGGGTCATCCATCACGACATATGCTCAAGAGAGGGATCGTTCATTATGACATACTCTTGAAGAGGGGTCATTCACTGCGACATACGCTCGAAGAGAGGGGTCATTCACTGCGACATGTGCTCAAAGAGAGGGGTCATCCATCACGGTATATGCTTTAAAAAAGGGAACATTCACTATAACATGCACTTGAAGAGAGGGATCATGCATCGCGACATACGCTCAAAGAGAGGGGTTATCTATCATGGTATACACTCAAAGATAAGGACCGTTCATTATGACATGCGCTTGAATAGAGGGGTCATTCACCGCGACATACGCTCAAAGAGTGGGGTCGTCCATCACGGTATATGCTCAAAGATAGGGGTCGTCTATCACGGTATACGCTCTAAGAAAGGGACCATTCATTATGACACGCACTCGAAAAGAGAGGTCATCCATCACGGCATACGCTTAGAGAGGGGTCGTTCGTTATGACATACTCTCGAAGAGAGGGGTCATTCACTGCAACATACACTCAAAGAGAATGATGCACTTGGAGAGAGGGGTCATTCATCACAACATACGTTCATGGAGAGGGGTCGCCATCACGGCATATGCTCAAAGAGCGTTCATTATGACATACTCACGAAGAGAGGGGTCATTCACTACGACATACGCTCGAAGAGAGGTGTCATTTACTGTGACATACGCTCAAAGAGAGGGGTCATGCATCACGATATATGCTCTAAGAACGGGACGTTAATTACAACATGCACATTAAGAGAGAGGTCATTCATCTCGACATACGCTAAGAGAGAGGGGTCATCCATCACGGTATACGCTCAAAGAGAAGGACCGTTCATTATGACATACACTCGAACAGAGGCGTTCATTATGCTCTAAGAACGGGACGTTCATTATGGCCTGCACTTCAAGTGAGGGAACGTTCATCGCAACACACACTCAAAGGGAGGGGTCGTTCATCACGGTATACGCTCAAAGAGAGGGGTCGTTCATCATGGTATACGCTCAAAGAGAGGGGTTGTTCTTCACGGTATATGCTCAAATAAAAAGGCCGTGAATTATGACATGCACTCTAAGAGAGTGGTCATTCATCGCGACATATGCTCAAAGAGAGGGTCACTGATCACGATATACGCTCAAAGAGAGGATCGTTCATTATGACATGCACTCGAAGAGAGCGGTCATTCAACGCGACATACGCTCAAAGAGAGGGGTCGTTCATCACGATATATGCTCAAAGTGAGTGACCATTCACCATGACATGCACTCGAAGAGTGGGGTCATTCATCGCGACATATACTCAAAGAGAGGGGTCTTCCTTCATGTTATACGCTCAAAGAGAGGAACCGTTTATTATGACATTCATTCGAAGAGAGCGGTCATTCATCGCGACATACGCTCAAAGAGAGGGGTCGTCCATCACGTTAAACGCTTAAAGAGAGGAATTCTTCTCCATGACATGCACCTGAAGAGAGGGGTCATTCGTCACGGCTTACGCTCAAAGAGAGGGTTGTCCATCACGACATACGCTCAAATTGATGGACTGTTTATTATGATATACGCTTGAAGAGAGGGGTCATTCACCGTGGTATACGCTCAAAGAGAGGGGTCATCCGTATACGCTTTAAGAAAGGGACCGTTAATTATGACATGCACTTAAAGAGAGAGGTCATTAATCGCGACATACGCTCAAAGAGATGGGTTGTCCATCACATTATATGCTCAAAGAGAAGGACTGTTCACCATGACATGCACTCGAAGAGAGGGATCATTCATCGCAACATACGCTCAAAGAGAGGGGTCGTCCATCATGACATACGCTCAAAGAAAGGGACCGTTCAACATGAAATGCACTCAAAGAGAGGGGTCATTCATCACGACATATGCTCAATGAAAGGGGATGTCCATCACGGCATACGCCCAAAGAGAGGGATCGTTTATTAAGTCATAGGCTTGAAGAGAGGGGTCATTCAACGTGGTATACTTTCAAAGACAGGGATCGTCTATGACGATATATACTATAAGAAAGGGATCGTTTATTATGACATGCACTCAAAGAGAGGGGTCATTCATCGCGACATACGCTCAAAGAGATGGGTCGTCCATCACGCTATACGCTCAAAGAGAGGGACCGCTCACTATAACATGCACTCGAAGAGAGGAGTCATTCATCGCATCATACGCTCAAAGAGAGGTCGTTGATCATGATATATGCTCAAAGAGAGGGACTGTTCATTATGACAAGCACACAAAGAGAGGGATTATTCATCGTGATATACGCTCAAAGAGAGGGGTCGTTCCTCACGGTATACGCTAAAAGGTAGGGACCGTTCCCAATGATATACACTCGAAGAGAGGGGTTATTCATCGTAACATACGCTCAAAGAGAGGGGTCATCGATCACGGTATACGCTCAAAGAGAGTGATTGTTTAGTATGACATGCGCTCGAAGAGGAGATCTTCATCGCGACATACGCTCAAAGAGAGGGGTCGTCTATTACAGTATACGCTCAAAGAGAGGGACCGTTTATTATGACTTGCACTCGAAGAGAGGGGTTATTCATCGCAATATTCGCTCAAAGAGAATGGTCGTCCATCTCGGTATACGCTCAAAGTGAGAAACCATTCATTATGACATGCACTCGAAGAGAGGAGTGATTCATCACGACATACGCTCAAAGAGAGGGGTCGTCCATCACGGTATATGCTTACAGTGAAGGACCGTTCATTATGACATGAACTCGATGTGAGGAGTCATTCATCGCGACATACATTCAAACAGAGGGGTCGTCGATCACGTTATACGCTCAAAGAGTGGGAATGTTTATTATGGCATGTACGCGAAGAGAGGGGTTATTCATCTCGGCATATGCACAAAGAGAGAGGTTGTCAATCACGACATACGCTCAAATAGAGGACCGTTTATTGTGACATACGCTCAAAGAGAGGAGTTATTCACCGCAACGTACGCTCAACGAGAGGGATCTTCCATCACGATATACTCTCAACGAGAGGGACCGTTCACCATGACATGAAGTCGAAGAGAGGGGTCATTCGTCGCGACATGCGCTCGAAGAGATGGTTCGTCCATAATGGTAAACGCTCTAAGAAAAAGATCGTTCAATATGACAAGCACTCGAAGAGAGGGGTCATTCATCACGACATACGCTCAAAGAGAGAGGTCATCCATGACGGTATACGCTCAAAGAGAGGGAACGTTCATTATGACATGCTCTCGAAGTGAGGGGCCATTCATCTCAACACACACTCAAAGGGAGGGGTCGTCCATCACGGTATACGATCAAAGAAAGGGATCGTTCACAATGACATGCAATCGAAGAGAGGGATCATTCATCGCGACATACCCTCAAAGAGAGGGGTCGTCCATCACGATATACACTCAAAGAGAGGGACCGTTCACCATGATATGCACTCAAAGAGAGGGGTCATTCATCGCGACATACGCTCAAAGAGACGGGTCATCCATCACGACATACACTCAAAGAAAGGGAACGTTCATTATGACATACGCTCGAAGAGAGGGGTCATTCACCGCAACATTCGCTCCTAGAGAGGGTTCGTCCATCACAATATACGCTCTAAGAAAGTGACCATTTATTATGACATGCACTCGAAGGGAGGTCATTCATCGCGACTTACGCACAAAGAGATGAACCGTCCATCACGGTATACGCTCTAAGAAAGGGACCGTTCAATATGATTTTCACTCGAAGAGAGGGGTCATTAAGCCTGACATACGCTCATAGAGAGAGGTCATCGATCACGGTATACTCTCAAAGTGAGGGACTGTTCATTATGACATGCACTCGAAGAGAAGGATTATTCATCGCGACATACGCTAAAAGGGAGGGGTCGTCCATCAAGGTATACACGCTCAAAGTGAGGGACCTTTCATTATGACATGCACTGGAAGAGAGGGGTCATTCATCGCAACTTATGCTCAAAGAGAGGGTCATCGATCACGGTATACGCTCAAAGAGAGGGTCAATTCGTTATGACCTGCATTCGAAAAGCGGATTTATTCTTCGCGACGTATGCTTAAATAGAGGGGTCGTCCCTCACGGTATACGCTCAAATACAGAGAGTGTTCATTATGACATAAACTCGAAGAGAAGGGTCATTCATCGCGACATACACTTTAAGAGATGGGTCGTCCATTACGGTATACGCTCAAAGGGAGGGACCATTCATTATGACATGCACTCTAAGGGAGGGGTCATTCATCGCAACATATGCTTAAAAAGAGGTATCGTCCATCACGGTATACACTCTAAGAAAGGGACCATTCCTTATGACATGCACTCAAAGAGAGTGGTCATTCATCGAACATACGCTCAAAGAGAGGGATCGTCCATTACGGTATACGCTCAAAGATAAGGACCATTCACCATGACATGCACTCGAAGAGAGGGGTCATTCATCGCTACGTGCGCTCAAAGAGACGGGTCGTCCATCACGATATACGCTCAAAGAGAGGGACATTTCATTATGACATGCACTAAAGAGAGAGGTCATTCATCGCGACATACCTTCAAAGAGAGTGGTCGTCCATCACGGTATATGTTCAAAGATTTGGACCAGTCATTATGACATACACTCAAAGAGAGAGGTCTTTCATCGTGACATACGCTCAAAGAGTGGGATCGTCTATCACGGTATATACTCCAAGAAAAGGATCGTTCATTATGATATGCACTTGAATAGAGGGGTCGTCTATCACGGTATATGCTCAAAGACGATAGTTGTTCATTATGACATACGCTCGAAGAGTGATATGAGCATATCTAGGCCACCAACTGGGATCATGCGTTCTAATACAAACAAACTCAGGGAAGTTCTTTTCCTTGTGCTTCAATTCTAAAATTCGTTTAAACATATTTATGCCTTAGACCTAGGTTTTATAATGTGTTGCATGCTGATATATAACATAGTAGACTATACTACTTATTATATGTTTAAGTATGTATATATGCTATTAAGTATGTTTTAGGGATTGGATTGATAGAGTTTATTGTTTCCAACTTATTTTTAGGTTCTTGTGTGTTATTGAATAAGTTTGTAAGTGTTTACACCTTGTATTTATTTTTCCATTGAGTTTACAATATTTTAATGGATTCTTGTGATGTTTAAATATAGGAACGTATGAGAACACCAGCTCAAGAGAGTGTATGCAGCTAAACTCCAGCTCAAGATAGTGTATACAGCTCAACTCCAGCTAAATTGAGTTCTATTCAGCTCAAATGAAGCTCAACGGAGTGCATGCAACTAACCTTAGCTCGAGGTAGCTCAGAGGCTTAGCTACCGGCTCCATTTAACTCCTAACACTTTCAGCTAGCTTGTTTCAGCTCTACTCAATTTACAGCTAAGTTGAAGTGACCTACGGCATCTGAAACCTATCCTACTCGAAAGAATGGTGTCCTAGGCATGTGCCATGCATGTGAGACACACATGGGAGGCTTGTGCACATGTGTGGGCGTTCATGGGAGTTCAAGCCAAACACATCCCTTGTTTTTAAGCACTAGGAGGCTATATGGATAAGGCTGAGTGATTTTTGTTCAAATTCAAACAAATTAACACATTTTTAATGTGTCAAAACTTGTGGATAAGATGGTTTGACGCACAAGATAGTTTTAGGAGTTATTTGTTTGAATTTCAAACAAATAAACACATGTTTTAAGTGTCATTTTCGTTCAAAACATTTGGCTAAGAAAGCATGGCTGCCAAAAGGAGTTATTTTCATTCAAATTCAATTTTTGAACTCCTTTAATATTAACCACATATGTAATTTCGGTTTAGCACTTTTGTTTTTATATATTTGTACTACAAACATTATAAAAAAGACATTTGAGAAATAAATTTTACTTGAGAGATTTTATCTTATTTGGTTCTTTTTAGAACTTTTTTTTGTTACTTTCAAACTTGTTTTGATTGTGGAACTTGATACTTCGGGTTCCTAGATCGTTATCTAGAGGGTCCAAGTCCTTTTGACGTTAAACAGATTCAATTCGGGTTTGTTCAGTAGATTGTGCAAGGAATTCGGTAAGATTGACCTTCTAATTATCCACTGCTACTATTCAACTTTATCCATTATTAAGTTGTAGCCATGACCAGATAGCGAATTATAGAGTAATATCGTTTAGCTGCGACCATTTTTGGAAACAACGTATTCAATCTTATTTTCATCACTTCCATGGCTCATGTTCTCGGCAAACACAAACAGCAAAAAAGGTTTTTGGCCGGGCAAAAGTTTCTAGCATATCGATGATTTGCTTCTCTAGAATCATGTTGACCTTGTGGAATAGATGGACCTGGTCCTTCAAACTCGGGAAGTGTGTATGTATTATCGCCCTTTCCACCAATTACAAGTGTATTATAATTTTACAATGGTTTATCGATATGAATTTCAATGCTAGTTTTCTATATGCTCTCCTTCTATCTTTATCATATTTCTTATACCATGTACGCCTTACCTTTTTTTGTTACACTGCATAAACCACCCTTTCAAAGGGATTCCTCTAACACCTTCCATGGTGTACAATTATGAAACAAGATTACTTCTACCTTTTACCTTCTCTCCTTTGAGGTTCAGTGTTTGCAACCAAGACCTGGAGTTTTGCTAACTCCATTGTTGTTTCTCCCCCCCCCCTATCCTACTTATGCCTAATGATAGTTATTCTTCTAATATTTTTCTTTACCTTGTCAAGCAAGAACCTCGTTTTTCAAGTAGAGCTACTAAGCGAACCCCACCTTCTGATGAGGGTAACAAGCCTAAGCATCCTCGATTGGTAGCCAAGGTTTCTTTAGGAAAAAGTTGGGATGAGCAGCGGAAAAAACTCTCCGGAGGGGCTTACGGTGATCAACCCCGCCGAGTAAAATGAAAATCTTATGCTGAAACTGCCAAGGTCTACAGCACCCAAGTAGTTCTCGCTCTACAACGTGCTACCTCTAAGCGTGATGTCGACTTTCTTTTTCTTTGTGAAACTAGATTGAACAGACACAATATGGACCATATTTGGATTAAGTTAGGAATGCAAGGTTGCATAGCCATGGATTCCAGCCCTTCCTGTACAAGGCTTGTTATTATTTAGAATAATAAACTGCTATTGATTTGCTTTCTTACTCGGATCGTCATATTGATGTTATTATACATTTTGGTCGATTGCAATTCCATTTTTCTGGTGTACACAGTTTTGCTGAAAACGACAAACATATATAAAACTTGGCAACTAATGATATGATCCTTGTTACATGAGTTTTAGGAATTCACTAGTTGCCCGATCGTGAACGTTGTAAGTAATTCAAAAGGCGATGAAATGATTTCAAAGGGGTTATTGATGATGTGATTGGTATGATTGCGGAAGCTAATTTAGTAATTTGCTGAGAATGTATAAGATGAATGGAAGATGATGATGAAGGCATATGTGTAAATGGGGAAAGTAATGATAGTTAGTAACCCGGAAAGAACCGACACTATAGAGAATGTCAACCCGAATCCTATTGGATGTTTAGAGGAACGAGGAAGGAACCAACACTATATAAAAGTGAAGACCCGTTTCCTATAATGTTCATAAACAAAAGACCATGACCCTCTAATTAGAAAACTAGGAACATTGGTATATGGAAATAAGGAATGACGCCATAAGGAGAATTCCTTGATAAGTCAGATAAGTTCAATGAAGAACAAAGAGATAAAACTCTCACAAAAAAGTGTATTAGAATCAAGTTGTCTCCTTATTAACGAAAAGCTAGGGAATATTTATAGGAAAACAAAATAAAAAAAAAGTCTAACAAAGAAACATGACAATGATGACAAAACATTAAGGCTTGTGTTCTTTCATCTTCTTTGGTAGCTGAATAGTTCTATAGAATATGTAGGATGAATGTGGACAACACTAGGATAAATGTAGACATCCATTTGTCCAAGGGAGAGTGTCTCATTGAATTCCATGCTCATCTACAAGTCACTTATCCTCCTTAAATATCATAATGGTATGATTAAAAAAGCTCTTCAATGTGTGTCTTATTGTAGAATTTGAATAGTCTCACAAAATGGATGATAAGAGGCCCTTGAATGATTTTTTTGTATGAATAAAGATGTCATTTAATTGTTTGTCTCTCTTGTTGAATATGAAAAGTCTTTCCTTGGTTCAAGTTCATCCTTGTATGCATAAAATTCCAACTTGCTCTGTCTTCGCTAAAATAACCATATCTCAAGTTTGCTTTGTCTTTGGTAAAAAAATCATATCTTAAGCTCCCGATATCGGATCAATGTGATTCAAAGTGCGTATGAAAGATAAGAAATAGGGGAACAAATTTTAAGAAGACTTAAAAACTCATTTCAGCCAGAATCCAACTCAAATATTGCGATAAAGTTGACTTAATATACAAAACTCCTTGAATTTCCTCTTTATGTATTGTTTAATTCATGCTTTACTCTCAATTGATTTCTTGAATCCGAAAAGACTTCAAATATTTCTTTATTCAGCCTTAATGCACCTAATAACACAAAAACATATATTAAAATAATGCAACTTATATGTAAATTAGAAATTAAATAAACTAGCATGCTTAATGAACATAACATATTCAATGAATTAGAATGTTTATGAACTACCATGCTTAAATGAGCTAACATATTAAGTGAACTACCATGCATTCTTAAACATTCAACTTATTAATACTCATGACACTACATGCAACAAACTACTAAGCTAGCACTCAAACGCATATATTGACATGAATAACTAAAAGATGAAATAAAGAAAAACTCCCTTAGCCTTGAAGATCTTCAATGATGGTGGAGGTTCTTCCTTCGATTGAAATACACCTTCATATTTCTAACCTTAGTTTGAACGTCCAAAATGATGGAAAAATAAGCTTTTTGAAGCTTATTGAATGTAAACAACTTGCCTCGGTCAAACAGTCTCAAAAAAGATGCAGAAAATAATTTAAGGATAGTATTTGTGTTGACATCAACTAATGGACACATTACAATCAGCTTCTTCCCTTCCATGGCTCTTAGGGGAAGACTTTAATGAAATCCTGTACGATAATGAAAAGCGAGGCGGTATCCGTTGGGCAAGATCACAAATTAATAATTTTAGAGATTGTCTTTTGTGAAATGATCTCTTCGATTGTAAACCAAAATCTGGATGGTTCACTTGGACTAGATGTGGACCTAATACTGAAACCATTATGGAAAAAATCGACAGATTCCTTGGTAACTCTTCTTGGTTTAATGTCTTTCCTAACTTCCAAGCTACTTTATTCTTTCAAGTCTAATCTGATCATTGCCCCATTTTAATGGACACTAGTCCTTCTCGTGCAATCGGATCGAAAGCTTCTAGGAACCTCTTCCGCTATGAGAATTGTTGGGCTGATAACCTAGAAGTCTTTTCCCGGGTTAGATAGATTATCAGAATTTTGAAGAGAGGATGATTTTCTGTGTAGGCAAAAGACGTATCTTCTATGCCATCCCTAACAGGTTTTATATAGCCCTTAAGAGAATAACAAACTAACACTTATGGTTTAGTTTGTTATTTCAAGTGGGCCATGTATGGCTAACAACCTTACTTAATATTTATCCGCCTTCTTTACGTTTTTCATTTCAAATTGACTGGGAACACTTTCAACAAGCTTCGGAGTTCCTGAAACCTTGCAGCAGGTAGAGGTTTGGTTAGAGAATCGGCAACCTAGTGTTGAGAAGGTATATAGTTGACTTCCATAAGCTGTTGTGCTACCTTTTCGCGAACAAAATGAAGATCAAGGTCTACATGCTTTGTCTTGGCGTGAAGGACAAGGTTAGCGGCCATGGCAACTGCGCTCGTATTATCACACCATAGTTTCGGCACTCCAATTGGTTTAATTCCCATGTCAAGAAGAACGGCTTGAATCCACATAATTTCTGAGGTGGCATCTACTAAGCTCTTGTATTTTGCCTCAACAGTTGATCGAGAGACAGATTTCTGCTTTTTAGAAGCCCAGGACAACAGATGAGCTCCCAGAAACACACAATGTCCAGATATGGATCGTCTATCATCCATATCACTGCCCCAATCCGCATCTGCAAAAGACTGAAGAGAGCCTAAGGAAGGTTGTGTAGAAAACCAAAGTCCATAATTGATTGTACCGTTCAAATATCTTAGGATTCTTTTCACAGCAGCCCAATGAACATCCATAGGTTGCTGCATGAACTGGGCAACTTTGTTAACAGCATGGGCAACATCAGGTCTAGTGTGACATATGTAGATTAAGTCACCTACTATGCTTCGATACATCTGAGGATCCACAGAAGATTGACCATCAAATTTGCTGAGTTTCGGTGTGATTGCCATGGGAGTGTCCACTGGTTTAGTAGTAGCCATGTTAACCTTTTCTAGTAGCTCATGAATGTATTTTTGTTGGGTCAACTTAAGCCCTTGCTCAGTTCTATAAACCTCTAGACCGAGAAAATAGTAAACCAATCCAAGGTCCTTTAAGGAGAACTTTTCATGTAGTTCACTTTTAATTTTCTGAAGCACTTTTTCGGATGAGCCAGTCAAAAGAATATCATCAACATAAATGACAACATATGTTGTTTTAGTCTGAGTTTTTCCAACAAATAAAGATACATCTGCAGTGGAGGCATTGAAACCAATCTCATGAAGAAAACTTTTGAGCTTGAAGAACCAATTACGGGGTGCTTGACGAAGGCCATATAAAGCCTTGTTTAGCTTGCACACAAGAGTAGCTCCATCAGATGCACGAGTTTGAAAGCCTTCAGGCTGGCTCATGTACACCTCTTCATACAAATCACCCTTAAGAAAAGCGTTGTTTATGTCAACTTGATGAATGAACCAGCTATTAGTGACAGCCACAGAAAATAGTATATTCACAGTAGAGAATTTTACAACTGGACTGAATGTCTCAACAAAATCATACCCAGGGACCTAAGCATATCCCTTAGCAACCAATCTAGCCTTGAACCTGTTGACAGAGCCATCAGAATTATATTTGATACGAAACAACCATTTGCATCTGATTGCCCTTCGATCAGTAGGTAAGGGAACAAGATCCCAAGTACCATTATCGATGAGAGCCTGATATTCAGCCATAACAGCATCTTTCCATGCAGAATCTTGTAGAGCCTCATGAACATTAACTGGAATCGTAACCACCTCAGTCTGAAACACTCGAGGTTTAAAAATACCACTTTTGCTTCGAGTGCACATTCGATGTGTGTTCACTGGAGGAGGGAGATCAGGAACCAAAGGTGGGGAAGCATTGCCTGGCACTGGAACCGCAACTTCCTCAGGTAATCCTGGAAACACAGAAGGTTGGCTTGTAGCTGGACTAGCATCAGGAACATCAGACCTTATAGGTGAAGCAGCCGATGCATGCATGAGCTGCTGAATCGTGTGAAGTATCAATTGCTCTTAATGGTTCTGACCCAATAGACGATGCACCTGAGTCTTGAGCGCTCATGACAGGATGACCCGAGGAGTGTGACGCCACAGGAGTTGCTTGTCTGTCACAAGGACCCTGACTTGAAGGGGAAGTTATCGAGACATTATGACGATCAAATGCAGTCGTAGATGGGTTCACTTCTTCAGGCGAAAGATATTGGAGAGGAGCTGACAGATAGGGCTCAACAACTGACTGAGGTGATCTTTGTTTAGTGACAGCAAACGGGAAATAAGTCTCATCAAACTTAACATGCCGAGACACATATATCCTCCCTGAGTTATCCATACATTTATACCCTTGATGTTGAGGTGAATAGCCAAGAAATGTACACTCTGTGAACCTAAAACTAAACTTATGTTGTTGATATTGCCTCAAGCAAGGAAAGCATTTACAGCCGAAAACCTTAAAGAACTCATAATTTTGTGCCTTTCCATAAAGTCTTTGATAAGGTGACATACCTCCAAGAACATCTGTTGGCAGTCGATTAATGATGAACACAAAAGAAAGAATGGCATGTGACCAATAACAAAGAGGCATGGATGCTTGAGCTAGCAAAGCTAGAGATGTGTCAACAATATGCCGGTGTTTTCGTTCAACCACACCATTTTGTTGAGATGTCTTGGGACAAGTTATACGATGTTGGATCCCCAGTCGTTGAAGCTCACCTCTTAAAGCTTGGAATTCTCCACCTCCATCAGTTTGAAGAGCAATCACGTTAGTGGAAAATTGATTTATAACTAAGGCATGAAACATAGAAAAAGCATGAACAACTTCTCCTTTAGATTTTAGTAGATACAACCAACAATTTCTTGAGAACAAATCTACAAACGAAACATAATTTTGATAGCCAGCAGATTTAACGGGTGCTGGTCCCCATACATCAGCCTCAACCAATTCAAAAGGTCTATTATAAACCGAAGTAGAATCAGTAAATGGTAAACAATGACTCTTGCCTAATTGGCATGGTGTGCATACAACAAGCTTATTGGAATTAAAAGACTTTATTCAAAACTAAGGTGAGAGTGCCAGGGGACGCATGTCCTAGCCTTTGATGCCATAACCAGTAGTTGTAATCAGCAGCAGCAGTGAGAGCCACAACACTTGTAAAAGACAAATCAAAGTAATATAGCCCATTCTCCTGCCTCCCTTGAAGCAAGACCTCTCCTGTGCTTTCATCCTTTACCAAGCATTTATCAGTCATAAACTCAAAGTAAACATAGTTATCTTTAGTGAATCTGGAAACCGAGATTAAATTCTTCTTAATCGAAGGTACAAGCAACAATAAACTAAGTCTAAGATTCCTCGAGGCAGTAGAAACAACCTTAGATCCTACACATGAAATAGAAATAGAAGAACCATCACCCAAGAAGACTTGGCCATTACCTGTATAAGGACGATTATTCAACATATTCTGCTCTTGTCCAGTAACATGATGGGTGGCTCCCGAGTCAACATACCACCTGCTATCAACAGGAGTTGCAGCCATGGTTAGAGAATTGACTTGTGGTGTAATATTAGCATCACAACCGTCTGTAAGCTCCATACTGGAATGCACAAAAGGATCGTAGCTGGGTTCAACATCATCTGATGTTACACGAGCCATGTTCGCTTGAGTGTCATTAGGTGCAGATCGCGAGTTGGGATTGACTTTGTAGGAGTGATCGAATCTATACCAGCATCGTTCGACCAGATGACCTAGCTTGCCACAAAGTTGGCATTGAGGGCGAAGTCGACCACGCGATTTGTTGCCAGGAGCACCTCTGGACATCATTGGAGCTCTAGACTGAGACCTGAAATTATTATCAGTGGAAGCATACCTAGCAACATTAATTTCGACCGGAGTTCGCATGGGATCGGCAAGCCTGGACTCAGCATCTTTAAGCACAGAGATATCACCATCCAGAGTGAAAGGATCTTTACTGGCTGAAATAACAACAACAAAAGGATCGAACTCGGGAGGGAGACCGTTAAGAATTGTAGCGATATATTCCACAACTGGAACCGGATTTCCACACGATGCCAACAAGTCACAGATCTCTTTGATCTGAGATGTATACTCACTCATGGAGAGTGTTCCTTTCTTGATCGACCGAAAGCGACAATGGAGATGCATTACCTTAGTTGTAGAAAGTGTCGAATACTGTTGACAGACCGCCTTCCAGATCGTCGCAGTCGTCTCTGCTCCAACGAGCTGAGGAAGTACACCAGGGCTGATCGTCGACAAGAGCCAAGACGCTAAAGAGCTGTCCTGTTTTACGAACTTCTTGTATTGCGGATTGATGGTACGAGAACCTCCAGGATCAGTTAAGTATTTTTCTAGAATTAGTGTCGACTCATCAAGAAACTCTTCAAGATCTAATCCACGAAGAAGGAGAAGCACCTGCTGCTTCCATGAGAGAAAATTACAACCATCAAGCTTAACACTAACTTGCTTATTAGCAAAAGCAAGGGCGAGGTTTTCAGAGGCAACAGACTCCATGAGAGGAGAGACAGAAGAACAATAAAGAAGGAAAGAAAAAAAGAAAAACAGTTACGGCCACAAGATAGGCTTGGCAACTGATACCATATCAGAATTTTGAAGAGAGGATGATTTTCTGTGTAGGCAAAAGACGTATCTTCTGTGCCATCCCTAACAGGTTTTATATAGCCCTTAAGAGAATAACAAACTAACACTTATGGTTTAGTTTGTTATTTCAAGTGGGCCATGTATGGCTAACAACCTTACTTAATATAGATTTGGTCTAACCCATTTAGCACGACCATTGTTAAACTTCATGAAATTAGGTGTTTTCTCGAATCTTGGCAGACAAACCAACATATCAAGTCGAATGACCATATTAACTAGTTAACTGACTTTATTAATATGTGCCTCAAACGACAACTTTCAGATGCTGATACCAATAGTTTTATTTCTGCAAAAAACGAGTTTGATAGCTTGCTTAATGCAAAAGAAATCTATTAGGCACAATGAGCCCCCCCCCTGGCTCGAACATGGTGACAAAAATACTTCATTTTTCGTGCAAGAGCAAACAATCGCCGACGAAAAAACCATATTACTGGCCTTTTCAACAATGACGCATACGGAAGACATCATGGGTAATGCCATTGATTACTTCCAGGATCTCTTCTCATCCTCTTCTCCTACTATTGCATCTTTCATTTGGAAAATATTCCGAATATTGTTTCTGAGACCATGAACAATGACCTCGATAAGGAATTTACGGTAGACAAAATTACAACTGCTTTTCGTGATATTGATCCAAGGAGAGCCCCGGGGGTTGATGGATTTTCGAGTGGTATCTTTAGGAAGCATTGGGATGTCCTTGGCCAGGACTTTATAAACCTTTGCCTCAAACTCCTAAGTGAGCCCGTTAACAAGAAAGAGGTCAATCCTACTATCATCGTTCTTATACCCAAAATTAGCGCTCCCACAACTATGCGACATCTCAAACCTATTAGCCTATGCATGGTTATATAAGACTGTTGCCAAAGTGCTTGTCCATCTTTTAAAATCCATCATTCCCTTATGCATAAGAGATAATCAATCGGCCTTTTTTCAAGGTAGGAACATTACAGATAATATACTCATAGCCCATGAGCTTATCCACACGTTAAATACTGACGAGACATCCCTGCTAAACGCGCTAGTTTAAAGCTGGACATGGAGAAAGCTTTCGACCGTGTCGAATGGCCTTTTTAGAACAAATTATGCTCCATCTAGGCTCTAATGCCAATTGGGTTTCTCTTACTATTAATTGTGTCTCTTTCGTGTCTTTTCAAGTACGTGTCAACGATTCTCTTTCACGGCCTTTTAAACATTAGAGAGGGCTTCGACAAAGGGATCCCTCTTTCGCCTTTCTTACTTCTTTTTTGTACTCAAGGTCTTTCAGCAGTGCTCGATGTTGAGAAAACAATTGACAACCTCCCTGGCCTTTGTGCTAGTAGGAATGGCCCCCGTATAAATCATCTCCTCTTTGTAGATGATTGTGTGGTGTTCACGAAGAACACGACAACAGAAGCTCAACACCTAAAGTACGCTCTTCATACTTATGCAACTTCGTCTGATCAAGCGATGAATTTTGAAAAACCTACAATTTATTTTTCATGTAAAACCTCCACTTCCCTTCGTTCAGAAATCAATAATATTCTCGATGTAAGAGAGGTCGATGACCCTGGTATTTATCTGGGAGTTCCACTTCTAATTGGGAAGAATAAGAAAGGTGCTCTAGGTTTTACTATAGATAAAAATGAATGGTCGTCATACCAAACGGAACAAGCACTTGCTCTCCTTTAGCAGTAGAGAAAATTTCATTATATTTGTCATACAACCAATGCCACAATATGTCATGTCTTGTTACCCTCTACCCCAAAACATTATCGATGATATGACTACTTTGATATACCGTTATTAGTGGTCAGGGAAAGCTGATAAACGAGGATGACATATGCTTCTGTGGGACACTGTCTGTTTGCCGAAAGCAGGAGGAGGTATAGGGTTTCATGATATACACCACTTCAACATTGCTTTACTAGGTAAACAAATTTGGAGATACTCTTCTTAGTCATGTCTACAAGTGCAAATATTATCCATTGGGTTTTGTTCTCGAATCCGATTCTACTTGATGATCTTTCTTTGCCTGGAAATGTCTTAGTACAACTATCTCTAAACTTGGCAGTGATTTCTTTAAAAGACCAGGTATGTCAAGTCAGATTCAAATTCATTTCGACAATTGGGGAGGATCTCAGCCTTTACACCTTTATGGGGATTATGAAGTGAATGAGGAAGTCCCTCTTCGAGCAGATTTCTTCATGATATTTCTCTTACAAAGATGCTAACACCATCCTTAACGTACCAATTATTAATGATACGAAAGATACTACCCTTTGGGGTCATCACGACTCTGGCATCTATACGGTGCGTTCTGCTATCAATTTCTTCAACTACAACTAGGGCCGGTTAATAGACCCTCTAGGCTATGAAAAATTCTTTCTAAGTTGCCTACGTTGCCTAAGGTTCATTCCTTTGGGTGGCGGTTAAGCCATGATGCACTCCCGACTGGACAATAACTCTTCCAAGCAAATCCGGTTCTGGGTTTTGCCCTATTTGTAAATATGGATATTGAGACTACTCTCCATGCCTTAAGGGATTGTCCTAGTGCCATGGAGGCTCTCCGTTTGGCAGGGTTTCCAGGCCGAATTTTCTCCCACACTCCTATCTCCCCCCACCAGTGGCTTTCTGAAATTGCTGGTTTTCTCTCGTTGCACTAATTCTCCCTCCTGATAACGGTTCTATGGAATCTATGGAACTATCGTAATGATTTTGTCCATAACTGCCATCTCCAACTACCTTGGTTGACTGTATCCAACGTGCAAAAACTTTTTGACGATTACTCTTTAGCCAATGATGCTCCTTATCTAAGTTCCCGGCTAGCTAAACCCACCTTTGTTCAGGCTAGATGAATGAAACCAGACCAAGGTTTCATTAAGATTAACACGGATGGCGTCTTTGGCCCAATTTTAAAGGGAGCTACTGCAGGTGTCATCGCTTGAGATTCTTTAGGCTCCATCCTTGCTGGAGGCTCTATGTCTCTCGTCTTTTGCCCGAATCCAGCTTCTACCGCAGCTTTTGCCATTTTTGAAGGAGTTCATCTTGTAGTTGATAATGGTTGGACTAAGGTTATCCTCGAGACTGACTCTGCATCCATTGCCAACAAAGTCAACAACACTCATCATCACGGTCTCTCCACGGTGCAACCTTTAGTGCCTCGAATCCGTTCTACTATTTTTAGTGATCCTTTCACATTTCTGCTCATATATCTCATGCTTTCCTGCTTTATTTCATGCATGGATCAAAGGGGAGTTACCTTACTGATCTTAGTATTTATTACTTTTATATACTTTATAGTAAGCTACTTAAGAGTTATATTAATTAGGCTATAAACATGAATAGTAAATATAACCACATTATTAAGTTTCAGCTTAGATCTAAATTTATATTAAGTTATTTTAAGTTTTCTCATTATTTCCATTATTATGTTTTCTTCGTAGGACTTACCTACAGCTCAAGGAGTAAGTATTAGCTCGGTTTAAGCTCAGTCAACTCAGAAGATGCTAAACGAAAGGCAATGCTAGAAACACAAGGAGCCAACTTCAGAATAGCTTGGAAATGCATGGAACACTCCTACAGTACTTAAAGGACCAAAGGATAGCTCCATGTCAGCTCACCAGTCCCATACGAGCTCAAATGAAGCATAATTCAAAACGAGGCCTTAGGAGATTCGGATTAGCTCCAAAACACTCCTCACACTAGAAGAGGGTATAAGGAAGCTAATGGACCAGATCACTTTGATAAAGGAAGCTCGGATTAGCTTATTTCAGCTTCAAACTTTAGCTAAGTCTTTCTGCTAGATAGCTCAGTTCAATCCAGCTCACTCCCAGCTCGATTAGCTCACCTCAGCTCCAGCTATCACTCCCAACTCAACACCCGAAGGTTACCTACCCTTCACCTAGCATCATGACATACCATAATCCACATTGGTCCCCAAGATCATGCAGGAAAAGCAAGTGGGCGCCAAAACAAAGAGATAACACTCTTCATTAGGCAGATTCATGATGCTCCACTTGTTTGCTAATTTCGAGAAGGATACAAGTCGAATTGGATTTCGGTGTCTTCATGATAAATGTTCCTATATCCCTTATCTTTCCAACGCACATTGAATCAAATAAATCCGATATCAAGAGCTCGAGATATGTCCCAATTACTAAAGACTGTGCAGGCTGGACCTACCAACCACAACAAATATACTGTCTCTACCGTTCCTAGTTCTAGGCAATCCCAACACAAAATCCATAGATATATCAGTCCAGGGAGAATCAGGAATAGGTAAAAGCATATACAAACAGTGTGGTAGAACCTTCGATTTCGCTTTCTTACATGTCACACAACGTTCACATAATCGTTCAACGTCCCTTCGCATCTTAGTTCAGAATAGATGCTCCTTCAAAATGTGCGTCTTACTGACACCAAAATGTCCCATGAGTCCGCCTTCATGTGCTTCGCAAATAAGGACCTCTCGAATCGACCCTTGAGGAATGCAAAGTCTTCCTTCCTTGAAAATATAACCATCGTGACGATAGAACTTCTCATCTGCACCTTTTTCACACAATGCATATCTTTCTCCAAAATCAAGGTCAGTAGCGTATAACTCTCGAATATAAGCAAATCCAATTAAATGAGTCCAAATAATTCAGAAATACATACCTACAAGATAAGGCATCTGCAACAATATTGTCTTTACCTTTCTTGTATCGAATGACATAAGGAAAAGACTTTAAAAATTTAACCCACTTAGCATGCCTCTTATTCAACTTGTGCTGACTCGTGATATGTCGTAATGCCTCATGATCGGTATAAATCACGAACTCCTTAGGCAACATATAATGTCGCTATGTCTCCAATGCCCGAATCAGTACATACATCTCTTTGTCATATACGAGATAATTCAATGTTGCACCACTAAGTTTCTCGCTGAAAAATGCAACGGGCCTCTTTTCTTGTGACAAAATAGCACCTATACCAACACCTGAAGCGTCACATTCAACTTCAAACATTTTATCAAAGTCAGGTAATGCTAAAATAGGGGCTTTTGTCAGACATTCCTTTATTTTCAGAAAGGCATCCACTTGTTCCTTACGCCATGAGAAAGTGGAATTTTTCTTTACAATCCCGGTCAAGGGAGAGGTAATGGAACTGAAATTAGGAACAAACCTACGATAGAAACTAGCTAAACCATGAAATGATCTAACCTGACTAATCGATGTCGATCATGGCCATTCTTGGATAGCCTTTATATTCTCTGGATCAACCTCCACTCCTTGTGCACTAACAATAAGGCCATGAAAGGGAACCTTGTCAGTACAAAACATACACTTCTGTAAATTGTTGTACAACCTTTCTTTTCACAAAGTGCCTAGAACACTACTCAAATGTCCCTTGTGTTCCTGCAATGATCGACTATAAACCAAAATATCATCAAAGTAAACAACACAAAATTTACCAATGTAAGGTCGTAAAACATGATTCATCAGCCTCATAAAAGTACTAGGTGCGTTAGTTAAACCAAAGGGAATCACTAACCACTCATACAAACCAAGTTTCGTTTTGAAGGTCGTCTTCTACTCATCACCTTCTCGCATCCAAATCTGATGATATCCGCTCTTTAGGTCTATCTTGGAGAAAATACATGCTCCACACAACTTGTCCAACATGTCATCGAGGCGAGGAATAGGATGTCGGTATTTGATGGTGATTTGATTCACTGCTCGGCAATCAACACACATCCTCCAAGAACCATCTTTCTTAGGTACTAAACCACAGGTACAAGGACTCAAGCTTTCTCGAATATAACCCTTCTCCATCAACTCAGTGATTTGCTTTTGAAGTTTCTTTGTTTCTTCAGGGTTACTTCAGTAGGCTGGTCGGTTTGTGATAGTAGCTCCCTGAATGAGATCAATATGATGTTCAATCCCTCGAATAGGGGGCAACCCACTTGGTGTTTTTCATCCGGAAATATATCCTCGAATTCCTGCAAAAGAGATGCAATAGGAGTAGGTAAATCATTGGGCAGTCCAGTCAACAATAAAGTCTCCTTATACATCAAAATAAGCAAAGTTTGTTAAGTGAAAAGACATTTCCCGGTTGCTTTTCCACTTGCGTAGATGTTCATCTTTTTCCTCTCCTTTGCTTCCTCGACAATCTTTCTCAAGCGAATCTGATCTTCTTGTACTTGACTTAGCGTTAGAGGTGCTAGAATGATCATTTTGCCTGCATGCATAAAAGAATATCTGTTTGTGAAGCCATCATGCCACGCCTTTTTATCGAACTGCCACGGGCATCCCAACAGCAAGTGACTCGCATCCATTGATACAACATCGCAAAGGACTTTATCCCTGTAATTTCCAATGGCAAATGGTACTACCACCTGTTTTGTTACTTTCACCTCACCACCATCATTCAGCCATTGTAGTTTGTATGAATGTGGATGCTTTATCGGCTTTAACCCTAGCTTATCAACCATAAAAGAACTAGCAACGTTAGTGCAACTACCGCCATCGATAATCACAACACATACCTTGTAATGTACCAAACATCTCGTATGGAAAATATTCTCTCGCTGCTGTTCATCTTGAATCGGTTGGGTATTTAAACTCCTCTTCACGACAAGTGCTTCACCTATGGGAATTGTTTGCACTTGGCCCTCTTCTTCTTCTTCAATGTCCTCTTCTTGGGGCTCCTATTCATCATCTTCATGGTCAGACTCGATCTCCCCATTCTCTAACAACAACATAGTCCTCCGGTTTGGACATTGATTTGTAACGTGCCCTCTACCAAGACACTTGAAGCATTGGATGTCTCGGTTACGTTCTGAACGTTCTGGTTGCACTTGTTGCTTTCCACGCCCATTATCTACAACCGGGGACTTTGGCTTACTTGTGTCACCCTTTTCTTTAACTTGAAACGGTGTTTGCTTCCTAAAATTGTTAGAAGGATTGAAAACAGAAGATGAAGGAGATTTGAAATAGTTATTACCTCGGGATGATGACATCTTCCTCTGTTGCTGACGTTCTACTTTGATCGCCATATGCACCATGTCGTCTAATTAGACATAATGTTGCAACTCAACAGCACTGACAATTTCGACATTCAAACCTGAAAGGAATCGCTCCATGGTTGTTTCTCGATCCTCCACAACATTAGCACGCATCACGACCATCTCCATTTCTTTAAAATAGTCCTCTACGTTTCAACTTCCTTGTTTCAAATTTTGCAATTTCTGAAACAAGTCTCGATGGTAATGGGATGGTACAAATCTCTTGTGCATGATTCTTTTCATTTCAGCCCATGTTACAACAGGACCTTCTTCATATCGTGTTTGGGAAATCAGCAATTGATCCCACCAAATCAAGGCGTAATCAAAAATTCCATTGCTGCTAATCGGACCTTCTTATGATCTGAATAATTGTAGCAATCACATGTTCAACCTTGCTTTCCCAAGCAAGATATGCATCCGGATCTGATCGTCCTTGGAAAGGAGGTATGGCAACTTTGATGTTATTCAAATTATCATTAGGTTGTGCACGTCCTCCATTATTCCTTGGTGCATTCTGTCTCGACAATGGATCCACATTTTCTTCAACGTTGTTATCACCGGTTGAATTATTTTGGGATCCTTCGATTCTGTCTATACGTCCATGCAATTATTCTAGTTCTGCTTGCACTACTTTTCGAACTTCTTGAAGCATGGCTCGCATTAATAGACTGTGGTTCTCCATCTAAGTGTTCATCATCATGACCACTGTTTGAACCTGCCATTGTTAGTAAAACGAAATAAAAGAAAGCTCACTGCACACTCGTAAAAACCTCACAATTTCGCTCCAAAAAAAGTAGATATGGCACTCAACACTCGTGTTTTCACTCGGGAATACTTGAATGACTCTTTTGATTCCCCTTTTGTGCTCACATTCTCAAATGTCTTTTCCGCTCGTTCTCTTGTAAACAGCTCTTTAAGGAACTAATTTGATCCTTCAAACTTGTTATCTGTGTCAAACTCCAAGATATATGTAACGGTGGTACAAACAAGAGTTAAAAGTGAATTAGGGGCTGTTTAGATGACACAAAAGTTGGAAAATAAAGAAAACAAACAAAAAGCAAGGTTGGATAGTAAAATGAAAGAAAAACAAGGCTGAAATAAAAGGAAAACAAGAATAAGGCTGGAATTAATGAAGAACAAAGTGAATTAAGGCTGGAAATGAAGTACTTACTGCATTAGAAATGCTTACCACAATCCTATCACCGAACAAACAAGAACACGTCGTTTTAAGTGATTTAGAAGCATTCCATGGTAAACGTAAGCATCCTTCATCGTTTTTGTGTTCAAACAGCACATATAAACATGAAAATACACTAAATATTCAAATCTGATTTTTTTCTATTTTTTTCAAATTTTTCGAATTTCTTTTGTTGACTTTGACTTTTTTGGTCAAACTTTGACATTGACTTTTTTTCCCAGAATTTCAAATTTTTTCTTTTTTTTTCTTTTGTTGTTTTTGATATATGTAGTGCAGAAAGTGCTAATGTCCAACCAAAGCTCCGATACCATATGATATAGGGGGTTCGTTGCTTTAAAAACAACGATCCTTGTTTGAAACGGATCTAGGATAATAGCAAGCAAGTCTCTGCAATAAACACAACATTATGGATGTTAGAATGATGTTAAAACAATAAGAAAACAAAGAAGAAAAATTGAAAACAAAGAAAGAAAAGGGATGAAGGAATTCTGACAGTTTCTGGAGGTTAATGAAGATGAAATGCTCTGAGGGCTTTCATGGCATACGCTCAAAGAGAGGGGTCGTTCATCACGGTATACGCTCTAAAAAAGGGATCGTTCACTATGACATGCACTTGAAGAGAGGGATCATTCATCGCGACATTCCCTCAAAGAGAAGGATCATCCATCACGGCATACGCTCAAAGAGAGGGACCGTTCATTATGACATACGCTCAAAGAGAGGGTTCATTCACCGCGACATACGATAAAACAAACATGTGCTTTATTCCTTTAAAATTCGGCTGGTACCTTTTAAGGAGGGAAAACTTGAAATTCAAACAATAAACAAGTGGTTTATTGTTTGAAATTTAAAGTTTTGTGCTTATCCTTTCAATTTTCGTACATGCCTTGCACACACACATATGAAAGTCCTTACACATGCCGTGCACATGCTTGGAGTGGTGTAGGATGCCCCACATGCTGGTCACATGCTTGGAGGAAACTCTCCCATGTGTAGGATACCTTTCAACTACTTCTGGACTTGTCAGCTAGAGTTGAGCTGATTGGAGCTAAGGTGAGTTGAAATGAGCTGCATACGAATATTCTCCCGAGCTGAGGATAAACCTTAAGTTAGTACCCTTGTACCTATGAGAAAACAAAGCAACCATCCATCAAAAGTATGGAAACTTATTGAGATATGTATGAAAACATATAAACAAGCTGAAAACATGATGCAAACATGTTTATGAGCTATGAAACTTATTGAAACATGTAATACTTAATATATATAATGCACACACTTATGTACTAACTCTAACTAATGCAAACACACATATAAATACTAAGTATAACTAAAGTTGTTACACATCAGTATGTAACACGTTAAAAGGCATATCTCCTAAGGTACAAGCATCATTAAAGGTATTAAGAATGACTAAAAATTTTAGTGAAAGAACTTACCTGATTTGCTTTGCCTTGGATCGAGTGATTGGTCCTAATGGTAAGACCTCCAGATCAGCTTCCTTAGCTCCATATATGTGCTCACATCAGTGGTCGTCTGTCACAGTATACGCTCAAAGAGAGGGGACGTTCACAATGACATGCACTCGAAGAGAGGGGTCATTCATCGGAACATACGCTCAAAGAGAGGGGTCGTCCGTCACAGTATATGCTCAAAGAGAGGGAACGTTCACCATGACATGCACTCGAAGAGAGGGGTCATTCATCACAACATACGCTCAAAGAGAGAGTTCATCGATCACGGTACACGCTCAAAGAGAGGGACTATTCATTATGACATGCACTCCAAGGGAGGGGTTATTCATCGCGACATACGCTCAAAGAGAGGGGAAATCAATCACGGTATACGCTCAAAACGAGGGATCATTCATTATGGCATGAACTCGATGAGAGGGGGTATTCATCGTGACATACGCTCAAAGAGAAGGGGTCGTCCATCACGGTATACTCTCTAAGAAAGGGAATGTTCATTATGACATGCACTCGAAAAGAGGGGTCATTCAACACGACATACACTCAAAGAGAAGGGTCGTCCGTCACGGTATACAGTCTAAGAAAGGGACCGTTCATTATGACAAGCACTCGAAGAGAGGTCATTCATCGCGACATATAATCAAAGAGAGGGGTCGTCCATCACGGCATACATACACTCAAAGAGAGGGACCGTTCCCCACGGCATGCACTCAAAGAGATGGGTCATCGGTCATGGTATACGCTCAAAGAGAGGGTCTATTCATTATGACATACATTCGAAGAGAGAGGTTATTCATCGCGACATACGCTCCAAGAGAAGAGTTGTCAGTCACGACATACGATTAAAGGGAGGGATCGTTAATTATGACATGCACTCGAAGAGAGGGGTTATTCATCGCAACATATGCTCAAAGAGAGGGATCGTTCATCAAGGTATACGCTCAAAGAGAGGGATCGTTCACCATAATATACAATCAAAGAGAAGACTCATTCATCGCAGCATACACTCAAAGAGAGAGGTCATCGCTCATGGTAGGAGCTCAGAGAGAGTGACTGTTCATTATGACATGCACTCAAAGAAAGGAGTCACTCATCGCGACATACGCTCAAAGAGTGGGAGCGATCCATCACGATATACGCTCTAGGAAAGTGATCATTCATTATGACATGCACTCGAAGAGAGGGGTCATTCATCTAGACAAATACTCAAAGAGAGGGGTCGTCCATCACGGTATACGGTCAAAGAGAGGAACCATACATCATGACAAGCACTCGAAGAGAGGGGTCATTCATCGCGACATATGCTGAATGAGAGAGGACGTCCATCATGGCATACGTTCAAGAAGAGGGACCGTTCATTATGAAATACGCTCGAAGAGATGGGTCATTCACCGTGACATACGCTCAAAGTGAGGGATTGTCCATCACGGTATACGCTCAAAGAGAGGGACCGTTCACTATGACTTGCACACGAAGAGTATGGTCATTCATCGCAACATAAGGTCAAAGAGAGGGGTCATCAATCATGGTATACTGTCAAAGAGAGGGACCATTCACCATGACATGCACTCGAAGAGGGGGGTCATTCATCGCAACATATGCTCAAAGAGAGGTCGTCCATCACAGCATATGCTCAAAGAGAGGGTTCATTCACCGCGATATATGCTCGAAGAGAGGTATCGTCTATCACGGTATACGTTCAAAGAGAGGGACCGTTTACCAGGACATTAGCTCGAAGAGGTGTAATTCATCGCAGCATACGCTCAAAGAGTGGGGTCATCGATCATGGAATAAGCACAAAGAAAGGGACTGTTCATTATGACATGTACTCAAAGAAAGGAGTCATTCATCGCGACATACGCTCAAAGAGTGGGGGCGATCCATCACGGTATACACTCTAGGAAAGTGATCATTCATTATGACATGCACTCGAAGAAGAGGAATCATTCATCATGACAAATGCTTAATGAGAGGGATAGTCCATCACGGTATACGCCCAAAGAGAGGGACCATTCACCATGTCATGTACTCTAAGAGAGGGTTCGTCCATCACGGCATATGCTCAAAATGAAGGACCGTTCATTATGACATACGCTCGAAGAGAGGGGTCATTCATCGCAACATATGCTCAAAGAGAGGGGTCATCGATCACGATATAAGCTCAAAGAGAGGATCGTTCATTATGACATGCACTTGAAGAGAGAGGTCATTCATCATGACATACGCTCAAAGGGAGGGAGCATTCACCATGACATGTACTCGAAGAGATGGGTCATTCATCTTGACAAATACTCAAAGAGATGGGTCGTTCATCGCGACATACGCTCAAAGGGAAGGGACCATTCATTATGACATGCACTCGAAGAAGAGGGGTAATTCATCATGGCAAATGCTCAAAGAGAGGGATTGTCCATCACGTTATACGCTCAAAGAGAGGGACCATTCACCATGTCATGTACTCGAAGAGAGGGTCATCCATCACGTCATATGCTTAAAATGAGGGACCGTCCATTATGACATACACTCGAAGAGAGGGGTCATTCATCGTAACATATGCTCAAAGAGAGGGGTCATTTATCGTAACATATGCTCAAAGAGAGGGGTCATCGATCACGGTATAAACTCAAAGAGAGGACCGTTCATTATGACATACACTCGAAGAGAGGGGTCATTCAACATGACATACGCTCAAAGAGAGGGAACATTCACCATGACATACACTCGAAGAGATGGGTCATTCAAGGTGTTATACGCTAAAAGAGAGGGGTCGTCCATAACTGTATACGGTCAAAGAGAGGGAACACTCACCATTACATGCACTCGAAGAAGGGGTCACTCATCGCAACGTAAGCTCAAAGAGAGGGGTCATCGATCACGCTATACGCTCAAAGAGAGGGAATGTTTATTATGACATACACCTGAAGAGAGGGATCATTCACCATGACATACGCTCAAAGAGAGGGGTCGTCCATCATGGTATACGCTCTAAGAAAGGGACCGTTCATTATGACATGCACTCGAAGAGAGGGGTAATTCATCGCGACATATGCTCAAAGAGAAGGGTCGTCCATCACGGTATACGCTCAAGGAGAGAAATAGTTTATTATGACATGCACTCGAAGAGAGGAGTCATTAATCGCGACATACGTTCATAGAGATGTGTCGTCTATCCAGGTATATGATCTAAGAAAGGGACCGTTCACTATGACATGCACTCGAAGAGAGGGGTTATTCGTTGCGACATATGTTCAAAGAGAGGGAACGTCTATCACGGTATTCACTCAAAGAGAGGGACTGTTAACCATGATATGCACTCGAAGACGGGTTCATTCATTGCAACAAACGCTCAATGAGAGGGGTCATCGATCAGGGTACACGCTCAAAGAGAGGGACCATTCATTATAACATGCACTTTAAGAGAGGGCTTATTCACCGTATACCCTCAAAGATCGGGACCGTTTACCATGATATGCACTCGAAGATAGGGTCATTCACCGCAACATACGCTCAAAGAGAGGGGTCATCCATCACGATATACGCTCAATGAGAGATACAATTCACCACGACAGGCACTTGAAGAGAGGGATAATTCATCGCGACATACGCTTAAAGAGAGGGGTCATCCTTCACTGAAAATGCTCAAAGAGAGGGACCGTTCATTATGACAAATGCTCGAAGAGAGAAGTCATTCATCGCGACATACGCTCAAAGAGAGGGGTCGTTCATCATGGTATATGCTCTAAGAAAGGGATTGTTCACTATGACAAGCACTTGAAGAGAGGGATCATTCATCTCGACATTCCCTCAAAGAGAGGGGTCATCCATCACGGCATACGCTCAAAGCGAGGGACCGTTCATTATGACATACGCTCAAAGAGACGGTTCCTTCACCGCCACATACAATAAAAGCGAGGTATCGTCTATCACAGAATATGTTCAAAGAGACGAACCGTTCACCATGACATACGCTCGAAGAGGGGTAATTCATTTCAACATACGCTCAAAGAGAGGGGTCGTCCGTCACAGGATATGCTCAAAGAGAGGGAACAATCACCATGACATGCACTCGAAGAGAGGGGTCATTCATCACAACATACGCTCAAAGAGAGGGGTCATCGATCACGGTACACGCTCAAAGAGAGGGACTATTCATTATGACATGGACTTGTAGAGAGGGGTTATTCATCGCGACATATGCTCAAAGAGAGGGGACATCCATCACGGTATTCGCTCAAAAAGAGGGACCATTCATTATGACATGAACTCGATGAGTGAAGACATTCATCGTGACATACGCTCAATGAGAAGGGGTCATCCATCACGGTATACGCTCTAAGAGAAGAGTTGTCCGTCACAGCATACAATTAAAAAGAGGGACCGTTCATTATGACATTCACTCGAAGAGAGGGGTTATTCATCGCAACATACGCTCAAAGAGAGGGATCATCCATCAAGGTATACGCTCAAAGAGAGGGATCGTTCACCATAATATGAACTCGAAGAGAAGGCTCATTCATCGCAACATACTCTCAAAGAGTGGGGTCATCGCTCACGGTATGAGCTCAGAGAGAGTGATTGTTCATTATGAAATGCACTCAAAGAAAAGGAGTCATTCATCGCGACATACGCTCAAAGAGAGAGGAGATCCATCACGGTATACGCTCTAAGAAAAAGACCATTCATTATGACATGCACTCGAAGAGAGCGGTCATTCATCTCGAAAAATACTCAAAAAGAGGGGTCGTCCATCACGGTATACGGTCAAAGATAGGGACCATTCACCATCACAAGCACTCGAAGAGAGGGGTCGTTCATTGCGACATATGCTGAAAGAGAGAGGTCGTCCATCACGGCATACGCTCAAGGAGAGGGATCGTTCATTATGAAATACGCTCGAAGAGAGGGGTCATTCACCATTACATAGGCTCAAAGAGAGGGGTCATCCATCACGACATACCCTCAAAGAGAGGGACCATTCATTATGACATGCAGTCGAAGAGAGGGGTTATTCATCACGACATACGCTCAAAGAGAGGGGTCATCCATCACTGCATACTCTCAAAGAGAGGAACTGTTCGTGATGACATGCACTCAAAGAGGGTTCATTCATCGCGACATGCACTCAAAGAGAGGGGTCGTCCATCACGGTATATGGTGATGTGTGTACATTTCTGCTCATTTATCTCATGCTTTCATGCTTCATTTCACGCTTGGGATCAAAGGGGAGTTATCTTACCGATATTAGTTTTTATTACTTTTATTTACTTTATAGTAAACTACTTAAGAGTTATATTAATTAAGCTATAAACATGAATAGTCAATATGACCACATTACTAAGTTTCAGCTTTGATCTAAATTTATATTAAGTTATTTTATGTATTCTCATTATGTCCGTTATTATGTTTTCTTCATAGGACTTTCCTACAGCTCAAGGAGTAAGAATTAGCTCGGTGTCAGCTCAGTCAACTCAGAAGATGCTAAACGAAAGGCAATGCTAGAAACACAAGGAGCCAACTTCAGAATAGCTTGGAAATGCATGGAACACTCCTACAGTACTTAAAGGACCAAAGGATAGCTCCATGTCAGCTCATCAGTCCCATACGAGCTCAAATGAAGCATAATTCAAAACGAGGCCTTAGGAGATTCGGATTAGCTCCAAAACACTCCTCACACTAGAAGAGAGTATAAGGAAGCTAATGGACCAGCTCACTTTGCCAAAGGCAGCTTGGATTAACTTATTTCAGCTTCAAACTTTAGCTACGTCTTTCAGCTAGATAGCTAAGTTCAATCCAGCTCACTCTCAGCTCGATTAGCTCACCTCAACTCTAGCTATCACTCTCAGCTCAACACCGTCACCTACCCTTCACCAAGCATCATGTTTGTCCATTATCCACATTGGGCGCCAAAACAAAGATATAGCACTTTTCATTGGACATATTCATAATGGTCCACTTGTTTGTCATTTTCGAGCATGATACAAGCAGAAATGGGCTTCGATGTTTTCATGAAAATTGTTCCCTATCTCTTATGTTTCCAACGCATGTTGAATCGCATTAATACGATATCGGGACCTCGAGATATGGCCAAATTATTGAAGACAGTGCAGACTGGACCGAGAAGTTACATCTTTTCGAATAGTTATGTAGGGAGACACCGTTCAAATGAATGGTTATCCGAATAGCTAAAGGCCATTTCGGCCAAACCCTTTAGAAAACTATAGATAGGACTCGGTTAATTGGTTATGGATTGTTTCTTCCTTATCTCTCTTCTCTCTCCCTCCTCCGTTCCTTTTTCTTCTTGATAGCCGCCGCCTTCTTCACCACCGATCCCCTTGATGCTTTGATCGGCTACTCCGCCCTACCTCCACACTTGAGAGAGGAAGAAACATCCGTCGTTCTGACCACCTTCTTGAGAACGGAATAAATACCGGTTGTGTTGTCCACCTCCCTAAGGGTTTTTCGATTATCAACTATGCTATTCTACTGGTCTCTTTCTTAGACTGCTTCCATTGCATTTCTTTTCTCTTATCACACATTATACCAACAAATCCTTATGGATTTGTATATCTGCTTGGTCGCTGCCCAATGTCGCGGACGGTTTCCTCTTTCCAGGTCTCTCCTTGGTTTCGGCTTCTGCAGACTCTGTTGTTAGGATTCATGTGTTTTTATTTCCTTTCTTTTGTGATGAATATGTTCTCTCGGATTGGGATAGAGTTCCAGTTTAAGGCGGTGTCCTATTCCGATTCAAAGTCCCAAACTTTTCTTTGTTTCTTCTTTATAGTTTGCGCTTCTGCCGTCTTCTTGCTGGCCGACGGATCTCTCTCTCTTTCAAGTTCGAAAGTTGAGGCAACTTCTGCAACTTCCGCAGTTTTCTTTCTCCTCCCGTATCTCCGTCTGCACGAGAAGGGTTCCTTCCTTCATGTTTCTGGTATGCAGCTTCAAGGAAAACCGATTCACTGTCTCCAGTTCGTTCGTCCTCCTGCATTCGATCTCTCTTCTGCTGGACCTTTTATTGGTTCCTTGCCTCTTGGTGCTACTGGGCATCGTTTTTTTTGTTTTCTTTAGTTCCCACTTTGTTTCTTTTGCTGCCATGCTTTGTTCGCTTATTCTTTCGTGCTTTTCATGCCTTTTTAGGTACATCTTTGTTTGCTTTATTGTTAGTCGATCGGTGTTTCTTTGGCCATGTTACCTCGATTTCTTTGTTTTCTTTGATCAGGTTTTTTAACTTTCTTTTATGATCTTCTTCTTGTTATTTCTTTGTTCTTATTGGCTCACTCCATCGTCTACTTTTCGCCAAGACTAAGTCTGTATGGCTGCAGATGCTGCACTATGCAGCCATCTGCTGCTCTCATGGCTCTCATCTTCAGGAGCATAGACAAGGCAGTGATTTCTCATGCCCGGTTTACAGGCGTGGTGCATGGTGGCTCTCGGTTTGCTGCCATGCTTTGTTCGCTTTTTCCTTCATGCTTTTCATGCCATTTGAGGTACGTCTTTGTTTGTTTTCTTGTTCATCAATCTATTTTTATCTTTGATCTATCTGTTGCCCTCATGGCTCTCTTCTTGATGAGTATAGATAAGGCAGTGTATTCGCATGGCCTATTTACAAGCGTGGTGCATGGTGGCTCTCGGTTGTGCCCTTGTGCACTCCTTGGACTGGGTCACAACCTGGTTTGGTTGTCTACTAGGGTTATTTTTAGTTTTAATTTTATTCATATACCACCCTTATATAGGGATTTGTCCAACATCTTTAACGATGTGCTATCCTTACTAACCGATCATCGGTCTTACACTTTTATCTATTTTAGTTTACCTCTCTACAAGTTTCTTTGGACTTATACTTATTCGAAACAATACTTTTTTTATATACTTTTCAAGCACCATCCTATTAAATCTTGCCCTCTTAATGAGGCTTTTATATTTTATTTTTACACTCCTTCTCCATACTAAACTCTTTTCTTCTCGACTCTTCCTATCTTTTCTCTTTTCATATGTGATAAGTTATCCTTTTCTATCTATTCTCAAATACTTTATATTTTTTTATCTTCAATTCATACTATTATCTATCTCTTTTTCTTGTTATCTCCTTCTTACTTATTAAACTGTAATTTTGCTTCAAGTCAAACTCTTCCCTTCTTATATAAACCTGGCTTTTGCTTTCATATATTCTCCTCCACACGCCATCTTCTTCCTTTTCTTTTGACCCTTTCCTTTGTTTTTTGCAATCTCTTTACAATGGATTCTAAGTCATTCCTCCAGCAATTTGGCTTTACTGCCGAGGAACAAGCAACTATCTTCCAACCGGGTACTTCTTGGGGTTTACTTGAGGAGGAAACACATTCAACCATTCTCGGGAAACTTATCACTTCAAGGGAGATTGATGATCAGGTGATCATCAAGGCTTTTACTGGTATCTGGACTATGGCCAAACTGATATCTATGGGTATCTTGAAACCACGCATGTTTCTTATCCGGTTTAGGGATGAGAAGGTTAAGGATGATATCCTGTCAAGGGGACCTTGGACTTACAAAGATGACTGACTTGCTCTTTCCCAGTATAACCCCTCTATCACGCCTGACGAACATTCATTCTCTACAATGAATATTTGGGTCCGCATCTACAACATTCCTCATATTTTCCTGGCTACTGAAGAATCTGCTCATGATATTGGTAAATCCTTAGGGTCTTTAATTGGTTTAATCACAAAACTTGATACGAGGATAATTGATTCCAACATGGTTGACTACCTACGGCTTGTCTTGTCTTTAGATGTCACTCAGCCTATTAGGCGTTGTGTTGCTATTGGGGGAGGGTCCTCCACAAGATTCTGTCTACTTCAATATGAACGGCTTCCCACTTTTTGCCACTGTTGTGGCTGTATTGGACATTCTCTAGATTCTTGTTCAATTCTGACTGATTCGCGACCTGAACAACTTCCTTTTGGCGATTGGCTATGGTATGTTCCTAAAAAGGACCCATAACCTACTCAACGTGGGCGAATCCATTATATCACCAATGACACCAATGCTCAACAAATGCCTATGCCATCCCAAACCACCAACACCAATACTAGTAATGGGAAGGATAAAGGCCTTTTGTCCTCTCTTCCGAACAGTGGCAATGAATCTGCTCCAAGTAATGAACCTTCACTTTTCTCCAAAGGCCCCAGACTCCTCCCAGTAACCCCTAGCAAGCTCACTTCCCGACGCTATCCTACACAGCCGCTGCAAATGGTCTTTCCTGATCAGAGCTCTAATATTACTTCTCGGCAACCTTCCAACGCTAACACTGGGGATGTGAGTCTTCTTGATCCTGACCTCCAAGACTTGGAGGTTGACCTAGCCAATGATCACGACTTTCAAGAGGCCACTGAATGGCTCGAATCTGCTCCAACTCCTCGGCGAGCTGCCCGAACAACCTCAGGTCGAGGTGCAAAGAGAACTCCTCCCTCTGATGAGAATGCTAGGGTTAAGCGACCACGAGTTAGCACTGCACCTATTGGAAAAGCTGGGATGAGCAGCGTTAAAAACTCTGCGGCGGAGGTTGACCCTGATCAACCCCGCCGACAGAAATGAGTTGTTTACCTTGGAACTGTCTGAGCTTTGGCAATGCTTTGACACTTCCCGTTCTACAACTTGCTGGTCTCATGCATGTTGCCATCTTTTCTATTGTTTTTCTTTTCCTTATTTTAGATTTCTTCGTTTCTCGCTTTTGTTAGGAACCTTCGGCTGTTTTGGCTTTGTTTTTCAGGATTTGATGTTCTTTGCTTTATGGAATAATAATACCTTTTCTGTTTTGTTTGTTTACCTTTCATGTTTCTATGTTGCACTTTTTTTTTATTTTTCTGGACTTCCTTTTTGCGATATGTCCAACTATTAATCCTTTGTTTATCTATTTTGTCTGCCATCTATCTTTTGAGGAATTTTTAACTACTCTGACTTTACCACCCTTTTATAGGGATTTCTCTAACATCTCTAATGATGTCGCTCCAATCCGATTTTTTACCTTTGTTTTCGGCTTATGCCTACGATTTCTCGGGTATTATACTTCTTTTAATTCGGTTTCTCTATCTTCTTTTACTTATCGTATCTATTCTTTTTCATTCGCTCTAACACTTAATTTTATAAGGCTTTGTCCTTCGACCTGGGCCATGTTTGAATTAGCTGGGATGAGCAGCGTAAAAAACTCTTCGGCGGAGGTTGATAGTGATCAACCCCGCCGAGATAAATGAAACTCTTATGTTGGAACTGCCAGGGTCTTGGCAACACCCAGGCAGTTCTTGCACTTCAACGTGCTACTTCAAAGCATGATGTCGATTGTGTCTTTCTTTGCGAAACTAGATTGAATCAATCCAATACGGAAAGAATTAAACATAAGCTTGGCATGCATGGATGCTTAGCCATTGATTCCAGGCCCACTTGCACCGGGCTTGCCTTTATTTGGAATAACAAAGTCTTAGTCGACTTGCTTTCCTACTCCGATCGTCACATTGATGTCATTCTTTCTTACGGTGCAGTACCTTTCCACTTTTCTGGTTTACATGGGTTCCCGGAAACTACCAACAAACATAAAACTTGGCAGCTAATAGATTCTCTTAATTCCAATTCAACCCTCCCCTGGCTTTAAGGGGGGATTTTAATGAAATTCTTTATGATTATGAAAAACAAGGTGGCCCTCGGCGCGCAAGATCACAAATTAATAACTTTCGGGATTATCTCGACAAGAATGATCTTTTTGATTGCAAACCAACATCTGGTTGGTTCACTTGGACTCGATCAGGTCGTGTTACGGAAACCATCATGGAACGACTTGATCGTTTTCTAGGCAACTCCGCTTGGTTGCATGCTTTCCCTAATTGTCAAGCTATGTCCTTCTTTCAAGCGCGTTCTGATCACTGCCCTATCTTAATAGATACAAACCCCTATCAAATTCCACGTTCTACGCGCCTTCACATTCCTTTTCGCTATGAGAATTGTTGGGCTGACAACCCAGAGGTTCTATCCTGAATTACTGAGGTTTGGTCTAACCAATATTGCTCGACTCTTCAGAAGCTTCAAGATATTGGACGCTTTTTGGCTAAATGGCAATCTAATAAGCGTATTAAATCTAATGAACGCATCACTCAGCTAAATGACTTTATCAATATGTGTCTTCAACGTCAACCCTCGGATACGGATGCTCATAACTTCCTTGCTGCTAAGAGTGAGCTTGATCACTTACTTAATGAGAAGGAAATTTATTGGGCTCAACGAGCTCGGGCACACTGGTTAGTAAACGGTGACAAGAATACTTCCTTCTTTCACGCAAGGGCATCCAACCGGCGATGGAAGAATCATATTGCTGGGCTTTTTAATAATCAGAATCTGTGGCACACTAATATGCCTGACATAATTTCTATTGCTGTCAGTTATTTTCAACATCTTTTTACTTCTTCCTCTCCTACTATTGCGTCTTCCATCTTGGACAACATTCCTTCTATTGTTACTGATTCCATGAATAATGATCTTAACAAGGCTTTCACAGCAGATGAAGTCTATGTTGCCTTTCGTGATATTGACCCGAGGAAAGCACCTGGTGTTGATGGCTTTCCGAGCGGCTTCTTCAAAAAGTATTGGGACATTCTTGGTCAGGACTTTACAAATCTCTGCCTCGGACTTTTACGTGGGTCTGTTAATTTAGAAGAGGTCAATCAATCCATTATTGTTCTTATTCGTAAAGTAAGCGACCCTACTACGATGCGACATCTCCAACCTATTAGTCTTTGCATAGTCATTTATAAAATTGTGTCGAAAGTTTTAGTTAACCGGCTAAAATCTATCATACCCCTATGTATTAGTGGTAATGAGGCTGCTTTCGTTCGCGGGCGGAATATTACTGATAACATTCTTATCGCTCATGAGCTTATCCATACTCTAAACTATGATGTTACTTCCTTGGCAAAAGGTGCCAGCCTAAAGTTGGATATAGAAAAAGCCTTCGATCGTGTTGAATGGCCCTTTCTTGAACAAATTATGTTTCGTCTAGGTTTCAACTCCAACTTGGTTTCTCTTATTATGAGGTGTATCTCCTCGGTATCTTATCAAGTTCGCATCAAAGATTCCCTTTCCAGGCCTTTCAAAACCAGTAGAGGGTTGCGGCAAGGAGACCCCCTCTCTCCCTTTTTGTTTCTTTTCTGCACTCAAGGCCTCTCAGCCTTGCTCAATGTTGAACAAGCCAATGGTCACCTCCCTGGTCTCCGTGCCAGTAAGAATGGTCCTCGCATCAATCACCTTCTTTTTGCGGATGACTGTGTTGTCTTTATCAAAAATACAACCACAGAGGCTCAGCGACTTAAGGATGTTTTGCAAACTTACGCCTCCTCGTCGGGATAGGCGGTGAACTTTGAAAAATCTACTATCTTTTTCTCACGGAAAACTTCCACGTTGCTCCGGGCGGAGATTAATGATATCCTTCGTGTACGAGAAGTGGATGACCCTGGTATTTATTTAGGGGTTCCTCTCCTTATTGGGAAGAACAAAACTGCAGTTTTAGGCTTCACCAGGGACAATATGAATGCCCGCCTGAGTACTTGGGATAAACATCTCCTTTCCTTTAGTGGTCGAAAAGTTTTCATTAAAACGGTTATACAATCTATTCCTCAATATGTCATGTCTTGTTACCTTTTACCATAAAATATTATTGATGATATGACTACCGTAATACGTCGATACTAGTGGTTTGGGAAAGCTGGCAAACGAGGGTGGCACATGCTTCCTTGGGACACTCTCTGCCTCCCTAAAGCTGCTGGAGATGTAGGCATTCGTGATCTTCACCACTTTAACATCGCTTTGCTAGGCAAACAAATTTGGCGGTTAATTTGTGAGCTTGATAACCTTCTTAGTCGGGTCTACAAATGCAAGTACTATCCTACGGGCTCAGTCCTAGATTCCGCTCATACGCGGAGTTCTTCCTTTGCTTGGAAAGGTCTAAGCATTGCTATTTCTAAGCTTCGCAATGGTTTTTTCAAACGTCCTGGCATGTCTAGTAATGTTCAGATTCATTTTGACAGGTGGGGAGCTCTCAGCCTGTTCATCTTTATGGTAATTATGAAATGAATGACGAAGTCCCTCTTCGTGCAGGATCTTTTATGCTCCATAATTTAGCCCGTTGGGATGAAGCAAAAGTGAGAGATTATTTTTCCCATAAAGATGCTAATACCATACTTAACGTCCCAATTATTAATGATATAAAAGACTCTACACTTTGGAGTCACCATGATGCAGGTACCTATACAGTTCGCTCAGGTTATCAATTTTTGCAGTTGCAACTAGGGCCTGTTAACAGGCCTTCTAAACTTTGGAAAATTTTGTCTAAGTTGCCTACTCTGCCCAAAGTTCGTTCCTTTGGCTGGCGTTTATGTCATGATGCGTTACCCTCCGGTTAGAAAATTCTGCAGGCTAATCTTGGTCCTAGGGTTTGCCCAATTTACAACATGACTGTCGAAACCTCTATCCATGCTATACGAGATTGTCCTAGTGCTAAGTAGGCGATCCTCTTGGCAGGCCTTCCCCATCGTCTGTTGTCCAATAATTATACCTCTCCCCATCAGTGGCTTTCTGATGCTGCTGGTTTCCTCTCCTTGCACCAATTCTCTCTTCTTATTACAATTTTATGGAACCTGTGGAACCGCCGTAATGATTTTGTTCATAACAACCATATCCAACCGATTTGGTTAACTGTTGCATCTGCCCAAAAACTTTTCACTGATTATACATCTTTTAATGATGAGTCCCGCCAATCCTCCCGGCTAGCTGAGCCCAATTTTGCTCCAGCTAGATGGATGAAACCGGCTCCAGATTTTGTCAAAATTAACACGGATGGGGCTTTTGACCCCGTCTTGAGAGGGGCAGCTGCAGGTGTTATTGCTCATGATTCTTCTGGCTCAGTGGCTACTTCATGCCCCTTCTTTGCCCGGATCCTACCTCTGCAGAGGCTCTTGCTATTCTGGAAGGATTATGCTTTGCTGTTGCCAACGGATGGACTAATGTGATTTTTAAAACTGACTCTACGTCCATTGCCAACAAAATTAATAACGCTCCTCCTCGAGATCTTTCCACAGTGCAGCACTTGGTAACTCGCATTTGCGCCACTCTGGGTACTATGCCTAATTACAAGATTTGTTGTGCCTAGAGATGCAAACATTGTAGCCCATACCTTGGCTAATAGGGCTTTGCGTTCTTTTACTTCTTGTTCTTTTGATTGTTTCTTTCCCGATTTTATTCGGGTCTCTGTAAACTCGGAGAGGTTCTCCTCTTCTTCTCAATAATACCTTGGGTACTCTTTTCCCCATAGGGCCTTCTCACCTCTCGGGGTGGTCGGCTATAGGTTTTTTTAATGAGGCCCTTTCCTTCAAAAAAACTATAGATATGACTTGGATTTGATTTTGTAAACACATCATTGAGATTATATAAAATTACTTGTGAGATTTTTCTCTCGTTTAGTTCTTCTTAGAACTTTATCGACTTATCAAGTACTTTTGTACTTGTAGCATCAACCCTTTTCTATCCATCTTGATACTTCGTGTTCTTTTAGTTTAATATACTAAAAGGGTCAGAGTTCGTTTATCACCATCCCTTAAAGATCGATATAAGTTTCAGGATTAGGTTTTCTACAACCTAGTTTCTTCCGTGAGTATCTTTAAGATGCTATTTCCATTTCGCCATTCCTTACATTTCCTCTCACTCCATTCATCATTCTCAATACTTTGTCATCCCCACAAAATGTCCTAAACATCCATTCATCCTTATCAACACCACACATCCTTTCGTTTCCATATTAGTCCCTAAACTATTCCTTTCATTCATTTCACCTATTCCTTTCATTCCTTATCCTTAATTCTTCATTTTGCAGCCACTTCTTGCGAGAGACTTCCTTCCTTCCTAGGTCCAACAATCAAAGTGTACAGTTCAGCATCACCAGCAAGATCGACACATATCATACGTTCAAAGGGAGGTATCGTTCACCATGACATGCACTTGAAGAGGGGTCATTCATCGCGACATACGCTCAAAGAGAGGAGTCGTCCATCACGGTATACGCTCAAAGAGAGTGAGTATTAACCATGACATCAACTCAAAAAGAGGAGTCATTCACCGTACGCTCAAAGAGAGGGGTCATTCATCACGATATACGCTCTAAGAAAGGGACCATTCATTATGACATGCACTCTAAGAGAGGGGTCGTTGATCACGGTATACGCTCAAAGAGAGGACCGTTCATTATGACATGCACATGAAGAGAGCGTTCATTCATTGCAACATACACTCAATGAGAGGGGTCATCCATCAAGGTATACGCTCTAAGAAAGTTCCTTCTTTATGACTGGCATTCGATGAGAGGGGTTATTCATCGCGGCATACGCTCAAAGACAGGGGTCGTTGATCACGGTATACGCTCAAAGAGAGGATTGTTCATTATGATATGCACACGAAGAGAGCGTTCATTCATCGCGACATACGCTCAATGAGAGGGGTCATCCATCAAGTTATACACTCTAAGAAAGTGAACCTTCATTATGACTTGCATTCGAAGAGAGAAGTTATTCATCGCGATATACGCTCAAAGAGAGGGGTCATCGATCACGGTATACGTTCAAAGAGAGAGGTCATCGATCATGGTATACGCTCAAAGAGAGGGGTCATCGATCACGGTGTACGCTCAAAGAGAGGGTGATACATGTTCCACACGCCATATTCAAGAAAGAGACGGGCTTACCTTCCCACTTGGCCCAATCACTCGATCCAAGTCCAAACAACTCCGAGACAAGCTGAATATTGATGTACAAGGATTCTTGAGCAAGGGATTACAAACTAGTATAAAAACCAAATAATTCCATGGAGAAAGCTATTATTCTTCATCTTTCAAAGACAATTGGGTCACACAAAGCCAAATTGAGGTCCCAAATGAAGTGCATGAACAGATTGTATTTAAACTTCCTTAATAGGTCATTCATTGTTTGTGTTATTTTGGCTCAATACTAAATTATGAAGTTTGGGTCAAATATTTTAATTAAGGCCAACTAGAAATTATATTTATTTAGGTAATAAGGCCTTTAAAATAAGATAATATCTTCCTCAAACATATCATATCGACCACTCTCCATGCTGCCACAACACTTCTGTAACAACCCAATTTTTCCCCTTTTCAAAACCAAAATCCCTAATTTTAGAACCCAAGAAATTGGGATTTTTCAGTGCTCATTTTGTGGATTTCTGAAAGTTGGGGGCTTAAGTGTGGAAATTCAAAAATATAAAACTCAGACCCTTGAATGGTATTTTTACCATTTTTCAAATATGGTATTTCTTTCTCCTCTTATCCGTTTCAATTATCTGAGAATTTATTTCTCATTTAATTTCTGTTTATTCTTACTCTTTTTATTCCTATCTTCCGTTAATAATCTAAAGAAAACCTGAAACTTTCCTTTCCTTATCTCTCTCAGATCTTACTTGTGTTCTTGTGATCTTCGTTTCCTTTCGTTTGGTAAGTAATCACCATCTTCGTTCTTCCAGTTTTGTTTATTGTTTTTAATCGTTTGAGAGTGAGTGTTGAGGGGGTTGTTTCTTGTTTCGAAGGATGGAAGATGTGTGAAGAGTTTAGGTTTGAATAAAGGTTCGAAAGTGTTTAGGAGAGAGGGGTTTAGATTTGTTTTAATTCGGTTTGTTGTTTGGTTGTTGAAGAAGGTGTTTTAATCGAATCTTGGAATCGAATCAGGGGGTGAGAGAGCGTCTGAAAATCTGTTAAAATAGCCTGGGAAAAATCTGGAAAACCCAGATTTGCTCAGAAAAATCTATCTCGGCCCGTGATCGACGCGACCCGACTCGACCTACATGACTTCCGACCCCCTAACGTCATCCATTGACGTCACTGTTGATGTCATCCACTAACGTCATTGCTGACCTCATCCACTGATGTCACTATTGACATCATCTACTAACGTTAGCGTTTACATAATGACGTCACTACTAACGTCAACGTTGACCAATGTTGACGTCAGTAGTTGACTTTTTTGACCCGATCCCACTTTATGTTTTTCAACGTCTTGAGTCTGATGGCGTTGTCCTTTTTTCAAAATTCAAACCGAAGTTTCGTGTGATGGAGTTAGAGTGGTTCTGGGGAACCTACTCTTCTGATGGTTTTCGGTGTTGGGTACATTCATGCATACAATGTATCATATGCCCTGTTCTGTTATCTGAGTCTGTTTATCTGCACACTAGAGACACACTAGGCTCCCTAGCTTACACCCTCTTAGTTTCCTGTTTCAGATCACAGATTTAGACTCCGTACGGTACTTGGAGGATCCTGTTTTCAATATTCAGATTTTTAATGTGATTTCAGGAGAAACATTTAATTCCGGACATTTTCATTATTATTTTGTCATAAACTTTGGACTTTGATTTTTATTTGATAATTTGTGGGTTGAACTCAGTTTGTTTAAATGTTCAGTTTTTTAAATTATTAATATGTTTAATTGTATAAAAACCCTAACTTACAAAACAAGTTTTCATATCGTAAACCCTAACTTGTAATGTAAGAAATTAGGTTAATTTTAGGGGTACATTTAATTGTATCAGAGTCAGGTTTGACCCTTGGACTATGAGGTCCATGATGATGTTTAATCTATAAAAATAATTTTGTAAATATGTTTTATAAATCCAGATTCTCGATTTGATTTTATTTTGAAATACTATGAAATATTTTGAATATTACTCCAAGTACCGGTTCTAACGTAGGATTCTGTCTATATTATTCTTTAGATACTCTACTATGCCACCTCGTAGTAGTACACATTTAGCTACTGGAAGAGGCCGTGGACGAGGTCGATCTGCTTCTTCTTATAGTGATGTCCCGCCTCCTGTGGACGCACCACAGGATTAGAGTTTGGCCCAAGATATAGAAGGAGAGGATTTACCTAACATTGGGACCGAGTCTCAACAGATTGAGGTTGATCAGCCGATCCAGAGTGAGGGACTTTATGTTTCTGGGGACATCGAGACTGTTGGTTTGGATTCTGTGACCATGCAGAGAGAGTTGCTCAGATATTTACTGCAGAATGAGGGTGTTAAGAAACCCATATCTACAAAGTTTCTAGATGTCAGTATGACGATATTTGATGGTAAGACTGGTATTGACCCAACCGATGGAGAGTATTGGCTAAAGAAACTTCAGCGTCTGTTCGTCGAGATGGAATACTCCTCTGACAGAAAATTGAGGGCTACTGTATCTTTGCTTCAAGGTGAGACCCTGAACTGGTGGGAGGCGAAGGGGAGAGTCACTACTTAGGAGAAGATTTCTTGGGAGTTTTTCAGACATGCTTTCATGGATAGATATGTGGAGCCTGAGTACTTGGCTAAGTGCCGAGAGGATTATTTGAATCAACAACAGAACGACATGTCTATGAACGACTATGAGATTGAGTTTCTCCGCCTGCTCTAGTATGCTACTAGTATTGTTTCCACTAAGAAACAAAAGTGTGATCATTTTCTAAAGGGACTCCGGGTACCACTGAAGATTGTTGTTCCGACTCACCACAACATAAAATATAAGATGATTACTCAGCGTGCCAGGACACCCGAGCGTAATGAGAGCTTAAGGGTTCAGCTTGAGTCTCGGGTTCAAGAGGTAGACGACAGCCTGCGGCACCTGCTTTGTACAGTCAGGTTTTTCAATCTCGGAAGAAGGGCCTTGATGAGTTTGAGCCACATAGTTCTGCACGTTCTAGACCAATTGCTTCTATTATTCCTACTTCTAGTGGAGCTGGATCTACTAGTACCCGAGCCTTACCTCAGTGTTCGTTCTGTGAGAAGTGGCACTCAGGAGAGTATTGTATGCGGAGTGCAGCCTGTTTCCGATGTGGTTCTCTTGACTATCGTCTCAGGGACTATCCAGTGGCACCATAGTCTGGTTATACTCTGGGACAATCACAGACATCAGTTCAGACCCCAGTTGGGGGAAGAGGACAGGGTAGACCTGCAGCATCCGGTACTGTTAGTAGAGACAGACCTAGTCAGTTTAGAGAATTTGCCAGATCAGTAGGATCTCATCCAGACTTGTTATATGATATGAGGAGACAGGAGGACCGGGATGAGCCAGACATCATTGTTGGTACTTTTTCTGTTCATGCTATTTCTTTCTTCGCACTGTTAAATAATGGGTCTACACACTCCTATGTTTCTAGCTTTGTTTCTGGGTATCTAGAAATTCTTATAGAGGATACTAGTAGTTCTGTCTCAGTTTATAGTCATGTAGGTAACCTTGTGGTGGTTACCAAAGTGTATAAAGATTGTCGTCTTGAGGTTTAAGGGGAAATCTTTCCTACTAATATGATGGAGCTACCGTTGGGAAAGTTAACTTGATTCTGGGAATGGATTGGTTGTTAACACACCGAGTTACTCCTGACTGTGAACGAAAAAGGGAAACTCTAAGGACATCTGATGACCGTGAGGTAACCGTTATCGGTGAGTGTAAAGGTTATCTGTCTAATCTTATATCAGCTCTGAAAGCTAAGAAAATGATCAGGAAATGATTTGTGGCTTATCTTGCCTACATTCTTGGCCCGAGACAATCTGATTCTAGGATGGATAAGATTCGGGTTGTGTGTGAATTTCTAGATGTTTTTCTAGAAGAGTTACCAGGAGTGCCCCTAAGCGGGAAGAGGTGGAGTTCAGTATTGAGTTGTATCCGGGGACTACTCTAGTGTTTATGGCACCGTATAGGATGGCATCGAAGGAGCTTAAGTGATATTGGGGATTCGTTGCTTCAAAAGCAACGATCCTTGTTTGAAACGGATCTAGGATAATAGCAAGCAAGTCTCTGCAATAAACACAACATTATCGATGTTAGAATGATGTTAAAACAATAAGAAAACAAAGAAAAACAAACTGAAACAAAGAAGAAAAGGGATGAAGGAATTCTGACAGTTTCTGGAGGTTAATGAAGATGAAATGCTCCGAAGGCTTTCATGGAAGCATTAAAACGTCCAAAATGGCAGAATTGGATGTTTAAGTTGCTGGGAAATAACAACGACGTTGAACTCGAATGAACCCGAATAATATACTGAGCGGACCTGAATCGAATACGTTCTTCATCAACGGACTTGGATCCTCTAGATAGCGATCTAGGAACCCAAAGTATCAAGGATTTGACACACTCAAACAAAGTCTGAATTTGTTAAGAAAAGTTCAATAAAGAACTGAAATTGAGAGAAAATCTCACAAGTGATTTTATTCAATAAATATCTACCTTGTCTTTACAAAATTAAGTAAATATATAGGAATAAAGGAGAAGTTGGCCAAATTTGAATAACCCTACTCTTCATGTGCATGTCATAGTTAACGATCCCTCTCTTTGAGCTTATACTGTGATGGACGATCCCTCCATTTTAGCGTATGTCACGGTGAATTACCAACCCCTCTCTTTGAGCGTATGCCGTGATCAACGACTTCTCTCTTTAAGCATATGTCACGATGAAGGACCCCACTCTTTGAGCTTATGTTGCGATGAATGACCCTACTCTTCGTGTGCATGTCACAGTGCACGGTCCCTCTCTTTGATCTTATACCGCGATGGAAGACCTCTCCCTTTTAGCGTATGTCATGGTGAATTACCCCTCTCTTCGAGCGTATGCCTTGATGGACGACCTCTCTCTTTGAGCATATGTCACGATGAACGACCCCACTATTCGAGTGCATATCATGGTGAATGGTCCCTCTCCTTGAGCGTATACTGTGATCGATGACCCCTCTCTTTGAGCTTATGTTGCTATGAATGACCCTACTCTTCGTATGTATGTCATAGTAAACGGTCCCTCTCTTTGAGCATATACCATGATGGACGACCCCACTCTTTGAGCGTATGCCACGGAGAATGACCCCGCTCTTCGAGCGTATTTCATAATGAATGATCCCTCTCCTTGAGAATATGTCATGATGGACGACCACTCTCTTTGAGCATATATCGCGATAAATGACCTCTCTCTTCGAGTGCATGTCATGGTGTATGGTCCCTCTCTTTGAGTGTATACCGTGATGGACGAACCCTCTCTTTGAGCATTTGTCGAAATGAATGACTCCTCTCTTCAAGTGCATGTCATAATGAATAGTCCCTTACTTAGAGCATGTACTGTGATGGATCGCCCCCTCTCTTTGAGCGTATGCCATGATAAATGACTCCTCTCTTTGAGTGCATGTCATAATGAACAGTCCCTCTCTTTGAGCGTATGTCGTGATAAATGATCCCTCTCTTCGAGTGAGATGTCATAGTGAGTGGTCACTTTCCTAGTGCGTATAACCTGATGGACAACCCTCTCTTTGAGCGTATGTTGCGATGAATGACTCCTCTCTTCCAGTGTATGTCATAATAAATGATTCTTCCCTTTAAGCGTATACCGTGATGGACGACCCTACTCTTTGTGCATATATCGCGATGAATTACCCCTCTCTTCGAATTCAAGTCATAATGAACGATTCCTCTCTTTGAGCGTATACCGTGATGGACGACACTCTTTTTGAGCGTATGTCACGATGGATGACCCGTCTCTTCGAGTGCATGTCGTAATAAACGGTCCCTCTCTGTGAGCGTATACCGTGATTGATGACCCCTCTCTTTGAGCTTATGTTGCAATAAATGACCTTACTCTTCGTGTGCATGTCATAGTGAAAGGTCCCTCTCTTTGAGCTTATATCGTGATGGACGACCCCTCCCTTTTAGCTTATGTCACTGTGAATTACCCCTCTTCGAGAGTATGTCATAATGAACGACCCATCTCTTTGAGCGTATGTCACGATGAATGACTCCTTTCTTTGAGCGTATGTCATAAGGAACGGTCCCTCTCTCTGTGCGCATACCATGACCGATGACCACTCTCTTTGAGCATATGTTGCGATGAATGACCCTTCTCTTAAAGTGCATGTCATGGTGAACGATCCCTCTCTTTGAGCGTATACCCTGATGCACAATCCCTCTCTTTGAGCGTATGTTATGATGAATAACCCCTCTCTTCAAGTTCATGTCATAATATACGGTACCTCTCTTTAAGCGTATACCGTGATGGATAACCCCGCAGATCACTCCAAAAGAGTAATGCACTCAGCAAAGTAACACTCAGCGCTCGTGTTTCACTCGGGAATACTTGAATGGCTCTTTTGATTCCCCTTCTGTGGTCACACTCTCAAATGCCTTTTCCACTCGTTCTCTTGCAAACAGCTCTTTAAGGAACTAATCTGATCCTTCAAACTTGTTATCTGTGTCAAACTCCAAGATATATGTAACGGTGGTTCAAACAAGAGTTAAAAGTGAATTAGGGTCTGTTTAGATGACACAAAGGTTGAAAAATAAAGAAAACAAACAAAAAGCAAGGTTGGATAGTAAAACAAAAGAAAAACAATGCTAGAAAGTAAAAAAGAAAGAAAAACAAGGCTGAAAAAAAAACAAAAGGAAGACAAGAATAAGGCTGGAATTAATGAAGAACAAAGTGAATTAAGGCTGGAAATGAAGTACTTACTGCATTAGAAATGCTTACCACAATCCTATCACCGAACAAACAAGAACACGTCGCTTTAAGTGATTTAGATGCATTCCATGGTAAACGTAAGCATCCTTCATAATTTTTGCTGTCAAACAGTACATATAAATATGAAAATACACTAAACATTCAAATGTGATTTTTTTTTCAAATTTTTCGAATTTCTTTTGCTCACTTTGACTTTTCTAGTCAAACTTTGACTTTGACTTTCTTTTTTTTTTCAGAATTTCGATTTTTTTTTCTTTTTTTTTTCTTTTGTTGTTTTTGATATATGTAGTGCAGAAAGTGCTAATATCCAACCAAAGCTCTGATATCATATGATATTGGGGATTTGTTGCTTCAAAAGCAACGATCCTTGTTTGAAACGGATCTAAGAAAATAAAGAAGAAAATAAAGAAAAAAACTGAAACAAAGAAGAAAAGGGATGAAAGAATTCTGGCAGTTTCTGGAGGTTAATGAAGATGAAATGCTCCGAAGGCTTTCATGGAAGCATTAAAACGTCCAAAATGGCAGAATTGGATGTTTAAGTTGCTGGGAAATAACAACGACGTTGAACTCGAAAGAACCCGAACAATATACTGAGCGGACCCGAATCGAATACGTTCTTCGTCAACGGACTTGGAACGTCTAGATAGCCGTCTAGGAACCCGAAGTATCAAGGATTTGACACACTCAAACAAAGTCTGAATTTGTCAAGAAAAGTTCAATGAAGAACTGAAATTGGGAGAAAATCTCACAAGTGATTTTATTCATAAAATGCCTACCCTTGTCTTTATAAAATTAAGTAAATATATAGGAATAAAGGAGAAGTTGGCAAAATTTGAATTTGTGGCCTTAATTCAAACGAAAATTAAAATTTAAATGCTCAAATAACTTCTCCTGGGCTCCTAATATCCTTAGCCACATGTTTTGGCACTTAAAACACATTAAACATGTGTTTAATGTTTGAATTTGAATAAGAAACCACTCATTCTTATCCAATGTTGTTGATTGGTCTTCAAAGCAAGGGCCTTGTTTGGCTTGCTTGCTTTTGGACGCCCAAACTTGTGGAAAAGGGTGCTATGTGGGCCCTACATGCATGGCACATGTGTAGGACACCTGCTCTTCGTGTACGATAGGTTTCAGCTACTGTAGGTCACTTCAACTTGAGTTGAGTTGAGCTGGAAATGGAGATGAGCTGAAACGAACTAGCTAAGAGTGTTAGGAGCTAAATAGAGCTGGGAGCTAAGCCTCTGAGCTGCCCCGAGCTAAGGTGAGCTGCGTGCACACCATTGAGCTTCTTCTTAGCTAAATATAATCCACTTGAGCTGGTATTGAACTGCATACGCTCTCCTGAGCTGGACATGAGCTGGGTATGCCCACTTGAGCTAAGGTTCTCCTAAGTACCTATATTAGAACAAGGCAAACACATCTAAAAAGCCTTATAGTCTTATTTTAACCACACAAACACACTTAAAACCAAATGCAAACATAATTAACATAAGTAAACACACATACTAATATATATACCTAAATATGTCACATATCAACATGCAACACATTATAAACAACATATTCTAAGGCATGAACATTCTCAAATGAATCTGAAATGTTAGCACAAGTAAGGAAAAGAGCTTCCCTGTATTTCTTTGCCTTAGAACGTGTGATAGGTCCTGATGGTAAGACCTCCGGATCAACCTGTTGAACTTGACATGATGTGCTCACATCATTAAGGAGCTTAAAGTTCAGCTACAGGAACTTCTGGATAGAGGTTTCATACGACCCAGTGTTTCTCCGTGGGAGCCCCTGTTCTATTTGTTAAAAAGAAAGATGGTTCTTTGTGCTTGTGTATCGACTACCGGAAGTTGAACAAGTTGACCATCAAGAATAAGTACCCCTTCCCCGTATTGATGATCTGTTTGATCAGTTCTAAGGTGCTTCAGTGTTTTCTAAGATAGACCTTAGATTTGGTTATTACCAACTCAAGGTTAAGGATTCTGATATGTTCAAAACAACTTTTAGAACTCGATATGGTCACTACGAGTTTCTGGTAATGCCCTTTGGTCGTACGAATGCCCCTGCAACATTCATGGACATGATGAATAGGGTGTTTCGACGCTACTTGGATCAGTTTATTGTGATCTTCATAGATAATATTCTGGTTATTCTAAGTCTGAGGAGGAACATGAGCAGCATTTTCGTATTGTTTTACAGACACTGAGAGAGAAACAACTCTATACAAAGTTCAGCAAATGTGAGTTCTGTCTTTCTGAGGTTGTATTTCTGGGTCATGTTGTTTCAGCTAAAGGTGTCCAGGTTGAGCCGAAGAAAATTGAGGCTATTATGGGATGGAAGCAACCCAAGAATGTGGCAGAGATCCATAGTTTTCTTGGTTTAGATGGTTATTATCGGAGGTTTGTAGAGAGTTTTTCTTCTATTGTCGCTCCGTTAACTAAGTTTCTAAGGAAAGATGTTTCGTTTACCTGGTCTGAGGCTCAGTAAGAGAGTTTTGAGAAACTCAAATTAGTTCTGACACAAGCACAAGTTTTGATACAGCCAGAGTCGGGGAAACCCTATTCCATTTACAATGATGCCTCATCCACCAGTTTGGGTTGTGTTTTGATGCGGGATGGGAAGGTAGTGACTTATGCATCTCGATAGTTGAAACCGCATGATTGTAACTATCTGACCCACGATCTAGAGTTAGCGACAGTCATCTTCACTCTGAAAATCTGGAGACACTATCTCTATGGAGAGAAGTGTTGCATCTTTACAGACCATAAGAGTCTGAAGTATCTTCTCACTCAGAAGGAACTTAACCTGAGACAGCGACGATGGTTAGAACTTCTAAAAGACTGACTGTGAGATTGATTACCATCATGGTAAACCTAATGTCGTTGCGGATGCCTTCAGTCACAATGCCATTTCAGATCTAAGAGCTCATTTTGCTCGGTTGAGTTTATTTGAGGATGATAGTTTGTTAGCTGAGCTCCGGGTTGTTCCTACTTTGATATCTAATATTCAAGCTAAACAACCTAATGATCCGTACTTGGCGGATCGTATTGTTGAAGTTAAGGAGGGAACTTCTTGGGACTTTTCTCTGAATCAGGATGGGGTTTTATGTTTCCAGGGTCGTTACTATGTTCCGAGGAACTCTAAGTTGAAACAGGTTATTCTTCGGGAGGCCCATGATAGTCCATATTCTATGCACCCTGGTGGTGATAAGGTGTATAAGAATCTCTAGGAGAAGTATTGGTGGAAGGGTCTCAAGAGAGACGTTGTCAGTTTTGTGTCTAGGTGCTTGACTTGCCAGAAAGTCAAAGAAGAGCATCAACGTCCATCTGGACTTCCTCAGCATATTGAGATTTCTCAGTGGAAATGAGAGCGGGTGATTATGGATTTTGTCAGTGTTTTACCTTTGACTACGTCAAAGAAGGATTCTGTTTGGGTCATTGTTGATCGGTTGACCACGTTTGCACACTTCATTCCTGTCAAGACTACTTACCTTTTGAGTAAGCTAGCACGAATATACATCTTTGATATTGTTTGGTTACATGGTGTGCCTCTGTCTATTATATCTGATCGGGATCCGAGGTTTACATCTAAGTTCTGGGGTTCTTTACATTCTGCTCTGGGTACTCGGTTAAACTTTAGTACTACATATCACCTCAGACCGATGGTCAATCTGAGCATGTGATTTAGATCCTTGAGGATATATTGAGAGGATGAATTTTGGATTTCAGAGGTAGCTGAAAGGATTTCTTACCATTGGCAGAGTTCGCTTATAATAACAATTATCAGGCCAGTATTAAAATGGTACCTTATGAGGCTCTGTATGGGTGTAAGTATCGTACCCCTATTGGATGGACTAAGCTTAATGAGCACCGTTTACTGGGTCCAGATCGTGTACATGAGGCTGAGGAGATAGTCAGATTGATTCGGGATCGGCTTAAGGCCGCTTTTGATAGATAGAAATCCTATGCAGATTTGGGGCATAAGGATCTTGAGTTTGAGGTTGATGATGAGTTTTTTTTGAAAGTATCTCCGAGGAGGAAGGTACTCCGTTTTGGCCGTAAGGGTAAGCTCAGTCTCCGCTATATTGGACCTTACCGTATTCTCGGACGTGTTGGACCTGTAGCTTATTAGCTTGAATTACCACCAGAACTAAAGCATATTCATGATGTGTTCTATGTTTCTGTACTGAGACGTTATCGAGCCAATCTGTCTCATGTTTTGTCAGTTGAGGATTTTGAGATCCGTCCAGATTTGTGTTATGAGGAGGAACCAGTTGAGATTATTGCTCAGAACCTGAAAGTCCTTCGGAGGAAAACCATTAAGATGATTAAGGTTTTCTAGCATAATCGAGGTTATGATGAGGTTACGTGGGAGCCCAAATCAGTTATCAAAGCTCAGTATCCGTATCTCTTTGATCCAGGTAAATTTTGAGGACGAAATTTTCTGTAAGGGGGAGAGTTGTAACAACCCAATTTTTTCCCTTTTTCAAAACCAAAATCCCTAATTTTAGAACCCTAGAAATTGGGGATTTTTCATTGGTCATTTTGTGGATTTCTAAAAGTTGAGGGCTTAAGTGTGGAAATTCAAAAATATAAAACTCAGACCCTTGAATGGTATTTTTACCATTTTTCAAATATGGTAGTTCTTCCTCCTTTTATCCATTTCAATTATCTGGGAATTTCTCATTTAATTTCTTTTTATTCTTACTCGTTTTATTCCTATCTTTCAGCAATAATCTAAAGAAAACCTGAAACTTTCCTTTCCTTATCTATCTCTGATCTTATTTGTGTTCTTGTGGTCTTTGTTTCCTTTCGTTTGGTATGTAATCACCATCTTCGTTCTTCCGGTCTCGTTTGTTGTTTTTAATCGTTTGAGAGTGAGTGTTGAGGGGGTTGTTTCTTGTTTTGAAGGATGGAAGATGTGTGAAGAGTTTAGGTTTGAATAAGGGTTCGGAAATGTTTATGAGAGAGGGATTTAGATTTGTTTTAATTCGTTTTGTTGTTTTGTTGTTGAAGGGGGTGTTTTAATCGAATCAGGGGGTGAGAGAGAGTCCAAAAATCTGTTAAAATAGATTGGGAAAATTTTGGAAAACCCAGATTTTCTTGGAAAAATCTATCCCGGCCCGTGACCGACTCGATCTGACCCGACCGATCCGACTTCCAACCCGCTGACGTCATCCATTGACATCACTACTAACATCATTACTGACGTTAACATTGACTTGATGACATCACTGCTGACGTCAGCAATTGACTTTTTCTGACCCAATCCCACTGTATGTTTTTCGATTTCCTGAGTCCGATGGCGTTATCCATTTTTTGAAATTCGAACTCGAAGTGTCGTTTTTAGGGCTTTTAAGTTTGAATGCCTTATCTGGAAGTTTTCTGTTTTGGATTCTAAATCAATTTCTGTTTGGTTCAGGTGACATGGATTCTGATTCCGAGTAATAGCCTCCTCCTCAACCTAGACGACCTCCTGTTTACCAGTCTTCGGGACTCGCACGTGAGTTTCGTATCACTTCTGTTACGTGTACTTATCTGTTAATGGCATAGTAGTGTTTCTAATTTTCTGTTAATCGTAGGTTCTACAATTGCTCGATCTAATGGTAGAGCTGAGTCTAGTAGGCATCATTCTAGGCGTTGACCTTCTGCTTCAGGTGTGTTCTCTTTTGTTAAATTCTGTATTTTTGTGTCTTCTATTTCTTTTAAACTTTGTATGATCATGCATTGTTCTGTAATTACATTTATTTTTTATTCTGTAATTACCATGTATGCCTCCTATTAGATATTAAGATATGCATTCTGATTCTGTATTTGCATTTATCATTTCATCTGGTTAGATTATATGTGTACGGAGAAGTTAGTGATTTATCACTTCTGTTCAGTGGTTTTGTAATGTACCATTTCTGTTCAGTGGCTCCACCTGCAGGTCGAGTTTCACTTCTGTTTGGTGTGATGGAGTTAGAGTGGTTCTGGAGAACTTACTCTTCTGATGGTGTTCGGTATTGGGTACATTCATGCATACATTGTATCATATGTCCTGCTCTGTTATCTGAGTCTGTTTATCTGCACACTAGAGACACACTAGGCTCCCTAGCTTACACACCCTCTTAGTTTCCTATTTCAGATCACAGATCTAGACTCCGTACGGTAATTGGAGGATCCTGTTTTCAGATACACTACGTATGTTTTCAATATTCAGATTTTTAATATGATTTCAGGAGCAACGTTTAATTCCGGACATTTTCATTATTATTTTGTAATAAACTTTGGACTATGATTTTTATTTGATAATTTGTGGCTTGAACTCAGTTTGTTTAAATGTTCAGTTTTTTAAATTATTAATATGTTTAATTCTATAAAAACCCTAACTTACAAAACAAGTTTTCAGATCGTAAATCCTAAATTGTAATCTAAGAAATTAGGTTAATTTTAAGGGTTACAACTTCATTTAATCTCCACTGTCCGTGTGAACATCAAAGGGACCAGAATTGACACTATCTTTTTCTCCTTAAATCAAGGCATCTCCAACATCTCCAGCATGGAAAGTCAAAGACCAAGGGAGCCATTCGTGCATCAAGGAAGGAAATAACAAGATTCTCATGCCCTTATTATTTATAAATTACGAGAATTTTAATTATTATTTCCAATTATGTTCAGCCATCCTTCACTTATAAAAGGATGTGCCTTCCATGCTTTGTAGTCACTCAATTTCCTTTTGATATATGAATACTTGGTTAGTTCATTTTTGCAGTTATTGATAGATTGTATCTTCGAAGATTTCTTCAACATAGTTCTTCAAGTTTTAGGAGGGAGAATCATCTTCACACTCTCGCTTGCTTAAACAAACACGTTTAGAAGGGTGGGTTAGAGCCGTTTGAGGTTACTTGCCTATGTAATTGCACTTAGGAGGGTGTCGAGGACACAAAAACCATCAAACCATATTTATCTTCAACCTCACACCATCTTTCCATCAACCAAACAATCGCTACCAACAACATATCATCTCTATTCCGCTGCATTTTAAATCATTTGGTTTCATATTTAGGATGATTCTTGGAGCTTCAAATATCATTCTTGACATTTTTCCAAATTTTGCTGCCAACACACGATGAGGGTTTGTTCTTGATTTTTGTGTGATATTTTCTTTTTTAACTTTTTTTATACTTATCACATTTATTTAGTTTCTTTAAACCAAAAAAAAATTCAAAAAAAAAATAAAAAAAATGAGATAGAAACTATATCTTTGTCACCATTGTTTCCTATTGCAATCAACCACTACAAGTCATCGTCATGAAACATCATCCTCTACCTTTATTTATCATGTTCACATTGGTGCTTGTTCTTTTAGATTTATCTTGGATTTAATTTTCCAAGTTGATTCTGGATTGGGTAACAATTTCAAATTTAATTTTCTTTGAATCTTAGATTCAGGATTCGTTTGTCAAGCTTTCATTGGTTCATATACATCATCTAACATGTTCTCTTTCTTGTGTTAGTAGGATTACAAGTTGCATATCTCTTATCTCCTTGCAACTATATCTTAATTGGAGTCATTCTTTCTTTGGATCCCTAGTTCCTTTGGGCTCTTTTGTTAGGATTCGAACTCCAATATAATTTGTTGAATTGTGGCAGAAAATCCTTTAAAGTGTACAAGATCGACTTACTTGCCTAGCTAAGTTTTTCTTTCTTAGTGTGATTCGTGAGATTTCTTGTTTTATTTTCTATTCCTTTTAAATTTTTTTGAGTGTTTTACAGAATGACAAAAGACACCGGAAAAGCACAAAAAGTGATAGTTTAGGCCAATGATATAGCTTAAATCAAAGCATCTCTCAACGAGATCTTAACAAGGCTCACTCGAACCGAGGACAAGGTACGAGCCATGAGAGAAGATAGGCCAGTTCCACCAGAGCAACACCATCCAGCCCAAGCGGTTAAATATGTGGAACCATAGAGACAATACCGACTAAACATAAGATGTAACAATCGTATGGCACCAAGGCCTAACCCACGCATTGATGAGCCCCGACAAGCTGCCCAAGATCGTGATATCTTTTCAAAACCAAAGATCACAATTCCTTCATTCAAAGGAAGGTATGACCCAGATGGTTATTGTGATTGGGAAAGTAAAGTCGATCTTATCTTCTCCTACTACCCATGTTCCGATGAAGAACAAGTCCAAATGTTAGTCTTCGAGTTTTCTGAGTATGCTCTAGTTTGGTGGACTCAATTGACAAAGACTAGAAACAACAATGGGGAGGGTAGAGTACGTTCATGGGAAGAGCTCAAACACATCATGAGGCGTTTCATTCCCCCACACTACCAACGAGAGCTTAAAAAAAGGCTTCAAAGATTGAGACAAAGTAGCAGAACAGTCGAAGAATACTACAAAGAGATGAAAGCCTTAATCTAAAGAGCCAATATCCGAGAAGATGAAGATTATACATTGGCAAGGTTTATTGTGGGACTTAATGACAACATCCATGATGTGCTTGATCTTCAGAACTATGTCGACTGTCCGGAGGCACTTCAAATAGACATTGCCATTGAGAACCAACAATGGTGAAAGTTCCGACAAAGAACATATTATTCATATGATAGAGGTACTTTTTCACCTTCACCTTTATCAACTACTACTAAACCTTCGATAGATTCTAGTAGATATAAGAAGACCAAGGAGGAGGTGCCAACATCTTCAAGCAGAATAGAACCATCGTCCAAATCCTCTCTTATTGCTGAATCTTTCCAAAAGCAAGCTCAGACTAGAGATGTTGAATGTTTCAAATGCAAAGGACACGGTCATTATCAACGTGATTGCCCAAACTAACGACTTTTCCTTATTCGAGATGATGGTGCATATTCATCTGATTCTGAGAAGGAAGAGCAGAACATGTCTGAAGAGGATGTTGATCTCAAAGAGTATGACATTGACGAACTTGATCCTAGATGTTTGGTGATCCGACAAGCTCTTAACATTCAAGTAGCTGATGATGCTACTTTACAAAGAACTAACATCTTTCATTCTCGATGCTCAACCAATGGCAAGATGTACTCTGTTATCATCGATAGTGGAAGTTGTGGAAATGTTGTGAATAGTTATCTCGTGGATTCTCTCAACCTACCTTGTGAGCGTCATCCCAAGCCATACTACCTACAATGGCTCATGAAGGATCCAAATTGAAGGTAACCAAACGTTCATTAATCACTTTCAATATGGGCAATTACCATGATGATGTTTGGTGTGATGTTATTCCTATGCAAGCTGCTCACTTATTGATAGGAAGACCATGGCAATATGATAGAGATGTAACCCACCATTGTAAGTTGAACAAATATTCACTTGTGTATAAAGGAAAAAGGTTCAACTTAGCCCCTTTAGATCCCAAAAAATGTGTACAAAGATCAAATGAAAATGAAGCAGTTTTGGGAGGGAGTGGGAAAATAAAAAAAAAGGATGATAAGAAGGCAAATGCAAAAGAGGCCATTAGTAACAAAAGCCAAATCATTAAAGGCCCAGGGTTGGTGAGTGCACAACCTAGTTGTGAGAAGAAAAGAGTGATTCAAAATAAATATTCGAGTGATAAAGATGTGAGACAAGCTCTTTTCTCAAAACAACCTTGTATCCTTGTCCGATTTAGGCAAAATTATTTATCAATCTCTAACCTTAATGAAAATTTGCCTAGTGTGTTTCTTTCTCTTTTACAGGAATTTTAGGATGTTTTAAGTGATCCACCTAATGGTTTGCCACCCGAAAGAGGTATTGAACACCAGATTGATCTAATTCCAGGTTCTTCTCTTCCAAACCGTCTAGCTTATCGGTGTAATCCTGAAGAAACCAAGGAATTAGAAAGACGAATAGGTCAGCTGCTAGAAAAAGGCTATATTCGTGAGAGTCTTAGCCCTTGTGTCGTTCTAGTCTCTTGGTGCCCAAGAAAGATGGTTCACATCAAATGTGTGTTGATTGTCATCCCATCAACCAAATCACCATAAAGTATAGGCATCCTATCCCACGCCTAGACGACATGTTTGATGAACTTTATAGTGCATGTATCTTTACAAAGATCAATTTGAAGAGTGGTTATCATCAAAACAGAATGAAGGAAGGAGATGAGTGGAAAATTGCTTTCAAGACAAAGTTTGGGTTATACAAGTGGACAGTCATGCCTTTTGGCTTGACTAATGCGCCTAGAACATTCATGCGACTCATGAACCACGTTTTGAGGGACTTTATAGGTAAGTTTGTTGTTGTTTACTTTGATGATATTCTTTTTTACTCTTCCTCTTTTGATTCTCCTATGCTTCATGTTCGATCTGTTTTCACCGTTCTTCGAAGAGAACAATTATATGCTAACAAGGATAAGTGTTCTTTTTGTAGTAACAAGCTTATATTTTTAGGCTTCATCATAAGTTCACAAGATATCCATGTCGATGATGAAAAGGTGAAGGCAATCCAAGAATGGCCTACACCAACTTCCGTCATCGAGGTACGATCATTTCATGTCTTAGCAAGTTTTTACCGTCGCTTTGTCAAGGACTTCTCCACCATTGTTGTACCATTGACTGAAATCATCAAGAAAACGGTAGGTTTTTTCATGGGGTAAAGCATAAGAAGAGGCTTTCCAAACCTTGAAAGGTAAACTTTGTTCAGCCCCAATTCTTAGGCGTCCTGATTTTTCTAACACTTTTGAGTTAGAATGTGATGCCTCAGGAATAGGCATGTGTAGTCCTTCTACAGGAAAAGCAACCAGTTGCTTACTTTAGCAAGAAGTTAAAGGGAGCGCAACTCAACTATTCCACTTATGATAAGGAGCTCCTCGCCTTAGTTCGTGCCCTTGAAGTTTGGCAACACTACCTCTTACCCAAAGAGTTTGTCATTCATACTGACCACGAATCCTTGAAGTGGCTAAATAGTCAAGGTAATTTGAGTAAAAGACGTGCTCGATGGGTTGAGTTCATTGAATCATTTCCTTATAGAATCAAGTATAAGAAAGGTAAAGATAACATAGTAGCTGGTGCACTTTCCCGAAGGTATACTCTAATTACTCAAATGCATGCTACTATCCTTGGTTTTGAACACATTAAAGACTTGTATCCTAATGATCCAGATTTTTTAGATATTTATAACCATTGTCTTAAGGGTGCATTTAACAAGTTTTATCTTGTAGATGGTTTTCTTTTCCGAATGAATAGATTGTGCATACCACAAGGCTCTATTCGAGAATTTCTAGTTCATGAATCACATTAGGGAGGCTTAATAGGACATTTTGGCATCACCAAGACCCTTGACATGGTCAAGGAACATTTTTTTTGGCCACATATGCGCAAAACGGTGGAAAAGGTGTGTTCTTCTTGCATCACATGTAAACAAGCTAAATCGAAGGTACTACCTAATGGTTTGTATACACCTCTTCCAATCCCTTCTTCACCTTGGATTGATTTATCTATGGACTTTCATTCTTGGTTTACCTCGTACCAAGAAAGGTCGAGATAGTATCTTTGTCGTTGTGGACATGTTTTCCAAAATGGCACATTTTATTCCCTGTCACAAGACGGATGATGCTACACATGTAGCTTATCTTTTTTTCTTAGAGGTGGTAAGGGTTTATGGTGTTCCACGTACGGTTATTTCTGATACGGATGTTAAATCCATTAGCCAATTCTAGAAAGTATTGTGGGGAAAGATAGGTACAAAGCTCCTTTACTATACTATTTGTCACCCACAAACTGATGGTCAAATTGAGGTAATCAACCGAATTTTGGGTGCTTTAATTAGAACAGTTGTAGGTAAGAATACTTGTCATTGGGAAAAATGTTTACCATTTGTAGAATTTGCTTATAGTCATTCTATTCACACCACTACCGGCTACTCTCCATTTGAAGTAGTTTATGGTTTTTAACCCCTTGATTACTTTAGATCTTGTTCTTTTGCCTTTGGATCATATGTCAAGCATAGGTGACGAAAGAAGGCTAATTTGGTGAAGTTTATTCATGCCAAAGCGAAATAAATGATGGAGAAAACATATGAGACAAATGCAAACAAAATCAACAAAGGACGTCACCAAGTTGTCTTTTAACCTAGTGATTGGGTTTGGGTACACTTCAGAAAGTAGCGATTTCCTAACCAATGAAAGTGCAAGTTGAATCCAAGCGGAGATGGACCATTCCAAATCATCGGAAGGATGAATGACAATGCATATCGTATTGATTTACCCGGTGAGTATAATGTGATCCTCTTTTAATGTGTCTGACGTTTCTTCCTTTGATGTTTCAGATTCGAGGGCGAATCCTTTTGAGGAGGGAGTGGATGATACATGTTCCACACACCATATTCAAGAAAGAGATGGTCTTACCTTCCCACTTGGCCCAATCACTCGATCCAAGTCCAAAAAACTCCAAGACAAACTGAATATTGTTGTCCAAGGATTCTTGAGCAAGGGATTACAAACTAGTATGAAGACCAAAGAATTCCATGGAGAAAGCTATTATTCTTCATCTTTCAAAGACAATTGGGTCACACAAACCCAAATTGAGGGCCAAAATGAAGTGCATGACCAGATTGTATTTAAACCTCCTTAATAGGTCATTCATAGTTTGTGTTGTTTTGGCCCAATACTACATTATGAAGTTTGGGTCAAATATTTTAATTAAGGCCAATTAGAAATCATATTATTTAGGTAATAAGGCCTTTAGAATAAGATAATATCATCCCCAAACATACCATATCCACCACTCTCTATGCTGCCACAACACTTCATTCAATCTCCATCGTCCGTGTGAACATCAAAGGGAACAAAATTGAAGCTATCTTTTTCTCCTTAAATCAAGGCATCTCCAACATGGAAAGTCAAATACCAAGGGAGCCATTAATGCATCAAGGAAGGAAATAACAAGATTCTCACGCCATTAATATTTCCAAATTACTAGAATTTTAATTATTATTTTCAATTATGTTCAGCCATCCTTCACCTATAAAAGGATGTGCCTTCCATGCTTTGTAGTTACTCAATTTCCTTTTGATATATGAAATACTTTGTTAGTTCATTTTTGCAAGTGTTGATAGCTTGTATCTTCGAAGATTTCTTCAACATAATTCTTCAAGTTCTAGGAGGGAGAATCATCTTCACACTCTCGCTTGCTTAAACAAACACGTTTAGGAGTGTGGGTTAGAGCCGTTTGAGGTTACTTGCCTAAGTAATTGCACTTAGGAGGGTGCCGACGACACAAAAACCATCAAACCATATTCATCTTCAACCTCACACCATCTTTCCATCAACCAAATAATCGTTACCAACATCATATCATCTTTATTCCGCTGCATTTTACATCAGAGGGACCATTCATTATGACATGCAATCGAAGAGAGGGGTCATTCACAGCGAAATACGCTCAAAGAGAGGGGTTGTCCATCACGGTATATGCTCTATGAAAGGGACCATTTACCATGACATGCATTTGAATAGAGGGGTTATTCATCATGTCATACGCTCAAGGAAAAGGGTCTGATGCATGCACCTAGACCCTTACATCTGATGGGCTTACGTTACCATATGGCCCGATGACAGGAACACAATCAAGGCAACTCAAAGACAAGATACATTCAGCAGTCCAAGATTTTGTAAACAAGGGTTTGCAAGCCTTCTTGACGAATCAAGCATTTAATGAAAAAATCCTATGTCCTCAAGCTCTCAAGAACACATGGGTGACAAAAGCTACATTGATGGTCCAAGAAGCCCAAATGCCTTAAAATATATTTGAGGCCCAAATAAATTATATATATTAAATAAATAAAATATGGAGTGATCAGCTCCATGTGCTGATTTTATGAATCTTTTTATTCAACTTTCCATATGTTTTAATTTATATTTTCCTAAATAATTGTTGATCCCTTCTAATTAGCTATCTATATGCTGATTTTTAGGGATGAAATAGCTATTTCTTAGTGTGTTTTGCTGTCTCTTTTAGGCTATAAAAGGAGGCAACCTATTCTCTTGTAAGACACACAATTTGAATCTTTCTTTTGAAAATAAATGTTATTGAGTATATTTTTGCAAGTATTGTTGCTTGTGCCTTCAAAGCTTGTCTTCAACACGATTTCCTTCTAGTTTTCGTGGAAAAAGCCATATTCACACTCCAGGTTGTCAAGATAATCAATTCTTGGAGGATCGTTTAGAGCCTATCATGGAGTTTACTTGATCAATTGCGATCGAGAGGGTTCCTGGGACAAAAATCTATTCCACAATTCATCCTATTCACAGCAAGTCCACAATCTATTTTCAAATAAGTTTGCTATTTTTTATCATCTTCTTTACACCATTGTCCATTAATTCTAATATTTTTCGTTTGTTATTATTTTTTATCTTTATTCCGCTGTCACATCCTATCAGGGTCGTTCATCACGGCATACGCTCAAAGAGAGGGGCCGTTCATTATGACATACTCTCGAAGAGAGGGGTCATTCAATGCGACATACGCTCAAAGAGAGGGGTCGTTCATCATGGTATATGCTCTAAGAAAGGGAACATTCACCATGATATGCACTCGAAGAGTGGGGTCATTCATCACGACATACGATGAAGGAGAGGGGTTGTCCATCATGGCATACGCTCAAAAAGAGGGGCCGTTCATTATGACATACTCTCGGAGAGAGGGGTCATTCGCTGTGACATACACTCAAAGAGAGTGATCATTCACCACTGTGACTTACACTTACTGATCGGTATTGAACCACATCTTTATCTAGCTTATATTATGCATTATTAATATTCAACACATGTTTAGTAACATCCTACTTATTAATTTAAGTTGTTTCTTTGCAGGTTATGTTAAACACAGCTTAAGGGACTATTGGCTAGCTCCGTTTTAGCTCGAATGCACCGTTTGAGTTCAAAACAAAGAATCATTGTTTAAGGCACTTACCAGCTTCCGATCAGCACTAAAATGTACCAAACACTCCTAGGCAGCGTAATGAAGTGGATGCTAGCTTCATTCCAGTTCACAAATCTAGAATGAGCTCAAAACGACAAATGCTGAATTTCCATCCATATGAAATTCGGATCAGCTCTTACCCACTCTTATGGATTGAGAAGAGTACTATGGCCCTAAGGATAAGTTCACTCAGCCAGGGGGTTAGCCGTTCAACTCAAATCATCACTCAAAGATGGTGAACTTTCAGCAAAATAAATCAGCTAGCTAGCTCAGCTCAATCTTAATTCATCCAGCTCATCTTAGCTCACCCTACAACCTACAGCTCAACCATGGAAGGACATGTTCCTTCCCCAAGAGACACAACCGACCAACATGGAGGGAAACATGTTTTGGGTGCCAAAACAAAGAGATAGCACTCTTCATTGGACAGATTCATGATGGTCCACTTGTGTGCCGATTTCAAGAAGGATACGAGTAGAATTGGACTTTTCTGTCTTCATTGAAGTTGTTCCTCTGTCTCTTATCTTTCCAGCGCATGTTGTATCTCATCAATCCGATGTCAGGAAGTCGAGATATGTCCAATTTACTGAAGACTGTGCAGACTGGAATTTTAAACTGAAAAGTTACAACAATTATTGGTAGGAGACACCATTCAACCGATCGGTTAAAGAGGGAGACACCACCAATTGAACAGACACCAAGGCCACTTTTCAGCCACCCTTTCAAAGGGAAATGTCCCTTGTCCACACCCTTTCATTTCCTATAAATATGTAATCATTTTGGCATTTCAAACAACAATTTTGAATCAGATTATTTAGTTTGTGAGTTAATCTCTTATTCTTGTTCTTTTTAGAATTTTATCGACTTATAAAATCATCTCGTTGATTTGTGGCGTCACCCTCCATCCTTGATACTTTAGGTTTCCGGAATTACATTTCCAAGAGGTCTAAGTGCATCTACCACCCTAAGAGTTGCAACTAGATTGGGTTTATGTTCCTATAACATAAGTTCAACCTTTACCCCTTTGAATACTATCATTCCAACACCCCATAATCACCATCCATCTTCCATTTTCGTCCACCATTCTTCACCAGCCCTTTACATATCCTTTCATATTATTTACATCACATAAACACCTCTATTTCCTTCCATAATCAACCATAAACATCCCCCACACTATAACCCCTTCTTGAATCGTCCTTATCTTATTTCCAGCATCTTTTAACATTCTTTTGTTCAGGAAACAAGTGTGATACAAGACTTGCTACCATTCTAAGGTTCGGGCAAGCAAAGCTTCTCTCTACAAGCATCTTTGGAGAGTTGAAGCGTATCAAATGGTATCAGAGCAAAGGAAGAATCAAGTAAGCCCTATTTCTTGTTATTTCAATTCTAGTTAAAGTAAAGAAAGAAAAGAACAAAAAAAGAAATTCAGATTATTCCAGCATATAAGGAATCTGAATTAGATATTTTTTAATAAAAAAGAAGAGAAAAGAAATCAGAATTGAAAAGGCTCAAAGAGAGGGGTCATAGATCATGGTATACGCTCAAATAGAGGGACTGTTCACCATGACATACACTCAAAGACAGGTGTCATTCATTGGGATATACACTCAAAGAGAGGGGTCGTCCATCACGGTATAGGCTCAAAGAGAGCGATCGTTTACCATGACATGCAATCACAGAGAGGGATCGTTCATCGCGATATACGGTCAAAGAGAGGTGTCGTCAATCACGGTATACATTCTAAGAAAGGGACCATTAATTATGACACTCACTCTAAGGGAGGGGTCATTCATCGCGACATATGCTCAAGAGACGGGTCGTCGATTACGGTATATGCTCAAAGAGAGGACTGTTCATTCTGACATACACATGAAGAGAGGAGTCATTCATCAAGTCATACGCTCAAGGAGAGGGGTCATCCATCACGACATACGCTCAGAGAGAGGGGTCGTTCATTATAACATACTCTCGAAGAAAGGGGTCATTCACTGCGACATACGCTCAAAGAGAGGGGCCGTTCATCATGATATATGCTCTTAAAAAGGGACCATTCACCATGACATGCACTCGAAGAGAGGGGTCATTCATCACAACATACGCTTAAGGAGAGGGGTCGTCCATCACGGCATATGCTCAAAGAGAGGGACTGTTTATTATGACATACTCTCGAAGAGAGGGGTCATTCACTACGACATACGCTCGAAGAGAGGGGTCATTCACTGTGACATATGCTCAAAGAGAGTGGTCTTGCATCACGGTATATGCTCTAAGAATGGGACGTTCATTATAACATACACTTTAAGAGAGGGGTCATTCATCGCGACATACGCTAAGAGAGAGGGATCGTCCATCACGTTATATGCTCAAAGAGATGGACCGTTCATTATGACATACACTCGAACAGAGGCGTCATTCACTGATATGATCACAACCAATAAAGATTCAAAAGAATTTAGTATTGGACCTATGACGCATGTTAAAACCAAGAAATTCCATGAGGCCATGGAAAATTTATTTATTTAAGGCTGAAAATTAGAGAATGCAACACTAACTTTGTTGGAACAATACAACCTCCTACTTGTGAATGAGTTTGCATGAGTTCTTTCTTAAGTTTTTAAATTTAATTTCAGCATGTGTGCATGAATAAATAATGCTTGATGTTCATTTAAGCATGTTAGTTCAGTAAAGTTCATTAGCTTAAATAATGTATGATAGTTCACTTAAAGCATGCTAGTTTTCTTTTGTTTATAAGTTCATTTAGTGTGTCAGTTAATTAATTGAATTAGATCATTCAATGGAATTAGTTCATTAATTAAACTATCTCATTAATTTTGTTTCACGCATTCACTTTTATTTTTATTAAATAATGTTGTTATCTAATGGTTGCTTATATATTTCATCTAGGATATATATAAAATATACAACTTGAGAGTGTTTACCATGACATACGATTAAAGAGAGGGGTCGCCTATCACGGTATACGCTCAAAGAAAGGGACTGTTCACCATGACATGCACTCGAAACATGGGTCATTCATCGCAACATACGCTTAAAGAGAGGGGTCATCTCGATCAAGGTATACGCTCAAAGAGAAGGACCATTCATTATGACATGTACTCATAGAGAGGGGTTATTCGTCACGATATATGCTCAAAGAGAGGGGTCGTCCATCACGGAATACGCTCAAAGATAGGAACCGTTCACCATGACATGCACTCGAAGATAGGGGTCATTCACCGCTACATACGCTCAAAGAGAGGGTTCGTTCATCACGGTATACGCTCAAAGAGAGAGACAGTTCACCATGACATGCTCTAATAGAGAGGGGTTATTCGTCGCGTCATACGCTCAAAGAGAGGGGTCGTCCATCACGGTATACGCTCGAAGATAGGGACCGTTCGCCATGACATACACTCGAAGAAAGGGGTCATTCACCGCTGCATACACTCAAAGAGAGGGTTCGTTCATCACGGTATACGCTCAAAGAGAGGGACTGTTCACCATGACATGCACTCAAAAAGAGGGGCAATTCTTCGCGACATACGCTTAAAGACAGGGGTCTCGTCCTTCATAGAAAAAGCTCAAAGAGAGGGACAATTCATTATGATAAATGCTTCAAGAGAGGAGTCATTCATCGCGACATACGCTCAAAGAGAGTGTTCGTTCATCACGTTATACGCTCTAAGAAAGGGACCGTTCACTATGACATGCACTTGAAGAGTGGGGTCATTCATCGCGACTACGCACAAAGAGAGGGGTCGTCCATCACGGCATACGCTAAAAGAGAGGGACCGTTCATTATGATATACACTCAAAGAGAGGGTTCATTCACCGCGCCATATGCTCAAAGAGAGGTGCCGTCTATCACGGTATGCGCTAAAAGAGAGGGACCGTTCACCATGACATACGCTCGAATAGAGGGGTCATTCATCGCAACATATGCTCAAAGTGTGGGGACATCGATCACGGAATAAGCTCAAAGAAAGGGACCGTTCATTATGACATGCACTCGAATAGAGGGGTCATTCATAATGACATATGCTCAAAGAGAGGGGTCATCCATCACGATATACGGTCAAGAGAGGGACCATTCACAATAACATGCACTCGAAGAGAAGGATCATTCATTGCCCCATTCGCTCAAAGAGAGGGGTCGTCCATTGCGGTATACGCTCAAAGAGAGGGAACGCTCACCATAACATGCACTCGAAGAGAGTGGTCATTCATCGCAACATAAGCTCAAAGAGAGGGACCGTTTATTATGACATATGGTTGAAGAGAGGGGTCATTCACCGCTACAAATGCTCAAAGAGAGGGACCGTTTATTATGACATTCGCTTGAAGAGAAGGGTCATCACCGCTACAAATGCTTAAAGAGAGTGACAGTTTATTATGACATACGCTTGAGGAGAGGGGTAATTCACCGCGATAAACGCTCAAAAAGGGGGTCGTCCATCACGGTATACGCTGTAAGAAAGGGACCGTTCATTAATACAAGCACTTGAAGAAAAGGATAATTCATCGCGACATGCGCTCAAAGAGACAGGTCGTCCATCACGGTAAACACTCAAAGAGAGAGACCATTCATTAAGACATGTACTCAAAGAGAGGAGTCATTATGACATGTACTCAAAGAAAGAACCGTTCATTATGACATGCACTCGAAAAGAGGGTTCATTCGTCGCGACGTACGCTTAAAGAGAGGGGTCGTACATCATGGCATACGTTCAAAGAGGGACCGTTCATTATGATATACGCTCTAAGAAAGGAACTACTCATTATGACATGCACTCGAGTAGATGGGTTAATCATCACTACATATGCTCAAAGAGATGGTCGTCCATCATAGTATAAGCTCAAACTGAAGGGTCATCCACCATGGCGAACTCTCAAAGTGAGGGTTTTTCATTATGACAAGCACTCAAAGAGAAGAGTCATTCATCGCGACATATGCTCAAAGACAGGGGTCGTTGATCACGGTATATGCTTTAAGAAAGGGACCATTCACTATGACATGCACTCAAAGAGGGGTCATTCATCACGACATACGCTCAAAGAGAAGGGGCATCCATCATGGTATAATCTTTAAGAAAGGGACCGTTTATTATGATATGCACTCGAAGAGAGCGGTAATTCATCGTGACATAGGATCAAAGAATGAGGCCGTCCGTCACGATATACGCTCAAAGAGGGGGAACATTCACCATAACATGCACTCGAAGAGTGGGGTCACTCACCGCAACATATGCTCTAAGAGAGGGTTCGTCCATCATGGTATATGCTCAAAAAGAGGTACCGTTCACCATGTCATGCACTCGAAGAGTGGATTCGTCCATCACAATATACGCTCAAAGAGAAGGAACGTTTATTATGACATAGCTCAAAAGGAGGGGTCATTCACGGCGACATACTATCAAAGAGAGGGGTCGTCCATCATGGTATATGCTCTATGAATGGGACCATTCATTATGACATGCACTCGAAGTGAGGGGTAATTCATAGCGACATACACTCAAAGAGAGGGGTCGTCTGTCACGGTATAAGCTCAAAGAGAGGGACCGTTCATTATGACATACACTCGAAGAGAGGGATAAATCATCGCGACATACGCTCAAAGAGAAGTGTCGTCCATCATGGTATACGCTCAAAGAGAGAAACCGTTTATTATGACATGCACTCGAAGAGAGGAGTCATTCATCGTGACATACGCTCAAAGAGAGGGGTCGTCCATCATGGTATACGCTTGAAGAAAAGGATCGTTCACTATGACATGCACTCGAAGAGAGGGGTCATTCGTTCTTGAAATACACTTAGAGTGACAAGTTGTCCATCACAGTATACGCTCAAAGAAATGGACTGTTTATTATGACATACGCTTGATGAGAGGGGTCATTCACCGCAAAATACGCTCAAAGAGAGGGGTCATCCATCACGGTATACGCTCAAAGAGAGGGACTGTTCATTATGACATGCACTCGAAGTGAGGTGTAACTAATCGCGACATATGCTTAAAGAGAAGTGTCGTCCATCACAGTATACGCTCAAAGGGAAGAACCGTTCATTATGACATGCACTCTATGAGAGGGGTCACTCATTGTGTCATACGCTGAAAGAGAGGTCTCTATAACGTATACGCTCTAAGAAATGGACCGTTTATTATGACATACACTCGAAGAGAGGGGAATTCATCACGACATACGGTCAAAGAAAAGGGTCGTCCATCACGGTATACGCTCAAAGAGAGGGAACGTTCACCATGACAATCAATCGAAGAGAGGGGTCATTCATCGCAACATACGCTCAAAGAGAGGAGTCATCGATCACGTTACATGCTCTAAGAGAGGGACTATTCATTATGACATGCACTCGAAGAGAGGGGTTATTCATCGCGACATATGCTGAAAGAGAAGGGGTCGTCCATCACGGTATACGCTCTAAGAAAGGGATCGTTCATCACGGAATACACTCTAAGAAAGGGAGCATTCATTATGACATACACTCGAAGAGAGGGATCGTCCATCACGGCATACGCTCAAAGAGAGGGACCGTTCCCCATGACATAAACTCGAAGAGATGGGTAATTCATAGCGACAAACGCTAAAAGAGAGTGGTCATCGGTCACGGTATACGCTCAAAAAGAGGGTCTGTTCATTATGACATACACTCGTAGAGAGGGGTTATCATCGCGACATACGCTCCAAGAGAAGGGTTATCCATCACAGTATACGCTTAAAGAGAGGTACCGTATATTATGACATGTACTTGAAGAGAGGGGTTATTCATCATAACATACGCTCAAAGAGAGGGATTGTGCATCAGGGTATACGCTCAAAGAGAGGGATTGTTCACCATGACATGCACTTTAAGAGAAGGGTCATTCATCGCAACATATGCTCAAAGAGAGTGGTCATCGGTCAAGGTATGCGCACAGAGAGAGGGACCGTTCGTTATGACATACGCTTAAAGAAAGGAGTCATTTATCGTGACATACGCTCAAAGAGATGGGTCGTTCATTATGACATACTCTCGAAGAGGGGTAATTCACAGTGACATACGCTAAAAGGGAGGGGTCGTCCATCACGATATAAGCTCAAAGAGAGGGACCGTTCACTATGACATGCACACGAAGAGTAAGGTCATTTATTGCAACATAAGCTCAAAGAGAAGGGTCATCAATCACGGTATACGCTCACAGAGAGGGACCGTTCATTACGACATGCACTCGAAGAGACGGGTCATCCATCGTGACATACGCTCAAAAAGAGTGTCGTCCATCACGATATACGCTCAAAGAGAGGAATCGTTCATTATGAAATGAATTCGAAGAGAGGGGTAATTCATCGCGATATATGCACAAAGAGTAGGGTCGTCCATCACGGTATACGCTTAAAGGGAAGAATCGTTTATTATGACATACACTCAAAGAGAGGAGTCATTCATCGCAACATACGCTCAAAGAGAGGGTCGTCCATCAGGGTATACGCACTAGGAAAGTGACCACTCACTATGAAATCTCACTCGAAGAGAGGGATCATTTATCACGACATACGCTCAAAGAGAGGGACTGTTCATTATGACTTGCACTCAAAGAGAGGAGTCATTTATCATGGCATACGCTCAAAGAGAGGGGGCGATCCATCACAGTACACGCTCTAAGTAAGGGACTATTCATTATGACATGCACTTGAAGAGAGGGGTCATTCATTTCGACAAATGCTCAAAGAGAGGGTTCGTCCATCACAGTATACACTCAAAGAGAGGGACCATACACCATGACATGCACTCGAAGAGAGAGGTCATTTATCGCGAGATATGCTCAAAGAGAGTGGTCGTCCATCATGACATATTCTCAAGGAGAGGGACCGTTCATTATGAAATACACTCGAAGAGCGGGGTCATTCTCCGTGACATACGCTCAAAGTGTGGGGTCGTCCATCATGGTATATGTTCAAAGAGAGGGACCGTTTACTATGACATACATACGAAGAGTAGGGTCATTCATCGCAACATAAGCTCAAAGAGAGGGGTCATCGATCACAGTATACGCTCAAGGAGAGGGACCTTTCACCATGATATGCACTTGAAGAGTGGGGTCGTTCATCGTGACATATGCTCAAAGAGAGAGGTCGTCCATCAAGGCATACGCTCGAAGAGAGGGGTAATTCACCATGACATATGCTTAAAGAGAGAGGTCGTCCATCACGGCATACGCTCAAAGAGAGGGGTGGGTAATTCACCGTGACATACGCTAAAATGGAGGGATCGTCCATCACAGTATAAGCTCAAAGAGAGGGATCGTTAACTATGACATGCACATGAAGAGTAGGGTTATTCATCGCAACATAAGCTCAAAGAGAGGGGTCATCGATCATGGTATACGCTCAAAGAGAGGGACCGCTCATTATGACATGCACTTGAAGAGACGGGTCATTCATCTCGACATACGCTCAAAGAGAGGGGCGTCCACCACGATATAATCCCAAAGCGAGGAACCATTCAAAGAGAGGTGTCATCGATCACGGTATACGTTTAAAGACAGGGATAATTCATTATGCAATGCACTCGAAGAGCGGTGTCATTTATCGTGACATATGCTCAAAAAGAGAGGTCGTCCATCACGGTATACACTCAAAGAGAGGGACCGTTTATTATGATATGCACTTGAAGAGAGGGGTCATTTATCACGAAATACACTCAAAGAGAGGGGTCCTCCATCACGGTATGCACTGAAAGAGAGGGACCGTTCACCATTACATGCACTCGAAAAGAGGGGTAATTCTTTGTCACATACACTTAAAGAGAGGGGTCTTCCTTCACGGAAAACGATCAAAGAGAGGGGTCGTTCATTATGACAAATGCTCGAAGAGAGGAGACATTCATCGCACCATACTCTCAAAGAGAGGGGTCGTTCATCACGTTATACGCTCTAAGAACCGTTCACTAGGACATGCACTTTAAGAGTGGGGTCATTCATCACGACGTACGCTCAAAGAGAGGGATCGTTCATTATGACATACGCTCAAAAAGAGGGGTCATTCACAGTGCCATATGCTCAAAGAGTGGTATCGTCTATCACGGTACACGCTCAAAGAGAGGGATCATTCACCATGACATTCACTCAAAGGGAAGGGTCATTCATCGCAATATAAGCTCAAATAGAGGGGTCATAAATCACGGTATACTTTCGAAGAGAGGGACCGTTCATTATGACATACACTCAAAGAGGGGTCATTCACCGTGGCATACGCTCAAAGAGAGGGGTCGTCCATCACGGTATACGCTCAAAGAGAGGGACCGTTCACCATGACATTCACTAAAAGAGAAGGGTCATTCATCGCAACATAAGCTCAAATAGAGGGGTCATCGATCACGGTATACTTTCAAAGAGAGAGACCGTTCATTATGACATACACTCAAAGAGAGGGGTCATTCATCGCGACACGCTCAGAGATAGGGTTGTCCATCACGGTATACGCTCAATGAGAGGGACTATTCATTATGAAATGCAATCGAAGAGAGGCGTCATTCATCGCGACGTATGCTCAAAGAGAGGGGTCGTCCATCATGGTATACGCTCAAAGAGAGGGATCATCTATCACGAAATACGATCAAAGAGTGGGGTCGTCCATCACGGTATACACTCAAAGAGAGAAACTGTTCAATATGACATGAACTCGAAGAGAGGGGTTATACATCGCGACATACGCTCAAAGAAAAGGGTCATCTATCATAGTATACGCTCAAAGAGAGGGACCGTTCATTATGACATGCACTCGAAGGGAGGGATCATTCATCGCGACATACGCTTTCTGACCATGTATTTTTGTTTTCTTGTCCAACTAATCTTGTTAAGATTGTAGATGATGGAACAAAGCTTCAATCCGTGGGAGCTCTACATCGAAAAATGAGAGGAAACAAAGAGAGGAAAGCCAAGCATGACGAAAATAAAATTTACAAGAAGTGAGAGTGAACTATCTTTGAACCAGGAGATTGGAGGGACCGTTAATTATGACACACACTTGAATGGAGGGTCATTCATCTCGACATACGCTCAAAGAGAGGGGTCGTCCATCATGGTATACGCTCTAAGAAAGGGACCATTCATTATGACAAGCACTCGAAGAGAGGAGTCATTCATTTCGAGATACGCTCAAAGAGAGGGTCGTCCATCATGGTATACGCACAAATGGAGGGACCGTTCATTATAACAGGCAGTCGTAGAGAGGTGTCATTCATCGCGACATACGTTCAAAGAGAGGGGTCATCCATAAAGGTATACGCTATAGGAAAGGATCGTTCATTATGACATGCACTCGAAGAGAGGGTTCATTCATCGCGACGTACGCTTAAAAGAGAGGGGTCGTCCATCACGGCATATGCTCAAAGAGAGGGACTGTTCATTGTGATATACGCTCGAAGAGAGAGTTCATTCCCGTGACATATACTCGAAGATAGGGGTCGTCCATCACAATATACGCTCTAAGAAAGTGACCTTTCATTATGACATACACTCGAAGATATGGGTCATTCATCACAACATACGCTCAAAGAGAGGGGTCGTCCTTCATGGTATACGCTCAAAGAGAGGGACCACTTATTATGACTTACGCTTTAAAAGAAGGGTCATTCACGGTGACATACGCTCAAAGGGAGGGTCGTCCATCACGGTATACGCTCTAATAAAGGGACCATACGCTATGACATGTACTTGAAGAGAAGGGTCATCCATCGCGACCATACACTCAAAGAGAGAGACCGTTCATTGTGACATGCACTCGAAGAGAGGGGTTAGTCATCGCGACATACAGTCAAAGAGAGGGATCGTCTAGCATGGTATACGCTCAAAGGGAGAGACCGTTCATTATGACATGCATTCGAAGAGAAGAGTCATTCATTGCGACATACCCCCAAAGAGAGGGGTCGTCCACCACAGTATACTCTCTAAGAAAGGGACCGTTCATTATGACATGCACTCGAAGAGTGGAGTCATTCATCGTGACATACGCTCAAAGAGAGGGTCGTCCATCATGGTATACGCTCAAAGGGAGGGATAGTTCATTATGGCATGCCGTCGAAGAGAGGGGTCATTCATCGTGACATATGTTCAAAAAGTGGGGTCGTCCATCATGGTATACACTCTAAGAAAAGTATCGTTCATTGTGGCATGCACTCGAAGTGAGGGGTCATTCATCGCGATGTACACTCAAAGAGAGGGGTTGTCTATCACGGTATACGCTCAAAGTGAGGGACAATTCATTATGATATACGCTCGAAGAGAAGGCTCATTCAACGTGACATATGCTCAAAGAGAGGCGTTTTCCATCACGGTATACGCTCTAAGAAAGGGACCAATCATTATGACATACACCCGAAGAGAGGAGTCATTCATCGCGACATATGCTCAAAGAGAGGGGTCGTCCGTCATGGTATACGCTCAAAGAGAGGGGTCATTCATCGCGACGTATGCTTAAAGAGAGGGTTGATGTGAGAACGTTTATGCCACCCAACAAAGCAACTTCAACATTCATGGGAGTTTATTTTTCATTTGTTACATATTGATGTGTAACATTTTTTTCTTATATTTAGTATGTCTATATTATGCTAAGTATGTTTTAGAGATTGGATTGATAGTTTTTGTATTGTTTCCAACTAGTTTGAGAGTCAATGTGAGTTATTGAATAAGTTTGTAAGTGTTTACACCTTATAATTATGTTTCCATTAAGTTTAAACTACTTTGATGGATTCTTGTGATGTTTACATGTAGGAACATAGGAGAACACCAGCTCAAGAGAGTGTATGTAGCTCAACTCTAGCTCAAGCGAGTGTATGGAACTGAACACAAGCTCATGTGAGTTCTATTCATCTCAGAAGAAGACCAATGGAGTGCACGCTACTAACCTTAGCTCGAGGCAGCTCAAAGGCTTAGCTCTAAGCTCAAGTTAACTCCTAACACTCTTAGCTAGCTCGTTTCAGCTCAACTCCATTTCTAGCGCAACTTAACTCAAGCTGAAGTGACATACAATAGTTGAAACCTATCCTACACGAAGAGAAGGTGTAGTAGACATGTGCCATGCATGTGGGACCCACATGGCAGCCTTGTGCACATATTTGGGCGTGTAAATGCAAGCAAGCCAAAAAAGGCCCTTGCTTTTGAAGACCAAAACGCTCAGAGGATAAGAATGAGTGGTTTTATGTTCAAAATTCAAACATTTAACACATGTTAAATGTGTTTTATGTGCCAAATCACTTAACAGAAATTAAATGGAGCCTAGAGTGGCTTATTTTAATTATTTTCTTTCAAATAATGGCCACACATTTGAATTTTGGCCAACACCTTTCATCTCCTATATATTTCTTTATTTTGTAAACAAAAGGTTACACACTTGTGAAATTATTTGATAAGTCGATAATGTTCTAAAAAAAACAAGAATGAGAGATTAACTCACAAATTAAATAATCTAATTCAAAGTTGTGTTTGTAATGCCAAAATGGCTACATATTTATAGGAAATGAAAGGGTGTGGATAAGGGACATTTCGCTTTGAAAGGGTGGCCGAATAGTGGCCTTGGTGTCTGTTCAATTGGTGGTGTCTCCCTCTTTAAACGTTCGGTTGAATGGTGTCTCCTCCAAATAATTGTTGTAACTTTTCGGTTTAAAATTCGAGCTTGCACAATCTTTAGTAAGTTGGAAATATTTTGAGTTCGCGATACCGGATTGATGAGATTCAACATGCTCCGGAAAGAAAAAAGAGAGAGGAACAACTTTCATGAAGACACAAAAGTCCAATTCTTCTAGTATCCTTCTCAAAATCGGCACACAAGTGGACCATCATGAATTTGCCCAATGAAGAGTGCTATCTCTTTGTTTTAGCGCCCAAAACATGTTTCCCTCCATGTTGGTCGGTTGTGTCTCTTGGGGAAGGAACATGTCCTTTCCATGGTTGAGCTGAAGGTTGTAGGGTGGGCTAAGATGACTGGATGAACTAAGGTTGAGCTAGGTTGAGCTGAGCTAGCTAGCTTATTTAGCTAGTTGAAAGTTCATCATCTTTGAGTGATGATTTGAGTTGAACGGCTAAACCCTACCTGAGTGAACTTATCCTTAGGGCCATAATACTCTCCTCAATCCATAAGAGTGTGTAGGAGCTGATCCGAATCCCATATGGATGGAAATTCACCATTTGTCGTTTTGAGCTCATTCTGAATTCGTAAACTGGAATGAAGCTAGCATCCACTTCATTGCGCTGCCTAGGAGTGCTTGGTAGATTTTAGTGCTGAATGGAAGCTGGTAAGTGCCTCAAACAACGATTCTTTGTTTTAAGCTCAAATTGTGCATTTGAGCTAAAATAAAGCTGACTAATAGTCCCTTAAGCTGTGTTTAACATAACCTGTAAAGAAACAACTTAAACTAATAAGTATGATGTTACTAAACATGTGTTGAATATTAATAATGCATAATATAAGCTAGATAAAGCTGTGGTTCAATACCAATTACTAAGTTATCAACAGTAATATAAGGAAATAAACATTATAGGTATATAATATGCGATAACAAGCGAATGTAGAGCATGAATTGAATAAATAAAGAGGATTAAGTTAAACTCCCTGATTGGACTTGTGTGACATAGGGTATGGTCAAAACTTAAGGTTGGGCGTGCACATATCAGGGACCGTTTATTATGACATGCACTCGAAGAAAGGGGTCATTAATCATGAGATACGCTCAAAGAGAGGGGTTTTCCATCATGGCATACACTCATGACAATGCACTCGAAGGAGGGCCATTCATCATGACATATGCTCAAAGAGAGTGGTCGTCAATCAAAACATACGCTCAAAGGGAGGGACCGTTCATTATGGCATGCACTCGAAGAGAGGAGTCATTGATCACAACATACGCACAAAGAAAGGGGTCGCCTATCACGGTATACACTCTAAGAAAGGGACCATACATTATGACATGCACACGAAGAGAGGTGTCGTTCATCGTGACATACGCACAAAAAGAGGGGCCGTTCATTATGACATGCACTAGAAGAAAAAGATCATTTATCGCGACAAACGCTCAAAGTGAGGGGTCATCCATCACGGTGTTCACTCCTAGAGAGGGACCATTCACCATGACATGCCCTCGAAGAGGGGGCATTCATCACGACATATGCTCAAAGAGGGGGGTCGTCCGTAAACACATACGCTTAAAGAGAGGGACCATTCACCATGACATGCACTCGAAGAGAAGGTTTATGCAGTGTGACAAACGCTCAAAGAGAGGGGTCATCCATCATGGTATTCGCTCAAAGAGAGGGATCATTCATCATGACATGCAGTCGAAGAGGGGGCATTCATCGTGACATACGCTCAAAGAAAGGGGTCGTACGTCAATGCATACGCTTCAAGAGAGGAACTGTTAACCATGACATGCACTTAAAGAGAAGGGTCATTCATCGTGATATACGCTCAAAGAGAGGGGTCGCCCAACACGACATAGGCTCAAAGAGAGGGGTCGTTCTTTATGACAAATGCTTGAACAAAGGGGTCATTAATCGCAACATATGTTCAATGAGAGGAACCGTCCATCACGGTATACGCTTAAAGAGAAGAACCCTTTATTATGACTTAAGTTCAAAGAGTGGGGTCATTCACCGCGAGATACGCTCAAAGAGAGAGGTCGTCCATCACGGTATACACACAAATAGAGGGACCTTTCACCCTGACATGCACTCGAAGAGAGGAGTCATTCATATCGACATCGGCTCAAAGGGAGGGGGTCATCCATCATGGCATACGCTCAAAGAGAGGGGTCATCCAAAGACAGGGACCATTCACCATGACTTGGACTCGTAGAGTGGGAACATTCTTCGCAACATACGCTCAAAGAGAGCGACCGTTCATTATGACATGCACTCAAAGAGAGGGTTCATTCATCGCGACACACGCTTAAAGATAGGGACCATTCATTATGATATGCAGTCAAGAGAGGGGTCATTCATCGCGATGTACGCTCAAAGAGAAGGTTCGTCCACCACAATATAGGCTCTAGGAAAGGGACCGCTGATTTTGACATGCACTCGAAGAGAGGGGTCATTCATCGCCACATACGCTTAAAGAGAGGGGTCGTCCGTCATGGTATACTCTCAGAGAGAGGGACCGTTCAACATGACAAGCACTCGAATAGAGGAGTCAGTCATCGCAACATACACTCAAAGAGAGGGACGGTTCATTATGTATGCACTCGAAGGAGGGATCATTCATCCCGAGATACGCTCAAAGAGAGGGTCATCCATCACGGTATACGCTCAAAGAGAGGGACCGTTTACCATAACATGCACTCGAAGAGAAGGGTCATTCATCATAACAAACACTCAAAGAGAGGGGTTTCCATCATGGTATACGCTCTAAGAAAGGGACTGTTCATTATGACATGCACTCGATGAAAGACGTTATTAATCGCGACATACGCTCTAATAGAGGAGTCGTCCATCACGGCATACGCTCAAAGAGAGGGACCGTTCACCATGACATGCACTCGAAGAGGGGGTTATTCTTCGCTACATACGCTCAAAGAGATGGGTCGTCCATCACCGCACACTCAATGGGAGGGACCATTCATTATAACATGCACTCGAAGAATGGGTCATTTATCGCGATATATGCTCAAAGAGAGAGGTCATCCATCATGGCATTCGCTCGAAGGGAGGGGTCATTCACCGCGACATACACTGAAAGAGAGGGTTCATCTATCACGGTATACACTCTAAGAACGATACCGTTCATTATGACATGCAATCGAAGAGAGTGGTCATTCATCGCGACATATCCTTAAAAAAGGGGTCCTCCATCACAGCATACACTCAAGGAGAGGGACCTTTCATTATGACATATGCTCGAAGAGAGGGGTCATTCACCGTGACATACAAGAGAGGGGTCGTCCATCACGGTATAGCTCAAAGAGAGGGACCGTTAACCATGACATTCACTCAAAGAGAAGGGTCATTCATCGCAACATAGGCTCAAAGAGAGGGGTCATCGATCACGGTATACGCTCAAAGAGAGGGACCGTTCATTATGACATACACTCGAACAAGGGGTCATTCATCGCGACATACGCTTAGAGAGAGGGTCGTCCATCACGGTATACGCTCAGAGAGAAGGACCGGTCATTATGACATGCAATCAAAGAGAGGCATCATTCATCACGACAAACGCTCAAAGAGAGGGGTCATCCATCACGACATACGCTCAAACAGAGGGAGCATTCACCACGACATGCACTAGATAAGAGGCGTCATTCATTGCGACATACACTCAAAGAGAGAGGTCGTTCATCACGGTATACGTTCTAAGAAATAGACCATTCATTATGACATTTACTTGAAGAGAGAGATATTTTAACATGATATACGCTCAAAGAGATGGATCATTCGTCACGACATACACTCAAAGCGAGGGAGCGTTCACCATGTCACGTACTCGAAGAGCGGTCATTCATCGCGACATGTGCTCAAAGAGAGCGGTCGTCCAATACGGCATACGCTCAAAGAGAGCGGACGTTCATTATGACACATACTCGAAGAGAGGGGTCATTCAACGCAGCATACGCTTAAAGAGAGGGGTCATTCGTCACGATTTTTGAACTAAGAAAGGGACCATTCACCATGACATGCACTCGAAGAGAGGGGTCATTCATCACGATATACGCTCAAGGAGAAGGGTCGTCCATCACGACATATGCTCAAAGAGATGGACCATTTATTATGAATACTCTTGAAGAGAGGGGTCTTTCACAATGACATACGCTCGGAAAGAGAGGTATTTCACAGCGACATATGCTCAAAGAGAGTGGTTGTCCACCATGCTATACGCTTTAAGAAAGGGAACGTTTCACTATAACATGCACTTGAAGATAGGGTCATCCATCACGGTATACGCTTTAAGAAAGGGACCATTTATTATGACATGCACTCGAAGAGAGCAATCATTCATCTCGACATATGCTCAATGAGAGGGGTCATCCATCACGATATACGCTCGAAGAAAGGGAACGTTCACCATAACATGCACTCGAATAGAGGTGTCATTCATCTCGACTTACGCTCAGAGTGGGGTCGTCCATCACGGTATACGCTCAAAGAGAGGGACCATTCACCGTGAAATGCACTAGAAGAGAGGGGTCGTTCATCATGACATACGCTCAAAGAAAGAGATCGTCCATCACGACAAACACTCAAGGAGAGGAACCATTTATTATGACATACGCTCGAAGAGAGGGGTTGTCCATAACGGTATATGCTCAAAGAGAGGGACCGTTCACCATTACATTCACTAAAAAAGAAGGGTCATTCATCGCAACATAAGCTTAAAGAGTGGGGTCATCGATCACGGTATACGCTCAAAGAGAGCGACCGTTCATTATGACATATACTTGAAGAGAGGGGTCATTCACTGCAGTATACGCTCAAAGAGAGAGGTCGTCCATCACTGTATATGCTCTAAGAAGGGGACCGTTTATTATGACATGCACTAGAAGAGATGGGTCTTTCATTGCGGCATATGCTCGAAGAGTGGGGTAGTCCATCACAGTATATGCTCTAAGAAACGGACCGTTCATTATAACCTGCACTAGAAGGGAGGGGTTATTCATCGATACATACGCTCAAAGAGAGGGGTCGTCCATCACGGTATACGCTCAATGATAGGGCTCGTTCATTATAACATACGTCCAAAGAGAATGGTCATTCACTGCGATATACGCTCAAAATGAGGGGTTGTCTATCACGGTATACGCTCTAACAAAGAGACCGTTCATTATGACATTTACTCAAAGAGAGTGGTCATTCATCGTGACATACGCTCAAAGAGAAAGGTCGTCCATCATGGTATACGCTCTAAGAAAGGGACCGTTCATTATTACATGCACTCGAAGAGAGGGGTCATTCATCTCGAAATACGCTCAAAGAGAATGGTCGTCCATCGTGATATATGCTCAAAGAGAAAGACCGTTCACCATGACATGCACTCGAAGAGAAGGGTCATCCATCACGGTATACGCTATAAGAGAGGGAATGTTCATTATAACATGCACTCAGTGAGAGGGGTCATTCATCGCGACTTACACTCAAATAGAGGGGTCGTCCATCATGTAGCACATGAATTGAATAAATAAAGAGGATTAAGTAGAACTCCCTGATTGGACTTGTGTGACTTAGGGTATGGGCAGAATTTAAGGTTGGGCGTGCACATATCAACCACTCTTGCTCTCTTTTGTAAGTCCTTAGAGAACATACTTAAGGCTCAACAAGTATTCTTTGTGGAATTCGGCTAAAAAGAAGTGATTAGAAAAAGGAAAAAAAAATATGTAGAAATAAGGTAGAATGGAAAGATAATAAGAAGATAGCAATCTAAACTAGATATTACCAAAAGAATATTTTTTTTAGAATAAAGAATAATATCCCTCCCTCTTTAACTTTTTTTTTGAATTCTTATTTTTTATTTTTTTTACTATTTTTACTAACCCGAGAGAGAGAAAAATAGTCTTCTTACTGAATCGTCAATGCTCTGATACCAATTGATACGAATACAGTTGTGAAATATCCGAATTTGTATTTGTGATTACCCGATCATGATTCTAGAAAGTAACTGAAATTAAAAGTAGGAATTTTGAAATGAAACTTACAAGATGATATAAAATGGATGGATAGTATGGTGAAATGGAATGATGATAAGATGATTATTGTGCTTGGATAAAGTATGGAAAATATGTATGTATGGATGATGGAAGTGAAGAGAATAAATGTAATTGATGGTGCAATGTAAACAAAGGAGAAACCAACACTAATAAGTGATGACCCATTTCTTAAGAGTTTTTAAATCGTGATTTAGGTTAAAGGTTAATGGATTGTGACCCTCTAGTTATAAGAACTAAGAACCTGCAATATAAGAGAAATGAATAGGGATGAATGCTACAAGAACAACCTTGTGAGCCGGTAAAGTCAAAAAGAACTACAAAAGAAAATTACTCTCAAGTTGTAATATATGCCGAAAGTTGTATCTTTTTACAATGAAATGTGTGCCTATTTATAGGTGTAAGACATCAACAAATTGACTGACCTAGACAAAGTTTAAAGACTCATTATTCTAGTGTTAAAGGCCTATTAATTTGTAGGTTATTCCATCTCCAATTGACAACCAAAAGTTCGATCTAGAAGGACTAATGCGGACATTCTCAGAATGAATGTAGACATACATATTATCCACATGCAGAAACCCTTGGGCTGATGCTTGATTAAGTTTTCATTCATCCTCCTTTAATGGGCTGTTGATAAAGCATTGAATTCAGCAATTGAATGGTCTCTTGAATTTTTGAAAGAAGCATCTTGTGATTATTCCCGTATTGGATTTCCAGCATGTACTGTCTTCAATAATTTAATCATATCTTAAGATCCAGATATCGGATTGACGTGATTCAAAGTGCGTTGGAAATCTAAGGAATATGGGAATATGCTTGAAGAAGACCTCAAGACTCAAATATGCTTGTATCCAATCAAAAAATAGATAACAATTTGATTGATATTCCTTGAATTCTTCCTCAAGTGTTTTTTTAATTCTTGCCTTTACTCTCCCTTAAATGGTGATAATGAAGGCGTGCATTGCATGTGTTCTCTTTCTTTCTTGCTGAAACTGACAGCCTTAAAGTGATGTAAAGATTCTCTTAAACTGACAGCATACGTTCAAAGAGAGGGACCGTTCATTATGATATACGCTCTAAGAAAGGAACCACTCATTATGACATGCACTCGAGTAGATGGGTCAATAATCACTACATATGCTCAAAGAGATGGTCATCACAGTATACGCTCAAAGAGAAGGGTCATCCACCACGGCGAACTCTCAAAGTGAGGTTTTTTTCATTATGACAAGCACTCAAAGAGAGGAGTCATTCATCGCGACATATGCTCAAAGACAGGGGTCGTCGATCATGGTATACGCTTTAAGAAAGGGACCATTCACTATGACATGCACTCGATGAGGGGTCATTCATTCGCAAAATAAGCTCAAGGAAAGCGATCGTCCGTCGCGGTATACGCTCAAAGAGATGGACCATTTATTATGACATACGCTTGAAGAGAGGGGTCATCCATCACGGTATATGCTCAAAGAGAGGGGCCGTTCATTATGACATGAACTCGAAGAGAGGGCTAATTCATCGTGATATACACACAAAGAGTAGGGTCGTCCATCACGGTATATGTTTAAAGGGAAGAACCGTTTATTATGACATACACTCGAAGAGAGGAGTCACTCATCGCGACATACGCTCAAAGAGAGGGGTCGTCCATTAGGGTATACGCTCTAGGAAAGGGACCACTCACTATGACATGTACTCAAAGAGAGGGGTCATTCATCACGACAAACGCTCAAAGAGAAGGGGCATCCATCATGGTATAACCTCTAAGAAAGGGACCGATTATTATGATATGCACTCGAAGAGATGGGTAATTCATTGTGACATAGGATCAAAGAATGAGGCCGTCCGTCACGATATACGCTCAAAGAGGGGGAACGTTCAACATAACATGCACTCGAAGAGAGGGGTCATTCACCGCAACATATGCTCGAAGAGAGGGGTCGTCCATCACGGTATATGCTCAAAAAGAGGTACCGTTCACCATGTCATGCACTCGAAGAGTGGATTCGTCCATCATAACATACACTCAAAGAGAAGGACCGTTTATTATGACATAGCTCAAAAAGAGGGGTCATTCACCGCGACATACTATCAAAGAGAGGGGTCGTCCATTATGGTATACGCTGTATGAATGGGACCATTCATTATGACATGCACTTGAAGTGAGGGGTAATTCATAGGGACATACACTCAAAGAGGGGTCGTCTGTCACGGTATAAGCTCAAAGAGAGGAATCGTTCATTATGACATACACTCGAAGAGAGGGGTAAATCATCGCGACATACGCTCAAAGAGAAATGTCGTCCATCATGGTATACGGTCAAAGAGAGGAACCGTTTACTATGACATGCACTCGAAGAGAGGAGTCATTCATCGTGACATACGCTCAAAGAGAGGGGTCGTCCATCATGGTATACGCTTGAAGAAAAGGATCGTTCACTATTACATGCACTCGAAGAGAGGGGTCATTCATTCTTGAAATACACTTAGAGTGACAGGTCGTCCATCACAGTATACGCTCAAAGAAATGGACTGTTTATTATGACATACGCTTGATGAGAGGGGTCATTCACCGTGAAATACGCTCAAAGAGAGGGGTCATCCATCACGGTATACGCTCAGAGAGAGGGACCGTTCATTATGACATGCACTCGAAGTGAGGTGTAACTAATCACGACATACGCTCAAAGAGAAGGGTCGTCCATCACGGTATACGCTCAAAGGGAAGAACCGTTCATTATGACATGCACTCTATGAGAGGGGTCATTCATTGCGTTATACGCTGAAATAGAGGGGTCTCTATAACGTATACACTCTAAGAAATGGACCGTTTATTATGACATACACTCGAAGAGAGGGGTAATTCATCGCGACATACGGTCAAAGAAAGGGGTCGTCCATCACGGTATACGCTTAAAGAGAGGGAACGTTCACCATGACAATCAATCGAAGAGAGGGGTCATTCATCGCAACATATGCTCAAAGAGAGGGGTCATCGATCATGTTACACGCTCCAAGAGAGGGACTATTCACTATGACATGCACTCGAAGAGAGGGGTTATTTATCGCGACATACGCTGAAAGAGAAGGGGTCGTCTATCACGGTATACGCTCTAAGAAAGGGATCGTTCATTATGACATGCACTCGAAAAGAGAGGTCAAAGAGAGGGACTGTCCATAACGTTATACGCTCAAAGAGAAGGGTCGTTCATCATGGAATACACTCTAAGAAAGGGAGCTTTCATTATGACATGCACTCGAAGAGAGGGGTCGTCCATCACGGCATATGCTCAAAGAGAGGGACCGTTCCCCATGACATAAACTCGAAGAGATGGGTAATTCATAGCGACAAACGCTAAAAGAGAGGGGTCATCGGTCACGGTATACGCTCAAAGAGCAGGTCTGTTCATTATGACATACACTCGTAGAGAGGGGTTATCATCGCGACATACGCTCCAAGAGAACGGTTATCCATCACGGTATACGCTTAAAGAGAGGTACCGTATATTATGACATGCAAATGAAGAGAGGGGTTATTCATCACAACATACGCTCAAAGAGAGGGATTGTGCATCAGGGTATACGCTCAAAGAGAGGGATTGTTCACCATGACATGCACTTTAAGAGAAGGGTCATTCATCGCAACATATGCTGAAAGAGAGTGGTCATCGGTCATGGTATGCGCACAGAGAGAGGGACCATTCGTTATGACATACGCTCAAAGAAAGGAGTCATTCATCGTGACATACGCTCAAAGAGATGGGTCGTTCATTATGACATACTCTTGAAGAGGTGTAATTCATAGTGACATACGCTAAAAGGGAGGGGTCGTCCATCACGATATAAGATCAAATAGAGGGACCGTTCACTATGACATGCACACGAAGAGACGGGTCATCCATCGCAACATAAGCTCAAAGAGAGGGGTCATCAATCACGGTATACACTCACAGAGAGGGACCGATCATTATGACATGCACTCGAAGAGACGGGTCATCCATCGTGACATACGCTCAAAAAGAGTGTCGTCCATCATGGTATACGCTCAAAGAGAGGAATCGTTCATTATGACATGAATTCAAAGAGAGGGGTAATTCATCACGATATATGCACAAAGAGTAGGGTCGTCCATCACGGTATACGCTTAAAGGGAAGAACCGTATTTTATGACATACACTCGAAGAGAGGAGTCATTTATCGCAACATACGCTCAAAGAGAGGGTCGTCCATCAGGGTATACGCACTAGGAAAGTGACCACTCACTATGACATGCACTCGAAGAGAGGGATCATTCATCACGAAATACGCTCAAAGAGAGGGACCGTTCATTATGACATGCACTCAAAGAGAGAAGTCATTTATCATGGCACACGCTCAAAGAGAGGGGGCGATCCATCACAGTACACGCTCTAAGTAAGGGACTATTCATTATGACATGCACTTGAAGAGAGGGGTCATTCATTTCGACAAACGCTCAAAGAGAGGGTTCATCCATCACGATATACACTCAAAGAGAGGGACCATGCACCATGACATGCACTTGAAGAGAAGGGTCGTTTATCACGACATATGCTCAAAGAGAGTGGTCGTCCATCATGACATATTCTCAAGGAGAGGGACCGTTCATTATGAAATACGCTCGAAGAGCGGGGTCATTCTCCGTGACATACGCTCAAAGATTGGGGTCGTCCATCATGGTATACGCTCAAAGAGAGGGACCGTTTACTTTGACATACATACGAAGAGTAGGGTCATTCATCGCAACATAAGCTCAAAGAGAGGGGTCATCGATCACAGTATACGCTCAAGGAGAGGGACTATTCACATGATATGCACTCAAAGAGTGGGGTCGTTCATCGTGACATATGCTCAAAGAGAGAGGTCTTCCATCGCGGTATAAGCTCAAAGAGAGGGACCGTGCACTGTGACATGCACACGAAGAGTAGGGTCATTCATCGCAACATAAGCTCAAAGAGTGGGTTCGTTCATCGCGACATATGCTTAAAGAGAGAGGTCGTCGATCACGGTATACGCTCAAAGAGAGGGGTGGGTAATTCACCGTGACATACGCTAAAATGGAGTGATCGTCCATCACAGTATAAGCTCAAAGAGAGGGATTGTTAACTATGACATGCACATGAAGAGTAGGGTTATTCATTGCAACATAAGCTCAAAGAGAGGGGTCATCGATCATGGTATACGCTCAAAGAGAGGGATCGTTCATTATGACATGCACTTGAAGAGACAGGTCATTCATCTCGACATACGCTCAAAGAGAGGGGCGTCCACCATGATATAATCCCAAAGCGAGGAACCGTTCAAAGAGAGGCGTCATCGATCACGGTATACGTTTAAAGAGAGGGATCATTCATTATGAAATGCACTCGAAGAGAGGTGTCATTTATCGCGACATACGCTCAAAGAGAGAGGTCGTCCATCACGGTATACGCTCGAAGAGAGGGACCGTTTATTATGACATGCACTTGAAGAGAGGGGTCATTCATCACGAAATACACTCAAAGAGAGGGGTCCTCCATCACGGTATACACTGAAGGAGAGGGACCGTTCACCATTACATGCACTCGAAAAGCGGGGTAATTCTTTGTGACATACACTTAAAGAGAGGGGTCTTCCTTCACGGAAAACGTGCAAAGAGAGGGATTGTTCATTATGACAAGTGCTCGAAGAGAGGAGTCATTCATGGCAACATACTCTCAAAGAGATGTGTCATTCATCACGTTATACGCTCTAAGAATGGGACCGTTCACTAGGTCTTGCACTTTAAGAGTGGGGTCATTCATCACGAAATACGCTCAAAGAGCCCTGGTCCTTCATCACGGCATACGCTCAAAGAGAGGGACCGTTCATTATGACTTACGCTCAAAAAGAGGGGTCATTCACCATGCCATATGCTCCAAGAGAGATATCTTCTATCACGGTATACGCTCAAAGAGAGGGATCATTCACCATGACATTCATTCAAAGAGAAGGGTCATTCATCGCAACATAAGCTCAAATAGAGGGGTCATCGATCACGGTATACTTTCAAAGAGAGGGACCGTTCATTATGACATACACTCAAAGAGAGGGGTCATTCACCATGGCATACGCTCAAAGAGAGGGGTCGTCCATCACGGTATACGCTCAAAGAAAGGGACCGTTCACCATGACATTCACTAAAAGAGAAGGGTCATTCATCGCAACATAAGCTCAAATAGAGGGGTCATCGATCACGGTATACTTTCAAAGAGAGGGACCGTTCATTATGACATACATTCAAAGAGAGGGGTCATTCATCGCGACACGCTCAAAGATAGGGTTGTCCATCACGGTATACGCTCAATGAGAGGGACTATTCATTACGAAATGCAATCGAAGAGAGGCGTCATTCATCGCGACATATGCTCAAAGATAGGGGTCGTCCATCACGGTATACGCTCAAAGAGAGATCGTTCATTGTGATATGTACTCGAAGAGAGGGGTCATTCATCGCGAAATACGATCAAAGAGCGGGGTCGTCCATCACGGTATACACTCAAAGAGAGGGACTGTTCAATATGACATGAACTCAAAGTGAGGGGTTATACATCACGACATACACTCAAAGAGAGGAGCCATCTATCATAGTATACGCTCAAAGAGAGGGATCGTTCATTATGACATGCACTCGAAGGGAGGGATCATTCATCGCGACATACGCTTTCTAACCATGTATTTTTGTTTTCTTGTCGAACTAATCTTGTTAAGATTGTAGATGATGGAAGAAAGCTTCAATCCGTGAGAGCTCTACATCGAAAAATGGGAGGAAACAGAGAGAGGAAATCCAAGCATGACGAGAATAAAATTTACAAGAAGTGAGAGTGAACTATCTTTGAACCAGGAGATTGGTTTTGGTTCAAGAAGCGAATGAAGATGTTTCTAGCCTTGCAAAAGTCAAAATTATTCCCATATATATCAAAAGTTGATTTGGGGACAAATCATTTTGAAGAAGGGGGAATGATGTGATCCAAGTCAGCACCAAACTTCTTGGGGCCTTGCTCATATTAGTGAATAAGTCACAAGATTTAAATACTTGAGGCAAAGTTGATGACCTTAGCAATTCAAGTTCAAACATGCTATTTTAAGCCTTGAATTTGAACTTGGAGCCTTGGCCTTCTTTTGAACAAATGCAGCATCTTACTTTTGCATTTTAATACACGCATTTAAGTGCTAGCTTAGGCGTGTGTTGCATGAGCATTTCGCTTGCATAAGTTTACATTATTTTGCATATTTAATTTCTGCATTTTTATCATGAATAAATTTGGCTTATTGTTCATTTAAAGATATTGTTTCATTTATGTTTGTTTAGAATATTTAAGCATGTTAGTTCTTTTAAGATTTTTAGTTTAATTAATTCATTTCAGTTTATGCATGTTTGTTCATTTAAAGTCTAAGAGCTTATTGATGTTTGTTAGTTCATTCAATTACTTTGGCTCCTTTGACACCGAGTCAAGTGATGGAAGATCAAGCAAGCTTAAAAAAGAGTAAGAAAGCTGCAAAGGAGAAGAAAAAGATGAATGTTTATGCAAGCAATCGAGAAATCAGGAAATGTCTTTCCTCTCACCAATCTTTGCTTATTTAATATTTAAAGATTATTGTTTATTGACTGACTTTCCTTCTGATTTGCCTGCATCAATTGTTTCCCTTTTGCAGGAATTTAAGGATGTGTTTCCGGAAGAAACACCGAGGGGATTGCCACCTCTTCGTGGCATTGAGCACCAGAATGACTTTATCCCAGGTGCTACTATTCCAAATCGACCAGCTTATCGAACTAACCCCGAAGAGACGAAAGAGCTTCAAAGACAAGTGACAAAATTAATGGACAAGGGTTATATTCGAGAGAGTCTGAGTCCGTGTGCTGTTCCGGTACTGTTAGTGCCGAAGAAAGATGGGTCTTGGAGGATGTGCGTAGATTGTAGAGCTGTGAATTAGATTACAATTAAGTATCGTCATCCTATTCCCAGACTTGATGATACGTTGGACGAGCTTTGTGGAGTCGTCATCTTCTCCAAAATTGACCTAAAGAGTGGATATCATCAGATTCGCATGCGAGAAGGCGATGAATGGAAGACAGCCTTCAAAACGAAGCTAGGTTTGTCCGAATGGTTAGTAATGCCTTTTGGCTTAACTAATGCACCTAGTACTTTTATGCGATTGATGAATCATGTTCTGCGATCTTTTATTGGAAAGTTTTGTGTTGTATATTTTGACGACATTTTGATTTATAGCAAGACTTTGCAGGATCATGTAGAACATTTGAGAGTTGTTTTACAAACTTTGCGAGAAGAAAGATTGTTTGGTAACATAGAGAAATGTGTGTTTTGTACTGACAAACTTACATTTCTTGGTTACATTGTTAGTGCACAGGGTGTTGAAGTCGATCCTGAGAAGATAAAGGCAATTCAGGAATGGCCACAACCGACATCGATTACTCAGGTTAGATCTTTTCATGGCTTAGCTAGTTTCTATCGTCGGTTTGTTCCTAACTTCAGTTCTATTACCGCACCCTTAACAGGGATTATTAAGAAGAATTCTAGCTTTTTATGGGGTAAAGAACAAGAAGATGCCTTTTTGAAAATTAAGGATTGTTTAACGAAGTCACCTGTGTTAGCCTTACCTAACTTTGATAAAACTTTTGAAATTGAATGTGATGCTTCTGGAGTTGGTATAGGCGCTGTGCTAATGCAGGAAAAAAGGCCCATTGCATACTTTAGTGAAAAGCTTAGTGGAGCAACATTGAATTATCCAGTCTACGACAAGGAGATGTATGCACTAATTCGGGCATTGGAGACATGGCAACATTACTTGTTGCCTAAGGTGTTTGTGATTCACACTGATCATGAGGCTTTACGATATATCACAGGTCAGCATAAATTGAATAAACGACATGCTAAACGGGTTGAATTTTTAGAGTCTTTTCCTTATGTCATTCGTTACAAAAAGGGTAAAGATAATGTCGTTGCTGATGCTTTATCACGTAGATATGTGCTTTTGAATTACCTTGACTCACATTTGATTGGATTTGCATATATACGTGACTTGTATGTTGATGATTCTGATTTTAGAGATAAGTATAATGCTTGTGAGAAAGGTGCAGATGGAAAGTTTTACAAGCATGATGGTTATCTTTTCAAAGAAAATAGGATATGCATTCCACAGGGTTCAATGCGTGATATTCTGATCCGTGAAGCACATGAGGGCGGATTGATGGGTCACTTTGGAGTCACCAAGACGTTACAAACATTGAAAGAACATCTATTTTGGCCTAAGATGCGTAGAGACGTTGAAAGGTACTGTGAACGTTGTGTGACATGTAAGAAAGCAAAATCGAAGGTTTCACCACATGGTATATACTTACCTCTACCTATTCCTGATTCCCCTTGGACTGATATTTCAATGGATTTTGTTTTGGGATTGCCTCGAACTAGAAATGGTAGAGATAGTGTCTTTGTTGTGGTTGATAGATTCTCTAAGATGGCACATTTCACTGCATGCCATAAGACTGATGATGCTGTTAATGTGGCTAACTTATTATTTAGAGAGATTGTTCGATTACTTGGTATTCCTAGGTCAATTGTTTCTGACAGGGATGTTAAGTTTCTGAGTCATTTCTGGAGGATTCTTTGGAGCAAAATAGGTACAAAACTCATGTTTTCTACTACTTGTCATCCCCAGACTGATGGACAAACTGAGGTTGTTAATCGTGTTTTATCTACTTTGTTGCGTTCCATCATTAAAAAGAACATTAGGATTTGGGAAGATTGTTTGCCACATGTTGAGTTGCGTATAATCGTGTTATACATTCTGCTACTAAGATGTCACCATTTGAGGTTGTTTATGGTTTTAACCCTATTACGCCTCTAGATTTGTTACCTTTGCCACAGGAACAAGTGACGAACAGAGACGGTCAAGCGAAAGCAGAATATGTGAAGAAGTTGCATCAACAGGTGAAGGAGAATTTAGAACAAAGGACTCAACAGTACGAAAAGCAAGCAAATAAGGGAAGAAAGTGAGTCACCTTTGATGTTGGTGATTGGGTTTGGGTTCACTTCCGAAAGGAACGATTTCCATCCCAAAGGCGGTCTAAGTTGTTACCGCGAGGAGATGGTCCTTTTCAGGTGTTGGAGAAAGTGAATGACAACGCCTACAAGATAGACTTACCGGGCGAGTACACTGTAAGTGCCACATTTAATGTTTCTGATTTAACCCCGTATGATATTTCTGTAGATTTGAGGTCAAATCCTTTTCAAGAAAGGGGGGATGATGTGAGCACATCATGTCAAGTTCAACAGGTTGATCTGGAGGTCTTACCATCAGGACCTATCACACGTTCTAAGGCAAAGAAATACAGGGAAGCTCTTTTCCTTACTTGTGCTAACATTTCAGATTCATTTGAGAATGTTCATGCCTTAGAATATGTTGTTTATAATGTGTTGCATGCTGATATGTGACATATTTAGATATATATTAGTATGTGTGTTTACTTATGTATATACTATGTTAATTATGTTTGCATTTGGTTTTAAGTGTGTATGTGTGGTTAAAATAAGACTATAAGGCCTTTTAGATGTGTTTGCCTTGTTCTAATATAGATACTTAGGAGAACCTTAGCTCAAGTAGGCATACCCAGCTCATCTCCAGCTCAGGAGAGCGTATGCAGTTCAATACCAGCTCAAGTGGATTATATTTAGCTCAGAAGAAGCTCAATGGTGTGCACGCAGCTCACCTTAGCTCAGGGCAGCTCAGAGGCTTAGCTCCCAGCTCCATTTAGCTCCTAACACTCTTAGCTAGTTCGTTTCAGCTCATCTCCATTTCCAGCTCAACTCAACTCAAGTTGAAGTGACCTACAACAGCTGAAACCTATCGTACACGAAGAGCAGGTGTCCTACGCATGTGCCATGCATGTGAGGCCCACATAGCACCCTTTTCCACAAGTTTGGGCGTCCAAAAGCAAGCAAGCCAAACAAGGCCCTTGCTTTGAAGACCAATCAGCAACATTGGATAAGAATGAGTGGTTTCTTATTCAAATTCAAACATTAAACACATGTTTAATGTGTTTTAAGTGCCAAAACATGTGGCTAAGGATATTAGGAGCCTAGGAGAAGTTATTTGAGCATTTAAATTTTAATTTTCGTTTGAATTAAGGCCACAAATTCAAATTTGGCCAACTTCTCCTTTATTCCTATATATTTACTTAATTTTGTAAAGACAAGGGTAGACATTTTATGAATAAAATCACTTGTGAGATTTTCTCTCAATTTCAGTTTTTCATTGAACTTTTCTTGACAAATTCAGACTTTGTTTGAGTGTGTCAAATCCTTGATACTTCGGGTTCCTAGATCGCTATCTAGAGGGTCCAAGTCCGTTGACGAAAAACGTATTCGATTCGGGTCCGCTCAATATATTGTTCGGGTTCTTTCGAGTTCAACGTCGTTGTTATTTCCCAGCAACTTAAACATCCAATTCTGCCATTTTGGACGTTTTAATGCTTCCATGAAAGCCTTCGGAGCATTTCATCTTCATTAAACTCCAGAAACTGCCAGAATTCCTTCATCCCTTTTCTTCTTTGTTTCAGTTTTTTTTTCTTTGTTTTCTTATTGTTTTAACATGATTCTAACATCCATAATGTTGTGTTTATTGCAGAGACTTGCTTGCTATTATCCTAGATCCGTTTCAAACAAGGATCGTTGTTTTTGAAGCAACAAAACTCCCCCATATCACTTCAATTATCACCACTTAAGGGAGAGTAATGGTGGGAATTAAAACAACACTTTATGAGGGAATTCAAGGAATATCTATCAACTTGTTCAGCATTTTTGGATTGGATACGAGCATATTTGAGTCTTGAGACAGTACATGTTGGATATTCAATTCGGGAATAGTCACAAGATGCTTCTTCCAAATATTCAAGAGACCATTCAATTGTTGAATTCAATGCTTTATCAACAACCCATTAAAGGAGGATGAATGAAAACTTAATCAAGCATCAGCCCAAGGGTTTCTACATGTGGATGATATGTATGTCTACATTCATTCAAAGAATGTCCACTTTCATCCTTCTAGATCAAACTTTTTAGCTGTCAATCAGAGATGGGATAACCTACAAATTAATAGGCCTTTAACACTAGAATAATGAGTTTTTAATCTTTGTCTAGGTCAATAAATTTGTTGTTGTCTTACACCCATGAATAGGCACTCATTCCATTATAAAAGATACAACTTTTGGCATATATTACAACTTGAGAGTGTTTCTCTTTTATAGTTCTTTTTGAACTTTATCGGCTTGCAAGATTGTTTTTGTGGCATTCATCCCTATCCATTTCTCTTATATTGTTGGTTCCTAGTTCTTATAACTAGAGGGTCACAATCCATTAAACTTTCACCCAAGTAACGGTTTAAAAATTCTTAAGGAACGGGTCTTCAGTTTTTAGTGTTGGTTCCTCCTTCGTTTACACCGCACCATCAATTACATTTTTTCTCATCACTTCCATCATCCATAAATCTATATTTTCCATACTTCAACCTAAACATAATAACCATCTTATCATCATTCCATTTTGCCATACTATCAATTCATTTCATATCATTTTGTAAGTTCTATTTCAAAATTCCTATTTTTCATCTCAGTTACTTACTAGAATCACTATCGGGTAATCACAAATACAAATTCGGATATTCTGCAACCAGATTTGTATCAAGAGGGGTCATTAATCATGACATATAATCAAAGAGAGGGAACGTTCACCATGACATGCAATCGAAGAGAGGGGTCATTCATCACAGCATACACTCAAACAGAGGGGTCATCGATCATGATATACGCTCAAAGGGAGGGACCGTTAATTATGACACACACTTGAATGGAGGGTAATTCATCTCGACATACGCTCAAAGAGAAGGGTTGTCCATCATGGTATACGCTCTAAGAAAGGGACCGTTCATTATGACAAGCACTCGAAGAGAGGAGTCATTCATTGCGAGATACGCTCAAAGAGAGAGTCGTCCATCATGGTATACGCACAAATGGAGGGACCGTTCATTATGACAGGCAGTCGAAGAGAGGGGTCATTCATCGCGACATACGTTCAAAGAGAGGGGTCGTCCATAACGGTATTCGCTATAGGAAAGGATCGTTCATTATGACATGCACTCGAAGAGAGGGTTCATTCATCGCAACGTACGCTTAAAGAGATGGGTCGTTCATCACGGCATATGCTCAAAGAGAGGGACTGTTCATTGTGATATACGCTCGAAGAGAGAGTTCATTCACCGTGACATATACTCGAAGAGAGGGGTCGTCCATCACAATATACGCTCTAAGAAAGTGACCTTTCATTATGACATACAATCGAAGATATGGGTCATTCATCGCAACATACGCTCAAAGAGAGGGGTCGTCCTTCACGGTATACGCTCAAAGAGAGGGACCACTTATTATGACTTACGCTTTAAAAGAAGGGTCATTCACGGTGACATACGCTCAAAGAGATGGGTCGTCCATCACGGTATACGCTCTAATAAAGGGACCATACGCTATGACATGTACTTGAAGAGAAGGGTCATCCATCGCGACATACACTCAAAGAGAGAGACCGTTCATTGTGACATGCACTCGAAGAGAGGGGTAAGTCATCGCGACATACAGTCAAAGAGAGGGATCGTCTAGCATGGTATACACTCAAAGGGAGAGACCGTTCATTATGACATGCACTCGAAGAGAAGACTCATTCATTGCGACATACCCCCAAAGAGAGGGGTCGTCCACCACAGTATACTCTCTAAGAAAGGGACCGTTCATTATGACATGCACTCGAAGAGTGGAGTCATTCATCGTGACATACGCTCAAAGGGAGGGATAGTTCATTATGGCATGCCGTCGAAGAGAGGGGTCATTCATCGTGACATATGTTCAACAAGTGGGGTCATCCATCCTGGTATACACTCTAAGAAAAGTACCGTTCATTGTGGCATACACTCGAAGTGAGGGATCATTCATCGCGACGTACACTCAAAGAGAGGGGTCATCCATCACAGTATACGCTCATTCAACGTGACATATGCTCAAAGAGAGGCGTTTTCCATCACGGTATACGCTCTAAGAAAGGGACCAATCATTATGACATACACCCGAAGAGAGGAGTCATTCATCGCGACATATGCTCAAAGAGAGGGGTCGTCCGTCATGGTATACGCTCAAAGAGAGGGGTCATTCATCGCGACGTATGCTTAAAGAGAGGGTTGATGTGAGAACGTTTATGCCACCCAACAAAGCAACTTCAACATTCATGGGAGTTTATTTTTCATTTGTTACATATTGATGTGTAACATTTTTTTCTTATATTTAGTATGTCTATATTATGCTAAGTATGTTTTAGAGATTGGATTGATAGTTTTTGTATTGTTTCCAACTAGTTTGAGAGTCAATGTGAGTTATTGAATAAGTTTGCAAGTGTTTACACCTTATAATTATGTTTCCATTAAGTTTACATTACTTTGATGGATTCTTGTGATGTTTACATGTAGGAACATAGGAGAACAACAGCTCAAGAGAGTGTATGTAGCTCAACTCTAGCTCAAGCGAGTGTATGCAACTGAACACAAGCTCATGTGAGTTCTATTCATCTCAGAAGAAGACCAATGGAGTGCACGCTGCTAACCTTAGCTCGAGGAAGCTCAAAGGCTTAGCTCTAAGCTCAAGTTAACTCCTAACACTCTTAGCTAGCTCGTTTCAGCTCAACTCCATTTCCAGCGCAACTTAACTCAAGCTGAAGTGACATACAACAGTTGAAACCTATCCTACACGAAGAGAAGGTGTACTAGACATGTGCCATGCATGTGGGACCCACATGGCAGCCTTGTGCACATATTTGGGCGTGTAAATGCAAGCAAGCCAAAAAAGGCCCTTGCTTTTGAAGACCAAAACGCCTAGGGGATAAGAATGGGTGGTTTTGTGTTCAAAACATTTAATACATGTTAAATGTGTTTTATGTGCCAAATCACTTGACAGAAATTAAATGGAGCCTAGAGTGGCTTATTTTAGTTATTTTCGTTCAAATAATGGCCACACATTTGAATTTTGGCCAACACCTTTCGTCTCCTATATATTTCTCTATTTTGTAAACATAAGGTTAGACACTTGTGAAATAAAAATTACTCTGAGATTTTTCCCTTATTTAATTCTTTTTAGAACTTTTTTGACTTTCAAACTATTTTATTGTCATTTTAATACTTCGGGTTCCTAGATCGCTTTCTAGAGGGTCCAAGTCCTTCTAACGTTAAACAGATTCGATTCGGGTTTGCTCAATAAATTGTGCAGGTTCTTTCGAGTTTAGCGTTTCATTTTAAATCCAGCAAAAAATTGACCATTGTTGAATGTTCGAGTTACTGCCAGGGATGTTTTTTTGAAGCGTTCATCTTCTTCGTTTTGAAATTCATCAAAACGCAATCTCATTCTTATTTTTTCTTTTAATTTTCGTTCGTCTTTTTAATTCCTTATTTTATCATGAATATATTTTGAGTAATTGTTGTTTTCATGTTGTTCTTGTTGCAAGAACGTGATTACAACAATCCTAGGTCCGTAACATACGAAGAAAGTCCATTTCGACAGGCTACTTCGTTTCAGGGGTTGTCCATCATAATATACGCTCAAAGAGAGGGATCGTTCATTATCGCATACGCTCGAAGAGAGGGCTCATTCACAGGGACATATGCTAACAGAGAGGGTTTTACATCACGGTATACACTAGAAGAAAGGGATCTTTCTTTATGACATGCACTCGAAGAGAGGGATCATTCATCGTGATATATGCTAAAAAGGGAGGGGTCGTACATCACGGTATACGCTCAAAGAGTGACCATTCTCCATGACATGCACTCAAAGAGAGGGGTCATTCACCGTGATATACGCTCAAAGAGTGGGGTCATCCATCATTGTATACGCTCTAAGAAAAGGACCATTCATTATGACATGCACTCGAAGAGAGGAATACACTCAAGAGAGGGGTCATTCATCGCGACATACACTCAAAGAGAAAATTCGTCCATCACGTATACGCTCTAGGAAAGGGATCGCTGATTTTGACATGCACTCGAAGAGAGGGGTCATTCATCGCGACAAACGCTTAAAGAGAGGGGTCGTCCATCATGGTATACTCTCAGAGAGAGGGACCGTTTAACATGACAAGGATAGTTCATTATGACATGCACTCAAAAGGAGGGGTAATTCATCGCGACATACGCTCAAATAGGAGTCGTCCATCACGGTATACGCTTAAAGTGAGGAACCGTTTGCCATAACATGCACTCGAAGAGAAGGGTCATTCATCGCAACAAACGCTCAAAGATATGGTTCGTCCATCATAGTATACGTTCTAAGAAAGGGACTGATACGCTCCAACTCTCCAAAGATGCTTGTAGAGAGAAGCTTTGATTGCTCGGACCTTAGAATGCAAGCAAGCCTTGTTGTATCATGCTTGTTTCCAGAACAAAAGAATGTTAAAAGGTGTTGGAAATAAGATAAGGATGATTCAAGAAGGTGTTATAGTGTGGGGGATGTTGATGGTTGATTAAGGAAGGAAATAGAGGTGTTTAAGTGATGTAAATGATATGAAAGGATATGTAAAGGGCTGGTGAAGAATGGTGGACGAAAATGGAAGATGGATGGTGATTAGGGGGTGTTGGAATGATAGTATTCAAAGGGGAAAAGATTGAACTTATGTTATAGGAACATAAACCCAATCTAGTTGCAACTCTGAGGGTGGGAGATGCACTTAGACCTCTTGGAAATGTAATTCCGGAAACCTAAAGTATAAAAGGATGGAGGGTGACGCCACAAATCAAAGAGATGATTAGATAAGTCGATAATGTTCTAAAAAGAACAAGAATGAGAGATCAACTCACAAATTAAATAATCTGATTCAAAGTTGTGTTTGTAATGCCAAAATGGCTACATATTTATAGGAAATGAAAGGGTGTGGATAAGGGACATTTCCCTTTGAAAGGGTGGCCGAATAGTGGCCTTGGTGTCTATTCAATTGGTGGTGTTCCCTCTTTAAACGTTCGGTTGAATGGTGTCTCCTCCAAATAATTGTTATAACTTTTCGGTTTAAAATTCGAGCTTGCACGGTTTTTAGTAAATTGGACATATTTTGAGTTCCCGATACCGGATTGATGAGATTCAACATGCTCTGGAAAGAGAAAAGAGAGAGGAACAACTTTCATGAAGACACCAAAGTCCAATTCTACTAGTATCTTTCTCGAAATCGGCACACAAGTGGACCATCATGAATTTGCCCAATGAAGAGTTCTATCTCATTGTTTTAGCGCCCAAACCATGTTTCCCTCCATGTTGGTCGGTTGTGTCTCTTGGGGAGGGAACATGTCCTTTCCATGGTTGAGCTGAAGGTTGTAGGGTGAGCTAAGATGACCTGGATGAACTAAGGTTGAGCTAGGTTGAGCTGAGCTAGCTAGCTGATTTAGCTAGTTGAAAGTTCACCATCTTTGAGTGATGATTTGAGTTGAACGGCTAAACCCTAGCTGAGTGAACTTATCCTTAGGGCCATAATACTCTCTTCAATCCATAAGAGTGTGTAGGAGCTGATCCGAATCCCATATAGATGGAAATTCACCATTTGTCGTTTTGAGCTCATTCTGAATTCGTAAACTGGAATGAAGCTAGCATCCACTTTATTACGCTCAAAGAGAAGGTTCATCCATCACGATATAGGCTCTAGGAAAGGGACCGCTGATTTTGACATGCACTCAAAGAGAGGGGTCGTCCATCATGGTAACTCTCAGAGAGAGAGACCGTTCAACATGACAAGCACTCGAATAGGGGAGTCAGTCATCGCAACATACACTCAAAGAGAGGGACGGTTCAGATCATGGCTACTTCCATGTCTTTATAATAATCCTCAACACTACGATTGCCTTGTGTAAGGTTTTGAAGCTTGTTAAACAACTCTCTATGGTAGTGAGTTGGAATGAATCTTCTACGCATCACAACTTTCATCTCATTCCAAGCAGAAATAGGATGTTCACCATTGCGTCTCCTGCTAGATGTCAATTGATCCCACCATATAAGTGCATAATCCGTAAACTCAATGGCTGCGAGTTTTACCTTTTTAAGCTCTGAATAGTTATGACACTCAAAGATGTGTTCAACCTTCTTTTCTCATGCGAGGTATGCTTCTGGATCCGTTCTTCCTTGAAAAGGAGGAATGGTAATTTTGATGTTGTTGAGATTATCATCCACTCTTGGACGTGCTCTTTGGCCTTGTTGTTCCATACTATAGAGATGATTGATCAAGTTCATGCACATCATCATCCCCTTCAGGATGATACTCCTCATTACCATGATAAGCTTGTGAAATTTCAAGTTGATCAATTCGTTCTAATAAGGGCTCCAATTGTTGTTGAATCATCTTTGCCATTGCTTGTAGCAATGCTTGATTTTGCAAATTGGGAACTCCTTCACCACCGTGACCAGATCTTTGTGAAATGATTAGATAAAAAAAAATTTAAACCTTACCAACACAAATCCTCACCTTTCCACTCCAAAGAAAATGCACTCACACCCGTGTTTCTCCCGGGATAGGCTTTTCCCCTTAATGCACACTCTTGCCTTTTACCACTCTTGCTCTCTTTTCTAAGTCCGTAGAGAACTTACTCAAGGCTTAACAAGCTTTCTTTGTGGAATTCGGCTAAAACAAAATGGTTAGGAAAAGAAAATAAGAAATAGGTATTAAACGGATGGTAAAAAAAGATAAAATATGAATCCGAAGAAAATGTGATAAAAATACAACCCAAACCTTTTTTCACTTTTAAGATATGATCCCTCCCTCTTGAACTTTTTTTCTTTTTTTGAGATTCTGGACTTTTTTTTGCAATTTTTTTGACATTTTTTTTGTTTTCTAACCCGAGATAGAGAAAAAAAACAAAATGCTTACTGAATCGCCAATGCTTTGATTACCAATTGATATGAATCCGGTTGCGGAATATCCGAATTTATATATGTGATTGCACGATCGTGATTCTAGTAAGTAATTGATATGATTACAAGATGATACGACAATGGTATGATGATAAGTTGATTGTTGTGTTTAGGATGAAATATGGAAAATATGGATGTATGGTTGATGAAAATGAAAAGATGAAATGTAATTGATGGTGCGGTGTAAACAAAGGAGGAACCAAAACTAAAAAGTGAAGACCCGTTCCTTAAGAATTTTTAAACTGTGACTTGGGTGAAAGGCTAATGGATGCGACCCTCTAGTTATATGAACTAGGAACCAACAATATAAAAAAATGAAAAGGGATTAATTCCACAAGAACAATCTTGCAAGCCGATAAAGTTCAAAAAGAACTATAAAAGAGAACACTCTCAAAGTTTAATATATGCCAAAAGTTGTTCCTTTTACAATGAAATGAGTGCCTATTTATAGGTGTAAGACAACAACAAATTGATTAGCCTAGACAAAGATTAAAGACTCATTATTCTGGTGTTCAAGGCCTATTAATTTGTAGGTTATCCTATCTCCAATTGACAGCCAAAAAAGTTTGATCTAACAAGGATGAATGTGGACATTCGTAGGATGAATGTAGACATACATATCATCCACATGGAGAAACTCTTGGGCTAATGAACTTGATTAAGTTGTCATTCATCCTCCTTTAACGGGCTGTTGATAAAGCATTAAATTCAGCAATTGAATGGCCTCTTGAATTTGATGAACAAGCATCTTGTGACTATTCCCGTACTGAATTTCCAGCATGCACTGTCTTCACTAATTTAATCATATCTTAAGCTCCTGATATCGGATTGAGGTGATTCAAAGTGCGTTGGAAAGTTAAGATTCGAACGGAATCTCTATAAAACCCATTTAGACATGCACGTTTTAATTGCATCAAAATGATAACTAAATTTTATTAAAATCAAATTTTATGATGTCAAATATTTAATTATTAGCTTTTGAACAAAATTATACTGATTAATCTGAAATTTTCAGAATTTTACTCGGTTAAAATTAGACCGGAATCTCTATAAAGCCCATTTAGACATGCACGTTTTAATCCCAACAAAACGATAACCAAATGTTATTAAATCAAATTTTATGAGTTTAAATATTTAATTATGGGGTTTGAACAAAATTAGACAGATTAATCTCAAATTTTAAGGTTTTTACACGGTCAAAATTCGAACAGATTCTCTATAGAGCACATTTAGACATACTCGTATTAATCGCATCAAAACGACACCCAAGTGTTATTAAATTAAATTTTATGAGTTCAAATACTTAATTATAGGCTTTTGAACAAAAATATACAGATTAATCTCAAATTTTCAGCTTTTTACTCGGTTAAAATTCGAACGAAATCTCTATAAAGCCCATTTAGATATACACGTTTTAAGCGCATCAAAACGACAACCAAATTTTATTAAAATCAAATTTTATGATTTCAAATATTTAATTATTAGCTTTTGAACAAAATTATACAGATTAATCTGAAATTTTCAGAATTTTACTCGGTTAAAATTAGAACGAAATCTCTATAAAGCCCGTTTAGATATGCACGTTTTAATCCCAACAAAACGACAACCAAATTTTATTAAAATCAAATTTTATGATTTAAAATATTTAATTATTCGCTTTTGAACAAAATTATACTGATTAATCTGAAATTTTAAGAATTTTACTCGGTTAAAATTAGAATGGAATCTCTATAAAGCCCATTTAGACATGCACGTTTTAATCGCATCAAAACGACAACCAAATTTTATTAAAATCAAATTTTATGATTTCAAATATTTAATTATTAGCTTTTGAACAAAATTATACAGATTAATCTGAAATTTTCAGAATTTTTCTCGAATAAAATTAGAACGGAATCTCTATAAAGCCTATATAGACATGCAAGTTTTAATCCCAACAAAACGAAAACCAAATGTTATTAAATCAAATTTTATGAGTTTAAATATTTAATTATGGGCTTTTGAACAAAATTATAAAGATTAATCTCAAATTTTAAGGTTTTTAGTCGGTTAAAATTTGAACGGATTCTCTATAGAGCACATTTAGACATGCTCGTATTAATCGCATCAAAACGACAACCAAATTTTATTAACTCAAATTTTATGAGTTCAAATAGTTAATTATAGGCTTTTGAACAAAATTATACAGATTAATCTCAAATTTTCAGCTTTCTACTCGGTTAAAATTGGAACGGAATCTCTATAAAGCCCATTTAGACATGCACGTTTTAATCGCCTCAAAACGAAAACCAAATGTTATTAAATTATATTTTATGAGTTCAAATAGTTAATTATAGGCTTCTGAACAAATTATACATATAAATCTCAAATTTTCAGCTTTTTAATCAGTGGAAATTCGAACGGAATCTCTATAAAGCCCATTTAGGCATGCACATTTTAATCGCATCAAAACGACAACCAAATTTTATTAAAATCAAATTTAATGATTTTAAATAATTAATTATTAGCTTGAGAACAAAATTATATAGATTAATCTTAAATTTTTTGTATTTTACTCGGTTAAAATTAGAACGGAATCTCTATAAAGCCCATTTAGACATGCACGTATTAATCCCAACAAAACGACAACCAAATGTTATTAAATCAAATTTTATGAGTTTAAATATTTAGTTATGGGCTTTTAAACAAAATTATACAGATTAATCTCAAAATTTTATGATTTAAAATATTTAATTATTCTTTTAAACAAAATTATACTCGGTTAAAATTTGAACGGATTCTCTATAGAGCATATTTAGACATGCTCGTATTAATCGCATCAAAACGACAACCAAATTTTATTAAAATCAAATTTTATGATTTAAAATATTTAATTATTCGCTTTTGAACAAAATTATACAGATTAATCTGAAATTTTAAGAATTTTACTCGGTTAAAATTAGAACGGAATCTCTATAAAGCCCATTTAGACATGCACGTTTTAATCGCATCAAAACGACAACCAAATGTTATTAAATTATATTTTATGAGTTCAAATAGTTAATTATAGGCTTCTGAACAAATTATACAGATTAATCTCAAATTTTCAACTTTTTAATCGGTGGAAATTCGAACGGAATCTCTATAAAGCCCATTTAAGAATGCACATTTTAATCGCATCAAAACGACAACCAAATTTTATTAAAATCAAATTTAATGATTTTAAATAATTAATTATTAGCTTCAGAACAAAATTATACAGATTAATCTGAAATTTTCAGAATTTTACTCGGTTAAAATTAGACCGGAATCTCTATAAAGCCCATTTAGACATGCACGTTTTAATCCCAACAAAACGACAACCAAATGTTATTAAATCAAATTTTATGAATTCAAATAGTTAATTATAGGCTTGTGAACAAAATTATACTTATTAATCTCAAATTTTCTGCTTTTTACTCCGTTAAAATTCGAACGGAATCTCTATAAAGCCCATTTAGACATGCACGTTTTAATCGCATCAAAACGATAACCAAATTTTACTAAAATCAAATTTTATGATTTCAAATATTTAATTATTAGATTTTGAACAAAATTATACAGATTAATCTTAAATTTTCAGAATTTTACTCGGTAATAATTAGAACGGAAATTCTATAAAGCCCATTGAGACATGCACGTTTTAATCCAAACAAAACGACAACCAAATGTTATTAAATCAAAATTTTATGAGTTTAAATATTTAATTATGGGCTTTTGAACAAAATTATACAGATTAATCTCAAATTTTAAGGTTTTTACTCGGTTAAAATTTGAACGGATTCTCTACAGAGCACATTTAGACATGCTCGTGTTAATCGCGTCAAAACGACAACCAAATGATATAAAATTAAATTTTATGAGTTTAATTAGTTAATTATATGCTTTTGAACAAAATTATAGAGATTAATCTCAAATTTTTAGAATTTTACTCGGTTAAAATTAGAACGAAATCTCTATAAAGCCCATTTAGACATGCACGTTTTAATCCCAACAAAACGATAACCAAATGTTATTAAATCAAATTTTATGAGTTTAAATATTTAATTATGGGCTTTTGAACAAAATTATACATATTAATATCAAATTTTAAGGTTTTTACTCCGTTAAAATTTAAACGGATTCTCTATAGAGCATATTTAGACATGCTCGTATTAATCGCATCAAAACGACAACCAAATGTTATTAACTTAAATTTTTTGAGTTCAAATAGTTAATTATAGGCTTTTGTACAAAATTATACAGATTAATCTCAAATTTTCAGCTTTTTACTTGGTTAAAATTGGAATGGAATCTCTATAAAGCCCATCTAGACATGCACGTTTTAATCGCGTCAAAACGACAACCAAATTTTATTAAAATCAAATTTTAAGATTTCAAATATTTAATTATTAGCTTTTGAGCAAAATTATACAGATTAATCTAAAATTTTAAGAATTTTACTCGGTTAAAATTAGAAAGGAATCTCTATAAAGCCCAATTTGACATGCATGTTTTAATGCAAACAAAATGACGACCAAATGTTATTAAATCAAATTTTATGAGTTTAAATATTTATTTATGGGCTTTTGAACAAAATTATACAGATTAATCTCAAATTTTAAGGTTTTTACTCGGTTAAAATTCGAACGGATTCTATAGAGAACATTTAGACATGCTTGTATTAATCGCATCAAAACGATATCCAAATGTTATTAAATTAAATTTTATGAGTTCAAATAGTTAATTATAGGCTTTTGAACAAAATTATACAGATTAATCTCAAATTTTCTACTTTTTACTCGGTGAAATTCGAACGGAATCTCTATAAAGCCTATTTAGACTTGCACGTTTTAATCGTATCAAAACGAAAACCAAATTTTATTAAAATCAAATTTTATGATTTCAAATATTTAATTATTAGCATTTGAACAAAATTATACAGATTAATCTGAAATTTTCAGAATTTTACTCGGTTAAAATTCGAAAGGAGTCTCTGTAAATCCCATTTAGACATGCACGTTTTAATCCCAACAAAACGACAACCAAATGTTATTAAATCAAATTTTCTGAGTTTAAATATTTATTTATGGGCTTTTGAACAAAATTATACAGATTAATCTCAAATTTTAAGGTTTATACTCTGTTAAAATTCGAACGGATTCTCTATAGAGCACATTTAGACATGCTCGTATTAATCGCATCAAAACGACAACCAAATTTTATTAAATTAAATTTTATGAGTTTAAATAGTTAATTATAGGCTTCTAAACAAAATTATACAAATTAATCTCAAATTTTCAGCTTTTTACTCGTTTAAAATTCGAACAGAATCTCTATAAAGCCCATTTAGACATGCACGTTTTAATCGCATCAAAACGACAACCAAATTTTATTAAAATCAAATTTTATGATTTAAAAGATTTAATTATTCGCTTTTGAACAAAATTATACAGATTAATCTGAAATTTTAAGAATTTTACTCGGTTAAAATTAGAACGGAATCTCTATAAAGCCCATTTAGACATGCACGTTTTAATCGCATCAAAACGACAACCAAATGTTATTAAATTATATTTTATGAGTTCAAGTAGTTAATTATAGGCTTCTGAACAAATTATACAGATTAATCTCAAATTTTCAACTTTTTAATCGGTGGAAATTCGAACGGAATCTCTATAAAGCCCATTTAGGAATGCACATTTTAATCGCATCAAAACGACAACCAAATTTTATTAAAATCAAATTTAATGATTTTAAATAATTAATTATTAGCTTCAGAACAAAATTATACAGATTAATCTGAAATTTTCAGAATTTTACTCGGTTAAAATTAGACTGGAATCTCTATAAAGCCCATTTAGACATGCACGTTTTAATCCCAACAAAACGACAACCAAATGTTATTAAATCAAATTTTATGAATTCAAATAGTTAATTATAGGCTTGTGAACAAAATTATACTTATTAATCTCAAATTTTCTGCTTTTTACTCCGTTAAAATTCGAACGGAATCTCTATAAAGCCCATTTAGACATGCACGTTTTAATCGCATCAAAACGATAACCAAATTTTACTAAAATCAAATTTTATGATTTCAAATATTTAATTATTAGATTTTGAACAAAATTATACAGATTAATCTTAAATTTTCAGAATTTTACTCGGTAATAATTAGAACGGAAATTCTATAAAGCCCATTGAGACATGCACGTTTTAATCCAAACAAAACGACAACCAAATGTTATTAAATCAAAATTTTATGAGTTTAAATATTTAATTATGGGCTTTTGAACAAAATTATAAAGATTAATCTCAAATTTTAAGGTTTTTAGTCGGTTAAAATTTGAACGGATTCTCTATAGAGCACATTTAGACATGCTCGTATTAATCGCATCAAAACGACAACCAAATTTTATTAACTCAAATTTTATGAGTTCAAATAGTTAATTATAGGCTTTTGAACAAAATTATACAGATTAATCTCAAATTTTCAGCTTTCTACTCGGTTAAAATTGGAACGGAATCTCTATAAAGCCCATCTAGACATGCACGTTTTAATCGCGTCAAAACGACAACCAAATTTTATTAAAATCAAATTTTATGATTTCAAATATTTAATTATTAGCTTTTGAGCAAAATTATACAGATTAATCTAAAATTTTAAGAATTTTACTCGGTTAAAATTAGAAAGGAATCTCTATAAAGCCCAATTTGACATGCACGTTTTAATGCAAACAAAATGACGACCAAATGTTATTAAATCAAATTTTATGAGTTTAAATATTTATTTATGGGCTTTTGAACAAAATTATACAGATTAATCTCAAATTTTAAGGTTTTTACTCGGTTAAAATTCGAACGGATTCTATAGAGAACATTTAGACATGCTTGTATTAATCGCATCAAAACGATATATCCAAATGTTATTAAATTAAATTTTATGAGTTCAAATAGTTAATTATAGGCTTTTGAACAAAATTATACAGATTAATCTCAAATTTTCTACTTTTTACTCGGTGAAATTCGAACGGAATCTCTATAAAGCCTATTTAGACTTGCACGTTTTAATCGCATCAAAACGAAAACCAAATTTTATTAAAATCAAATTTTATGATTTCAAATATTTAATTATTAGCTTTTGAACAAAATTTTACAGATTAATGTGAAATTTTCAGAATTTTACTCGGTTAAAATTCGAAAGGAGTCTCTGTAAATCCCATTTAGACATGCACGTTTTAATCCCAACAAAACGACAACCAAATGTTATTAAATCAAATTTTCTGAGTTTAAATATTTATTTATGGGCTTTTGAACAAAATTATACAGATTAATCTCAAATTTTAAGGTTTTTACTCTGTTAAAATTCGAACGGATTCTCTATAGAGCACATTTAGACATGCTCGTATTAATCGCATCAAAACGACAACCAAATTTTATTAAATTAAATTTTATGAGTTTAAATAGTTAATTATAGGCTTCTAAACAAAATTATACAAATTAATCTCAAATTTTCAGCTTTTTACTCGTTTAAAATTCGAACAGAATCTCTATAAAGCCCATTTAGACATGCACGTTTTAATCGCATCAAAACGACAACCAAATTTTATTAAAATCATATTTTAAGATTTCAAATATTTAATTATTAGTTTTTGAACAAAATTATACAAATTGATCTGAAATTTTCAGAATTTTACTCGGTTAAAATTAGAACGAAATCTCTATAAAGCCCATTTAGATATGCACGTTTTAATCCCAACAAAACGACAACCAAATGTTATTAAATCAAATTTTATGAGTTTAAATATTTAATTATGGGCTTTTGAACAAAATTATATAGATTTATCTCAAATTTTAAGGTTTTTACTCGGTTAAAATTCGAACGGATTCTCTATAGAGCATATTTAGACATGCTCGTATCAATCGCATCAAAACGACAACCAAATGTTATTAAATTAAATTTTATGAGTTCAAATAGTTAATTATAGGCTTCTAAACAAAATTATACAGATTAATCTCAAATTTTCGGCCTTTTACTCGGTTAAAATTTGAACGGAATCTCTATAAAGTCCATTTAGACATGCACGTTTTAATCGCATTAAAACGACAACCAAATTTTATTAAAATCAAATTTTATGATTTCAAATATTTAATTATTAGCTTTTGAACAAAATTATACAGATTAATATAAAAAATTTTCAGAATTTTACTCGGTTATAATTAGAACGGAATCTCTATAAAGCCTATTTAAACATGCACATTTTAATTCGAACCAAACGACAACCAAATGTTATTAAATCAAATTTTATGAGTTTAAATATTTAATTATCGGCTCTTGAACAAAATTGTACTGATTAATCTCAAATTTTAAGGTTTTTACTCGGTTAAAATTCGAATGGATTCTTTATAGAGGATATTTAGACATGCTCGTATTAATCGCATCAAAACGACAACCAAATTTTATTAACTTAAATTTTATGAGTTGAAATAGTTAATTATAGGCTTTTGAACAAAATTATACAGATTAATCTCAAATTTTCAGCTTTTTACTCGATTAAAATTCAAACGGAATCTCTTTAAAGCCCATTTAGACATACACGTTTTAATCTCATCAAAACGACAACCAAATTTTATTAAAATCAAATTTTCTGATTTCATATATTTTATTATTAGCTTTTTTAGAAAATTATACAGATTAATCTGAAATTTTCAGAATTTTACTCGGTTAAAATTAGAACGCAATCTCTATAAAGCCCATTTAGACATGCACATTTTAATCCCAACAAAACGACAACCAAATGTAATTAAATCAAATTTCGTGAGTTTAAATATTTAATTATGGGCTTTTGAACAAAATTATACATATTAATATCAAATTTTAAGGTTTTTACTCGGTTAAAATTCGAAAGGATTCTCTATAGAGCACATTTAGACACGCTCGTATTAATCGCATCAAAACGACAACCAAATGTTATTAAATTAAATTTTATGAGTTCAAATAGTTAATTATAGGCTTCTGAACAAAATTATACAGATTAATCTCAAATTTTCATCTTTTTACTTGGTTAAAATTCGAACGGAATCTCTATATAGCCCAATTAGACATGCACGTTTTAATCCCAACAAAACGACAACCAAATGTTTTTAAATCAAATTTTATGAGTTTAAATATTTAATTATGGGGTTTTGAACAAAATAAAACATATTAATCTTAAATTTTTGGGTTATTACTCTGTTAAAATTCTAACGGATTCTCTATAGAGCATATTTAAACATGCTCGTATTAATTGCATTAAAACGACAACCAAATGTTATTTAATTAAATTTTATGAGTTCAAATAGTTAATTATAGGCTTTTGAACAAAATTATACAGATTAATCTCAAATTTTTAGCTTTTTACCCGGTTAAAATTCGAACGGAATCTCTATAAATCCAATTTAAACATGCACATTTTAATCGCATCAAAACGACAACCAAATTTTATTAAAATCAAATTTTATGATTTCAAATAATTAACTATTAGCTTTTGAACAAAATTATACAGATTAATCTGAAATTTTTAGAATTTTACTCGGTTATAAATAGAACGGAAACTCTATAAAGCCCATTGAGACATGCACGTTTTAAGTCGAACAAAACGACAACCAAATGTTATTAAATCAAATTTTATGAGTTTAAATATTTAATTATGGGCTATTGAACAAAATTATACAAATTAATCTCTAATTTTAAGGTTTTTACTCGGTTAAAATTCGAATGGATTCTTTATAGAGGACATTTAGACATGCTCGTATTAATAGCATCAAAACGAAAACCAAATTTTATTAACTTAAATTTTATGAGTTGAAATAGTTAATTATAGGCTTTTGAACAAAATTATACAGATTAATCTTAAAATTTCAGCTTTTTACTCGGTTAAAATTCAAACGGAATCTCTTTAAAGCCCATTTAGACATGCACGTTTTAATCGCATCAAAACGACAACCAAATTTTATGATTTCTAATATTTAATTATTAGCTTTTGAACAAAATTATATAGATTAATCTAAAATTTTATAATTTTACTCGGTTATAATTAGAACGCAATCTCTATAAAGCCCATTTAGACATGCACGTTTTAATCCTAACAAAACGACAACCAAATGTTATTAAATCAATTTCATGAGTTTAAATATTTAATTATGGGCTTTTGAACAAAATTATACATATTAATATCAAATTTTAAGGTTTTTACTCGGTTAAAATTCGAACGGATTCTCTATAAAGCACATTTAGACACGCTCGTATTAATCGCATCAAAACGATAACCAAATGTCATTAAATTAAATTTTATGAGTTCAAATAGTTAATTATAGGTTTTTGAACAAAATTATATAGATTAATCTCAAATTTTCATCTTTTTACTCGGTTAAAATTCGAACGGATTCTCTATAAAGCCAATTTAGACATGCACGTTTTATAACCCCTGAGTAAAAAAAAAGGAATGAAAGTAATGTTGTGGGGTTTCAAACCCACAACCCTCAGCTTGTTTAACCCATTACCCAACCATCTAAGCTAGTTAGCTCTTGGGAGATAATATACCTCGTCTAGCTTTTAACCTGTTCATGTTCTGGTTAAATAAAATATTAATTAGATTCAAAATTTATCTGAGATAATATCCCTCGTCTAGCTTTTAACCTGTTCATGTTCTAGTTAGAACCCTTTTAGATAAAAAAAATACCTTATCTGTTCGAAATAAACCCTCTCTCTCACCAAACTCTCCGGCCACTGCCCTGCTCGCCCACCGCCGCGCCGTGCTGAGCACCGCCACCACCGGAGTACTCGTCGTCGCACCCTGAGCCGAACCCCTCACCCGACACACGCGTTCGCCATCGTCTCCACCGCGAATCGAAGCTGGAAGCTTCGCCGTGGGTTTAGGGTTAAACCCTCGCATTTTGCTTGTTTCCAGTCACCGTCGACGTTCCTCCGGCGCGTCGACTGCCTCCCATGACCAGCGTGGGAAGGCGACCAAAACCCCACCTAGATCGCCTCCCTCCGATGCCGTTCAAGCCACCGTCGGAGACTTTTCCTGATTCAACAATCCGGTAAGTTTCGAACCGTTTTAGTGGGTTTAACGACTTGTTGTGGTTAAAAATCAGTGTTTGAAAGTATCTGAGGCCATTTCTGGGCGTTTTAGGCCGCACATGGGCTCCACTCGCCGTCGTTGGCGATTTCCGGCCACCGTGGATGGCTGCCGGGAGCCAGCCGGTCTGAACCGGTCAAACCAAGGCAAACCGGCCTTGAACCGGTCAAACCAAACTGGTCCAACCCAAATCGAACCAGTCCAACCCGAACCAAACCCGACCCGTTGACCAGGCCCGACCCGTTGACCAGACCCGACCCGTTGATCGACCTATTGACAAACTCGTTGACCAACCCATTGACCAGTGACGTCAGTGTTGACTGATGACGTCAACATTGACTGCTAACGTGGCAGTTGGCTGCTGACATGGCAGCTGACGTCAGCATTGACTGCTGACGTCAGCGTTGACTTTGACCAAAAAGTCAAAATTTTCAAAAGGTGAAGTGCATGTTATTCGGTTCAGCCTTAATCCAGCTGGTAATTCCGTCCTGTTTACGGTTCCTAGCTACGGTTAGGGTAATTTCGTCCTGATATCGGTTCCCGTGCTATAGTCGGGGTAATTCTGCCTGTTACCTAAGGTGATTCCTTAGGCCGGTACCTTTGCCCCATCGGGCTTAGGTTAATGCCTGTATTAGATACTGTTCTGGGGAACCGTATCCTGGAGATCGGTTGGGGGGGTAGTATATCATGCCATGCATTTCATGCATTGTTTTCTGATATCATTATATATTTGTTGTACCTGTGATTTTTTATGCACTGTTAGAACACACTGGGCTCCATAGCTCATACCTGTTTTCTTCCCCCTTTCAGATAACCGTAGATAGGCATCCCGGATTTGGCACTCGGAGGATCTACACCTCCCAGATTATCTTTTTGACGTAATGCTTATATCTTCCGGGTTTTTAGATATGGTGACATGTGCCTCTATTTTACTACTGTTATGCCTATATTTTGTTACTGAATGGTTTTAACTCATTATGTTTTATTACTGTGATATGGATTGTTTTATGAGTAATGTTTTAAACGCATGTTACTTTTGGAGATTAGCGGTTTATTATGATCATATGGATTATGGTCGAATTTATGATTTGATGGAACTGTCATTCTTACAGGTTATCTTGAGTTTGGGTTGAATCTTGTATTTGCTTTATATATTCGTTTTGAAAAAAAATGTAACTACTTTAGGTCGGGCTTTCTACATAGGTCGGTCTAGGGGGTTACATTTAGTTGCTATCAAAGCTTTTGGTTTTAAGATTCCCGGACTGTGATGGGTCCTAAATAAAATGTTTTCTGTTAAACCGTTTTTAATTTAATATCTGAAAGGCCATGTCACCTATATCTTTTTGTATTGTGTATGATTCTCCAGTGCCAATTCTAATCCCATAAACTCTATTCTTGTAGATTACCTGAGACTCATGAGTGTCCGTAGGGCTCACCGGACCACCCGAGGGCGTGGTCGTGCGACTAGCTTCGCCGATCCCGTAGAGGAGCCTATCAGTGGCCCTCCGCCTATTACTCCTGTAGACCCTCTCATTCCTGCTAGTACCACTGTACCGCCTGGCCCACATCCCCCTACGGGCATAAGTATGTCTACCCCGATCAGAGGGGCACCAATACCGAGCATTAAACCTACTACTACAGTGACAGATGAGACCCTTAGTAGACAGTTCCTTCAGCTGATACAGGGAGCTGTCAGAGCTTCAGGTGCTATACCAGATACTCCTATCTCTCAGATCCTGATCGCCAATGGAGTGAGGACTTTTTTTGGATCCTTGACAGGTGGTGCACCTTCTGAGGCTGAGTCATGGTTGTATGATACTAAGAGACGTATGGATCAATTGGGTTTGGATACAGCTAAGAGATATTTGGGAGTTGTGTCTATGCTCGATGGTAGTGCCCACGTTTGGTGGGAGTTTGTGGTGAGTAGTATACCCCTGATATGTTGACTTGGGTCTTCTTCAAGGAGCGGTTCAGGAACCGTTTCCTTGGTGAGCGTTATCTGAGAGAGAGGCGTCAGGACTTCAAGGACTTGATTTAGGGTACCATGACAGTGGCCGAGTATGAGTTACAATTTTTGGATCTGATGAGGTATGGTGCTGGGTTAGTGGCTACAGAGAAGGATAGGTGCGACAAGTTTCTTGAGGGTCTCCGTATTGGTATCAGAGACAGAGTAGCCATGCACCATGATACAGTATTTGAGGATCTTGTGAACCGTGCAAAGACAGTTGAGGACTTGGAGAAGCTTTCTGATAGTCAGATTATCAGGGATCAGGATCGGGATAGGGGCAGAGGTAGGGATCGCAGGAAGGACCATAACCGATCTAGGGATACGGCCATGGAAAGTCCTATAGTCGCCCTAATAAGAGGGCTCGATCTGCACCGAGTTAGAGAGGTGGTTCATACCATCGGCCTGCGGCACCTCAGGACTCTGCCGTCAGCCGAGGTGGTTCTTCTGGGTTTCTGACTGTATCAGCATGTGACTTTTGTGGTAACCTGCATAAGGGCGAGTGTAGGAAGAAGACTGGAGCATGTTTTCGATGTGGTTCTTCCGAGCACTTTCTGAGAGACTGCTCACATCCACCTTCTGCTGGTCATCCATCGACCCATCCCCCTGTGCACACTCAGACTCCTTCCCGATCTCAGACATCTATTCAGACACTTGCTACGGGGCGTTTTCAGAGTAGAGCTTCTAGGTCTGTTGCTAGATCCGATACCCGGGGCCGAGGCCATCAGAGTGTTGGACTACCTGTTTTTGAGGCTCGTCAGCCAACGATAGTTTATGCTACTAGACATCATGATGACCGAGATGAGCCAGATGTTATCGCAGGTACTTTACCATCCTTTCTGTCCCGTACTTTGCCTTGCTTGATAATGGTTCCACCCACTCCTATATATCCAAGTCAGTATCTGGTGATCTTTCGATCTCTGTTGAGGACACCGAGAGTGTTGTTACCGTTATGAGCCCCGTGGGACGATCCTTATCTGTGAATAAGGTGTTTCGGAGATGTCCCCTCGTTGTGGAAGAGGAAGTGTTTCTTGCGGATCTTATGGAACTTCCTTTACAGGAGTTCGATCTCATCCTGGGGATGGATTGGTTATCTGAGCATCGTGTTAGTCTAGACTACGAGGCCAAAAGGGCCACGTTAAGGACTCAGGATGGACGATCCGTAGTTTTGGTTGGTGAACGTCGAGGCTATCTGACCAATGTTGTATCAGTTTTGACTACTGACAGGATGATCTGTAAGGGATACGAGACCTTTATTACCTATTTCCTTAACACAAAGGGGTCTCTATCTAAGATCGAGGAGATTCGCACTGTTAGCGAGTTTCTTGAGGTTTTTCCTGAGGAGCTACCGGATCTCCCTCCAGACAGGGAGGTTGAGTTCGAGATTGAGACTTATCCCAGATGAGCACCAGTTTCTATGGCCCCGTATCGTATGGCTCCGAAAGAGTTGAAGAAGTTGAAAGTTCAGTTATAGGAACTGCTTGATCGAGGGTTCATCCGACCTAGCTCTTCACCCTGGGGAGCTCCAGTACTCTTTGTTAAAAAGAAGGATGGTTCCCTTTGGTTGTGCATCAACTACCGAAAGCTGAATAAGCTAACGGTGAAAAACAAGTACCCTTTACCCAGGATTGATGACTTGTTTGACCAGTTTTGGGGAGCCACAGTCTTCTCGAAGATTGATCTTCGATCTGGGTACTATCAGTTGAAGGTTAAGGGCTCGGATGTTGCTAAGACTGCTATCCGCACCAGGTATGGGCATTACGAGTTTTTAGTGATGCCTTTCGGGTTGACTAATGCTCCTGCTGCCTTCATGGACCTGATGAACCGTGTCTTCCGACCCTATCTGGACCATCTTGTTGTAGTGTTCATTGATGATATCCTGGTTTACTCTCGCTCTGAGGACGAGCATGTTGGGCATCTGAGAGTAGGGCTGCAGACTCTTAGAGAGCATCGGTTATATGCCAAACTAAGTAAGTGTGAGTTTTGGCTTAGTGAGGTGGCTTTTCTGGGACATGTTGTTTCAGCTAAGGGTATCCAAGTGGATCCGAGTAAAATTGATGCAATCACCAGTTGGAAGCCTCCTAGAAACGTGTCTGAGATCCACAATTTTCTTGGCTTAGCTGGGTATTACCGACGCTTTGTCGAGGGTTTTTCCATCATCGTTGCCCCTTTGACAAAGCTTCTGAGGAAAGATGTTCCTTTTGTGTGGTCTGAGGCCCAGCAATCTAGTTTTGACCAGTTGAAATCAGCTTTGACCCAAGCTCCAGTTTTAGCACAACCTAAGTCAGGAAAGGACTTTACAGTTTACAGTGATGCCTCGCATTCTGGACTTGGATGTGTTTTGATACAGGATGGCAAGGTGATCGCTTATGCATCACGCCAGTTGAGACCACATGAGTGTAACTATCCCACCCATGATCTTGAGCTTGCTGTAGTAGTTTTTACTTTGAAAATCTGGAGACACTATCTCCACGGAGACAAGTTTTATATCTTTACCGATCATAAGAGCCTGAAGTACCTCCTTACTCAAAATGAGCTTAATCTGAGACAGCATCGTTGGTTGGAGCTTCTTAAGGATTATGACTGCGAGATTGAGTATCATCCGGGAAAAGCTAATGTTGTGGCTGATGCTTTGAGTTGTAAGACCATATCAGACCTGAGATCCCTGTTTGCCAGGATGAGTGTATATGATGATGGTAGCTTACTACTGAGTTACAAGTCAAACCGACCTCGGCCGAGCAGATCAAGGACAAGCAACGGTTAGATAACTCCTTACTTTCTGTTATGCAGCAAATTGAGCAAGGATCCACCTCTGTCTATTCTTTTGACCAGGATGGAGTCCTTTGTTTTAACGGTCGATACTATGTACCCAACGATACTGAGTTGAGACAGACCATTCTTAGAGAGGCTCATAGTAGTCCTTATGCTATGCACCCCGGAGGAGATAAGATGTATCAGAACCTGAAACAGAGATACCGTTGGGTAGGTATGAAAAAAGATATCTCAGACTATGTATCCAGATGCTTGACATGTCAGCAGGTGAAAGCGGAACATCAGCATCCTTCTGGTCTCTTGCAACCTATCAAGATTCCAGAATAGAAATGGGAGCGAATCACGATGGACTTTGTTACTGGTTTGCCTCTAACCCCGTCTAAGAAAGATTATGTCTGGGTTGTTGTTGATAGACTTACAAAGTTGGCTCACTTTATTCCTGTCCGGGTCACTTATTCTCTGGAAAAGCTGGCTAGAATGTATATTTTTGAGATTGTCAGATTGCATGGGGTGCCCCTGTCTATCATCTCTAACCGAGATCCGAGGTTTACTTCCCGTTTCTGGACAACTCTACAGTCTGCTTTGGGTACCCGTCTGAATTTCAGTACATCTTTTCATCCTTAGACAGATGGTCAGTCTGAGAGAGTAATACAGATCCTGGAGGATATGTTACGAGGTTGTGTCTTAGACTTCCGAGGCAGTTGGAAAGATTTCTTACCTTTGGCAGAATTTGCTTATAATAACAGTTATCAGGCCAGCATCCGTATGGCACCTTATGAGGCTTTGTATGGTCGTAAATGTCGTACCCCTATCTGTTGGACAGAGTTATATGATCGGAAGACTTTGGGTCCCGAGTTAATTCAGGAAACTGAGGAGACTGTTAGATTGATCCGAGATCGCTTGAAGGAAGCTTTTGATAGACAGAAATCGTATGCTGAGCGGAGGAAGAAGGATATCGAGTTTGAGGTTGGTGATCAGATTTTCTTGAAGATCTATCCATGGAAGAAAGTTTTGAGATTTGGGCGTAAGAGCAAGTTGAGCCCGAGATATATTGGACCATACCGTATTCTGAAAAGAATCAGGCCTGTTGTCGAACCCCTTAACCGGTCAATCCGAGTCAAACCGGCCTTGAACTGGTCCAACCAAACCGGTACAACCCGAACCAAACCGGTCCAACCCGAACCGAACCGGTCCAACCCGAACCAAAACCGACCCGTTGACCCGACCTGACCCGTTGACCGACCCGTTGACCAGGCTCGACCCGTTTATCGACCCATTGACCGACTCGTTGACCCGACCCATTGACCGACTTGTTGACCAACCCATTGACCAGTGACGTCAGTGTTGACTGCTGACGTGGCTGCTGACGTCAGCGTTGACTGCTGACGTCAGCGTTGACTTTGACCAAAAAGTCAAAATTTTCAAAAAACCCTATTTTATGTTTTTTGACGTCTTAAGTCTATCCGTGAAGTCCATTTTTCGAAATTCAATCTCGAAAGCCTCCAACTTGGACTTTAAAGTCTTGAGTCAAACTTTTCTTATAAGTTAAGTTAAGTTCAGAGTTTTTGTCTGGGTCTAATATCGATACCTGTTTACTTGTAGGATCTCATAATCCTTCCGATCGAGTATCGACCCAGCCCGGTTCCTCCCGATTCGACTCGACTCGTGATCCGATCTTGATTCGTATGTATTCTCATCTCTAGTGAATAAATCCAGTATCTTGATTCCTATATTGATATAAAATTTGATCGTGTACCTATAGGGTCCAGTACTACTGCAGAGTGAGGCTCAGCCGCCCAGTAGACCACCTGTGTGCTTCTATTCTTTTGAGGTGTGTTCCCTTACGTGCTATATGTTGTTTGTTATTACTTTCCCGTTTTTACAAACCAAGCATGTGCACATGACTATTTCCGGATTTTACCTACACACATATGTTGAACTTGATCATATTCTGTTTTGTTGTATGCCTGATATATTTTACATGACATGTCCCGATTTAGCATTACATGATATTTGGATAATTACTGTCATTGCCATCATTAAAACTGTTATTACTGCATGCCTGTCACTTTAGGTTTGGGGATGATGTGTAGCGCCTGTTATTCGGTTCAGCCTTGATCCAGCTGGTAATTCCGTCCTATTTACGGTTCCTAGCTACGATTAGGGTAATTCCGTCCTGATATCGGTTCCCGTGCTATAACCGGAGTAATTCTGCCTATTACCTAAGGTGATTCCTTAGGCCGGTACCTTTGCCCCATCAGGCTTAGGTTAATGCCTGTATTAGATACTGTTCTGGGGAACTGTATATTGGAGATCGGTTGGGGGGTAGTATATCATGCCATGCATTTCATGCATTGTTTTCTGATATCATTATATATTTGTTATACCTGTGGTTTTTTATGCACTGTTCGAACACACTTGGCTCCATAGCTCATACATGTTTTCATCCCCCTTTCAGATAACCGTAGATAGGCATCCGGATTTGGCATTCGGAGGATCTACACCTCCCAGATTATCTTTTTGACGTAATGCTTATATCTTCCGGGTTTTTAGATATGGCGACATCTGCCTTTATTTTGCTACTGTTATACCTATATTTTGTTACTGAATGGTTTTAACTCATTATGTTTTATTACTGTGATATGGATTGTTTTATGAGCAATGTTTTAAACGCATGTTACTTTTAGGGATTAACGGTTTATTTTGATAATATTGATTATGGTCGAATTTATGATTTGACGGAACTGTCATTCTTACATGTTATCTTGAGTTTGGGTTGAGTCTTGTATTTTCTTTATATATTCGTTTTGAAAACAAAAATGTAACTACTTTAGGTCGTGCTTTCCGCATAGGCCAGTCTAGAGGGTTACACGTTTTAATCGCATCAAAAAGATAACCAAATTTTTACTCGGTTAAAATTTGAACGGAATCTCTATAAAGACCATTTAGACATGCATGGTTTAATCGCATCAAAAAGACAACCAATTGTTATTAAATTAAATTTTATGAGTTAAAATAGTTAATTATAGGGCTTTGAACAAAATTATACAGTTTAATCTCAAATTTTCAGCTTTTTACTCGGTTAAAATTCGAACGGAATCTCTATAAAGCCCATTTAGACATGCACGTTTTAATCGCATCAAAACGACAACCAAATTTTATTAAAATCAAATTTTATGATTTCAAATATTTAATTACTAGCTTTTGAACAAAATTATACCGATTAATCTGAAATTTTCAGAATTTTACTCGGTTAAAATTAGAACGGAATCTCTATAAAGCCAATTTAAACATGCACGTTTTAATCCCAACAAAACGACAACCAAATGTTATTAAATCAAATTTTATGAGTTTAAATATTTAATTATGGGCTTTTGACCAAAATTATACAAATTAATCTCAAATTTTAAGGTTTTTACTCGGTTAAAATTCAAACGGATTCTCTATAGAGCATATTTAGACATGCTCGTATTAATCGCATCAAAACGAAAACCAAATGTTATTAAATTAAATTTTATGAGTTCAAATAGTTAATTATAGGATTTTTAACAAAATTATACAGATTAATCTCAAATTTTCAGCTTTTGACTGGGTTAAAATTCGAACGGAATCTCTATAAAGCCCATTTAGATATGCACATTTTAATCGCATCAAAAGGACAATCAAATTTTATTAAAATCAAATTTTATGATTTCAAATATTTAATTAATAGATTTTGAACTAAATTATACAGATTAATCTGAAATTTTCAGAATTTTACTCGGTTAAAATTAGAACGGAATTTATATAAAGCCCATTTAGACATGCACGTTTTAATCCCAACAAAACGACAACCAAATGTTATTAAATCAAATTTTATGTGTTTAAATATTTAATTATGGCTTTTGAACAAAATTATACAGATTAATCTCAAGTTTTAAGGTTTTTACTCGGTTAAAATTTGAACGAATTCTCTATAGAGTTCATTTAGACATGCTCGTATTAATCGCATCAAAACGACAACCAAATGTTATTAAATTAAATTTTATGAGTTCAAATAGTTAATTGTAGGCTTTTGAACAAAATTATACAGATTAATCTCAAATTTTCAGCTTTTTACTCGGTTAAAATTCGAACGAAATCTCTATAAAGCCCATTTGGACATGCACGTTTTAATCGCATCAAAACGACAACCAAATTTTATTAAAATCGAATTTTATGATTTTAAATATTTAATTATTAGCTTTTGAACAAAATTATACAGATTAATCTAAAATTTTGCAGAATTTTACTCTGTTAAAATTAGAACGGAATTTAAATAAAGCCCATTTAGACATGTACGTTTTAATCCCAACAAAACGACAACCAAATGTTATTAAATCGAATTTTATGTGTTTAAATATTTAATATGGGCTTTTGAACAAAATTATACAGATTAATCTCAAGTTTTAAGGTTTTTACTCGGTTATAATTCGAACGAATTCTCTATAGAGCTCATTTAGACATGCTCGTATTAATCGCATCAAAACGATAGCCAAATGTTATTAAATTAAATTTTATGAGTTCAAATAGTTAATTATAGGCTTTTGAACAAAATTATACAGATTAAACTCAAATTTTCAGCTTTTTACTCGTTTAAAATTCGAACGGAATCTCTATAAAGCCGATCTAGACATGTACGTTTTAATCGCATCAAAATGAAAACCAAATTTTATTAAATTCAAATTTTATGATTTCAAATATTTAATTATTAGCTTTTGAATAAAATTAATCTGAAATTTTCAGAATTTTACTCGGTTAAAATTAGAACGGAATCTCTATAAAGCCCATTTAGACATGCAAGTTTTAATCCCAACAAAACGACAATCAAATGTTATTAAATAAAATTTTATGACTTTAAATATTTAATTATGGGCTGTTGAACTAAATTATACAGATTAATCTCAAATTTTAAGGTTTTTACTCGGTTAAAATTCAAACGGATTCTCTATAGAGCACATTTAGACATGCTTGTATTTACCGCATCAAAACGACAACCAAACGTTATTAAATTAAATTTTATTAGTTCAAATAGTTAATTATAAGCTTTTGAACAAAATTACACAGATTAATCTTAAATTTTCAGCTTTTGACTGGGTTAAAATTCGAACGAATCTCTATAAATCCCATTTAGACATGCACCTTTTAATAGCATCAAAACGACAACCAAATTTTATTAAAATCAAATTTTATGATTTCAAATATTTAATTGTTAGCTTTTGAACAAAATTATACAGATTAATCTGAAATTTTGAGAATTTTACTCGGTTAAAATTAGAACGGAATCTCTAGAAAGCCTATTTAGACATGCACGTTTTAATCCCAGCAAAACGATAACCAAATATTCTTAAATCAAATTTTATGAGTTTAAATATTTAATATGAGACTTTGACCAAAATGATACAGATTAATATCAAATTTTAAGGTTTTTACTCGGTTAAAATTCGAATGGATTCTCTATAGAGCTCATTTAGACATGCTCGTATTATTCGCTTCAAAACAACAACCAAATGTTATTAAATTAAATTTTATGAGTTCAAATAGTTAATTATAGGCTTTTGAACAAAATTATACAGATTAATCTCAAATTTTCAGCTTTTTACTCGGTTAAAATTCGAACAGAATCTCTATAAAGCCCATTTAGACATGTACGTTTTAATTGCATCAAAACGACAACCAAATTTTATTAAAATCAATTTTTATGATTTAAAATATTTAATTATTAGCTTTTGAACAAAATTATACAGATTAATCTGAAATTTTCAGAATTTTACTCGGTTATAATTAGAATGGAATCTCTATAAAGCCCATTTAGACTTGCACATTTTAATCCCAACAAAACGACAACCAAATGTTATTAAATAAAATTTTATGAGTTTAAATATTTAATTATGAGCTTTTAAACAAAATTATAGAGATTAATCTCAAATTTTAAGGTTTTTACTCGGTTAAAATTCGAACGGATTCTCTATAGAGCACATTTAGACATGCTCGTATTAATCGCATCAAAACGACAACCAATTATAGGCTTCTGAAAAAAATTATACAGATTAATCTCCAATTTTCAACTCTTTACTAGGTTAAAATTCGAACGAATCTCTATGAAGCCCATTTAGACATGTACATTTTAATCGCATCAAAACGACAACTAAATTTTATTAAAATCAAATTTTATTATTTCAAATATTTAATTAATTAGCTTTTGAACAAAATTATACAGATTAATCTGAAATCTTCAGAATTTTACTCGCTTAAAATTAGAACGGAATCTCTATAAAGCCATTTAGACATGCATGTTTTAATCCTAATAAAACGACAACCAAATGTTATTAAATAAAATTTTATGAGTTTAAATATTTAATTCTGGCTTTCGAACAAATTTATACAGATTAATCTCAAATTTTAAGGTTTTTACTCGGTTAAAATTCAAACGGATTCTTTATAGACCACATATAGACATGATCGTATTAATCGCATCAAAATGACAACCAAATGTTATTAAATTAAATTTTATGAGTTCAAATAGTTAATTATAGGGTTTTGAACAAAATTATACAGATTAATCTCAATTTTTCAGCTTTTTACTCGGTTAAAATTCGAACGGAAGCTCTATAAAACCCATTTAGACATGTACGTTTTAATCGTATCAAAACGACAACCAAATTTTATTAAAATCGAATTTTATGATTTCAAATATTTAATTATTAGCTTTTGAACAAAATTATACAGATTAATCTGAAATTTTTAGAATTTTACTCGGTTGAAATTAGAACGGAATCTCTATAAAGCCAATTTAGACATGCACGTTTTAATCCCAACAAAATGACAACCAAATGTTATTAAATCAAATTTTATGAGTTTAAATTTTTAATTATGGGCTTTTAAACAAAATCATACAGATTAATCTCAAGTTTTAAGGTTTTTACTCGGTTAAAATTCGAACGGATTCTCTATAGAGCATATTTAGACATGCTCGTATTAATCGCATCAAAACGAAAACCAAATGTTATTAAATTAAATTTTATAAGTTCAAATAGTTAATTATAGGCTTTTGAACAAAATTATACAGATTAATTTCAAATTTTCAGCTTTTTACTCGGTTAAAATTCTATCAGAATCTTTATAAAGCCCATTTAGACATGCACATTTTAATCGCATCAAAACGATAACCAAATTTTATTAAAATCAAATTTTATGATTTCAAATATTTAAATATTAGCTTTTGAAAAAAATTATACCGATTAATTTGAAATTTTTAGAATTTTACTCGGTTAAAATTAGAACGGAATCTCTATAAAGCCAATTTAGACATGCACGTTTTAATCCCAACAAAACGACAACCAAATATTATTAAATAAAATTTTATGAGTTTAAATATTTAATTATGGGCTTTTTAACAAAATTATACAGATTAATCTCAAATTTTAAGGTTTTTACTCGGTTAAAATTCGAACGGATTCCCTATAGAGCACATTTAGACATGCTCGTATTAATCGCATCAAATAGATAACCAAATGTTATTAAATTAAATTTTATGAGTTCAAATAGTTAATTATAGGTTTTTTAACAAAATTATACACATTAATCTCAAATTTTTAGCTTTTTACTCGGTTAAAATTCGAACGGAATCTCTATAAAGCCCATTTAGACATGCACATTTTAATCGCATCAAAACGACAACCAAATTTTATTTAAATCAGATTTTATGATTTCAAATATTTAATTATTAGCTTTTAAACAAAATTATACAGATTAATCTGAAATTTTCAGAATTTTACTCGGTTAAAATTAGAACGGAATCTCTATAAAGCCCATTTAGACATGCACGTTTTAATCCCAACAAAACGACAACCAAATGTTATTAAATAAAATTTTATGAGTTTAAAAATTTAATAATGGGCTTTTGAACAAAATTATGGAGATTAATCTCAAATTATAAGGTTTTTACTCGGTTAAAATTCGAACGGATTCCCTATAGAGCACATTTAGACATGCTCGTATTAATCGAATCAAAACGATAACCAAATGTTATTAAATTAAATTTTATGAGTTCAAATAGTTAATTATAGGCTTTTTAACAAAATTATACACATTAATCTCAAATTTTTAGCTTTTTACTCGGTTAAAATTCGAACGGAATCTCTATAAAGCCCATTTAGACATGCACGTTTTAATCGCATCAAAACGACAACCAAATTTTATTTAAATCAGATTTTATGATTTCAAATATTTAATTATTAGCTTTTAAACAAAATTATACAGATTAATCTGAAATTTTCAGAATTTTACTCGGTTAAAATTAGAACGGAATCTCTATAAAGCCTATTTAGACATGCACGTTTTAATCCCAACAAAACGACAACCAAATGTTATTAAATCAAATTTTATGAGTTTAAATATTTAATATGGTCTTTTGAACAAAATTATACAGATTAATCTCAAATTTTAAGGGTTTTACTTTGTTAAAATTCGAACGGATTCTCTATAGAGCACATTTAGACATGCTCGTATTAATCACATAAAAACGACAACCAAATTTTATTAACTTAAATTTTATGAGTTCAAATAGTTAATTATAGGCTATTGAACAAAATTATACAGATTAATCTCAAACTTTCAGCTTTTTACTCGGGTAAAATTCGAATGAATCTCTATAAAGCCAATTTAGACATGCGCGTTTAGTAACCCCTGAGTAAAAAAAAAGGAATGAAAGTAAGGTTGTGGGGTTTCAAACCCACAACCCTCAGCCTGTTTAACCCATGACCCAACCATCTAAGCTAGTTAGCTCTTGGTAGATAATATACCTCGTCTAGCTTTTAACCTGTTCATGTTCTGGTTAAATAAAATATTAATTAGATTCGAAATTTATCTAAGATGATATCCCTCATCTAGCTTTTAACCTGTTCATGTTCTAGTTAGCTTTTGGAACCCTTTTAGATCAAAAAAATACCTTATCTGTTTGAAATAAACCCTCTCCCTCACCAAACTCTCCGGCCACCGCCCTGCTCGCCTATCGCTGTGCCGTGCCGAGCACCGACACCACCGGAGTGCTCGTCGTTGCACCCTGAGCCGAACCCCTCACCCGACGCACGCGTTCACCGTCGTCTTCGCCGCGAATCGAAGCTGGAAGCTTCGTCGTGGGTTTAGGGTTAAACCCTTCGCATTTTTCTTGTTTTTGGTCACCGTCGATGTTCCTCCGGCGCGTCGACTGCCTCACCGTGACCAGTGTGGGAAGGCGACCAAAACCCCTCCTAGATCGCCTCCCTCCGATGCCGTTCAAGCCACCGTCAGAGACTTTTCCCGATTCAACAATCCGGTAAGTTTTGAACCATTTCAGTGGGTTTAACGACTTGTTGTGGTTAAAAATCAGTGTTTGGAGGTATTTGAGGCCATTTCTGGGCGTTTTAGGTCGCACGTGGGCTCCACTCGCCGTCGTTGGCGATTTCCGACCACCGTGGACGGCTGTTGGGAGCCAGCCAGTCTGAACCAGTCAAACCAAACCGGTCAAACCTGAATCAAACTAGTCCAACCCGAACCAAACCCGACCCGTTAACCCAACCCGACCCATTGACCAGGCCCGACCCATTAACCCGACCCGACCCGTTGACTGACCTATTGACAAACTCGTTGACCAACCCATTGACCAGTAATGTCAGTGTTGACTGCTGACGTCAACATTGACTGCTTATGTGGCAGTTGGCTGCTGACATGGCAGCTGACGTCAGCATTGACTGCTGAAGTGGCAGTTGACGTGAGTGTTGACTTTGCTGACGTCAGTGTTGACTTTGACCAAAAAGTCAAAATTTTCAAAAACCACTATTTTATATATTTCGACGTCCTAAGTGTATCGGTGAAGTCCGTTTTTCGAAATTCAATCCCGAAAGCCTCCAAATTGTACTTTAAAATCTTGAGTCAAACTTTTCTTCTAAGTTAAATTAAGTTCAGAGTTTTAGTCTGGGTCTAATATCGATACCTGTTTACTTGTAGGATCTCATAGTCCTCCCGATCGAGTACCGACCCAGCCGGGTTCCTCCCGATTCGACCCGAATCGTGATCCGATCTTGATTCGTATGTATTCTCATCTCTAGTGAATAAATCCAGTATCTAGATTCCTATATTGATATAAAATTTGATCGTGTACCTATAGGGTCTAGTACTGCTGCAGAGCGAGGCTCAGCCGCCCAATAGACCACCTGTGTGCTTCTACTCTTTTGAGGTGTGTTCCCTTACGTGTTATATGTTGTATGTTATTGCTTTCGCGTTTTTACAAACCAAGCATGTGCACATGACTATTTCCGGATTTTAGCTAGACACATATGTTGAACTTGATCATATTCTGTTTTGCTGTATGCCTGATATATTTTACATGACATGTACCGATTTAGCATTACATGATATCTGGATAATTACTATCACTACCATCATTAAACCTGCTATTAGTACATGTCTGTCGCTTTAGGTTTGGGGATGATGTGTAGTGCATGTTATTCGGTTTAGCCTTAATCCAGCTGGTAATTCCGTCCTGTTTACGGTTCCTAGCTACGGTTAGGGTAATTTCGTCCTAATATCGGTTCCCGTGCTACAGCCGGGGTAATTCCGCCTGTTACCTAAGGTGATTCCTTAGGTCGGTACCTTTGCCCCATCGGGCTTAGGTTAATGCTTGTATTAGTTATTGTTCTGGGGAACCGTATCCTGGAGATCGGTTGGGAGGATAGTATATCATGCCATGCATTTCATGCTTTGTTTTCTGATATCATTATATATTTGTTGTACCTGTGATTTTTTATGCACTGTTAGAACACACTGGGCTCCATAGCTCATACCTGTTTTCTTCCCCCTTTTAGATAACCGTAGATAGGCATCCCGGATTTGGCACTCGGAGGATCTACACCTCCCAGATTATCTTTTTGACGTAATGCTTATATCTTCCGGGTTTTTAGATATGGTGACATGTGCCTCTATTTTGCTACTGTTATGCCTATATTTTGTTACTGAATGGTTTTAACTCATTATGTTTTATTACTGTGATATGGATTGTTTTATGAGCAATGTTTTAAACGCATGTTACTTTTGGAGATTAACGGTTTATTATGATCATATGGATTATGGTCGAATTTATGATTTGATGGAACTGTCATTCTTATAGGTTATCTTGAGTTTGGGTTGAATCTTGTATTTGCTTTATATATTCCTTTTGAAAAAAAAATGTAACTACTTTAGGTCGGGCTTTCTGCATAGGCCGGTTTAGGGGGTTACATTTAGTTGGTATCAAAGCTTTTGGTTTTAAGATTCTCGGACTGTGATGTGTCCTAAATAAAACGTTTTCTGTTAAATCGTTTTTAATTTAATATCTGAAAGGACATATCACCTATATCTTTTTGTATTGTGTATGATTCTTCAATGCCAATTCTAATCCCATAAACTCTATTCTTGTAGATTACCTGAGACTCATGATTGTCCGTTGGGCTCGCCGGACCACCCGAGGGCGTGGTCGTGCGACTAGCTTCGCCGATCCCGTAGAGGAGCCTATCAGTGGCCCTCCGCCTATTATTCCTGTAGACCCTCCCATTCCTGCTAGTACCACTGTACCGCCTGCCCACATCCTCCTACGGGCATAGGTATGTCTACCCCGATCAGGGGGGCACCAATACCGAGCACCGAACCTGCTACTACAGTGACAGATGAGACCCTTAGTAGACAGTTCCTTTAGCTGATACAGGAAGCTGTTAGAGCTTCAGGTGCTATACCAGATACTCCTATCTCTTAGATCCTGATCGCCAATGGAGTGAGGACTTTTTCTGGATCCCTGACAGGTGCACCTTCTGAGGCTGAGTCATGGTTGTATGATACTGAGAGACGTATGGATCAACTGGGTTTGGATACAACTAAGAGATATTTGGGAGTTGTGTCTATGCTCGATGGTAGTGCCCACGTTTGGTGGGAGTCTGTGGTGAGTAGTGTACCCCTGATATGTTGACTTGGTCTTCTTCAAGGAGCGGTTCAGGAACCGTTTCCTTGGTGAGCGTTATCTGAGAGAGAGGCGTCAGGACTTCAAGGACTTGATTCAGGGTACCATAATAGTGGCCGAGTATGAGTTACAGTTTTTGGATCTGATGAGGTATGGTGTTGGGTTAGTGGCTACAGAGAAGGATAGGTGCGACAAGTTTCTTGAGGTCTCCGTATTGGTATCAGAGACAGAGTAGCCATGCACCATGATACAGTATTTGAGGATCTTGTGAACCGTGCAAAGACAGTTGAGGACTTGGAGAAGCTTTCTGATAGTCAGATTATCAGGGATCAGGATCGGGATAGGGGTAGAGATAGGGATCGCAGGAAGGACCGTAACCGATCTGGGGGACACGGTCATGGTGAGTCCTATAGTCGCCCTGATAAGAGGTCTCGATCTGCACCGAGTTAGAGAGGTGGTTCTTACCATCGGCCTACGGCACCTCAGGACTCTGCCGTCAGCCGAGGTGGTTCTTCTGGGTTTCCGACTGTATCAGCATGTGACTTTTGTGGCAACCTGCATAAGGGCGAGTGTAGGAAGAAGATTGGAGCATGTTTTCGATGTAGTTCTTCCGAGCACTTTCTGAGAGATTGCTCACATCCACCTTCTGCTGGTCAACCATCGACCCATCCCTCTGTGCACACTCAGACTCCTTCCCGATCTCAAACATCTGTTCAGACACCTACTATGGGGAGTTTTCAGGGTAGAGCTTCTAGGTTTGTTGCTAGATTCGATACCCGGGGCCGAGGCTATCAGAGTGTTGGACCACCTATTTTTGAGGCTCGTCAACCAGCGCTAGTTTATGCTACCAGACGTCGTGATGACCGAGATGAGCCAGATGTTATCGCAGGTACTTTTACCAACCTTTCTGTCCCGTATTTTGTCTTGCTTGACAATGGTTCCACCCACTCCTATATATCCAAGTCAGTATCTGGTGATCTTTCGATCTCTGTTGAGGACACCGAGTGTGTTGTTACCGTTATGAGCCCCGTGGGACAATCCTTATCTGTGAATAAGGTGTTTCGGAGATGTCCCCTCGTTGTGGAAGGGGAAGTGTTTCTTGTGGATCTTATGGAACTTCCTTTACAGGAGTTCGATCTCATCCTGGGGATGGATTGGTTATCTGAGCATCGTGTTAGTCTAGACTACGAGGCCAAAAGGGCCACGTTAAGGACTCGGGATGGACGATCTGTAGTTTTGGTTGGTGAATGTCGAGGCTATCTGACCAATGTTGTATCAGTTTTGACTGCTGACAGGATGATCCGTAAGAGATACAAGACCTTTATTACCTATTTCCTTAACACAAAGGGGTCTCTATCTAAGATCGAGGAGATTCGCACTGTTAGCGAGTTTCTTGAGGTTTTTCCTGAGGAGCTACCGGGTCTCCCTCTAGACAGAGAGGTTGAGTTCGAGATTGAGACTTATCCCGGGTCAACACCAGTTTCTATGGCCCCGTATCGTATGGCTCCGAAAGAGTTGAAGGAGTTGAAAGTTCAGTTATAGGAACTGCTTGACCGAGGGTTCATCCGACCTAGCTCTTCACCCTGGGGAGCTCCAGTACTCTTTGTTAAAAAGAAGGATGGTTCCCTTTGGTTGTGCATCGACTACCGAAAGCTGAATAAGCTAACGGTGAAAAACAAGTACCCTTTACCCAGGATTGATGACTTGTTTGACCAGTTTCGGGGAGCTACAGTCTTCTCGAAGATTGATCTTCGATCTGGGTACTATCAGTTGAAGGTTAAGGGCTCGGATGTTGCTAAGACTGCTATCCGCACCAGGTATAGGCATTACGAGTTTTTAGTGATGCCTTTCAGGTTGACTAATGCTCCTGCTGCCTTCATGGACCTGATGAACCGTGTCTTCCGACCCTATCTGGACCATCTTGTTGTAGTGTTCATTGATGATATCCTGGTTTACTCTCGCTCTGAGGACGAGCATGTTGGGCATCTGAGAGTAGTGCTGCAGACTCTTAGAGAGCATCGGTTATATGACAAACTAAGTAAGTGTGAGTTTTGGCTTAGTGAGGTGGCTTTTCTGTGACATGTTGTTTCAGCTAAGGGTATCCAGGTGGATCCGAGTAAAATTGATGCAATCACCAGTTGGAAGCCACCTAGAAACGTGTCTAAGATCCGCAGTTTTCTGGGCTTAGCTGGGTATTACCGACGCTTTATCGAGGGTTTTTCCATCATCGTTGCCCCTTTGACAAAGCTTCTGAGGAAAGATGTTCCTTTTGTGTGGTCTAAGGCCCAGCAATCTAGTTTTGACCAGTTGTAATCAGCTTTGACCCAAGCTCCAGTTTTAGCACAATCTGAGTCAAGAAAGGACTTTACAGTTTACAGTGATGCCTCGTATTCTGGACTTGGATGTGTTTTGATACAGGATGGCAAGGTGATCACTTATGCATCACGCCAGTTGAGACCACATGAGTGTAACTATCCCACCCATGATCTTGAGCTTGCTGTAGTGGTTTTTGCTTTGAAAATCTGGAGACACTATCTCCACAGAGAGAAGTGTTATATCTTTACCGATCATAAGAGCCTGAAGTACCTCCTTACTCAAAAGGAGCTTAATCTGAGACAGCATCGTTGGTTGGAGCTTCTTAAGGATTATGACTGCGAGATTGAGTATCATCCGAGAAAAGCTAATGTTATGGCTGATGCTTTGAGTCGTAAGACCATATCAGACCTGAGATCCCTGTTTGCCAGGATGAGTGTATATGATGATGGTAGCTTACTACTGAGTTACAAGTCAAACCGACCTCGGTCGAGCAGATCAAGGACAAGCAGCGGTTAGATAACTCCTTACTTTCTGTTATGCAACAAATTGAGCAAGGATCCACCTCTGTCTATTCTTTTGACCAGGATAGAGTCCTTTGTTTTAACGGTCGATACTATGTACCCAACGATACTGAGTTGAGACAGACCATTCTTAGAGAGGCTCATAGTAGTCCTTATGCTATGCACCCCGGAGGAGATAAGATGTATCAGAACCTGAAACAGAGATACCGTTGGGTAGGTATGAAAAAAGATATCTCAGACTATGTATCCAGATGCTTGACATGTCAGCAGGTGAAAGCGGAACATCAACATCCTTCTGGTCTCTAGCAACCTATCAAGATTCCAGAATGGAAATGGGAGTGTATCACGATGGACTTTGTTACTGGTTTTCCTCTGACCCCGTCTAAGAAAGATTCTGTCTGGGTTGTTGTTGATAGACTTACAAAGTTGGCTCACTTTATTCCTGTCCGGGTCACTTATTCTCTGGAAAAGCTGGCTAGAATGTATATTTCTGAGCTTGTTAGATTGCATGGGGTGCCCCTGTCTATCATCTTTGACCGAGATCCGAGGTTTACTTCCCGTTTCTGGACAACTCTACAGTCTGCTTTGGGTACCCGTCTGAATTTCAGTACATCTTTTCATCCTCAGACAGATGGTCAGTCTGAGAGAGTAATACAAATCCTGGAGGATATGTTACGGGGTTGTGTCTTAGACTTCCGAGGCAGTTGGGAAGATTTCTTACCTTTGGCAGAATTTGCTTATAATAACAGTTATCAGGCCAGCATCCGTATGGCACCTTACGAGGCTTTGTATGGTCGTAAGTGTCGTACCCCTATCTGTTGGACAGAGTTATATGATCGAAAGACTTTGGGTCCCGAGTTAATTCAGGAAACTGAGGAGACTGTCAAATTGATCCGAGATCGCTTGAAGGAAGCTTTTGATAGACAGAAATCGTATGCTGATCGAAGGAGGAAGGATATCGAGTTTAAGGTTGATGATCAGATTTTCTTGAAGGTCTCTCCATGGAAGAAAGTTTTGAGATTTGGGCGTAAGGGCAAGTTGAGCCCGAGATATATTGGACCATACCGTATTTTGAAAAGAATCAGACCTGTTGTCGAACCCCTTAACCGGTCAATCCGAGTCAAACCGGCCTTGAACCGATCCAACCCGAACCAAACCGGTCCAACCCGAACCGAACCGGTCCAACCCGAACCAAAACCGACCTGTTGACCCGACCTGACTAGTTGACCGACCCGTTGACCAGGCTCGACCCGTTGACCGACCCGTTGACCCAACCCGTTGATCGACTAGTTGACCAACCCGTTGACCAGTGACGCTAGTGTTGACTGCTGACGTGGCTGCTGATGTCAGCGTTGACTGCTAACGTGGCAGCTGACGTCAACGTTGACTGTTAACGTGGCAGCTGACGTCAACGTTGACTGCTGATGTGGTAGTTGACTACTTACGTGGCAGCTGACGTAAGCGCTGACTGCTGACGTCAGCGTTGACTTCGACCAAAAAGTCAAAATTTTCAAAAAACCCTATTTTATGTTTTTTGACGTCTAAAGTCTATCCGTGAAGTCCGTTTTTCGAAATTCAATCCCGAAAGCCTCCAACTTGGACTTTTAAAGTCTTGAGTCAAACTTTTCTTCTAAGTTAAGTTAAGTTCAGAGTTTTAGTCTGGGTCTAATATCGATACCTGTTTACTTGTAGGATCTCATAGTCCTTCCGATCGAGTACCGACCCAGCCCGGTTCCTCCCGATTCGACCCGACTCATGATCCGATCTTGATTCGTATGTATTCTCATCTCTAGTGAATAAATCCAGTATCTAGATTCCTGTATTGATATAAAATTTGATCGTGTACCTATAGGGTCTAGTACTGCCGCAGAGTGAGGCTCAGCCGCCTAGTAGACCACCTGTGTGCTTCTATTCTTTTGAGGTGTGTTCCCTTACGTGCTATATGTTGTATGTTATTGCTTTCCTGTTTTTACAAACCAAGCATGTGCACATGACTATTTCCGGATTTTACCTAGACACATATGTTGAACTTAATCATATTCTGTTTTGCTGTATGCCTGATATATTTTACATGACATATCCCGATTTAGAATTATATGATATCTGGATAATTACTGTCACTGCCATCATTAAACCTGCTATTACTACATGCCTGTCGCTTTAGGTTTGGGGATGATGTGTAGTGCATGTTATTCGGTTTAGCCTTAATCCAACTGGTAATTCCGTCCTGTTTACGGTTCCTAGCTACGGTTAGGGTAATTTCGTCCTAATATCGGTTCCCGTGCTACAGCCGGGGTAATTCCGCCTGTTACCTAAGGTGATTCCTTAGGTCGGTACCTTTGCCCCATCGGGCTTAGGTTAATGCTTGTATTAGTTACTGTTCTGGGGAACCGTATCCTGGAGATCGGTTGGGGGGGATAGTATATCATGCCATGCATTTCATGCTTTGTTTTCTGATATCATTATATATTTGTTGTACCTGTGATTTTTTATGCATTGTTAGAACATACTGGGCTCCATAGCTCATACCTGTTTTCATCCCCCTTTCAGATAACCGTAGATAGGCATCCGGATTTGGCATTCGGAGGATCTACACCTCCCAGATTATCTTTTTGACGTAATGCTTATATCTTCCGGGTTTTTAGATATGGCGACATGTGCCTTTATTTTGCTACTGTTATGCCTATATTTTGTTACTGAATGGTTTTAACTCATTATGTTTTATTACTGTGATATGGATTGTTTTATGAGCAATGTTTTAAACGCATGTTACTTTTAGAGATTAACGGTTTATTATGATCATATGGATTATGGTCGAATTTATGATTTGACGGAACTGTTATTCTTACAGGGTTATCTTGAGTTTGGGTTGAATCTTGTATTTTATTTATATATTCATTTTGAAAACAAAAATGTATCTACTTTAGGTCGGGCTTTCCGCATAGGCCGGTCTAGGGGGTTACATGTTTTAATCGCATCAAAACGACAACTAAATTTTATTAAAATCAAATTTTATGATTTCAAATATATAATTAATTAGCTTTTGAAAAAATTATACAGATTAATCTGAAATTTTTAGAATTTTACTCGGTTAAAATTAGAACGAAATCTCTATAAAGCCCATTTAGACATGCACGTTTTAATCCCAACAAAACGACAACCAAATATTATTAAATAAAATTTTATGAGTTTAAATATTTAATTATGGTCTTTTGAACAAAATTATAGAGATTAATCTCAAATTTTAAGGTTTTTACTCGGTTAAAATTCGAACGGATTCTCTATAGAGCACATTTAGACATGCTCGTATTAATCGCATCAAAACGATAATCAAATTTTATTAACTTAAATTTTATGAGTTCAAATAGTTAATTATAGGCTTCTGAAAAAAATTATACAGATTAATCTCCAATTTTCAACTCTTTACTAGGTTAAAATTCGAACGAATCTCTATGAAGCCCATTTAGACATGTACATTTTAATCGCATCAAAACGACAACTAAATTTTATTAAAATCAAATTTTATTATTTCAAATATTTAATTAATTAGCTTTTGAACAAAATTATACAGATTAATCTGAAATTTTCAGAATTTTACTCGGTTAAAATTAGAACGGAATCTCTATAAAGCCCATTTAGACATGTACGTTTTAATCCCAACAAAACGACAACCAAATGTTATTAAATAAAATTTTATGAGTTTAAATATTTAATTATGGGCTTTTAAATAAAATTATAGAGATTAATCTCAAATTTTAAGGTTTTTACTCGATTAAAATTCGAACGGATTCTCTACAGAGCACATTTAGACATGCTCGTATTAATCGCATCAAAACGACAACCAAATTTTATTAACTTAAATTTTATGAGTTCAAATAGTTAATTATAGGCTTCTGAACAAAATTATACAGATTAATCTCCAATTTTCAGCTCTTTACTAGGTTAAAATTCGAACGAATCTCTATGAAACCCATTTAGACATGCACGTTTTAATCGCATCAAAACGACAACTAAATTTTATTAAAATCAAATTTTATTATTTCAAATATTTAATTAATTAGCTTTTGAACAAAATTATACAGACTAATCTGAAATTTTCAGAATTTTACTCGGTTAAAATTAGAACGGAATCTCTATAAATCCCATTTAGACATGTACGTTTTAATCCCAAAAAAACGATAACCAAATGTTATTAAATAAAATTTTATGAGTTTAAATATTTAATTATGGGCTTTTGAACAAAATTATATAGATTAATATCAAATTTTAAGGTTTTTACTCGGTTAAAATTCGAACGGATTCTCTGTAGAGCACATTTAGAAATGCTTTTATTAATCGCATCAAAACGATAACCAAATGTTATTAAATTAAATTTTATGATTTCACATAGTTAATTATAGGCTTTTGAACAAAATTATACAGGTTAATCTCAAATTTTCAGCTTTTTACTAGGTTAAAATTCGAACGGAATCTCTATAAAGCCCATTTAGACATGCATGTTTTAATCGCATCAAAACGACAACCAAATTTTATTAAAATCAAATTTTATGATTTCAAATATTTAATTATTAGCTTTTTTACAAAATTATACAGATTAATCTGAAATTTTCAGAATTTTACTCGACTAAAATTAGAACGGAATCTCTATAAAGCCTATTTAGACATGCACGTTTTAATCCAAACAAAACGACTATCAAATGTTATGAGTTTAAATATTTAATTATGGGGTTTGGAACAAAATTATACAGATTAATCTCAAATTTTAAGGTTTTTCCTTGGTTAAAACTCGAACGGATTCTCTATAGAGCACATTTAGACATGCTCGTATTAATCGCATCAAAACGATAACTAAATGTTATTAAATTAAACTTTATGAGTTCAAAAAGTTAATTATAGGTTTGTGAACAAAATTATATAGATTAATCTCAAATTTTCGACTTTTTATTCGGTTAACATTCGAACGGAATCTCTATAAAGCCCATTTAGACATGCACGTTTTAATCGCATCAAAACGACAACCAAATTTTATTAAAATCAAATTTTAGGTTTTCAAATTAGAACGGAATCTCTATAAAGCTCATTTAGACATGCACGTTTTAATCCCAGCAAAACGACAACCAAATCTTATTAAATGAAATTTTATGAGTTTAAATATTTAATTATGGGCCTTTGAACAAAATTATACAGATTAATCTTAAATTTTAAGGTTTTTACTCGGTTAAAATTCGAACGGATTCTCTATAGAGCACATTTAGACATGCTCGTATTAATTGCATCAAAACGACAACCAAATGTTGTTAAATTAAATTTTATGAGTTCAAATCGTTAATTATAGGCTTTTTAACAAAATTATACAGATTAATCTCAAATTTTCAGCTTTTGATTGGGTTAAAATTCGAACAGAATCTCTATAAAGCCCATTTAGATATGCATATTTTAATCGCATCAAAAGGACAACCAAATTTTATTAAAATCAAATTTTATGATTTTAAATATTTAATTATTAGCTTTTGAACAAAATTATACATATTAATCTAAAATTTTCAGAATTTTACTCTGTTAAAATTAGAATGGAATCTCTATAAAGCCTATTTAGACATACACGTTTTAATCCTAACAAAACGACAACCAAATGTTATTAAATAAAATTTTATGAGTTTAAATATTTAATTATGAGCTTTTAAACAAAATTATAGAGATTAATCTCAAATTTTAAGGTTTTTACTCGGTTAAAATTCGAACGGATTCTCTATAGAGCACATTTAGACATGCTCGTATTAATCGCATCAAAACGACAACCAATTATAGGCTTCTGAAAAAAATTATACAGATTAATCTCCAATTTTCAACTCTTTACTAGGTTAAAATTCGAACGAATCTCTATGAAGCCCATTTAGACATGTACATTTTAATCGCATCAAAACGACAACTAAATTTTATTAAAATCAAATTTTATTATTTCAAATATTTAATTAATTAGCTTTTGAACAAAATTATACAGATTAATCTAAAATTTTTAGAATTTTACTCGGTTAAAATTAGAACGAAATCTCTATAAAGCCCATTTAGACATGCACATTTTAATCCCAACAAAACGACAACCAAATGTTATTAAATAAAATTTTATGAGTTTAAATATTTAATTATGGGCTTTTAAATAAAATTATAGAGATTAATCTCAAATTTTAAGGTTTTTACTCGATTAAAATTCGAACGGATTCTCTACAGAGCACATTTAGACATGCTCGTATTAATCGCATCAAAACGACAACCAAATTTTATTAACTTAAATTTTATGAGTTCAAATAGTTAATTATAGGCTTCTGAACAAAATTATACAGATTAATCTCCAATTTTCAGCTCTTTACTAGGTTAAAATTCGAACGAATCTCTATGAAACCCATTTAGACATGCACGTTTTAATCGCATCAAAACGACAACTAAATTTTATTAAAATCAAATTTTATTATTTCAAATATTTAATTAATTAGCTTTTGAACAAAATTATACAGACTAATCTGAAATTTTCAGAATTTTACTCGGTTAAAATTAGAACGGAATCTCTATAAATCCCATTTAGACATGTACGTTTTAATCCCAAAAAAACGATAACCAAATGTTATTAAATAAAATTTTATGAGTTTAAATATTTAATTATGGGCTTTTGAACAAAATTATATAGATTAATATCAAATTTTAAGGTTTTTACTCGGTTAAAATTCGAACGGATTCTCTGTAGAGCACATTTAGAAATGCTTTTATTAATCGCATCAAAACGATAACCAAATTTTATTAAATTAAATTTTATGATTTCAAATAGTTAATTATAGGCTTTTGAACAAAATTATACAGGTTAATCTCAAATTTTCAGCTTTTTACTAGGTTAAAATTCGAACGGAATCTCTATAAAGCCCATTTAGACATGCATGTTTTAATCGCATCAAAACGACAACCAAATTTTATTAAAATCAAATTTTATGATTTCAAATATTTAATTATTAGCTTTTTTACAAAATTATACAAATTAATCTGAAATTTTCAGAATTCTACTCGACTAAAATTAGAACAGAATCTCTATAAAGCCTATTTAGACATGTACGTTTTAATCCCAACAAAACGATAATCAAATGTTATTAAATAAAATGCTATGAGTTTAAATATTTAATTATGGGGTTTTGAACAAAATTATACAGATTAATTTCAAATTTTAAGGTTTTTCGTTGGTTAAAATTCGAAAGGATTCTCTATAGAGCACATTTAGACATGCTCGTATTAATCGCATCAAAACGATAACTAAATGTTATTAAATTAAATTTTATGAGTTCAAATAGTTAATTATAGGTTTGTGAACAAAATTATATAGATTAATCTCAAATTTTCAACTTTTTATTCGGTTAAAATTCGAACGGAATCTCTATAAAGCCCATTTAGACATGCACGTTTTAATCGCATCAAAACGACAACCAAATTTTATTAGCATCAAATTTTAGGATTTCAAATGTTTAATTATTAGCTTTTGAACAAAATTATACAGATTAATCTGAAATTTTCAGAATTTTACTCAGTTAAAATTAGAACGGAATCTCTATAAAGCTCATTTAGACATGCACGTTTTAATCCCAGCAAAACGACAACCAAATGTTATTAAATGAAATTTTATGAGTTTAAATATTTAATTATGGGCCTTTGAACAATATTATACAGATTAATCTCAAATTTTAAGGTTTTACTCGGTTAAAATTTAAACCAATTCTCTTTAGAGCACATTTAGACATGCTCGTACTAATCGCATCAAAACGACAACCAAATGTTATTAAATTAAATTTTATGAGTTCAAATCGTTAATTATAGGCTTTTTAACAAAATTAGACAGATTAATCTCAAATTTTCAGCTTTTGACTGGGTTAAAATTCGAACGGAATCTCTATAAAGCCCATTTCGACATGCACATTTTAATCGCATCAAAAGGACAACCAAATTTTATTAAAATGAAATATTATGATTTTAAATATTTAATTATTAGGTTTTGAGCAAAATTATACAGATTAATCTAAAATTTTCAGAATTTTACTCTGTTAAAATTAGAATGGAATCTCTATAAAGCCTATTTAGAGATGCACGTTTTAATCCCAACAAAACGACAACCAAATGTTATTAAATAAAATTTTATGAGTTTAAATATTTAATTATGGGCTTTTAAACAAAATTATAGAGATTAATCTCAAATTTTCAACTTTTTATTCGATTAAAATTCGAACGGAATCTCTATAAAGCCCATTTAGACATGCACGTTTTAATCGCATCAAAACGACAACCAAATTTTATTAACATCAAATTTTAGGATTTCAAATGTTTATTTATTAGCTTTTGAACAAAATTATACAGATTAATCTGAAATTTTCAGAATTTTACTCAGTTAAAATTAGAACGGAATCTCTATAAAGCTCATTTAGACATGCACGTTTTAATCCCAGCAAAACAACAACCAAATATTATTAGATGAGCCTTTGTGCTAGCAGGAACGGCCCTTGTATAAATAACCTCCTCTTTGTTGATGATTGTGTGGTGTTCATTAAGAATACAACTACAGAAGCTCAACACCTCAAGGACGCTTGGCATACTCATGCCATTTTGTATGGTCAGGCGGTAAATTTTGAAAAATCAACTATATATTTCACATGCTAAACATCTACATCCCTTCGATAAGAAATCAATAACATCCTTAATGTAAGAGAGGTCGATGACCTTGGTATTTATTTGGGGGTTCCACTCCTCATTGGGAAGAATAAGACAGCAACTTTGGATTTTACTAGAGACAAAATGAATGCTTGTCTTAGCAAATGGGATAAGCACTTGCTCTCCTTTAGCGGTAGAGAAATTTTAATCAAATTTGTCGTACAATCAATGCCACAAAATGTTATGTCTTGTTACTTTCTACCCTAAAACATTATCGATAATATGAATACTTCGATACGTCGTTACTGGTCATCGGGAAAAGCCGAGAAACGTGAATGGCATCTGCTTCAGTGGGACACTATCTGTTTACCAAAAGCAGCCAGACGTATAGGATTTTGCGATCTTCGCCATTTTAACATTGCGTTACTTGATAAACAATTTGGAGAATAGTTTTTGAGCCTGATATTCTTCCTAGTCAGGTCTACAAGTGCAAATATTATCCATTAGGTTATGTGCTCGATTCCGATTCCACTCGAAGATCTTCCTTTGCTTGGAAAGGTCTTAGTATAGCTATCTTTAAACTTGGAAATGGATTTTTTAAACGACCAGGTATGTCAAGTCAGATACAGATCCACTTCGACAATTGGGGAGGATCTAAGCCTTTACACCTTTATGGCGATTATGAAGTGAATGAGGAAGTTCCTCTTTGAGCGGGATTTTTTATGTTGTCTAATCTACCCCGATGGGATGAATCCAAGGTGAGAGATTATTTCTCTCACGAAGATGCTAACAAAATCCTTAATGTACCAATCATTAGTGATACGAAAAGATACTACCCTTTGGGGTCATCACGACTCTGGCATCTATACTGTGCGTTCTGGTTATCAATTTCTCCAACTACAACTAGGGCCGGTTAATAGACCCTCTAGGCTATGGAAAATTCTTTCTAAGTTGCCTACCTTGCCTAAGGTTCGTTCCTTTGGATGGCGATTAAGCCATGATGCCCTACCGTCTAGCCACAAAATCCTCCAAGCAAATCTTGGTATTAGGGTTTGCCCAATTTGTAATACGAATATTGAAACTACCCTTCATGCTTTAAGGGATTGTCCTAGTGCCATGGAAGCTCTCCGTTTGGCAGAGTTTCCAGGCCATATTTTCTCTAATACTTCAATTTCCCCCCACCAGTGGTTTTCTAAAATAGCTGGTTTTCTCTCATTGCACCAATTCTCCTTCCTAATAACAATTCTATGGAACTTATGGAATCGTCGTAAAGACTTTGTACATAATAATCATCTCAATCCACCATGGTTAACTCTATCTAACGCACGAAAACTCTTCGATGATTATACATCAGCCAATGATGCTCTCCATCTAAGATCCTGACTAGCTGATCCCACCTTTGCTCAGGCTAGATGGACAAAACCGGACCGCGGTTTTGTTAAGGTTAATACGGATGGCGCCTTTTACCCAATTTTGAAGGGAGCTGCTGCAGGTGTCATTGCTTGGGATTCTTCAGGCTCCGTCCTTGGTGGACGCTCTATGCCCCTCGCCTTCTGTCTAGACCCAGCTTCAGCCAAAGCTCTTTCCATTTTGGAGGGACTTAATCTTGTTGTTGATGATGGTTGCTCTAATGTCATCCTTGAGACTGATTCTGCTTCCATTGCCAACAAAGTTAACAACACCCATCATCATGATCTTTCCACGTTGCAACCTTTAGTGTTTCGAATTCGTTGTACTCTTAGTGCTTTGCCTGATTGTAAGATTTGTTATGTACCTAGAAAAGTAAATGTTGTAGCTCGTGTCCTTGCTTCTAGAGCTTTCTGTTCTTTTCTTTCTCTTTTGGATGTAACTTTTCTGATTTTATTCGGGCTTCTATAAACTCAGAGAGGTTCTCCTCTTCTTCTCAATAAAAACTTGGGTAGTCTTTTCCTCATAGGGGCCTACTCACCTCCCGAGGTGACTGGCTATAGGGTTTTTTTAATGAGGCCCTTTCTTTCAAAAAATATTCGAATGGATTCTCTAATACGCTCTCAGAAAGGGATCGTACATTATGACATTCACTCGAAGAGAGGGGTCATTTATCGCGACATACGCTTAAAGAGAGGGGCCATCCATCACGGTATACTCTCAAAGAGAATGACCGTTCATTATGGCATACGCTCGAAGAGAGGGTTCATTCACCGCAACTTACGTTTAAAGAGAGGGGTCATTCATCACGGTATACGCTCTAAGAAAATGATTATTCATTATGACATGCACTCGAAGAGAGGTATCATTCATCGAGTAATACGCTCAAACAGAGGGGTCGTACATCATAGTATACGCTCAAAGAGAAGGATCGTTCATTATTACATGCACTCGAAGATAAGGTTCATTCATCGCGACATTTGCTCAAAGAGAGGGGTCATTCTTCGTGTCATACGCTCAAAGATAGGGGTCGTCCATCACGGTATACACTCTAAGAAATGGACTATTCATTATGACATGCACTAGAAGATAAAGGTCTTTCATCGCGATATACGCTCAAAGAGAGGGAGGGGTCTTTCATCGCAATATACGCTCAAAGACAGGGCTATAAACATGAATAGTCATTATAACCATATTATTAAGTTCCAGCTTAGATCTAAATTTATATTAAGTTATTTTAAGTATTCTCATTATTTCGATTATTATGTTTCCTTCATAGAACTTACATATTGTTCAAGGAGTAAGTATTAGCTCGGTGTTAGCTCAGTCAGCTCAGAAGAAGCTAAACGGAAGGCAATGCTAGAAACACAAGGAGCCAACTTTAGAATAGCTTGAAAATGCATGGAACACTCCTACAATACTTAAAGGACTCAAGACTAGCTTCATGTCAGCTCACAAATCCCATATGAGCTCAAATGAAGCATAATTCAAAACGAGGCCTTAGGAGATTCGGATCAGCTCCAAAACACTCCTAGCACTAGAAGAGAGTATAGGGAAGCTAACAGACCAACTCACTTTGCTAAAGGCATCTTAGATTAGCTTATTTCAACTTCAAACTTTAGCTATGTCTTTCAGCTAGATAGCTCAGTTTAATTCAGCTCAGTCCCAACTTGATTAGCTCATCTCAACTACACCCGAAGGTCACCAACCCTTCACCAAGCATCATGTCCGTCCATCATCCACATTGGATGCCAAGATATTGGAGGGAAAGCAAGTGGGCACCAAAACAAAGAGATACTATTTCCATAACCTAGTTTATTCCTTAAAGATCAATATAAGGTTCAGGATTAGGTTTTCTATAACCTAGTTTCTTCCTTGAGTATCTTTAAGATACTATTTCCATTTCACCATTCGTTACATATCCTCATATTCTATAAATCATTCCAATCCTTTGTCATCACCACAAAATGTCCTAAACATCCATTCACCCTCATCAACACCACACATCCTTCCACTTCCAAATCAGTCCCTAAACTATTCCTTTTATTAATTCTACTTATTCCTTTCATCTTTATTCTCAAATTCTTCATTTTGCAGTCAATTCTTGCGAGAGACTTGCTTCCTTCCTAGGTCCTACAATCAAAGTGTGCCACTCAGCATCATCTACAAGATTGGCACACATCAAGAATGGTCGTCCATCATAGTATACGGTCTAAAAAATGGACGATTTATTATGACATGCACTCGAAGAGAGGGGTCATTCATCGCGACATGTGCTCAAAGAGAGGGGTCGTCCATCACGGCATGCGCTCAAAGAGAGGGGTAGTCCATCACGGCATACTCTCAAAGAGAGGAATCGTTCATTATGACATACACTTGACAAGAGGGGTCATTCACCGCGACATACGCTCAATGAGAGGGACCGTTCATTATGACATGCACTCGAAGAGAGGGGTCTTTCATCGCGACATACGCTCAAAGAACGACGGTATACGCACAAAGAGAGGGACTGTTCACCATGACATGTACTCGTAGAGAGGGGTCATCGATCACGGTATACGCTCAAATAGAGGAAATGTTTATGATGACATGCACTCGAAGAGAGGGGGTTTTCATCGCGACATACGTTCAAAGAGAGAGACCATTCTCCATGACATGAACTCAAAGAGAGGGGTCGTTCATCGCGACATACGCTCAAAGAGAAGGGTCGTCGATCACGGTATAGCTGATTTATTTAGCTTATATTATGCATAATTAATATTCAACACATGTTTAGTAACATAATACTTATTTGTTTAGGCTGTTTCTTTATTTAGCTTATATTGACCATCTCCGTTTTGGCTCAAATGCACTATTTGAGCTCAAAACAAAGAATCATTGTTTGAAGTACTTACCAGCTTCCGATTAACACCAAAATGTATTAAACACTCCTAGGAGAGTATCATGGCCCTAAGGATCAATTCACACAGCTAGGGGGTTAGCCGTTCATCTCAAATCATCACTCAAAGATGGTGAACTTTTAGCTAGATAAATCAGCTAGCTAGCTCAGATCAACCATAGTTGATCCAGCTCAGCTTAGCTCAGCCTACAACCTTCAGCTCAAACATGGAAAGACAAGTTCCCTCCCCAAGAGACACAACCGACCAACCATGGAGGGAAACATGTTTGGGCGCCAAAACAAAGAGATATCACTCTTCATTGGGCAGATTCATGATGGTCCACTTGTTTGCCAATTTCGAGTAAGATACAAGTAGAATTGAGTTTCGATGTCTTCATGAATGTTGTTCCTCTATCTCTTATCTTTCCAACGAATGTTGATGTGCAAGCTGGAATTTTGAACCGAAAAGTTACAACAATTCTTGGAAGGAGACACCACTTAACCTGAATGGTTAAGGAGGAAGACACCACCAATTGAACAGCCACTAAGGCCACTACTATTCAGCCACCTTTTCAAAGGGGAATGTCCCTTGGCCACACCCTTTCATTTCATATAAATATGTAGCCATTTTAGCATTTGAACACACAACTTTGAATCAGATTATTTATTTTGTGAGTTAATTTCTCATTTTTGTTCTTTTAAGAACTTTATCGACTTACCAAATCATCTCTAAGTTTTGTGGCGTCACCCTCCATCCTTTATACTTTAGATTTCTGGAATTACATTTCCAAGAAGTCTAAGCGTATCTACCACCCTCAGAGTTGCAACTAGATTGGGTTTATGTTCCTATAACATAAGTTCAACCGTTGCCCCTTTGAATACTATCATTCCATCATCACATAATCACCATCCACCTTCCATTTTCGTCCATCATTCTTCAACATACCTTAACATATCCTTCCATATCATTTACTTCATATAAACACCTCCATTTCCTTCCTTAATCAACCATCAACATCCCCCATGCATTCCTTTCACCAAGACAGCTTCATTTTCGTCTAAACAATACCCTACACCATAACCTTTTCTCAAATGATCCTTATCTTATTTCTAACAACATTTAACATTATTTTGTTCTGGAAACAAGTGTTATCCAAGGCTTGCTTGCATTCTAAGGTCCGGGCAATCAAAGCTTCTCTCTACAAGCATCTTTGGAGAGTTAGAGCATATCAAATGGTAATCAGAGCAAAAGAAGAATCAAGTAAACCCAATTTCTTGTTATTTCAATTCTGATTAAAAAAATAGAAAAGAAAGAAAAAAACCAGATTATTCTAGCATATAAGAAATCTAAATTAGATTTAAAAAAGAGAGAGAGTGAATAAAAAAGAAATTCGAATTTTGAAAGGCTGAAGATTCAAGTACAAACGTCCAAGTAACCAACTCTGAGAAGTTCCTAAAGTTCGATTGCTCAAGACCAATTTGTAAGTTGAGTTTTGTGGTAACGTTTCTGTTTTTCTTTAGTCCTTTTCAATTGAATCCTTGAAAATTATCTTTATTCAATCCCTAAACTTTTTAAAACTTTTTTCTTCTTTCTATTTGCACACCTAACCTTTGTTTCAGCCCAAACGCCATCATTTCTTAGGATATTTGACAAGTTTTGAGTAAGTTCATCTAAGAACTTGATTTGAGAGATTTGAGAGGTAAAAGGCAAGAGATTGGTGAGAACAAAAGGGGGAATAGAAGCCAGAATTCCCAGTGTATAAACACGAGTTAATTGAGTGCCATATTTCTTTACTTGGAGTGTCTATGAGGATTGTGTGTGTGTGAATTGGTGAGGAACTTAAACTTTTGTTTCATTTATTCATACTAACACTATGTCGCAACACTCAAATGAAAACAATCGGGAAGAACGACCAGCCCAGAACCTCCAAACACAAGCTCTAATAAGGGAAATGCAAAAGCTCTTATGTGATGAGTTAGAACCAATTCATGAGTGGATGGATCATACTGAGGAGTCCAGTGGAGGGCGTCCAAGGGGCCAAGATGGACAGAATCATAGAAGGCATCCCATGCAACATGAATTTGAAGAAGAAGATGTCATTTCTGTCTAGAGCAATGGAAGGAACCATGGCCAATTGGATGACAATTTTGGGAGCGTCCGAGTTAACATTCCTCTCTTTCAAGGAAAATCAAAACTGGAGGCATATTTGGACTGAGAGAGAAAAGTGGAGTACATCTTTGAATGCCATAACTATTCCGAGCAAAAGAAGGAGCACATGGCTTCCTTAGAATTTATTGACTACGCACTTGTATGGTGGGATTAACTAAGATCAACAAGGAGATGCAATTGTGAATGGCCTATCAACACTTGGAGAGAAATGAAACGTATTCTGAGGAAATGTTTTGTGCCTACTCATTATCACTATGATCTATATTATAAGTTTCAGAATCTTAAACAAGGAAGTAGAACCGTGGAAGACTACTACAAAGAGAAGGAAATAGCCAAGATCCGAACAAGTGTGCATGAAGACCGTGAAGCCACCATGACAAGGTTCTTGTCCAAATTAAACAAAGATAATGCTGACGTAGTGGAATTACAACACTACATTAAAATTGAGGACATGGTGCATATGGCTATCAAAATCGAGAGGCAACAACACAAGAGATCATCTTCTAGAGGTGTCACAAATGCAGCCCCTAAATAGAGTCCAAACACACCTCTGAGAAATACTCATTTCCAAAGCAAAGAACAGGCTGAAACGTCCAAAACCAAGCCTATGGTGGAGAATATTCGAGGAAAGCAACAAGAAGTGTCCATACAATCCCTAGAGATCAAATGTTTCAAGTGCTTAGGGCATGGCCATATTGCTAGCCAATGTCCAAATAGAAACACTATGTTGTTGCTGGAAAATGGAGAGATTGCATCGGATAATGAGGAAGAAATTTTGGAAGAATCCAAGCAAGAGGAAGAAGAAGAATTCACCCCTGTCATTGAAGGACAACTTATGGTTGTTAAAAGGCTTTTAAACACCCAAATGTCAGAAGAAGAGGAGCAACGAGAGAACATATTTCACGCTAGGTGTTATGTTAACAACAAAATGTGTTTTATAATAACCAATGGTGGAAGCTGCACCAACGTGGCTAGCACTCTTATGGTGGATAAACTCGGCCTCAAAACTTTAAAGCATCCAGACCCATATAAACTCCAATGGCTCAATGATTCGGGGGAATTAAAGGTCACCAAACAGGTTCTTGTCCCTTTCTCTATTGGTTCATATAAGGATGAGAGTTTGTGCGACGTAGTTCCTATGCACGCAAGTCACATTTTACTTGAGAGGCCATGGCAATATGATCGAAGAACGATGCATGATTGTTACACCCACCGGTTCATCTTCAAGCATGGAGGCAAGAAGATAGTGCTCGCACCTATGACGCCTAAGCAAGTGCAAAGTGACCAGATTCTGATGAAACAAAGTGTGGAGGCTAGGAAATAAGAGAAGATCCAAACCAAGCTTAAAGAAGGAGGGCCTAGGGAAGAAAAGGTGTCTGGCAGCATCAAGTTGATTAGGGAATGTCTTTTAACACATCCCGTGCTCACTTCTAAATTTTCTAACCCAAAACAAGCCAAAAAGAATTCTCATCTTCTTTTCAGAAATTCAAGGAGGAGATAGAAGACCATGCACGTCAAAACTATGTCTTTCCAATTGCTAAGGGAGATTGCAGCACCAAGGGGTTCAATTTGAGGATAAATCGCCCAAAAGAAGAAGGGGATAATATGTGCACGCCCAACTTTAGTTTCTGCCCATACCTTAAGTCACACAATTGCAATCAGGGAGTTCTACTTAATCCTCCTTATTTACTCAATTCATGTGCTACACTCACTTGCTATCTCATATTATATACATATAATGTTTATTTTCTTATATTACTATTGATAACTTAGTAATTAATATTGAACCACAGCTTTATTTAGCTTATATTATGCATAATTAATATTTAACACATGTTTAGTAACATCATACTTACTAGTTTAAGTTGTTTCTTTGCAGGTTATGTTAAACATAGCTTAAAGGACTATTGGCCAGCTCCGTTTTAGCTCAAATGCACCATTTGAGCTCAGAACAAAGAATCATTTTTTGAGGCACTTACCAGTTTCTGATCAACACCAAAATGTACTAAACACTCCTAGGCAGCACAATGAAGTGGAAGATAGCTTCGTTCTAGCTCACGAATTCAAAATGAGCTCAAAACGACAAATGGTGAATTTCCCTTCATTTGGGATTCGGATCAGCTCCTATACACTCTTATGGATTAAGGAGAGTATTATGGCCCTAATGATCAATTCACTCAACTAAGGGGTTAGCCGTTCAGCTCAAATCATCACTCAAAGATGGTGAAATTTCAGCTAGCTAAATCATCTAGCTAGATCAGCTCAACCTAGCTCAGCCTTAGTTCATCAAGCTTACTCACCCTACAACCTTCATCTCAACCATGGAAGGACATGTTTGTCCCTAAGAGACACAACCGACCAACCATGGAGGGAAACATGTTTCGGCGCCAAAACAAAGAGATAACACTCTTCATTGGGCAGATTCATGATGGTCCACTTGTTTGCCAATTTCGAGTAATATACAAGTAGAATTGGGTTTTGGTGTCTTCATGAAAGTTGTTCTTCTATCTCTTATATTTCCAACGCATGTTGAATTGCATAAATCTGATATTGGGAACTTGAGATATGTCCAACTTACTGAAGACTGTGCAGGCTGAAATTTTGAACCGAAAAGTTACAACAATTCTTGGAAGGAGACACCATTCAACCCGAACGGTTAAGGAGGGAGACACCACCAATTGAGCAAACACCAAGGCCACTATTCATCCACCTTCTCAAAGGGGAATGTCCCTTGGCCACACCCTTTCATTTCATATAAATATGTAGCCATTTTAGCATTTGAACACACAACTTTGAATCAGATTATTTATTTTGTGAGTTAATTTCTCATTCTTGTTCTTTTAAGAACTTTATCGACTTATCAAATCATCTCTTTGTTTTGTGGCGTCACCCTCCATCCTTTATACTTTAGATTTCTGAAATTACATTTCCAAGAGGTCTAAGTGTATCTACCACCCTCAGAGTTGCAACTAGATTGGGTTTATGTTCCTATAACCTAAGTTCAACCTTTGCCCCTTTGAATATTATCATTCCATCATCACATAATCACCATTCACATTCCATTTTCGTCCACCATTCTTCACCAGCCCTTAACATATCCTTCTATATCATTTACTTCACTTAAACACCTCCATTTTCTTCGTTAATCAACCATCAACATCCCCCACACATTCCCTTCACCAGGACAACTTTCTTTTTATCTAAAAATACCCCACACCATAACCTCTTCTTAAATCATCTTTATCTTATTTCCAGCATCCTATAACATTCTTTTGTTCATGAAACAATACAAGGCTTTCTTGCATTCTAAGGTCCGGGCAATCAAAGCTTCTCTCTGCAAGCATCTTTGGAGAGTTGGAGCATATCAGTGGCCATGGGACATTTCCCTTTGAAAAGTTGGCCGAATAGTGGCCTTGGTGTATGTTCAATTGGTGGTGTCTCCCTCCTTAACCGTTCGGTTGAATGGTGTCTCCTTCCAAGAGTTGTTGGAACTTTTCGTTAAAATTTTATCCTGCACAGTCTTTAGTAATTTTGTCATATCTCGAGCTTCCGATATCGGATTGATGCGATTCAACATGCATTGGAAAGATAAGAGATAGGGGAACAACTTTCGTGCAGAAAACGAAACCTAGTTCTTCTTGTATCCTGCTCGAAAATGGTAGCTAGAGTTGGCGACCTACGGGTGTTAAGCCGGGAGTGGTAGCTAGAGTTGAGATGAGTTAATCAAGCTGAGAGTGAGCTAAGCTATCTAACTGAAACACTTTAGCTAAAGTCTGAATGTGAAATAAGCTAATTCGAGATTCCTTTAGCAAAGTGAGTTGGTCCATTAGCTTCCTTATACTCTCTTCTAGTGTGAGAAGTGTTCTTGAGCTGATATGAGTCTCTTAATGCCTCGTTTTGAAATTTGCTTCATTTGAGTCCTTTAAGTACTGTAGGAGTGTTCCATGCATTCCCAAGCTATTCTAAAGTTGAATCCTTTTGTTTGTAGCGTTACCTTACATTTAGCTTCTTCTAAGCAAACTTTAGCTGCTTGAGCTAGGCCTTTAAGTTCGTGAGCTCCTGTACATATTTCCTTTAAGTTCACGACCTAAAATAATCATTCCTTAAGCTCTTATGCAATTCTAAGCGTTTGAGCTATTCTTGAGTTGTTCCAAGCTGTCATAAGTCTTCCTAAGCCACATTGAGCTACCCTTAATGTCTTTAAGCTTCCTCGGACTATTATCTTTACTTAAAATAGCTGAAACAATAAGCAAACAATGTATAAGCTGAAACAAACTAAAATAAACCAAACTGAGCTAGAAAACAATATAGTTTAGTTAATATTAAGAATAAGATGACTTAGAATAAATATAAAGATTTGGTTATGCAATCACAAAACATTACTTAAATAGCAAAAGTATACACTCAAATAGAGGGATCGTTCATTATGACGTACGCTTGAAGAGAGAGGTCATTCATCGCGACATACGCTGGAAGAGAAGGGTCGTCCATCACGGTATACACTCTAAGAAAGGGATCATTCATTAAGACATGCACTCGAAGAGAGGGGTCATTCATCGCGACATACGCTCAAAGAGAGGGACCGTTCACCATGACTTGAACTCGAAGAGAAGGGTTATTCATCGCAATATATGCTCAAAGAGAGGTGTCATCGATCATGGTATACGCTCAAAGAGAGGGACCGTTTATTATGACATGCACTCGAACAGGGGGTCTTTTATCGCCATATACACTCAAAGAGCGGCGGTGTCCATCACGGTATATACTGAAAGAGGGACCATTCATTAAGACATGCACTCGAAGAGGGGTCATTCATCGCAACATATGCTCAAAGAGATGGACCGTTCATTATGACACGCACTAGAAGATAGGGTTCATTCTTCGCGACAAACGCTCAAAGGCAAGAGTCGTCCACCACGACATACGCTGAAAGAGAGGGACTGTATATCATGACATGCACTCGAAGAGAGGGGTCATTCATCGCGTCATACGCTCAAGGAGAGAGGTCGTCCATCATGGTATACGCTCCAAGAAAGGGACCATTATTATGACATGCACTAGAACAGAGGGGGTATTCATCGCGACATTCGCTCAAAGAGAGGTGTCTTCCATCACGACATACTCTCTAAGAAAGGAACCATTAATTATGACATGCACTCGAACAGAGGGGTCATTCATCGCGACATACATTGAAGGAGAGGTGTTGTCCATCCCGACATACACTCGTTCACCATGACATTCACTCAAAGAGAGGGGTCATTCATAGCGACATACGCTCAAAGAGAAAGGTCGTCCACCACGGTATACGCTCCAAGAAAAGGACCGTTCATAATGACATGCACTCGAAGAGAGGGGTCATTCATCGTGACATACTCCCAAATAGGAGTCGTCCATCATGATATACGCTTTAAGAAAGGGACTGTTCATTATGACAGGCACTCGAAGAGTGGGGTATTTCATCGCGACATACACTCAAAGAGAAGGGTCGTCCATCAGGATATAGGCCCTAAGGGACCATTCATTAAGACATGCACTCGAAGAGAGGGGTCATTCATCATGACATGCGCTCAAAGAGAGGAACCGTTCACCATGACATGCACTCGAAGAGAAGGGTCATTCATCGCAACATATGCTCAAAGAGAGAGGTCATCGATCACAGTATATGCTCAAAGAGAGGCACCGTTCATTATGACATGCACTGGAAGAGAGGGGTCTTTTATCGCCATATACGCTCAAAGAGCGACGATGTCCACCATGGTATATGCTCAAAGAGGGACCGCTCATTAAGATATACACTCGAAGAGGGGTCATTCATTGCGACTTACTCTCAAAGAGAGGGTTCATCCATAACAGTATACGCTCTCGTTCATTATGACACGAACTCAAAGATAGGGGTCATTCATCGCGACATACGCTCAAAGAGGGGTCATCCATCACGACATACGCTCAAAGAGAGGGACTATTCATTATGACATATGCTCGAAGAGAGGGGTCATTCACCGCGACATATGCTCCAAGAGATGGGTTGTCTATCACGATATAAACTCTAAGAAAGGGTCCGTTCAATATGACATGCACTCAAAGATAGGGGTAATTCTATGCGACATACGCTCAAAGAGAGGGATCGTTCATCACGACATACTCTCAAAGATAAGGACCATTCATTTTGACATGCGCTCGAAGAGAGGGGTCATTCCCTGCGACATACGCTCAAAGTGATGTGTTTTCCATCACGGTATACGCTCTAGGAAAGGGGTCGTACATTATGACATGCATTCGAAGAGAGGGGTCATTCATCGCAACATACGCTCAAAGAGAGGGATCGTCCATCACGTTATATGCTCCAAGAGAGGGACCATTCGCCAGGAGATGCACTCGAAGAGAGGGTGATACAGTCCAACTCTCCAATGGTTGTTGTAGAGAGAAGCTTTGATATTCCCAGCCGTGATACAGTCCAACTCTCCAACTCTCAAAGACAGGGGTCATCGATCACGGTATACGCTCAAATAGAGAGACCATTCATTATGACATGCACTCGAAGAGTGGTCGTCCATCACGGTATACGCTCAAGGAGAGGGACCGTTTATTATGACATTCACTTGATGATAAGGGTCATTCATAGCGACATACGCTCAAAGAGAGGGGTCGTCCATCACGGTAAACGCTCAAAGTAAGCGACCGTTCATTATGACATACACTTGAAGAGAGGGGTCATTCACCGCGACATACGCTCAAATAGAAGGGTTGTCCATCACGGTATACGATTTAAGAAAGGGACCGTTAATTAAGATATGCATTCAAAGAGATGGGTCATTCATCGCGACCGACACTCAAAGTGAAGGGTCTTCCATCACGATACGCACTCAAAGAGAGGGACCATTCACATGACATACACTCAAAGAGAAGAGTCATTCATCGCAACATATGCTCAAAGTGAGGGGTCATTGATCACGATATACTCTAAAAGAGAGGTACTGTTCACCGTAACATGCACTCGAAGAGAAGTGTTATTCATCGGAACGTATGCTCAATGAGAGGGGTCATCGATCACGGTATACACTCAAAGAGAGGGACCATTCGTTATTACATGCACTCGAAGAAAGGGGTCATTCATTGTGACATACTATCAAAGAAAGGGGTCGTCCATCACAGTATTCGCTAAAAGAGAGGGACTGTTCACCCTAACAAGCACTAAAAGAGAAGTGACATTCATCGCAACATACGCTCAAAGAATGGGGTCATCGATCACGGTATATGCTCAAAGAGAGGGACCATTCATTATGGCATGCACTTGAACAGAGGGGTCATTTATCGCGACATACGCTCAAAGAGCAGCGGCTTCCATCACGGTATGCGCTCAAAGAGAGGGATCGTTCATTATGACAAGCATTTGAACAATGGGGTCATTGACCGCGACATACGCTCAAAGAGAGAGGTCGTTCTTTATGACATGCACTCGAAGTTTGATGTGAGCACATCATGTGAAGTTCAACAGGTTGATCCAGAGGTCTTACCATCAGGACCTATCACACGTTCTAAGGCAAAGAAATACAGGGAAGCTCTTTTCCTTACTTGTGCTAACATTTCAGATTCATTTGAGAATGTTCATGCCTTAGAATATGTTGTTTATAATGTGTTGCATGCTGATATGTGACATATTTAGGTATATATATTAGTATGTGTGTTTACTTATGTATATACTATGTTAATTATGTTTGCATTTGGTTTTAAGTGTGTTTGTGTGGTTAAAATAAGACTACAAGGCTTTTTAGATGTGTTTGCCTTGTTCTAATATAGGTACTTAGGCGAACCTTAGCTCAAGTGGGCATACCCAGCTCATCTCCAGCTCAGGAGAGCGTATGCAGTTCAATACCAGCTCAAGTGGATTATATTTAGCTCAGAAGAAGCTCAATGGTGTGCACGCAGCTCACCTTAGCTCGGGGCAGCTCAGAGGCTTAGCTCCCAGCTCCGTTTAGCTCCTAACACTCTTAGCTAGTTCGTTTCAGCTCATCTCCATTTCCAGCTCAATTCAACTCAAGTTGAAGTGAACAATAGCAGCTGAAACCTATCGTACACGAAGAGCAGGTGTCCTACGCATGTGCCATGCATATGGGGCCCACATAGCACCCTTTTCCACAAGTTTGGGCGTCCAAAAGCAAGCAAGCCAAACAAGGCTCTTGCTTTGAAGACCAATCAGCAATATTGGATAAGAATGAGTGGTTTCTTATTCAAATTCAAACATTAAACACATGTTTAATGTGTTTTAAGTGCCAAAACATGTGGCTAAGGATATTAGGAGCCTAGGAGAAGTTATTTGAGCATTTAAATTTTAATTTTCGTTTGAATTAAGGCCACAAATTCAAATTTGGCCGACTTCTCCTTTATTCCTATATATTTACTTAATTTTTTAAAGATAAGGGTAGACATTTTATGAATAAAATCACTTGTGAGATTTTCTCTCAATTTCAGTTCTTCATTGAACTTTTCTTGACAAATTCAGACTTTGTTTGAGTGTGTCAAATCCTTGATACTTCGGGTTCCTAGATCGCTATCTACAGGGTCCAAGTCCGTTGACGAAGAACGTATTCGATTCGGGTCCGCTCAGCATATTGTTCGGGTTCTTTCGAGTTCAACGTAATTGTTATTTCCCAACAACTTAAACATCCAATTCTGCCATTTTGGACGTTTTAATGATTCCATGAATGCCTTCGGAGCTTTTTCATCTTCATTAACCTCTAGAAACTGCCAGAATTCCTTCATCCCTTTTCTTCTTTGTTTTAGTTTTTTTTCTTTGTTTTCTTATTGTTTTAACATCATTCTAACATCCATAATGTTGTGTTTATTGCAGAGACTTGCTTGCTATTATCCTAGATCCGTTTCAAACAAGGATCGTTGTTTTTGAAGCAACGAATCCCTAATATCAAAGTTGGTGATCATTCATCGCTACATACGCTCAAAGAGAGGGGTCGTCCATCACCAACATACAATCAAAGAGAGGGACTGATAGGATGTGGCAGCGGAATAAAGATATAATGCAATAACAAAAGATAAATATTAGAATAAATGGACAATGGTGTAAAGAAGATGATAAAAAATAGCAAACTTATTTGAAAATGGATTGTAGACTTGTTGTGAATAGGATGGATTATGGAATAGATTTATGTCCTAGGAACCCTCTTGATCGCAATTGATCAAGCAAACTCCATGATAGGCTCTAACCGATCCTCTAAGAATTGATTATCTTGGCAACCCGGAGTGTGAAGATGGCTTTTTCCACGAAAACTAGAAGGAAATCGTGTGGAAGACAAGCTTCGAAGGAACAAGTAACAATACTTGCAAAAATGTACTCAATAACATTTATTCTCCAAAAGAAATATTCAAATTGGGTGTCTTACAAGAGAATAGGCTGCCTCCTTTTATAGCCTAAAAGAGACATCAAAACACCCTAAGAAATAGCTATTTCATCCCTAAAAATCAGCACATAGATAGCTAATTAGAAGGGATCAACAATTATTTAGGAAAATATGAATTAAAGCATATGGAAAGTTGAATAAAAAGATTTATAAAATCAGCACATGGATCTGATCATTCCAGATTTTATTTATTTAATATATATAATTTATTTGGGCCTCAAATATGTTTTAAGGCATTTGGGTTTCTTGGACCATCAATGTAGCTTTTGTCACCCATGTGTTCTTGAGAGCTTGAGGACATAGGATTTTTTCATTAAATGCTTGATTCGTCAAGAAGGCTTACAAACCCTTGTTTACAAAATCTTGGACTGCTGAATATATCTTGTCTTTGAGTTGCCTTGATTTTGTTCTTGTCATCGGGCCATGTGGTAACGTAAGCCCATCAGATGTAAGGGCCTTAGTTCATGCATCATTCCCCTCCTACTCAAAAGGATTCGTCCTCGAATCTGAAATATCAGAAGGAGAAAGATCAGCAACATTAAAAAGAGGAACTAACATTATATTCACGTGGGAGGTCAATACGGTAAGCATTATCATTGATGCGGTCTAAAACTTGGAAAGGACCATCTCCACGTGGGTCCAACTTATTCTTCCTTTTGGATGGAAAACGTTCCTTCCTCATATGAACCCAAACCCAATCTCCTGGTTCAAAAATAATTTCTTTGCGTCCTTTGTTAGCTTTTGTAGCATTGTTATTGGCAATCTTCTCCATCCGTTTTTTAGCTTTGATGTGAATTATCTTCACCAACTCAGCTTTTTGTTCCCCATCTAAGCTACAAATACTATTGATATGTAAAGGAATAAGATATAAAATAGTTAATGTGTTAAATCCATAAACTACAGCAAATGGTGAAAATCCAGTAGAAGAATGAAAAGAGCGGTTGTAAGCAAACTCTACAAAAGGTAAACATTCTTCATAATTCCGTATATTTTTACCAACAATTGTTCGAAGTAGGGCACCCAAGATTCGATTAACTACCTCAGTTTGTCCATCAGTTTGAGGATGGCAAGTAATCGAGTATAAAAGTTTAGTGTCAATCTTACCCCATAACACTTTCCAAAAGTGACTAATAAACTTGACATCTCGATCAGAAACAATGGTACATGGGATGCCATGAAGCCTTACCACTTCTCGAAAGAATAAACCAGCCACATGTGTTGCATCATCAGTTTTGTGGCAAGGTATGAAATGTGCCATCTTTTAAAAATCTATCTACAACCACAAAAATACTATATCGTCCCTTCTTAGTGCGTGGTAAACTAATAATGAAATCCATAGATAAATCAACCCAAGGGGAAGAAGGGATGGGAAGGGGAGTATACAAACCGTGGGGCATTACCTTAGATTTGGCTTGTTTGCATGTAAGACAAGATGCACATATCTTTTCAACGGTTTTTCTCATGTGTGGCCAGAAAAAATGCTCCATGACAATGTTTAGGGTCTTGGTAACACCAAAGTTCCCCATCAACCCTTCATAATGTGCTTCGTGTATTAAAAACTCCCATAAAGAACCTTGTAGAATACACAACCTGTTCAAGCGGAATAAATATCCATCTACAAGATAAAACTTGTTAGAAGAACCTTTATTACACTGAGTATAAATTTCAGCAAAATCAACATCTATCGAATACAAGTCCTTAATATGTTTGAATCCCAAAACCTTAGCATGCATAGTAGTAATTAATGTATAACGACGAGATAAAGCATCAGCTACTATGTTATCCTTACCTTGCTTGTATTTGATTACATATGGAAACGTTTCAATAAACTCAACCCATCGAGCATGTCGTTTGCTTAAATTACCTTGGCCATTTAGCCACTTGAATGACTCATGGTCTGTGTGAATGACAAACTCCTTGGGCAGCAAGTAGTGTTGCCAAACTTCAAGGGAGCGAACCAAAGCTAGGAGTTCCTTGTCATAGGTTGAATAATTTAGCTGGGCTCCTTTAAGTTTTTCACTAAAATAAGCAATGGACCTTTTTTCTTGTAAAAGAACTGCCCCTATGCCTTTTCCTGAAGCATCACATTCAAGTTCAAATGTATTAGAAAAATCTGGTAACCGTAAAATTGGAGTTGAACATAACTTATCTTTCAAGGCTAAGAAAGCCTTATCTTGCTCCCTACCCCATGTGAAACCAACTAATTTTTTAATTATTTCAGTTAAAGGAGCTGCTATAGTGGAGAAGTCCTTGACAAATCGATGATAGAAGCTTGCAAGACCATGAAATGATCTTACTTCCAAAATAGAAGTAGGTGTAGGCCACTCACGAACAGCCTTAACCTTCTCATCATCAACGTGAATACCCTGAGCACTAATTACAAAACCTAGAAATATGAGTTGATCACTACAAAAAATGCACTTGTCAACATTAGCATATAATCGTTCTCGTCGAAGAACATCAAAAACTGACTTAACATGTAAAATATGAAGCTCAAGAGAAATAGAAAAAATCAGAATGTCGTCAAAATAAACAAATACAAATTTACCTATAAACTCCTTTAAAACATGGTTCATCAAGCGCATAAAGGTGCTAGGTGCATTTATCAGCCAAAAGGCATGACTAACCACTCATATAACCCAAACTTCATTTTGAATGTTGTCTTCCATTCATCTCCTTCTTTCATACGAATCTGATGATATCCGCTTTTCAGATCAATCTTTGTAAAAACACGTGCTCCATAAAGTTCATCAAGCATATCATCTAGACGTGGAATGGGATGTCTATACTTGATGGTAATGCGGTTAATGGGTCGACAATCAACGCACATACGATACGTACCATCTTTTTTTGGTACCAGGAGTACAGGAACAACACAAGGGCTTAAACTTTCTCTTATGTACCCTTTCTCCAGCAAAGCCTCCACTTGTCTTTTCAACTCTTTAGTCTCTTCGGGGTTGCAACGATATGCTGGTTGATTAGGAATGTATGAACCTGGAATTAGATCAATTTGATGTTCTATTCCTCTCAATGGCGGTAAACCTTTAAGTGGATCATCTAAAACATCGGAATATTCCTGCAATAATGAAACAAACATACTAGGCAAATTCTCGTGAGTGTTAGATATAGATAAGCCATATTGCCTAAAATGGATGAGGATGCAAGGCTTTTTTGTGAAGAGGGCTTGCCTTACTTCTTTTTCTCTCGCATATATATTTTGAACCACTCTTTTTTTCTCACAGTTAGATTCACTCACCACCCTTGGGCCATTATGTCTTTGGCTTTTATTACTAAGGGCCTCTTTCTCAGCCTTTTTTTCATCTTTTGGAGCTCCCACCCTCTCACAAAATTTATGCATTTTAAGTTGATCCTTGTAGACATCTTTAGGATCCAATGGAGTTAAGGTATATTTCTTCCCATGGTACACGAGAGAATATCGATTCAACTTTCCATGGTGAGTAACATCTCGATCATACTGCCATGGTCATCCGAGAAGTAAGTGGGCAGCTTGCATGGGAACTACATCACACCAAACGTCATCACAATAATTCCCCATATTAAAGGTGATCAAGGAACGTCTAATTACCTTAACTTCAGATCCTTCATTAAGCCATTGAAGATGGTATGGCTTTGGGTGTCGTTGGCAAGGTAGATTTAGTGCATCAACAAGAAAACTACTTATGACGTTTGCACAACTTCTGCTATCAATGATGACGGAACAAAGTTTACCTTTTGCCATACACCGAGAATGGAAGATATTGGTTCGTTGAACATTAGTTTCTTCCGTGGTTTGAATGCTAAGGGAATGACGAATTACCAAACAACGAGCATCAAGTTCATCACTCTCATAAGGAGCAATAGTTTCTTCTTCATAAACATCATCTTGCTCCTTCTCCGAGTCGAAAGAGAAATCACCATTATCTCTTATAAACATAATTCTCAAATTTGGGCAATCACGAGCATAATGTCCACGTCCTCTACATTTGAAGCATTCAACATCTCTAGCCCGACTTGTTCTTTGATTACTTTCATCCACCATGTGTGTTCGGGTCGACTTTGGTCTCTGTTTGCTTTTTCTTCCAACATTTTTAGCCCTTCTTCCTTTGGTTTCATTCTGGAAGACTCAAACGAAGGCTTAGAACTTTGAAATGGTAAAGGTTGATATGTACCTTTATCGTGGTGAGAATATTCCCTTTGTCGAAACCTTGGTTTTCTTTGCAACCGATTTTCAATAGCAATAGCCTTTTGGAGAGCTTCTTCAAGATCTAAGTTTGAAGTTCAAGTACCTCTGAAATATTATCATTGAGACCAACAATAAATCGAGCTAAGGTATCTTCTTCGCCCTCTTGGATGTTTGCTCTTTGTAGTAAAGCCTCCAAATCTTGAAAATACTCATTGACGGATCTATTTCCTTGTCTCAACCGCTGAAGCCTTTGTTTGCATTCCCTATAGTAGTATTGAGGAACAAACCGTTTTCTCAAGATTTGTTTAAGCTCATATCATGTATCAATCTCGTGCTCTTCATTGGATTGTCGGGTCCGAACAAATTGTGTCCACCAATTCAAAGCATAATCAGAAAACTCCAATGTCACCAAAGGAACTTTCTCTTCTTCAGGACATTTGTAATAGGCAAACAATAGTTCAACCTTGCTCTCCCAATCGCAATATGCATCTGGGTCATGTTTACCTTTGAATGGAGGAACGAAGAACTTTGGTTTGTCCAAAGAATGTTGCTCACGAGCGGGTTGTCTAGTTGCATCAAAACGACGGTCGCGAAAAGGTAGGCGTCGAGGAGGAAGGTTTTGTCGTAGTGCACGCCTAGTTTGATGTCCATCACTATTTGTTGAGGAGTTTTCATCGGTTGACACCTCTCGATTAGTATTCATGCTTGTTATGGTTTGAGTGAGATTTTGTAACACTATATCATTGTGTTCAAATCTAGTATTCATTGTTGCAATCAATTTTGATAAACCATTTACAACGCTTTCAAGATTCGTTGATGTTTGTGGTATATCTTTATCTGTGCTTTTGTTTGACATCCTGAAAACACAACACTCAAAGAAAATTTAAAGTAAACAAGAAAAAAAAAAGAAACCTTACTTATCACTCCAAAAAGTAAATGTTAAAGAGGCAAGTGAATTGATCTTGTACGTCTTTAAAACCGTCCTGCCATGATTTCACAACCAATATTTAGTGGAATTTTAACCCTAACAAGAATCGAAAAGCACTAGGAATTCAAGGAAAGAAAGACACCAAATGAATGCAGTTGCAAGGAGGAAGAAAAATATGCAACTTGATGTTCCTACTAACACAAGAGACAAGAAGGTGTTAGATGATGTATAAGAATAAAAGGTAAAAACAACAACGGAGAACTAATAACTAAGAATAAAAGAAAACATAAAGAAAAAGAAAAGAAAAACCCAAAAAAAACTAAAATTGAGCAGAAGAATGATCTACTTTGTTTGAATGGTTCCCAATGTCCAAAAATTATGAATTTTCGTGTGGTGATTCCTCAAATGTTGTAAACTTGATCTGGAAATTTTGGGCCTCAAATTTCTTCAAATAAGTTTTGCGTTTTTTTTATTTTTCACTCTATTTCTTTTATGGAAAACACCAAGAATCGCTCCAAATCTGATACCAAATGATAGGATGTGGCAGCGAAATAAAGATATAATGCAATAACAAAAGAAAAATATTAGAATAAATGGACAATGGTGTAAAGAAGATGATAAAAAATAGCAAACATATTTGAAAATGGATTGTGGACTTGCTGTGAATAGGATGGATTATGGAATAGATTTATGTCCTAGGAACCCTCTTGATCGCAATTGATCAAGCAAACTCCAAGATAGGCTCCAACCGACCCTCCAAGAATTGATTATCTTGGCAACCCGGAGTGTGAAGATGGCTTTTTCCACGAAAACTAGAAAGAAATCGTGTTGAAGACAAGCTTCGAAGGCACAAGTAACAATATTTGTAAAAATATACTCAATAACATTTATTCTCCAAAAGAAATATTCAAATTGTGTGTCTTATAAGAGAATAGGCTGCCTCCTTTAATAGCCTAAAAGAGACAGCAAAACACCCTAAGAAATAGCTCTGTCATCCCTAAAAATCAGCACATAGATAGCTAATTAGAAGGGATCAACAATTATTTAGGAAAATATGAATTAAAACATATGGAAAGTTGAATAAAAAGATTCATAAAATCAGCACATGGAGCTGATCATTCCAGATTTTATTTATTTAATATATATAATTTATTTGGGCCTCAAATATGTTTTAAGGCATTTGGGTTTCTTGGACCATCAATGTAGCTTTTGTCACCCATGTGTTCTTGAGAGCTTGAGGACATAGGATTTTTTCATTAAATGCTTGATTCGTCAAGAAGGCTTGCAAATCCTTGTTTACAAAATCTTGGACTGCTGAATGTATCTTGTCTTTGAGTTGCCTTGATTTTGTTCTTGTCATCGGGCCATGTGGTAACGTAAGCCCATCAGATGTAAGGGCCTTAGTGCATGCATCAAGGACCGTTCATTATGACATATGCTCAATGAGAGGAGTGATTCACCGCGACATATGCTCAAAGAGAGGGGTTGTCTATCATGACATATGCTCTAAGAAAGGGGTCATTCATTATGACAGGCACTCGAAGAGAGGGGTTATTCATCGCTACATACGCTCAAAGAGAGGGTTCATCCATCACAGTATACGCTCAAAGAGAGGGACCGTTTAGTATGACATGCACTAGAAGAGAGCGGTCCTTTATCGCGACATACGCTCAAAGAGTGGTGGCATCCATCACGGTATACGCTGAAAGAGAGGGATCGTTCAATAAGACATAAGATGGAAGAGATGGGTCATTCACCCTGATATATGCTCAAAGAGGGTGTTAGACATCGAGATATACGCTCAAAGAGTCGGACCATTCATTATGACATATGCTCAGTGAGAGGAGTCATTCATCGCGACATATGCTCAAAGAGAGGGGTTGTCCATCATGGCATATGCTCTAAGAAAAGGACCGTTCATTATGACATGCACTCGAAGAGAGGGGTCATTCATCACGACATACGCTCAAAGAGAGGGGTCATTCGTCACAGTATACGCTCAAAGAGAGCCACTGTTCATTATGACTTGCACTCAAAGATAAGGGTCATACATTGCGACATACGCTCAAAGAGAGGGGTCGTCTATCACGACATACGCTAAAAGAGAGGGACCGTTCATTATGACAGGCTCGAAGAGAGGGATCATTCATCACAATATCGCTAAAAGAGGGATCGTCCATCACAGCATACGCTCAAAGAGAGGGACCGTTAATTATGACATATGCTCAAAGAGAGTTATCATTCATAGCGACATATGTTCAAAAAGAGGGGTCATCCAGCACGTTATACACTCTATGGAAAGAACCTTTCTTTCTGACATGCACTCGAAGAGAGGGGTCATTCATCGCGACATATGCTTATAGAGAGGGTCGTCCATCACGGTATACACTATAAGAAAGGGACCGTTAATTATGACATGCACTCAAAGAGAGAGGTCATTCATTACGATATAAGCTCAAAGAGAGGTGTTGATATGTGTCGAATTTGTTGATGGTGCTAAACGACAAACTTTGATTGTAGGACCTAGGAAGGATGCAAGTATCTCGCAAGAAGTCGCTGCAAAAATGAAGAATTAAGGATAAAGGATGAAAGGAATAGTTTAGGGACTAATTTGGAAGCGGAAGAGAGGTGATATGTGGTGTTGACAAGGGTGATGGATGTTTAAGATGTTTTATGGTGATGACAAAGGATCGGGAATGATGATGGAATGAGAGGATATGTAAGGATAATGATATGGTGAAATGGAAATAGTATCTTAAAGATACTCAAGGAAGAAACTAGGTTATTAAAAACCTAATCTTGAACCTTATATTGATCTTTAAGGGGTGGTGATAAATAGACTTTGACCCTTTTAGTATATTAAACTAAAAGAACCAGAAGTATCAAGATGGATAGAAAGGGGTTGACGCCCCAAGTACAAAATTACTTGAAAAGTCGATAAAATTTTAAGAACTAAACGAGGGAAAATTCTCACAAAGGATAAAATATATTCTAAATTGTGTGTTTACACAATGAAATTCAAGTCCTATTTAAAGTTTTCTAAGGGTTTTGGTTGAAATGACATTTAACTACTCTGATAACCATTCATTTGAATGGTGTCTCCCTCCAAATCTATTAGAAGAGGTAACTTTTCGGTTCAGCCTGCACAGTCCTTAGTAATTGGGTCATATCTCGGGATGACGATATTGGATTGATGTGATTCAACATTTGTTGGAGAGATAAGAGATAGAGGAACAACTTTGTTGAAGACACTGAAACCCAACTCGATAAGTATCCTGATCTAAATTGGCAAACAAGTGGACCATCATGAATCTGCCCAATGAAGAGTGCTATATCTTTGTTTTGGCGCCCACTTGCTTTCCCTCCATGATCTTGGCGCCCAATGTGGATTATGGTCGGTCTTGATTCTTGGTGAAGGGTAGGTGACCTTCAGGTGTTGAGTTGAGAGTGATAGTTGGAGCTGAGGTGAGCTAATTGAGCTATGAGTGAGCTGAATTGAACTGAGCTATCTAGCTGAAAGAATTAGCTAAAGTTTAAAGCTGAAATAAGCTAATCCGAGTTGCCTTTTGCAAAGTGAACTGACCCGTTAGCTTCCTTATACTCTCTTCTAGTGTAAGGAGTGTTTTTGGAGCTGATTCGAAGAATAGAGTTTGACAAATTGATGGTTTGCATTGATTGAGGACAAGCAATAGTTCAACTATGGGGGTGTGATAAGTGCTCAACCCACCATCACTTTCTACACTTTCATGGGCACTTATCATCAATTATACACCTACTTGAACCAATGCATGTACTTAATATAATATATTTAGGGATGATACTATTAAAGATAACATTTATAGAAAAGACATAGTTTACTTCATTTTCATGTCTATGTAGGAACAAGTGTTGCCGCAGCAGCAAAATGAGGCCGAGGCAGGACCTGATGCCGAGGCAGCAGAAGATGAAAAGCAATATGGCAGGCAAACTAAGGAGAAAAATATGGAGAATGTTGCTGGACAAGAAGCCCAAGGATCGGAGCTGAACAACACATCAAAAGCCCAAGGACAAGCTATTCTGAAGTTGGCACCTTGTGTTTCTAGCATTACCTTTCGTTTAGCTTCTTCTGAGCTGACACTGAGCTAATATTTACTCCTTGATTTGTAGGTAAGTCCTTTGAAGAAAACATAATAATAGAAATAATGAGAATACTTAAAATAACTTAATATAAATTTAGATCTAAACTGAAATTGAATAATGTGGGTTATATTGACTATTCATATTTATAGCCTAAATAAATAACTCTTAAGTAGCTTACTATAAAGTATATAAAAGTAATAAATACTAAGATCAGTAAGGTAACTCACCTTTGATCCCATGCGTGAAATGAAGCATGAAAGAATGAGATAAATGAGAGGAGTCATTCATCGCGACATACGCTCAAAGAGAGGGGTTATCTATCACAGTATACGCTCTAAGAAAGGGACCGCTAATCAGGACATGCACTCGAAGAGAGGGGTCTTTCTTCGCGACATACACTCAAAGAGAGAGGTCGTCCATCACGGTATACACTCTATGAAAGGGACCATTAATTATGATATGCACTCGAAGAGAGGGGTCATTCATCATGGTATACGCTCAAACAGAGGGACCGTTCACCATGGCATGCACGCGAAGAGAGGGGTCTTTCATCGCGACATATGCTCAAAGAGAGGGGTCATCCATCACGGCATACGCTCAAAGAGAAGGATCGTTCATTATGACATACACTCAAAGAGAGGGATCATTCATCACTACATACGCTCAAAGAGAGGGCTTGTCCATCACGGTATACGTTTGATGCGTGTCAAATATGCGCAATTAGTGCAAGTGAACACGTCGCAAGTAATAAGTGATAAGTATTATCGAGTTATCATCTCCTCAGGGATTGGTATACTTAATATGCTTCCTTTGATCTTCTTGCTCTGTAAGACAAAAGTAAAGACACAAGTAAATTGGATGTTGATTGTACTAAATAAAAGAAACTAAATAAGATGAGATCAAATTTGAGAAAGAGGGTAGGATCCAGTTGTGCTGTATAGTGGATTTCATTGATCTATTTCTATCTAATGCAATTGCACTATACTGCCTCGGTAGTACTACAGATTATTGTCTTCGACAGCGGTAGTGTTCTCTGTCGCGGCAATCCCTTGCTCTTGGGAAGATTTACCAAAGTTCGGTAAAATGTCCTTTGATGGTTCCGCTTATGCCTAAGTCGAAACACTGTTGATGATCAGTCCTTGATGATACCTCCCGGCATTAAGCAATTATAATCAACAACCAATCTCACACTTTTTTTAGCCGTTGAAACTTCAACCTATCCCTAGGCCGAGTTAGTATCCTCCAATCAAGTTGAAATATCGCACTTACTCCTTTCATGAGTCTAACTCTCCCGAGTCTAGACAAATAGATTACTTACAAAATTCTCTCCCGAGCTTGGATGCAAGAACAAAGAATGACAAAGAGTAAGCAAACTTTGATATTTTATTGCATTGAAACAAGAAACAAGATATAATCTCCTCTCACTAATACTCAACAACTTTCACCTAGACCCTAAGAAAGCTTAGAACATGATGGGAAGAATTGTTCCTAGGGTAAACTCTCTCAAATTCGGCTCTCCTAGTCCCTTGGACGGCTATGCCTTATATAGGCTTGACCTAGGGCAAACCTTTCCTAAATAGAGTACAACTTGGAGTAGATAACAAGTTATGTACATAGGTTAAATATTTATAAGTTTAATTCTTCTAGAAGGTTTTTTTCCGCGTGGCCTTGTCCTTGGGCTTTTGATGTGTTGTTCAGCTCCGATCCTTGGGCTTCTTGTCCAGTAACATTCTCCATATTTTTCTCCTAAGTTTTCCTACCATATTGCTTTTTATCTTCTGCTGCCTCGGCATCAAATTCTGCCTCGGCCTCATTTTGCTGCTGCGGCAACACTTGTTCCTGCATAGACATGAAAATGAAGTAAACTATGTCTTTTCTATAAATGTTATCTTTAATAGCATCATCCCTAAATATATTATATTAAGTACATGCATTGGTTCAAGTAGGTGTATAATTGATGATAAAGTGCCCATGAAAGTGTAGAAAGTGATGGTGAGTTGAGCACTTATCACACCCCCATACTAGAACTATTGCTTGTCCTCAAGCAATGCAAACCATCAATTTGTCAAACTCTATTCTTCTTTGGTCTTATACTTTCATCTATTCTCCCCACCATAACTATGTCTATTATTTAGACTTAACCTTTCGGTTACCTAAGGGTGTACCTAGAAGACAAACTATAAGGTTAGTGTGTGTGTACGTTTTTGTGGATAATTTGATGAAGGGCCTTCTTAGATAATCTCTAAGTTAAAGAAAAATAGATTTGGATTTAGTGTACTCTTCTTAAAACAACAATTTATTGAGCTAATTTTGGGAACCTCTAGCATGAAGAAGAGTATTTCCTAAAGCCGATGATAGGAACCTCTAGTCACCTTACCAAAGATCTAAGTCTTTATCACCTAATTAGTTTATAAGAATTCCTATAACCAAACAAGTCTCAAAAGTGTTTTAAAGTTCAACATATACTAAGCTTCTAAGTTTTTCTCCTTAAGTATCCTATAATTAAGCCTTCAAAACAGAACCTAACTATGGTAAGGAGAAAGATTTTTATTGTCTTCAAGAATAAACTAAGACAATACTGATGATGGGCAGTGTAAGAGTATGGGCAACAATTTCAAGTGAAGTGATGGATATAAAACAAAAAAATTTATCACTAAAAACTTCATTTTCATGGTAGGGCCGCGGCAGTAGATTGCCTCGGTAGTGGATCTACACCCTCAAACTCAAACTCAAACCAAGCATTGTCCACAATGCTTAATTTAGGGGTAGGTAGTAGGTAACAAAATATAAGCGATAAGTTTTTTTATATAAGCAATAAATAAAAGAAAGAAGAGAAATTATAATGATTTAGAAGAGCTTTCTTCCACAATTTGTTTTCTCGATCTTGCTGTTGATTGTTGTGCCCTTGGTGATGTGATGGCTTTTCTCGTCTTGGTGGTTGAACTCTCGTTGGTGTTACTCGTTGCGTGGGAGCATTAACCTCTTCTCCTCCTTCATCTTCAGTGTTCATTATTTATGTTCCTCCTTCATTCTCTGGATCTGCCCTGGCATTCTGAATGTTTGGCTTAGCAGTGCCTGAGCTCTGATTAACATAGGCATCTATCTCAGCAAATAGACTGTCCATTGGGATTGGGGATCTTGGGGGAGTGTTGAAGACTGCCCTTCGCATGGAAAGTCTTCTATTGGCACATGATGACGCGGCAGGATCTACTGCCCTAGATGGGCCAGCTGCGTGGAACTGTTATTGTGATCTAGAGGAGAAGAATGGCCTTGATGTGAGCACATCATGTCAAGTTCAACAGGTTGATCTGGAGGTCTTACCATCAGGACCTATCACACGTTCTAAGGCAAAGAAATACAGGGAAGCTCTTTTCCTTACTTGTGCTAACATTTCAGATTCATTTGAGAATGTTCATGCCTTAGAATATGTTGTTTATAATGTGTTGCATGCTGATATGTGACATATTTAGGTATATATATATTAGTATGTGTGTTTACTTATGTATATACTATGTTAATTATGTTTGCATTTGGTTTTAAGTGTGTTTGTGTGGTTAAAATAAGACTACAAGGCGTTTTAGATGTGTTTGCCTTGTTCTAATATAGGTACTTAGGAGAACCTTAGCTCAAGTGGGCATACCCAGCTCATCTCCAGCTCAGGAGAGCGTATGCAGTTCAATACCAGCTCAAGTGGATTATATTTAGCTCAGAAGAAGCTCAATGGTGTGCACGCAGCTAACCTTAGCTCAGGGCAGCTCAGAGGCTTAGCTCCCAGCTCCATTTAGCTCCTAACACTCTTAGCTAGTTCGTTTTAGCTCATCTCCATTTCCAGCTCAACTCATCAATTCAAGTTGAAGTGACCTACAGCAGCTGAAACCTATCGTACACGAAGAGCAGGTGTCCTACGCATGTGCCATGCATGTGGGGCTCACATAGCACCCTTTTCCACAAGTTTGGGCGTCCAAAAGCAAGCAAGCCAAACAAGGCCCTTGCTTTGAAGACCAATCAGCAACATTGGATAAGAATGAGTGGTTTCTTATTCAAATTCATACATTAAACACATGTTTAATGTGTTTTAAGTGCCAAAACATGTGGCTAAGGATATTAGGAGCCTAGGGGAAGTTATTTGAGCATTTAAATCTTAATTTTCGTTTGAATTAAGGCCACAAATTCAAATTTGGCCAACTTCTCCTTTATTCCTATATATTTACTTAATTTTGTAAAGACAAGGGTAGACATTTTCTGAATAAAATCACTTGTGAGATTTTCTCTCAATTTCAGTTCTTCATTGAACTTTTCTTGACAAATTCAGACTTTGTTTGAGTGTGTCAAATCCTTGATACTTCGGGTTCCTAGATCGCTATCTACAGGGTCCAAGTCCGTTGACGAAGAACGTATTCGATTCGGGTCCGCTCAGTATATTGTTCGGGTTCTTTCGAGTTCAACGTTGTTGTTATTTCCCAGCAACTTAAACATCCAATTCTGCCATTTTGGACGTTTTAATGCTTCCATGAAAGCCCTCGGAGCATTTCATCTTCATTAACCTCCAGAAACTGCCAGAATTCCTTCATCCCTTTTCTTCTTTGTTTCTGTTTTTTTTTCTTTGTTTTCTTATTGTTTTAAAATCATTCTAACATCCATAATGTTGTGTTTATTGCAGAGACTTGCTTGCTATTATCCTAGATCCGTTTCAAACAAGGATCGTTGTTTTTGAAGTAGTGAATTCCCCATATCATATGGTATCAGAGCTTTGGTTGGATATTAGCACTTTCTGCACTACATATATCAAAAACAGCAAAAGAAAAAAAAAGAAAAAAATTCAAAATTCTACAAAAAAAGAAAGTCAAAGTCAAAGTTTGATCAGAAAAGTCAAAGTCAACAAAAGAAATTCGAAAAATTTGAAAAAAAAAATCAGATTTGAATATTTAGTGTATTTTCATCTTTATGTGTTATTTGACCACAAAAATGATGAAGGATGCTTACGTTTACCATGGAATGCTTCTAAATCACTTAAAACGACGTGTTCTTGTTTGTTCGGTGATAGGATTGTGGTAAGTATTTTTAATGCAGTAAGTACTTCATTTCCAGCCTTAATTCACTTTGTTCTTCATTAATTCCAGCCTTATTCTTGTTTTCCTTTTGTTTGTTTTTTTTTTTGCAGCCTTGTTTTTTCTTTTTTTTTACTTTCTAGCATTGTTTTTCTTTTGTTTTACTATCCAACCTTGCTTTTTGTTTGTTCTCTTTATTTTCCAGCCTTTGTGTCATCTAAACAGACCGTAATTCACTTTTAACTCTTGTTTGTACCACTGTTACATATATCTTGGAGTTTGACACAGATAACAAGTTTGAAGGATCAGATTAGTTCCTTAAAGAGCCGTTTGCAAGAGAACGAGTGGAAAAGGCATTTGAGAGTGTGAGCACAGAAGGGGAATCAAAAGAACCATTCAAGTATTCCCGAGTGAGACACGAGCGCTGAGTGTTACTTTGTTGAGTGCATTGTTCTTTTGGAGTGATTTGCGAGAATTTGTTGTGTGTGCAGTGAGGGACTTTAAAATTTCGTTTATTTAACATAATAGTTTTCTTTTCTTGTTTTTCGTTGCTGCAATGACAGGTAATGACGATCGTAGTCCCGGTGGAAGTAATCCACCATATTTGCAAATGCAGGCTTTTACTCGAACCTTGCAGCGTCTTTTAGACCAAGCATTGGAGCCTATTCAGTCTCGTTTGGATAGAATAGATGGGAGTGGTTTCCAATCTGTCCAAAATGAGAATCTTGATGAAAACGACGTTGAACAATCACCACGGACGAATCAACTACCAGGACGTGCAGTTGATGATAATATTTCTAACATAAAAGTTGCTATACCTTCTTTTCAGGGACATTCAGATCCAGATGCTTATCTAACATGAGAAAGTAAAGTTGAACACGTTTTCGAGTGTTACAATTACTCGGAACAAAAGAAAGTACGACTAACAACTTTGGAGTTTGTTGACTATGAACTATTGTGGTGGGATCAATTACTGGTTAGTCGACGACGTGCGGGTGAAGGACCAGTGAGAACATGGGACGAAATGAAGCATATCATGCGGAAACGGTTTGTTCCTTCTCACTATCATCGTGATTTATTTCATAAATTGCAAACTTTGAAACAGGGCAATAGGAGCGTCGAGGACTATTTCAAGGAAATGGAGATGTCCATGATGCGTGCGAACATAGTTGAGGATCGTGAGGCGACTATGGCTAGGTTTATGGCAGGTTTGAATTCTGAAATTGCTAACGTTGTTGAATTGCAGCATTATGTCGAATTGGATGACATGGTGCATATGGCGATGAAAATTGAACGACAACAACGTAGAAAAGTTTCTACTCGAGGTAATACTACTCCATTTAAATCTTTTACGAATCCATTATATACCCCTAACCATGCTAGGAAACAAGCACCACAAGCGCCACTTCGGATTCAAGAACAAGGCGAGTCCAGCAAGCCAAAGCCTCCCGTTGTTGATAATGGGCATGGTAAACAAAAAGTGGTTGTACGAGAGAGATCGAGAGATATTCAATGTTTTAAGTGCCTTGGTCGAGAACATGTTTCTAGCCAGTGTCCTAATCATAGGGTTATGTTGATGCGAGATGATGGAGAGATTGAGTCAGATTCTGAAGAAGAACCACATGAGATCCCTAATGAAGATGATAAAGAGGATGTCCTAGAAGTTGCTGAGACTGGTAAGGTAATTGAAATTATGGTTGTTAAACGTAGTCTGAGTGTGCAACAGGTTCAGGATGAACAACAACGCGAGAATATCTTTCACACGCGATGCAAAATTCAAGATAAGGTATGTGTTGTTATTATTGATAGCAGTAGTTGTACTAATGTTGCTAGTTCAGTGATGGTTGACAGGTTAGGTCTCAAGACAACAAAGCATTCGAATCCGTACAAATTGCAATGGTTGAATGACGGGGGAGAACTTAAAGTAACAAAACAAGTTGTTATACCGTTTTCGATCGGAAGTTACAAGGACGAGGTCCTTTGTGATGTTGTGTCGGTGGATGCTACTCACCTTCTTTTGGGACGCCCTTGGCAATATGACAAGAAGGTAATGCATGATGGTTTTACAAATCGATACTCTTTTATGCATGCAGGTAAGAAGATTACTTTGGCTCCTTTAACACCGAGTCAAGTGATGGAAGATCAAGCAAGCTTAAAAAAGAGTAAGGAAGCTGCAAAGGAGAAGAAAAAGATGAATGTTTATGCAAGCAATCGAGAAATCAGGAAATGTCTTTCCTCTCACCAATCTTTGCTTATTTTAATATTTAAAGATTATTGTTTATTGACTGACTTTCCTTTTGATTTTCCTGCATCAATTGTTTCCCTTTTGCAGGAATTTAAGGATGTGTTTCCGGAAGAAACACCGAGGGGATTGCCACCACTTCGTGGCATTGAGCACCAGATTGACTTTATCCCAGGTGCTACTATTCCAAATCGACCAGCTTATCGAACTAACCCCGAAGAGACGAAAGAGCTTCAAAGACAAGTGACAGAATTAATGGACAAGGGTTATATTCGAGAGAGTCTGAGTCCGTATGCTGTTCCGGTACTGTTAGTGCCGAAGAAAGATGGGTCTTGGAGGATGTGCGTAGATTGTAGAGCTGTGAATCAGATTACAATTAAGTATCGTCATCCTATTCCCAGACTTGATGATATATTGGACGAGCTTTGTGGAGCCATCATCTTCTCCAAAATTGACCTAAAGAGTGGATATCATCAGATTCGCATGCGAGAAGGCGATGAATGGAAGACAGCCTTCAAAACGAAGCTAGGTTTGTACGAATGGTTAGTAATGCCTTTTGGCTTAACTAATGCACCTAGTACTTTTATGCGATTGATGAATCATGTTCTGCGATCTTTTATTGGAAAGTTTTGTGTTGTATATTTTTACGACATTTTGATTTATAGCAAGACTTTGCAGGATCATGTAGAACATTTGAGAGTTGTTTTACAAACTTTGCGAGAAGAAAGATTGTTTGGTAACATAGAGAAATGTGTGTTTTGTACTGACAAACTTACATTTCTTGGTTACATTGTTAGTGCACAGGGTGTTGAAGTCGATCCTGAGAAGATAAAGGCAATTCAGGAATGGCCACAACCGACATCGATTACTCAGGTTAGATCTTTTCATGGCTTAGCTAGTTTCTATCGTCGGTTTGTTCCTAACTTCAGTTCTATTACCGCACCCTTAACAGGGATTATTAAGAAGAATTCTAGCTTCTTATGGGGTAAAGAACAAGAAGATGCCTTTTTGAAAATTAAGGATTGTTTAACGAAGTCACCTGTGTTAGCCTTACCTAACTTTGATAAAACTTTTGAAATTGAATGTGATGCTTCTGGAGTTGGTATAGGCGCTGTGCTAATGCAGGAAAAAAGGCCCATTGCATACTTTAGTGAAAAGCTTAGTGGAGCAACATTGAATTATCCAGTCTACGACAAGGAGATGTATGCACTAATTCGGGCATTGGAGACATGGCAACATTACTTGTTGCCTAAGGAGTTTGTGATTCACACTGATCATGAGGCTTTACGATATATCACAGGTCAGCATAAATTGAATAAACGACATGCTAAATGGGTTGAATTTTTAGAGTCTTTTCCTTATGTCATTCGTTACAAAAAGGGTAAAGATAATGTCGTTGCTGATGCTTTATCACGTAGATATGTGCTTTTGAATTACCTTGACTCACATTTGATTGGATTTGCATATATACGTGACTTGTATGTTGATGATTCTGGTTTTAGAGATAAGTATAATGCTTGTGAGAAAGGTGCAGATGGAAAGTTTTACAGGCATGATGGTTATCTTTTCAAAGAAAATAGGATATGCATTCCACAGGGTTCAATGCGTGATATTCTGATCCGTGAAGCACATGAGGGTGGATTGATGGGTCACTTTGGAGTCACCAAGACGTTACAAACATTGAAAGAACATCTATTTTGGCCTAAGATGCGTAGAGACGTAGAAAGGTACTGTGAACGTTGTGTGACATGTAAAAAAGCAAAATCGAAGGTTTCACCACATGGTATGTACTTACCTCTACCTATTCCTGATTCCCCTTGGACTGATATTTCAATGGATTTTGTTTTGGGATTGCCTCGAACTAGAAATGGTAGAGATAGTGTCTTTGTTGTGGTTGATAGATTCTCTAAGATGGCACATTTCATTGCATGCCATAAGACTGATGATGCTGTTAATGTGGCTAACTTATTCTTTAGAGAGATTGTTCGATTACATGGTATTCCTAGGTCAATTGTTTCTGACAGGGATGTTAAGTTTCTGAGTCATTTCTGGAGGACTCTTTGGAGCAAAATAGGTACAAAACTCATGTTTTCTACTACTTGTCATCCCCAGACTGATGGACAAACTGAGGTTGTTAATCGTGTTTTATCTACTTTGTTGCGTTCCATCATTAAAAAGAATATTAGGATTTGGGAAGATTGTTTGCCACATGTTGAGTTTGCGTATAATCGTGCTATACATTCTACTACTAAGATGTCACCCTTTGAGGTTGTTTATGGTTTTAACCCTATTACGCCTCTAGATTTGTTACCTTTGCCACAGGAACAAGTGACGAACAGAGACGGTCAAGCGAAAGCAGAATATGTGAAGAAGTTGCATCAACAGGTGAAGGAGAATTTAGAACGAAGGACTCAACAGTACGAAAAGCAAGCAAATAAGGGAAGAAAGCGAGTCACCTTTGATGTTGGTGATTGGGTTTGGGTTCACTTCCGAAAGGAACGATTTCCAGCCCAAAGGCGGTCTAAGTTGTTACCGCGAGGAGATGGTCCTTTTCAGGTGTTGGAGAAAGTGAATGACAACGCCTACAAGATAGACTTACCGGGTGAGTACACTGTAAGTGCCACATTTAATGTTTCTGATTTAACCCCGTATGATATTTCTGTAGATTTGAGGTCAAATCCTTTTCAAGAAAGGGGGATGATGTGAGCACATCATGTCAAGTTCAACAGGTTGATCCGGAGGTCTTACCATCAGGACCTATCACACGTTCTAAGGCAAAGAAATACAGGGAAGCTCTTTTCCTTGTGCTAACATTTCAGATTCATTTGAGAATGTTCATGCCTTAGAATATGTTGTTTATAATGTGTTGCATGCTGATATGTGACATATTTAGATATATATTAGTATGTGTGTTTACTTATGTATATACTATGTTAATTATGTTTGCATTTGGTTTTAAGTGTGTATGTGTGGTTAAAATAAGATTACAAGGCGTTTTAGATGTGTTTGCCTTGTTCTAATATAGGTACTTAGGAGAACCTTAGCTCAAGTGGGCATACCCAGCTCATCTCCAGCTCAGGAGAGCGTATGTAGTTCAATACCAGCTCAAGTGGATTATATTTCGCTCAGAAGAAGCTCAATGGTGTGCACGCAGCTCACCTTAGCTCGGGGCAGCTCAGAGGCTTAGCTCCCAGCTCCATTTAGCTCCTAACACTCTTAGCTAGTTCGTTTCAGTTCATCTCCTTTTCCAGCTCAACTCAATTCAAGTTGAAGTGACCTACAGCAGCTGAAACCTATCGTACACGAAGAGCAGGTGTCCTACGCATGTGCCATGCATGTGGGGCTCACATAGCACCCTTTTCCACAAGTTTGGGCGTCCAAAAGCAAGCAAGCCAAACAAGGCCCTTGCTTTGAAGACCAATCAGCAACATTGGATAAGAATGAGTGGTTTCTTATTCAAATTCAAACATTAAACACATGTTTAATGTGTTTTAAGTGCCAAAATATGTGGCTAAGGATATTAGGAGCCTAGGGGAAGTTATTTGAGCATTTAAATTTTAATTTTCGTTTGAATTAAGGCCACAAATTCAAATTTGGCCAACTTCTCCTTTATTCCTATATATTTACTTAATTTTGTAAAGACAAGGGTAGACATTTTCTGAATAAAATCACTTGTGAGATTTTCTCTCAATTTCAGTTCTTCATTGAACTTTTCTTGACAAATTCAGACTTTGTTTGAGTGTGTCAAATCCTTGATACTTCGGGTTCCTAGATCGCTATCTAGAGGGTCCAAGTCCGTTGACGAAGAATGTATTCGATTCGGGTTCGCTCAGTATATTGTTCGGGTTCTTTCGAGTTCAACGTCGTTGTTATTTCCCAGCAACTTAAACATACAATTCTACCATTTTGGACGTTTTAATGCTTCCATGAAAGTCCTCGGAGCATTTCATCTTCATTAACCTCCAGAAACTGCCAGAATTCCTTCATCCCTTTTCTTCTTTGTTTCATTTTTTTTCTTTGTTTTCTTATTGTTTTAACATCATTCTAACATTCATAATGTTGTGTTTATTGCAGAGACTTGCTTGCTATTATCCTAGATCCGTTTCAAACAAGGATCGTTGTTTTTGAAGCAACGAATTCCCCCAATATCATATGGTAATCAGAGCTTTGGTTGGATATTAGCACGTTCTGCACTACATATATCAAAAACAACAAAAGAAAAAAAAAGAAAAAAAATTCGAAATTCTACAAAAAAAGAATGTCAAAGTCAAAGTTTGTCCAGAAAAGTCAAAGTCAACAAAAGAAATTCGAAAAATTTGAAAAAAAATCATATTTGAATATTTAGTGTATTTTCATGTTTATATGTGCTGTTTGACCACAAAAATGATGAAGGATGCTTACGTTTACCATGGAATGCTTCTAAATCACTTAAAACGACGTGTTCTTGTTTGTTTGGTGATAGGATTGTGGTAAGCATTTCTAATGCAGTAAGTACTTCATTTCCAGCCTTAATTCACTTTGTTCTTCATTAATTCCAGCCTTATTCTTGTTTTCCTTTTTTTTTTGCAGCCTTGTTTTTCTTTCTTTTTTACTTTCTAGCATTGTTTTTCTTTTGTTTTACTATCCAACCTTGCTTTTTGTTTGTTTTCTTTATTTTCCAGCCTTTGTGTCATCTAAACAGACCCTAATTCACTTTTAACTCTTGTTTGTACCACCGTTACATATATGTTGGAGTTTGACACAAATAACAAGTTTGAAGGATCAGATTAGTTCCTTAAAGAGTTGTTTGCAAGAGAACGAGTGGAAAAGAACAAGAAGATGCCTATCGTTTTTTTTTCATTTTTCTTTTCCACTCGTTCTCTTGCAAACAACTCTTTAAGGAACTAATATGACATGCAGTCGAAGAAGAGGGGTAATTCATCATGACAAATGCTCAAAGAGAGGGATCGTCCATCACGGTATATGCTCAAAGAGAGGGACCGTTCACCATGTCATATTCTCGAAGAGAGGGGTCATTAGCACGGTATACGATGAAAGTGAGGGACCATTCATTATGACATACGCTCGAAGTGAGGGGTCATTCATCGCAACATATTCTCAAAGAGAGGGGTCATCGATCACGATATAAGCTCCAAGAGAGGACCGTCCATTATGACATGCACTCGAAGAGAGGGGTCATTCATCATGACATACGCTCAAAGAAAGGGACCATTTACCATGACATGCACTCGAAGAGAGGGGTCATTCATCATGACATACGCTCAAAGAAAGGGTCCATTTCCCATGACATGCACTAGAACAGATGGGTCATTCATCGTATTATACGCTCAAAGAGAGGGGTCATCCATAACGGTATACACTAAAAGAGAGGGAACGCTCACCATGACATGCACTCGAAGACGGGGGTCATTCATCGCAACATGAGCTCAAAGAGAGGGGTCATCCATCACGCTATACGCTCAATGAGAGAGGCATTTTTTATGACATACGCCGGAAGAGAGGGGTCATTCACTGTGACATACGCTCAAAGAGAGGGGTCATCCATCATGGTATATCCACTAAGAAAGGGACCGCTGATTATAACATGCACTCGAAGTGAGGTGTAATTCACGACATACGCTCAAAGAGATGGATCGTCCATCACGGTATACGCTTAAAGAGAGAAACCATTTATTATGACATGCACTCGAAGAGAGGAGTCATTCATCGAGACATACGCTCAACGAGAGGGGTCGTCTATCAAGGTATATGCTCTAAGAAAGGGACCGTTCACTATGACACACACTCGAAGAGAGGGGTCATTCATTCGTAAAATATGCTTAAAGAGAGAGGTCATCCATTACGGTATACGATCAAAGAGCCGGTCCGTTTATTATGACATACGCTTGAATAGAGGGGTCATTCACCATGAAATACGCTTAAAGTGAGGGGTCGTCCATCATGGTACACTCTAAAAGAGAGAGACCGTTCATTATGACATGAACTCAAAGAGAGTGGTAACTCATCGCGACATACGCTCAAAGAGAAGGGTCGTCCATTACGGTATACTCTCTAAGAGAGAGGTCATCCATCATGGTATATGTTCTAAGAAAGAGACCGTTCACTATGACATGCACTCGAAGAGAGGGGTCATTCATTCGCAAAATATGCTTAGAGAGAGGTCGTCCGTCACGGTATACGCTCAAAGAGACAGATTGTTTGTTATGACATATGCTTGAATTGAGTAGTCATTCACCACGAAATACGCTCAAAGAGAGGGGTCGTTTATCACGGTATATGCTCTAAGAAAGGGACCATTCACCTTGACATGCACTCTAAGAGAGGGGTCATTCATCACACATACGCTCAAGGAGAGGGGTCGTCCATCACGGCATACGCTCAAAGAGAGAGGTCGTTCATTATGACTTACTCTCGAAGAGGGGTCATTCACTGCGACAAACGCTCAATGAGAGGGGTCATTCGTCACGGTATATGCTCTAAGAAAGGGACCATTCACCATGACATGGACTCGAAGAAAGGGGTCATTCATCACGACATACGGTCAGAGAAAGGGGTTGATATAGGGGTTCGTTGCTTCAAAAACAACGATCCTTATTTGAAATGGATCTAGGATAATAGCAAGCAAGTCTCTACAATAAAAACAACAATATGGATGTTAGAGTGATGTTAAAACGATAAGAAAACAAAGAAAAAAACTGAAAACAAAGAAAGAAAAGGGATGAAGGAATTCTCGCAGTTTCTGGAGGTTAATGAAGATGAAATGCTCCGAGGGCTTTCATAGCAGCATTAAAACGTCCAAAATGACAGAATTGGATGTTTAAGTTGCTGGAAAATAACAACGACGTTGAACTCGAAAGAACCCGAACAATATACTGAGCGGACCCGAATCGAATACATTCTTCGTCAACGGACTTGGACCTTCTAGATAGCGATCTAGGAACCCGAAGTATCAAGGATTTGACACACTCAAACAAAGTCTGAATTTGTCAAGAAAAGTTCAATGAAGAACTGAAATTAAGAGAAAATCTCACAAGTGATTTTATTCATAAAATGTCGAACCCTTTATCATTACAAAATACACATATATATAGGCAAATACAAGGATAAGGCTGCCAAAATACAAGGCTGAAATTGAAATAGGGTGGTTGCTGAAAATTCAAAAGGTGTGGCTGAAATTCAAACAAAATTAATCATGTGCATTTTGTTTGATTTTTTTAAAAAAAACATGTGCTTTATTCCTTTAAAATTCGGATGGTACCTTTTAAGGAGGGAAAACTGTAAATTCAAACAATAAACAAGTGGTTTATTGTTTGAAATTTAAAGTTTTGTGCTTATCCTTTCAATTTTCGTACATGCCTTGCACACACACATATGAAAGTCCTTACACATGCCGTGCACATGCTTGGAGTGGTGTAGGATGCCCCACATGCTGGTCACATGCTTGGAGGAAACTCTCCCATGTGTAGGACACCTTTCAACTACTTCTGGACTTGTCAGCTAGAGTTGAGCTGATTGGAGCTAAGGTGAGCTGAAATGAGCTGCATACGAATATTCTCCCGAGCTGAGGATAAACCTTAAGTTAGTACCCTTGTACCTATGAGAAAACAAAGCAACCATCCATCAAAAGTATGGAAACTTATTGAGATATGTATGAAAACATATAAACAAGCTGAAAACATGATGCAAACATGTTTATGAGCTATGAAACTTATTGAAACATGTAATACTTAATATATATAATGCACACACTTATGTACTGACTCTAACTAATGCAAACACACATATAAATACTAAGTATAACTAAAGTTGTTACACATCAGTATGTAACACGTTAAAAGGCATATCTCCTAAGGTACAAGCATCAATAAAGGTATTAAGAATGACTAAAAATTTTAGTGAAAGAACTTACCTGATTTGCTTTGCCTTGGATCGAGTGATTGGTCCTAATGGTAAGACCTCCAAATCAGCTTCCTTAGCTCCATATATGTGCTCACATCAGTGGTCGTCCATCACAGTATACGCTCAAAGAGAGGGGATGTTCACCATGACATGCACTCAAAGAGATGGGTCATTCATCGGAACATACGCTCAAAGAGAGGGGTCGTCCGTCACAGTATATGCTCAAAGAGAGGGAACGTTCACCATGACATGCACTCGAAGAGAGGGGTCATTCATCACAACATACGCTCAAAGAGAGGGTTCATCGATCACGGTACACGCTCAAAGAGAGGGATTATTCATTATGACATGCACTCCAAGGGAGGGGTTATTCATCGCGACATACGCTCAAAGAGAGGGGAAATCAATCACGGTATACGCTCAAAAAGAGGGATCATTCATTATGGCATGAACTCGATGAGAGGGGGCATTCATCGTGACATACGCTCAAAGAGAAGGGGTCGTCCATCACGGTATACTCTCTAAGAAAGGGAATGTTCATTATGACATGCACTCGAAAAGAGGGGTCATTCAACACGACATACACTCAAAGAGAAGGGTCGTCCATCACGGTATACAGTCTAAGAAAGGGATCGTTCATTATGACAAGCACTCGAAAAGAGGTCATTCATCGCGACATATAATCAAAGAGAGGGGTCGTCCATCACGGCATACATACACTCAAAGAGAGGGACCGTTCCCCACGGCATGCACTCAAAGAGATGGGTCATCGGTCATGGTATACGCTCAAAGAAAGGGTCTATTCATTATGACATACATTCGAAGAGAGAGGTTAATCATCGCGGCATACGCTCCAAGAGAAGAGTTGTCAGTCACGACACACGATTAAAGAGAGGGATCGTTAATTATGACATGCACTCGAAGAGAGGGGTTATTCATCGCAACATATGCTCAAAGAGAGGGATCGTTCACCATAATATTCAATCAATGAGAAGGCTCATTCAACGCAGCATACACTCAAAGAGAGAGGTCATCGCTCACGGTAGGAGCTCAGAGAGAGTGACTGTTCATTATGACATGCACTCAAAGAAAGGAGTCACTCATCGCGACATACGCTCAAAGAGTGGGAGCGACCCATCACGGTATACGCTCTAGGAAAGTGATCATTCATTATGACATGTACTCGAAGAGAGGGGTCATTCATCTAGACAAATACTCAAAGAGAGGGGTCGTCCATCACGGTATACGGTCAAAGAGAGGGACCATACACCATGACAAGCACTCAAAGAGAGGGGTCATTCATCGCGACATATGCTGAATGAGAGAGGACGTCCATCATGGCATACGTTCAAGAAGAGGGACCGTTCATTATGAAATACGCTCGAAGAGAGCGGTCATTCACCGTGATATACGCTCAAAGTGAGGGATTGTCCATCACGGTATACGCTCAAAGAGAGGGACCGTTCACTATGACTTGCACATGAAGAGTATGGTCATTCATCGCAACATAAGGTCAAAGAGAGGGGTCATCGATCATGGTATACTCTCAAAGAGAGGGACCATTCACCATGACATGCACTCGAAGAGGGGGGTCATTCATCGCAACATATGCTCAAAGAGAGGTCGTCCATCACAGCATACGCTCAAAGAGAGGGTTCATTCACCGCGATATATGCTCGAAGAGAGGTATCATCTATCACGGTATACGTTCAAAGAGAGGGACCGTTTACCATGACATTAGCTCGAAGAGGTGTAATTCATCGCAGCATACGCTCAAAGAGTGGGGTCATCGATCATGGAATAAGCACAAAGAAAGGGACTGTTCATTATGACATGCACTCAAAGAAAGGAGTCATTCATCGCGACATACGCTCAAAGAGTGGGGGCGATCCATCACGGTATACACTCTCGGAAAGTGATCATTCATTATGACATGCACTCGAAGAAGAGGGATCATTCATCCTGACAAATGCTTAATGAGAGGGATAGTCCATCACGGTATACGCCCAAAGAGAGGGACCATTCACCATGTCATGTACTCGAAGAGAGGGACCATTCACCATGTCATGTACTCGAAGAGAGGGTTCGTCCATCATGGCATATGCTCAAAATGAAGGACCGTTCATTATGACATACGCTCGAAGAGAGGGGTCATTCATCGCAACATATGCTCAAAGAGAGGGGTCATTGATCACGATATAAGCTCAAAGAGAGGACTGTTCATTATGACATGCACTTGAAGAGAGGTGTAATTCATCGCAGCATACGCTCAAAGAGTGGGGTCATCGATCATGGAATAAGCACAAAGAAAGGGACTGTTCATTATGACATACGCTCAAAGAGTGGGGGCAATCCATCACGGTATACACTCTAGGAAAGTGATCATTCATTATGACATGCACTCGAAGAAGAGGGATCATTCATCATGACAAATGCTTAATGAGAGGGATAGTCCATCACGGTATACGCCCAAAGAGAGGGACCATTCACCATGTCATGTACTCTAAGAGAGGGTTCGTCCATCACGGCATATGCTCAAAATGAAGGACCGTTCATTATGACATACGCTCGAAGAGAGGGGTCATCGATCACGATATAAACTCAAAGAGAGGATCGTTCATTATGACATGCACTTGAAGAGAGGGGTCATTCATCATGACATACGCTCAAAGGGAGGGAGCATTCACCATGACATGTACTCGAAGAGATGGGTCATTCATCTTGACAAATACTCAAAGAGATGGGTCATTCATCGCGACATACGCTCAAAGGGAAGGGACCATTCATTATGACATGCACTCGAAGAAGAGGTGTAATTCATCATGACAAATGCTCAAAGAGAGGGATTGTCCATCACGGTATACGCTCAAAGAGAGGGACCATTCACCATGTCATGTACTCGAAGAGAGGGTCGTCCATCACGGCATATGCTCAAAATGAGGGACCGTCCATTATGACATACACTCGAAGAGAGGGGTCATTCATCGTAACATTTGCTCAAAGAGAGGGGTCATTTATCGTAACATATGCTCAAAGAGAGGGGTCATCGATCACGGTATAAACTCAAAGAGAGGACCGTTCATTATGACATATACTCGAAGAGAGGGGTCATTCAACATGACATACGCTCAAAGAGAGGGAACATTCACCATGACATACACTCGAAGAGATGGGTTATTCAAGGTGTTATACGCTCAAAGAGAGGGGTCGTCCATAACTGTATACGGTCAAAGAGAGGGAACGCTCACCATTACATGCACTCGAAGAAGGGGTCACTCATCGCAACGTAAGCTCAAAGAGAGGGGTCATCGATCACGCTATACGCTCAAAGAGAGGGAATCTTTATTATGACATACACCTGAAGAGAGGGATCATTCACCATGACATACGCTCAAAGAGAGGGGTCGTCCATCATGGTATACGCTCTAAGAAAGGGACCGTTCATTATGACATGCACTCGAAGAGAGGGGTAATTCATCGCGACATATGCTCAAAGAGAAGGGTCGTCCATCACGGTATACGCTCAAGGGAGTTCAAGCCAAACACATCCCTTGTTTTTAAGCACTAGGAGGCTATATGGATAAGGCTGAGTGATTTTTGTTCAAATTCAAACAAATTAACACATGTTTAATGTGTCAAAACTTGTGGATAAGATGGTTTGACGCACAAGATAGTTTTAGGAGTTATTTTTTTGAATTTCAAACAAATAAACGCATGTTTTAAGTGTCATTTTCGTTCAAAACATTTGGCTAAGAAAGCATGGCTGCCAAAAGGAGTTATTTTCATTCAAATTCAATTTTTGAACTCCTTTAATATTAGCCACATATGTAATTTCGGTTTAGCACTTTTGTTTTTATATATTTGTACTACAAACATTGTAAAAAAGACATTTGAGAAATAAATTTTACTTGAGAGATTTTATCTTATTTGGTTCTTTTTAGAACTTTTTTTTGTTACTTTCAAACTTGTTTTGATTGTGGAACTTGATACTTCGGGTTCCTAGATCGTTATCTAGAGGGTCCAAGTCCTTTTGACGTTAAACAGATTCAATTCGGGTTTGTTCAGTAGATTGTGCAAGGAATTCGGTAAGATTGACCTTTTAATTATCCACTGCTACTATTCAACTTTATCCATTATTAAGTTGTAGCCATGACCAGATAGCGAATTATAGAGTAATATCGTTTAGCTGCGACCATTTTTGGAAACAACGTATTCAATCTTATTTTCATCACTTCCATGGCTCATGTTCTCGGCAAACACAAACAGAAAAAAAGGTTTTTGGCCGGGCAAAAGGTTCTAGCATATCGATGATTTGCTTCTCTAGAATCATGTTGACCTTGTGGAATAGATGGACCTGGTCCTTCAAACTCGGGAAGTGTGTATGTATTACCGCCCTTTCCACCAATTACAAGTGTATTATAATTTTACAATGGTTTATCGATATGAATTTCAATGCTAGTTTTCTATATGCTCTCCTTCTATCTTTATCATATTTCTTATACCATGTACGTCTTACCTTTTTTTGTTACACTGCATAAACCACCCTTTCAAAGGGATTTCTCTAACACCTTCCATGGTGTACAATTATGAAACAAGATTACTTCTACCTTTTACCTTCTCTCCTTTGAGGTTCAGTGTTTGCAACCAAGACCTGGAGTTTTGCTAACTCCATTCTTGTTTCTCCCCCCTATCCTACTTATGCCTAATGATAGTTATTCTTCTAATATTTTTCTTTACCTTGTCAAGCAAGAACCTCGTTTTTCAAGTAGAGCTACTAAGTGAACCCCACCTTCTGATGAGGGTAACAAGCCTAAGCATCCTCGATTGGTAGCCAAGGTTTCTTTAGGAAAAAGTTGGGATGAGCAGCGGAAAAAACTCTCTGGAGGGGTTGACGGTGATCAACCCCGCCGAGCAAAATGAAAATCTTACGCTGAAACTGCCAAGGTCTCGACAGCACCCAGGCAATTCTCGCTCTACAACGTGCTACCTCTAAGCATGATGTCGACTTTCTTTTTCTTTGTGAAACTAGATTGAACAGACACAATATGGACCATATTTGGATTAAGTTAGGAATGCAAGGTTGCATAGCCATTGATTCCAGCCCTTCCTGTACAAGGCTTGTTATTATTTAGAATAATAAACTACTATTGATTTGTTTTCTTACTCGGATCGTCATATTGATGTCATTATACATTTTGGTTGATTGCAATTCCATTTTTCTGGTGTACACAGTTTTGCTGAAAACGACAAACATATATAAAACTTGGCAACTAATGATATGATCCTTGTTACATGAGTTTTCGGAATTCACTAGTTGCCCGATCGTGAACGTTGTAAGTAATTCAAAAGGCGATGAAATGATTTCAAAGGGGTTATTGATGATGTGATTGGTATGATTGCGGAAGCTAATTTAGTAATTTGCTGAGAATGTATAAGATGAATGGAAGATGATGGTGAAGGCATATGTGTAAATGGGGAAAGTAATGATAGTTAGTAACCCGGAAAGAACCGACACTATAGAGAATGTCAACCCGAATCCTATTGGATGTTTAGAGGAACGAGAAAGGAACCAACACTATATAAAAGTGAAGACCCGTTTCCTATAATGTTCATAAACAAAAGACCATGACCCTCTAATTAGAAAACTAGGAACATTGGTATATGGAAATAAGGAATGACGCCATAAGGAGAATTCCTTGATAAGTCAGATAAGTTCAATGAAGAACAAAGAGATAAAACTCTCACAAAAAAGTGTATTAGAATCAAGTTGTCTCCTTATTAACGAAAAGCTAGGGAATATTTATAGGAAAACAAAATAAAAAAAAAGTCTAACAAAGAAACATGACAATGATGACAAAACATTAAGGCTTGTGTTCTTTCATCTTCTTTGGTAGCTGAATAGTTCTATAGAATATGTAGGATGAATGTGGACAACACTAGGATAAATGTAGACATCCATTTGTCCAAGGGAGAGTGTCTCATTGAATTCCATGCTCATCTACAAGTCACTTATCCTCCTTAAATATCATAATGGTATGATTAAAAAAGCTCTTCAATGTGTGTCTTATTGTAGAATTTGAATAGTCTCACAAAATGGATGATAAGAGGCCCTTGAATGATTTTTTTGTATGAATAAAGATGTCATTTAATTGTTTGTCTCTCTTGTTGAATATGAAAAGTCTCTCCTTGGTTCAAGTTCATCCTTGTATGCATAAAATTCCAACTTGCTCTGTCTTCGCTAAAATAACCATATCTCAAGTTTGCTCTATCTTTGGTAAAAAAATTATATCTTAAGCTCCCGATATCGGATCAATGTGATTCAAAGTGCGTATGAAAGATAAGAAATAGGGGAACAAATTTTAAGAAGACTTAAAAACTCATTTCAGCCAGGATCCAACTCAAATATTGCGATAAAGTTGACTTAATATACAAAACTCCTTGAATTTCCTCTTTATGTATTGTTTAATTCATGCTTTACTCTCAATTGATTTCTTGAATCCGAAAAGACTTCAAATATTTCTTTATTCAGCCTTAATGCACCTAATAACACAAAAACATATATTAAAATAATGCAACTTATATGTAAATTAGAAATTAAATAAACTAGCATGCTTAATGAACATAACATATTCAATGAATTAGAATGCTTATGAACTACCATGCTTAAATGAGCTAACATATTAAGTGAACTACCATGCATTCTTAAACGTTCAACTTATTAATACTCATGACACTACATGCAACAAACTACTAAGCTAGCACTCAAACGCATATATTGACATGAATAACTAAAAGATGAAATAAAGAAAAACTCCCTTAGCCTTGAAGATCTTCAATGATGGTGGAGGTTCTTCCTTCGATTGAAATACACCTTCTTATTTCTAACCCTAGTTTGAACGTCCAAAATGATGGAAGAATAAGCTTTTTGAAGCTTATTGAATGTAAACAACTTGCCTCGGTCAAACAGTCTCAAGAAAGATGCAGAAAATAATTTAAGGATCGTATTTGTGCTCACATCAACTAATGGACACATTACAATCAACTTCTTCCCTTCCGGGAAGACTTTAATGAAATCCTGTACGATAATGAAAAGCGAGGCGGTATCCGTTGGGCAAGATCACAAATTAATAATTTTAGAGATTGTCTTTTGTGAAATGATCTCTTTGATTGTAAACCAAAATCTGGATGGTTCACTTGGACTAGATGTGGACCTAATACTGAAACCATTATGGAAAAAATCGATAGATTCCTTGGTAACTCTTCTTGGTTTAATGTCTTTCCTAACTTCCAAGCTACTTTATTCTTTCAAGCCTGATCTGATCATTGCCCCATTTTAATGGACACTAGTCCTTACCGTGCAATCGGATCGAAAGCTTCTAGGAACCTCTTCCGTTATGAGAAATGTTGGGCTAATAACCTAGAAGTCTTTTCCCGGGTTAGATAGCTTATCAGAATTTTGAAGAGAGGATGATTTTCTGTGTAGGCAAAAGACGTATCTTCTATGCCATCCCTAACAGGTTTTATGTAGCCCTTAAGAGAATAACAAACTAACACTTATGGTTTAGTTTGTTATTTCAAGTGGGCCATGTATGGCTAACAACCTTACTTAATATTTACCCGCCTTCTTTATGTTTTTCATTTCAAATTGACTGGGAACACTTTCAACAAGCTTCGGAGTTCCTGAAACCTTGCAACAGGTAGAGGTTTGGTTAGAGAATCGGCAACCTAGTGTTGAGCAGGTATATAGTTGACTTCCATAAGCTGTTGTGCCACCTTTTCGCGAACAAAATGAAGATCAAGGTCTACATGCTTTGTCTTGGCGTGAAGGACAGGGTTAGCGGCCATGGCAACCACGCTTGTATTATCACACCATAGTTTCGGCACTTCAATTGGTTTAATTCCCATGTCAAGAAGAACGGCTTGAATCCACATAATTTATGAGGTGGCATCTGCGAAGCTCTTGTATTCTGCCTCAACAGTTGATCGAGAGACGGATTTCTGCTTTTTAGAAGCCCAAGACAACAGATGAGCTCCCAGAAACACACAATGTCCAGATATGGATCGTCTATCATCCACATCACTGCCCCAATCCGCATCTGCAAAAGACTGAAGAGAGCCTAAGGAAGGTTGTGTAGAAAACCAAAGTCCATAATTGATTGTACCGTTCAAATATCTTAGGATTCTTTTCACAGCAGCCCAATGAACATCCATAGGTTGCTGCATGAACTGGGCAACTTTGTTAACAGCATGGGCAACATCAGGTCTAGTGTGACATATGTAGATTAAGGCACCTACTATGCTTCGATACATCTGAGGATCCACAGAAGATTGACCATCAAATTTGCTGAGTTTCGGTGTGATTGCCATGGGAGTGTCCACTGGTTTAGTAGTAGCCATGTTAACCTTTTCTAGTAGCTCATGAATGTATTTTTGTTGGGTCAACTTAAGCCCTTGCTCAGTTCTATAAACCTCTAGACCGAGAAAATATTGAACCAATCCAAGGTCCTTTAAGGAGAACTTTTCATGTAGTTCACTTTTAATTTTCTGAAGCACTTTTTCGGATGAGCCAGTCAAAAGAATGTCATCAACATAAATGACAACATATGTAGTTTTAGTCTGAGCTTTTCGAACAAATAAAGACACATCTACAGTGGAGGCATTGAAACCAATCTCATGAAGAAAACTTTTGAGCTTGAAGAACCAATTACGGGGTGCTTGACGAAGGCCATATAAAGCCTTGTTTAGCTTGCACACAAGAGTAGCTCCATCAGATGCACGAGTTTGAAAGCCTTCAGGTTGGCTCATGTACACCTCTTCATACAAATCACCCTTAAGAAAAGCGTTGTTTATGTCAACTTGATGAATGAACCAGCTATTAGTGACAGCCACAGAAAATAGTATATTCACAGTAGAGAATTTTACAACTGGACTGAATGTCTCAACAAAATCATACCCAGGGACCTGAGCATATCCCTTAGCAACCAATCTAGCCTTGAACCTGTTGACAGAGCCATCAGAATTATATTTGATACGAAACAACCATTTGCATCCGATTGCCCTTTGATCAGTAGGTAAGGTAACAAGATCCCAAGTACCATTATCGATGAGAGCCTGATATTCAGCCATAACAACATCTTTCCATGCAGAATCTTGTAGAGCCTCATGAACATTAACTGGAATCGTAACCACCTTAATCTGAAACACTCGAGGTTTAAAAATACCACTTTTGCTTTGAGTGCACATTCGATGTGTGTTCACTGGAGGATGACCCGAGGTTTAAGAATATTGAGCGCTCACGACAGGATGACCCGAGGAGTGTGACGCCACAGGAGTTGCTTGTCTGTCACAAGGACCCTGACTTGAAGGGGAAGTTATCGAGACATTATGACGATCAAATGCAGTCGTAGATGGGTTCACTTCTTCAGGCGAAAGATATTGGAGAGGAGCTGACAGATAGGGCTCAACAACTGATTGAGGTGATCTTTGTTTGTTGACAGCAAATGGGAAACAGGTCTCATCAAACTTAACATGCCGAGACACATATATCCTCCCTGAGTTATCCATACATTTATACCCTTGATGTTGAGGTGAATAGCCAAGAAATGTACACTTTGTGGACCTAAAACTAAACTTATGTTGTTGATATTGCCTCAAGCAAGGAATGCATTTACAGCCGAAAACCTTAAAGAACTCATAATTTGGTGCCTTTCCATAAAGTCTTTGATAAGGTGACATACCTCCAAGAACATCTGTTGGCAGTCGATTAATGATGAACACAGAAGAAAGAATGGCATGTGACCAATAACAAAGAGGCATGGATGCTTGAGCTAGCAAAGCTAGAGATGTGTCAACAATATGCCGGTGTTTTCGTTCAACCACACCATTTTGTTGAGATGTCTTGGGACAAGTTATACGATGTTGGATCCCAAGTCGTTGAAGCTCACCTCTTAAAGCTTGGAATTCTCCACCTCCATCAGTTTGAAGAGCAATCACGTTAGTGGAAAATTGATTTGTAACTAAGGCATGAAACATAGAAAAAGCATGAGCAACTTCTCCTTTAGATTTTAGTAGATACAACCAGCAATTTCTTGAGAACAAATCTACAAACGAAACATAATTTTGATAGCCAGCAGATTTAACGGGTGCTGGTCCCCATACATCAGCCTCAACCAATTCAAAAGGTCTATTATAAATCGAAGTAGAATCAGTAAATGGTAAACAATGACTCTTGCCTAATTGGCATGGTGTGCATACAGCAAGCTTATTGGAATTAAAAGACTTTATTCAAAACTAAGGTGAGAGTGCCAGGGGACGCATGTCCTAGCCTTTGATGCCATAACCAGTAGTTGTAATCAGCAGCAGCAGTGAGAGCCACAACACTTGTAAAAGACAAATCAATGTAATATAGCCCATTCTCCTGCCTCCCTTGAAGCAAGACCTCTCCTGTGCTTTCATCCTTTACCAAGCATTTATCAGTCATAAACTCAAAGTAAACACAGTTATCTTTAGTGAATCTGAAAACCGAGATTAAATTCTTCTTAATCGAAGGTACAAGCAACAATGAACTAAGACTAAGATTCCTCGAGGCAGTAGAAACAACCTTAGATCCTACACATGAAATAGAAATAGAAGAACCATCACCCAAGAAGACTTGGCCATTACCTGTATAAGGACGATTATTCAACACATTCTGCTCTTGTCCAGTAACATGATGGGTGGCTCCCGAGTCAACATACCACTTGCTATCAACAGGAGTTGCAGCCATGGTTAGAGAATTGACTTGTGGTGTAATATTAGCATCATAACCTTCTGTAAGCTCCATACTGGAATGCACAAAAGGATCGTAGCTGGGTTCAACATCATCTGATGTTACACGAGCCATGTTCGCTTGAGTGTCATTAGGTGCAGATCGCGAGTTGGGATTGACTTTGTAGGAGTGATCGAATCTATACCAGCATCGTTCGACCAAATGACCTAGCTTGCCACAAAGTTGGCATTGAGGGCGAAGTCGACCACGCGATTTGTTGTCAGGAGCACCTCTGGACATCATTGGAGCTCTAGACTGAGACCTGAAACTATTATCAGTGGAAGCATACCTAGCAACATTAATTCCGACCGGAGTTCACATGGGATCGGCAAGCTTGGACTCATCATCTTTAAGCACAGAGATAGCACCATCCAGAGTGAAAGGATCTTTACTGGCTGAAATAACAGCAACAAAAGGATCAAACTCGGGAGGGAGACCGTTAAGAATTGTAGTGATATGTTCCACAACTGGAACCGGATTTCCACACGATGCCAACAAGTCACAGATCTCTTTGATCTGAGATGTATACTCACTCATGGAGAGTGTTCCTTTCTTGATCGACCGAAAGCGACAATGGAGATGCATTACCTTAGTTGTAGAAAGTGTCGAATAATGTTGACAAACCGCCTTCCAGATCGTCGCAGTCGTCTCTGCTCCAACGAGCTGAGGAAGTACACCAGGGCTGATCGTCGACAAGAGCCAAGACGCTAAGGAGCTGTCCTGTTTTACGAACTTCTTGTATTGCGGATTGATGGTACGAGAACCTCCAGGATCAGTTAAGTATTTTTCTAGAATTAGCGTCGACTCATCAAGAAACTCTTCAAGATCTAAACCACGAAGAAGGAGAATCACCTGCTGCTTCCATGAGAGAAAATTACAATCATCAAGCTTAACACTAACTTGCTTATTAGCAAAAGCAAGGGCGAGGTTTTCAGAGGCAAGAGACTCCATGAGAGGAGAGACAGAAGAACAATAAAGAAGGAAAGAAAAGAAGAAGAAAAACAGTTACGGCCACAAGATCGGCTTGGCAACTGATACCATATCAGAATTTTGAAGAGAGGATGATTTTCTGTGTAGGCAAAAGACGTATCTTTTGTGCCATCCCTAACAGGTTTTATATAGCCCTTAAGAGAATAACAAACTAACACTTATGGTTTAGTTTGTTATTTCAAGTGGGCCATGTATGGCTAACAACCTTACTTAATATAGATTTGGTCTAACCCATTTAGCGCGACCATTGTTGAACTTCATGAAATTAGGTGTTTTCTCGAATCTTGGCAGACAAACCAACATATCAAGTCGAATGACCATATTAACTAGTTAACTGACTTTATTAATATGTGCCTCAAACGACAACTTTCAGATGCTGATACCAATAGTTTTATTTCTGCAAAAAACGAGCTTGATAGCTTGCTTAATGCAAAAGAAATCTATTAGGCACAATGAGCCCCCACCACCTGGCTCGAACATGGTGACAAAAATACTTCATTTTTCGTGCAAGAGCAAACAATCGCCGACGAAAAAACCATTTACTGGCCTTTTCAACAATGACTCATACGGAAGACATCATGGGTAATGCCATTGATTACTTCCAGGATCTCTTCTCATCCTCTTCTCCTACTATTGCATCTTCCATTTGGAAAACATTCCGAATATTGTTTCTGAGACCATGAACAATGACCTCGATAAGGAATTTACGGTAGACAAAATTACAACTGCTTTTCGTGATATTGATCCAAGGAGAGCCCCGGGGGTTGATGGATTTCCGAGTGGTATCTTTAGGAAGCATTGGGATGTCCTTGGCCAGGACTTTATAAACCTTTGCCTCAGACTCCTAAGTGAGCCCGTTAACAAGAAAGAGGTCAATCCTACTATCATCGTTCTTATACCCAAAATTAGCGCTCCCACAGCTATGCGGCATCTCAAACCTATTAGCCTATGCATGGTTATATAAGACTGTTGCCAAAGTGCTTGTCCATCTTTTAAAATCCATCATTCCCTTATGTATAAGAGATAATCAATCGGCCTTTTTTCAAGGTAGGAACATTACAGATAATATATTCTCATAGCCCATGAGCTTATCCACACGTTAAATACTGACGAGACATCCCTGCTAAACGCGCTAGTTTAAAGCTGGACATGGAGAAAGCTTTCGACCGTGTCGAATGGCCTTTTCTAGAACAAATTATGCTCCATCTAGGCTCTAATGCCAACTGGGTTTCTCTTACTATTAATTGTGTCGCTTTCGTGTCTTTTCAAGTACGTGTCAATGATTCTCTTTCATGGCCTTTTAAACATTAGAGAGGGCTTCGACAAAGGGATCCCCCTTTCGCCATTCTTACTTCTTTTTTGTACTCAAGGTCTTTCAACAGTGCTCGATGTTGAGAAAACAATTGACAACCTCCCTGGCCTTTGTGCTAGTAGGAATGGCCCCCGTATAAATCATCTCCTCTTTGTAGATGATTGTGTGGTGTTCACGAAGAACACGACAACAGAAGCTCAACACCTAAAGTACGCTCTTCATACTTATGCAACTTCGTCTGATCAAGCGATGAATTTTGAAAAACCTACAATTTATTTTTCATGTAAAACCTCCACTTCCCTTCGTTCAGAAATCAATAATATTCTCGATGTAAGAGAGGTCGATGACCCTGGTATTTATCTGGGAGTTCCACTTCTAATTGGGAAGAATAAGACAGGTGCTCTAGGTTTTACTATAGATAAAAATGAATGGTCGTCATAGCAAATGGAACACGCACTTGCTCTCCTTTAGCGGTAGAGAAAATTTCATTATATTTGTCATACAACCAATGCCACAATATGTGATGTCTTGTTACCCTCTACCCCAAAACATTATCGATGATATGACTACTTTGATATACCGTTATTAGTGGTCAGGGAAAGTTGATAAACGAGGATGACATATGCTTCTGTGGGACACTGTCTGTTTGCCGAAAGCAGGAGGAGGTATAGGGTTTCGTGATATACACCACTTCAACATTGCTTTACTAGGTAAACAAATTTGGAGATTGATTTGTGATCCTGATACTCTTCTTAGTCATGTCTACAAGTGCAAATATTATCCATTGGGTTTTGTTCTCGAATCCGATTCTACTTGATGATCTTTCTTTGCCTGGAAATATCTTAGTACAGCTATCTCTAAACTTGGCAGTGATTTCTTTAAAAGACCAAGTATGTCAAGTCAGATTCAAATTCATTTCGACAATTGGGGAGGATCTCAGCCTTTACACCTTTATGGGGATTATGAAGTGAATGAGGAAGTCCCTCTTCGAGCAGATTTCTTCATGATATTTCTCTTACAAAGATGCTAACACCATCCTTAACGTACCAATTATTAATGATACGAAAGATACTACCCTTTGGGGTCATCACGACTCTGGCATCTATACGATGCGTTCTGCTATCAATTTCTTCAACTACAACTAGGGTCGGTTAATAGACCCTCTAGGCTATGAAAAGTTCTTTCTAAGTTGCCTACGTTGCCTAAGGTTCATTCCTTTGGGTGGCGGTTAAGCCATGATGCACTCCCGACTGGACAATAACTCTTCCAAGCAAATCCGGTTCTGGGTTTTGCCCTATTTGTAAATATGGATATTGAGACTACTCTCCATGCCTTAAGGGATTGTCCTAGTGCCATGGAGGCTCTCCGTTTGGCAGGGTTTCCAGGCCGAATTTTCTCCCACACTCCTATCTCCTCTCACCAGTGGCTTTCTGAAATTGCTGGTTTTCTCTCGTTGCACTAATTCTCCCTCCTGATAACGGTTCTATGGAATCTATGGAACTATCGTAATGATTTTGTCCATAACCACCATCTCCAACTACCTTGGTTGACTGTATCCAATGTGCAAAAACTTTTTGACGATTACTCTTTAGCCAATGATGCTCCTTATCTAAGTTCCCGGCTAGCTAAGCCCACCTTTGTTCAGGCTAGATGAATGAAACCAGACCAAGGTTTCATTAAGATTAACACGGATGACGTCTTTGGCCCAATTTTAAAGGGAGCTACTGCAGGTGTCATCGCTTGAGATTCTTCAGGCTCCATCCTTGCTGGAGGCTCTATGCCTCTCGTCTTCTGCCCGGATCCAGCTTCTGCCGCAGCTTTTGCCATTTTTGAAGGAGTTCATCTTGTAGTTGATAATGGTTGGACTAAGGTTATCCTCGAGACTGACTCTGCATCCATTGCCAACAAAGTCAACAACACTCATCATCACGGTCTCTCCACGGTGCAAACTTTAGTGTCTCGAATCCGTTCTACTATTTTTAGTGATCCTTTCACATTTCTGCTCATATATCTCATGCTTTCATGCTTTATTTCACGCATGGATCAAAGGGGAGTTACCTTACTGATCTTAGTATTTATTACTTTTATATACTTTATAGTAAGCTACTTAAGAGTTATATTAATTAGGCTATAAACATGAATAGTAAATATAACCACATTATTAAGTTTCAGCTTAGATCTAAATTTATATTAAGTTATTTTAAGTTTTCTCATTATTTCCATTATTATGTTTTCTTCGTAGGACTTACCTACAACTCGAGGAGTAAGTATTAGCTCGGTGTAAGCTCAGTCAACTCAGAAGATGCTAAACGAAAGGCAATGCTAGAAACACAAGGAGCCAACTCCAGAATAGCTTGGAAATGCATGGAACACTCCTACAGTACTTAAAGGACCAAAGGATAGCTCCATGTCAGCTCACCAGTCCCATACGAGCTCAAATGAAGCATAATTCAAAACGAGGCCTTAGGAGATTCGGATTAGCTCCAAAACACTCCTCACACTAGAAGAGGGTATAAGGAAGCTAATGGACCAGCTCACTTTGATAAAGGAAGCTCGGATTAGCTTATTTCAGCTTCAAACTTTAGCTAAGTCTTTCTGCTAGATAGCTCAGTTCAATCCAGCTCACTCCCAGCTCGATTAGCTCACCTCAACTCCATCTATCACTCCCAACTCAACACCCGAAGGTTACCTACCCTTCACCTACCATCATGACATACCATAATCCACATTGGTCCCCAAGATCATGCAGGAAAAGCAAGTGGGCGCCAAAACAAAGAGATAGCACTCTTCATTAGGCAGATTCATGATGCTCCACTTGTTTGCTAATTTCGAGAAGGATACAAGTCGAATTGGATTTCGGTGTCTTCATGATAAATGTTCCTCTATCTCTTATCTTTCCAACGCACATTGAATCAAATAAATCCGATATCAAGAGCTCGAGATATGTCCCAATTACTAAAGACTGTGCAGGCTGGACCTATCAACCACAACAAATATACTGTCTCTACCGTTCCTAGTTCTAGGCAATCCCAACACAAAATCCATAGATATATCAGTCCAGGGAGAATCAGGAATAGGTAAAAGCATATACAAACCGTGTGGTAGAACCTTCGATTTCGCTTTCTTACATGTCACACAACGTTCACATAACCGTTCAACGTCCCTTCGCATCTTAGTTCAGAATAGCTGCTCCTTCAAAATGTGCGTCTTACTGACACCAAAATGTCCCATGAGTCCGCCTTCATGTGCTTCGCAAATAAGGACCTCTCGAATCGACCCTTGAGGAATGCAAAGTCTTCCTTCCTTGAAAATATAACCATCGTGACGATAGAACTTCTCATCTGCACCTTTTTCACACAATGCATATCTTTCTCCAAAATCAAGGTCAATAGCGTATAACTCTCGAATATAAGCAAATCCAATTAAATGAGTCCAAATAATTCAGAAATACATACCTACGGGATAAGGCATCTGCAACAATATTGTCTTTACCTTTCTTGTATCGAATGACATAAGGAAAAGACTCTAAAAATTCAACCCACTTAGCATGCCTCTTATTCAACTTGTGCTGACTCGTGATATGTCGTAATGCCTCATGATCGGTATAAATCACGAACTCCTTAGGCAACAAATAATGTCGCTATGTCTCCAATGCCCGAATCAGTACATACATCTCCTTGTCATATACGAGATAATTCAATGTTGCACCACTAAGTTTCTCGCTGAAAAATGCAACGGGCCTCTTTTCTTGTGACAAAACAGCACCTATACCAACACCTGAAGCGTCACATTCAACTTCAAACATTTTATCAAAGTCAGGTAATGCTAAAATAGGGGATTTTGTTAGACATTCCTTTATTTTCAGAAAGGCATCCACTTGTTCCTTACCCCATGAGAAAGTGGAATTTTTCTTTACAATCCCGGTCAAGGGGGAGGTAATGGAATTGAAATTGGGAACAAACCTAAGATAGAAACTAGCTAAACCATGAAATGATCTAACCTGACTAATCGATGTCGGTCGTTGCCATTCTTGGATAGCCTTATATTCTCTGGATCAACCTCCACTCCTTGTGCACTAACAATAAGGCCATGAAAGGGAACCTTGTCAGTACAAAACATACACTTCTGTAAATTGTTGTACAACCTTTCTTTTCACAAAGTGCCTAGAACACTACTCAAATGTCCCTTGTGTTCCTGCAATGATCGACTATAAACCAAAATATCATCAAAGTAAACAACACAAAATTTACCAATGTAAGGTCGTAAAACATGATTCATCAGCCTCATAAAAGTACTAGGTGCGTTAGTTAAACCAAAGGGCATCACTAACCACTCATACAAACCAAGTTTCGTTTTGAAGGTCGTCTTCCACTCATCACCTTCTCGCATCCAAATCTGATGATATCCGCTCTTTAGGTCTATCTTGGAGAAAATACATGCTCCACACAACTTGTCCAACATGTCATCGAGGCGAGGAATAGGATATCGGTATTTGATGGTGATTTGATTCACTGCTTGGCAATCAACACACATCCTCCAAGAACCATCTTTCTTAGGTACTAAACCACAGGTACAAGGACTCAAGCTTTCTCGAATATAACCCTTCTCCATCAACTCAGTGATTTGCTTTTGAAGTTTCTTTGTTTCTTCAGGGTTACTTCAGTAGGCTGGTCGGTTTGTGATAGTAGCTCCCTGAATGAGATCAATATGATGTTCAATCCCTCGAATAGGGGGCAACCCACTTGGTGTTTTTCATCCGGAAATATATCCTCGAATTCCTGCAAAAGAGATGCAATAGGAGTAGGTAAATCATTGGGCAGTCCAGTCAACAATAAAGTCTCCTTATACATCAAAATAAGCAAAGTTTGTTAAGTGAAAAGACATTTCCTGGTTGCTTTTCCACTTGTGTAGATGTTCATCTTTTTCCTCTCCTTTGCTTCCTCGACATTCTTTCTCAAGCGAATCTGATCTTCTTGTACTTGACTTAGCGTTAGAGGTGCTAGAATGATCTTTTTGCCTGCATGCATAAAAGAATATCTGTTTGTGAAGCCATCATGCCACGCCTTTTTATCGAACTGCCACGGGCATCCCAACAGCAAGTGACTCGCATCCATTGATACAACATCGCAAAGGACTTCATCCCTGTAATTTCCAATGGCAAATGGTACTACCACCTGTTTTGTTACTTTCACCTCACCACCATCATTCAGCCATTGTAGTTTGTATGGATGTGGATGCTTTATCGGCTTTAACCCTAGCTTATCAACCATAAAAGAACTAGCAACGTTAGTGCAACTACCGCCATCGATAATCACAACACATACCTTGTAATGTACCAAACATCTCGTATGGAAAATATTCTCTCGCTGCTGTTCATCTTGAATCGGTTGGGTATTTAAACTCCTCTTCACGACAAGTGCTTCACCTATGGGAATTGTTTTCACTTGGCCCTCTTCTTCTTCTTCAATGTCCTCTTCTTGGGGCTCCTATTCATCATCTTCATGGTCAGACTCGATCTCCCCATTCTCTAACAACAACATAGTCCTCCGGTTTGGACATTGATTTGTAACGTGCCCTCTACCAAGACACTTGAAGCATTGGATGTCTCGGTTACGTTCTGAACGTTCTGGTTGCACTTGTTGCTTTCCACGCCCATTATCTACAACCGGGGACTTTGGCTTACTTGTGTCACCCTTTTCTTTAACTTGAAACGGTGTTTGCTTCCTGAAATTGTTAGAAGGATTGAAAACAGAAGATGAAGGAGATTTGAAATAGTTATTACCTCTGGATGATGACATCTTCCTCTGTTGCTGACGTTCTACTTTGATCGCCATATGCACCATGTCGTCTAATTAGACATAATGTTGCAACTCAACAGCACTGACAATTTCGACATTCAAACCTGAAAGGAATCACTCCATGGTTGTTTCTCGATCCTCCACAACATTAGCACGCATCACGACCATCTCCATTTCTTTAAAATAGTCCTCTACGTTTCAACTTCCTTGTTTCAAATTTTGCAATTTCTAAAACAAGTCTCGATGGTAATGGGATGGTACAAATCTCTTGCGCATGATTCTTTTCATTTCAGCCCATGTTACAACAGGACCTTCTTCATATCGTGTTTGGGAAATCAGTAATTGATCCCACCAAATCAAGGCATAATCAACAAATTCCATTGTTGCTAATCGGACCTTCTTATGATCTGAATAATTGTAGCAATCACATGTTCAACCTTGCTTTCCCAAGCAAGATATGCATCAGGATCTGATCGTCCTTGGAAAGGAGGTATGGCAACTTTGATGTTATTCAAATTATCATCAGGTTGTGCACGTCCTCCATTATTCCTTGGTGCATTCTGTCTTGACAATGGATCCACATTTTCTTCAACGTTGTTATCACCGGTTGAATTGTTTTGGGATCCTTTGATTCTATCTATACGTCCATGCAATTATTCTAGTTCTGCTTGCACTACTATTCGAACTTCTTGAAGCATGGCTCGCATTAAAAGACTGTGGTTCTCCATCTAAGTGTTCATCATCATGATCACCGTTTGAACCTACCATTGTTAGTAAAACGAAATAAAAGAAAGCTCACTGCACACTCATAAAAACCTCACAATTTCGCTCCAAGAAAAGTAGATATGGCACTCAACACTCGTGTTTTCACTCGGGAATACTTGAATGGCTCTTTTGATTCCCCTTTTGTGCTCACATTCTCAAATGTCTTTTCCGCTCGTTCTCTTGCAAACAGCTCTTTAAGGAACTAATTTGATCCTTCAAACTTGTTATCTGTGTCAAACTTCAACATATATGTAACGGTGGTACAAACAAGAATTAAAAGTGAATTAGGGGATGTTTAGATGACACAAAAGTTGGAAAATAAAGAAAACAAACAAAAAGCAAGGTTTGATAGTAAAACGAAAGAAAAACAATGCTAGAAAATAAAAAAGAAAGAAAAACAAGGCTGAAATAAAAAGAAAACAAGAATAAGGCTGGAATTAATGAAGAACAAAGTGAATTAAGGCTGGAAATGAAGTACTTACTGCATTAGAAATGCTTACCACAATCCTATCACCGAACAAACAAGAACACGTCGTTTTAAGTGATTTAGAAGCATTCCATGGTAAACGTAAGCATCTTTCATCGTTTTTGTGGTCAAACAGCACATATAAACATGAAAATACACTAAATATTCAAATCTGATTTTTTTCTATTTTTTTCAAATTTTTCGAATTTCTTTTGTTAACTTTGACTTTTTTGGTCAAACTTTGACATTGACTTTTTTTTCCCAGAATTTTGAATTTTTTTCTTTTTTTTTCTTTTTGTTGTTTTTGATATATGTAGTGCAGAAAGTGCTAATGTCCAACCAAAGCTCCGATACCATATGATATAGGGGGTTCGTTGCTTCAAAAACAATGATCCTTGTTTGAAACGGATCTAGGATAATAGCAAGCAAGTCTCTGCAATAAACACAACATTATGGATGTTAGAATGATGTTAAAACAATAAGAAAACAAAGAAGAAAAATTGAAAACAAAGAAAGAAAAGGGATGAAGGAATTTTGACAGTTTCTGGAGATTAATGAAGATGAAATGCTCCGAGGGCTTTCATGGCATACGCTCAAAGAGAGGGGTCGTTCATCACGGTATACGCTCTAAAAAAGGGATCGTTCACTATGACATGCACTTGAAGAGAGGGATCATTCATCGCGATATTCCCTCAAAGAGAAGGATCATCCATCACGGCATACGCTCAAAGAGAGGGACCGTTCATTATGACATACGCTCAAAGAGAGGATTCATTCACCGCGACATACGATAAAAGAGAGGTATCGTCTATCATGGAATACGTTGAAAGAGACAAACCGTTCACCATGACATACGCTCGAAGAGGGATAATTCATCGCAACATACGCTCAAAGAGTGGGGTCATCGTTCATGTTATAAGCTCAAAGAAAGGGACCATTCATTATGACATGCAGTCGAAGAAGAGGGGTCATTCATCATGACAAATGCTCAAAGAGAGGGATCGTCCATCACGGTATATGCTCAAAGAGAGGGACCGTTCACCATGTCATGTTCTCAATGAGAGGGGTCATTAGCACGGTATACGATGAAAGTTAGGGACCGTTCATTATGACATACGCTCGAAGTGAGGGGTCATTCATCGCAACATATTCTCAAAGAGAGGGGTCATCGATCACGATATAAGCTCAAAGAGAGGACCGTCCATTATGACATGCACTCAAAGAGAGGGGTCATTCATCATGACATACGCTCAAAGAAAGAGACCATTTACCATGACATGCACTCGAAGAGAGGGGTCATTCATCATGACATACGCTCAAAGAAAGGGGCCATTTACCATGACATGCACTCGAACAGATGGGTCATTCATCGTATTATACGCTCAAAGAGAGGGGTCATCCATAACGGTATACACTAAAAGAGAGGGAACGCTCACAATGACATGCACTCGAAGACGGGGGTCATTCATCGCAACATGAGCTCAAAGAGAGGGGTCATCCATCACGCTATACGCTCAATGAGAGAGGCATTTATTATGACATACGCCAGAACAGAGGGGTCATTCACTGTGACATACGCTCAAAGAGAGGGATCGTCCATCATGGTATATCCACTAAGAAAGGGACCGCTGATTATAACATGCACTCGAAGTGAGGTGTAATTCACGACATACGCTCAAAGAGAAGGATCGTACATCACGGTATACGCTCAAAGAGAGAAACCATTTATTATGACATGCACTCGAAGAGAGGAGTCATTCATCGAGACATACGCTCAACGAGAGGGGTCGTCTATCAAGGTATATGCTCTAAGAAAGGGACCGTTCACTATGACACACACTCGAAGAGAGGGGTCATTCATTCGTAAAATATGCTTAAAGAGAGAGGTCATCCATTACGGTATACGATCAAAGAGCCGGTCCGTTTATTATGACATACGCTTGAATAGAGGGGTCATTCACCATGAAATACGCTTAAAGTGAGGGGTCGTCCATCATGGTACACTCTAAAAGAGAGAGATCGTTCATTATGACATGAACTCAAAGAGAGTGGTAACTCATCGCGACATACGCTCAAAGAGAAGGGTCGTCCATTACGGTATACTCTCTAAGAGAGAGGTCGTCCATCATGGTATATGCTCTAAGAAAGAGACCGTTCACTATGACATGCACTCGAAGAGAGGGGTCATTCATTCGCAAAATATGCTTAGAGAGAGATCGTCCGTCACGGTATACGCTCAAAGAGACAGACTATTTGTTATGACATATGCTTGAATTGAGTAGTCATTCACCACGAAATACGCTCAAAGAGAGGGGTCGTTAATCATAGTATATGCTCCAAGAAAGGGACCATTCACCATGACATGCACTCTAAGAGAGGGGTCATTCATCACACATACGCTCAAGGAGAGGGGTCGTCCATCACGACATACGCTCAAAGAGAGAGGTCGTTCATTATGACTTACTCTCGAAGAGGGGTCATCCACTGCGACATACGCTCAATGAGAGGGGTCATTCGTCACGGTATATGCTCTAAGAAAGGGACCATTCACCATGACATGGACTCAAAGAAAGGGGTCATTCATCACGACATACGGTCAAAGAAAGGGGTTGATATAGGGGTTCGTTGCTTCAAAAACAACGATCCTTATTTGAAACGGATCTAGGATAATAGCAAGCAAGTCTCTACAATAAAAACAACAATATGGATGTTAGAGTGATGTTAAAACGATAAGAAAACAAAGAAAAAAAACTGAAAACAAAGAAAGAAAAGGGATGAAGGAATTCTGGCAGTTTCTGGAGGTTAATGAAGATGAAATGCTCCGAGGGCTTTCATAGCAGCATTAAAACGTCCAAAATGACAGAATTGGATGTTTAAGTTGCTGGAAAATAACAACGACGTTGAACTCGAAAGAACCCGAACAATATACTGAGCGGACCCGAATCGAATACATTCTTCGTCAACGGACTTGGACCTTCTAGATAGCGATCTAGGAACCCGAAGTATCAAGGATTTGACACACTCAAACAAAGTCTGAATTTGTCAAGAAAAGTTCAATGAAGAACTGAAATTAAGAGAAAATCTCACAAGTGATTTTATTCATAAAATGTCGAACCCTTTATCATTACAAAATACACATATATATAGGCAAATACAAGGATAAGGCTGCCAAAATACAAGGCTGAAATTGAAATAGGGTGGTTGCTGAAAATTCAAAAGGTGTGGCTGAAATTCAAACAAAATTAATCATGTGCATTTTGTTTGATTTTTTTAAAAAAAACATGTGCTTTATTCCTTTAAAATTCGGATGGTACCTTTTAAGGAGGGAAAACTGTAAATTCAAACAATAAACAAGTGGTTTATTGTTTGAAATTTAAAGTTTTGTGCTTATCCTTTCAATTTTCGTACATGCCTTGCACACACACATATGAAAGTCCTTACACATGCCGTGCACATGCTTGGAGTGGTGTAGGATGCCCCACATGCTGGTCACATGCTTGGAGGAAACTCTCCCATGTGTAGGACACCTTTCAACTACTTCTGGACTTGTCAGCTAGAGTTGAGCTAGTGGAGCTTGAGTTGAGCTGATTGGAGCTAAGGTGAGCTGAATTCAGATAGCTAAAATTTATTGAACTTAGTTGAGCTGAAATGAGCTGCATACGAATATTCTCCCGAGCTGAGGGTAAACCTTAAGTTAGTACCCTTGTACCTATGAGAAAACAAAGCAACCATCCATCAAAAGTATGGAAACTTATTGAGATATGTATGAAAACATATAAACAAGCTGAAAACATGATGCAAACATGTTTATGAGCTATGAAACTTATTGAAACATGTAATACTTAATATATATAATGCACACACTTATGTACTAACTCTAACTCATGCAAACACACATATAAATACTAAGTATAACTAAAGTTGTTACACATCAGTATGTAACACGTTAAAAGGCATATCTCCTAAGGTACAAGCATCATTAAAGGTATTAAGAATGACTAAAAATTTTAGTGAAAGAACTTACCTAATTTGCTTTGCCTTGGATCGAGTGATTGGTCCTAATGGTAAGACCTCCAGATCAGCTTCCTTAGCTCCATATATGTGCTCACATCAGTGGTCGTCCGTCACAGTATACGCTCAAAGAGAGGGGACGTTCACCATGACATGCACTCGAAGAGAGGGGTCATTCATCGGAACATACGCTCAAAGAGAGGGGTCGTCCGTCACAGTATATGCTCAAAGAGAGGGAACGTTCACCATGACATGCACTCGAAGAGAGGGGTCATTCATCACAACATACGCTCAAAGAGAGGGTTCATCGATCACGGTACACGCTCAAAGAGAGGGACTATTCATTATGACATGCACTCCAAGGGAGGGGTTATTCATCGCGACATATGCTCAAAGAGAGGGGAAATCAATCACGGTATAGGCTCAAAACGAGGGATCATTCATTATGGCATGAACTCGATGAGAGGGGGCATTCATCGTGACATACGCTCAAAGAGAAGGGGTTGTCCATCACGGTATACTCTCTAAGAAAGGGAATGTTCGTTATGACGTGCACTCCAAAAGAGGGGTCATTCAACACGACATACACTCAAAGAGAAGGGTCGTCCGTCACGGTATACAGTCTAAGAAAGGGATCGTTCATTATGACAAGCACTCGAAGAGAGGTCATTCATCGCGACATATAATCAAAGAGAGGGGTCGTCCATCACGGCATACATACACTCAAAGAGAGGGACCGTTCCCCACGGCATGCACTCAAAGAGATGGGTCATCGGTCATGGTATACGCTCAAAGAGAGGGTCTATTCATTACGACTTACATTCGAAGAGAGAGGTTATTCATCGCGACATACGCTCCAAGAGAAGAGTTGTCAGTCATGACATACGATTAAAGAGAGGGATCGTTAATTATGACATGCACTCGAAGAGAGGGGTTATTCATCGCAACATACGCTCAAAGAGAGGGATCGTTCATCAAGGTATACGCTCAAAGAGAGGGATCGTTCACCATAATATGCAATCAAAGAGAAGGCTCATTCATCGCAGCATACACTCAAAGAGAGAGGTCATCGCTCACGGTAGGAGCTCAGAGAGAGTGACTGTTCATTATGGCATGCACTAAAAGAAAGGAGTCACTCATCGCGACATACGCTCAAAGAGTGGGAGCGATCCATCACGGTATACGCTCTAGGAAAGTGATCATTCATTATGACATGCACTCGATGAGAGGGGTCATTCATCTAGACAAATACTCAAAGAGAGGGGTCGTCCATCACGGTATACGGTCAAAGAGAGGGACCATACATCATGACAAGCACTCGAAGAGAGGGGTCATTCATCGCGACATATGCTGAATGAGAGAGGACGTCCATCATGGCATACGTTCAAGAAGAGGGACCGTTCATTATGAAATACGCTCGAAGAGAGGGGTCATTCACCGTGACATATGCTCAAAGTGAGGGATTGTCCATCACGGTATACGCTCAAAGAGAGGGACCGTTCACTATGACTTACACACGAAGAGTATGGTCATTCATCGCAACATAAGGTCAAAGAGAGGGGTCATCAATCATGGTATACTCTCAAAGAGAGGGACCATTCACCATGACATGCACTCGAAGAGGGGGGTCATTCATCGCAACATATGCTCAAAGAGAGGTCGTCCATCACAGCATATGCTCAAAGAGAGGGTTCATTCACCGCGATATATGCTCGAAGAGAGGTATCGTCTATCACGGTATACGTTCAAAGAGAGGGACCGTTTACCATGACATTAGCTCGAAGAGGTGTAATTCATCGCAGCATACGCTCAAAGAGTGGGGTCATCGATCATGGAATAAGCACAAAGAAAGGGACTGTTCATTATGACATACGCTCAAAGAGTGGGGGCAATCCATCACGGTATACACTCTAGGAAAGTGATCATGCATTATGACATGCACTCGAAGAAGAGGGATCATTCATCATGACAAATGCTTAATGAGAGGGATAGTCCATCACAGTATACGCCCAAAGAGAGGGACCATTCACCATGTCATGTACTCTAAGAGAGGGTTCGTCCATCACGGCATATGCTCAAAATGAAGGACCGTTCATTATGACATACGCTCGAAGAGAGGGGTCATCGAATACGATATAAGCTCAAAGAGAGGATCGTTCATTATGACATGCACTTGAAGAGAGGGGTCATTCATCATGACATACGCTCAAAGGGAGGAAGCATTCACCATGACATGTACTCGAAGAGATGGGTCATTCATCTTGACAAATACTCAAAGAGATGGGTCGTTCATCGCGACATACGCTCAAAGGGAAGGGACCATTCATTATGACATGCACTCGAAGAAGAGGGGTAATTCATCATGACAAATGCTCAAAGAGAGGGATTGTCCATCACGGTATACGCTCAAAGAGAGGGACCATTCACCATGTCATGTACTCGAAGAGAGGGTCGTCCATCACGGCATATGCTCAAAATGAGGGACCGTCCATTATGACATACACTCGAAGAGAGGGGTCATTCATCGTAACATATGCTCAAAGAGAGGGGTCATTTATCGTAACATATGCTCAAAGAGAGGGGCCATCGATTACGGTATAAACTCAAAGAGAGGGGCCATCGATCACGGTATAAACTCAAAGAGAGGACCGTTCATTATGACATACACTCGAAGACAGGGTCATTCAATATGACATACGCTCAAAGAGAGGGAACATTCACCATGACATACACTCGAAGAGATGGGTCATTCAAGGTGTTATACGCTCAAAGAGAGGGGTTGTCCATAACTGTATACGGTCAAAGAGAGGGAACACTCACCATTACATGCACTCGAAGAAGGGGTCACTCATCGCAACGTAAGCTCAAAGAGAGGGGTCATCGATCACGCTATACGCTCAAAGAGAGGGAATGTTTATTATGACATACACCTGAAGAGAGGGATCATTCACCATGACATACGCTCAAGGAGAGGGGTCGTCCATCATGGTATACGCTCTAAGAAAGGGACCGTTCATTATGACATGCACTCGAAGAGAGGGGTAATTCATCGCGACATATGCTCAAAGAGAAGGGTCGTCCATCACGGTATACGCTCAAGGAGAGAAATAGTTTATTATGACATGCACTCGAAGAGAGGAGTCATTAATCGCGACATACGTTCATAGAGATGTGTCGTCTATCCAGGTATATGCTCTAAGAAAGGGACCGTTCACTATGACATGCACTCGAAGAGAGGGGTTATTCGTTGCGACATATGTTCAAAGAGAGGGAACGTCAATCACGGTATTCACTCAAAGAGAGGGACTGTTAACCATAATATGCACTCGAAGACGGGTTCATTCATTGCAACAAACGCTCAATGAGAGGGGTCATCGATCAGGGTACACGCTCAAAGAGAGGGACCATTCATTATGACATGCACTTTAAGAGAGGGCTTATTCACCGTATACCCTCAAAGATCGGGACCGTTTACCATGACATGCACTCGAAGATAGGGTCATTCACCGTAACATACACTCAAAGAGAGGGGTCATCCATCACGATATACGCTCAATGAGAGATACAATTCACCACGACAGGCACTCGAAGAGAGGGATAATTCATCGCGACATACGCTTAAAGAGAGGGGTCATCCTTCACTGAAAATGCTCAAAGAGAGGGACCGTTCATTATGACAAATGCTCGAAGAGAGAAGTCATTCATCGCGACATACGCTCAAAGAGAGGGGTCGTTCATCATGGCATATGCTCTAAGAAAGGGATTGTTCACTATGACAAGCACTTGAAGAGAGGGATCATTCATCTCAACATTCCCTCAAAGAGAGGGGTCATCCATCACGACATACGCTCAAAGCGAGGGACCGTTCATTATGACATACGCTCAAAGAGAGGGTTCCTTCATCGCGACATACAATAAAAGCGAGGTATCGTCTATCACAGAATATGTTCAAAGAGACGAACCGTTCACCATGACATACGCTCGAAGAAGGGTAATTCATTTCAACATACGCTCAAAGAGAGGGGTCGTCCGTCACAGGATATGCTCAAAGAGAGGGAACAATCACCTTGACATGCACTCAAAGAGAGGGGTCATTCATCACAACATACGCTCAAAGAGAGGGGTCATCGATCACGGCACATGCTCAAAGAGAGGGACTATTCATTATGATATGGACTCGTAGAGAGGGGTTATTCATCGCGACATATGCTCAAAGAGAGGGGACATCCATCACGGTATTCGCTCAAAAAGAGGGACCATTCATTATGACATGAACTCGATGAGTGAAGACATTCATCGTGACATACGCTCAATGAGAAGGGGTCGTCCATCACGGTATACGCTCTAAGAGAGGAGTTGCCCGTCACAGCATACAATTAAAAAGAGGGACCGTTCATTATGACATTCACTCGAAGAGAGGGGTTATTCATCGCAACATACGCTCAAAGAGAGGGATCATCCATCAAGGTATACGCTCAAAGAGAGGGATCGTTCACCATAATATGAACTCGAAGAGAAGGCTCATTCATCGCAACATACACTCAAAGAGTGGGGTCATCGCTCACGGTATGAGCTCAGAGAGAGTGACTGTTCATTATGAAATGCACTCAAAGAAAAGGAGTTATTCATCGCGACATACGCTCAAAGAGAGAGGAGATCCATCACGGTATACGCTCTAAGAAAAGACCATTCATTATGACATGCACTCGAAGAGAGCGGTCATTCATCTCGAAAAATACTCAAAAAGAGGGGTCGTCCATCACGGTATACGGTCAAAGATAGGGACCATTCACCATCACAAGCACTCGAAGAGAGGGGTCGTTCATTGCGACATATGCTGAAAGAGAGAGGTCGTCCATCACGGCATACGCTCAAGGAGATGGATCGTTCATTATGAAATACGCTCGAAGAGAGGGGTCATTCACCATTACATAGGCTCAAAGAGAGGGGTCATCCATCACGACATACCCTCAAAGAGAGGGACCATTCATTATGACATGCACTCGAAGAGAAGGGTTATTCATCACGATATACGCTCAAAGAGAGGGGTCATCCATCATTGCATACTCTCAAAGAGAGGAACTGTTCGTGATGACATGCACTCAAAGAGGGTTCATTCATCGCGATATGCACTCAAAGAGAGGGGTTGTCCATCACGGTATATGGTGATGTGTGCACATTTCTGCTCATTTATCTCATGCTTTCATGCTTCATTTCACGCTTGGGATCAAAGGGGAGTTATCTTACCGATATTAGTTTTTATTACTTTTATTTACTTTATAGTAAACTACTTAAGAGTTATATTAATTAAGCTATAAACATGAATAGTCAATATGACCACATTACTAAGTTTCAGCTTTGATCTAAATTTATATTAAGTTATTTTATGTATTCTCATTATGTCCGTTATTATGTTTTCTTCATAGGACTTTCCTACGGCTCAAGGAGTAAGAATTAGCTCGGTGTCAGCTCAGTCAACTCAGAAGATGCTAAACGAAAGGCAATGCTAGAAACACAAGGAGTCAACTTCGGAATAGCTTGGAAATGCATGGAACACTCCTACAGTACTTAAAGGACCAAAGGATAGCTCCATGTCAGCTCACCAGTCCCATACGAGCTCAAATGAAGCATAATTCAAAACGAGGCCTTAGGAGATTCGGATTAGCTCCAAAACACTCCTCACACTAGAAGAGAGTATAAGGAAGCTAATGGACCAGCTCACTTTGCCAAAGGCAGCTTGGATTAACTTATTTCAGCTTCAAACTTTAGCTACGTCTTTCAGCTAGATAGCTAAGTTCAATCCAGCTCACTCTCAGCTCGATTAGCTCACCTCAACTCTAGCTATCACTCTCAGCTCAACACCGTCACCTACCCTTCACCAAGCATCATGTTTGTCCATTATCTACATTGGGCGCCAAAACAAAGATATAGCACTTTTCATTGGACATATTCATAATGGTCCACTTGTTTATCATTTTAAAGCATGATACAAGCAGAAATGGGCTTCGATGTTTTCATGAAAATTGTTCCCCTATCTCTTATGTTTCCAACGCATGTTTAATTGCATTAATACGATATCGGGACCTCGAGATATGGCCAAATTATTGAAGACAGTGCAGACTGGACCGAGAAGTTACATCTTTTCGAATAGTTATGTAGGGAGACACCGTTCAAATGAATGGTTATCCGAATAGTTAAAGGCCATTTCGGCCAAACCCTTTAGAAAACTATAGATAGGACTCGGTTAATTGGTTATGGATTGTTTCTTCCTTATCTCTCTTCTCTCTCCCTCCTCCGTTCCTTTTTCTTCTTGATAGCCGCCGCCTTCTTCACCACCGATCCCCTTGTTGCTTTGATCGGCTACTCCCCCCTACCTCCACACTTGAGAGAGGAAGAAACATCCGTCGTTCTAACCACCTTCTTGAGAACGGAATAAGTACCGGCTGTGTTGTCCACCTCTCTGAGGGTTTTTCGATTATCAACTATGCTATTCTACTGGTCTCTTTCTTAGACTGCTTCCATTGCAGTTCTTTTCTCTTATCACACCTTATACCAACAAATCCTTAATGGATTTGTATATCTACTTGGTCGCTGCAAAACGTCGCGGACGGTTTCCTCTTTCCAGGTCTCTCCTTGGTTTCGGCTTCTGCAGACTCTGCTGTTAGGATTCATGTGTTTTTATTTCCTTTGTTTTGTGATGAATCTGTTCTCTCGGATTGGGATAGAGTTCCAGTTTAAGGCGGTGTCCTATTCCGATTCAAAGTCCCAAACTTTTCTTTGTTTCTTCTTTATAGTTTGCGCTTCTGCCGTCTTCTTGCTGGCCGACGGATCTCTCTCTTTCAAGTTCGAAAGTTGAGGCAACTTCTGCAACTTCCGCAGTTTTCTTTCTCCTCCCGTATCTCCGTCTGCACGAGAAGGGTTCCTTCCTTCATGTTTCTGGTATGCAGCTTCAAGGAAAACCGATTCACTGTCTCCAGTTCGTTCGTCCTCCTGCATTCGGTCTCTCTTCTGCTGGACCTTTTATTGGTTCCTTGCCTCTTGGTGCTACTGGGCATCGTTTTTTTTTTGTTTTCTTTAGTTCCCACTTTGTTTGTTTTGCTGCCATGCTTTGTTCGCTTATTCTTTCGTTCTTTTCATGCCTTTTTAGGTACATCTTTGTTTGCTTTATTGTTAGTCGATCGGTGTTTCTTTGGCCATGTTACCTCGATTTCTTTGTTTTCTTTGATCTGGTTTTTTTAACTTTCTTTTATGATCTTCTTCTTGTTATTTCTTTGTTCTTATTGGCTCCCTCCATCGTCTACTTTTCGCCAGGACTAAGTCTGTATGGCTGCAGATGCTGCACTATGCAGCCATCTGCTGCTCTCATGGCTCTCATCTTCAGGAGCATGGACAAGGCAATGATTTCTCATGCCCGGTTTACAGGCGTGGTGCATGGTGGCTCTCGGTTTGCTGCCATGCTTTGTTCGCTTTTTCCTTCATGCTTTTCATGCCATTTGAGGTACGTCTTTGTTTGTTTTCTTGTTCGTTGATCTGTTTTTATCTTTGATCTATCTGTTGCCCTCATGGCTCTCTTCTTGATGAGTATAGATAAGGCAGTGTATTCGCATGGCCGATTTACAGGCGTGGTGCATGGTGGCTCTCGGTTGTGCCCTTGTGCACTCCTTGGACTGGGTCACAACCTGGTTTGGTCGTCTACTAGGGTTATTTTTAGTTTTAATTTTATTCATATACCACCCTTATATAGGGATTTGTCCAACATCTTTAACGATGTGCTATCCTTGCTAACCGATCATCGGTCTTACACTTTTATCTATTTTAGTTTACCTCTCTACAAGTTTCTTTGGACTTATACTTATTCGAAACAATACTTTTTTTATATACTTTTCAAGCACCATCCTATTAAATCTTGCCCTCTTAATGAGGCTTTTATATTTTATTTTTACACTCCTTCTCCATACTAAACTCTTTTCTTCTCGACTCTTCCTATCTTTTCTCTTTTTATATGTGATAAGTTATCCTTTTCTATCTATTCTCAAATACTTTATATTTTTTTATCTTCAATTCATACTATTATCTATCTCTTTTTCTTGTTATCTCCTTCTTACTTATTAAGCTGTAATTTTGCTTCAAGTCAAACTCTTCCCTTCTTATATAAACCTAGCTTTTGCTTTCATATATTCTCCTCCACACGCCATCTTCTTCCTTTTCTTCTGACCCTTTCCTTTGTTTTCTGCAATCTCTTTACAATGGATTCTAAGTCATTCCTCCAGCAATTTGGCTTTACTGCCGAGGAACAAGCAACTGTCTTCCAACCGGGTACTTCTTGGGGTTTACCTGAGGAGGAAACACATTCAACCATTCTCGGGAAACTTATCACTTCAAGGGAGATTGATGATCAGGTGATCATCATGGCCTTTACTGGTATCTGGACTATGGCCAAACTGATATCTATGGGTATCTTGAAACCACGCATGTTTCTTATCCGGTTTAGGGATGAGAAGATTAAGGATGATATCCTGTCAAGGGGACCTTGGACTTACAAAGATGATTGGCTTGCTCTTTCCCAGTATAACCCCTCTATCACGCCTGACGAACATTCATTCTCTACAATGAATATTTGGATCCGCATCTACAACATTCCTCATATTTTCCTGGCTACTGAAGAATCTGCTCATGATATTGGTAAATCCTTAGGGTCTTTAATTGGTTTAATCACAAAACTTGATACGAGGATAATTGATTCCAACATGGTTGACTACCTACGGCTTGTCTTGTCTTTAGATGTCACTCAGCCTATTAGGCGTTGTGTTGCTATTGGGGGAGGGCCCTCCACAAGATTCTGTCTACTTCAATATGAACGGCTTCCCACTTTTTGCCACTGTTGTGGCTGTATTGGACATTCTCTAGATTCTTGTTCAATTCCGACTGATTCGCGACCTGAACAACTTCCTTTTGGCGATTGGCTATGGTATGTTCCTAAAAAGAAGGACCCACAACCTACTCAACGTGGGCGAATCCATTATATCACCAATGACACCAATGCTCAACAAATGCCTACGCCATCCCAAACCACCAACACCAATACTAGTAATGGGAAGGATAAAGGCCTTTTGTCCTCTCTTCCGAACAGTGGCAATGAATCTGCTCCAAGTAATGAACCTCCACTTTTCCCCAAAGGCCCCAGACTCCTCCCAGTAGCCCCTAGCAAGCTCACTGCCCGATGCTATCCTACACAGCCGCTGCAAATGGTCTTTCCTGATCAGAGCTCTAATATTACTTCTCGGCAACCTTCCAACGCTAACACTGGGGATGTGAGTCTTCTTGATCCTGACCTCCAAGACTTGGAGGCTGACCTAGCCAATGATCACGACTTTCAAGAGGCCACTAAATGGCTCGAATCTGCTCCAACTCCTCGGCGAGCTGCCCGGACAACCTCAGGTCGAGGTGCAAAGAGAACTCCTCCCTCTGATGAGAATGCTAGGGTTAAGCGACCACGAGTTAGCACTGCACCTATTGGAAAAGCTGGGATGAGCAGCGTTAAAAACTCTGCGGCGGAGGTTGACCCTGATCAACCCCGCCGACAGAAATGAGTTGTTTACCTTGGAACTGTCTGAGCTTTGGCAATGCTTTGACACTTCCCGTTCTACAACTTGCTGGTCTCATGCATGTTGCCATCTTTTCTATTGTTTTTTCTTTTCCTTATTTTAGATTTCTTCGTTTCTCGCTTTTGTTAGGAACCTTCGGCTGTTTTGGCTTTGTTTTTTAGGATTTGATGTTCTTTGCTTTATGGAATAATAATACCTTTTCTGCTTTGTTTGTTTACCTTTCATGTTTCTATGTTGCACTTTTTTTTATTTTTCTGGACTTCCTTTTTGCGATATGTCCAACTATTAATCCTCTGTTTATCTATTCTGTCTGCCATCTATCTTTTGAGGAATTTTTAACTACTCTGACTTTACCACCCTTTTATAGGGATTTCTCTAACATCTCTAATGATGTCGCTCCAATCCGATTTTTTACCTTTGTTTTCGGCTTATGCCTACGATTTCTCGGGTATTATACTTCTTTTAATTCGGTTTCTCTATCTTCTTTTACTTATCGTATCTATTCTTTTTCATTCGCTCTAACACTTAATTTTATAAGGCTTTGTCCTTCGACCTGGGCCATGTTTGAATTAGCTGGGATGAGCAGCGTAAAAAACTCTTCGGCGGAGGTTGATCACTATCAACCTCCGCCGAGATAAATGAAACTCTTATGTTGGAATTGCCAAGGTCTTGGCAACACCCAGGCAGTTCTTGCACTTCAACGTGCTACTTCAAAGCATGATGTCGATTGTGTCTTTCTTTGCGAAACTAGATTGAATTAATCCAATATGGAAAGAATTAAACATAAGCTTGGCATGCATGGATGCATAGCCATTGATTCCAGGCCCACTTGCACCGGACTTGCCTTTATTTGGAATAACAAAGTCTTAGTCGACTTGCTTTCCTACTCCGATCGTCACATTGATGTCATTCTTTCTTACGGTGCAGTACCTTTCCACTTTTCTAGTTTACATGGGTTCCCGAAAACTACCAACAAACATAAAACTTGGCAGCTAATAGATTCTCTTAATTCCAATTCAACCCTCCCCTGGCTTTTAGGGGGGATTTTAATGAAATTCTATATGATTATGAAAAACAAGGTGGCCCTCGGCGCGCAAGATCACAAATTAATAACTTTCGGGATTGTCTCGACAAGAATGATCTTTTTGATTGCAAACTAACATCTGGTTGGTTCACTTGGACTCGATCAGGTCATGTTACGGAAACCATCAAGGAACGACTTGATCGTTTTCTAGGCAACTCCGCTTGGTTTCATGCTTTCCCTAATTGTCAAGCTATGTCCTTCTTTCAAGCGCGTTCTGATCACTGCCCTATCTTAATAGATACAAACCCCTATCAGATTCCACGTTCTACGCGCCTTCACATTCCTTTTCGCTATGAGAATTGTTGGGCTGACAACCCAGAGGTTTTATCCTGAATTACTGAGGTTTGGTCTAACCAATATTGCTCGACTCTTCAGAAGCTTCAAGATATTGGACGCTTTTTGGCTAAATGGCAATCTAATAAGCGTATTAAATCTAATGAACGCATCACTCTGCTAAATGACTTTATCAATATGTGTTTTCAACGTCAACCCTCGGATACGGATGCTCATAACTTCCTTGCTGCTAAGAGTGAGCTTGATCGCTTACTTAATGAGAAGGAAATTTATTGTGCTCAACGAGCTCGGGCACACTGGTTAGTAAACGGTGACAAGAATACTTCCTTCTTTCACGCAAGGGCATCCAACCGGCGATGGAAGAATCATATTGCTGGGCTTTTTAATAATCAGAATCTGTGGCACACTAATATGCCTGACATAATTTCTATTGCTGTCAGTTATTTTCAACATTTTTTTACTTCTTCCTCTCCTACTATTGCGTCTTCCATCTTGGACAACATTCCTTCTATTGTTACTGATTCCATGAATAATGATCTTAACAAGGCTTTCACAGCAGATGAAGTCTATGTTGCCTTTCGTGATATTGACCCGAGGAAAGCACCTGGTGTTGATGGCTTTCCGAGCGGCTTCTTCAAAAAGTATTGGGACATTCTTGGTCAGGACTTTACAAATCTCTGCCTCGGACTTTTACGTGGGTCTGTTAATTTAGAAGAGGTCAATCAATCCATTATTGTTCTTATTCCTAAAGTAAGTGACCCTACTACGATGCGACATCTCCGACCTATTAGTCTTTGCACAGTCATTTATAAAATTGTGTCGAAAGTTTTAGTTAACCGGCTAAAATCTATCATACCCCTATGTATTAGTGGTAATCAGGCTGCTTTCATTCGCGGGCGGAATATTACTGATAACATTCTTATCGCTCATGAGCTTATCCATACTCTAAACTATGATGTTACTTCCTTGGCAAAAGGTGTCAGCCTAAAGCTGGATATGGAAAAAGCCTTTGATCGTGTTGAATGGCCCTTTCTTGAACAAATTATGTTTCGTCTAGGTTTCAACTCCAACTGGGTTTCTCTTATTATGAGGTGTATCTCCTCGGTATCTTATGAAGTTCGTATCAATGATTCCCTTTCCAGGCCTTTCAAAACCAGTAGAGGGTTGCGGCAAGGAGACCCCCTCTCTCCCTTTTTGTTTCTTTTCTGCACTCAAGGCCTCTCAGCCTTGCTCAATGTTGAACAAGCCAATGGTCACCTCCCTGGTCTCCGTGCCAGTAAGAATGGTCCTCGCATCAATCACCTTCTTTTTTGCGGATGACTGTGTTGTCTTTATCAAAAATAAAACCACAGAGGCTCAGCGACTTAAGGATGTTTTGCAAACTTACGCCTCCTCGTCGGGATAGGCGGTGAACTTTGAAAAATCTACTATCTTTTTCTCACGGAAAACTTCCACGTTGCTCCGGGCGGAGATTAATGATATCCTTCGTGTACGAGAAGTGGATGACCCTGGTATTTATTTTAGGGGTTCCTCTCCTTATTGGGAAGAACAAAACTGCAGTTTTAGGCTTCACCAGGGACAATATGAATGCCCGCCTGAGTACTTGGGATAAACATCTCCTTTCCTTTAGTGGTCGAAAAATTTTCATTAAAACGGTTATACAATCTATTCCTCAATATGTCATGTCTTGTTACCTTTTATCACAAAATATTATTGATGATATGACTATCGTAATACGTCGATACTAGTGGTCTGGGAAAGTTGGCAAACGAGGGTGGCACATGCTTTCTTGGGACACTCTCTGCCTCCCTAAAGCTGCTGGAGATGTAGGCATTCGTGATCTTCACCACTTTAACATCGCTTTGCTAGGCAAACAAATTTGGCGGTTAATTTGTGTGCCTGATAACCTTCTTAGTCGGGTCTACAAATGCAAGTACTATCCTACGGGCTCAGTCCTAGATTCCGCTCATACGCGGAGTTCTTCCTTTGCTTGGAAAGGTCTAAGCATTGCTATTTCTAAGCTTCGCAATGTTTTTTTCAAACGTCCTGGCATGTCTAGTAATGTTCAGATTCATTTTGACAGGTGGGGAGCTCTCAGCCTGTTCATCTTTATGGTAATTATGAAATGAATGACGAAGTCCCTCTTCGTGTAGGATCTTTTATGCTCCATAATTCATCTCGTTGGGATGAAGCAAAAGTGAGAGATTATTTTTCCCATGAAGATGCTAATACCATACTTAACGTCCCAATTATTAATGATATAAAAGACTCTACACTTTGGAGTCACCATGATGCAGGTACCTATACAGTTCGCTCTGGTTATCAATTTTTGTAGTTGCAACTAGGGCCTGTTAACAGGCCTTCTAAACTTTGGAAAATTTTGTCTAAGTTGCCTACTCTGCCCAAAGTTCGTTCCTTTGGCTGGCGTTTATGCCATGATGCGTTACCCTCCGATCAGAAAATTCTGCAGGCTAATTTTGGTCCTGGGGTTTACCCAATTTACAACATGACTGTCGAAACCTCTATCCATGCTATACGAGATTGTCCTAGTGCTAAGGAGGCGATCCTCTTGGCAGGCCTTCCCCATCGTCTATTGTCCAATAATTATACCTCTCCCCATCAGTGGCTTTCTGATGCTGCTGGTTTCCTCTCCTTGCACCAATTCTCTCTTCTTATTACAATTTTATGGAACCTGTGGAACCGCCGTAATGATTTTGTTCATAACAACCATATCCAACCGAGTTGGTTAACTGTTGCCTCTGCCCAAAAACTTTTCACTGATTATACATCTTTTAATGATGAGTCCCGCCAATCCTCCCGGCTAGCTGAGCCCAATTTTGCTCCAGCTAGATGGATGAAACCGACTCCAGGTTTTGTCAAAATTAACACGGATGGGGCTTTTGACCCCGTCTTGAGAGGGGCAGCTGCAGGTGTTATTGCTCATGATTCTTCTGGCTCAATGGCTACTTCATGCCCCTTCTTTGCCCGGATCCTACCTCTACAGAGGCTCTTGCTATTCTGGAAGGATTATGCTTTGTTGTTGCCAACGGATGGACTAATGTGATTTTTAAAACTGACTCTACGTCCATTGCCAACAAAATTAATAACGCTCCTCCTCGAGATCTTTCCACAGTACAGCACTTGGTAACTTGCATTTGCGCCACTCTGGGTACTATGCCTAATTGCAAGATTTGTTGTGCCTAGAGATGCAAACATTGTAGCCCATACCTTGGCTAATAGGGCTTTGCGTTCTTTTACTTCTTGTTCTTTTGATTGTTTCTTTCCCGATTTTATTCGGGTCTCTGTAAACTCGGAGAGGTTCTCCTCTTCTTCTCAATAATACCTTGGGTACTCTTTTCCCCATAGGGCCTTCTCACCTCTCAGGGTGGTCGGCTATAGGTTTTTTTAATGAGGCCCTTTCCTTCAAAAAAACTATAGATATGACTTGGATTTGATTTTGTAAACACACCATTGAGATTATATAAAATTACTTGTGAGATTTTTCTCTCGTTTAGTTCTTCTTAGAACTTTATCGACTTATCAAGTACTTTTGTACTTGTAGCATCAACCCTTTTCTATCCATCTTGATACTTCGTGTTCTTTTAGTTTAATATACTAAAAGGGTCAGAGTTCGTTTATCACCATCCCTTAAAGATCGATATAAGTTTCAGGATTAGGTTTTCTACAACCTAGTTTCTTCCGTGAGTATCTTTAAGATACTATTTCCATTTCACCATTCCTTACATTTCCTCTCGCTCCATTCATCATTCTCAATACTTTGTCATCCCCATAAAATGTTCTAAACATCCATTCATCCTTATCAACACCACACATCCTTTCGTTTCCATATTAGTCCCTAAACTATTCCTTTCATTCATTTCACCTATTCCTTTCATTCCTCATCCTTAATTCTTCATTTTGCAGCCACTTCTTGCGAGAGACTTCCTTCCTTCCTAGGTCCAACAATCAAAGTGTACAGTTCAGCATCACCAGCAAGATCGACACATATCATACGTTCAAAGGGAGGTATCGTTCACCATGACATGCACTTGAAGAGGGGTCATTCATCGCGACATACGCTCAAAGAGAGGAGTCGTCCATCATGGTATACGCTCAAAGAGAGTGACTATTCACCATGACATCAACTCAAAAGAGGAGTCATTCACCGTACGCTCAAAGAGAGGGGTCATTCATCACGATATACGCTCTAAGAAAGGGACCATTCATTATGACATGCACTCTAAGAGAGGGGTCATTCATTGCGACATATGATCAAAGAGAGGGGTCGTTGGTCACGGTATACGCTCAAAGAGAGGACCGTTCATTATGACATGCACATGAAGAGAGCGTTCATTCATTGAAACATACGCTCAATGAGAGGGGTTATCCATCAAGGTATACGCTCTAAGAAAGTTCCTTCTTTATGACTGGCATTCGATGAGAGAGGTTATTCATCGCGGCATACGCTCAAAGACAGGGGTCGTTGATCACGGTATACGCTCAAAGAGAGGATTGTTCATTATGATATGCACACGAAGGGAGCGTTCATTCATCGCGACATACGCTCAATGAGAGGGGTCATCCATCAAGTTATACACTCTAAGAAAGTGAACCTTCATTATGACTTGCATTCGAAGAGAGAAGTTATTCATCGCGATATACGCTCAAAGAGAGGGGTCATCGATCACGCTATACGTTCAAAGAGAGAGGTCATCGATCATGGTATACGCTCAAAGAAAGGGGTCATCGATCACGGTGTACGCTCAAAGAGAGGGTGATACATGTTCCACACACCATATTCAAGAAAGAGACGGGCTTACCTTTCTACTTGGCTCAACCACTCGATCCAAGTCCAAACAACTCCGAGACAAGCTGAATATTGATGTACAAGGATTCTTGAGCAAGGGATTACAAACTAGTATAAAAACCAAATAATTCCATGGAGAAAGCTATTATTCTTCATCTTTCAAAGACAATTGGGTCACACAAAGCCAAATTGAGGTCCCAAATGAAGTGCATGAACAGATTGTATTTAAACTTCCTTAATAGGTCATTCATTGTTTGTGTTATTTTGGCTCAATACTAAATTATGAAGTTTGGGTCAAATATTTTAATTAAGGCCAACTAGAAATTATATTTATTTAGGTAATAAGGCCTTTAAAATAAGATAATATCTTCATCAAACATACCATATCGACCACTCTCCATGCTGCCACGACACTTCTGTAACAACCCAATTTTTTCCCCTTTTCAAAACCAAAATCCCTAATTTTAGAACCCAAGAAATTGGGGATTTTTCAGTGCTCATTTTGTGGATTTCTGAAAGTTGAGGGCTTAAGTGTGGAAATTCAAAAATATAAAACTCAGACCCTTGAATGGTATTTTTACCATTTTTCAAATATGGTATTTCTTTCTCCTCTTATCCGTTTCAATTGTCTGAGAATTTATTTCTCATTTAATTTTTGTTTATTCTTACTCTTTTTATTCCTATCTTCCGTTAATAATCTAAAGAAAACCTGAAACTTTCCTTTCCTTATCTCTCTCAGATCTTACTTGTGTTCTTGTGATCTTCGTTTCCTTTCGTTTGGTAAGTAATCACCATCTTCGTTCTTCCAGTTTTGTTTATTGTTTTTAATCGTTTGAGAGTGAGTGTTGAGGGGGTTGTTTCTTGTTTCGAAGGATGGAAGATGTGTGAAGAGTTTAGGTTTGAATAAAGGTTCGAAAGTGTTTAGGAGAGAGGGGTTTAGATTTGTTTTAATTCGATTTGTTGTTTGGTTGTTGAAGAGGGTGTTTTAATCGAATCTTGGAATCGAATCAGGGGGTGAGAGAGCGTCTGAAAATCTGTTAAAATAGCCTGGGAAAAATCTGGAAAACCCAGATTTTCTCAGAAAAATCTATCTCGGACCGTGATCGACGCGACCCGACTCGACCTACATGACTTCCGACCCCCTAACGTCATCCACTAACGTCACTGTTGACGTCATCCGCTAACATCATTGCTGACCTCATCCACTGATGTCACTGTTGACATCATCTACTAACGTTAGCGTTTACATGATGACGTCACTACTGACGTCAACGTTGACCAATGTTGACGTTAGTAGTTGACTTTTTTTGACCCGATCCCACTTTATGTTTTTCAACGTCTTGAGTCTGATGGCGTTGTCCTTTTTTTGAAATTCAAACTGAAGTTTCGTGTGATGGAGTTAGAGTGGTTCTGGGGAACCTACTCTTCTGATGGTTTTCGGTGTTGGGTACATTCATGCATACAATATATCATATGCCCTGTTCTGTTATCTGAGTCTGTTTATCTGCACACTAGAGACACACTAGGCTCCCTAGCTTACACCCTGTTAGTTTCCTGTTTCAGATCACAGATCTAGACTCCGTACGGTACTTGGAGGATCCTGTTTTCAATATTCAGATTTTTAATGTGATTTCAAGAGCAACATTTAATTCCGGACATTTTCATTATTATTTTGTAATAAACTTTGGACTTTGATTTTTATTTGATAATTTGTGGGTTGAACTCAGTTTGTTTAAATGTTTAGTTTTTTAAATTATTAATATGTTTAATTCTATGAAAACCCTAACTTACAAAACAAGTTTTCATATCGTAAACCCTAACTTGTAATGTAAGAAATTAGGTTAATTTTAGGGGTACATTTAATTGTATCAGGGTCAGGTTTGACCCTTGGACTATGAGGTCCATGATGATGTTTAATCTAAAAATAATTTTGTAAATATGTTTTATAAATCCAGATTCTCGATTTGATTTGATTTTGAAATACTATGAAATATTTTGAATATTACTCCAAGTACCGGTTCTAACGTAGGATTCTGTCTATATTATTCTTTAGATACTTTACTATGCCACCTCGTAGTAGTACACATTTAGCTACTGGAAGAGGCCGTGGACGAGGTCGATCTGCTTCTTCTTATAGTGATGTCCCGCCTCCTGTGGACCCACCACAGGATTAGAGTTTGGCCCAAGATATAGAAGGAGAAGATTTACCTAACGTTGGGACCGAGTCTCAACAGATTGAGGTTGATCAGCCGATCCAGAGTGAGGGACTTTATGTTTCTGGGGACATCGAGACTGTTGGTTTGGATTCTGTGACCATGCAGAGAGAGTTGCTCAGATATTTACTGCAGAATGAGGGTGTTAAGAAACCCATATCTACAAAGTTTCTAGATGTCAGTATGACGATATTTGATGGTAAGACTGGTATTGACCCAACCGATGGAGAGTATTGGCTAAAGAAACTTCAGCGTCTATTCGTCGAGATGGAATACTCCTCTGACAGGAAATTGAGGGCTACTGTATCTTTGCTTCAAGGTGAGACCCTGAACTGGTGGGAGGCGAAGGGGAGAGTCACTGCTTAGGAGAAGATTTCTTGGGAGTTTTTCAGACATGCTTTCATGGATAGATATGTGGAGCCTGAGTACTTGGCTAAGTGCCGAGAGGATTTTTTGAATCAACAACAGAACGACATGTCTATGAACGACTATGAGATTGAGTTTCTCCGCCTGCTCTAGTATGCTACTAGTATTGTTTCCACTAAGAAACAAAAGTGTGATCATTTTCTAAAGGGACTCCGGGTACCGCTGAAGATTGTTGTTCCGACTCACCACAACATAGAATATAAGATGATTACTCGGCGTGCCAGGACAGCCAAGCGTAATGAGAGCTTAAGGGTTCAGCTTGAGTCTCAGGTTCAGGAGGTAGACGACAGCCTGCGGCACCTGCTTTGTACAGTCAGGTTTTTCAATCTCGGAAGAAGGGCCTTGATGAGTTTGAGCCACATAGTTCTGCACGTTCTAGACCAATTGCTTCTATTATTCCTACTTCTAGTGGAGCTGGATCCACTAGTACCCGAGCCTTACCTCAGTGTTCGTTCTGTAAGAAGTGGCACTCAGGAGAGTATTGTATGCGGAGTGCAGCCTGTTTCCGATGTGGTTCTCTTGACTATCGTCTCAGGGACTATCCAGTGGCACCATAGTCTAGTTATACTCCGGGACAATCACAGACATCAGTTCAGACCCCAGTTGGGGGAAGAGGAAAGGTAGACCTGCAGCATCCGGTACTGGTAGTAGAGACAGACCTAGTCAGTTTAGAGAATTTGCCAGATCAGTAGGATCTCATCCAGACTTGTTATATGATATGAGGAGACAGGAGGACCGGGATGAGCCAGACATCATTGTTGGTACTTTTTCTGTTCATGCTATTTCTTTCTTTGCACTGTTAAATAATGGGTCTACACACTCCTATGTTTCTAGCTTTGTTTCTGGGTATCTAGAAATTCTTATAGAGGATACTAGTAGTTCTGTCTCAGTTTATAGTCATGTAGGTAACCTTGTAGTGGTTACCAAAGTGTATAAAGATTGTCGTCTTGAGGTTTAAGGGGAAATCTTTCCTACTAATATGATGGAGCTACCGTTGGGAAAGTTGACTTGATTCTGGGAATGGATTGGTTGTTAACACACCGAGTTACTCCTGACTGTGAACGAAAAAGGGAAACTCTAAGGACATCTGATGACCGTGAGGTAACCCTTATCGGTGAGTGTAAAGGTTATCTGTCTAATCTTATATCATCTCTGAAAGCTGAGAAAATGATCAGGAAATGATCTGTGGCTTATCTTGCCTACATATTCATCGTGACATACGCTCAAAGAGACGGGTCGTTCACTATGACATACTCTCGAAGAGGGGTAATTCACAGTAACATACGCTAAAAGGGAGGGGTCGTCCATCACGATATAAGCTCAAAGAGAGGGACCGTTCACTATGACATGCACACGAAGAGTAAGGTCATTTATTGCAACATAAGCTCAAAGAGAGGGGTCATAAATCACGGTATACGCTCACAGAGAGGGACCGTTCATTACGACATGCACTCGAAGAGACGGGTTATCCATCGTGACATACGCTCAAAAAGAGTGTCGTCCATTACGATATACACTCAAAGAGAGGAATCGTTCATTATGACATGAATTCGAAGAGAGGGGTAATTCATCGCGATATATGCACAAAGAGTAGGGTCGTCCATCACGGTATACGCTTAAAGGGAAGAATCGTTTATTATGACATACACTCGAAGAGAGGAGTCATTCATCGCAACATACGCTCAAAGAGAGGGTCGTCCATCAGGGTATACGCACTAGGAAAATGACCACTCACTATGACATCTCACTCGAAGAGAGGGATCATTTATCACGACATACGCTCAAAGAGAGGGACTGTTCATTATGACATGCACTCAAAGAGAGGAGTCATTTATCATGGCATACGCTCAAAGAGAGGGGGCGATCCATCACAGTACACGCTCTAAGTAAGGGACTATTCATTATGACATGCACTTGAAGAGAGGGGTCATTCATTTCGACAAATGCTCAAAGAGAGGGTTCGTCCATCACGGTATACACTCAAAGAGAGGGACCATACACCATGACATGAACTCGAAGAGAGAGATCATTTATCGCGACATATGCTCAAAGAGAGTGGTCGTCCATCATGACATATTCTCAAGGAGAGGGACCGTTCATTATGAAATACGCTCGAAGAGCGGGGTCATTCTCCGTGACATACGCTCAAAGTGTGGGGTCGTCCATCATGGTATATGTTCAAAGAGAGGGACCGTTTACTATGACATACATACGAAGAGTAGGGTCATTCATCGCAACATAAGCTCAAAGAGAGGGGTCATCGATCACAGTATACGCTCAAGGAGAGGGACCTTTCACCATGATATGCACTCGAAGAGTGGGGTCGTTCATCGTGACATATGCTCAAAGAGAGAGGTCGTCCATCAAGGCATACGCTCGAAGAGGGGTAATTCACCATGACATATGCTTAAAGAGAGAGGTCGTCCATCACGGCATACGCTCAAAGAGAGGGGTGGGTAATTCACCGTGACATACGCTAAAATGGAGGGATCGTCCATCACAGTATAAGCTCAAAGAGAGGGATCGTTAACTATGACATGCACATGAAGAGTAGGGTTATTCATCGCAACATAAGCTCAAAGAGAGGGGTCATCGATCATGGTATACGCTCAAAGAGAGGGACCGCTCATTATGACATGCACTTGAAGAGACGGGTCATTCATCTCGACATACGCTCAAAGAGAGGGGCGTCCACCACGACATAATCCCAAAGCGAGGAACCATTCAAAGAGAGGTGTCATCGATCACGGTATACGTTTAAAGAGAGGGATAATTCATTATGAAATACACTCGAAGAGCGGTGTCATTTATCGCGACATATGCTCAAAAAGAGAGGTCGTCCATCACGGTATACGCTCAAAGAGAGGGACCGTTTATTATGATATGCACTTGAAGAGAGGGGTCATTTATCACGAAATACACTCAAAGAGAGGGGTCCTCCATCACGGTATGCACTGAAAGAGAGGGACCGTTCACCATTACATGCACTCGAAAAGTGGGGTAATTCTTTGTCACATACACTTAAAGAGAGGGGTCTTCCTTCACGGAAAACGATCAAAGAGAGGGGTCGTTCATCATGACAAATGCTCGAAGAGAGGAGACATTCATCGCAACATACTCTCAAAGAGAGGGGTCGTTCATCACGTTATACGCTCTAAGAATGGGACCGTTCACTAGGACATGCACTTTAAGAGTGGGGTCATTCATCACGATATACGCTCAAAGAGAGGGACCGTTCATTATGACATACGCTCAAAAAGAGGGATCATTCACCATGCCATATGCTCAAAGAGTGGTATCGTCTATCACGGTATACGCTCAAAGAGAGGGATCATTCACCATGACATTCACTCAAAGGGAAGGGTCATTCATCGCAATATAAGCTCAAATAGAGGGGTCATCAATCACGGTATACTTTCGAAGAGAGGGACCGTTCATTATGACATACACTCAAAGAGGGGTCATTCACCGTGGCATACGCTCAAAGAGAGGGGTCGTCCATCACGGTATACGCTCAAAGAGAAGGACCGTTCACCATGACATTCACTAAAAGAGAAGGGTCATTCATCGCAACATAAGCTCAAATAGAGGGGTCATCGATCACGGTATACTTTCAAAGAGAGGGACCGTTCATTATGGCATATACTTTCAAAGAGAGGGGTCATTCATCGTGACACGCTCAATGATAGGGTTGTCCATCACGGTATACGCTCAATGAGAGGGACTATTCATTATGAAATGCAATCGAAGAGAGGCGTCATTCATCGCGACGTATGCTCAAAGAGAGGGGTCGTCCATCATGGTATACGCTCAAAGAGAGGGGTCATCTATCACGAAATACGATCAAAGAGTGGGGTCGTCCATCACGGTATACACTCAAAGAGAGGAACTGTTCAATATGTCATGAACTCGAAGAGAGGGGTTATACATCGCGACATACGCTCAAAGAGAGGGGTCATCTATCATAGTATATGCTCAAAGAGAGGGACCGTTCATTATGACATGCACTCGAAGGGAGGGATCATTCATCGCGACATACGCTTTCTGACCATGTATTTTTGTTTTCTTGTCCAACTAATCTTGTTAAGATTGTAGATGATGGAACAAAGCTTCAATCCGTGAGAGCTCTACATCGAAAAATGAGAGGAAACAAAGAGAGGAAAGCCAAGCATGACGAAAATAAAATTTACAAGAAGTGAGAGTGAACTATCTTTGAACCAGGAGATTGGAGGGACCGTTAATTATGACACATACTTGAATGGAGGGTCATTCATCTCGACATACGCTCAAATAGAGGGGCCGTCCATCATGGTATACGCTCTAAGAAAGGGACCATTCATTATGACAAGCACTCGAAGAGAGGAGTCATTCATTGCGAGATACGCTCAAAGAGAGGGTCGTCCATCATGGTATACGCACAAATGGAGGGACCGTTCATTATGACAGACAGTCGTAGAGAGGTGCCATTCATCGCGACATACGTTCAAAGAGAGGGGTCGTCCATAACGGTATACGCTATAGGAAAGGATCGTTCATTATGACATGCACTCGAAGAGAGGGTTCATTCATCGCGACGTACGCTTAAAGAGAGGGGTCATCCATCACGGCATATGCTCAAAGAGAGGGACTGTTCATTGTGATATACGCTCGAAGAGAGAGTTCATTCACCGTGACATATGCTCGAAGATAGGGGTCGTCCATCACAATATACGCTCTAAGAAAGTGACCTTTCATTATGACATACACTCGAAGATATGGGTCATTCATCGCAACATACGCTCAAAGAGAGGGGTCGTCCTTCACGGTATACGCTCAAAGAGAGGGACCACTTATTATGACTTACGCTTTAAAAGAAGGGTCATTCACGGTGACATACGCTCAAAGAGAGGGGTCGTCCATCACGGTATACGCTCTAATAAAGGGACCATACGCTATGACATGTACTTGAAGAGAAGGGTCATCCATCGCGACATACACTTAAAGAGAGAGACCGTTCATTGTGACATGCACTCGAAGAGAGGGGTTAGTCATCGCGACATACAGTCAAAGAGAGGGATCGTCTAGCATGGTATACGTTCAAAGGGAGAGACCGTTCATTATGACATGCATTCGAAGAGAAGAGTCATTCATTGTGACATACCCCCAAAGAGAGGGGTCATCCACCACAGTATACTCTCTAAGAAAGGGACCGTTCATTATGACATGCACTCGAAGAGTGGATTCATTCATCGTGACATACGCTCAAAGAGAGGGTCATCCATCATGGTATACGCTCAAAGGGAGGGATAGTTCATTATGGCATGCCGTCGAAGAGAGGGGTCATTCATCGTGACATATGTTCAAAAAGTGGGGTCGTCCAACATGGTATACACTCTAAGAAAAGTACCGTTCGTTGTGGCATGCACTCGAAGTGAGGGGTCATTCATCGCGATGTACACTCAAAAAGAGGGGTTGTCTATCATGGTATACGCTCAAAGTGAGGGACAATTCATTATGACATACGCTCGAAGAGAGGGCTCATTCAACGTGACATATGCTCAAAGAGAGGCGTTTTCCATCACGGTATACGCTCTAAGAAAGGGACCAGTCATTATGACATACACCCGAAGAGAGGAGTCATTCATCGCGACATATGCTCAAAGAGAGGGGTCGTCCATCATGGTATACGCTCAAAGGGAGGGATCATTCAGTATGACTTGCAGTCGAAGAGAGGAGTCATTTATCGCGATATACACTCAAAGAGAGGGGTTGTCCATCATAGTATTCGTTCAAAGGGAGGGACCGTTCGTTATGACATGTAGCCGAAGAGAGGTGTAATTCATCGGGACATACGTTCAAAGAGAGGGGTCGTCCATCACGATATACTCTCTAAGAAAGGGACTGTTCATTATGATATGCACTCAAAGAGAGGGGTCATTCATCGCGACGTATGCTTAAAGAGAGGGGTTGATGTGAGCACGTTTATGCCACCCAACAAAGGAACTTCAACATTCATGGGAGTTTATTTTTCATTTGTTACATATTGATGTGTAACATTTTTTTTCTTATATTTAGTATGTCTATATTATGCTAAGTATGTTTAGAGATTGGATGGATAGTTTTTGTATTATTTCCAACTAGTTTGAGAGTCAATGTGAGTTATTGAATAAGTTTGCAAGTGTTTACACCTTATAATTATGTTTCCATTAAGTTTAAACTACTTTGATGGATTCTTGTGATGTTTACATGTAGGAACATAGGAGAACACCAGCTCAAGAGAGTGTATGTAGCTCAACTCTAGCTCAAGCGAGTGTATGCAACTGAACACAAGCTCATGTGAGTTCTATTCATCTCAGAAGAAGACCAATGGAGTGCACGCTACTAACCTTAGCTCGAGGCAGCTCAAAGGCTTAGCTCTAAGCTCAAGTTAACTCCTAACACTCTTAGCTAGCTCGTTTCAGCTCAACTCCATTTCTAGCGCAACTTAACTCAAGCTGAAGAGACATACAATAGTTGAAACCTATCCTACACGAAGAGAAGGTGTACTAGACATGTGCCATGCATGTGGGACCCACATGGCAACCTTGTGCACATATTTGGGCGTGTAAATGCAAGCAAGCCAAAAAAGGCCCTTGCTTTTGAAGACCAAAACGCTCAGGGGATAAGAATGAGTGGTTTTATGTTCAAAATTCAAACATTTAACACATGTTAAATGTGTTTTATGTGCCAAATCACTTAACAGAAATTAAATGGAGCCTAGAGTGGCTTATTTTAATTATTTTCTTTCAAATAATGGCCACACATTTGAATTTTGGCCAACACCTTTCATCTCCTACATATTTCTTTATTTTGTAAACAAAAGGATAGACACTTATGAAATAAATATTACTCTGAGATTTTTCCCTTATTTGGTTTCTTTTTAGAACTTTTCTGACTTTCAAACTTTTTTTATTGTCATTTTGATACTTCGGGTTCCTAGATCGCTTTCTAGAGGGTCCAAGTCCTTCTAACGTTAAACAGATTCGATTCGGGTTAGCTCAATAAATTGTGCAGGTTCTTTCGAGTTTAGCGTTTCATTTTAAATCCAGCAAAAAATTGACCATTGTTGAATGTTCGAGTTACTGCCAGGGATGTTTTTTTGAAGCGTTCATCTTCTTCGTTTTGAAATTCATCAAAACGCCATCTCATTCTTACTTTTTCTTTTAATTTTCGTTCTTCTTTTTAATTCCTTATTTTATCATGAATATATTTTGAGTAATTGTTGTTTTCATGTTGTTCTTGTTGCAAGAACGTGATTACAACAATCCTAGGTCCGTAACATACGAAGAAAGTCCATTTCGACAGGCTACTTCGTTTCAGGGGTTGTCCATCATAATATACGCTCAAAGAGAGGGATCGTTCATTATCGCATACGCTCGAAGAAAGGGCTCATTCACAGGGACATATGCTAAAAGAGAGGGTTTTACATCACGGTATACGCTAGAAGAAAGGGATCTTTCTTTATGACATGCACTCGAAGAGAGGGATCATTCATCGTGATATATGCTCAAAAGAGAGGGGTCGTCCATCACGGTATACGCTCAAAGAGTGACCATTCTCCATGACATGCACTCAAAGAGAGGGGTCATTCACCGTGATATACGCTCAAAGAGAGGGGTCATCCATCATTGTATACACTCTAAGAAAAGGACCATTCATTATGACATGCACTCGAAGAGAGGAATACACTCAAGAGAGGGGTCATTCATCGCGACATACACTCAAAGAGAAGGTTCGTCCATCACGTATACGCTCTAGGAAAGGGATCGCTGATTTTGACATGCACTCGAAGAGAGGGGTCATTCATCGCGACAAACGCTTAAAGAGAGGGGTCGTCCATCATGGTATACTCTTAGAGAGAGGGACCGTTTAACATGACAAGGATAGTTCATTATGACATGCACTCAAAAGGAGGGGTAATTCATCTCGACATACACTCAAATAGGGGTCGTCCATCACGGTATACGCTTAAAGTGAGGAACCGTTTGCCATAACATGCACTCGAAGAGAAGTGTCATTCATCGCAACAAACGCTCAAAGAGATGGTTCGTCCATCACGGTATACGTTCTAAGAAAGGGACTGATACGCTCCAACTCTCCAAAGATGCTTGTAGAGAGAAGCTTTGATTGCTCGGACCTTAGAATACAAGCAAGCCTTGTTGTATCATGCTTGTTTCCAGAACAAAAGAATGTTAAAAGGTGTTGGAAATAAGATAAGGATGATTCAAGAAGGTGTTATAGTGTGGGGGATGTTGATGGTTGATTAAGGAAGGAAATAGAGGTGTTTAAGTGATGTAAATGATATGAAAGGATATGTAAAGGGCTGGTGAAGAATGGTGGACGAAAATGGAAGATGGATGGTGATTAGGGGGTGTTGGAATGATAGTATTCAAAGGGGAAAAGATTGAACTTATGTTATAGGAACATAAACCCAATCTAGTTGCAACTCTGAGGGTGGGAGATGCACTTAGACCTCTTGGAAATGTAATTCCGGAAACCTAAAGTATAAAAGGATGGAGGGTGACGCCACAAATCAAAGAGATGATTTGATAAGTCGATAATATTCTAAAAAGAACAAGAATGAGAGATTAACTCACAAATTAAATAATCTAATTCAAAGTTGTGTTTGTAATGCCAAAATGGTTACATATTTATAGGAAATGAAAGGGTGTGGATAAGGGACATTTCGCTTTGAAAGGGTGGCCGAATAGTGGCCTTGGTGTCTGTTCAATTGGTGGTGTCTCCCTCTTTAAACGTTCGGTTGAATGGTGTCTCCTCCAAATAATTGTTGTAACTTTTCGGTTTAAAATTCGAGCTTGCACAGTCTTTAGTAAATTGGACATATTTTGAGTTCCCGATACCGGATTGATGAGATTCAACATGCTCCGGAAAGAAAAAAGAGAGAGGAACAACTTTCATGAAGACACAAAGGTCCAATTCTTCTAGTATCCTTCTCGAAATCGGCACACAAGTGGACCATCATGAATTTGCCCAATGAAGAGTGCTATCTCTTTGTTTTAGCGCCCAAAACATGTTTCCCTCCATGTTGGTCGATTGTGTCTCTTGGGGAGGGAACATGTCCTTTCCATGGTTGAGCTGAAGGTTGTAGGGTGAGCTAAGATGACTGGATGAACTAAGGTTGAGCTAGGTTGAGCTGAGCTAGCTAGCTGATTTAGCTAGTTGAAAGTTCATCATCTTTGAGTGATGATTTGAGTTGAACGGCTAAACCCTAGCTGAGTGAACTTATCCTTAGGGCCATAATACTCTCATCAATCCATAAGAGTGTGTAGGAGCTGATCCGAATCCCATATGGATGGAAATTCACCCTTTGTCATTTTGAGCTCATTCTGAATTCGTAAACTGGAATGAAGCTAGCATCCACTTCATTGCGCTGCCTAGGAGTGCTTGGTAGATTTTAGTGCTGATCGGAAGCTGGTAAGTGCCTCAAACAACGATTCTTTGTTTTAAGCTCAAATTGTGCATTCAAGCTAAAACAAAGCTGACTAATAGTCCCTTAAGCTGTGTTTAATATAACCTGTAAAGAAACAACTTAAACTAATAAGTATGATGTTACTAAACATGTATTGAATATTAATAATGCATAATATAAGCTAGATAAAGCTGTGGTTCAATACCAATTACTAAGTTATCAACAGTAACATAAGGAAATAAACATTATAGGTATATAATATGCGATAACAAGCGAATGTAGAGCATGAATTGAATAAATAAAGAGGATTAAGTTAAACTCCCTGATTGGACTTGTGTGACATATGGTATGGTCAAAACTTAAGGTTGGGCGTGCACATATCAGGGACCGTTTATTATGACATGCACTCGAAGAAAGGGGTCATTAATCGTGAGATACGCTCAAAGAGAGGGTTTTCCATCATGGCATACGCTCATGACATGCACTCGAAGGAGGGGTCATTAATCATGACATATGCTCAAAGAGAGTGGTCGTCAATCAAAACATACGCTCAAAGGGAGGGACCGTTCATTATGGCATGCACTCGAAGAGAAGAGTCATTGATCACAACATACGCACAAAGAAAGGGGTCGCCTATCACGATATACACTCTAAGAAAGGGACCATACATTATGACATGCACACGAAGAGAGGTGTCGTTCATCGTGACATACGCACAAAAAGAGCGGTCGTTCATTATGACATGCACTAGAAGACAAAGATCATTTATCGCGACAAATGCTCAAAGTGAGGGGTCATCCATCACGGTGTTCACTCCTAGAGAGGGACCATTCACCATGACATGCCCTCGAAGAGGGGGCATTCATCGCGACATATGCTCAAAGAGGGGGGTCGTCTGTCAACACATACGCTGAAAGAGAGGGACCATTCACCATGACATGCACTCGAAGAGAAGGTTCATGCAGTGTGACAAACGCTCAAAGAGAGGGGTCATCCATCATGGTATTCGCTCAAAGAGAGGGACCATTCATCATGACATGCAGTCGAAGAGGGGGCATTCATCGTGACATACGCTCAAAGAGAGGGGTCGTACGTCAACGCATACGCTTCAAGAGAGGAACTGTTAACCATGACATGCACTTAAAGAGAAGGGTCATTCATCGTGATATACGCTCAAAGAGAGGGGTCGTCCAACACGGCATAGGCTCAAAGAGAGGGGTCGTTCTTTATGACAAATGCTTGAACAAAGGGGTCATTAATCGCAACATATGTTCAATGAGAGGAACCGTCCATCACGGTATACACTTAAAGAGAGGAACCCTTTATTATGACTTAAGTTCGAAGAGTGGGGTCATTCACCGCGAGATACGCTCAAAGAGAGGGGTCGTCCATCACGGTATACAAACAAATAGAGGGACCTTTCACCCTAACATGCACTTGAAGAGAGGAGTCATTCATATCGACATCGGCTCAAAGAGAGGGGGTCGTCCATCATGGCATACGCTCAAAGAGAGGGGTCATCCAAAGACAGGGACCATTCACCATGACTTGGACTCGTAGAGTGGGAACATTCTTCGCAACATACGCTCAAAGAGAACGACCGTTCATTATGACATGCACTCAAAGAGAGGGTTCATTCATCGCGACACACGCTTAAAGATAGGGACCATTCATTATGATATGCACTCAAGAGAGGGGTCATTCATTGCGATGTAAGCTCAAAGAGAAGGTTCGTCCACCACAATATAGGCTCTAGGAAAGGGACCGTTGATTTTGACATGCACTCGAAGAGAGGGGTCATTCATCGCCACATACGCTTAAAGAGAGGGGTCGTCCATCATGGTATACTCTCAGAGAGACGGACCGTTCAACATGACAAGCACTCGAATAGAGGAGTCAGTCATCGCAACATACACTCAAAGAGAGGGACGGTTCATTATGATATGCACTCGAAGGAGGGATCATTCATCCCGAGATACGCTCAAAGAGAGGGTCATCCATCACGGTATACGCTCAAAGAGAGGGACCGTTTACCATAACATGCACTCGAAGAGAAGGGTCATTCATCATAACAAACACTCAAAGAGAGGGGTTTCCATCATGGTATACGCTCTAAGAAAGGGACTGTTCATTATGACATGCACTCGAAGAAAGACGTTATTAATCACGACATACGCTCTAATAGAGGAGTCGTCCATCACGGCATACGCTCAAAGAGAGGGACCGTTCACCATGACATGCACTCGAAGAGGGGGTTATTCTTCGCTACATACGCTCAAAGAGATGGGTCGTCCATCACCGCACACTCAATGGGAGGGACCATTCATTATAACATGCACTCGAAGAGTGGGTCATTTATCGCGATATACGCTCAAAGAGAGAGGTCATCCATCATGGCATTCGCTCGAAGGAAGGGGTCATTCACCGCGACATACACTGAAAGAGAGGGTTCATCTATCACGGTATACGCTCTAAGAACGATACCATTCATTATGACATGCAATCGAAGAGAGTGGTCATTCATCACGACATATCCTTAAAAAGGGGGTCCTCCATCACAGTATACACTCAAGGAGAGGGACCTTTCATTATGACATATGCTCGAAGAGAGGGGTCATTCATCGTGACATACAAGAGAGGGGTCGTCCATCACGGTATAGCTCAAAGAGAGGGACCGTTAACCATGACATTCACTCAAAGAGAAGTGTCATTCATCGCAACATAGGCTCAATGAGAGGGGTCATCGATCACGGTATACGCTCAAAGAGAGGGACCGTTCATTATGACATACACTCGAACAAGGGGTCATTCATCACGACATACGCTTAGAGAGAGGGTCGTCCATCACGGTATACGCTCAAAGAGAAGGACCGGTCATTATGACATGCAATTAAAGAGAGGCGTCATTCATCACGACATACGCTCAAAGAGAGGGGTCATCCATCACGACATACGCTCAAACAGAGGGAGCATTCACCACGACATGCACTAGATAAGAGGCGTCATTCATTGCGACATACACTCAAAGAGAGAGGTCGTCCATCACGGTATACGTTCTCAGAAATAGACCATTCATTATGACATTTACTTGAAGAGAGAGATATTTTAACATGATATACGCTCAAAGAGACGGGTCATCCATCACGGCATACACTCAAAGCGAGGGAGCGTTCACCATGTCAGGTACTCGAAGAGCGGTCATTCATCGCGACATGTGCTCAAAGAGAGCGGTCGTCCAATACGGCATACGCTCAAAGAGAGCGGACGTTCATTATGACACATACTCGAAGAGAGGGGTCATTCAACGCAGCATACGCTTAAAGAGAGGGGTCATTCATCACGATATACGCTCAAGGAGAAGGGTCGTCCATCACGACATATGCTTAAAGAGATGGACCATTTATTATGAATACTCTTGAAGAGAGGGGTCTTTCACAGCGACAGACGCTCGGAAAGAGAGGTATTTCACAGCGACATATGCTCAAAGAGAGTGGTTGTCCACCACGCTATACGCTTTAAGAAAGGGAACGTTTCACTATAACATGCACTTGAAGAGAGGGTCATCCATCACGGTATACGCTTTAAGAAAGGGACCATTTATTATGACATGCACTCGAAGAGAGCGATCATTCATCTCGACATATGCTCAATGAGAGGGGTCATCCATCACGATATACGCTCGAAGAAAGGGAACGTTCACCATAACATGCACTTGAAGAGAGGGGTCATCTATCACGATATATGCTCTAAGAAATTGACCATTTATTATGACATGCACTCGAATAGAGGGGTCATTCATCTCGACATACGCTCAGAGTGGGATCGTCCATCACGGTATACGCTCAAAGAGAGGGACCATTCACCGTGAAATGCACTAGAAGAGAGGGGTCGTTCATCATGACATACGCTCAAAGAAAGAGATCGTCCATCACGACAAACACTCAAGGAGAGGGACCATTTATTATGACATACGCTCGAAGAGAGGGGTTGTCCATAACGGTATATGCTCAAAGAGAGGGACCGTTCACCATTACATTCACTAAAAAAGAAGGGTCATTCATCGCAACATAAGCTTAAAGAGTGGGGTCATCGATCACGGTATACGCTCAAAGAGAGCGACCGCTCATTATGACATATACTCGAAGAGAGGGGTCATTCACTGCAGTATACGCTCAAAGAGAGGGGTCGTCCATCACTGTATATGCTCTAAGAAGGGGACCGTTTATTATGACATGCACTAGAAGAGATGGGTCTTTCATTGCGGCATATTCTCGAAGAGTGGGGTAGTCCATCACAATATATGCTCTAAGAAACGGACCGTTCATTATAACCTGCACTAGAAGGGAGGGGTTATTCATCGATACATACGCTCAAAGAGAGGGGTCGTCCATCACGGGATACGCTCAATGATAGGGCTCGTTCATTATAACATACGTCCAAAGAGAATGGTCATTCACTGCGATATACGCTCAAAATGAGGGGTTGTCTATCACGGTATACGCTCTAACAAAGAGACCGTTCATTATGACATTTACTCAAAGAGAGTGGTCATTCATCGTGACATACGCTCAAAGAGAAAGGTTGTCCATCATGGTATACGCTCTAAGAAAGGGACCGTTCATTATTACATGCACTCGAAGAGAGGAGTCATTCATCTCGAAATACGCTCAAAGAGAATGGTCGTCCATCGTGATATATGCTCAAAGAGAGAGACCGTTCACCATGACATGCACTCGAAGAGAAGGGTCATCCATCACGGTATACGCTATAAGAGAGGGAATGTTCATTATAACATGCACTCAATGAGAGGGATCATTCATCGCGACTTACGCTCAAATAGAGGGGTCGTCCATCATGTAGCACATGAATTGAATAAATAAAGAGGATTAAGTAGAACTCCCTGATTGGACTTGTGTGACTTAGGGTATGGGCAGAATTTAAGGTTGGGCGTGCACATATCAACCACTCTTGCTCTCTTTTGTAAGTCCTTAGAGAACATACTTAAGGCTCAACAAGTATTCTTTGTGAAATTCGGCTAAAAAGAAGTGATTAGAAAAAGGAAAAAAATATGTAGAAATAAGGTAGAATGGAAAGATAATAAGAAGATAGCAATCTAAACTAGATATTACCAAAAGAATATTTTTTTCAGAATAAAGAATAATATCCCTCCCTCTATAACTTTTTTTTTTGAATTCTTATTTTTTAATTTTTTTTTACTATTTTTACTAACCCGAGAGAGAGAAAAAATAGTCTTCTTACTGAATCGCCAATGCTCTGATACCAATTGATACGAATACAGTTGTGAAATATCCGAATTTGTATTTGTGATTACCCGATCATGATTCTAGAAAGTAACTGAAATTAAAAGTAGGAATTTTGAAATGAAACTTACAAGATGATACAAAATGGATGGATAGTATGGTGAAATGGAATGATGATAAGATGATTACTGTGCTTGGATGAAGTATGGAAAATATGTATGGATGGATGATGGAAGTGAAGAGAATAAATGTAATTGATGGTGCAATGTAAACAAAGGAGGAACCAACACTAATAAGTGATGACCCATTTCTTAAGAGTTTTTAAATCGTGATTTAGGTTAAAGGTTAATGGATTGTGACCCTCTAGTTATAAGAACTAAGAACCTGCAATATAAGAGAAATGAATAGGGATGAATGCTACAAGAACAACCTTGTGAGTCGGTAAAGTCAAAAAGAACTACAAAAGAAAATTACTCTCAAGTTGTAATATATGCCGAAAGTTGTATCTTTTTACAATGAAATGTGTGCCTATTTATAGGTGTAAGACATCAACAAATTGACTGACCTAGACAAAGATTAAAGACTCATTATTCTAGTGTTAAAGGCCTATTAATTTGTAGGTTATTCCATCTCCAATTGAAAACCAAAAGTTTGATCTAGAAGGACTAATGCGGACATTCTCAGAATGAATGTAGACATACATATTATCCACATGCAGAAACCCTTGGGCTGATGCTTGATTAAGTTTTCATTCATCCTCCTTTAATGGGCTGTTGATAAAGCATTGAATTCAGCAATTGAATGGTCTCTTGAATTTTTGAAAGAAGCATCTTGTGATTATTCCCGTATTGGATTTCCAGCATGTACTGTCTTCAATAATTTAATCATATCTTAAGATCCAGATATCGGATTGACGTGATTCAAAGTGCGTTGGCAATCTAAGGAATATGGGAATATGCTTGAAGAAGACCTCAAGACTCAAATATGCTTGTATCCAATCAAAAAATAGATAACAATTTGATTGATATTCCTTGAATTCTTCCTCAAGTGTTTTTTTAATTCTTGCCTTTACTCTCCCTTAAATGGTGATAATGAAGGCGTTCATTGCATGTGTTCTCTTTCTTTCTTGCTAAAACTGACAGCCTTAAAGTGATGTAAAGATTCTCTTAAACTGACAGCATACGTTCAAAGAGAGGGACCGTTCATTATGATATACGCTCTAAGAAAGGAACCACTCATTATGACATGCACTCGAGTAGATGGGTCAATAATCACTACATATGCTCAAAGAGATGGTCGTCCATCACAGTATACGCTCAAAGAGAAGGGTCATCCACCACGGCGAACTCTCAAAGTGAGGTTTTTTTCATTCTGACAAGCACTCAAAGAGAGGAGTCATTCATCGCGACATATGCTCAAAGACAGGGGTCGTCGATCACGGTATACGCTTTAAGAAAGGGACCATTCACTATGACATGCACTCGATGAGGGGTCATTCATTCGCAAAATAAGATCAAGGAAAGCGATCGTCCGTCGCGGTATACGCTCAAAGAGATGGACCATTTATTATGACATACGCTTGAAGAGAGGGGTCATCTATCACGGTATATGCTCAAAGAGAGGGACCGTTCATTATGACATGAACTCGAAGAGAGGGCTAATTCATCGCGATATACACACAAAGAGTAGGGTCATCCATCACGATATACGTTTAAAGGGAAGAACCGTTTATTATGACATACACTCGAAGAGAGGAGTCACTCATCGCGACATACGCTCAAAGAGAGGGGTCGTCCATTAGGGTATACGCTCTAGGAAAGGGACCACTCACTATGACATGCACTCAAAGAGAGGGGTCATTCATCACGACATACGCTCAAAGAGAAGGGGCATCCATCATGGTATAACCTCTAAGAAAGGGACCGATTATTATGATATGCACTCGAAGAGATGGGTAATTCATTGTGACATAGGATCAAAGAATGAGGCTGTCCGTCACGATATACGCTCAAAGAGGGGGAACGTTCACCATAACATGCACTCGAAGAGAGGGGTCATTCACCGCAACATATGCTCGAAGAGAGGGGTCGTCCATCACGGTATATGCTCAAAAAGAGGTACCGTTCACCATGTCATGCACTCGAAGAGTGGATTCGTCCATCATAACATACGCTCAAAGAGAAGGACCGTTTATTATGACATAGCTCAAAAAGAGGGGTCATTCATCGCGACATACTATCAAAGAGAGGGGTCGTCCATTATGGTATACGCTCTATGAATGGGACCATTCATTATGACATGCACTTGAAGTGAGGGGTAATTCATAGGGACATACACTCAAAGAGAGGGGTCGTCTGTCACGGTATAAGCTCAAAGAGAGGAATCGTTCATTATGACATACACTCGAAGAGAGGGGTAAATCATCGCGACATACGCTCAAAGAGAAGTGTCGCCCATCATGGTATACGGTCAAAGAGAGGAACCGTTTATTATGACATGCACTCGAAGAGAGGAGTCATTCATCATGACATACGCTCAAAGAGAGGGGTCGTCCATCATGGTATACGCTTGAAGAAAAGGATCGTTCACTATTACATGCACTCAAAGAGAGGGGTCATTCATTCTTGAAATACACTTAGAGTGACAGGTCGTCCATCACAGTATACGCTCAAAGAAATGGACTGTTTATTATGACATACGCTTGATGAGAGGGGTCATTCACCGCGAAATACGCTCAAAGAGAGGGGTCATCCATCACGGTATACGCTCAGAGAGAGGGACCGTTCATTATGACATGCACTCGAAGTGAGGTGTAACTAATCACGACATACGCTCAAAGAGAAGGGTCGTCCATCACGGTATACGCTCAAAGGGAAGAACCGTTCATTATGACATGCACTCTATGAGAGGGGTCATTCATTGCGTTATACGCTGAAATAGAGGGGTCTCTATAACGTATACGCTCTAAGAAATGGACCGTTTATTATGACATACACTCGAAGAGAGGGGTAATTCATCGCGACATACGGTCAAAGAAAGGGGTCATCCATCACGGTATACGCTTAAAGAGAGGGAACGTTCACCATGACAATCAATCGAAGAGAGGGGTCATTCATCGCAACATACGCTCAAAGAGAGGGGTCATCGATCATGTTACACCCTCCAAGAGAGGGACTATTCACTATGACATGCACTCGAAGAGAGGGGTTATTTATCGCGACATACGCTGAAAGAGAAGGGGTCGTCTATCACGGTATATGCTCTAAGAAAGGGATCGTTCATTATGACATGCACTCGAAAAGAGAGGTCAAAGAGAGGGACCGTCCATAACGGTATACGCTCAAAGAGAAGGGTCGTTCATCATGGAATACACTCTAAGAAAGGGAGCTTTCATTATGACATGCACTCAAAGAGAGGGGTCGTCAATTACGACATACGCTCAAAGAGAGGGACCGTTCCCTATGACATAAACTCGAAGAGATGGGTAATTCATAGCGACAAACGCTAAAAGAGAGGGGTCATCGATCACGGTATACGCTCAAAGAGCAGGTCTGTTCATTATGACATACACTCGTAGAGAGGGGTTATCATCGCGACATACGCTCCAAGAGAACGGTTATCCATCACGGTATACGCTTAAAGAGAGGTACCGTATATTATGACATGCAAATGAAGAGAGGGGTTATTCATCACAACATACGATCAAAGAGAAGGATTGCGCATCAGGGTATACGCTCAAAGAGAGGGATCGTGCACCATGACATGCAATTTAAGAGAAGGGTCATTCATCGCAACATATGCTCAAAGAGAGTGGTCATCGGTCATGGTATGCGCACAGAGAGAGGGACCGTTCGTTATGACATACGCTCAAAGAAAGGAGTCATTCATCGTAACATACGCTCAAAGAGATGGGTCGTTCATTATGACATACTCTTGAAGAGGGGTAATTCACAGTGACATACGCTAAAAGGGAGGGGTCGTCCATCACGATATAAGATCAAATAGAGGGACCGTTCACTATGACATGCACACGAAGAGACGGGTCATCCATCGCAACATAAGCTCAAAGAGAGGGGTCATCAATCACGGTATACGCTCACAGAGAGGGACCGTTCATTATGACATGCACTCGAAGAGACGGGTCATCCATTGTGACATATGCTCAAAAAGAGTGTCGTCCATCATGGTATACGCTCAAAGAGAGGAATCGTTCATTATGACATGAATTCAAAGAGAGGGGTAATTCATCGCGATATATGCACAAAGAGTAGGGTCGTCCATCACGGTATACGCTTAAAGGGAATAACCGTTTATTATGACATACACTCGAAGAGAGGAGTCATTCATCGCAACATACACTCAAAGAGAGGGTCGTCCATCAGGGTATACGCACTAGGAAAGTGACCACTCACTATGACATGCACTCGAAGAGAGGGATCATTCATCACGAAATACGCTCAAAGAGAGGGACCGTTCATTATGACATGCACTCAAAGAGAGGAGTCATTTATCATGGCACATGCTCAAAGAGAGGGGGCGATCCATCACAGTACACGCTCTAAGTAAGGGACTATTCATTATGACATGCACTTGAAGAGAGGGGTCATTCATTTCGACAAACGCTCAAAGAGAGGGTTCATCCATCACGATATACACTCAAAGAGAGGGACCATACACCATGACATGCACTTGAAGAGAGGGGTCGTTTATCACGACATATGCTCAAAGAGAGTGGTCGTCGATCATGACATATTCTCAAGGAGAGGGACCGTTCATTATGAAATACGCTCGAAGAGCGGTGTCATTCTCCGTGACATACGCTCAAAGATTGGGGTCGTCCATCATGGTATACGCTCAAAGAGAGGGACCGTTTACTTTGACATACATACGAAGAGTAGGGTCATTCATCGCAACATAAGCTCAAAGAGAGGGGTCATCGATCACAATATACGCTCAAGAGAGGGACTATTCACATGATATGCACGTGGGGTCGTTCATCGTGACATATGCTCAAAGAGAGAGGTCGTCCATCACGGCAAACGCTCGAAGAGAGGGGTAATTCACCATGACATACGCTAAAAGGGAGAGGTCTTCCATCGCGGTATAAGCTCAAAGAGAGGGACCGTGCACTGTGACATGCACACGAAGAGTAGGGTTATTCATCGCAACATAAGCTCAAAGAGTGGGGTCGTTCATTGCGACATATGCTTAAAGAGAGAGGTCGTCGATCACGGTATACGCTCAAAGAGAGGGGTGGGTAATTCATCGTGACATACGCTAAAATGGAGTGATCGTCCATCACAGTATAAGCTCAAAGAGAGGGATTGTTAACTATGACATGCACATGAAGAGTAGGGTTATTCATTGCAACATAAGCTCAAAGAGAGGGGTCATCGATCATGGTATACGCTCAAAGAGAGGGACCGTTCATTATGACATGCACTTGAAGAGATGGGTCATTCATCTCGACATACGCTCAAAGAGAGGGGCGTCCACCACGATATAATACCAAAGCGAGGAACCGTTCGAAGAGAGGCATCATCGATCACGGTATACGTTTAAAGAGAGGGATCATTCATTATGAAATGCACTCGAAGAGAGGTGTCATTTATCGCGACATACGCTCAAAGAGAGAGGTCGTCCATCACGGTATACGCTCGAAGAGAGGGACCGTTTATTATGACATGCACTTGAAGAGAGGGGTCATTCATCACGAAATACACTCAAAGAGAGGGGTCCTCCATCACGGTATACACTGAAAGAGAGGGACCGTTCACCATTACATGCACTCGAAAAGAGGGGTAATTCTTTGTGACATACACTTAAAGAGAGAGGTCTTCCTTCACGGAAAACGTTCAAAGAGAGGGATTGTTCATTATGACAAGTGCTCGAAGAGAGGAGACATTCATCGCAACATGCTCTCAAAGAGGGGGGTCGTTCATCACGTTATACGCTCTAAGAATGGGACCGTTCACTAGGACATGCACTTTAAGAGTGGGGTCATTCATCACGACATACGGTCAAAGAGAGGGACCGTTCATTATGACATACGCTCAAAAAGAGGGGTCATTCATCATGCCATATGCTTAAAGAGTGGTATCGTCTATCACGGTATACGCTCAAAGAGAGGGATCATTCACCATGACATTCATTCAAAGAGAAGGGTCTTTCATCGCAACATAAGCTCAAATAGAGGGGTCATCGATCACGGTATACTTTCAAAGAGAGGGACCGTTCATTATGACATACACTCAAAGAGAGGGGTCATTCACCGTGGCATACGCTTAAAGAGAGGGGTCGTCCATCACGGTATACGCTCAAAGAGAGGGACCGTTCACCATGACATTCACTAAAAGAGAAGGGTCATTCATCGCAACATAAGCTCAAATAGAGGGGTCATCGATCACGATATACTTTCAAAGAGAGAGACCGTTCATTATGACATACACTCAAAGAGAGGGGTCATTCATCGCGACACACTCAGAGATAGGGTTGTCCATCACGGTATACGCTCAATGAGAGGGACTATTCATTACGAAATGCAATCGAAGAGAGGCGTCATTCATCGCGACATATGCTCAAAGATAGGGGTCGTCCATCACGGTATACGCTCAAAGAGAGATCGTTCATTGTGATATGTACTCGAAGAGAGGGGTCATTCATCGCGAAATACGATCAAAGAGCGGGGTCGTCCATCACGGTATACACTCAAAGAGAGGGACTGTTCAATATGACATGAACTCGAAGTGAGGGGTTATACATCGCGACATACGCTCAAAGAGAGGAGCCATCTATCATAGTATACGCTCAAAGAGAGGGACCGTTCATTATGACATGCACTCGAAGGGAGGGATCATTCATCGCGACATACGCTTTCTAACCATGTATTTTTGTTTTCTTGTCGAACTAATCTTGTTAAGATTGTAGATGATGGAAGAAAGCTTCAATCCGTGAGAGCTCTACATCGAAAAATGGGAGGAAACAAAGAGAGGAAATCCAAGCATGACGAGAATAAAATTTACAAGAAGTGAGAGTGAACTATCTTTGAACCAGGAGATTGGTTTTGGTTCAAGAAGCGAATGAAGATGTTTCCAGCCTTGCAAAAGTCAAAATTATTCCCATATATAGCAAAAGTCGATTTGGGGACAAATCATTTTGAAGAAGGGGGAATGATGTGATCCAAGTTAGCACCAAACTTCTTGGGGCCTTGCTCATATTAGTGAAGAAGTCACAAGATTTAAACACTTGAGGCAAAGTTGATGACCTTAGCAGTTCAAGTTCAAACATGCTATTTTAAGCCTTGAATTTGAACTTGGAGCCTTGGCCTTCTTTTGAACAAATGCAGCATCTTACTTTTGCATTTTAATACACGCATTTAAGTGCTAGCTTAGGCGTGTGTTGCATGAGCATTTCGCTTGCATGAGTTTACATTATTTTGCATATTTAATTTCTGCATTTTTATCATGAATAAATTAGGCTTATTGTTCATTTAAAGATATTGTTTCATTTATGTTTGTTTAGAATATTTAAGCATGTTAGTTCTTTTAAGCTTGTTAGTTTAATTAATTCATTTCAGTTTATGCATGTTTGTTCATTTAAAGTCTAAGAGCTTATTGATGTTTGTTAGTTCATTAAGTGAGTTAGTTCATTCAATTAAACTGGTTCATTTAATTTAACTAGCACATTAAGTTTCTTTCCAGCATTTGGTTTATTTAAATAAAGTTTTTATCTAATGGTTGCTCATATATTTTCAACTAAGGTATTCATTTTGGATCAAATGGGTGATCATTTTCTACAAGAATGACAAGACGTTTACCACCAATTGAAGATACTTGAAGACACCATGATGTCTTATAATATTCAAACTTTCAAGGGAGATTTACACCACTTAAAGGCTGTTAGTTTCAACTATAAAACCAAGGTATTGAAGAGCTCCTAAATACACCACTTAAAAAGGCACTTAAATACCACTTAAGAGCTACTTAATCCTCCATAAAGATGATCAATTTTTTATCAGAGGAAACATTCAATGAAAGACTTCAATTATCACCACTTAAGGGAGAGTAATGGTGGGAATTAAAACAACACTTTATGAGAGAATTCAAGGAATATCTATCAACTTGTTCAGCATTTTTGGATTGGATACGAGCATATTTGAGTCTTGAGACAGTACATGTTGGATATTCAATTCGGGAATAGTCACAAGATGCTTCTTCCAAATATTCAAGAGACCATTCAATTGTTGAATTCAATGCTTTATCAACAACCCATTAAAGGAGGATGAATGAAAACTTAATCAAGCATCAGCCCAAGGGTTTCTACATGTGGATGATATGTATGTCTACATTCATTCAAAGAATGTCCACTTTCATCCTTCTAGATCAAACTTTTTAGCTGTCAATCAGAGATGGGATAACCTACAAATTAATAGGCCTTTAACACTAGAATAATGAGTTTTTAATCTTTGTCTAGGTCAATAAATTTGTTGTTGTCTTACACCCATGAATAGGCACTCATTCCATTGTAAAAGATACAACTTTTGGCATATATTACAACTTGAGAGTGTTTCTCTTTTATAGTTCTTTTTGAACTTTATCGGCTTGCAAGATTGTTTTTGTGGCATTCATCCCTATCCATTTCTCTTATATTGTTGGTTCCTAGTTCTTACACTAGAGGGTCACAATCCATTAAACTTTCACCCAAGTAACGGTTTAAAAATTCTTAAGGAACGAGTCTTCAATTTTTAGTGTTGGTTCCTCCTTCGTTTACACCGTACCATCAATTACATTTTTTCTCATCACTTCCATCATCCATAAATCTATATTTTCCATACTTCAACCTAAACATAATAACCATCTTATCATCATTCCATTTTGCCATACTATCAATTCATTTCATATCATTTTGTAAGTTCTATTTCAAAATTCCTATTTTTCATCTTAGTTACTTACTAGAATCACTATCGGGTAATCACAAATACAAATTCGGATATTCTGCAACCAGATTTGTATCAAGAGGGGTTATTAATCATGACATATAATCAAAGAGAGGGAACGTTCACCATGACATGCAATCGAAGAGAGGGGTCATTCATCACAGCATACACTTAAACAGAGGGGTCATCGATCATGATATACGCTCAAAGGGAGGGACCGTTAATTATGACACACACTTGAATGGAGGGTAATTCATCTCGACATACGCTCAAAGAGAAGGGTCGTCCATCATGGTATACGCTCTAAGAAAGGGACCATTCATTATGACAAGCACTCGAAGAGAGGAGTCATTCATTGCGAGATACGCTCAAAGAGAGAGTCGTCCATCATGGTATACGCACAAATGGAGGGACCGTTCATTATGACAGGCAGTCGAAGAGAGGGGTCATTCATCGTGACATACGTTCAAAGAGAGGGGTCGTCCATAACGGTATTCGCTATAGGAAAGGATCATTCATTATGACATGCACTCGAAGAGTGGGTTCATTCATCGCAACGTACGCTTAAAGAGAGAGGTTATCCATCACGGCATATGCTCAAAGAGAGGGACTGTTCATTGTGATATACGCTCGAAGAGAGAGTTCATTCACCGTGACATATGCTCGAAGAGAGGGGTCGTCCATCACAATATACGCTCTAAGAAAGTGACCTTTCATTATGACATACACTCGAAGATATGGGTCATTCATCGCAACATACGCTCAAAGAGAGGGGTCGTCCTTCACGGTATACGCTCAAAGAGAGGGACCACTTATTATGACTTACGCTTTAAAAGAAGGGTCATTCACGGTGACATACGCTCAAAGAGAGGGGTCGTCCATCACGGTATACGCTCTAATAAAGGGACCATACGCTATGACATGTACTTGAAGAGAAGGGTCATCCATCGCGACATACACTCAAAGAGAGAGACCGTTCATTGTGACATGCACTCGAAGAGAGGGGTTAGTCATCGCGACATACAGTCAAAGAGAGGCATCGTCTAACATGGTATACGCTCAAAGGGAGAGACCGTTCATTATGACATGCACTCGAAGAGAAGAGTCATTCATTGTGACATACCCCCAAAGAGAGGGGTCGTCCACCACAGTATACTCTCTAAGAAAGGGACCGTTCATTATGACATGCACTCGAAGAGTGGAGTCATTCATCGTGACATACGCTCAAAGAGAGGGTCGTCCATCATTGTATAGCTCAAAGGGAGGGATAGTTCATTATGGCATGCCGTCGAAGAGAGGGGTCATTCACCGTGACATATGTTCAACAAGTGGGGTCGTCCATCCTGGTATACACTCTAAGAAAAGTACCGTTCATTGTGGCATGCACTCGAAGTGAGGGGTCATTCATCGCGACGTACACTCAAAGAGAGGGGTCATCCATCACAGTATACGCTCAAAGTGAGGGACAATTCATTATGACATACGCTCGAAGAGAGGGCTCATTCAACATGACATATGCTCAAAGAGAGGCGTTTTCCATCACGGTATACGCTCTAGGAAAGGGACCATTCATTATGACATGCACTCGAAGAGAGGAGTCATTCATCGCGACATATGCTCAAAGAGAGGGGTCGTCCATCATGGTATACGCTCAAAGGGAGAGATCGTTCATTATGACTTGCAGTCGAAGAGAGGAGTCATTTATCGCGATATACATTCAAAAAGAGGGGTTGTCCATCATAGTATACGTTCAAAGGGAGGGACCGTTTGTTATGACATGTAGCCGAAGAGAGGTGTAATTCATCGAGACATACGTTCAAAGAGAGGGGTCGTCCATCACCGTATACGCTCTAAGAAAGGGACTGTTCATTATGATATGCACTCGAAGAGAGGGGTCATTCATCGCGACGTATGCTTAAAGAGAGGGGCTGATGTGAGCACATTTATACCACCCAACAAAGCAACTTCAACATTCATGGGAGTTTATTTTTCATTTGTTACATATTGATGTGTAACATTTCTTTTCTTATATTTAGTATGTCTATATTATGCTAAGTATGTTTTAGAGATTGGATTGATAGTTTTTGTATTGTTTCCAACTAGTTTGAGAGTCAATGTGTGTTATTGAATAAGTTTGCAAGTGTTTACACCTTATAATTATGTTTCCATTAAGTTTACATTACTTTGATGGATTCTTGTGATGTTTACATGTAGGAACATAGGAGAACAACAGCTCAAGAGAGTGTATGTAGCTCAACTCTAGCTCAAGCGAGTGTATGCAACTGAACACAAGCTCATGTGAGTTCTATTCATCTCAGAAGAAGACCAATGGAGTGCACGCTGCTAACCTTAGCTCGAGGCAGCTCAAAGGCTTAGCTCTAAGCTCAAGTTAACTCCTAACACTCTTAGCTAGCTCGTTTTAGCTCAACTCCATTTCCAGCGCAACTTAACTCAAGTTGAAGTGACATACAACAGTTGAAACCTATCCTACACGAAGAGAAGGTGTACTAGACATGTTCCATGCATGTGGGACCCACATGGCAGCCTTGTGCACATATTTGGGCGTGTAAATGCAAGCAAGCCAAAAAAGGCCCTTGCTTTTGAAGACCAAAACGCCCAGGGGATAAGAATGGGTGGTTTTGTGTTCAAAATTCAAACATTTAACACATGTTAAATGTGTTTTATGTGCCAAATCACTTGACAGAAATTAAATGGAGCCTAGAGTGGCTTATTTTAGTTATTTTCGTTCAAATAATGGCCACACATTTGAATTTTGGCCAACACCTTTCGTCTCCTGTATATTTCTCTATTTTGTAAACATAAGGTTAGACACTTGTGAAATAAAAATTACTTTGAGATTTTTCCCTTATTTAATTCTTTTTAGAACTTTTTTGACTTTCAAACTTTTTTATTGTCATTTTAATACTTCGGGTTCCTAGATCGCTTTCTAGAGGGTCCAAGTCCTTCTAACGTTAAACAGATTCGATTCAGGTTTGCTCAATAAATTGTGCAGGTTCTTTCGAGTTTAGCGTTTCATTTTAAATCCAGCAAAAAATTGACCATTGTTGAATGTTCGAGTTGCTGCCAGGGATGTTTTTTTGAAGCGTTTATCTTCTTAGTTTTGAAATTCATCAAAACGCCATCTCATTCTTATTTTTTCTTTTAATTTTCATTCTTCCTTTTAAATTCCTTATTTTATCATGAATATAATTTTGAGTAATTGTTGTTTTCATGTTGTTCTTGTTTCAAGAATGTGATTACAACAATCCTAGATCCGTAACATACGAAGAAAGTCCATTTCGACAGGCTACTTCGTTACAGGGGTCATCCATCATAATATACGCTCAAAGAGAGGGATCGTTCATTATCGCATACGCTCGAAGAGAGGGCTCATTCACAGGGACATATGCTGAAAGAGAGGGGTTTTAAATCACGGTATACGCTAGAAGAAAGGGATCTTTCTTTATGACATGCACTCGAAGAGAGAGATCATTCATCGTGATATATACTCAGAAGGGAGGGGTCGTCCATCACGGTATACGCTTAAAGAGTGACCATCCTCCATGACATGCACTCAAAGAGAGGGGTCATTCACCGCGATATATGCTCAAAGAGAGGGGTCATCCATCATGGTATACGCTCTAAGAAAAGGACCATTCATTATGACATGCACTCGAAGAGAGGAATACACTCAAGAGAGGGGTCATTCATCGCGACATACGCTCAAAGAGAAGGTTCGTCCATCACGGTATACGCTCTAGGAAAGAGATCGCTGATTTTGACATGCACTCGAAGAGAGGGGTCATTCATCGCGACAAACGCTTAAAGAGAGGGGTCGTCCATCATGGTATACTCTCAGAGAGAGGGACCGTTTAACATGACAAGCACTCAAATAGAGGAGTCATTCATCACAACATACACTCAAAGAGAGGGGCATCGATCAAGGTATACGCTCAAAGAGAGGTATAGTTCATTATGACATGCACTCAAAAGGAGGGGTAATTCATCACGACATACGCTCAAAGATAGGGGTCGTCCATCACGGTATACGCTTAAAGTGAGGGACCGTTTGAACATGCACTCGAAGAGAAGGGTCATTCATCGCAAAAAACGCTCAAAGAGATGGTTCGTCCATCACGGTATACGTTCTAAGAAAGGGACTGATACGCTGCAACTCTCCAAATATGCTTGTAGAGAGAAGCTTTGATTGCCCGGACCTTAGAATGCAAGCAAGCCTTGTATCATGCTTGTTTCTAGAACAAAAGAATGTTAAAAGATGTTGGAAATAAGATAAGGATGATTCAAGAAGGTGTTATAGTGTGGGGGATGTTGATGGTTGATTAAGGAAGGAAATAGAGGTGTTTAAGTGATGTAATGATATGAAAGGATATGTAAAGGGCTGGTGAAAAATGGTGGACGAAAATGGAAGATGGATGGTGATTAGGGGGTGTTGGAATGATAGTATTCAAAGGGGAAAAGATTGAACTTATGTTATAGGAACATAAACCCAATCTAGTTGCAACTCTGAGGGTGGGAGATGCTCTTAGACCTCTTGGAAATGTAATTCCGGAAACCTAAAGTATAAAAGGATGGAGGGTGACGCTACAAATCAAAGAGATTATTAGATAAGTCGATAATGTTCTAAAAAGAACAAGAATGAGAGATCAACTCACAAATTAAATAATCTGATTCAAAGTTGTGTTTGTAATGCCAAAATGGCTACATATTTATAGGAAATGAAAGGGTGTGGATAAGGGACATTTCCCTTTGAAAGGGTGGCCGAATAGTGTCCTTGGTGTCTGTTCAATTGGTGGTATTCCCTCTTTAAACGTTCAGTTGAATGGTGTCTCCTCCAAATAATTGTTGTAACTTTTCGGTTTAAAATTCGAGCTTGCACAGTCTTTAGTAAATTGGACATATTTTGAGTTCCCGATACCGGATTGATGAGATTCAACATGCTCTGGAAAGATAAAAGAGAGAGGAACAACTTTCATGAAGACACCAAAGTCCAATTCTACTAGTATCTTTCTCGAAATCAGCACACAAGTGGACCATCATGAATTTGCCCAATGAAGAGTGCTATCTCATTGTTTTAGCGCCCAAACCATGTTTCCCTCCATGTTGGTCGGTTGTGTCTCTTGGGGAGGGAACATGTCCTTTCCATGGTTGAGCTGAAGGTTGTAGGGTGAGCTAAGACGACCTGGATGAACTAAGGTTGAGCTAGGTTGAGCTGAGCTAGCTAGCTGATTTAGCTAGTTGAAAGTTCACCATCTTTGAGTGATGATTTGAGTTGAACGACTAAACCCTAGCTGAGTGAACTTATCCTTAGGGCCATAATACTCTCTTCAATCTATAAGAGTGTGTAGGAGCTGATCCGAATCCCATATAGATGGAAATTCACCATTTGTCGTTTTGAGCTCATTCTGAATTCGTAAACTGGAATGAAGCTAGCATCCACTTCATTGCGTTGCCTAGGAGTGTTTGGTAGATTTTAGTGCTGATCGGAAGCTGGTAAGTGCCTCAAACAACGATTCTTTGTTTTAAGCTCAAATGGTGCATTCGAGCTAAAACAAAGCTGACCAATAGTCCCTTAAGTTGTGTTTAACATAACCTGTAAAGAAACAACTTAAACTAATAAGTATGATGTTACTAAACATGTATTGAATATTAATAATGCATAATATAAGCTAGATAAAGCTGTGGTTCAATACCAATTACTAAGTTATCAATAGTAATATAAGGAAATAAACATTATAGGTATATAATATGCGATAGTAAGCGAATGTAGAGCATGAATTGAATAAATAAAGAGGATTAAGTAAAACTCCCTAATTGGACTTGTGTGACTTAGGGCATGGGCAGAATTTAAGGTTGGGCGTGCACATATCAGGGACCGTTTATTATGACATGCACTCGAAGAAAGGGGTCATTAATCATGACATACGCTCAAAGAGAGGGGTTTTCCATCATGGCATACGCTCAAAGAGAGGGACCGTTCACCATGACATGCACTCGAAGGAGGGGTCATTCATCATGACATACGCTCAAAGAGAGTGGTCGTCAATCACAACATACGCTCAAAGGGAGGGACCGTTCATTATGGCACGCATTCGGAGAGAGGAGTCATTGATCACAACATACGCACAAAGAAAGGGGTCGCCCATTATGGTATACACTCTAAGAAAGGGACCATACATTATGACATGCACACGAAGAGAGGTGTCATTCATCGTGACATACGCACAAAAAGAGGGGCCATTCATTATAACATGCACTAGAAGACAAAGATCATTTATCGCGATAGACGCTCAAAGTGAGGGGTCATCCATCACGGTGTTTACTCCTAGAGAGGGACCATTCACCATGACATGCACTCGAAGAGGGGGCATTCATCGCGACATATGCTCAAAGAGGGGGGGTCGTCCGTCAACACATACGCTCAAAGAGAGACCATTCACCATGACATGCACTCGAAGAGAAGGTTCATGCAGTGCGACAAAAGCTCAAAGAGAGGGGTCATCCATCACGGTATTCGCTCAAAGAGAGGGACCATTCACCATGACATGCAATCGAAGAGGGGGCATTCATCGCGACATACGCTCAAAGAGAGGGGTCGTACGTCAACGCATACGCTTCAAGAGAGGGACTGTTAACCATGACATGCACTTAAAGAGAAGGGTCATTCATCGTGATATACGCTCAAAGAGAGGGGTCGTCCAACACGGCATAGGCTTAAAGAGAGGGGTCGTTCTTTATGACAAATGCTTGAACAAAGGGGTCATTAATCGCAACATACGTTCAATGAGAGGAACCGTCCATCACGGTATACACTTAAAGAGAGGAACCCTTTATTATGACTTAAGTTCGAAGAGTGGGGTCATTCACCGCGAGATACGCTCAAAGAGAGGGGTCGTCCATCACGGTATACACACAAATAGAGGAACCTTTCACCCTGACATGCACTCGAAGAGAGGAGTCATTCATATCGACATCGGCTCAAAGAGAGGGGGTCGTCCATCATGGCACACGCTCAAAGAGAGGGGTCATCCATCATGGTATACTCTCAGAGAGAGGGACCGTTCACCACGACTTGGACTCGTAGAGTGGGAACATTCTTCGCAACATACACTCAAAGAGAGCGACCGTTCATTATGACATGCACTCAAAGAGAGGGTTCATTCATCGCGACATACGCTTAAAGATAGGGACCATTCATTATGATATGCACTCAAGAGAGGGGTCATTCATCGCGATGTACGCTCAAAGAGAAGGTTCGTCCATCACGATATAGGCTCTAGGAAAGGGACCGCTGATTTTGACATGCACTTAAAGAGAGGGGTCATCCATCATGGTATACTCTCAGAGAGAGGGACCGTTCAACATGACAAGCACTCGAATAGGGGAGTCAGTCATCGCAACATACACTCAAAGAGAGGGACGGTTCGGATCATGGCTACTTCCATGTCTTTATAATAATCCTCAACACTACGATTGCCTTGTGTAAGGTTTTGAAGCTTGTTAAACAACTCTCTATGGTAGTGAGTTGGAATGAATCTTCTACACATCACAGCTTTCATCTCATTCCAAGCAGAAATAGGATGTTCACCATTGCGTCTCCTGCTAGATGTCAATTGATCCCACCATATAAGTGCATAATCCGTAAACTCAATGGCTGCGAGTTTTACCTTTTTAAGATCTGAATAGTTATGACACTCAAAGATGTGTTCAACCTTCTTTTCCCATGCGAGGTATGCTTCTGGATCCGTTCTTCCTTGAAAAGGAGGAATGGTAATTTTGATGTTGCTGAGATTATCATCCACTCTTGGACGTGCTCTTTGGCCTTGTTGTTCCATACTATAGAGATGATTGATCAAGTTCATGCACATCATCATCCCCTTCAGGATTATACTCCTCATTACCATGATAAGCTTGTGAAATTTCAAGTTGATCAATTCGTTCTAATAAGGGCTCCAATTGTTGTTGAATCATCTTTGCCATTGCTTGTAGCAATGCTTGATTTTGCAAATTGGGAACTCCTTCACCACCGTGACCAGATCTTTGTGAAATGATTAGATAAAAAAAATTTAAACCTTACCAACACAAATCCTCACCTTTCCACTCCAAAGAAAATGCACTCACACCCGTGTTTCTCTCGGGATAGGCTTTTCCCCTTAATGCACACTATTGCCTTTTACCACTCTTGCTCTCTTTTCTAAGTCCGTAGAGAACTTACTCAAGGCTTAACAAGCTTTCTTTGTGGAATTCGGCTAAAACAAAATGGTTAGGAAAAGAAAACAAGAAATTGGTAGTAAACGGATGGTAAAAAAAGATAAAATAGGAATCCGAAGAAAATGTGATAAAAATACAACCCAAACCTTTTTTCACTTTTAAGATACGATCCCTCCCTCTTGAACTTTTTTTCTTTTTTTGAGATTTTGGACTTTTTTTTGCAATTTTTTTGACTTTTTTTTGTTTTCTAACCCGAGATAGAGAAAAAAAACAAAATGCTTACTGAATCGCCAATGCTCTGATTACCAATTGATATGAATCCGGTTGCGGAATATCCGAATTTGTATATGTGATTGCCCAATCGTGATTCTAGTAAGTAATTGATATGATTACAAGATGATACGACAACGGTATGATGATAAGTTGATTGTTGTGTTTAGGATGAAATATGGAAAATATGGATGTATGGTTGATGAAAATGAAAAGATGAAATGTAATTGATGGTGCGGTGTAAACAAAGGAGGAACCAAAACTAAAAAGTGAAGACCCGTTCCTTAAGAAGTTTTAAACTGTGACTTGGGTGAAAGGCTAATGGATGCGACCCTCTAGTTATATGAACTAGGAACCAACAATATAAAAAAAATGAAAAGGGATTAATGCCACAAGAACAATCTTGCAAGCCGATAAAGTTCAAAAAGAACTATAAAAGAGAACACTCTCAAAGTTTAATATATGCCAAAAGTTGTTCCTTTTACAATGAAATGAGTGCCTATTTATAGGTGTAAGACAACAACAAATTGATTAGCCTAGACAAAGATTAAAGACTCATTATTCTGGTGTTATAATTTGTAGGTTATCCTATCTCCAATTGACAGCCAAAAAAGTTTGATCTAACAAGGATGAATGTGGACATTCGTAGGATGAATGTAGACATACATATCATCCACATGGAGAAACTCTTGGGCTAATGAACTTGATTAAGTTGTCATTCATCCTCCTTTAATGGGCTGTTGATAAAGCATTAAATTCAGCAATTGAATGGCCTCTTGAATTTGATGAACAAGCATCTTGTGACTATTCCCGTACTGAATTTCCAGCATGCACTGTCTTCAATAATTTAATCATATCTTAAGCTCCTGATATCGGATTGAGGTGATTCAAAGTGCGTTGGAAAGCTAAGATTCGAACGGAATCTCAATAAAACCCATTTAGACATGCACGTTTTAATTGCATCAAAACGATAACCAAATTTTATTAAAATCAAATTTTATGATGTCAAATATTTAATTATTATCTTTTGAACAAAATTATACAGATTAATCTGAAATTTTCAGAATTTTACTCGGTTAAAATTAGAACGGAATCTCTATAAAGCCCATTTAGACATGCACGTTTTAATCCCAACAAAACGATAACCAAATGTTATTAAATCAAATTTTATGAGTTTAAATATTTAATTATGGGGTTTGAACAAAATTATACAGATTAATCTCAAATTTTAAGGTTTTTACACGGTCAAAATTCGAACGGATTCTCTATAGAGCACATTTAGACATACTCGTATTAATCGCATCAAAACGACACCCAAGTGTTATTAAATTAAATTTTATGAGTTCAAATACTTAATTATAGGCTTTTGAACAAAATTATACAGATTAATCTCAAATTTTCAGCTTTTTACTCGGTTAAAATTCGAACGAAATCTCTATAAAGCCCATTTAGATATACATGTTTTAAGCGCTTCAAAACGACAACCAAATTTTATTAAAATCAAATTTTATGATTTAAAATATTTAATTATTAGCTTTTGAACAAAATTATACAGATTAATCTGAAATTTTCAGAATTTTACTCGGTTAAAATTAGAACGAAATCTCTATAAAACCCGTTTAGAAATGCACGTTTTAATCCCAACAAAACGACAACCAAATTTTATTAAAATCAAATTTTATGATTTAAAATATTTAATTATTCGCTTTTGAACAAAATTATACTGATTAATCTGAAATTTTAAGAATTTTACTCGGTTAAAATTAGAACGGAATCTCTATAAAGCCCATTTAGACATGCACGTTTTAATCGCATCAAAACGACAACCAAATTTTATTAAAATCAAATTTTATGATTTCAAATATTTAATTATTAGCTTTTGAACAAAATTATACAGATTAATCTGAAAATTTCAGAATTTTTCTCGAAAAAAATTAGAACGGAATCTCTATAAAGCCTATTTAAACATGCAAGTTTTAATCCCAACAAAACGAAAACCAAATATTATTAAATAAAATTTTATGAGTTTAAATATTTAATTATGGGCTTTTGAACAAAATTATAAAGATTAATCTCAAATTTTAAGGTTTTTACTCGGTTAAAATTCGAACGGATTCTCTATAGAGCACATTTAGACATGCTCGTATTAATCGCATCAAAACGACAACCAAATTTTATTGACTCAAATTTTATGAGTTCAAATAGTTAATTATAGGCTTTTGAACAAAATTATACAGATTAATCTAAATCTTCAGCTTTTTACTCGGTTAAAATTGGAACGGAATCTCTATAAAGCCCATTTAGACATGCACGTTTTAATCGCATCAAAACGAAAACCAAATGTTATTAAATTATATTTTATGAGTTCAAATAGTTAATTATAGGCTTTTGAACAAATTATACATATTAATCTCAAATTTTCAGCTTTTTAATCGGTGGAAATTCGAACGGAAAATCTATAAAGCCCATTTAGGCATGCACATTTTAATCGCATCAAAACGACAACCAAATTTTTTTAACATCAAATTTTAGGATTTCAAATGTTTAATTATTAGCTTTTGAAAAAATTATACAGATTAATCACAAATTTTAAGGTTTTTACTCGGTTAAAATTTCAACGGATTCTCTATAGAGCATATTTAGACATGCTCGTATTAATCGCATCAAAACGACAACCAAATGTTATTAACTTAAATTTTCTGAGTTCAAATAGTTAATTATAGGCTTTTGAACAAAATTACACAGATTAATCTCAAATTTTCAGCTTTTTACTCGGTTAAAATTGGAATGGAATCTCAATAAAGCCCATTTAGACATGCACGTTTTAATCGCGTCAAAACGACAACCAAATTTTATTAAAATCAAATTTTATGATTTCAAATATTTAATTATTAGCTTTTGACCAAAGTTATACAGATTAATCTGAAATTTTAAGAATTTTACTCTGTTAAAATTAGAACAGAATCTCTATAAAGCCCATGTTGACATGCACGTTTTAATGCCTACAAAACTACAACCAAATGTTATTAAATCAAATTTTATGAGTTTAAATATTTAATTATTCGCTTTTGAACAAAATTATACAGATTAATCTCAAATTTTAAGGTTTTTACTCGGTTAAAATTCGAACGAATTCTCTATAGAGCACATTTAGACATGCTCGTATTAATCACATCAAAAGGACAACCAAATGTTATTAAATAAAATTTTATGAGTTCAAATAGTTAATTATAGGCTTTTGAACAAAATTATACAGATTAATCTCAAATTTTCAGCTTTTTACACGGTTAAAATTCGAACGAAATCTCTATAGAGCCCATTTAGACATGCACGCTTTAATCGCATCAAAATGACAACTAAATTTTATTAAAATCAAATTTTATGATTTCAAATAATTAATTATTAGCTTTTGAACTAAATTATACAGATTAATCTGAAATTTTCAGAATTTTACTCGGTTAAAATTAGAACGGAATCTCTATAAAGCCCATTTAGACATGCACGTTTTAATCTCAACAAAACGACAACCAAATGTTATTAAATAAAATTTTATGAGTTTAAATATTTAATTATGGGCTTTAGAACAAAATTATACAGATTAATCTCAAATTTTAAGGTTTTTACTCGGTTAAAATTCGAACTGATTTTCTATAGAGCACATTTAGACATGCTCGTATTAATCGCATCAAAATGAGAATCAAATGTTTTTAAATCAAATTTTATGAGTTCAAATAGTTAATTATAGGCTTTTGAATAAAATTATACAGATTAATCTTAAATTTTTAGCTTTTTACTCGGTTAAAATTGGAAGGGAATCTCTGTAAAGCCCATTTAGACATATACGTTTTAATCACATCAAAACGACAATCAAATGTTATTAAATTAAATTTTATTAGTTCAAATAGTGAATTATAGGCTTCTAAAACAAATTATACGAATTAATCTCAAATTTTCAGCTTTTTACTCGGTGAAAATTTGAACGATATATCTATAAAGCCCATTTAGACATGCTCGTTTTAATCGCATCAAAACGATAATAAAATTTTATTAAAATCAAATTTTATGATTTCAAATAATTAATTATTTGCTTTTGAACAAAATTATATAGATTAATCTGAAATTTTCAGAATTTTACTCGGTTAAAATTAGAACGGAATCTCTATAAAGCCCATTAGACATGCACGTTTTAATCCCAACAAAACGACAACCAAATGTTATTAAATCAAATTTTATATGTTTAAGTATTTAATTATGGGCTTTTGAACAAAATTAGTCAGATTAATCTCAAATTTTAAAGTTTTTACTCGGTTAAAATTCGAACGGAATCTCTATAGAGCACATTTAGACATGCTCGTATTAATCGAATCAAAACGACAACCAAATGTTACTAAATTAAATTTTATGAGTTCAAATAGTTAATTATAGGCTTTTGAACAAAATTATACAGATTAATCTCAAATTTTCAGCTTTTTACTCGATTAAAATTCGAACGGAATCTCTATAAAGCCCATTTAGACATGGACGTTTTAATCGCATCAAAACGACAAACAAATTTTTTTAAAATCAAATTTTATGATTTCAAATATTTAATTATTAGCTTTTAAATAAAATTATACAGATTAATCTCAAATTTTCAGAATTTTACTCGATTAAAATTAGAACAAAATCTCTATAAAGCCCATTTCGACTTGCACATTTTAATCCCAAAAAAACGACAACCAAATGTTATTAAATCAAATTTTATGAGTCCAAATAGTTAATTATAGGCTTATGAATAAAATTATACACATTAATCTCAAATTTTAAGCTTTTTACTCGGTTAAAATTCAAACGGAATCTCTATAAAGCCCATTTAGACATGCACGCTTTAATCGCATCAAAACGACAACCAAATTTTATTAAAATCAAATTTTATGATTTCAAATATTTAATTATTAGCTCTTGAACAAAATTATACAAATTAATCTTAAATTTTCAGAATTTTACTCGGTTATAATTAGAACGGAAACTCTATAAAGCCCATTGAGACATGCACGTTTTAATCTAAAAAAAACGACAACCAAATGTTATTAAATCAAATTTTATGAGTTTAAATATTTAATTATGGGCTTTTGAACAAAATTATACAGATTAATCTCAAATTTTAAGTTTTTACTCGGTTAAAATTTGAACGGATTCTCTACAGTGCACATTTAGACATGCTCGTATTAATCGCGTCAAAACGACAACCAAATGATATTAAATTAAATTTTATGAGTTCAAATAGTTAATTATAGGCTTGTGAACAAAATTATACTGATTAATCTCAAATTTTCTGCTTTTTACTCCGTTAAAATTCGAACGAAATCTCTATAAAGCCCATTTAGACATGCACATTTTAATCGCATCAAAACGATAACCAAATTTTATTAAAATCAAATTTTATGATTTCAAATATTTAATTATTAGATTATGAACAAAATTATACAGATTAATCTTAAATTTTCAGAATTTTACTCGGTTATAATTAGAACGGAAATTCTATAAAGCCCATTGAGACATGCACGTTTTAATCCAAACAAAATGACAACCAAATGTTATTAAATCAAATTTTATGAGTTTAAATATTTAATTATGGGATTTTGAACGAAATTATACAGATTAATCTTAAATTTTCAACTGTTTACTCGGTTAAAATTCAAACGGATTCTCTATAAAGAACATTTAGACATGCTCGTATTAATCGCATCAGAACGACATCCAAATGTTATTAAATTAAATTTTATGAGTTCAAATAGTTAATTATAGGCTTTTGAACAAAATTATACAGATTAATCTCAAATTTTCAGCTTTTTACTCAGTTAAAATTCGAATCGAATCTCTATAAAGCCCATTTAGACATGCACGTTTTAATCGCATCAAAACGACAATCAAACTTTATTAAAATCAAATTTATGATTTTAAATATTTAATTATTAGCTTTGGAATCTCTATAAAGCCCATTTAGACATGCACATTTAATTATTAGACATGCACATTTTAAAATCAAACTTTATTAAAATCAAACGTTTTAATCTCAAATTTTCAGAATTTTACTCGGTTAAAATTACAACGGAATCTCTATAAAGCCCATTTAGACATGCACATTTTAATTCGAACTAAATTCGAACCGAATCTCTATAAAGCCTATTTAGACTTGCAAGTTTTAATCGCATCAAAACGAAAACCAAATTTTTTTAAAATCATATTTTAAGATTTCAAATATTTAATTATTATCTTTTGAACAAAATTATACAGATTAATATAAAAAATTTTCAGAATTTTACTCGGTTATAATTAGAACGGAATTTCTATAAAGCCCATTTAGACATGCACATTTTAATTCGAACTAAACGACAACCAAATGTTATTAAATCAAATTTTATGAGTTTAAATATTTAATTATGGGCTCTTGAACAAAATTATACAGATTAATCTCAAATTTTAAGGTTTTTACTCGGTTAAAATTCGAACGGATTCTTTATTAAACTCAAATTTTATTATTTCAAATATTTAATTAATTAGCTTTTGAACAAAATTATACAGATTAATCTCAAATTTTCAGAATTTTACTCGGTTAAAATTAGAACGAAATCTCTATAAAGCCCATTTAGACATGCACGTTTTAATCCCAACAAAACGACAACCAAATGTTATTAAATAAAATTTTATGAGTTTAAATATTTAATTATGGGCTTTTAAATAAAATTATAGAGATTAATCTCAAATTTTAAGGTTTTTACTCGGTTAAAATTCGAACGGATTCTCTATAGAGCATATTTAGACATGCTCGTATTAATCGCATCAAAACGACAACCAAATTTTATTAACTTAAATTTTATGAGTTCAAATAGTTAATTATAGGCTTCTGAACAAAATTATACAGATTAATCTCCAATTTTCAGCTCTTTACTAGGTTAAAATTCGAACGAATCTCTATGAAGCCCATTTAGACATGCACGTTTTAATGGCATCAAAACGACAACTAAATTTTATTAAAATCAAAAAATATTATTTCAAATATTTAATTAATTAGCTTTTGAACAAAATTATACTGATTAATCTGAAATTTTCAGAATTTTACTCGGTTAAAATTAGAACGGAATCTCTATAAATCCCATTTAGACATGAATGTTTTAATCCCAACAAAACGGCAACCAAATGTTGTTAAATAAAATTTTATGAGTTTAAATATTTAATTATGGGCTTTTGAACAAAATTATATAGATTAATCTCAAATTTTAAGGTTTTTACTCGGTTAAAATTCGAACGGATTCTCTATAGAGCACATTTAGACATGCTCGTATTAATCGCATCAAAAGGACAACCAAATGTTATTAAATAAAATTTTATGAGTTCAAATAGTTAATTATAGGCTTTTGAACAAAATTATACAGATTAATCTCAAATTTTAAGCTTTTTACACGGTTAAAATTCGAACGAAATCTCTATAGAGCCCATTTAGACATGCACGCTTTAATCGCATCAAAATGACAACTAAATTTTATTAAAATCAAATTTTATGATTTCAAATAATTAATTATTAGCTTTTGAACAAAATTTTACAGATTAATCTGAAATTTTTAGAAATTTACTCGGTTATAATTAGAACGGAATTTCTATAAAGCCCATTTAGACATGCACATTTTAATTCGAACTAAACGACAACCAAATGTTATTAAATCAAATTTTATGAGTTTAAATATTTAATTATGGGCTCTTGAACAAAATTATACAGATTAATCTCAAATTTTAAGGTTTTTACTCGGTTAAAATTCGAACGGATTCTTTATAGAGGATATTTAGACATGCTCGTATTAATCGCATCAAAACGACAACCAAATTTTATTAACTTAAATTTTATGAGTTGAAATAGTTAATTATAGGTTTTTGAACAAAATTATACAGATTAATCTCAAATTTTCAACCTTTTACTCGGTTAAAATTCAAACGAATCTCTATGAAGCCCATTTAGACATGAACGTTTTAATCGCATCAAAAAGATAACCAAATTTTATTAAAATCAAATTTTATGATTAAAAATATTTAATTATTAGCTTTTGAACAAAATTATACAGATTAATCTAAAAATTTTAGAATTTTACTCGGTTAAAATTTAAAAGGAGTCTCTGTAAATCCAATTTAGACATGCACGTTTTAATCCCAATAAAACGACAACCAAATGTTATTAAATCAAATTTTATGAGTTTAAATATTTATTTATGGGCTTTTGAACAAAATTATACAGATTAATCTCAAATTTTAAGGTTTTTACTCTGTTAAAATTCGAATGGATTCTCTATAGAGCACATTTAGACATGCTCGTATTAATCGCATCAAAACGACAACCAAATTTTATTAAATTAAATTTTATGAGTTTAAATAGTTAATTATAGGCTTCAAAACAAAATTATACAAATTAATCTCAAATTTTCAGCTTTTTACTCGTTTAAAATTCGAACGGAATCTCTATAAAGCCCATTTAGACATGCACGTTTTAATCGCATCAAAACGACAACCAAATTTTATTAAAATCATATTTTAAGATTTCAAATATTTAATTATTAGCTTTTGAACAAAATTATACAGATTAATATAAAAAAAATTTCAGAATTTTACTCGGTTATAATTAGAACGAAATTTCTATAAAGCCCATTTAGACATGCACATTTTAATTCGAACCAAACGACAACCAAATGTTATTAAATCAAATTTTATGAGTTTAAATATTTAATTATGGGCTCTTGAACAAAATTATACAGATTAATCTCAAATTTTAAGGTTTTTACTCGGTTAAAATTCGAACGGATTCTTTATAGAGGATATTTAGACATGCTCGTATTAATCGCATCAAAACGACAACCAAATTTTATTAACTTAAATTTTATGAGTTGAAATAGTTAATTATAGGTTTTTGAACAAAATTATACAGATTAATCTCAAATTTTCAACTTTTTACTCGGTTAAAATTCAAACGGAATCTCTTTAAAGCCCATTTGGACATGCACGTTTTAATCGCATCAAAACGATAACCAAATTTTATTAAAATCAAATTTTATGATTAAAAATATTTAATTATTAGCTTTTGAACAAAATTATACAGATTAATCTGAAAATTTTAGAATTTTACTCGGTTAAAATTTGAAAGGAGTCTCTATAAATCCCATTTAGACATGCATGTTTTAATCCCAATAAAACGACAACCAAATGTTATTAAATCTAATTTTATGAGTTTAAATATTTATTTATGGGCTTTTGAACAAAATAATACAGATTAATCTCAAATTTTAAGGTTTTTACTCTGTTAAAATTCGAATAGATTCTCTATAGAGCACATTTAGACATGCTCGTATTAATCGCATCAAAACGATAACCAAATTTTATTAAATTAAATTTTATGAGTTTAAATAGTTAATTATAGGCTTCTAAACAAAATTATACAAATTAATCTCAAATTTTCAGCTTTTTACTCGTTTAAAATTCGAACGGAATCTCTATAAAGGCCATTTAGACATGCACGTTTTAATCGCATCAAAACGACAACCAAATTTTATTAAAATCATATTTTAAGATTTCAAATATTTAATTTTTAGTTTTTGAACAAAATTATACAAATTGATCTGAAATTTTCAGAATTTTACTCGGTTAAAACTAGAACGAAATCTCTATAAAGCCCATTTAGACATGCATGTTTTAATCCCAACAAAACGATAACTAAATGTTATTAAATCAAATTTTATGAGTTTAAATATTTAATTATGGGCTTTTGAACAAAATTATATAGATTTATCTCAAATTTTAAGGTTTTTACTCTGTTAAAATTCGAATGGATTCTCTATAGAGCACATTTAGACATGCTCGTATTAATCGCATCAAAACGACAACCAAATTTTATTAAATTAAATTTTATGAGTTTAAATAGTTAATTATAGGCTTCAAAACAAAATTATACAAATTAATCTCAAATTTTCAGCTTTTTACTCGTTTAAAATTTGAACGGAATCTCTATAAAGCCCATTTAGACATGCACGTTTTAATCGCATCAAAACGACAACCAAATTTTATTAAAATCATATTTTAAGATTTCAAATATTTAATTATTAGCTTTTGAACAAAATTATACAGATTAATATAAAAGAAATTTCAGAATTTTACTCGGTTATAATTAGAACGAAATTTCTATAAAGCCCATTTAGACATGCACATTTTAATTCGAACCAAACGACAACCAAATGTTATTAAATCAAATTTTATGAGTTTAAATATTTAATTATGGGCTCTTGAACAAAATTATACAAATTAATCTCAAATTTTAAGGTTTTTACTCGGTTAAAATTCGAACGGTTTCTTTATAGAGGATATTTAGACATGCTCGTATTAATCGCATCAAAACGACAACCAAATTTTATTAACTTAAATTTTATGAGTTGAAATAGTTAATTATAGGTTTTTGAACAAAATTATACAGATTAATCTCAAATTTTCAACTTTTTACTCGGTTAAAATTCAAACGGAATCTCTTTAAAGCCCATTTGGACATGCACGTTTTAATCGCATCAAAACGATAACCAAATTTTATTAAAATCAAATTTTATGATTAAAAATATTTAATTATTAGCTTTTGAACAAAATTATACAGATTAATCTGAAAATTTTAGAATTTTACTCGGTTAAAATTTGAAAGGAGTCTCTGTAAATCCCATTTAGACATGCATGTTTTAATCCCAATAAAACGACAACCAAATGTTATTAAATCAAATTTTATGAGTTTAAATATTTATTTATGGGCTTTTGAACAAAATTATACAGATTAATCTCAAATTTTAAGGTTTTTACTCTGTTAAAATTCGAATAGATTCTCTATAGAGCACATTTAGACATGCTCGTATTAATCGCATCAAAACGACAACCAAATTTTATTAAATTAAATTTTATGAGTTTAAATAGTTAATTATAGGCTTCTAAACAAAATTATACAAATTAATCTCAAATTTTCAGCTTTTTACTCGTTTAAAATTCGAACGGAATCTCTATAAAGGCCATTTAGACATGCACGTTTTAATCGCATCAAAACGACAACCAAATTTTATTAAAATCATATTTTAAGATTTCAAATATTTAATTTTTAGTTTTTGAACAAAATTATACAAATTGATCTGAAATTTTCAGAATTTTACTCGGTTAAAACTAGAACGAAATCTCTATAAAGCCCATTTAGACATGCATGTTTTAATCCCAACAAAACGATAACTAAATGTTATTAAATCAAATTTTATGAGTTTAAATATTTAATTATGGGCTTTTGAACAAAATTATATAGATTTATCTCAAATTTTAAGGTTTTTACTCGGTTAAAATTCGAACGGATTCTCTATAGAGCACATTTAGACATGCTCGTATTAATCGCATCAAAACGACAACTAAATGTTATTAAATTAAATTTTATGAGTTCAAATAGTTAGTTATAGGCTTCTAAACAAAATTAGACAGATTAATCTCAAATTTTCAGCTTTTTACTCGGTTAAAATTTGAACGGAATCTCTATAAAGTTCATTTAGACATGCACGTTTTAATCGCATCAAAACGACAAGCAAATTTTATTAAAATCAAATTTTATGATTTCAAATATTTAATTATTAGCTTTTGAACAAAATTATACAGATTAATATAAAAAAAATTTCAGAATTTTACTCGGTTATAATTAGAACGGAATTTCTATAAAGCCCATTTAGACATGCACATTTTAATTCGAACCAAACGACAACCAAATGTTATTAAATCAAATTTTATGAGTTTAAATATTTAATTATGGGCTCTTGAACAAAATTATACAGATTAATCTCAAATTTTAAGGTTTTTACTCGGTTAAAATTCGAACGGATTCTTTATAGAGGATATTTAGACATGCTCGTATTAATCGCATCAAAACGACAACCAAATTTTATTAACTTAAATTTTATGAGTTGAAATAGTTAATTATAGGTTTTTGAACAAAATTATACAGATTAATCTCAAATTTTCAACCTTTTACTCGGTTAAAATTCAAACGGAATCTCTTTAAATCCTATTTAGACATGAACGTTTTAATCGCATCAAAACGATAACCAAATTTTATTAAAATCAAATTTTATGATTAAAAATATTTAATTATTAGCTTTTGAACAAAATTATACAGATTAATCTAAAAATTTTAGAATTTTACTCGGTTAAAATTTAAAAGGAGTCTCTGTAAATCCCATTTAGACATGCACGTTTTAATCCCAATAAAACGACAACCAAATGTTATTAAATCAAATTTTATGAGTTTAAATATTTATTTATGGGCTTTTGAACAAAATTATACAGATTAATCTCAAATTTTAAGGTTTTTACTCTGTTAAAATTCGAATGGATTCTCTATAGAGCACATTTAGACATGCTCGTATTAATCGCATCAAAACGACAACCAAATTTTATTAAATTAAATTTTATGAGTTTAAATAGTTAATTATAGGCTTCTAAACAAAATTATACAAATTAATCTCAAATTTTCAGCTTTTTACTCGTTTAAAATTCGAACGGAATCTCTATAAAGCCCATTTAGACATGCACGTTTTAATCGCATCAAAACGACAACCAAATTTTATTAAAATCATATTTTAAGATTTCAAATATTTAATTATTAGTTTTTGAACAAAATTATACAAATTGATCTAAAATTTTCAGAATTTTACTCGGTTAAAACTAGAACGAAATCTCTATAAAGCCCATTTAGACATGAACGTTTTAATCCCAACAAAACGACAACTAAATATTATTAAATCAAATTTTATGAGTTTAAATATTTAATTATGGGTTTTGAACAAAATTATATAGATTTATCTCAAATTTTAAGGTTTTTACTCGGTTAAAATTCGAACGGATTAATATTATTAGCTTTTGAACAATATTATTAGCTTTTGAACAAAATTATACAGATTAATATAAAAAAATTTCAGAATTTTACTCGGTTATAATTAGAACGGAATCTCTATAAAGCCCATTTAGACATGCACATTTTAATTCAAACCAAACGACAACCAAATGTTATTAAATCAAATTTTATGAGTTTAAATATTTAATTATGGGCTCTTGAACAAAATTATACAGATTAATCTCAAATTTTAAGGTTTTTACTCGGTTAAAATTCGAACGGATTCTTTATAGAGGATATTTAGACATGCTCGTATTAATCGCATCAAAACGACAACCAAATTTTATTAACTTAAATTTTATGAGTTGAAATAGTTAATTATAGGCTTTTGAACAAAATTATACAGATTAATCTCAAATTTTCAGAATTTTACTCGGTTAAAATTAGAACGAAATCTCTATAAAGCCCATTTAGACATGCACGTTTTAATCCCAACAAAACGACAACCAAATGTTATTAAATAAAATTTTATGAGTTTAAATATTTAATTATGGGCTTTTAAATAAAATTATAGAGATTAATCTCAAATTTTAAGGTTTTTACTCGGTTAAAATTCGAACGGATTCTCTATAGAGCATATTTAGACATGCTCGTATTAATCGCATCAAAACGACAACCAAATGTTATTAAATCAAATTTTATGATTTCAAATATTTAATTATTAGTTTTGAACAAAATTATACAGATTAATCTGAAATTTTCAGAATTTTTCTCGAAAAAAATTAGAACGGAATCTCTATAAAGCCTATTTAAACATGCACGTTTTAATCCCAATAAAACAACAACCAAATGTTATTAAATCAAATTTCATGAGTTTAAATATTTAATTATGGGCTTTTGAACAAAATTATACATATTAATTTCAAATTTTCAGGTTTTTACTCGGTTAAAATTCGATAGGATTCTCTATAGAGCACATTTAGACACGCTCGTATTAATCGCATCAAAACGACAACCAAATGTTATTAAATTAAATTTTATGAGTTCAAATAGTTAATTATAGGCTTCTAAACAAAATTATACAAATTAATCTCAAATTTTCATCTTTTTACTTGGTTAAAATTCGAACGGAATCTCTATATAGCCCAATTAGACATGCACGTTTTAATCCCAACAAAACGACAACCAAATGTTATTAAATCAAATTTTATGAGTTTAAATATTTAATTATGGGGTTTTGAACAAAATAATACATATTAGTCTTTAATTTTTGGGTTATTACTCTGTTAAAATTCTAACGGATTCTTTATAGAGGACATTTAGACATGCTCGTATTAATAGCATCAAAACGAAAACAGAATTTTATTAACTTAAATTTTATGAGTTGAAATAGTTAATTATAGGCTTTTGAACAAAATTATACAGATTAATCTCAAAATTTCAGCTTTTTACTCGGTTAAAATTCAAACGGAATCTCTTTAAAGCCCATTTAGACATGCACGTTTTAATCGCATCAAAATGACAACCAAATTTTATTAAAATCAAATTTTATGATTTCTAATATTTAATTATTAGCTTTTGAACAAAATTATACAGATTAATTTGAAATTTTAGAATTTTACTCGGTTATAATTAGAACGCAATCTCTATAAAGCCCATTTAGACATGCACGTTTTAATCCCAACAAAACGACAACCAAATGTTATTAAATCAATTTCATGAGTTTAAATATTTAATTATGGGCTTTTGAACAAAATTATACATATTAATATCAAATTTTAAGGTTTTTACTCGGTTAAAATTTGAACGGATTCTCTATAGAGCATATTTATACACGCTTGTATCGCATTAAAACGACAACCAAATGTTATTAAATTAAATTTTATGAGTTCAAATAGTTAATTATAGGTTTTTGAACAAAATTATATAGATTAATCTCAAATTTTCATCTTTTTACTCGGTTAAAATTCGAACAGATTCTCTATAAAGCCAATTTAGACATGCACGTTTTATAACCCCTGAGTAAAAAAAAAAGGAATGAAAGTAAGGTTGTGGGGTTTCAAACCCACAACCCTCAGCCTGTTTAACCCATGACCCAACCATCTAAGCTAGTTAGCTCTTGGGAGGTAATATACCTCGTCTAGCTTTTAACCTGTTCATGTTCTGGTTAAATAAAATCTTAATTAGATTCGAAATTTATCTGAGATAATATCCCTCGTCTAGCTTTTAACCTGTTCATGTTCTAGTTAACTCTTGGAACCCTTTTAGATCAAAAAAATACCTTATCTGTTCAAAATAAACCCTTTCCCTCACCAAACTCTCCGGCCACCGCCCTGCTCGCCCACCGCCACGCCGTGCCGAGCACCGCCACCACCGAAGTGCTCGCCGTCGCACCCTGAGCCGAACCCCTCACCCGACGCACGCGTTCACCGTCGTCTCCACCGCGAATCGAAGCTGGAAGCTTCGCCGTGGGTTTAGGGTTAAACCCTTCGCATTTTGCTTGTTTCCGGTCACCGTCGACGTTCCTCCAGCGCGTCGACTGCCTCCCGTGACCAGCGTGGGAAGGCGACCAAAACCCCTCCTAGATCGCCTCCCTCCGATGCCGTTCAAGCCACCGTCGGAGACTTTTCCTGATTCAACAATCCGGTAAGTTTCGAACCGTTTCAGTGGTTTTAACGACTTGTTGTGGTTAAAAATCAGTGTTTGAAGGTATCTGAGGCCATTTCTGGGCGTTTTAGGCCGCACATGGGCTCCACTCGCCGTCATTGGCGATTTCCGACCACCGTGGATGGCTGCCGGGAGCCAGCCGGTCTGAACCGGTCAACCCAAGGCAAATCGGCCTTGAACCGGTCAAACCAACCCGGTCCAACCCAAATTGAACCAGTCCAACCCGAACCAAACCCGACCCGTTGATCCAACCCGACCCGTTGACCAGGCCTGACCCGTTGACCCGACCCGACCCGACCCGTTAACTGACCTATTGACAAACTCGTTGACCAACCCATTGACCAGTGACGTCAGTGTTGACTGCTGACGTCAGCATTAACTGCTAACGTGGCAGCTGACGTGGCAGTTGGCTGCTGACATGGCAGCTGACGTCAACATTGACTGCTGAAGTGGCAGCTGACGTTAGTGTTGACTTTGCTGACGTCAGCGTTGACTTTGACCAAAAAGTCAAAATTTTCAAAACCCCTTGTTTTATGTTTTCGACATCCTGAGTCTATCCGTAAAGTCCGTTTTTCGAAATTCAATCCCGAAAGTCTCCAAATTGTACTTTAAAGTCTTGAGTCAAACTTTTCTTCTAAGTTAAGTTAAGTTCAGAGTTTTAGTCTGGGTCTAATATCGATACCTGTTTACTTCTAGGATCTCATAGTCCTCCCGATCGAGTACCGACCCAGTTGGGTTCCTCCCGATTCGACCCGACTCGTGATCTGATCGTGACTCGTATGTATTCTCATCTCTAGTGAATAAATCCAGTATCTAGATTCCTGTATTGATATAAAATTTGATCGTGTACCTATAGGGTCTAGTACTGCTGCAGAGCGAGGCTCAGCCGCCCAATAGACCACCTGTGTGCTTCTACTCTTTTGAGGTGTGTTCCCTTACGTGCTATATGTTGTATGTTATTGCTTTCCCGTTTTTACAAACCAAGCATGTGCACATGACTATTTCCGGATTTTACCTAGACACATATGTTAAACTTGATCATATTCTGTTTTGCTGTATGCCTGATATATTTTACATGACATGTACCGATTTAGCATTACATGATATCTGGATAATTACTATCACTACCATCATTAAACCTGCTATTACTACATGCCTGTCGCTTTAGGTTTGGGGATGATGTGTAGTGCATGTTATTCGGTTCAACCTTAATCCAGCTGGTAATTTCGTCCTGTTTACGGTTCCTAGCTACGGTTAGGGTAATTTCGTCCTGATATCGGTTCCCGTGCTACAGTCGGGGTAATTCCGCCTGTTACCTAAGGTGATTCCTTAGGCCGGTACCTTTGCCCCATCGGGCTTAGGTTAATGCCTGTATTAGATTCTGTTCTGGGGAACCGTATCCTGGAGATTGGTTGGGGGGGTACTATATCATGCCATGCATTTCATGCATTGTTTTCTGATATCATTATATATTTGTTGTACCTGTGATTTTTTATGCACTGTTAGAACACACTGGGCTCCATAGCTCATACCTGTTTTCTTCCCCCTTTTAGATAACCGTAGATAGGCATCCCGGATTTGGCACTCGGAGGATCTACACCTCCCAGATTATCTTTTTGACGTAATGCTTATATCTTCCGGGTTTTTAGATATGGTGACATGTGCCTCTATTTTGCTACTGTTATGCCTATATTTTGTTACTGAATGGTTTTAACTCATTATGTTTTATTACTGTGATATGGATTGTTTTATGAGCAATGTTTTAAACGCATGTTACTTTTGGAGATTAACGGTTTATTATGATCATATGGATTATGGTCGAATTTATGATTTGATGGAACTGTCATTCTTACAGGTTATCTTGAGTTTGGGTTGAATCTTGTATTTGCTTTATATATTCGTTTTGAAAAAAATGTAACTACTTTAGGTCGGGCTTTCTACATAGGCCGGTCTAGTGGGTTACATTTAGTTGGTATCAAAGCTTTTGGTTTTAAGATTCCCGGACTATGATTGGTCCTAAATAAAATGTTTTCTGTTAAACCGTTTTTAATTTAATATCTGAAAGGCCATGTCACCTATATCTTTTTGTATTGTGTATGATTCTCCAGTGCCAATTCTAATCCCATAAACTCTATTCTTGTAGATTACCTGAGACTCATGAGTGTCTGTAGGGCAAGCCGGACCATCCGAGGGCGTGGTCGTGCGACTAGCTTCGCCGATCCCGTAGAGGAGCCTATCAGTGGCCCTCTGCCTATTACTCCTGTAGACCCTCTCATTCCTACTAGTACCACTGTACCGCCTGGCCCACATCCTCCTACGGGCATAAGTATGTCTACCCCGATCAAAGGGGCACCAATACCGAGCACTGAACCTACTATTACAGTGACAGATGAGACCCTTAGTAGACAGTTCCTTCAGCTGATACAGGGAGCTGTCAGAGCTTCAGGTGCTATACCAGATACTCCTATCTCTCAGATCTTGATCGCCAATGGAGTGAGGACTTTTTCTGGATCCCTGACAGGTGCACCTTCTGAGGCTGAGTCATGGTTGTATGATACTAAGAGACGTACGGATCAATTGGGTTTGGATACAACTAAGAGATATTTGGGAGTTGTGTCTATGCTCGATGGTAGTGCCCACGTTTGGTGGGAGTCTGTGGTGAGTAGTGTACCCCTGATATGTTGACTTGGGTCTTCTTCAAGGAGCGGTTCATGAACCATTTCCTTGGTGAGCGTTATCTAAGAGAGAGGCGTCAGGACTTCAAGGACTTGATTCAGGGTACCATGACAGTGGCCGAGTATGAGTTACAGTTTCTGGATCTGATGAGGTATGGTGCTGGGTTAGTGGCTACAGAGAAGGATAGGTGCGACAAGTTTCTTGAGGGTCTCCGTATTGGAATCAGAGATAGAGTAGCCATGCACCATGATACAGTATTTGAGGATCTTGTGAACCGTGCAAAGACAGCTGAGGACTTGGAGAAGCTTTCTGATAGTCAGATTATCAGAGATCAGGATCGGGATAGGGGCAGAGATAGGGATCGCAGGAAGGACCATAACCGATCTGGGGATACGACCATGGTGAGTCCTATAGTCGCCCTAATAAGAGGGCTCAATCTGCACCGAGTCAGAGAGGTGGTTCTTACCATCGGCCTACGGCACCTTAGGACTCTGCCGTCAGCCGAGGTGGTTCTTCTGGGTTTCTGACTGTATCAGCATGTGACTTTTGTGGTAACCTGCATAAGGGCGAGTGTAGGAAGAAGACTGGAGCATGTTTTCGATGTGGTTCTTCCGAGCACTTTCTGAGAGACTGCTCACATCCACCTTCTGCTGGTCAACCATCGACCCATCCCCCTGTGCACACTCAGACTCCTTCCCGATCTCAGACATCTGTTCAGACACTTGCTACGGGGCATTTTCAGAGTAGAGCTTCTAGGTCTGTTGCTAGATCCGATACCCGGGGCCGAGGCCATCAGAGTGTTGGACCACCTATTTCTGAGGCTCGTCAGCCAGCGATAGTTTATGCTACCAGACGTCGTGATGACCGAGATAAGCCAGATGTTATCACAGGTACTTTTACCATCCTTTCTGTCCCGTACTTTGCCTTGCTTGACAATGGTTCCACCCACTCCTATATATCCAAGTCAGTATCTGGTGATCTTTCGATCTCTGTTGAGGACACCGAGAGTGTTGTTACCGTTATGAGCCCCGTGGGACGATCCTTATCTGTGAATAAGGTGTTTCGGAGATGTCCCCTCGTTGTGGAAGGGGAAGTGTTTCTTGCGGATCTTATGGAACTTCCTTTACAGGAGTTCGATCTCATCCTGGGGATGGATTGGTTATCTGAGCATCGTGTTAGTCTAGACTACGAGGCCAAAAGGGCCACGTTAAGGACTTAGGATGGATGATCCGTAGTTTTGGTTGGTGAACGTCGAGGCTATCTGACCAATGTTGTATCAATTTTGACTACTGACAGGATGATCCGTAAGGGATACGAGACCTTTATTACCTATTTCCTTAACACAAAGGGGTCTCTATCTAAGATCGAGGAGATTCGCACTGTTAGCGAGTTTCTTGAGGTTTTTCCTGAGGAGCTACCGGGTCTCCCTCCAGACAGGGAGGTTGAGTTCGAGATTGAGACTTATCCCAGATGAGCACCAGTTTTTATGGCCCCGTATCGTATGGCTCCAAAAGAGGTGAAGGAGTTGAAAGTTCAGTTATAGGAACTGCTTGACCGAGGGTTCATCCGACCTATCTCTTCACCCTGGGGAGCTCCAGTACTCTTTGTTAAAAAGAAGGATGGTTCCCTTTGGTTGTGCATCGACTACCGAAAGCTGAATAAGCTAACGGTGAAAAACAAGTACTCTTTACCCAAGATTGATGACTTGTTTGACCAGTTTTGGGGAGCCACAGTCTTCTCGAAGATTGATCTTCGATCTGGGTACTATCAGTTGAAGGTTAAGGGCTCGGATGTTGAGTTTTTAGTGACGCCTTTCGGGTTGACTAATGCTCCTGCTGCCTTCATGGACCTGATGAACCGTGTCTTCCGACCCTATCTGGACCATCTTGTTGTAGTGTTCATTGATGATATCCTGGTTTACTCTCGCTCTGAGGACGAGCATGTTGGGCATCTGAGAGTAGTGCTGCAGACTCTTAGAGAGCATCGGTTATATGCCAAACTAAGTAAGTGTGAGTTTTGGCTTAGTGAGGTGGCTTTTCTGGGACATGTTGTTTCAGCTAAGGGTATCCAGGTGGATCCGAGTAAAATTGATACAATCACCAGTTGGAAGCCTCCTAGAAACGTGTTTGAGATCCACAGTTTTCTGGGCTTAGCTGGGTATTACCGACGCTTTGTCGAGGGTTTTTCCATCATCGTTGCCCCTTTGACAAAGCTTCTGAGGAAAGATGTTCCTTTTGTGTGGTCTGAGGCCCAGTAATCTAGTTTTGACCAGTTGAAATCAGCTTTGACCCAAGCTCCAGTTTTAGCATAACCTGAGACAGGAAATGACTTTACAGTTTACAGTGATGCCTCGCATTCTGGACTTGGATGTGTTTTGATACAGGATGGCAAGGTGATCGCTTATGCATCACGCCAGTTGAGACCACATGAGTGTAACTATCCCACCCATGATCTTGAGCTTGCTGTAGTAGTTTTTGTTTTGAAAATCTGGAGACACTATCTCCACGGAGAGAAGTGTTATATCTTTACCGATCATAAGAGCCTGAAGTACCTCCTTACTCAAAAGGAGCTTAATCTGAGACAGCATCGTTGGTTGGAGCTTCTTAAGGATTATGACTGCGAGATTGAGTATCATCCGGGAAAAGCTAATGTTGTGGCTGATGCTTTGAGTCGTAAGACCATATCAGACCTGAGATCCTTGTTTGCCAGGATGAGTGTATATGATGATGGTAGCTTACTACTGAGTTACAAGTCAAACCGACCTCGACCGAGCAGATCAAGGACAAGCAGCGGTTAGATAACTCCTTACTTTCTGTTATGCAGCAAATTGAGCAAGGATCCACCTCTGTCTATTCTTTTGACCAGGATGGAGTCCTTTGTTTTAACGGTCGATACTATGTACCCAACGATACTGAGTTGAGACAGACCATTCTTAGAGAGGCTCATAGTAGTCCTTATGCTATGCACCCCGGAGGAGATAAGATGTATCAAAACCTGAAACAGAGATACCGTTGGGTAGGTATGAAAAAAGATATCTCAGACTATGTATCCAGATGCTTGACATGTCAGCAGGTGAAAGCGGAACATCAGCATCCTTCTGGTCTCTTGCAACCTATCAAGATTCCAGAATAGAAATGGGAGCGAATCACGATGGACTTTGTTACTGGTTTGCCTCTGACCCCGTCTAAGAAAGATTCTGTCTGGGTTGTTGTTGATAGACTTACAAAGTTGCCTCACTTTATTCCTGTCCGGGTCACTTATTCTCTGGAAAAGCTGGCTAGAATGTATATTTCTGAGATTGTCAGATTGCATGGGCTGCCCCTGTCTATCATCTCTGACCGAGATCCGAGGTTTACTTCCCGTTTCTGGACAACTCTACAGTCTGCTTTGGGTACCCGTCTGAATTTCAGTACATCTTTTCATCCTCAGACAGATGGTCAGTCTGAGAGAGTAATACAGATCTTGGAGGATATGTTACGGGGTTGTGTCTTAGACTTCCGAGGCAGTTGGAAAGGTTTCTTACCTTTGGCAGAATTTGCTTATAATAACAATTATCAGGCCAGCATCCGTATGGCACCTTATGAGGCTTTGTATGGTCGTAAGTGTCGTACCCTTATCTGTTGGACAGAGTTATATGATCGGAAGACTTTGGGTCCCGAGTTAATTCAGGAAACTGAGGAGACTGTTAGATTGATCCGAGATTGCTTAAAGGAAGCTTTTGATAGACAGAAATCGTATGTTGATCGGAGGAGGAAGGATATCGAGTTTGAGGTTGGTGATCAGATTTTCTTGAAGATCTCTCCATGGAAGAAAGTTTTGAGATTTAGGTGTAAGAGCAAGTTGAGCCCGAGATATATTAGACCATACCGTATTCTGAAAAGAATCAGGCCTGTTGTCGAACCCCTTAACGGGTCAATCCGAGTCAAACTAGCCTTGAACCGGTCTAACCCGAACCAAAACCGACCCGTTGACCCGACCTGACTCGTTGACCGACCCGTTGACCAGGCTCGACCCGTTTATCGACCCATTGACCGACTCGTTGACCCGACCCATTGACCGACTTGTTGACCAACCCGTTGACCAGTGACGTCAGTGTTGACTGCTGATGTGGCTGCTGACTGCTAACATGGCAGCTGACGTCAGTGTTGACTGCTGATGTGGTAGTTGACTGCTTACGTGGCAGCTGACATCAGCGTTGACTGCTGACGTCAACGTTGACTTTGACCAAAAAGTTAAAATTTTCAAAAAAACCCTATTTTATGTTTTTTGACGTCTTAAGTCTATCCGTGAAGTCCGTTTTTCGAAATTGAATCTCGAAAACCTCCAACTTGGACTTTAAAGTCTTGAGTCAAACTTTTCTTCTAAGTTAAGTTAAGTTCAGAGTTTTAGTCTGGGTCTAATATCGATACCTGTTTATTTGTAGGATCTCATAGTCCTCCCGATCGAGTATCGACCCAGTCCGGTTCCTCCCGATTCGACCCAACTCGTGATCCGATCTTGATTCGTATGTATTCTCATCTCTAGTGAATAAATCCAGTATCTAGATCCTGTATTGATATAAAATTTGATCGTGTACCTATAGGGTCCAGTACTGCTGCAGAGTGAGGCTCAGCCGCCCAGTAGACCACCTGTGTGCTTCTATTCTTTTGAGGTGTGTTCCCTTACGTGCTATATGTTGTATGTTATTACTTTCCTGTTTTTACAAACCAAGCATGTGCACATGAATATATCCGGATTTCACCTAGACACATATGTTGAACTTGATCATATTCTGTTTTGCTGTATGCCTGATATATTTTACATGACATGTCCCGATTTAGCATTACATGATATCTGGATAATTACTGTCACTGCCATCATTAAAACTGTTATTACTGCATGCCTGTCACTTTAGGTTTGGGGATGATGTGTAGCGCCTGTTATTCGATTCAGCCTTGATCCAGCTGGTAATTCCGTCCTGTTTACGGTTCCTAGCTACGATTAGGGTAATTCCGTCCTGATATTGATTCCCGTGCTACAACCGGGGTAATTCTGCCTATTACCTAAGGTGATTCCTTAGGCCGGTACCTTTGCCCCATCAGGCTTAGGTTAATGCCTGTATTAGATACTGTTCTGGGGAACTGTATCTTGGAGATCGGTTGGGGGGGTAGTATATCATGCCATGCATTTCATGCATTGTTTTCTGATATCATTATATATTTGTTATACCTGTGGTTTTTTATGCACTGTTGGAACACACTTGGCTCCATAGCTCATACATGTTTTCATCCCCCTTTCAGACAACCGTAGATAGGCATCCCGATTTGGCATTCGGAGGATCTACACCTCCTAGATTATCTTTTTGACGTAATGCTTATATCTTCCGGGTTTTTAGATATTGCGACATGTGCCTTTATTTTGCTACTGTTATGCCTATATTTTGTTACTGAATGGTTTTAACTCATTATATTTTATTACTGTGATATGGATTGTTTTATGAGCAATGTTTTAAACTCATGTTACTTTTAGAGATTAATGGTTTATTATGATCATATGGATTATGGTCGAATTTATGATTTGACAGAACTGTCATTCTTACAGGTTATCTTGAGTTTGGGTTGAATCTTGTATTTTCTTTGTATATTCGTTTTGAAAACAAAAATGTAACTACTTTAAGTTGGGCTTTCCGCATAGGCCGGTCTAGGGGGTTACACGTTTTAATCACATCAAAACGACAACTAAATTTTATTAAAATCAAATTTTATGATTTCAAATATATAATTAATTAGCTTTTGAAAAAAATTATACAGATAAATCTGAAATTTTTAGAATTTTACTCGGTAAAAATTAGAACGAAATCTCTATAAAGCCCATTTAGACATGCACGTTTTAATCCCAACAAAACGACAACCAAATGTTATTAAATAAAATTTTATGAGTTTAAATATTTAATTATGGGTTTTTGAACAAAATTATAAAGATTAATCTCAAATTTTAAGGTTTTTACTCGGTTAAAATTCGAACGGATTCTCTATAGAGCATATTTAGAAATGCTCGTATTAATCACATCAAAACAATAATCAAATTTTATTAACTTAAATTTTATGAGTTCAAATAGTTAATTATAGGCTTCTAAACAAAATTATACAGATTAATCTCTAATTTTTAGCTCTTTACTAGGTTAAAATTCGAACGAATCTCAATGAAGCCCATTTAGACATGCACGTTTTAATCGCATCAAAACGACAACTAAATTTTATTAAAATCAAATTTTATTATTTCAAATATTTAATTAATTATCTTTTGAACCAAATTATACAGATTAATCTAAAATTTTCAGAATTTTACTCGGTTAAAATTAGAACGGAATCTCTATAAATCCCATTTAGACATGCACGTTTTAATCACAACAAAACGACAACCAAATGTTATTAAATCAAATTTTATGAGTTTAAATATTTAATTATGGGCTTTTGAACAAAATTATACAGATTAATCTCAAATTTTAAGGTTTTTACTCGGTTAAAATACGAACGGATTCTCTATAGAGCATATTTAGAAATGCTGTTATTAATCGAATCAAAACGATAACCAAATATTATTAAATTAAAGTTTATAACTTCAAATAGTTAATTATAGGCTTTTGAAATAAATTATACAGGTTAATCTCAAATTTTCAGCTTTTGAAATAAATTATATTTAATCGCATCAAAAGGACAACCAAATTTTATTAAAATCAAATTTTATGATTTTAAATATTTAATTATTAGCTTTTGAACAAAATTATACAGATTAATCTAAAATTTTCAGAATTTTACTCTGTCAAAATTATAATGGAATCTTTATAAAGCCTATTTAGACATGCACGTTTTAATCCCAAAAAAACGACAACCAAATGTTATTAAATAAAATTTTATGAGTTTAAATATTTAAATATGGGCTTTTAAACAAAATTATAGAGATTAATCTCAAATTTTAAGGTTTTTACTCGGTTAAAATTCGAACGGATTCTCTATAGAGCACATTTAGACATGCTCGTACTATTAATGGCATCAAAACGACAACCATATTTTATTAACTTAAATTTTATGAGTTCAAATAGTTAATTATAGACTTCTGAAAAAAATTATATAGATTAATCTCCAATTTTCAGCTCTTTACTAGGTTAAAATTCGAACGAATCTCTATGAAGCCCATTTAGACATGCACGTTTTAATCGCATCAAAACGACAACTAAATTTTATTAAAATCAAATTTTATTATTTCAAATATTTAATTAATTAGCTTTTGAACAAAATTATACAGATTAATCTGAAATTTTCAGAAATTTACTCTATCAAAATTAGAACAAAATCTCTATAAAGCCCATTTAGACATGCACGTTTTAATCCCAACAAAACGACAACCAAATGTTATTAAATAAAATTTTATGAGTTTAAATATTTAATTATGGGCTTTTGAACAAAATTATAGAGATTAATCTCAAATTTTAAGGTTTTTACTCGGTTAAAATTCGAACGGATTCTCTATAGAGCACATTTAGACATGCTCGTATTAATCGCATCAAAACGACAACCAAATTTTATTAACTTAAATTTTATGAGTTCAAATAGTTAATTATAGGCTTCTGAACAAAATTACAAAGATTAATCTCCAATTTTCAGCTCTTTACAAGGTTAAAATTCGAACGAATCTCTATGAAGCCCATTTAGACATGCACGTTTTAATCGCATCAAAACGACAACTAAATTTTATTAAAATCAAATTTTATTATTTCAAATATTTAATTAATTAGCTTTTGAACCAAATTATACAGATTAATCTGAAATTTTCAGAATTTTACTCGGTTAAAATTAGAACAAAATCTCTATAAATCCCATTTAGACATGCACATTTTAATCCCAACAAAACGACAACCAAATGTTATTAAATAAAATTTTATGAGTTTAAATATTTAATTATGGGCTTTTGAACAAAATTATACAGATTAATCTCAAATTTTAAGGTTTTTACTCGGTTAAAATTCGAACGGATTCTCTATAGAGCACATTTAGAAATGCTTTTATTAATCGCATCAAAACGATAACCAAATATTATTAAATTAACGTTTATGAGTTCAAATAGTTAATTATAGGCTTTTGAAGAAAATTATACAGATTAATCTCAAATTTTCAGCTAATTACTAGGTTAAAATTCGAACGGAATCTCTATAAAGCCCATTTAGACATGCATGTTTTAATCGCATCAAAATGACAACCAAGTTTTATTAAAATCAAATTTTATGATTTCAAATATTTAATTATTAGCTTTTTTACAAAATTATACAGATTAATCTGAAATTTTCAGAATTTTACTCGACTAAAATTAGAACGGAATCTCTATAAAGCGCATTTAGACATGCACGTTCTAATCCCAACAAAACGATAATCAAATGTTATTAAATCAAATGTTATGAGTTTAAAAATTTAATTATGGGATTTTAAACAAAATTATAAGATTAACCTCAAATTTTAAGTTTTTTCCTTGGTTAAAATTCGAATGGATTCTCTATAGAGCACATTTAGACATGCTCGTATTAATCGCATCAAAAAGATAACTAAATGTTATTAAATTAAATTTTATGAGTTCAAATAGTTAATTATAGGGTTTTGAACAAAATTATACAGATTAATCTCAAATTTTCAACTTTTTATTCGGTTAAAATTCGAACGGAATCTCTATAAAGCCCATTTAGACATGCACGTTTTAATCGCATCAAAACGACAACCAAATTTTTTTAACATCAAATTTTAGGATTTCAAATGTTTAATTATTAGGTTTTAAACAAAATTATACAGATTAATCTCAAATTTTAAGGTTTTTACTCGGTTAAAATTCGAACCAATTCTCTATATAGAACATTTAGACATGCTCGTATTAATCGTATCAAAATGACAACCAAATGTTATTAAATTAAATTTTATGAGTTCAAATAGTTAATTATAGGATTTTTAACAAAATTATAGAGATTAATCTCAATTTTTCAGCTTTTGACTGGGTTAAAATTCGAACGGAATCTCTATAAAGCCCATTTAAATATGCACATTTTAATCGCATCAAAAGGACAACCAAATTTTATTAAAATCAAATTTTATGATTTCAAATATTTGATTATTAGATTTTGAACTAAATTATACAGATTAATCTGAAATTCGGTTAAAATTAGAACGGAATCTCTATAAAGCCCATTTAGACATGCACGTTTTAAACCCAACAAAACGACTACCAAATGTTATTAAATAAAATTTTATGAGTTTAAATATTTAATTATGGGCTTTTGAACTAAACTATACAGATTAATCTCAAATTTTAAGGTTTTTACTCGGTTAAAATTCGAACGGATTCTCTATAGAGCATATTTAGACATGCTCGTATTAATCGTATCAAAACAACAACCAAATGTTATTAAATTAAATTTTATAAGCTCAAATAGTTAAAATAGGCTTTTGAACAAAATTATATAGATTAATCTCAAATTTTCAGCTTTTTACTCGGTTAAAATTCGAACGGAATCTCCATAAAGCACATTTAGACATGCACGTTTTAATAGCATCAAAACGACAACAAAATTTTATTAACATCAAATTTTAGGATTTCAAATGTTTAAATCAAATTTTCAGCTTTTTACTCGTTTAAAATTCGAACGGAATCTCTATATAGCACATTTAGACATGCACTTTTTAATCCCAACAAAACGATAGTCAAATGTTTTTAAATCAAATTTTATGAGTTTAAATATTTAATTATGGGCCTTTGACCAAAATTATACAGATTAATCTCAAATTTTAAGGTTTTTACTCGGTTAAAATTCGAACGGATTCTTTAAAGACCACATTTAGATATGGTCGTATTAATCGCATCAAAACGACAACCAAATGTTATTAAATTAAATTTTATGAGTTCAAATAGTTAATTATAGGCTTTGAACAAAATTATACAGATTAATCTCAAATTTTCAGCTTTTTACTCGGTTAAAATTCGAACGAATCTCTATAAAGCCCATTTCGACATGGACGTTTTAATCGCATCAAAACGACAACCAAATTTTATTAAAATCAAATTTTATGATTTCAAATATTTAATTATTAGCTTTTTTACAAAATTATACAGATTAATCTGAAATTTTCAGAATTTTACTCGATTAAAATTAGAACGGAATCTCTATAAAGCCCATTTAGACATGCCCGTTTTAATCCCAACAAAACGATAGCCAAATGTTATTAAATCAAATTTTATGAGTTTAAATATTTAATTATGGGGTTTTGAATAAAATTATACAGATTAATCTCAAATTTTAAGGTTTTTACTCTGTTAAAATTCGAACGGAATCTCTATAGAGCACATTTAGACATGCTCGTATTATTCGCATCAAAACGACAACCAAATGTTATTAAATTAAATTTTATAAGTTGAAATAGTTAATGAGTTTAAATTTTATAAATTTAATAACATTTTCAGAATTTTACTCGGTTATAATTAGAACGGAATCTCTATAAAGCCCATTTAGACATGCACGTTTTAATCCCAAGAAATCGACAATCAAATGTTATTAAATCAAATTTTATGATTTTAAATATTTAATTATGGGCTGTTGAACAAAATTATACAGATTAATCTCAAATTTTAAGGTTTTTACTTGGTTTAAATTCAAACGGATTCTTTTCAGAGCACATTTAGACATGCTCCTATTAATCTCATCAAAACGACAACCAAATGTTATTAAATTAAATTTTATGAGTTCAAATAGTTAATTATAGGCTTTTGAACAAAATTATACAATTTAATCTCAAATTTTCAGCTTTTTACTCGTTTAAAATTCGAACGGAATCTCTATAAAGCTGCTTTAGACATGCACGTTTTAATCGCATCTAAATGACAACCAAATTTTATTAAAATCAAATTTTATGATTTCAAATATTTAATTATTCGCTTTTGAACAAAATTATACAGATTAATCTGAAATTTTCAGAATTTTACTCGGTTAAAATTAGAACGGAATCTCTATAAAGCCCATTTAGACATGCACGTTTTAATCCCAACAAAACGACTACCAAATGTTATTAAATAAAATTTTATGAGTTTAAATATTAAATTATGGGCTTTTGAACTAAATTATACAGATTAATCTCAAATTTTAAGGTTTTTACTCGGTTAAAATTCGAACGGATTCTCAATAGAGCATATTTAGACATGCTCGTATTAATCGCATGAAAACGACAACCAAATGTTATTAAATCAAATTTTATGATTTCAAATATTTAATTATTAGCTTTTTTACAAAATTATACAGATTAATCTGAAATTTTTAGAATTTTACTCGGTTAAAATTAGAACGGAATCTCTATAAAGCCCATTTAGACACGCACATTTTAATCGCATCAAAACGAAAACCAAATTTTATTATAATCAAATTTTATGATTTCAAATATTTAATTATTAGCTTTTGAACAAAATTATACAGATTAATCTGAAATTTTCAGAATTTTACTCGGTTAAAATTCGAACGGAATCTCTATAAAGCCCATTTAGACATGCACATTTTAATCGCATCAAAACGACAACCAAATTTTATTAAAATCAAATTTTATGATTTCAAATATTTAGTTTTTAGCTTTTTTACAAAATTATACAGATTAATCAGAAATTTTCAGAATTTTACTCGATTAAAATTAGAACGGAATCTCTATAAAGCCCATTTAGACATGCACGTTTTAATCCCAACAGAACGATAGAAAAATGTTATTTAATCAAATTTTATGAGTTTAAATATTTAATTATGGGGTTTTGAATAAAATTATACAGATTAATCTCAAATTTTAAGGTTTTTACTCTGTTAAAATTCGAACGAAATCTCTATAGAGCACATTTAGGCATGCTCGTATTATTCGCATCAAAACGACAACCAAATGTTATTAAATTAAATTTTATAAGTTGAAATAGTTAATGAGTTTAAATTTTATAAATTTAATAACATTTTCAAAATTTTACTCGGTTATAATTAGAACGGAATCTCTATAAAGCCCATTTAGACATGCACGTTTTAATCCCAACAAATCGACAACCAAATGTTATTAAATCAAAATTTATGATTTTAAATATTTAATTATGGGCTTTTGAACAAAATTATACAGATTAATCTCAAATTTTAAGGTTTTTACTCGGTTAAAATTCGAACGGATTCTCTATAGAGCACATTTAGAAATGCTTTTATTAATCGCATCAAAACGATAACCAAATATTATTAAATTAACTTTTATGAGTTCAAATAGTTAATTATAGACTTTTGAAGAAAATTATACAGATTAATCTCAAATTTTCAGCTAATTACTAGGTTAAAATTCGAACGGAATCTCTATAAAGCCCATTTAGGCATGCATGTTTTAATCGCATCAAAATGACAACCAAATTTTATTAAAATCAAATTTTATGATTTCAAATATTTAATTATTAGCTTTTTTACAAAATTATACAGATTAATCTGAAATTTTCAGAATTTTAGTCGACTAAAATTAGAACGGAATCTCTATAAAGCGCATTTAGACATGCACGTTCTAATCCCAACAAAACGATAATCAAATGTTATTAAATCAAATGTTATGAGTTTAAAAATTTAATTATGGGATTTTGAACAAAATTATAAGATTAACCTCAAATTTTAAGTTTTTTCCTTGGTTAAAATTCGAATGCATTCTCTATAGAGCACATTTAGACATGCTCGTATTAATCGCATCAAAAAGATAACTAAATGTTATTAAATTAAATTTTATGAGTTCAAATAGTTAATTATAGGGTTTTGAACAAAATTATACAGATTAATCTCAAATTTTCAACTTCTTATTCGGTTAAAATTCGAACGGAATCTCTATAAAGCCCATTTAGACATGCACGTTTTAATCGCATCAAAACGACAACCAAATTTTTTTAACATCAAATTTTAGGATTTCAAATGTTTAATTATTAGGTTTTAAACAAAATTATACAGATTAATCTCAAATTTTAAGGTTTTTACTCGGTTAAAATTCGAACAAATTCACTATATAGCACATTTAGACATGCTCGTATTAATCGTATCAAAACAACAACCAAATGTTATTAAATTAAATTTTATAAGCTCAAATAGTTAAAATAGGCTTTTGAACAAAATTATATAGATTAATCTCAAATTTTTAGCTTTTTACTCGGTTAAAATTCGAACGGAATCTCCATAAAGCACATTTAGACATGCACGTTTTAATAGCATCAAAACGACAACAAAATTTTATTAACATCAAATTTTAGGATTTCAAATGTTTAAATCAAATTTTCAGCTTTTTACTCGTTTAAAATTCGAACGGAATCTCTATAAAGCCCATTTAGACATGCACTTTTTAATCCCAACAAAACGATAGTCAAATGTTTTTAAATCAAATTTTATGAGTTTAAATATTTAATTATGGGCCTTTGACCAAAATTATACAGATTAATCTCAAATTTTAAAGAGCACATTTAGATATGCTCGTATTAATCGCATCAAAACGACAACCAAATGTTATTAAATTAAATTTTATGAGTTCAAATAGTTAATTATAGGCTTTGAACAAAATTATACAGATTAATCTCAAATTTTCAGCTTTTTACTCGGTTAAAATTCGAACGAATCTCTATAAAGCCCATTTCGACATGGACGTTTTAATCGCATCAAAACGACAACCAAATTTTATTAAAATCAAATTTTATGATTTCAAATATTTAATTATTAGCTTTTTTACAAAATTATACAGATTAATCTGAAATTTTCAGAATTTTACTCGATTAAAATTAGAACAGAATCTCTATAAAGCCCATTTAGACATGCCCGTTTTAATCCCAACAAAACGATAGCCAAATGTTATTAAATCAAATTTTATGAGTTTAAATATTTAATTATGGGGTTTTGAATAAAATTATACAGACTAATCTCAAATTTTAAGGTTTTTACTCTGTTAAAATTCGAACGGAATCTCTATAGAGCACATTTAGACATGCTCGTATTATTCGCATCAAAACGACAACCAAATGTTATTAAATTAAATTTTATAAGTTGAAATAGTTAATGAGTTTAAATTTTATAAATTTAATAACATTTTCAGAATTTTACTCGGTTATAATTAGAACGGAATCTCTATAAAGCCCATTTAGACATGCACGTTTTAATCCCAACAAATCGACAATCAAATGTTATTAAATCAAATTTTATGATTTTAAATATTTAATTATGGGCTGTTGAACAAAATTATACAGATTAATCTCAAATTTTAAGGTTTTTACTTGGTTTAAATTCAAACGGATTCTTTTCAGAGCACATTTAGACATGCTCGTATTAATCTCATCAAAACGACAACCAAATGTTATTAAATTAAATTTTATGAGTTCAAATAGTTAATTATAGGCTTTTGAACAAAATTATACAATTTAATCTCAAATTTTCAGCTTTTTACTAGGTTAAAATTCGAACGGAATCTCTATAAAGCTGCTTTAGACATGCACGTTTTAATCGCATCTAAATGACAACCAAATTTTATTAAAATCAAATTTTATGATTTCAAATATTTATTTATTCGCTTTTGAACAAAATTATACAGATTAATCTGAAATTTTCAGAATTTTACTCGGTTAAAATTAGAACGGAATCTCTATAAAGCCCATTTAGACATGCACGTTTTAATCCCAACAAAACGACTACCAAATGTTATTAAATAAAATTTTATGAGTTTAAATATTTAATTATGGGCTTTTGAACTAAATTATACAGATTAATCTCAAATTTTAAGGTTTTTACTCGGTTAAAATTCGAACGGATTCTCAATAGAGCATATTTAGACATGCTCGTATTAATCGCATGAAAACGACAACCAAATGTTATTAAATCAAATTTTATGATTTCAAATATTTAATTATTAGCTTTTTTACAAAATTATACAGATTAATCTGAAATTTTTAGAATTTTACTCGGTTAAAATTAGAACGGAATCTCTATAAAGCCCATTTAGACACGCACATTTGAATCGCATCAAAACGAAAACCAAATTTTATTATAATCAAATTTTATGATTTCAAATATTTAATTATTAGCTTTTGAACAAAATTATACAGATTAATCTGAAATTTTCAGAATTTTACTCGGTTAAAATTCGAACGGAATCTCTATAAAGCCCATTTAGACATGCACATTTTAATCGCATCAAAACGACAACCAAATTTTATTAAAATCAAATTTTATGATTTCAAATATTTAGTTTTTAGCTTTTTTACAAAATTATACAGATTAATCAGAAATTTTCAGAATTTTACTCGATTAAAATTAGAACGGAATCTCTATAAAGCCCATTTAGACATGCACGTTTTAATCCCAACAGAACGATAGAAAAATGTTATTTAATCAAATTTTATGAGTTTAAATATTTAATTATGGGGTTTTGAATAAAATTATACAGATTAATCTCAAATTTTAAGGTTTTTACTCTGTTAAAATTCGAACGAAATCTCTATAGAGCACATTTAGGCATGCTCGTATTATTCGCATCAAAACGACAACCAAATGTTATTAAATTAAATTTTATAAGTTGAAATAGTTAATGAGTTTAAATTTTATAAATTTAATAACATTTTCAAAATTTTACTCGGTTATAATTAGAACGGAATCTCTATAAAGCCCATTTAGACATGCACGTTTTAATCCCAACAAATCGACAACCAAATGTTATTAAATCAAAATTTATGATTTTAAATATTTAATTATGGGTTTTTGAACAAAATTATATAGATTAATCTCAAATTTTAAGGTTTTTACTCGGTTAAAATTCGAACGAATTCTCTATAGAGCTGATTTAGACATGCTCGTATTAATCGCATCAAAACGACAACCAAATGTTATTAAATTAAATTTTATGAGTTCAAATAGTTAATTATAGGCTTTTGAACAAAATTATACAATTTAATCTTAAATTTTCAGCTTTTTACTCGTTTAAAATTCGAACGGAATCTCTATAAAGCTGATTTAGACATGCACGTTTTAATCGCATCTAAATGACAACCAAATTTTATTAAAATCAAATTTTATGATTTCAAATATTTAATTATTTGCTTTTGAACAAAATTATACAGATTAATCTGAAATTTTCAGAATTTTACTCGGTTAAAATTAGAACGGAATCTCTATAAAGCCCATTTAGAGATGCACGTTTTAATCCCAACAAAACGACTACCAAATGTTATTAAATAAAATTTTATGAGTTTAAATATTTAATTATGGGCTTTTGAACTAAATTATACAGATTAATCTCAAATTTTAAGGTTTTTACTCGGTTAAAATTCGAACGGATTCTCAATAGAGCATATTTAGACATGCTCGTATTAATCGCATCAAAACGACAACCAAATGTTATTAAATCAAATTTTATGATTTCAAATATTTAATTATTAGCTTTTTTACAAAATTATACAGATTAATCTGAAATTTTTAGAATTTTACTCGGTTAGAAATAGAACGGAAACTCTATAAAGCCCATTGAGACATGCACGTTTTAATTTGAACAAAACGATAACCAAATGTTATTAAATCAAATTTTATGAGTTTAAATATTTAATTATGGGCTTTTAAACAAAATCATACAGATTAATCTCAAATTTTAAGGTTTTTACTCGGTTAAAATTCGAACGGATTCTCTATAGAGCATATTTAGACATGCTCGTATTAATCGTATAAAAACGAAAACCAAATGTTAATAAATTAAATTTTAGAGCATATTTAGACATGATGGTATTCATCGAATCAAAATGACAAACAAATTTTATTAAATTAAATTTTATGAGTTCAAATAGTTAATTATAGGCTTTTGAACAAAATTATACAGATTAATTTCAAATTTTCAGCTTTTTACTCGGTTAAAATTCTATCAGAATCTCTATAAAGCCCATTTAGACATGCACGTTTAAATCGCATCAAAACGACAACCAAATTTTATTAAAATCAAATTTTATGATTTCAAATATTTAATTATTAGCTTTTGAAAAAAAATGTACCGATTAATCTGAAATTTTCAGAATTTTACTCGGTTAAAATTAGAACGGAATCTCTATAAAGCCATTTAGACACGCACATTTTAATCGCATCAAAACGAAAACCAAATTTTATTATAATCAAATTTTATGATTTCAAATATTTAATTATTAGCTTTTGAACAAAATTATACAGATTAATCTGAAATTTTCAGAATTTTACTCGGTTAAAATTCGAACGGAATCTCTATAAAGCCCATTTAGACATGCACATTTTAATCGCATCAAAACGACAACCAAATTTTATTAAAATCAAATTTTATGATTTCAAATATTTAGTTTTTAGCTTTTTTACAAAATTATACAGATTAATCAGAAATTTTCAGAATTTTACTCGATTAAAATTAGAACGGAATCTCTATAAAGCCCATTTAGACATGCACGTTTTAATCCCAACAGAACGATAGAAAAATGTTATTTAATCAAATTTTATGAGTTTAAATATTTAATTATGGGGTTTTGAATAAAATTATACAGATTAATCTCAAATTTTAAGGTTTTTACTCTGTTAAAATTCGAACGAAATCTCTATAGAGCACATTTAGGCATGCTCGTATTATTCGCATCAAAACGACAACCAAATGTTATTAAATTAAATTTTATAAGTTGAAATAGTTAATGAGTTTAAATTTTATAAATTTAATAACATTTTCAAAATTTTACTCGGTTATAATTAGAACGGAATCTCTATAAAGCCCATTTAGACATGCACGTTTTAATCCCAACAAATCGACAACCAAATGTTATTAAATCAAAATTTATGATTTTAAATATTTAATTATGGGCTTTTGAACAAAATTATATAGATTAATCTCAAATTTTAAGGTTTTTACTCGGTTAAAATTCGAACGGATTCTCTATAGAGCACATTTAGAAATGCTTTTATTAATCGCATCAAAACGATAACCAAATATTATTAAATTAACTTTTATGAGTTCAAATAGTTAATTATAGACTTTTGAAGAAAATTATACAGATTAATCTCAAATTTTCAGCTAATTACTAGGTTAAAATTCGAACGGAATCTCTATAAAGCCCATTTAGACATGCATGTTTTAATCGCATCAAAATGACAACCAAATTTTATTAAAATCAAATTTTATGATTTCAAATATTTAATTATTAGCTTTTTTACAAAATTATACAGATTAATCTGAAATTTTCAGAATTTTAGTCGACTAAAATTAGAACAGAATCTCTATAAAGCGCATTTAGACATGCACGTTCTAATCCCAACAAAACGATAATCAAATGTTATTAAATCAAATGTTATGAGTTTAAAAATTTAATTATGGGATTTTGAACAAAATTATAAGATTAACCTCAAATTTTAAGTTTTTTCCTTGGTTAAAATTCGAATGCATTCTCTATAGAGCACATTTAGACATGCTCGTATTAATCGCATCAAAAAGATAACTAAATGTTATTAAATTAAATTTTATGAGTTCAAATAGTTAATTATAGGGTTTTGAACAAAATTATACAGATTAATCTCAAATTTTCAACTTTTTATTCGGTTAAAATTCGAACGGAATCTCTATAAAGCCCATTTAGACATGCACGTTTTAATCGCATCAAAACGACAACCAAATTTTTTTAACATCAAATTTTAGGATTTCAAATGTTTAATTATTAGGTTTTAAACAAAATTATACAGATTAATCTCAAATTTTAAGGTTTTTACTCGGTTAAAATTCGAACAAATTCTCTATATAGCACATTTAGACATGCTCGTATTAATCGTATCAAAACAACAACCAAATGTTATTAAATTAAATTTTATAAGCTCAAATAGTTAAAATAGGCTTTTGAACAAAATTATATAGATTAATCTCAAATTTTTAGCTTTTTACTCGGTTAAAATTCGAACGGAATCTCCATAAAGCACATTTAGACATGCACGTTTTAATAGCATCAAAACGACAACAAAATTTTATTAACATCAAATTTTAGGATTTCAAATGTTTAAATCAAATTTTCAGCTTTTTACTCGTTTAAAATTCGAACGGAATCTCTATAAAGCCCATTTAGACATGCACTTTTTAATCCCAACAAAACGATAGTCAAATGTTTTTAAATCAAATTTTATGAGTTTAAATATTTAATTATGGGCCTTTGACCAAAATTATACAGATTAATCTCAAATTTTAAAGAGCACATTTAGATATGCTCGTATTAATCGCATCAAAACGACAACCAAATGTTATTAAATTAAATTTTATGAGTTCAAATAGTTAATTATAGGCTTTGAACAAAATTATACAGATTAATCTCAAATTTTCAGCTTTTTACTCGGTTAAAATTCGAACGAATCTCTATAAAGCCCATTTCGACATGGACGTTTTAATCGCATCAAAACGACAACCAAATTTTATTAAAATCAAATTTTATGATTTCAAATATTTAATTATTAGCTTTTTTACAAAATTATACAGATTAATCTGAAATTTTCAGAATTTTACTCGATTAAAATTAGAACAGAATCTCTATAAAGCCCATTTAGACATGCCCGTTTTAATCCCAACAAAACGATAGCCAAATGTTATTAAATCAAATTTTATGAGTTTAAATATTTAATTATGGGGTTTTGAATAAAATTATACAGACTAATCTCAAATTTTAAGGTTTTTACTCTGTTAAAATTCGAACGGAATCTCTATAGAGCACATTTAGACATGCTCGTATTATTCGCATCAAAACGACAACCAAATGTTATTAAATTAAATTTTATAAGTTGAAATAGTTAATGAGTTTAAATTTTATAAATTTAATAACATTTTCAGAATTTTACTCGGTTATAATTAGAACGGAATCTCTATAAAGCCCATTTAGACATGCACGTTTTAATCCCAACAAATCGACAATCAAATGTTATTAAATCAAATTTTATGATTTTAAATATTTAATTATGGGCTGTTGAACAAAATTATACAGATTAATCTCAAATTTTAAGGTTTTTACTTGGTTTAAATTCAAACGGATTCTTTTCAGAGCACATTTAGACATGCTCGTATTAATCTCATCAAAACGACAACCAAATGTTATTAAATTAAATTTTATGAGTTCAAATAGTTAATTATAGGCTTTTGAACAAAATTATACAATTTAATCTCAAATTTTCAGCTTTTTACTAGGTTAAAATTCGAACGGAATCTCTATAAAGCTGCTTTAGACATGCACGTTTTAATCGCATCTAAATGACAACCAAATTTTATTAAAATCAAATTTTATGATTTCAAATATTTATTTATTCGCTTTTGAACAAAATTATACAGATTAATCTGAAATTTTCAGAATTTTACTCGGTTAAAATTAGAACGGAATCTCTATAAAGCCCATTTAGACATGCACGTTTTAATCCCAACAAAACGACTACCAAATGTTATTAAATAAAATTTTATGAGTTTAAATATTTAATTATGGGCTTTTGAACTAAATTATACAGATTAATCTCAAATTTTAAGGTTTTTACTCGGTTAAAATTCGAACGGATTCTCAATAGAGCATATTTAGACATGCTCGTATTAATCGCATGAAAACGACAACCAAATGTTATTAAATCAAATTTTATGATTTCAAATATTTAATTATTAGCTTTTTTACAAAATTATACAGATTAATCTGAAATTTTTAGAATTTTACTCGGTTAAAATTAGAACGGAATCTCTATAAAGCCCATTTAGACACGCACATTTGAATCGCATCAAAACGAAAACCAAATTTTATTATAATCAAATTTTATGATTTCAAATATTTAATTATTAGCTTTTGAACAAAATTATACAGATTAATCTGAAATTTTCAGAATTTTACTCGGTTAAAATTCGAACGGAATCTCTATAAAGCCCATTTAGACATGCACATTTTAATCGCATCAAAACGACAACCAAATTTTATTAAAATCAAATTTTATGATTTCAAATATTTAGTTTTTAGCTTTTTTACAAAATTATACAGATTAATCAGAAATTTTCAGAATTTTACTCGATTAAAATTAGAACGGAATCTCTATAAAGCCCATTTAGACATGCACGTTTTAATCCCAACAGAACGATAGAAAAATGTTATTTAATCAAATTTTATGAGTTTAAATATTTAATTATGGGGTTTTGAATAAAATTATACAGATTAATCTCAAATTTTAAGGTTTTTACTCTGTTAAAATTCGAACGAAATCTCTATAGAGCACATTTAGGCATGCTCGTATTATTCGCATCAAAACGACAACCAAATGTTATTAAATTAAATTTTATAAGTTGAAATAGTTAATGAGTTTAAATTTTATAAATTTAATAACATTTTCAAAATTTTACTCGGTTATAATTAGAACGGAATCTCTATAAAGCCCATTTAGACATGCACGTTTTAATCCCAACAAATCGACAACCAAATGTTATTAAATCAAAATTTATGATTTTAAATATTTAATTATGGGCTTTTGAACAAAATTATATAGATTAATCTCAAATTTTAAGGTTTTTACTCGGTTAAAATTCGAACGAATTCTCTATAGAGCTGATTTAGACATGCTCGTATTAATCGCATCAAAACGACAACCAAATGTTATTAAATTAAATTTTATGAGTTCAAATAGTTAATTATAGGCTTTTGAACAAAATTATACAATTTAATCTTAAATTTTCAGCTTTTTACTCGTTTAAAATTCGAACGGAATCTCTATAAAGCTGATTTAGACATGCACGTTTTAATCGCATCTAAATGACAACCAAATTTTATTAAAATCAAATTTTATGATTTCAAATATTTAATTATTTGCTTTTGAACAAAATTATACAGATTAATCTGAAATTTTCAGAATTTTACTCGGTTAAAATTAGAACGGAATCTCTATAAAGCCCATTTAGAGATGCACGTTTTAATCCCAACAAAACGACTACCAAATGTTATTAAATAAAATTTTATGAGTTTAAATATTTAATTATGGGCTTTTGAACTAAATTATACAGATTAATCTCAAATTTTAAGGTTTTTACTCGGTTAAAATTCGAACGGATTCTCAATAGAGCATATTTAGACATGCTCGTATTAATCGCATCAAAACGACAACCAAATGTTATTAAATCAAATTTTATGATTTCAAATATTTAATTATTAGCTTTTTTACAAAATTATACAGATTAATCTGAAATTTTTAGAATTTTACTCGGTTAGAAATAGAACGGAAACTCTATAAAGCCCATTGAGACATGCACGTTTTAATTTGAACAAAACGATAACCAAATGTTATTAAATCAAATTTTATGAGTTTAAATATTTAATTATGGGCTTTTAAACAAAATCATACAGATTAATCTCAAATTTTAAGGTTTTTACTCGGTTAAAATTCGAACGGATTCTCTATAGAGCATATTTAGACATGCTCGTATTAATCGTATAAAAACGAAAACCAAATGTTAATAAATTAAATTTTAGAGCATATTTAGACATGATGGTATTCATCGAATCAAAATGACAAACAAATTTTATTAAATTAAATTTTATGAGTTCAAATAGTTAATTATAGGCTTTTGAACAAAATTATACAGATTAATTTCAAATTTTCAGCTTTTTACTCGGTTAAAATTCTATCAGAATCTCTATAAAGCCCATTTAGACATGCACGTTTAAATCGCATCAAAACGACAACCAAATTTTATTAAAATCAAATTTTATGATTTCAAATATTTAATTATTAGCTTTTGAAAAAAAATGTACCGATTAATCTGAAATTTTCAGAATTTTACTCGGTTAAAATTAGAACGGAATCTCTATAAAGCCATTTAGACATGCACGTTTTAATCCCAACAAAACGACAACCAAATGTTATTAAATCAAATTTTATGAGTTTAAATATTTAATTTTGGGTTTTTGAACAAAATTATACAAATTAATCACAAATTTTAAGGTTTTTACTCGGTTAAAATTCGAACGGATTCTCTATAGAGCACATTTAGACATGCTCGTATTAATCGCATCAAAACGAAAACCAAATGTTATTAAATTAAATTTTAAGAGTTCAAATAGTTAATTATAGGCTTTTGAACAAAATTATACATATTAATCTCAAATTTTCAGCTTTTTACTCGGTTAAAATTCGAACGGAATCTCAATAAAGCCCATTTAAACATGCACGTTTTAATCGCATGAAAACGACAACCAAATTTTATTAAAATCAAATTTTATGATTTCAAATATTTAATTATTAGCTTTTGAACAAAATTATACAGATTAATATAAAAAATTTTAAGAATTTTACTCGGTTATAATTAGAACGGAATCTCTATAAAGCCCATTTAGACATGCACATTTTAATTCGAACAAAACGAAAACCAAATGTTATTAAATCAAATTTTATGAGTTTAAATATTTAATTATGGGCTTTTGAGCAAAATTATAAAGATTAATGTCAAATTTTAAGGTTTTTACTCGGTTAAAATTCAAACGGATTCTCTATAGAGCATATTTAGACATGCTCGTATTAATCGCATGAAAACGAAAACCAAATGTTATTAAATTAAATTTTTTAAGTTCAAATAGTTAATTATAGGCTTTTGAACAAAATTATACAGATTAATTTCAAATTTTCAGCTTTTTACTCGGTTAAAATTCTAACAGAATCTCTATAAAGCCCATTTAGACGTGCACGTTTTAATCGCATTAAAACGACAACCAAATTTTATTAAAAATCAAAATTTATAATTTCAAATATTTAATTATTAGCTTTTGAACAAAATTATACCGATTAATCTGAAATTTTCAGAATTTTACTCGGTTAAATTTCGAACAGAATCTCTATAAAGCCCATTTAGACATGGACGATTTAATCCCAACAAAACGACAACCAAATGTTATTAAATCAAATTTTATGAGTTTAAATATTTAATTATGGGCTTTTGAACAAAATAATAAATCCAATTTAGACATGCACTTTTTAATCGCATCAAAACGACAACCAATTTTATTAAAATCAAATTTTATGATTTCAAATAATTAATTATTAGCTTTTGAACAAAATTATACAGATTAATCTGAAATTTTTAGAATTTTACTCGGTTAGAAATAGAACGGAAACTCTATAAAGCCCATTGAGACATGCACGTTTTAATTTGAACAAAACGATAACCAAATGTTATTAAATCAAATTTTATAAGTTTAAACATTTAATTATGGGCTTTTGAACAAAATCATACAGATTAATCTCAAATTTTAAGGTTTTTACTCGATTAAAATTCGAACGGATTCTTTATAGAGGACATTTAGACATGCTCGTATTAATCGCATCAAAACGACAACCAGATTTTATTAACTTAAATTTTATGAGTTGAAATAGTTAATTATAGGCTTTTGAACAAAATTATACAAATTAATCTCAAATTTTCAGCTTTTTACTCGGTTAAATTTCAAACGGAATCTCTTTAAAGCCCATTTAGACATGCACGTTTTAATCGCATCAAAACGACAACCAAATTTTATTAAAATCAAATTTTATGATTTCAAATATTTAATTATTAGCTTTTGAAAAAAAATGTACCGATTAATCTGAAATTTTCAGAATTTTACTCGGTTAAAATTAGAACGGAATCTCTATAAAGCCATTTAGACATGAACGTTTTAATCCCAACAAAACGACAACCAAATGTTATTAAATCAAATTTTATGAGTTTAAATATTTAATTTTGGGCTTTTGAACAAAATTATACAGATTAATCACAAATTTTAAGGTTTTTACTCGGTTAAAATTCGAACGGATTCTCTATAGAGCATATTTAGACATGCTCGTATTAATCGCATCAAAACGAAAACCAAATGTTATTAAATTAAATTTTAAGAGTTCAAATAGTTAATTATAGGCTTTTGAACAAAATTATACATATTAATCTCAAATTTTCAGCTTTTTACTCGGTTAAAATTCGAACGGAATCTCTATAAAGCCCATTTAGACATGCACGTTTTAATCGCATGAAAACGACAACCAAATTTTATTAAAATCAAATTTTATGATTTCAAATATTTAATTATTAGCTTTTGAACAAAATTATACAGATTAATATAAAAAATTTTAAGAATTTTACTCGGTTATAATTAGAACGAAATCTCTATAAAGCCCATTTAGACATGCACATTTTAATTCGAACAAAACGAAAACCAAATGTTATTAAATCAAATTTTATGAGTTTAAATATTTAATTATGGGCTTTTGAACAAAATTATACAGATTAATCTCAAATTTTAAGGTTTTTACTCGGTTAAAATTCAAACGGATTCTCTATAGAGCATATTTAGACATGCTCGTATTAATCGCATCAAAACGAAAACCAAATGTTATTAAATTAAATTTTTTAAGTTCAAATAGTTAATTATAGGCTTTTGAACAAAATTATACAGATTAATTTCAAATTTTCAGCTTTTTACTCGGTTAAAATTCTAACAGAATCTCTATAAAGCCCATTTAGACGTGCACGTTTTAATCGCATTAAAACGACAACCAAATTTTATTAAAAATCAAAATTTATAATTTCAAATATTTAATTATTAGCTTTTGAACAAAATTATACCGATTAATCTGAAATTTTCAGAATTTTACTCGGTTAAATTTCGAACAGAATCTCTATAAAGCCCATTTAGACATGGACGATTTAATCCCAACAAAACGACAACCAAATGTTATTAAATCAAATTTTATGAGTTTAAATATTTAATTATGGGCTTTTGAACAAAATAATAAATCCAATTTAGACATGCACGTTTTAATCGCATCAAAACGACAACCAAATTTCATTAAAATCAAATTTTATGATTTCAAATATTTAATTATTAGCTTTTGAAAAAAATTATACCGATGAATCTGAAATTTTCAGAATTTTACTTGGTTATAATTAGAACGCAATCTCTATAAAGCCCATTTAGACATGCACGTTTTAATCCCAACAAAACGACAACCAAATGTTATTAAATCAATTTCATGAGTTTAAATATTTAATTATGGGATTTTGAACAAAATTATACATATTAATATCAATTTTTAAGGTTTTTACTCGGTTAAAATTCGAACGGATTCTCTATAGAGCACATTTAGACATGGTCGTATTAATCGCATCAAAACGACAACCAAATGTTATTAAATTAAATTTTATGAGTTCAAATAGTTAATTATAGGCTTCTAAACAAAATTATACAGATTAATCTCAAATTTTCAGCTTTTTACTCGGTTAAAATTCGAACGGAATCTCTATAAAGCCCATTTAAACATGTCCATTTTAATCGCATCAAAACGACAACCAAATTTTATTAAAATCAAATTTTATGATTTCAAATAATTAATTATTTGCTTTTTTTACAAAACTATATAGAATAATCTGAAATTTTCAGAATTTTACTCGGTTAAAATTAGAACGGAATCTCTATAAAACCTATTTAGATTAAAATGTTATTAAATTAAATTTTATGAGTTTATGTATTTAATTATTTGATTTCGAACCAAATTATATAGATTAATCTCAAACTTTAAGGTTTTTACTCGGTTAAAATTCAAACAAATTCTTTATAGAGCACATTTAGACAAGCTCGTATTAATCGCATCAAAACGAAAACTAAATTTTATTAACTTAAATTTTATGAGTTCAAATAGTTAATTATAGGCTTTTGAACAAAATTATACAGATTAATCTGAAATTTTCGGAATTTTACTCGGTTAAAATTAGAACGGAATCTCTATAAAGCCCATTTAAACATGCACGTTTTAATCCCAACAAAATGACAACCAAATGTTATCAAATCAAATTTTATGATTTCAAATATTTAATTATTAGCTTTTTTACAAAATTATACAGATTAATCTGAAATTTTTAGAATTTTACTCGGTTAAAATTAGAACGGAATCTCTATAAATCCCATTTAGACATACACGTTTTAATACAAAAAACGACAACCAAATGTTATTAAATCAAATTTTATGAGCTTAAATATTTAATTATAGGGTGTTGAACAAAATTATACAGAATAATCTCAAATTTTAAGGTTTTTACTCGGTTAAAATTCGAACGAAATCTTTATAGAGGACATTTAGACATGCTCGTATTAATCGCATCAAAACGACAACCAAATTTTATTAACGTAAATTTTATGAGTTGAAATAGTTTAATTATAGGCTTTTGAACAAAATTATACAGATTAATCTCAAATTTTTAGCTTTTTACTCGGTTAAAATTCAAACAGAATCTCTTTAAAGCCCATTTAGACATGCACGTTTTAATCGCATCAAAACGACAACCAAATTTTATTAAAATCAAATTTTATGATTTCAAATATTTAATTATTAGCTTTTGAACAAAATTATACAGATTAATCTGAAATTTTAGAATTTTACTCGGTTATAATTAGAACGCAATCTCTATAAAGCCCATTTAGACATGCACGTTTTTATCCCAACAAAACGACAACCAAATGTTATTAAATCAATTTCATGAGTTTAAATATTTAATTATGGGATTTTGAAAAAAATTATACATATTAATATCAAATTTTAAGGTTTTTACTCGGTTAAAATTCGAACGGAATCTCTATAAAGCCCATTTACACATGCATGTTTTAAGCCCATTTAGATATGCACGTTTTAATCCAAAAAAACGACAACCAAATGTTTTTAAATCAAATTTTATGAGCTTAAATATTTAATTATAGGGTGTTGAACAAAATTATACAGAATAATCTCAAATTATAAGGTTTTTACTCGGTTAAAATTCAAACGGATTCTCTATAGAGCACATTTAGACATAGTCGTATTAATCGCATCAAAACGACAACCAAATGTTATTAAATTAAATTTTATGAGTTCAAATAGTTAATTATAGGCTTCTAAACAAAATTATACAGATTAATCTCAAATTTTCAGCTTTTTACTCGGTTAAAATTCGAACGGAATCTCTATAAAGCCCATTTAGACATGTTCATTTTAATCGCATCAAAACGACAACCAAATTTTATTAAAATCAAATTTTATGATTTCAAATAATTAATTATTAGCTTATTTTACAAAACTATATAGAATAATCTGAGATTTTCAGAATTTTACTCGGTTAAAATTAGAACGGAATCTCTATAAAACTTATTTAGACATGCACGTTTTAATCCCAATAAAACGACAATAAAATATTATTAAATTAAATTTTATGAGTTTATTTATTTAATTATTGGATTTCGAACCAAATTATACAGATTAATCTCAAACTTTAAGGTTTTTACTTGGTTAACATTCAAACAGATTCTCTATAGAGCACATTTAAACATGCTCGTATTAATCGCATCAAAACGACAACCAAATTTTATTAACTTAAATTTTATGAGTTCAAATAGTTAATTATAGGCTTTTGAACAAAATTGTACAGATTAATCTGAAATTTTCAGAATTTTACTCGATTAAAATTAGAACGGAATCTCTATAAAGCCCATTTACACATGCATGTTTTAAGCCCATTTAGATATGCACGTTTTAATCCAAAAAAACGACAACCAAATGTTTTTAAATCAAATTTTATGAGCTTAAATATTTAATTATAGGGTGTTGAACAAAATTATACAGAATAATCTCAAATTTTAAGGTTTTTACTCGGTTAAAATTCAAACGGATTCTCTATAGAGCATATTTAGACATGCTCGTATTAATCGCATCAAAACGACAACCAAATGTTGTTAAATCAAATTTTATGAGTTCAAATAGTTAATTATAGGCTTTTGAATAATATTTAATTATGGGCTTTTGAACAAAGTTATAGAGATTAATCTCAAATTTTAAGGTTTTTACTCGGTTAAAATTCAAACGGATTCTTTATAGAGCACATTTAGACATGCTCGTATTAATCGCATCAAAACGACAACCAAATATTATTAAATTAAATTTTATGAGTTTAAATATTTAATTATAGGCTTTTGAACAAAATTATACAGATTAATCTCAAATTTTCAGCTTTTTACTCGGTTAAAATTCAACGAATCTCTATAAAGCCCATTTAGACATGCACGTTTTAATCGCATCAAAACGATAAATAAATTTTATTAAAATCAAATTTTATGATTTAAAATATTTAATTAATTATCTTTTGAATAAAATTATACAGATTAATCTGAAATTTTCAGAATTTTACTTGGTTAAAATTAGAACGGAATCTCTATAAAGCCCATTTAGACATGCACGTTTTAATCCCAACAAAACGACAACCAAATGTTATTAAATAAAATTTTATGAGTTTAAAAATTTAATAATGGGCTTTTGAACAAAATTGTGGAGATTAATCTCCAATTTTAATGTTTTTACTCGGTTAAAATTCGAACGGATTCCCTATAGAGCACATTTAGACATGCTCGTATTAATCGCATCATAATGATAACCAAATGTTATTAAATTAAATTTTATGAGTTCAAATAGTTAATTATAGGCTTTTTAACAAAATTATACACATTAATCTCAAATTTTTAGCTTTTTACTCGGTTAAAATTCGAATGAAATCTCTATAAAGCCCATTTAGACATGCACATTTTAATCGCATCAAAATGACCAAATTTTATTTAAATTAGATTTTATGATTTCAAATATTTAATTATTAGCTTTTAAACAAAATTATACAGATTAATCTGAAATTTTCAGAATTTTACTCGGTTAAAATTAGAACAGTATCTCTATAAAGCCCATTTAGACATGCACGTTTTAATCCCAACAAAACGACAACCAAATGTTATTAAATCAAATTTTATGAGTTTAAATATTTAATATGGTCTTTTGAACAAAATTATACAGATTAATCTCTAATTTTAAGGGTTTTACTCGGTTAAAATTCGAACGGATTCTCTATAGAGCACATTTAGACATGCTCGTATTAATCACATCAAAACGATAACCAAATTTTATTAACTTAAATTTTATGAGTTCAAATAGTTAATTATAGGCTATTGAACAAAATTATACAGATTAATCTCAAATTTTCAGCTTTTTACTCGTATAAAATTCGAACGAATCTCTATAAAGCCAATTTAGACATGCACGTTTAGTAACCTCTAAGTAAAGAAAAAGGAATGAAAGTAAAGGTTGTGGGGTTTCAAACCCACAACCCTCAGCCTGTTTAACCCATGACCCAACCATCTAAGCTAGTTAGCTCTTGGTAGATAATATACTTCGTCTAGCTTTTAACCTGTTCATGTTCTAGTTAAATAAAATATTAATTAGATTCGAAATTTATCTAAGATAATATCCCTCATCTAGCTTTTAACCTGTTCATGTTCTAGTTAGCTTTTGGAACCCTTTTAGATCAAAAAAATACCTTATCTGTTCGAAATAAACCCTCTCCCTCACCAAACTCTCCGGCCACCGCCCTGCTCGCCCACCGCTGCGCCGTGCCGAGCACCGCCACCACCGGAGTGCTCGCCGTTGCACCCTGAGCCGAACCCCTCACCCAACGCATGCGTTCACCGTCGTCTCCACCGCGAATCGAAGCTGGAAGCTTCGTCGTGGGTTTAGGGTTAAACCCTTCGCATTTTGCTTGTTTCTGGTCACCGTCGATGTTCCTCCGACGCGTCGACTGCCTCACCGTGACCAGCATGGGAAGGCGACCAAAACCCCTCCTAGATCGCCTCCCTCCGATGCCGTTCAAGCCACCGTCGGAGACTTTTCCCGATTCAACAATCCGGTAAGTTTCGAACCGTTTTAGTGGGTTTAACGACTTGTTGTGGTTAAAAATCAGTGTTTGGAGGTATCTGAGGCCATATCTGGGCGTTTTAGGTCGCACGTGGGCTCCACTCGCCGTCGTTGGCGATTTCCGGCCGCTGTGGACTGCTGCTGGGAGCCAGCCGGTCTGAACCAGTCAAACCAAACCGGTCCAACCTGAATCGAACCAGTCCAACCCGACCCGTTAACCCAACCCGACCCATTGACCAGGCCCGACCCATTAACCAGACCCGACCCGTTGACCGACCTATTGACAAACTCGTTGACCAACCCATTGACCAGTAACGTCAGTGTTGACTGCTGACGTCAGCATTGACTGCTGACGTGGCAGTTGGCTACTGACATGGCAGCTGACGTCAGCATTGACTGCTGAAGTGGCAGTTGACATTAGTGTTGACTTTGCTGACGTCAGCGTTGACTTTGACCAAAAAGTCAAAATTTTCAAAAATCACTGTTTTATATTTTTCGACGTCCTAAGTCTATCAGTGAAGTCCATTTTTCGAAATTCAATCCCGAAAGCCTCTAAATTGTACTTTAAAGTCTTGAGTCAAACTTTTCTTCTAAGTTAAATTAAGTTCAGAGTTTTAGTCTGGGTCTAATATCGATACCTGTTTACTTGTAGGATCTCATAGTCCTCCTGATCGAGTACTAACCCAACCGGGTTCCTCCCGATTCGACCCGAATCATGATCCGATCGTGACTCGTATGTATTCTCATCTCTAGTGAATAAATCCAGTATCTAGATTCCTATATTGATATAAAATTTGATCGTGTACCTATAGGATCTAGTACTACTGCAGAGCGAGGCTCAGCCGCCCAATAGACCACCTGTGTGCTTCTAGTCTTTTGAGGTGTGTTCCCTTACGTGCTATATGTTGTATGTTATTGCTTTCGCGTTTTTACAAACCAAGCATGTGTACATGACTATTTCCGGATTTTACCTAGACACATATGTTGAACTTGATCATATTCTGTTTTGCTGTATGCCTGATATATTTTACATGACATGTACCAATTTAGCATTACATGATATCTGGATAATTACTATCACTACCATCATTAAACCTGTTATTACTACATGCTTGTCGCTTTAGGTTTGGGGATGATGTGTAGTGCATGTTATTCGGTTTAGCCTTAATCCAGTTGATAATTCTGTCCTGTTTACGGTTCCTAGCTACGGTTAGGGTAATTTCGTCCTGATATCGGTTCCCGTGCTACAGCCGAGGTAATTCCGCCTGTTACCTAAGGTGATTCCTTAGGTCGGTACCTTTGCCCCATCGGGCTTAGGTTAATGCTTGTATTAGTTATTGTTCTGGGGAACCGTATCCTGGAGATCGGTTGGGGGGGATAGTATATCATGCCATGCATTTCATGCATTGTTTTCTGATATCATTATATATTTGTTGTACCTGTGATTTTTTATGCACTGTTAGAACATACTGGGCTCCATAGCTCATACCTGTTTTCTTCCCCCTTTCAGATAACCTTAGATAGGCATCCCGGATTTGGCACTCGGAGGATCTACACCTTTCAGATTATCTTTTTGATGTAATGCTTATATCTTCTGAGTTTTTAGATATGGTGACATGTGCCTTTATTTTGCTACTGTTATGCCTATATTTTGTTACTGAATGGTTTTAACTCATTATGTTTTATTACTGTGATATGGATTGTTTTATGAGTAATGTTTTAAATGCATGTTACTTTTGGAGATTAACGGTTTATTATGATCATATGGATTATGATCGAATTTATGATTTGATAGAACTGTCATTCTTACAGGTTATCTTGAGTTTGGGTTGAATCTTGTATTTGCTTTATATATTCCTTTTGAAAAAAAATGTAACTACTTTAGGTCGGGCTTTCTGCATAAGCCGGTTTAGGGGGTTACATTTAGTTGGTATCAAAGCTTTTGGTTTTAAGATTCCCGGACTGTGATGTGTCCTAAATAAAACGTTTTCTGTTAAACCGTTTTTAATTTAATATCTGAAAGGCCATATCACCTATATCTTTTTGTATTGTGTATGATTCTCCAATGCCAATTCTAATCCCATAAACTCTATTCTTGTAGATTACCTGAGACTCATGATTGTCCGTTGGGCTCGCCGGACCACCCGAGGGCGTGGTCGTGCGACTAGCTTCGTCGATCCTGTAGAGGAGCCTATCAGTGGCCCTCCGCCTATTATTCCTATAGACCCTCCCATTCCTGCTAGTACCACTGTACCGCCTGACCCACATCCTCCTACGGGCATAGGTATGTCTATCCCGGTCAGAGAGGCACCAATACCGAGCACCGAACCTGCTACTACAGTGACAGTGAGACCCTTAGTAGACAGTTCCTTTAGCTGATACAGGAAGCTTTCAGAGCTTCAGGTGCTATACCAGATACTCCTATCTCTCAGATCCTAATCGCCAATGGAGTGAAGACTTTTTCTGGATCCCTGACAGGTGCACCTTCTGAGGCTGAGTCATGGTTGTATGATACTGAGAGACGTATGGATCAACTGGGTTTGGATACAGCTAAGAGATATTTGGGAGCTGTGTCTATGCTCGATGGTAGTGCCCACGTTTGGTGGGAGTCTGTGGTGAGTAGTGTACCCCTGATATGTTGACTTGGTCTTCTTCAAGGAGCGGTTCAGGAACCGTTTCCTTGGTGAGCGTGATCTGAGAGAGAGGCGTGAGGACTTCAAGGACTTGATTCAGGGTACCATAACAGTGGCCGAGTATGAGTTACAGTTTCTGGATCTGATAAGGTATGGTGCTGGGTTAGTGGCTATAGAGAAGAATAGGTGCGACAAGTTTCTCGAGGGTCTTCGTATTGGTATCAGAGACAGAGTAGCCATGCACCATGATACAGTATTTGAGGATCTTGTGAAACGTGCAAAGACAGCTGAGGACTTGGAGAAGCTTTCTGATAGTCAAATTATCAGGGATCAGGATCGGGATAGGGGCAGAGATAAGGATCGCAGGAAGGACCGTAACTGATCTGGGGGACACGGCCATGGTGAGTCCTATAGTCGCCCTGATAAGAGGTCTCGATCTGCACCGAGTTAGAGAGGTGGTTCTTACCATCGGCCTACGGCACCTCAGGACTCTGTCGTCAGTCGAGGTGGTTCTTCTGGGTTTCCGACTGTATCAGCATGTGACTTTTGTGACAACCTGCATAAGGGCAAGTGTAGGAAGAAGATTGGAGCATGTTTTCGATGTAGTTCTTCCAAGCACTTTCTGAGAGACTGCTCACATCCACCTTCTGCTGGTCAACCATCGACCCATCCCCCTGTGCACACTCAGACTCCTTCCCGATCTCAGACATCTGTTCAGACACTTGCTACGGGGCATTTTCAGAGTAGAGCTTCTAGGTCTGTTGCTAGATCCGATACCCGGGGCCGAGGCCATCAGAGTGTTGGACCACCTATTTCTGAGGCTCGTCAGCCAGCGCTAGTTTATGCTACCAGATATCGTGATGACCGAGATGAGCCAAATGTTATCGCAGGTACCTTTACCAACCTTTTTGTCCCGTACTTTGTCTTGCTTGACAATGGTTCCACCCACTCCTATATATCCAAGTCAGTATCTGGTGATCTTTCGATCTCTGTTGAGGACACCGAGAGTGTTGTTACCGTTATGAGCCCCGTGGGACAATCCTTATCTGTGAATAAGGTGTTTCGGAGATGTCCCCTCGTTGTGGAAGAGGAAGTGTTTCTTGTGGATCTTATGGAACTTCCTTTACAGGAGTTCGATCTCATCCTGGGGATGGATTGGTTATCTGAGCATCGTGTTAGTCTAGACTACGAGGCCAAAAGGGCCACGTTAAGGACTTAGGATGGACGATCCGTAGTTTTGGTTGGTGAATGTCAAGGCTATCTGACCAATGTTGTATCAGTTTTGACTGCTGACAGGATGATCCGTAAGGGATACGAGACCTTTATTACCTATTTCCTTAACACAAAGGGGTCTCTATCTAAGATCGAGGAGATTCGCACTGTTAGCGAGTTTCTTGAGGTTTTCCCTGAGGAGCTATCGGGTCTCCCTCCAGACAGGGAGGTTGAGTTCGGGATTGAGACTTATCCCGGATCAGCACCAGTTTCTATGGCCCCGTATCGTATGGCTACGAAAGAGTTGAAGAAGTTGAAAGTTCTGTTATAGGAACTGCTTGACCGAGGGTTCATCCGACCTAGCTCTTCACCCTGGGGAGCTCCAGTACTCTTTGTTAAAAAGAAGGATGGTTCCCTTTGGTTGTGCATCGACTACCGAAAGTTGAATAAGCTAACGGTGAAAAACAAGTACCCTTTACCCAGGATTGATGACTTGTTTGACCAGTTTCGGGGAGCTACAGTCTTCTCGAAGATTGATCTTCGATCTGGGTACTATCAGTTAAAGGTTAAGGGCTCGGATATTGCTAAGACTACTATCCGCACCAGGTATGGGCATTACGAGTTTTTAGTGATGCCTTTCAGGTTGACTAATGCTCCTGCTGCCTTCATGGACCTGATGAACCGTGTCTTCCGACCCTATCTGGACCATCTTGTTGTAGTGTTCATTGATGATATCCTGGTTTACTCTCGCTCTGAGGACGAGCATGTTGGGCATCTGAGAGTAGTGCTGCAGACTCTTAGAGAGCATCGGTTATATGACAAACTAAGTAAGTGTGAGTTTTGGCTTAGTGAGGTGGCTTTTCTAGGACATGTTGTTTCAGCTAAGGGTATCCAAGTGGATCCGAGTAAAATTGATGCAATCACCAGTTGGAAGCCTACTAGAAACGTGTCTGAGATCCGTAGTTTTCTGGGCTTAGCTAGGTATTACCGACGCTTTATCGAGGGTTTTTCCATCATCGTTGCCCCTTTGACAAAGCTTCTGAGGAAAGATGTTCCTTTTGTGTGGTCTAAGGCCCAGCAATCTAGTTTTGACCAGTTGAAATCAGCTTTGGCCCAAGCTCCAGTTTTAGCACAACCTGAGTCAGGAAAGGACTTTACAGTTTACAGTGATGCCTCGCATTCTGGACTTGGATGTGTTTTGATACAGGATGGCAAGGTGATCACTTATGCATCACGCTAGTTGAGACCACATGAGTGTAACTATCCCACCCATGATCTTGAGCTTGCTGTAGTGGTTTTTGCTTTGAAAATCTGGAGACACTATCTCCACGGAGAGAAGTGTTATATCTTTACCGATCATAAGAGCCTGAAGTACCTCCTTAATCAAAAGGAGCTTAATCTGAGACAGTATCGTTGGTTGGAGCTTCTTAAGGATTATGACTGCGAGATTGAGTATCATCCGGGAAAAGCTAATGTTATGGCTGATACTTTAAGTCGTAAGACCATATCAGACCTGAGATCCCTGTTTGCCAGGATGAGTGTATATGATGATGGTAGCTTACTACTGAGTTACAAGTCAAACCGACCTCGGTCGAGCAGATCAAGGACAAGCAACGGTTAGATAACTCCTTACTTTCTGTTATGCAGCAAATTGAGCAAGGATCCACCTCTGTCTATTCTTTTGACCAGGATGGATTCCTTTGTTTTAACGGTCGATACTATGTACCCAACGATACTGAGTTGAGACAGACCATTCTTAGAGAGGCTCATAGTAGTCCTTATGCTATACACCCCGGAGGAGATAAGATGTATCAGAACCTGAAACAGAGATACCGTTGGGCAGGTATGAAAAAAAATATCTCAGACTATGTATCCAGATGCTTGACATGTCAGCAGGTGAAAGCGGAACATCAGCATCCTTCTGGTCTCTAGCAACCTATCAAGATTCCAGAATGGAAATGGGAGCGAATCACGATGGACTTTGTTACTGGTTTTCCTCTGACCCCGTCTAAGAAAGATTCTGTCTGGGTTGTTGTTGATAGACTTACAAAGTTGGCTCACTTTATTCCTGTCCGGGTCACTTATTCTCTGGAAAAGCTGGCTAGAATGTATATTTTTGAGATTGTCAGATTGCATGGGGTGCCCCTGTCTATCATCTCTGACCGAGATCCGAGGTTTACTTCCCCTTTCTGGACAACTCTACAGTCTGCTTTGGGTACCCGTCTGAATTTCAGTACATCTTTTCATCCTTAGACAAATGGTCAGTCTGAGAGAGTAATACAGATCCTGGAGGATATGTTACGGGGTTGTGTCTTAGACTTCCGAGGCAGTTGGGAAGATTTCTTACCTTTGGCAGAATTTGCTTATAATAACAGTTATCAGCCCAGCATCCGTATGGCACCTTACGAGGCTTTGTATGGTCGTAAGTGTCGTACCCCTATCTATTGGACAGAGTTATATGATCGGAAGACTTTGGGTCCCGAGTTAATTCAGGAAACTGAGGAGACTGTCAGATTGATCCGAGATCGCTTGAAGGAAGCTTTTGATAGACAGAAATCGTATGCTGATCGGAGGAGGAAGGATATCGAGTTTGAGGTTGGTGATCAGATTTTCTTGAAGGTCTCTCCATGGAAGAATATTTTGAGATTTGGGCGTAAGGGCAAGTTGAGCCCGAGATAAATTGGACCATACCGTATTTTGAATAGAATCAGACCTGTTGTCGAACCCCTTAACCGGTCAATCCGAGTCAAATCAGCCTTGAACCGGTCCAACCAAACCGGTCCAACCTGAACTAAACCGGTCCAACCCGAACCGAACCGGTCCAACCCGAACCAAAACCGAATTGTTGACTCGACCTGACTCGTTGACCGACCCGTTGACCAGGCTCGACCCGTTGACCGACCCGTTGATCGACCAGTTGACTAGTGACGCCAGTGTTGACTGCTGACGTGGCTGCTGACGTCAGCGTTGACTGCTAACGTGGCAGCTGACGTCAGCGTTGACTGCTGACGTGGTAGTTGACTGCTTACGTGGCAGCTGACGTCAGCGTTGATTGCTGACGTCAGCGTTGACTTTGACCAAAAAGTCAAAATTTTCAAAAAACCCTATTTTATGTTTTTTGACGTCTTAAGTCTATCCGTGAAGTCCGTTTTTCGAAATTCAATCCCGAAAGCCTCCAACTTGGACTTTAAAGTCTTGAGTCAAACTTTTCTTCTAAGTTAAGTTAAGTTCAGAGTTTTAGTCTGGGTCTAATCTCGATACCTGTTTACTTGTAGGATCTCATAGTCCTCCCGATCGAGTACCGAACCAGCCCGATTCCTCCCGATTCGACCCGACTCGTGATCCGATCTTGATTCGTATGTATTCTCATCTCTAGTGAATAAATCCAGTATCTAGATTCCTGTATTGATATAAAATTTGATCGTGTACCTATAGGGTCTAGTACTGCCGCAGAGTGAGGCCCAGCCGCCTAGTAGACCACCTGTATGCTTCTATTCTTTTGAGGTGTGTTCCCTTACGTGCTATATGTTGTATGTTATTGCTTTCCTGTTTTTAAAAACCAAGCATGTGCACATGACTATTTCCGGATTTCACCTAGACACATATGTTGAACTTGATCATATTCTATTTTGCTGTATGCCTGATATATTTTACATGACATGTCCCGATTTAGAATTACATGATATTTGGATAATTACTGTCACTGCCATCATTAAACCTGTTATTACTGCATGCCTGTCACTTTAGGTTTGGGGATGATGTGTAGCGCCTGTTATTCAGTTCAGCCTTGATCCAGCTGGTAATTCTGCCCTGTTTACGGTTCCTAGCTACGATTAGGGTAATTCCGTCCTGATATCGGTTCCCATGCTACAACCGGGGTAATTCTGCCTGTTACCTAAGGTGATTCCTTAGGCCGGTACCTTTACCCCATCAGACTTAGGTTAATGCCTGTATTAGATATTGTTCTGGGGAACTGTATCTTGGAGATCGGTTGGGGGGTAATATATCATGCCATGCATTTCATGTATTGTTTTCTGATATCATTATATATTTGTTATACCTGTGATTTTTTATGCACTGTTGGAACACACTTGGCTCCATAGCTCATACCTGTTTTCATCCCCCTTTCAGATAACCGTAGATAGGCATCCGGATTTGGCATTCGGAGGATCTACACCTCCCAGATTATCTTTTTGACGTAATGCTTATATCTTCCGGGTTTTTAGATATGGCGACATGTGCCTTTATTTTGCTACTGTTATGCCTATATTTTGTTACTGAATGGTTTTAACTCATTATATTTTATTACTGTGATATGGATTGTTTTATGAGCAATGTTTTAAACGCATGTTACTTTTAGAGATTAACGGTTTATTATGATCATATGGATTATGGTCGAATTTATGATTTGACGGAACTGTTATTCTTACAGGTTATCTTGAGTTTGGGTTGAATCTTGTATTTGCTTTATATATTCCTTTTGAAAACAAAAATGTAACTACTTTAGGTCGGGCTTTCCGCATAGGCCGGTCTAGGGGGTTACACGTTTTAATCGCATCAAAACGACAACTAAATTTTATTAAAATCAAATTTTATGATTTCAAATATATGATTAATTAGCTTTTGAAAAAATTATACAGATTAATCTGAAATTTTTAGAATTTTACTCGGTTAAAATTAGAACAAAATCTCTATAAAGCCCATTTAGACATGCACGTTTTAATCCCAACAAAACGACAACCAAATGTTATTAAATAAAATTTTATGAGTTTAAATATTTAATTATGGTCTTTTGAACAAAATTATAGAGATTAATCTCAAATTTTAAGGTTTTTACTCGGTTAAAATTCGAACGGATTCTCAATAGAGCACATTTAGACATGCTCGTATTAATCGCATCAAAACGATAATCAAATTTTATTAACTTAAATTTTATGAGTTCAAATAGTTAATTATAGGCTTCTAAACAAAATTATACAGATTAATCTCCAATTTTCAGCTCTTTACTAGGTTAAAATTCGAACGAATCTCTATGAAGCCCATTTAGACATGCACATTTTAATCGCATCAAAACGACAACTAAATTTTATTAAAATCAAATTTTATTATTTCAAATATTTAATTAATTAGATTTTGAACAAAATTATACAAATTAATCTGAAATTTTCAGAATTTTACTCGGTTAAAATTAGAACGAAATCTCTATAAAGCCCATTTAGACATGCACGTTTTAATCCCAGCAAAACGACAACCAAATGCTATTAAATCAAATTTTATGAGTTTGAATATTTAATTATGGGCTTTTGAACAAAATTATATAGATTAATCTCAAATTTTAAGGTTTTTACTCGGTTAAAATTGGAACGAATTCTCTATAGAGCACATTTAGACATGCTCGTATTAATCGCATCAAAACGACAACCAAATGTTATTGAATTAAATTTTATGAGTTCAAATAGTTAGTTATAGGCATCTAAACAAAATTATACAGATTAAGCTCAAATCTTCAGTTTTTTACTCGATTAAAATTCGAACGGAATCTCTATAAAGCCCATTTAGACATGCACGTTTTAATCGCATCAAAAGAACAAATAAATTTTATTAAAATCAAATTTTATGATTTCAAATATTTAATTATTAGCTTCTGAACAAAATTATACAGATTAATCTCAAATTTTCAGAATTTTACTCGGTTAAAATTAGAACAGAATCTCTATAAATCCCATTTAGACATGCATGTTTTAATCCCAACAAAACGGCAATCAAATGTTATTAAATAAAATTTTATGAGTTTAAATATTTAATTATGGTCTTTTGAACAAAATTATATAAATTAATCTCAAATTTTAAGGTTTTTACTCTGTTAAAATTCGAACGGATTCTCTATAGAGCACATTTAGAAATGCTTTTATTAATCGCATCAAAACGATAATCAAATATTATTAAATTAAATTTTATGATTTCAAATAGTTCATTATAGGCTTTTGAACAAAATTATACAGGTTAATCTCAAATTTTCAGCTTTTTACTAGGTTAAAATTCGAACGGAATCTCTATAAAGCCCATTTAGACATGCATGTTTTAATCGCATCAAAACGACAATCAAATTTTATTAAAATCAAATTTTATGTTTTCAAATATTTAATTATTAGCTTTTTTACAAAATTATACAGATTAATCTGAAATTTTCAGAATTTTACTCGACTAAAATTAGAACGGAATCTCTATAAAGCCTATTTAGACATGCACGTTTTAAACCCAACAAAACGACTATCAAATGTTATGAGTGTAAATATTTAATTATGGGGTTTGGAACAAAATTATACAGATTAATCTGAAATTTTAAGGTTTTTCCTTGGTTAAAATTCGAACGGATTCTCTATAGAGCACATTTAGACATGCTCGTATTAATCGCATCAAAACGATAACTAAATGTTATTAAATTAAATTTTATGAGTTCAAATAGTTAATTATAGGTTTGTGAACAAAATTATATAGATTAATCTCAAATTTTCGACTTTTTATTCCGTTAAAATTCGAACGGAATCTCTATAAAGCCCATTTAGACATGCACGTTTTAATCGCATCAAAACGACAACCAAATTTTATTAATATCAAATTTTAGGTTTTTAAATGTTTAATTATTAGATTTTGAACAAAATTATACAGATTAATCTGAAATTTTAAGAATTTTACTCAGTTAAAATTAGAATGGAATCTCTATAAAGCTCATTTAGACATGCACGTTTTAATCCCAGCAAAACGACAACCAAATCTTATTAAATGAAATTTTATGTGTTTAAATATTTAATTATAGTCCTTTGAACAAAATTATACAGATTAATCTTAAATTTTAAGGTTTTTACACGGTTAAAATTCGAACGGATTCTCTATAGAGAATATTTACACATGCTCGTATTAATCGCATCAAAACGACAACCAAATATTATTAAATTAAATTTTATGAGTTCAAATCGTTAATTATAGGCTTTTTAACAAAATTATACAGATTAATCTCAAATTTTCAGCTTTTGACTGGGTTAAAATTCGAACGAATCTCTATGAAGCCCATTTAGACATGCACATTTTAATCGCATCAAAACGACAACTAAATTTTATTAAAATCAAATTTTATTATTTCAAATATTTAATTAATTAGCTTTTGAACAAAATTATACAGATTAATCTGAAATTTTTAGAATTTTACTCGGTTAAAATTAGAACGAAATCTCTATAAAGCCCATTTAGACATGCACGTTTTAATCCCAACAAAACGAAAACCAAATGTTATTAAATAAAATTTTATGAGTTTAAATATTTAATTATGGACTTTTAAACAAAATTATAGATATTAATTTCAAATTTTAAGGTTTTTACTCGGTTAAAATTCGAACGGATTCTCTATAGAGCACATTTAGACATGCTCGTATTAATCGCATCAAAACGATAACCAAATATTATTAAATTAAATTTTATGAGTTCAAATAGTTAATTATAGGCTTTTGAACAAAATTATACAGGTTAATCTCAAATTTTCAGCTTTTGACTAGGTTAAAATTCGAACGGAATCTCTATAAAGCCTATTTAGACATGCATGTTTTAATCGCATCAAAACGACAACCAAATTTTATTAAAATCAAATTTTATGATTTCAAATAATTAATTATTTGCTTTTTACAAAATTATACAGATTAATCTGAAATTTTCAGAATTTTACTCGACTAAAATTAAAACGGAATCTCTATAAAGCCTATTTAGTCATGTACGTTTTAATCCCAACAAAACGACAATCAAATGTTATTAAATAAAATGTTATGAGTTTAAATATTTAATTATGGGGTTTTGAAAAAAATTATACAGATTAATTTTAAATTTTAAGGTTTTTCCTTGGTTAAAATTCGAACGGATTCTCTATAGAGCACATTTAGACATTCTCGTATTAATCGCATCAAAACGATAACTAAATGTTATTAAATTAAATTTTATGAGTTCAAATAGTTAATTATAGGTTTGTGAATAAAATTATATAGATTAATCTCAAATTTTCAACTTTTTATTCGGTTAAAATTCGAACGGAATCTCTATAAAGCCCATTTAGACATACACGTTTTAATCGCATCAAAACGACAACCAAATTTTATTAACATCAAATTTTAGGATTTCAAATGTTTAATTATTAGCTTTTGAACAAAATTATACAGATTAATCTGAAATTTTCAGAATTTTACTCAGTTAAAATTAGAACGGAATCTCTATAAAGCTCATTTAGACATGCACGTTTTAATCCCAGCAAAACGACAACCAAATGTTATTAAATGAAATTTTATGAGTTTAAATATTTAATTATGGGCTTTTAAATAAAATTATAGAGATTAATCTCAAATTTTCAACTTTTTATTCGGTTAAAATTCGAACGGAATCTCTATAAAGCCCATTTAGACATGCACGTTTTAATCGCATCAAAACGATAACCAAATTTTATTAACATCAAATTTTAGGATTTCAAATGTTTAGTTATTAGCTTTTGAACAAAATTATACAGATTAATATGAAATTTTCATAATTTTACTCAGTTAAAATTAGAACGGAATCTCTATAAAGCTCATTTAGACATGCACGTTTTAATCCCAGCAAAACGACAACCAAATTTTATTAAATGAAATTTTATGAGTTTAAATATTTAATTATGGGCCTTTGAACAAAATTATACAGATTAATCTCAAATTTTAAGGTTTTTACTCGGTTAAAATTCGAACGGATTCTCTATAGAGCACATTTAGACATGCTCGTACTAATCGCATCAAAACGACAACCAAATGTTATTAAATTAAATTTTATGAGTTCAAATCGTTAATTATAGGCTTTTTAACAAAATTATACAGATTAATCTCAAATTTTCAGCTTTTGACTGGGTTAAAATTCGAACGGAATCTCTATAAAGCCCATTTCGACATGCACATTTTAATCGCATCAAAAGGACAACCAAATTTTATTAAAATGAAATATTATGATTTTAAATATATAATTATTAGCTTTTGAGCAAAATTATACAGATTAATCTAAAATTTTCAGAATTTTACTCTGTTAAAATTAGAATAGAATCTCTATAAAGCCTATTTTGACATGCACGTTTTAATCTCTATAAAGCTCTTTACTAGGTTAAAATTCGAACGAATCTCTATGAGTTCAAATAGTTAATTATAGGTTTTTGAACAAAATTATACAGATTAATCTCAAATTTTCAACTTTTTATTCGGTTAAAATTCGAAAGGAATCTCCATAAAGCCCATTTAGACATGTACGTTTTAATCGCATCAAAACGACAACCAAATTTTATTAACATCAAATTTTAGGATTTCAAATGTTTAATTATTAGCTTTTGAACAAAATTATACAGATTAATCTGAAATTTTCAGAATTTTACTCAGTTAAAATTAGAACGGAATCTCTATAAAGCTCATTTAGACATACACGTTTTAATCCCAGCGAAACGACAACCAAATGCTATTAAATGAAATTTTATGAGTTTAAATATTTAATTATGGGCCTTTGAACAAAATTATAAAGATTAATCTCAAATTTTAAGGTTTTTACTCGGTTAAAATTCGAACGGATTCTCTATAGAGCACATTTAGACATGCTCGTATTAATCGCATCAAAACGACAACCAAATGTTATTAAATTAAATTTTATGATTTCAAATTGTTAATTATAGGCTTTTTAACAAAATTATACAGATTAATCTCAAATTTTCAGCTTTTGACTGGGTTAAAATTCGAACGGAATCTCTATAAAGCCCATTTCGACATGCACATTTTAATCGCATCAAAAGGACAACCAAATTTTATTAAAATGCAATTTTATGATTTTAAATATTTAATTATTAGCTTTTGAATAAAATTATACTGATTAATCTAAAATTTTCAGAATTTTACTCTGTTAAAATTAGAATGGAATCTCTACAAAGCCTATTTAGACATGCACGTTTTAATCCCAACAAAACGACAACAAAATGTTATTAAATAAGATTTTATGAGTTTAAATATTTAATTATGGGCTTTTAAACATAATTATAGAGATTAATCTCAAATTTTAAGGGTTTTACTCGGTTAAAATTTGAACGGATTCTCTATAGAGCACATTTAGACATGCTCGTATTAATCGCATCAAAACGACAACCAAATTTTATTAACTTAAATTTTATGAGATCAAATAGTTAATTATAGGCTTCTAAACAAAATTATACAAATTAATCTCCAATTTTCAGCTCTTTACTAGGTTAAAATTCGAACGAATATCTATGAAGCCCATTTAGACATGCACGTTTTAATCGCATCAAAACGACAACTAAATTTTGTTAAAATCAAATTTTATTATTTCAAATATTTAGACATGTTAATCTCAAATATTTTTAAATCAAATTTTATGAGTTTAAATATTTAATTATGGGGTTTTGAACAAAATTCTACATATTAATCTAAAATTTGAAGGTTTTTACTCGGTTAAAATTCGAACGGATTCTCTATAGAGCACATTTAGACATGCTGGTATTAATTGAATCAAAATGACAACCAAATTTTATTAAATTAAATTTTATGAGTTAAAATAGTTAATTATAGGCTTTTGAACAAAATTATACAGATTAATCTCAAATTTTCAGCTTTTTACTCGGTTAAAATTTGAACGGAATCTCTATAAAGCCCATTTAGACATGCACATTTTAATCCCAACAAAACGATAACCAAATATTATTAAATCAAAGTTTATGAGTTTAAATATTTAATTATAGGCTTTTGAACAAAATTCTACATATTAATCTCAAATTTGAAGGTTTTTACTCGGTTAAAATTCGAACAGATTATCTATAGAGCATATTTAGACATGATGGTATTAATCGAATCAAAATGACAACCAAATTTTATTAAATTAAATTTTATGAGTTCAAATAGTTAATTATAGGCTTTTGAACAAAATTATACAGATTAATCTCTTATTTTCAGCTTTTTACTTGGTTAAAATTCGAACGGAATCTCTATAAAGCCCATTTAGACATGGACATTTTAATCGGATCAAAACGACAACCAAATTTTATTAAAATAAAATTTTATGATTTAAAAGATTTAATTATTAGGTTTTGAACAAAATTATACAGATTAATCTGAAATTTTTAGAATTTTATTCGGTTAAAATTAGAACGGAATCTCTATAAAACCCATTTAGACATGCACGTTTTAATCCCAACAAAAAGACAACCAAATGTTATTAAATAATATTTTATGAGTTTAAATATTTAATCATGGGCTTTTGAACAAAATTATACTTATTAATCTCAAATTTTAAGGTTTTTACTCGGTTAAAATTTCGAACGGATTCTCTATAGAGCATATTTAGACATGCTCGTATTAATCGCATCAAAACGACAACCAAATTTTATTGAATTAAATTTTATGAGTTCAAATAGTTAATTATAGGCTTTTGAACAAAATTATACAGATTAATCTCAAATTTTCAAATTTTTATTCGGTTAAAATTCGAACGAAATCTCTATAAAGCCCAATTTAGACATGCATGTTTAAATCGCATCAAAACGACAACCAAATTTTTTTAAAATCAAATTTTATGATTTCAAATATTTAATTATTAGATTTTGACCAAAATTATACTGATTAATCTGAAATTTTCAGAATTTTACTCGGTTAAAATTAGAACGGAATCTCTATAAAGCCCATTTAGGCATGTACGTTTTAATTCAAACAAAACGACAACCAAATGTTATTAAATCAAATTTTATGAGTTTAAATATTTAATTATGGGCTTTTGAACAAAATTATACAGATTAATCTTATATTTTAGGATTTTTACTCGGTTAAAATTCGAACGAATTCTCTATAGAGAACATTTAGACATGCTCGTATTAATCGCATCAAAACGACAACAAAATTTTATTAAATTAAATTTTATGAGTTCAAATTGTTAATTATAGGCTTTTGAACAAAATTATTCAGATTAATCTCAAATTTTTAGCTTTTTACTCGGTTAAAATTCGAACGGAATCTCTATAAAGCCCATTTAGACATGCACGTTTTAATCGCATCAAAACGACAACCAAATTTTTTTAAAATCAAATTTTATGATCTCAAATATTTAATTATTAGATTTTAACAAAAATTATACAGATTAATCTGAAATTTTTAGAATTTTACTCGGTTAAAATTAGAACAGAATCTCTATAAAGCCCATTTAAACATGTACGTTTTAATTCAAACAAAACGACAACCAAATGTTATTAAATCAAATTTTATGAGTTTAAATATCTAATTATGGGCTTTTGAACAAAATTATACAGGTTAATCTCAAATTTTAGGGTTTTTATTCGATTAAAATTCGAACGGATTCGCTATAGAGCACATTTAGACATGCTCATATTAATCGCATCAAAACGACAACCAAATTTTATTAAATTAAATTTTATGAGTTCAAATAGTTAATAATAGGCTTTTGAACAAAATTATACAGATTAATCTCAAATTTTCAGCTTTTTACTCGGTTAAAATTCGAACGGAATCTCTATAAAGCCCATTTAGACATGTACGTTTTAATTCAAACAAAACGACAACCAAATGTTATTATATCAAATTTTATGAGTTTAAATATTTCATTATGGGCTTTTGAACAAAATTATACAGATTAATCTCAAATTTTATTGTTTTTACTCGATTAAAATTCGAACGGATTCTCTATAGAACATATTTAGACATGCTCGTATTAATCGCATCAAAACGACAACCAAATTTTATTAAATTAAATTTTATGAGTTCAAATACTTAATTATAGGCTTTTGAACAAAATTATACAGATTAATATCAAATTTTCAGCTTTTTACTCGATTAAAATTCGAACGGAATCTCTATAAAGCCCATTTAGACATACACGTTTTAATCGCATCAAAACGACAACCAAATATTATTAAATCAAATTTTATGAGTTTAAATATTTAATTATGGACTTTTGAACAAAATTCTACATATTAATCTCAAATTTGAAGGTTTTTACTCGATTAAAATTCGAACGGATTCTCTATAGAGCATATTTAGACATGCTGGTATTAATCGAATCAAAATGACAACAAAATTTTATTAAATCAAATTTATGAGTTCAAATAGTTAATTATAGGCTTTTGAACAAAATTATACAGATTAATCTCAAATTTTCAGCTTTTTACTCGGTTAAAATTCGAACGGAATCTTTATAAAGCCCATTTAGACATGCACGTTTTAATCGCATCAAAACGACAACCAAATTTTATTAAAATCAAATTTTAGGATTTAAAAGATTTAATTATTAGGTTTTGAACAAAATTATACAGATTAATCTGAAATTTTCAGAATTTTATTCGGTTAAAATTAGAACGAATCTCTATAAAGCCCATTTAGACATGCACGTTTTAATCCCAACAAAAAGACAACCAAATGTTATTAAATCAAATTTTATGAGTTTAAATATTTAATCATGGGCTTTTGAACAAAATTATACTTATTAATCTCAAATTTAAAGGTTTTTACTCGGTTAAAATTTGAACGGATTCTCTATAGAGCATATTTAGACATGCTCGTATTAATCGCATCAAAACGACAACCAAATTTTATTGAATTAAATTTTATGAGTTCAAATAGTTAATTATAGGCTTTTGGACAAATTTATACAGATTAATCTCAAATTTTCAGCTTTTTACTCGGTTAAAATTCGAACGGAATCTCTATAAAGCCAATTTAGACATGCACGTTTAAATCGCATCAAAACGACAACCAAATTTTTTAAAAATTAAATTTTATGATTTCAAATATTTAATTATTAGATTTTAACCCAAATTATACAGATTAATCTGAAATTTTCAGAATTTTACTCGGTTAAAATTAGAACGGAATCTCTATAAAGCGCATTTAGACATGTACGTTTTAATTCAAACAAAACGACAACCAAATGTTATTAAATCAAATTTTATGAGTTTAAAAATCTAATTATGGGCTTTTGAACAAAATTATACAGATTAATCTCAAATTTTAGGGTTTTTACTCGGTTAAAATTCGAACGGATTCTCTATATAGCACATTTAGACATGCTCGTATTAATCGCATCAAAACGACAACCAAATTTTATTAAATTAAATTTTATGAGTTCAAATAGTTAATTATAGGCTTTTGAACAAAATTATACAGATTAATCTCAAATTTTCAGCTTTTTACACGGTGAAAATTCGAATGGAATCTCTATAAAGCCCATTTAGACATGCACGTTTAAATCGCATCATAACGGCAACCAAATTTTTTTAAAATCAAATTTTATGATTTCAAATATTTAATTATTAGATTTTGAACAAAATTATACAGATTAATCTGAAATTTTCAGAATTTTACTCGATTAAAATTAGAACGGAATCTCTATAAAGCCCATTTAGACATGCACGTTTTAATCCCAACAAAACGACAACCAAATATTATTTAATCAAATTTTATGAGTTTAAATATTTAATTATGGGCTTTTGAACAAAATTCTACATATTAATCTCAAATTGAAGGTTTTTACTTGGTTAAAATTCGAACGGATTCTCTATAGAGCACATTTAGACATGCTGGTATTAATCGAATAAAAACGACAACCAAATTTTATTGAATTAAATTTTATGAGTTCAAATAGTTAATTATAGGCTTTTGAACAAAATTATACAAATTAATCTCAAATTTTCAGCTTTTTATTCGGTTAAAATTCAAACAGAAACTCTATAAAGCCCATTTAGACATGCATGTTTAAATCGCATCAAAACGACAACCAAAATTTTTTAAAATCAAATTTTATTATTTAAAATATTTAATTATTAGATTTTGACCAAAATTATCCAGATTAATCTGAAATTTTCAGAATTTTACTCGGTTAAAATTAGAACGGAATCTCTATAAAGCCCATTTAGACATGTACGTTTTAATTCAAACAAAACGACAACCAAAAGTTATTAAATCAAATTTTATGAGTTTAAATATCTAATTATGGGCTTTTGAACAAAATTATACAGATTAATCTCAAATTTTAGGGTTTTTACTCGGTTAAAATTCGAACGGATTCTCTATAGAGCACATTTAGACATGCTCATATTAATCGCATCAAAACGACAACCAAATTTTATTAAATTAAATTTTATGAGTTCAAATAGTTAATTATAGGCTTTTGAACAAAATTATACAGATTAATCTCAAATTTTCAGCTTTTTACCCGGTTAAAATTCAAACGGAATCTCTATAAAGCCCATTTAGACATACACGTTTTAATCGCATCAAAACGACAAATAAATTTTTTTAAAATCAAATTTTATGATTTCAAATATTTAATTATTAGATTTTGAACAAAATTATACAAATTAATCTGAAATTTTAAGAATTTTACTCGGTTAAAATTAGAACGGAATCTCTATAAAGCCCATTTAGACATGCATGTTTTAATCCCAACAAAACGAAAACAAAATATTATTAAATCAAATTTTATGATTTCAAATATTTAATTATGGGCTTTTGAACAAAATTATACAGATTAATCTCAAATTTTCAGCTTTTTACTCGGTTAAAATTCGAACGGAATCTCTATAAAGCCCATTTAGACATGCACATTTTAATCGCATAAAAATGACAACCAAATTTTATTAAAATCAAATTTTATGATTTCAAAGATTTAATTATTAGGTTTTGAAGAAAATTATACGGATTAATCTGAAATTTTCAGAATTTTATTCGTTTAAAATTAGAACGGAATCTCTATAAAGCCCATTTAGACATGCACGTTTTAATCGCATCAAAACGATAACCAAATTTTATTAAAATCAAATTTTATGATTTCAAATTTTTAATTATTAGCTTTTGAATAAAATTATACAGATTAATCTGAAATTTTTAGAATTTTACTTGGTTAAAATTTGAACGGAATCTCTATAAAGCCCATTTAGACATACACGTTTTAATCATATCAAAACGACAACTAAATTTTATTAAAATCAATTTTTATGATTTAAAATATTTAATTATTAGCTTTTGAATAAAATTATACAGATTAATCTGAAATTTTTAGAATTTTACTCGGTTAAAATTAGAAAGGAATCTCTAGAAAGCCCATTTAGACATGCACGTTTAAATCGCATCAAAACAACAACCAAGTTTTTTAAAATCAAATTTTATGATTTCAAATATTTAATTATTAGATTTTAAACAAAATTGTACAGATTAATCTGAAATTTTTAGAATTTTACTCGGTTAAAATTAGAACGGAATCTCTAGAAAGCCCATTTAGACATGCACGTTTAAATCGCATCAAAACGACAACCAAATTTTATTAAAATCAAATTTTATGATTTCAAATATTTAATTATTAGATTTTGAACAAAATTATACAGATTAATCTGAAATTTTCAGAATTTTACTCGGTTAAAATTAGAACGGAATATCTATAAAGTCCATTTAGACATGTACGTTTTAATACCAACAAAACGACAACAAAATATTATTAAATCAAATTTTAAGAGTTTAAATATTTAATTATGGGCTTTTGAACAAAATTCTACATATTAATCTCAAATTTGAAGGTTTTTACTCGGTTAAAATTCGAACGGATTCTTTATAGTGCACATTTAGACATGCTGGTATTAATCGAATCAAAATGACAAGCAAATTTTATTAAATTAAATTTTATGAGTTCAAATAGTTAATTATAGGCTTTTGAACAAAATTATACAGATTAATCTCAAATTTTCAGCTTTTTACTCGGTTAAAATTCGAACGGAATCTCTATAAAGCCCATTTAGACATGCACGTTTTAATCGCATCAAAACGACAACCAAATTTTATTAAAATCAAATTTTATGATTTCAAATATTTAATTATTAGATTTTGACCAAAATTATACAGATTAATCTAAAATTTTCAGAATTTTACTCGGTTAAAATTCGAACGGAATCTCTATAAAGCCCATTTAGACATACACGTTTTAATCATATCAAAACGACAACCAAATTTTATTAAAATCAATTTTTATGATTTAAAATATTTAATTATTAGCTTTTGAATAAAATTATACAGATTAATCTAAAATTTTTAGAATTTTACTTGATTAAAATTAGAACGGAATCTCTAGAAAGCCCATTTAGACATGCACGTTTAAATCGCATCAAAACAACAACCAAGTTTTTTTAAAATCAATTTCTATGATTTAAAATATTTAATTATTAGCTTTTGAATAAAATTATACAGATTAATCTGAAATTTTTAGAATTTTACTCGGTTAAAATTAGAACGGAATCTCTAGAAAGCCCATTTAGACATGCACGTTTAAATCGCATCAAAACGACAACCAAATTTTTTTAAAATCAAATTTTATGATTTCAAATATTTAATTAATAGATTTTGAACAAAATTATACAGATTAATCTGAAATTTTCAGAATTTTACTCGGTTAAAACTAGAACGGAATCTATATAAAGCCCATTTAGACATGTACATTTTAATCCCAACAAAACGACAACAAAATATTATTAAATCAAATTTTATGAGTTTAAATATTTAATTATGGGCTTTTGAACAAAATTCTACATATCAATCTCAAATTTGAAGGTTTTTACTCGGTTAAAATTTGAACGGATTCTCTATAGAGCACATTTAGACATTCTCGTATTAATCGCATCAAAACGACAACCAAATTTTATTAAATTAAATTTTATGAGTTCAAATAGTTAATTATAGGCTTTTGAACAAAATTATACAGATTAATCTCAAATTTCCAGCTTTTTACTCGGTTAAAATTCGAACGGAATCACTATAAAGTCCATTTAGACTTACATGTTTTAATCGCATCAAAACGACAACCAAATTTTTTTAAAATCAAATTTTATGAATTCAAATATTTAATTATTAGATTTTGAACAAAATTATACAGATTAATCTGAAATTTTCAGAATTTTACTCGGTTAAAATTAGAACGGAATATCTATAAAGTCCATTTAGACATGTACGTTTTAATACCAACAAAACGACAACAAAATATTATTAAATCAAATTTTATGAGTTTAAATATTTAATTATGGGCTTTTGAACAAAATTCTACATATTAATCTCAAATTTGAAGGTTTTTACTCGGTTAAAATTTGAACGGATTCTTTATAGTGCACATTTAGACATGCTGGTATTAATCGAATCAAAATGACAACCAAATTTTATTAAATTAAATTTTATGAGTTCAAATAGTTAATTATAGGCTTTTGAACAAAATTATACACATTAATCTCAAATTTTCAGCTTTTTACTCGGTTAAAATTCGAACGGAATCTCTATAAAGCCCATTTAGACATACACGTTTTAATCATATGAAAACGACAACCAAATTTTATTAAAATCAATTTTTATGATTTAAAATATTTAATTATTAGCTTTTGAATAAAATTATACAGATTAATCTGAAATTTTTAGAATTTTACTCGGTTAAAATTAGAATGGAATCTCTAGATAGCCCATTTAGACATGCACGTTTAAATCGCATCAAAACAACAACCAAGTTTTTTAAAATCAAATTTTATGATTTCAAATATTTAATTATTAGATTTTAAACAAAATTGTACAGATTAATCTGAAATTTTTAGAATTTTACTCGGTTAAAATTAGAACGGAATCTCTAGAAAGCCCATTTAGACATGCACGTTTAAATCGCATCAAAACGACAACCAAATTTTTTTAAAATCAAATTTTATGATTTCAAATATTTAATTATTAGATTTTGAACAAAATTATACAGATTAATCTGAAATTTTTAGAATTTTACTCGGTTAAAATTAGAACGGAATATCTATAAAGCCCATTTAGACATGTACGTTTTAATACCGACAAAACGACAACAAAATATTATTAAATCAAATTTTATGAGTTTAAATATTTAATTATGGGCTTTTGAACAAAATTCTACATATTAATCTCAAATTTGAAGGTTTTTACTCGGTTAAAATTCGAACGGATTCTCTATAGTGCACATTTAGACATGCTGGTATTAATCGAATCAAAATGACAACCAAATTTTATTAAATTAAATTTTATGAGTTCAAATAGTTAATTATAGGCTTTTGAACAAAATTATACAGATTAATCTCAAATTTTCAGCTTTTTACTCGGTTAAAATTCGAACGGAATCTCTATAAAGCCTATTTAGACATGCACGTTTTAATCGCATCAAAACGACAACCAAATTTTATTAAAATCAAATTTTATGATTTCAAATATTTAATTATTAGATTTTGACCAAAATTATACAGATTAATCTGAAATTTTCAGAATTTTACTCGGTTAAAATTCGAACGGAATCTCTATAAAGCCCATTTAGACATACACGTTTTAATCATATCAAAACACAACCAAATTTTATTAAAATCAATTTTTATGATTTAAAATATTTAATTATTAGCTTTTGAATAAAATTATACAGATTAATCTAAAATTTTTAGAATTTTACTCGGTTAAAATTAGAACGGAATCTCTAGAAAGCCCATTTAGACATGCACGTTTAAATCGCATCAAAACAACAACCAAGTTTTTTTAAAATCAATTTCTATGATTTAAAATATTTAATTATTAGCTTTTGAATAAAATTATACAGATTAATCTGAAATTTTTAGAATTTTACTCGGTTAAAATTAGAACGGAATCTCTAGAAAGCCCATTTAGACATGCACGTTTAAATCGCATCAAAACGACAACCAAATTTTTTTAAAATCAAATTTTATGATTTCAAATATTTAATTAATAGATTTTGAACAAAATTATACAGATTAATCTGAAATTTTCAGAATTTTACTCGGTTAAAATTAGAACGGAATCTCTATAAAGCCCATTTAGACATGTACATTTTAATCCCAACAAAACGACAACAAAATATTATTAAATCAAATTTTATGAGTTTAAATATTTAATTATGGGCTTTTGAACAAAATTCTACATATCAATCTCAAATTTGAAGGTTTTTACTCGGTTAAAATTTGAACGGATTCTCTATAGTGCACATTTAGACATGCTGGTATTAATCGAATCAAAATGACAACCAAATTTTATTAAAATTTTATGAATTCAAATAGTTAATTATAGGCTTTTGAACAAAATTATACAGATTAATCTCAAATTTTCAGCTTTTTACTCGGTTAAAATTCGAACGGAATCTCTATAAAGCCCATTTAGACATGAACGTTTTAATCGCATCAAAACGACAACCAAATTTTATTAAAATCAAATTTTATGATTTCAAATATTTAATTATTAGATTTTGAACAAAATTATACAGATTAATCTAAAATTTTCAGAATTTTACTCGGTTAAAATTAGAACGGAATCTCTATAAAGCCCATTTAAACATGAACGTTTTAATTCAAACAAAACGACAACCAAATGTTATTAAATCAAATTTTATGAGTTTAAATATTTAATTATAGGCTTTTGAACAAAATTATACAGATTAATCTCAAATTTTAGGGTTTTTACTCGGTTAAAATTTGAACGGATTCTCTATAGAGCACATTTAGACATTCTCGTATTAATCGCATCAAAACGACAACCAAATTTTATTAAATTAAATTTTATGAGTTCAAATAGTTAATTATAGGTTTTTGAACAAAATTATACAGATTAATCTCAAATTTCCAGCTTTTTACTCGGTTAAAATTCGAACGGAATGACTATAAAGTCCATTTAGACATACATGTTTTAATCGCATCAAAACGACAACCAAATTTTTTTAAAATCAAATTTTATGAATTCAAATATTTAATTATTAGATTTTGAACAAAATTATATAGATTAATCTGAAATTTTCAGAATTTTACTCGGTTAAAATTCGAACGGAATCTCTATAAAGCCCATTTAGACATACACGTTTCAATCATATGAAAACGACAACCAAATTTTATTAAAATCAATTTTTATGATTTAAAATATTTAATTATTAGCTTTTGAATAAAATTATACAGATTAATCTAAAATTTTTAGAATTTTACTCGGTTAAAATTAGAACGGAATCTCTAGAAAGCCCATTTAGACATGCACGTTTAAATCGCATCAAAACAACAACCAAGTTTTTTAAAATCAAATTTTATGATTTCAAAGATTTAATTATTAGCTTTTGAACAAAATTATACAAATTAATTTGAAATTTTAAGAATTTTATTCGGTTAAAATAAGAACGGAATCTCTATAAAGCCCATTTAGACATGCGCGTTTTAATCCCAACAAAACGACAACCAAATATTATTAAATCAAATATTATGAGTTTAAATATTTAATTATGGGCTTTTGAACAAAATTATACAGATTAATCTAAAATTTTAAGGTTTTTACTCGGTTAAAATTCGAACGGATTCTCTATAGAGCATATTTAGACATGCTCGTATTGATCGTATCAAAACGACAACCAAATTTTATTGAATTAAATTTTATGAGTTCAAATAGTTAATTATAGGCTTTTGAACAAAATTATACAGATTAATCTCAAATTTTCAGCTTTTTACTCGGTTAAAATTCGAACGGAATCTCTATAAAGCCCATTTAGACATGCACGTTTTAATCGCATCAAAACGACATCCAAATGTTATTAAATTAAATTTTATGAGTTCAAATAGTTTAATTATAGTCTTTTGAACAAAATTATAGAGATTAATCTTAAATTTTTAGCTTTTTACTCAGTTAAAATTAGAACGGAATCTCTATAAAGCCCATTTAGACATACACGTTTTAATCCCAACAAAACGACAACCAAATTTTATTAAAATCAATTTTTATGATTTAAAATATTTAATTATTAGCTTTTGAATAAAATTATACAGATTAATCTAAAATTTTTAGAATTTTACTCGGTTAAAATTAGAACGAAATCTCTAGAAAGCCCATTTAGACATGCACGTTTAAATCGCATCAAAACAACAACCAAGTTTTTTTAAAATCAATTTCTATGATTTAAAATATTTAATTATTAGCTTCTGAATAAAATTATACAGATTAATCTAAAATTTTTAGAATTTTACTTGGTTAAAATTAGAACGGAATCTCTATAAAGCCCATTGAGACATGCACGTTTAAATCGCATCAAAACGACAACCAAATTTTATTAAAGTCAAATTTTATGATTTCAAAGATTTAATTATTAGATTTTGACCAAAATTATACAGATTAATCTGAAATTTCCAGAATTTTACTCGGTTAAAATTAGGATGGAATCCCAATAAAGCCCATTTAGACATGCATGTTTTAATCCCAAGAAAATGACAACCAAATGTTTTTAAATCAAATTTTATGAGTTTAAATATTTAATTATATGCTTTTAAACAAAATTATACAGATTAGTCTCAAATTTTAAGGTTTTTACTCTGTTAAAATTCGAACGGATTCTCTATAGAGCACATTTAGACATGCTCGTATTAATCGCATCAAAACGACTACCAATTGTTATTAAATTAAATTTTACGAGTTCAAATAGTTAATTATAGGCTTCTGAACAAAATTATACAGATTAATCTCAAATTTTCAGCTTTTTACTCGGTTAAAATTCGAACGGAATCTCTATAAAACCCATTAAGATATGCACGTTTTAATCGTATCAAAACGACAACCAAATTTTATTAAAATAAAATTTTATGATTTCAAAGATTTAATTATTAGCTTTTGAACAAAATTATACAGATTAATCTAAAATTTTAAGAATTTTATTCGGTTAAAATAAGAACGGAATCTCTATAAAGCCCATTTAGACATGCACGTTTTAATCCCAACAAAACGACTATCAAATGTTATGAGTTTAAATATTTAATTATGTGGTTTGGAACAAAATTATACAGATTAATCTCAAATTTTAAGGTTTTTCCTTGGTTAAAATTCGAACGGATTCTCTATAGAGCACATTTAGACATGCTCGTATTAATCGCATCAAAACGATAACTAAATGTTATTAAATTAAATTTTATGAGTTCAAATAGTTAATTATAGGCTTTTGAACTAAATTATATAGATTAATCTCAAATTTTCATCTTTTTACTCGGTTAAAATTCGAACGGAATCTCTATAAAGCCCATTTAGACATGCACGTTTTAATCGCATCAAAACGACAACCAAATTTTATTAAAGTCAAATTTTATGATTTCAAAGATTTAATTATTAGATTTTGACCAAAATTATACAGATTAATCTGAAATTTCCAGAATTTTACTCGGTTAAAATTAGAATGGAATCCTTATAAAGCCCATTTAGACATGCACGTTTTAATCCCAACAAAATGACAACCAAATGTTTTTAAATCAAATTTTATGAGTTTAAATATTTAATTATATGCTTTTGAACAAAATTATACAGATTAGTCTCAAATTTTAAGGTTTTTACTCTGTTAAAATTCGAACGGATTCTCTATAGAGCACATTTAGACATGCTCGTATTAATCGCATCAAAACGACTACCAAATGTTATTAAATTAAATTTCACGAGTTCAAATAGTTAATTATAGGCTTCTGAACAAAATTATACAGATTAATCTCAAATTTTCAGCTTTTTACTCGGTTAAAATTTGAACGGAATCTCTATAAAACCCATTAAGACATGCACGTTTTAATCGTATCAAAACGACAACCAAATTTTATTAAAATCAAATTTTATGATTTCAAAGATTTAATTATTAGCTTTTGAACAAAATTATACAGATTAATCTCAAATTTTAAGAATTTTATTCGGTTAAAATAAGAACGGAATCTCTATAAAGCCCATTTAGACATGCACGTTTTAATCCCAACAAAACGACTATCAAATGTTATGAGTTTAGATATTTAATTATGTGGTTTGGAACAAAATTATACAGATTAATCTCAAATTTTAAGGTTTTTCCTTGGTTAAAATTCGAACGGATTCTCTATAGAGCACATTTAGACATGCTCGTATTAATCGCATCAAAACGATAACTAAATGTTATTAAATTAAATTTTATGAGTTCAAATAGTTAATTATAGGCTTTTGAACTAAATTATATAGATTAATCTCAAATTTTCAGCTTTTTACTCGGTTAAAATTCGAACAGAATCTCTATAAAGCCCATTTAGACATGCACGTTTTAATCGCATCAAAACGACAACCAAATTTTATTAAAGTCAATTTTTATGATTTCAAAGATTTAATTATTAGCTTTTGAACAAAATTATACAAATTAATTTGAAATTTTAAGAATTTTATTCGGTTAAAATAAGAACGGAATCTCTATAAAGCCCATTTAGACATGCGCGTTTTAATCCCAACAAAACGACAACCAAATATTATTAAATCAAATATTATGAGTTTAAATATTTAATTATGGGCTTTTGAACAAAATTATACAGATTAATCTAAAATTTTAAGGTTTTTACTCGGTTAAAATTCGAACGGATTCTCTATAGAGCATATTTAGACATGCTCGTATTGATCGTATCAAAACGACAACCAAATTTTATTGAATTAAATTTTATGAGTTCAAATAGTTAATTATAGGCTTTTGAACTAAATTATACAGATTAATCTCAAATTTTCAGCTTTTTACTCAGTTAAAATTCGAACGGAATCTCTATAAAGCCCATTTAGACATGCACGTTTTAATCGCATCAAAACGACAACCAAATTTTATTAAAGTCAAATTTTATGATTTCAAAGATTTAATTATTAGATTTTGAACAAAATTATACAGATTAATCTGAAATTTCCAGAATTTTACTCGGTTAAAATTAGAATAGAATCTCTATAAAGCCCATTTAGACATGCACGTTTTAATCCCAACAAAATGACAACCAAATGTTTTTAAATCAAATTTTATGAGTTTAAATATTTAATTATATGCTTTTGAACAAAATTATACAGATTAATCTCAAATTTTAAGGTTTTTACTCTGTTAAAATTTTAAGGTTTTTACTCGGTTAAAATTTTAAGGTTTTTACTCGGTTAAAATTCGAACGGATTCTCTATAGAGCATATTTAGACATGCTTGTATTGATCGCACCAAAACGACAACCAAATTTTATTGAATTAAATTTTATGAGTTCAAATAGTTAATTATAGGCTTTTGAACTAAATTATACAGATTAATCTCAAATTTTCAGCTTTTTACTCGGTTAAAATTCGAACGGAATCTCTATAAAGCCCATTTAGACATCCACGTTTTAATCGCATCAAAACGACAACCAAATTTTATTAAAGTCAAATTTTATGATTTCAAAGATTTAATTATTATATTTTTAACAAAATTATACAGATTAATCTCAAATTTTCGGAATTTTATTCGGTTAAAATTAGAACGGAATCTCCATAAAGCCCATTTAGACATGTACGTTTTAATTCAAACAAAACGACAACCAAATGTTATTAAATCAAATTTTATGAGTTTAAATATTTAATTATGGGCTTTTGAACAAAATTATACAGATTAATCTCAAATTTGAAGGTTTTTACTCGGTTAAAATTCAAACGGATTCTATATAGAGCACATTTAGACATGCTCGTATTAATCGCTTCAAAACGATAACCAAATTTTATTAAATTAAATTTTATGAGTTCAAATAGTTAATTATAGGCTTTTGAAAAAAATTATACAGATTAATCTCAAATTTTCAGCTTTTTACTCGTTTAAAATTCGAACAGAATCTCTTTAGAGCCCATTTAGACATGCATGTTTTAATCGCATCAAAACGACAAATTTTTTTTTTTAAATCAAATTTTATGATTTCAAATATTTAATTATTAGATTTTGACCAAAATTAGACAGATTAATCTGAAATTTTCAGAATTTTACTCGGTTAAAATTAAAACATAATCTCTATAAAGCCCATTTAGACATGCACGTTTTAATCCCAATAAAACGACAAACAAATGTTATGAAATCAAATTTTATGAGTTTAAATATTTAATTATGGGTTTTTGAACAAAAATATACAGATTAATCTCAAATTTGAAGTTTTTTAATCGGTTAAAATTCGAACGGATTCTCGTATTAATCGCTTCAAAACAATAACCAAATTTTATTAAATTAAATTTTATGAGTTCAAATAGTTAATTATAGGCTTTTGAAAAAAATTATACAGATTAATCTCAAATTTTTAGCTTTTTACTCGTTTAAAATTCGAACAGAATCTCTTTAGAGCCCATTTAGACATGCATGTTTTAATCGCATCAAAACGACAAAATTTTTTTTTTAAATCAAATTTTATGATTTCAAATATTTAATTATTAGATTTTGACCAAAATTAGACAGATTAATCTGAAATTTTCAGAATTTTACTCGGTTAAAATTAAAACAGAATCTCTATAAAGCCCATTTAGACATGCACGTTTTAATCCCAATAAAACGACAAACAAATGTTATGAAATCAAATTTTATGAGTTTAAATATTTAATTATGGGTTTTTGAACAAAAATATACAGATTAATCTCAAATTTGAAGTTTTTTACTCGGTTAAAATTCGAACGGATTCTCTGTAGAGCATATTTAGACATGCTCGTATTAATCGCTTCAAAACGATAACCAAATTTTATTAAATTAAATTTTATGAGTTCAAATAGTTAATTATAGGCTTTTGAAAAAAATTATACAGATTAATCTCAAATTTTCAGCTTTTTACTCGTTTAAAATTCGAACAGAATCTCTTTAGAGCCCATTTAGACATGCATGTTTTAATCGCATCAAAACGACAAATTTTTTTTTTAAATCAAATTTTGTGATTTCAAATATTTAATTATTAGATTTTGACCAAAATTAGACAGATTAATCTGAAATTTTCAGAATTTTACTCGGTTAAAATTAAAACAGAATCTCTATAAAGCCCATTTAGACATGCACGTTTTAATCCCAATAAAACGACAAACAAATGTTATGAAATCAAATTTTATGAGTTTAAATATTTAATTATGGGTTTTTGAACAAAAATATACAGATTAATCTCAAATTTGAAGTTTTTTACTCGGTTAAAATTCGAACGGATTCTCTGTAGAGCATATTTAGACATGCTCGTATTAATCGCATCAAAATGACAACCAAATTTTATTAAATTAAATTTTATGATTTCAAATAGTTAATTATAGGATTTTGTACAAAATTATACAGATTAATCTCAATTTTCAGTTTTTACTCGGTTAAAATTAGAACGGAATCTCTATAAAGCCCATTTGGACATGCACGTTTTAATCCCAATAAAACGACAACCAAATGTTATTAAATCAAATTTTATGAGTTTAAATATTTAATTATTGGCTTTTGAACAAAATTATACAGATTAATCTAAAATTTTAAGGTTTTTACTCGGTTAAAATTCGAACGGATTCTCTATAGAGCATATTTAGACATGCTTGTATTAATCGCATCAAAACGACAACCAAATTTTATTGAATTAAATTTTATGAGTTCAAATAGTTAATTATAGGCTTTTGAACAAAATTATACAAATTAATCTCAAATTTTCAGCTTTTTACTCGGTTAAAATTTGAACGGAATCTCTATAAAGCCCATTTAGACATGCACGTTTTAATCGCATCAAAACCACAACCAAATTTTATTAAAATCAAATTTTATGATTTTAAATATTTAATTTTTAGCTTTTGAACAGAATTATCGAGATTAATCTCAAAATTTTAGCTTTTTACTCAGTTAAAATTAGAACGGAATCTCTATAAAGCCCATTTAGACATGCACATTTTAATCCCAAACAAACGACAACCAAATGTTATTAAATCAAATTTCATGAGTTTAAATATTTAATTATGGGCTTTTGTACAAAATTATACAGATTAACATCAAATTTTCAGCTATTTACTCGGTTAAAATTCGAACGGAATCTCTATAAAGCCCATTTAGACATGCACGGCTTAATCGCATCAAAACGACAAACAAATGTTATTAAATTAAATTTTATGAGTTCAGATAGTTAATTATAGGGTTTTGAAAAAAATTATATAGATTAATCTTAAATTTTCAGAATTTTACTCGGTTAAAATTAGAACGGAATCTCTATAAAGCCGATTTAGACATGCACGTTTTAATCCCAACAAAACGACAACCAAATGTTATTAAATCAAATTTCATGAGTTTAAATATTTAATTATGGGCTTTTGAACAAAATTATACTGATTAATCTCAAATTTTCAGCTGTTTACTCGGTTAAAATTCGAACGGAATCTCTATAAAGCCCATTTAGACATGCACGGTTTAATCGCATCAAAAGGACAATCAAATGTTATTAAATTAAATTTTATGAGTTCAAATAGTTAATTATAGGCTTTTGAACAAAATTATACAGATTAATCTTAAATTTTCAGAATTTTACTCGGTTAAAATTGGAACGGAATCTCTATAAAGCCCATTTAGACATGCACGTTTTAATCCCAACAAAACGACAACCAAATGTTATTTAATCAAATTTCATGAGTTTAAATATTTAATTATGTGCTTTTGAATAAAATTATACAAAATAATCTCAAATTTTCAGTTGTTTACTCGGTTAAAATTCGAACAAAATCTCTATAAAGCCCATTTAGACATGCACAGTTTAATCACATCAAAACGAAAACCAAATCTTATTAAATTAAATTTTATGAGTTCAAATAGTTAATTATAGGCTTTTGAACAAAATTATACAGATTAATCTCAAATTTTCTGCTTTTTACTTGGTTAAAAATCGAACGAAATTTTTATAAAGCCCATTTAGACATGCACGTTTTAATCCCAACAAAACGATAACCAAATGTTATTATATAAAATTTTATGAGTTTAAATTTTTAATTATGGGCTTTTGAACAAAATTATACAGATTAGTCTCAAATTTTCAGTTGTTTCCTCGGTTAAAATTCGAACGAAATCTCTATAAAGACCATTTAGATATGAACGGTTTAATCGCATCAAAAGGACAACCAATTGTTATTAAATTAAATTTTATGAGTTCAAATAGTTAATTATAGGCTTTTGAACAAAATTATACAGATTAATCTCAAATTTTAAGCTTTTTACTCGGTTAAAATTAGAACGGAATCTTTATAAAGCCCATTTAGACATGCACGTTTTAATCCCAAACAAACGACAACCAAATGTTATTAAATCAAATTTAAGAGTTTAAATATTTAATTATGGGCTTTTGAACAAAATTATATAGATTAATTTCAAATTTTCAGCTGTTTACTCAGTTAATATTCGAACGGAATCTCTATAAAGACCATTTAGACTTGCACGGTTTTGTCGCGACCTCTTTAAAAAACGCGATTTTTTAGGTTGAAAAAGTGTTCGACGATTGGTTTTCAAAAATATGAATTTTATTAATCTTGAAAAATCCAAATTTTAGGAAAACATCATTTAATTTTGAAAAAAAAAGGGTTGACTTGGAGTCGCCACCGGCCATTTAGGTAGGCCAGACACCATAAAAAATAAACCAGAGATTCGTTTTGAAAAAAGTTGGGTTCGGGAATCGGTTACGTGCAAGGACGACCCTTACAAACGCCCAAAAAAATTAGTACCTTTTTAAAAAAAACATTACGTGGCATTTGACATTTTGGAGAAAGATATTAATTTAATTTTTCATTGTTAAATGAACATTATTTGAATTTGGATATCCTTTTGATTTAGAAGTTACGCCACTTCTAAACTTGAGTTAGTCGAGACGTCCTCTATATAGGAAACCTCACCCAAATCTAAAAGAGTGTAACGTCCGCCTCAAAAGGCTAAAGTAAAAATGCATGATTATTTTTTTATCTCGTTCGTTTTAAGTTCTACTCCTAGAAAAGGCTTCATTGCTTAAGTTTTTAAGACCTAAGTTACTAACGTCTACTAGTTATTTACCCTTCCATTTTTAATTCTAAACCTAAGTTTTTGTCAAAATTCTAGGTTTTTAATAACATATGAATTCGATGCCAAGGTACACTCTCTAGGTCAGCATCTTAGTGCGTCAAAACACCAACCTCTTTAGCGTATCCGAGACATAAGATTCACATGTTATGTTACTAGATTTTCTCCCTAATTAAATTAAATTAATTAATTTAAGTGACTAATCCTAAAAAAGGCACTAGATTAATTAACCTAAGTCATTTAGGTGACCTCCCTAAAGCATGCTATGCAAGACAACATAAAATAAAGTAAACACGTGATAAAGGAACTTCAAGTTTTATTAGAATCAAGGTACATCATATTACATCAAAATTTCTCTTTCACACGAATACAAAGGGACTTGAATGAAAAAGATTACAAGGGATTCGAAGACAAACCTTGAACAAAAGATAAGACTTAAATTAAGGTGAAATTATTTTTTAAAGTTTTGGAAATTTAATTAATTAATTAAATTTTCTTACTTCAAATTTTAATTAAACTTAATTAAAGTCTAGTGAATTTTAGGTTCAAAGGTTTAATGGGGATGGATTACACTTAATTAAATTGATTATTAAATCTTAACTTAGAAATTTTAGATTAATTAAAAGTTTTAATTAAAATAATCTCTAAGTTTTTAAGAACTTAATTTTAACTTAATTAAAGTTTGGTAAAATTATTAGACTTAATTAAATTTAAATCTTAACATTTTAGAAAGTTAATTAAAATTAATTAAATTAATTAATTAAAATTACTTCTTTCCATTTTTAAGAAATAAAACCTAATTAAAGTCTAGTTGGGTGAATGTTTAAAGTTTAAGGTTAACTAGACCTAATTAAGAAGTTTAATTTTTAAACTTTAGAAATTAATTAAAATTAATTAAAATAATTAATTAAAATTATTTTCTAATTTTTAAGAATTTTAAAAACCTAATTAAAGTCTAATTCAGAGTGTGTTTTAAGGTTTGAGGGCAAAAACTAGGCCTAATTTAGTTTAATTTTAAAACTTAAATTTTAGGAATTAATTAAAATTAATTAAATTAATTAATTAAAAATTATTTCCTAAGTTAAAGAATTAAATTAAACCTATTTTAAGTCTAATTTTTAAGGCTTGGGTTAAATTAATTTATATTAGATTTAAATTAGATTAAACTAAATTTAAAGTTTGTTAAGATTTTAATTAAACCTTAAATTAAGACTTAATTAAATTCTTAAAGTCTCTAAAATTAATTTTTATACCTAATTAAATCTAAAATTAATTTAAAATTAGATCATATAGCCTATTTAGGGGTCTAATTGAACTAAATTTAGAGTCTTAGGGGTTAAAATTGGGTTTAGGGGACTTAATTGAAGTGTTTCTAAAGGTTTAGGGGTTAAAATGGAGTTTCTAGGGACTAAAGTATGAAGCGGGCTAAAGTATGGAGGACCTAGGGGGTAATTAACCCATATGTTTTAAAAAGACGCGGATCCGGGTTGAACCCGGATCCGACCTGCTCCAACCGGCTGCCAAAACGGCAGCGTTTTGATGGAAGACAAAACCCTCCAAGGCCGAGTGGACTCGGCCATTTATGCTGGATTTTGACTCGGCTGGACTCAGTGTTTAAGAGATTCTCTGGCTTAAACACATTAAGCCCAGAATCACCCCCTAAAACAGATCAAAACCACTAAGTTTAAGGGTGTTCTTCATGTGTTCTTTGTGTTCGTGAAGAACACGAAGAACACGGCCAAAGATCGCCGTGCCGGCCGCCACTGAATCGGTTCCGACGCCGTCGATGGCAACTCCGGCGAGTTCGCCGGCGACTCCAGAAAAGAGCTGATCATCGCAAAAACAACGCCGGAGGCTGTTTCCGGCGCCGACAACGTCACTGGAACCTCCAAACGACCTAGAAAACGTCCAAAACTCTCCAGAAACAGATCTAAAGTCTCTAAACTACCCAGAAACAACTAAAACTCTCTTTTTGACAACCTAAAACCAATCTAAAACAAACCTAAACCCCTAAACACATTCGGCCATCTTCTTTAACTACCCAGAAACACAGATTCGATGCATCACGCGAATGAAAATGAAATGGAATCAAAACCCAAAGCTTACCTCAGATATGCGATAGCCTCTAAGTCTTGATCTCCAATTCGAATCCAATCCAACCTCGGTTTGCCGCCGATTCCAGTTTCCCCCAGTAAACTCCAAAACTTCAGTCGATCAAACTTCAGCTCCTTAATCCGATGCTAATCTTCTGCCCCCCCCTCATTGATTCGGTTGAATCCCTTTTAAAGGGATTCAACACAAAATCCCAATCCAAGACAAACTCTATCCTAATCAACACAAATCTCAACTGAAAACACTCCCTCAAATCCCTGAGAATCCGGCCGTTAGTCACCCACCACTCAAACACATCCAACCGACTCTGTTTTCAGATTTTTCAATTTTTAATTTTTTCCTTTTTTTTAATAATATTAATTTATTATTATTTATTTATTAATTATTATTTATTAAAATTTTCGTGTTGACAGCTGCCCCTCTTTGCTCAATGCTGCGGAGCAGGAGATGGGCAAAGACTGAAAAACACGAAAACTGTAAACCTTAAAGCTTGAAGAAAATCTTCAAACTTAACATCATGCCTGGAGGACTTACTGATGACCCGGAGGATTTAGGATCGTATTGCCTCCTTGATTGTGCAAACGATATCATCACTCCCGAAGGTGATGGCCCGGAGGACTTAACATCATACCCGGAGGACTTACTAATGACCCGGAGGATTTAGGATCGTATTGCCTCCTTGATTGTGCAAACGATATCATCATTCCCGAAGGTGATGGCCTGGAGGACTTAACATCATGCTCGGAGGACTTACTGATGACCCGGAGGATTTAATAGTGGTGTACAAAATTTTTCACTTCTTTCTGGACTCACGCCAATAGACTGCCGATAACGGATTCACGTCAAAAGGCTGCCGATAATGTTTGTTGTTGTTGATTGACTCTTGAATCATTTCTTATGGAACTCACGCTTCATTCTCCTTACGCACGAAAAAAAGGGTTCCATTCTCCGTATGCACGAATGGATATGCAGGTTCTATTCTCCGAATGCTCGAATAGATAAGCAACCAAAAAGGGGTTTCACTCTCCGAATGCACGAATGGATATGCAAGTTCTATTCTCTGAATGCTTGAATAGATAAGCAACCTTAAAAAAAAGGTTCCACTCTCTGAATGCACGAATGGATGTGCAGGTTCTAAAATGTCTTTTCTCGTATTTCCTTCCTCTGAGATCTTTGCTTGTCCTGATCTGGATTGCTTGGAAATTCCTGAAAAAATAGAAAATATTTTGAATGCATGGGTTAGCATGTTTTATCCTATGGATGCCTAACCATACGATGCATGAACCGTGGTCATTGAGGGACACTTGAATGTCCATTGATCCTCTTTATGACAACATCTCTCATTGACAGCTTTGTACTCTGCTTGAACTTTTTGATCTCTATTTCTCAATTTGACATTGATTTTCCCAATCAGTTCGGATTTTGCCCCACATCTCATGGGCTATTAGTTTCTCGAAGTAAATAATTCATGAACTTTGTTCCTGCCTCATCCATTCTGATCTGAAATAATGCTTTGCTGATCTCTTATCATGCTGAGTTTGCCCTACTTTCACCATTTAGTGTGTGCAAAATAGGTCCCTGGATTTTCCCCTGGTCTCTAAACATTTCTTAATCCCTGAACTTTCACCGGGCTGGGCTAATATTCATCTTTACAACTACGGAACTCGGCAATGACACAGTCCGTACGTGAATGCCCCATGTTTTGGCATTTCAAAGCTTCATTTGTTCCTCGTCATACTATTCATCATTCACCTCTTGTTCTGTCTGCGTTTAAAGGATTAATTGCATCATGGTAATTCCCACGAAATCTTTTACTTTTTGTATCTAATCAATCCATCTGCAGGATGCTTGTCAAGCGAAAAAAATGCTCAAAATAGTATTTTGAAAATATTGAAAAATTTGATTGTCATGGCGAAACAAAAACAAAAGTTAGACCTCTGAAAATCAAGTGCAACAAAGCGTTCGAACAAATTTGCAAAGATCAACTCGGATGTGACCATTTTCCAATTTATCAGACTTTCAGGAAAACATTCCCATTTTCCTAATTCAACCCTGTTTAGGTGGCACTCTTTTCCTCACTAGCTCACCATACCCAATTTTCCTCTCTTTTTGATCTCAATCAAGCATTAGAAGACTAAAAAATCTTGAAGAAAGGTTAACCCTAGTAAGCGGGATGTATTCTGAAGACTAACTCTCCTTGTTCTAATATCCGTGTATGGTCAAAATGGTCTTTCGTGGCTTGTAATGTGGGTTATGGTTTATGGCTACCAAAGAAGGGATATATAGGCTCAAATAATTCGAGGATGGTAAAAATCAAGGATCATGCTCTGATGAAATAATTTTCTTTTACGGATCACTCTAGGTTGACCCTTTTTATTGGGCTTTTGCCCTAGAAGTCATTTCCTTTTCACCACTACTTTTTCTAGTGGTTCATCCCATCAGAATTTTCACTAAACTTTATGTTCGCTTTTTGTGCCAACAATTTGAGTTTGGCTTCTTTTCTTGGTTTTGCATTTCACTTTGAAACACATTTTCAACCTCTTTTGCCCCCAGTGTGGGGGTGATCCTTGATTTAGGTTGAATCGAAAGAAAAAATAACGTTAGGCTCAAAGGGGACAACAAATGGTATTTTTCTTATTTTCTTTCTTTGAGAAGGGAACTCAAGGAATGCCAAATATCATCCCATACTCGGATGTCTTTAAAGTAAAGCAGACTTCAGTTGGATGATGTTTTGGGTTATCACTTCATTCAAAGACCTTATTCAACAATGCTTGAGAGGAAATTCACTCAAAACTTCTCTAGGATTTTCTTGTGGTTCCTGAACACTCATTAATGTTATCCTTTGGGCCTAAGTAAAGTGGTAACGAGTCACATTGATGAAGTTGATCTCCGAATTTGATTTAATATCAATTTCGCAATTGATATTCAAAATCTGAAAAAAATGAAATCGATGATATATGTATGGGTGTTCAAAAATTAACCCATAAAAGGAATTAAGTATATGACATGTTTACCACTTAAAAAAAATACGTATGAAACAAGCATCATTGACAAATGAATTAAAAAACTCGCTTACAAAAGACACCCAATGCATATAGAATAAAAAACGCAACTGGGATGATTCAGGGCATTACTCCGCAACCGATCCCAAAAACACCCTTTTATGAACAAGACAGATTTTTCATAACTCTGAACAATCTTGGAGAAGCTAGTCCTGACGTTCTGAATCCTCAAGGAGCATATCATCTTGAGCATTTTCTTTGGTCTTCCATTGTTGCACCAACTCCTTTGTCAAAATTCCCTTATTGATCAATTTCTTGATTTCTTCCAGTAAAGACCTACATTTACTAGTAGCATGACCTGACAATCCCATATGAAACTCACAAACATTACTGGGATCATAGCTTTGAGCGAAAGGGCTTGGCGCTTTCTTCATTGGCTTGGGAGTAATATATTGAACTTCAACAAGAAAAGGAAACAAATTGGCAACAAACATTCCAAATATCTCCTAATCCGTATTTCTTCGGGGAATCTTTTGTTGTCGCCCTGAAGAACTGGGTGATCTTGCCCTTTTACGTCTTCGGGAAATTTGAACATTACACACATTTATCTCCTGCGGCTTCTTATCTTCTATGGAATTTTTGAGCCTGGGTTCAATTTTTCCTTGTTGGATTCCGACTTCTATTACTTCGCCAAGGGCCATAAAATCTCTAAAGTTGTCCCTTGAATTCGTAAGCATTTTATCAAAGAAAGGAGACGGCAAAGTTTGATGAAACATTTCAGTCATTTCCCCTTCTATCATGGGTGGTTGTACCTGAGATGCTAGAACCCTCCATCTCAATGCATAGTCTTTAAAGCTCTCATCATCCTTCATTCTCATACTCTGTAAAGTCCGACGATCTGGAGCTAAGTCTATGACATACCTGTATTGCCCCAAGAATTCTTTCGCCAAATCCCCCCATGTTCGAATCTGCTCATGACTCAATCTGTTGTACCATGTTGCAGCAGGCCCAGTCAAGCTATCATGAAAGTAGTGAATCATCATTTGGTCATTATCTAGATATCCTTCCATTTTTCGACAATACATCGTCAAGTGAATTTTAGGACAACTAGATCCGTCATACTTCTCAAAAGCAGGGATCTTGAATTTTGGTGGAATAACCAAATCAGGGACCAGACAAAACTCCCTTGCACTAAACCCGGAGTCCACTCCTTTTTCACTTGCCTCAATTTTCTTCTGGAGTTCCGAACACATATTTGTCAATTGAACAACACGTTCAAGAGAGAACGTATTCATGCTCGAACTTGATGCCCCCGGGTAGATAGTTAGACATGGCTTCGAGATTTGATCGTTTGCCCTTGGTTGAGGTTTTGTCATATGGTCTTGGATACTCGCAACTTCTCTCATATTCTCGTCCATGATGTCTGATTCTCGAACTTTTATTAATGTGTGGTAACTGTCATCGGAACCCTCAACCATCTTAGATCCATGTATGCTAATGCAATATTGATAAAATAATAATGGCATGATATAAAATAAATATATGCATGAATGCAATAAGGTATTGATCTCAAGTGTGATTATCGTAGAATAACTTTCATTTCAGGTAAAAGATTTATTACATCAAATATCAAACACTAAAGATATTTGCGAGTCTTAGCCCCTAATTTCTTGACTTTCTCTAAGAACCCTGGTAACTTTCCATTGTGACCTATCACAGGGTTGATGTTTTGGCTCAATTCTGCCGCCATATCTGCTAAGCTTGCAATCTCTTGAGCCATCTCTCGTGCTGCAGCTTTTATGTCACCATCTGTGCTTTCTACACATTCTTTCTTGGCGAGATCTTGGTAATCTGATTGCAAGGTTTGTAACTCCAAGTTGTTTCTCTCTTGCATCACCTGAACCTCGTACTCGGACTGATATTGTTTCCTCAAAATATTTTCATCTTGGACTTCTTGTCTGCCCCCTAAATTAGGCTGGCTTTTTTCCTCGAACTTTAACTTCCCGCCTTTTAATAGACACTGAACTGTACGCTTCAAAGCCGTGCAATTTTCAATCGAATGTCCTCGTATTCCACCATGAAATTCACAATAAGCATTGGCATCATACCATTTCGGGTACGGCGGTTGTAACGGTAAGATGAAATACGGAGCTATTAGCCGAGCCTCTAGCAACTGTGGATATAGCTCTCTATATGAAATGGGAATTGGGTCAAACCGATTCTTTCCACTTTCTATCTTCTGTGAATTAGGAAAAAGAACCTTGGAACCTGAACTTTGCTCTGGATGTTTGACCGACTTTATCGAACAGAGCGTTTCTTTCATTTTTGACTTTCCATAGACCACTGCGACTTTCTCTAGCTTTAGGTCTGGTGCATTTCCGGTTGGTTTGCTCACACCAATTATAAGTGGTGATTTATATGTGTACCGATCCTTTTTCGGCTCTTCTTCCATGTGCCCCTTCCCTTTAGCCATGTTCATCATAATGGTCTTCAGCTCACTCATTTGTCTTTTTAACTCTTGCATTTCAGCGTCTCTAGTGTTCGAGTAATCTTCAAGTAAATTGTCCATTCTTCTCAAACTTTGGCTCAACCTCGTTTCCGACCTACAAATCCTTTTAACTGTTATGACCGTCTTCTATCTCGATAATCACTTTTGGATCAATACCTTTTATGCGATGTGATGCAAAAATATCAATATGTTGAGATGATGCAAAAACAAAATAAAACATAAATAAGATAGAAATCAAACAACCTAAATATAAATCTACTTTATGATGCATGAATGCAAGAGGGTATTAAATTCGAAAAACAATCTCTTAAAAACGTCCGTCTGTTCAAAAAGGATCACTACAACTTTAAAGATAACTACAGAAAACTGTTGGCCCTAATCTCTAAGTTGGTCAACTCATGTAGCAGGCGGGTGATGGCTTCTCCATGCTCTTGCTCGATGTTCGGCTGCTTCAGAAGAGTTGTAGCTTCTCTCAATAACGTCTGTATGCAAAATGCGATGCTTCCGACCTTCGAAATTGATCAACTCTGATTCTGGACGGTACGTTGCGCCGCTTCATACTTGGTCTTCCACGCTCCTCCTCCTGACGGCAAACTATCATCTTTCTCATGCTGAGCTGCTTCTGACCATGTCCAGACTTTTGTATTATCTTTGCCTATAATGATCCCTTCTGACATTTTTGGACACTTCTAACTTTATTGTTTCCCAAATTAATACCCATACAAATGATATGCCAAGTAAAAATAAAATGCATAAAAGAAAGAAAAAAAAAGGAAAATGTTAGTAAAATAAAGACAAAGATAAAGCAGTGATTAAAGTGCCAGAAAACAAATAACCATAGAGTAGTAAAAAGCGAACAAAGTTAACCATAGAACAGGATAAAATGTGTAAAATAATCAGAGAACATGCTAAATTGCGTAAAAATAACCAGAGAACATGCTAAAATACGCAAAATAACCAGAGAACATGTTAACAGAGAAATCCTAAGTTTGGCGGCATTTCGGCAGTATACCGCCTTATCTTACGGCTCCTGTCTGGCTCTAGAAGGGGTTGGTTTCTACTCTATATGCGAGTTTTTGGTCTAGACACTGGGTTCCCGAACTGTCGTTACCGTCTACTACGACGATAAGACATCGATTCGGTGGTATAGGTCCCTTACAACGGAAGTGAAAACCATACGATGCGTAAGGTTAGTATACCGGAAGCAGATAATAATCTGAAACTTAGAACTGGAGAGCATCACGTCGGATAATATCTAACTCCCACTTAAGGGTGAAAGCTCGGGTCGAGAGCTTATGCATGAATGACAAGATAAGAGTAAAAGTTATCCTTATTCAAATAATGTTCACTTAACAATAGAAAATTAAAATAATATCTAACTCCAAAATACCAAAATGCCACGTAAAGTTTGAAAACATTAGGCCTGACTCACTAAAAAATAATTTTTTAAGTCCCCAGCGGAGTCGCCAAGCAGTCGCGACCTCTTTAAAAAACGCGATTTTTTAGGTTGAAAAAGTGTTCGACGATTGATTTTCAAAAATATGAATTTTATTAATCTTGAAAAATCCAAATTTTAGGAAAACATCATTTAATTTTAAAAAAAAAGGGTTGACTTGGAGCCGCCACCGGCCATTTAGGTAGGCCAGACACCATAAAAAATAAACCAGAGATTCGTTTTGAAAAAAGTTGGGTTCGGGAATCGGTTACGTGCAAGGACGACCCTTACAAACGCCCAAAAAAATTGGTACCTTTTTAAAAAAAACATTACGTGGCATTTGACATTTTGGAGAAAGATATTAATTTAATTTTCCATTGTTAAATGAACATTATTTGAATTTGGATATCCTTTTGATTTAGAAGTTATGCCGCTTCTAAACTTGAGTTAGTCGAGACGTCCTCTATATAGGAAACCTCACCCAAATCTAAAAGAGTGTAACTTCCGCCTCAAAAGGCTAAAGTAAAAATGCATGATTATTTTTTTATCTCGTTCATTTTAAGTTCTACTCCTAGAAAAGGCTTCATTGCTTAAGTTTTTAAGACCTAAGTTACTAACGTCTACTAGTTATTTACCCTTCCATTTTTAATTCTAAACCTAAGTTTTTGTCAAAATTCTAGGTTTTTAATAACACATGAATTCGATGCCAAGGTACACTCTCTAGGTCAGCATCTTAGTGCGTCAAAACACCAACCTCTTTAGCGTATCCGAGACATAAGATTCACATGTTATGTTACTAGATTTTCTCCCTAATTAAATTAAATTAATTAATTTAAGTGACTAATCCTAAAAAAGGCACTAGATTAATTAACCTAAGTCATTTAGGTGACCTCCCTAAAGCATGCTATGCAAGACAACATAAAATAAAGTAAACACGTGATAAAGGAACTTCAAATTTTATTAGAATCAAGGTACATCATATTACATCAAAATTTCTCTTTCACACGAATACAAAGGGACTTGAATGAAAAAGATTACAAGGGATTCGAAGACAAACCTTGAACAAAAGATAAGACTTAAATTAAGGTGAAATTATTTTTTAAAGTTTTGGAAATTTAATTAATTAATTAAATTTTCTTACTTCAAATTTTAATTAAACTTAATTAAAGTCTAGTGAATTTTAGGTTCAAAGGTTTAATGGGGATGAATTAAACTTAATTAAATTGATTATTAAATCTTAACTTAGAAATTTTAGATTAATTAAAAGTTTTAATTAAAATAATCTCTAAGTTTTTAAGAACTTAATTTTAACTTAATTAAAGTTTGGTAAAATTATTAGACTTAATTAAATTTAAATCTTAACATTTTAGAAAGTTAATTAAAATTAATTAAATTAATTAATTAAAATTACTTCTTTCCATTTTTAAGAGATAAAACCTAATTAAAGTCTAGTTGGGTGAATGTTTAAAGTTTAAGGTTAACTAGACCTAATTAAGAAGTTTATTTTTTAATCTTTAGAAATTAATTAAAATTAATTAAAATAATTAATTAAAATTATTTTCTAATTTTTAAGAATTTTAAAAACCTAATTAAAGTCTGATTCAGAGTGTGTTTTAAGGTTTGAGGGCAAAAACTAGGCCTAATTTAGTTCAATTTTAAAACTTAAATTTTAGGAATTAATTAAAATTAATTAATTAAAAATTATTTCCTAAGTTAAAGAATTAAATTAAACCTATTTTAAGTCTAATTTTTAAGGCTTGGATTAAATTAATTTATATTAGATTTAAATTAGATTAAACTAAATTTAAAGTTTGTTAAAATTTTAATTAAACCTTAAATTAAGACTTAATTAAATTCTTAAAGTCTCTAAAATTAATTTTTATACCTAATTAAATCTAAAATTAATTTAAAATTAGATCATATAGCCTATTTAGGGGTCTAATTGAACTAAATTTAGAGTCTTAGGGGTTAAAATTGGGTTTAGGGGACTTAATTGAAGTGTTTCTAAAGGTTTAGGGGTTAAAATGGAGTTTCTAGGGACTAAAGTATGAAGCGGGCTAAAGTATGGAGGACCTAGGGGGTAATTAACCCATATGTTTTAAAAAGACGCGGATCCGGGTTCAACCCGGATCCGACCCGCTCCAACCGTCTGCCAAAACGGCAGCGTTTTGATGGAAGACAAAACCCTCCAAGGCCGAGTGGACTCGGCCATTTGTGCTGGATTTTGACTCGGCTGGACTCAGTGTTTAAGAGATTCTCTGGCTTAAACACATTAAGCCCAGAATCACCCCCTAAAACAGATCAAAACCACTAAGTTTAAGGGTGTTCTTCATGTGTTCTTTGTGTTCGTGAAGAACACGAAGAACACGGCCAAAGACCGCCGTGTCGGCCGCCACTGAATCGGTTCCGACGTCGTCGATGGCAACTCCGGTGAGTTCGTCGGCGACTCCAGAAAAGAGCTGATCATCGCCAAAACAACGCCGGAGGCTATTTCCGGCGCCGACAACGTCACCGGAACCTCCAAACGACCTGGAAATCGTCCAAAACTCTCCAGAAACAGATCTAAAGTCTCTAAACTACCATGAAACAACTAAAACTCTCTTTTCGACAACCTAAAACCAATCTAAAACAAACCTAAACCCCTAAACACATTCGGCCATCTTCTTTAACTACCCAGAAACACAGATTCGATGCATCATAGGAATGAAAATGAAATGGAATCAAAACCCAAAGCTTACCTTAGATATGTGATAGCCTCCAAGTCTTGATCTCCAATTCGAATCCAATCCAACCTCGGTTTGCCGCCGATTCCAGTTCCCCCAGTAAACTCCAAAACTTCAGTCGATCAAACTTCAGCTCCTTAATCCGATGCTAATCTTCTGCCCCCCCCCCCTCATTGATTCGGTTGAATCCCTTTTAAAGGGCTTCAACACAAAATCCCAATCCAAGACAAACTTTATCCTAATCAACACAAATCTCAACTGAAAACACTCCCTCAAATCCCTGAGAATCCGGCCATTAGTCACCCACCACTCAAACGCATCCAACCGACTCTGTTTTCAGATTTTTCAATTTTTAATTTTTTCCTTTTTTTTAATAATATTAATTTATTATTATTTATTTATTATTTATTATTTATTGAAATTTTCGTGTTGACAGGTTTAATCGCATCAAAACGACAACCGAATGTTATTAAATTAAATTTTATGAGTTTAAATATTTAATTATGGGTTTTTGAACAAAATTATACAGATTAATATCAAATTTTCAGCTATTTACTCGGTTAAATTTCGAACGGAATCTCTATAAAGCCCATTTAGACATGCACGTTTTAATCCCAACAAAACGACAACCAAATGTTATTAAATCAAATTTCATGAGTTTAAATATTTAATTACGGGCTTTTAAACAAAATTATACAGATTAATCTCAAATTTTCAGCTGTTTACTCGGTTAAAATTTGAACAGAATCTCTATAAAGCCCATTTAGACATGCACGGTTTAATCGCATCAAAACGATAATCAAATGTTATTAAATTAAATTTTATGAGTTCAAATAGTTAATTATAGGCTTTTGAACAAAATTATACAGATTAATCTTAAATTTTCAAAATTTTACTCGGTTAAAATTGGAACGGAATCTCTATAAAGCCCATTTAGACATGCACGTTTTAATCCCAACAAAACGACAACCAAATGTTATTTAATCAAATTTCACGAGTTTAAATATTTAATTATGTGCTTTTGAATAAAATTGTACAAAATAATCTCAAATTTTCAGTTGTTTACTCGGTTAAAATTCGAACAGAATCTCTATAAAGCCCATTTAGACATGCACAGTTTAATCGCATCAAAACGAAAACCAAATCTTATTAAATTAAATTTTATGAGTTCAAATAGTTAATTATAGGCTTTTGAACAAAATTATACAGATTAATCTCAAATTTTCTGCTTTTTACTCGGTTAAAAATCGAACGAAATCTCTATAAAGCCCATTTAGACATGCACGTTTTAATCCCAACAAAACGAGAACCAAACGTTATTAAATAAAATTTTATGAGTTTAAATATTTAATTATGGGCTTTTGAACAAAATTATACAGATTAGTCTCAAATTTTCAGTTGTTTCCTCGGTTAAAATTCGAACGAAATCTCTATAAAGACCATTTAGATATGCACGGTTTAATCGCATCAAAAGGACAACCAATTGTTATTAAATTAAATTTTATGAGTTCAAATAGTTAGTTATAGGCTTTTGAACAAAATTATACAGATTAATCTCAAATTTTAAGCTTTTTACTTGGTTAAAATTAGAACGGTATCTTTATAAAGCCCATTTAGACATACACGTTTTAATCCCAAACAAACGACAACCAAATGTTATTAAATCAAATTTTAAGAGTTCAAATATTTAATTATGGGCTTTTGAACAAAATTATACAGATTAATCTCAAATTTTCTGTTGTTTACTCAGTTAATATTCGAACGGAATCTCTATAAAGACCATTTAGACTTGTACAGTTTAATCGCATCAAACCGACAACCGAATGTTATTAAATTAAATTTTATGAGTTCAAATAGTTAATTATAGGCTTTTGAACAAAATTTTATCGATTAATCTCAAATTTTCAGCTTTTTACTTGGTTAAAATTAGAACGGAATCTCTATAAAGCCCATTTAGACATACACATTTTAATCCCAATAAAACGACAACCAAATGTTATTAAATCAAATTTCATGAGTTTAAATATTTAATTATGTGCTCTTAAATAAAATTATACAGATTAATCTCAAATTTTCAATTGTTTACTCGGTTAAAATTCGAACGGAATCTCTATAAAGACTATTTAGACATGCTCGTATTAATCGCATCAAAACGACAACCAAATTTTATTGAATTAAATTTTATGAGTTCAAATATTTAATTATAGGCTTTTGAACAAAATTATACAGATTAATCTCAAATTTTCTGCTTTTTACTCGGTTAAAAATCGAACGAATTCTCTATAAAGCCCATTTAGACATACACGTTTTAATCCCAAAAAAACGACAACCAAATGTTATTAAATAAAATTTTATGAGTTTAAATATTTAATTATGGGGTTTTGAACAAAATTATACAGATTAATATCAAATTTTCAGCTGTTAACTCGGTTAAAATTCGAACGAAATCTCTATAAAGACCATTTAGATATGCACGGTTTAATCGCATCAAAAGGACAACCAATTGTTATTAAATTAAATTTTATGAGTTCAAAAATTTAATTATAGGCTTTTGAACAAAATTACACAGATTAATCTCAAATTTTTAGCTTTTTACTCGGTTAAAATTAGTACGGAATCTATATAAAGCCCATTTAGACATGCACGTTTTAATCCCAAACAAACGACAACCAACTGTTATTAAATCAAATTTTATGAGTTTAAATATTTAATTATGGGCTTTTGAACAAAATTATACAGATTAATCTCAAATTTTCAGCTGTTTACTAGGTTAATACTCGAACGGAATCTTTATAAAGCCCATTTAGACTTGCACGGTTTAATCGCATCAAAACGACAACCGAATGTTATCAAATTAAATTTTATGAGTTAAAATAGTTAATTATAGGCTTCTCAGCAAAATTATACAGATGAATCTCAAATTTTAAGCTTTTTACTCGGTTAAAATTTGAACGAATCTCTATAAAGCCCATTTGGACATGCACGTTTTAATCGCATCAAAACGACAACAAAATTTTATTAAAATCAAATTTTATGATTTTAAATATTTAATTATTAGCTTTTAAACAAAATTATCGAGATTAATCTCAAATTTTCAGCTTTTTACTCAATTAAAATTAAAACGGAATCTCTATAAAGCCCATTTAGACATGCACATTTTAATCCCAAACAAACGACAACCAAATGTTATTAAATCAAATTTCATGGGTTTAAATATTTAATTATGGGCATTTGAACAAAATTATACAGATTAATATCAAATTTTCAGCTGTTTACTTGGTTAAAATTCGAACGGGATCTCTATAAAGCCCATTTAGACATGCACGGTTTAATCGTATCAAAACGACAACCAAATACTATTAAATTAAATTTCATGAGTTCAAATAGTTAATTATAGGCTTTTGAATAAAATTATGCAGATTAATCTCAAATTTTCAGCTTTTTACTTGGTTAAAATTAGAACGGAATCTCTATAAAGCCCATTTAGACATGCAAATTTAATCCCAATAAAACGATAACCAAAAGTTATTAAATCAAATTTTACGAGTTTAAATATTTAATTATGTGCTTTTAAACAAAATTATACAGATTAATATAACATTTTCAGCTGTTTACTCGGTTAAAATTTGAACGGAATCTCTATTAAGACCATTTAGATATGCACGGTTTAATCGCATCAAAAGGACAACCAATTGTTATTAAATTAAATTTTATGAGTTCAAAAATTTAATTATAGGCTTTTGAACAAAATTATAGAGATTAATCTCAAATTTTCAGCTTTTTACTCGGTTAAAATTAGTACGGAATCTATATAAAGCCCATTTAGACATGCACGTTTTAATCCCAAACAAACGACAACCAAATGTTATTAAATCAAATTTTATGAGTTTAAATATTTAATTATGGGCTTTTGAACAAAATTATACAAATTAATCTCAAATTTTCAGCTGTTTACTAGGTTAATACTCGAGCGGAATCTTTATAAAGCCCATTTAGACTTGCACGGTTTAATCGCATCAAAACGACAATCGAATGTTATCAAATTAAATTTTATGAGTTAAAATAGTTAATTATAGGCTTTTCAGCAAAATTATACAGATTAATCTCAAATTTTCAGCTTTTTACTCGGTTAAAATTTGAACGAATCTCTATAGAGCCCATTTGGATATGCACGTTTTAATCGCATCAAAACGACAACAAAATTTTATTAAAATCAAATTTTATGATTTTAAATATTTAATTATTAGCTTTTGAACAAAATTATCGAGATTAATCTCAAATTTTCAGCTTTTTACTCAGTTAAAATTAGAACGGAATCTCTATAAAGCCCATTTAGACATGCACATTTTAATCCCAAAGAAACGACAACCAAATGTTATTAAATCAAATTTCATGGGTTTAAATATTTAATTATGGGCATTTGAACAAAATTATACAGATTAATATCAAATTTTCAGCTGTTTACTTGGTTAAAATTCGAACGGAATCTCTATAAAGCCCATTTAGACATGCACGGTTTAATCGCATCAAAACGACAACCAAATACTATTAAATTAAATTTTATGAGTTCAAATAGTTAATTATAGGCTTTTGAATAAAATTATACAGATTAATCTCAAATTTTAAGCTTTTTACTTGGTTAAAATTAGAACGGAATCTCTATAAAGCCCATTTAGACATGCAAATTTAATCCCAATAAAACGACAACCAAAAGTTAGTAAATCAAATTTTATGAGTTTAAATATTTAATTATGTGGTTTTGGAGAAAATTATACAGATTAATATCAAATTTTCAGCTGTTTACTGGGTTAAAATTTGAACGGAATCTCTATAAAGACCATTTAGACATGCACAGTTTAATCGCATCAAAACGACAACCAATTGTTATTAAAATAAATTTTATGAGTTCAAATAGTTAATTATAGGCTTTTGAACAAAATTATATAATTAATCTCAAATTTTCAGATTTTTACTCGGTTAAAATTAGAACGGAATCTTTATAAAGCCCATTTAGACATGCACATTTTAATCCCAACAAAACGACAACCAAATGTTATTAAATCAAATTTTATGAGTTTAAATATTTAATTATTGGCTTTTGAACAAAATTATACAGATTAATATCAAATTTTTAGCTGTTTACTCGGTTAAAATTCAAACGGAATCTCTATAAAGCCCATTTAGACATGGACAATTTAATCGCATCAAAACGTCAACCAAATATTATTGAATTAAATTTTATGAGTTCAAATAGTTAATTATAGGCTTTTGAACAAAATTATACAGATTAATCTCAAATTTTCATCTTTTTACTCGGTTAAAATTCGAACGGAATCTCTATAATACCCATTTAGACATGCACATTTTAATCGCATCAAAACGACATCCAAATGTTATTAAATTAAATTTTATGAGTTCAAATAGTTTAATTATAGTCTTTTGAACAAAATTATAGAGATTAATCTTAAATTTTTAGCTTTTTACTCAGTTAAAATTAGAACGGAATCTCTATAAAGCCCATTTAGACATACACGTTTTAATCCCAACAAAACGACAACCAAATGTTATTAAATCAAATTTTATGAGTTTAAATATTTAATTATGGGTTTTTGAACAAAATTATACAGATTAATATTAAATTTTCAGCTATTTACTCGGTTAAATTTCGAACGAAATCTCTATAAAGCCCATTTAGACATGCACGGTTTAATCGCATCAAAACGACAACCAAATGTTATTAAATTAAATTTTATGAGTTCAAATAGTTTATAAGCCTTTAAACAAAATTATACAGATTAATCTCAAATTTTCAGCTTTTGACTAGGTTAAAATTAGAACAGAATCTCTATAAAGCCCATTTAGACATGTACGTTTTAATCCCAACAAAACGACAACCAAATATTATTAAATCAAATATTATGAGTTTAAATATTTAATTATGAGCTTCTGAAAAAAATTATACAGATTAATATCAAATTTTCGGCTGTTTACTCGGTTAAAATTCAAACGGAATCTCTATAAAGACCATTTAGACATGTACGGTTTAATCGTATCAAAACGACAACCAATTATTATTAAATTAAATTTTATGAGTTCAAATTGTTAATTATAGGCTTTTGAAAAAAAATTATACAGATTAATATCAAATTTTCAGTTGTTTACTCGGTTAAAATTCGAACGGAATCTCTATAAAGCCCATTTAGACATACACGTTTTAATCGCATCAAAATGACAACCAAATTTTATTAAAATAAAATTTTATGATTTCAAATATTTAATTATTAGCTTTTTAACAAAATTGTAGAGATTAATCTTAAATTTTTAGAATTTTACTCGGTTAAAATTAGAATAGAATCTCTATAAAGCCCATTTAGACATGAACGTTTTAATCCCAAAAAAACGACAACCAAATGTTATTAAATCAAATTTAATGAGTTTAAATATTTAATTATGGGCTTTTAAACAAAATTATACAGATTAATCTAAAATTTTCAGCTGTTTACTCGGTTAAAATTCGAACGGAATCTCTATAAAGCCCATTTAGACATACACGGTTTAATCGCATCAAAACGACAACCAAATGTTATTAAATTAAATTTTATGAGTTCAAATAGTTAATTATAGTCTTTTGAACAAAATTGTACAGATTAATCTCAAATTTTCAGCTTTTTACTCGGTTAAAATTCGAACGGAATCTCTATAAAGCCCATTTGGACATGCACGTTTGAATCGCAATAAAAAAACAACTAAAATTTTATTAAATAAAATTTTATTAGTTCAAATACTAGATTATGGGCTTTTGAACAAAATTATGCAGATTAATATCAACTTTTTAGGTTTTTACTCGGATAAAATTAGAACGGAATCCCTATAAAGACCATTTAGACATGCACATTTTAATCGCATCAAAACGATAACGAAATTTTATTAAATCAAATTTTATGAGTTTAAATATTTAATTATGGGCTTTTGAACAAAATTATACAGATAAATCTCAAATTTTAAGGTTTTTACTCGATCAAAATTCGAACACTCTATATAGCACATTTAGACATACTCGTATTAATCGAATCAAAATGACAATCAAATATTATTAAATTCAATTTTATGATTTCAAATAGTTAATTATAGGCTTTTGAACAAAATTATACAGATTAATCTCAAATTTTCAGAATTTTACTCGGTTAAAATTAAAACAGAATCTCTATAAAGCCCATTTAGACACGCACGTGTTAATCCCCACAAAACGACAACCAAATGTTATTAAATCAAATTTTATGAGTTTAAATATTTAATTATGGGCTTCTGAACAAAATTATACAGATTAATCTCAAATTTTATGAATTTTTCTCGGTTAAAATTCGAACGGAATCTCTGTAAAGCCCATTTAGACATGAACGTTTTAATCGCATAAAAACGACAACCAAATTTTACTAAAATCAAATTTTATGATTTCAAATAATTAATTATTAGCTTTTGAACAAAATTATAAAGATTAATCTGAAATTTTCAGAATTTTACTCGGTAAAAATTAGAATGGAATCTCTATAAAGCCATTTAGACATGCACGTTTTAATCCCAATAAAACGATAATCAAATGTTATTAAATCAAATTTTATGAGTTTAAATATTTAATTATTGGATTTTGAATAAAATTATACAGATAATCTCAAATTTTAAGGTTTTTACTCGGTTAAAATTCGAACGGATTCTCTATAGAGCACATTTAGACATGCTCGTATTCATCGAATCAAAATGACAACCAAATATTATTAAATTAAATTTTATGAGTTCAAATAGTTAATTGTAGGCTTTTGAACAAAATTATAGAGATTAATCTCAAATTTTAAGAATTTTACTCGGTTAAAATTAAACCAGAATCTCTATAAAGCCCATTTAGATATGCACGTGTTAATCCCAACAAAACGACAACTAAATGTTATTAAATCAAATTTTATGAGTTTAAATATTTAATTATGGGCTTTTTAACAAAATTATACAGATTAATCTCAAATTTTAAGGTTTTTACTCGGTTAAAATTCGAACGGATTCTCTATAAAGCCCATTTAGACATGCACATTTTAATCACAACAAAACGACAACCAAAATGTTATTAAATCAAGTTTTATTAGTTCAAATACTTCATTATGGGATTTTGAACAAATTTATACAGATTAATCTCAAATTTTCAGCTTTTTACTCGGTTAAAATTCGAACGGAATCTCTATAAAGCCCATATAGACATGCACGTTTTAGTCCTAATAAAACGACAATCAAATGTTATTAAATCAAATTTCATGAGTTTAAATATTTAATTATGGGCTTTTGAACAAAATTATATAGATTAATCTCAAATTTTATGCTTTTTAATCGGTTAAAATTCGAACGGAATCTCTATAAAGCCTATTTAGACATGCACATTTTAATCGTATCAAAACGATTACCAAATTTTATTAAATAAAATTTTATGAGTTTAAATATTTAATTATGGGTGTTTGAAAAAAATTATACAAATTAATCTCAAATTTTATGGTTTTTGAACAAAATTATACAGATTAATCTCAAATTTTCAGAATTTTACTCAGTTAAAATTAGAACGGATTCTCTATAAAGCCTATTTAGATATGCACGTTTTAATTCCAACAAAACGGGAACCAAATGTTATTAAATCGAATTTTATGAGTTTAAATATTTAATAATGAGCTTTTAAAAAGATTATACAGATTAATATCAAATTTTAAGGTTTTTACTTCGTAAAAAATTGAACGGATTCTCTTTAGAGCACATTTAGACATGCACGGTTTAATCGCATCAAAACGACAACCAAATGTTATTAAATTAAATTTTATGAGTTCAAATAGTTAATTATAGGCTTTTGAACAAAATTATACAGATTAATCTCAAATTTTATACTTTTTAATCAGTTAAAATTCGAACGGAATCTCTATAAAGCCTATTTAGACATGCACGTTTTAGTCGTATCAAAACGATTACCAAATTTTATTAAATCAAATTTTATGAGTTTAAATATTTAATTATGGGCTTTTGAACAAAATTATATAGATTAATCTCAAATTTTAGGGTTTTTACTCGGTTAAAATTCGAACGGATTCACTATAGAGCACATTTAGACATGCTCGTATTAATCGCATCAAAACAAAAACCATAAGTTATTAAATTATATTTTATGATTTCAAATAGTTAATTATAGGTTCCTGAACAAAATTATACTGATTAATCTAAAATTTTATGCTTTTTACTCGGTTAAAATTTGAACGGAATCTCTCTAAAGCCCATTTAGATATGCACGTTTTAATCGCATCAGAACGACAACTAAATTTTATTAAAATCAAATTTTATGATTTCAAATAATTAATCTAAAATTTTCAAAATTTAACTCGGTTAAAATTAGAACGAAATCTCTGTAAAGCCCATTTAGACATACACAGTTTAATCGCATCAAAACGACAACAAAAATGTTATTAAATCAAATTTTATGAGTTCAAATACCTTATTATGGGCTTTTGAACAAAATTATACAGATTAATCTCAAATTTTTAGTTGTTTACTCGGTTAAAATTCGAACGGAATCTCTACAAAGCTCATTTAGATATGCACGTTTTAATCGCATCAAAACGATAACCCAATTTTATTAAATCAAATTTTATGAGTTTAAATATTTAATTATGGGCTTTTAAAAAAAAATATATAGATTAATCTCTAATTTTCAGCTTTTTACTCGGTTAAAATTCGAACAGAATCTCTATAAAGCCCATTTAGATATGCACGTTTTAATCGCATCAAAACGACAACCAGATTTTATTAAAATCAAATTTAATGATTTCAAATAATTAATTATTAGCTTTTGAACAAAATTATACAGATTAATCTAAAATTTTTAGAATTTTACTCGGTTAAAATTTGAACGGAATCTCTATAAAGCCCATTTAGACATGCACGTTTTAATCCCAACAAAACGACAACCAAATGTTATTAAATTAAATTTTATGAGTTCAAATATTTAATTATAGTCTTTTGAACAAAATTATACAGATTAATCTCAAAATTCAAGATTTTTACTCGGTTAAAATTCGAACGGATTCTCTATAGAGCACATTTAGACATGCTCGTATTAATCGCTTCAAAACGACAACAAAATGTTATTAAATTAAATTTTATGAGTTCAAATAGTTATTTATAGGCTTTTGAACAAAGTTATTCCGATTAATCTCAAATTTTCAGCTTTTTACATAGTTAAAATTCGAACGAAATCTCTAAAAATCCCTTTTAGACATGCACGTTTCAATCGCATCAAAATGACAACCAAATTTTTTTAAAATAAAAATTTATGATTTCAAATATTTAATTATTAGCGTTTGAACAAATTTTTTAATGTCAAATTTTTAGAATTTTGCTCGATTAAAATTAGAACGGAATCTCTATAAAGCACATTTAGATATGCACATTTTAATCCAAACAAAACGACAACCAAATGTTATTAAATAAAATTTTATGAGTTTAAATATTTAATTATGGGCTTTTGAACAAAATTATACAGATTAATCATAAATTTTCAGTTGTTTACTCGGATAAAATTTGAACGGAATCTCTATAAAGCCCATTTAGACATGCACGTTTTAATCGCATCAAAACGATAACCAAATTTTATTAAATCTAATTTTATTAGTATAAATATTTAATTATGGGCTTTTGAATAAAATTATACAAATTAATCTCAAATTTTTAGGTTTTTACTCGGTTAAAATTCGAACGGGTTCATTATGGTGCACATTTAGACATGCTCGTATTAATCGCATCAAAACAACAACCATATGTTATTAAATTAAATTTTATTTGTTCAAATAGTTAATTATAGACTTCTGAACAAAATTATACAGAGTAATCGCAAATTTTATGCTTTTTACTCGGTTAAATTTGATCGGAATCTCTATAAAGCCCATTTAGATATGCACATTTTAATCACATCAAAACGATTACCAAATTTTATTAAAATCAAATTTTATTATTTCAAATAATTAATTATTAGATTTTGAACAAAATTATACAGATTAATCTCAAATTCTCAGCTTTTTACTCGGTTAAAATTAGAACGGAGTCTCTATAAAACCCATTTAGACATGCACGTTTTAATCCCAATAAAACGATAATCAAATGTTATTAAATCAAATTTTATGAGTTTAAATATTTAATTATGTGCTTTTGAACAAAATTATACAGATTAATCTCAAATTTTCAGTTGTTTACTCGGTTAAAATTCGAACGAAATCTCAATAAAGCCTATTTAGACATGCACGATTTAATCGCATCAAAACAACAACCAAATGTTATTAAATTAAATTTTATGAGTTCAAATAGTTAATTATAGGCTTTTGAACAAAATTTTTATAATTTTACTCGGTTAAAATTAGAACGGAATCTCTATAAAGCCCACTTAGACATGCACATTTTAATCCCAACAAAACGACAATTAAAATGTTATTAAATCAAATTTTATGACTTCAAATACCTTATTATGGGCTTTTGAACAAAATTATACAGATTAATCTCAAATTTTCAGCTTTTTACTTGGTTAAAATTTGAACGGAATCTCCATAAAGCCCATTTAGACATGCACGTTTTAATCGCATCAAAACGATAAAAAAATTTTATTAAATCAAATTTTATGAGTTTAAATATTTAATTATAGGCTTTTGAATAAAATTATAAAGATTAATCTCAAATTTTATGGTTTTTACTTCGTTAAAATTCGAACGGATTCTCTATAGAGCACATTTAGACATGCTTGTATTAATCTTATCAAAATAACAACAAAATGATATTAAATTAAATTTTATGAGTTCAAATAGTTCATTATAGGCTTTTGAACAAAATTATATAGATTAATCTCAAATTTTTAGCTCTTTACTCGGTTAAAATTCGAACGGAATCTCTATAATTTTTAGCCCATTTAGACATGAACGGTTTAATCCCATCAAAAAGATAACCAAATTTTATTAAATCAAATTTTATGGTGTCAAATAATTAATTATTAGCTTATGAACAAAGTTATATAGATTAATCTCAAATTTTCAGGATTTTACTCTGTTTAAATTAGAACGGATTCTCTATAAAGCCTATTTAGACATGCGCGTTTTAATCGCAATAAAACGACAACTAAAATGTTATTAAATCAAATTTTATGAGTTCAAATATTTGATTATGGGCTTCAGAACAAAATTATACACATTAATCTAAAATTTTCAGCTTTTTACTCGGTTAAAATTCGAACGGTATCTCTATAAAGACCATTTAGACATGCACGTTTTAATCGCATCAAAACGACAAACAAATTTTATTAAAATCAAATTTTATGATTTCAAATATTTAATTATTAGCTTTTGAACAAAATTATACAGATTAATCTGAAATTTTTAGAATTTTACTCGGTTAAAATTACAACGGAATCTCTATAAAGCCTATTTAGACATGCACGTTTTAATCCCAACAAAACGACAACCAAATGCTATTAAATCAAATTTTATGAGTTTAAATATTTAATTATGGGCTTTTAAACAAAATTATACAGATTAATCTCAAATTTTAAGGTTTTTACACGGTTAAAATTCGAACGGATTCTCTATAGAGAACATTTCGACATGCTCGTATCAATCGCATCAAAATGACAACCAAATGTTATTAAATTAAATTTTATGAGTTCAAATAGTTAATTATTGGCTTTTGAACAAAATTATACAGATTAATCTCAAATTTTCAACTTTTCACTCGGTTAAAATTCGAACAGAATCTCTATAAAGCCCATTTATACATGCACGTTTTAGTCTCATCAAAACGACAACAAAATTTTTTTAAAATTAAATTTTATGATTTCAAATATTTAATTATTAGCTTTTGAACAAAATTATACAGATTAATCTGAAATTTTCAAAATTTTACTCGGTTAAAATTAGAACGGAATCTCTATAAAGCTCATTTAGACATGCACGTTTTAATCCCAACAAAACAACAATCAAATGTTATTAAATCAAATTTTATGAGTTTAAATATTTAATTATGGGGTTTTGAACAAAATTATACAGATTAATCTCAAATTTTAAGGTTTTTACTCGGTTAAAATTCGAACGGAATCTATATAAAGACCATTTAGACATGTACGTTTTAATCGCATCAAAACGATAAACAAATTTTATTAAAATCAAATTTTATGATATCAAATATTTAATTATTAGCTTTTGAACAGAATTATACAGATTAATCTGAAATTTTTAGAATTTTACTCGGTTAAAATTACAACGGAATTTCTATAAAGCCCATTTAGACATGCACGTTTTAATCCTAAAAAACGACAACCAAATGTTATTAAATCAAATTTTATGAGTTTAAATATTTAATTATGGGCTTTTAAACAAAATTATACAGATTAATCTCAAATTTTAAGGTTTTTACACGGTTAAAATTCGAACGGATTCTCTATAGAGAACATTTCGACATGCTCGTATCAATCGCATCAAAACGATAACCAAATGTTATTAAATTAAATTTTATGAGTTCAAATAGTTAATTATTGGCTTTTGAACAAAATTATACAGATTAATCTCAAATTTTCAACTTTTCTCTCGGTTAAAATTCGAACGGAATCTCTATAAAGCCCATTTAGACATGCACGTTTTAATCCCAACAAAACGAAAACCAAATGTTTTTAAATCAAATTTTATGAGTTCAAATACCTTATTATGGGCTTTTGAACAAAATTATACAGATTAATCTCAAATTTTCAGTTGTTTACTCGGTTAAAATTCGAACGGAATCTCTATAAAGCCCATTTAGACATGCACGGTTTAATCGCATCAAAACAACAACCAAATGTTATTAAATTAAATTTTATGAGTTCAAATACTTGATTATGAGCTTTTGAACAAAATTATACAAATTAATCTCAAATTTTCAGCTTTTTACTCGGTTAAAATTAGAACGGAATCTCAATAAAGTCCATTTAGACATGCACGTTTTATTCGTATCAAAACGATAACTAAATTTTATTAAATCAAATTTTATGATTTTGAATATTTAATTATGGGCTTTTGAACAAAATTATACAAATTAATCTCAAATTTTAAGGTTTTTACTCAGTCAAAATTCGAACGGACTCACTATAGAGCATATTTCGACGTGCTCGTATTAATAGCATCAAAACGACAACTATATGTTATTAAATTAAATTTTATGAGTTCAAATAGTTAATTATAGGCTTCTGAACAAAATTATACAGATTAATCTCAAATTTTATGCTTTTTACTAGGTTAAAATTCGAACAGAATCTCTATAAAGCCCATTTAGGTATGCACGTTTAAATCGCATCAAAACAACAACCAAAATATTTAAAATCAAATTTTATGATTTCAAATAATTAATTATTAGCTTTTGAACAAAATTATACAGATTAATCTGAAATTTTCAGAATTTTACTCAGTTAAAATTAGAACGGAATCTCTATAAAGCCCATTTAGACATGCACGTTTTAATCCCAACGAAACAACAACCAAATGTTATTAAATTAAATTTTATGAGTTCAAATAGTTAATTATAGGCTTTTAAACAAAATTATACAGATTAATTTCAAAATTTAAGATTTTTACTCGGTTAAAATTCGAACAGATTGTCTATAGAGCACATTTAGACATGCTTGTATTAATCGCTTCAAAACAACAACAAAATGTTATTAAATTAAAATTTATGAGTTCAAATAGTTAATTATAGGCTTTTAAACAAATTTATACAGATTAATCTCAAATTTTTAGCTTTTTACTCGGTTAAAATTAGAACGGAATCTCTATAAAGCCTATTAGACATGCACGTTTTAATCGCATCAAAACGTTAACCAAATTTTATTAAATCAAATTTTATGAGTTTAAATATTTAATTATGGGCTTTTGAACAAAATTATAAAGATTAATCTCAAATTTGAAGGTTTTTTCTCGGTTAAAATTCGAACGGATTCACTATAGAGCACATTTAGACATGCTTGTATTAATAGCATCAAAATGACAACCAAATTTTATTAAAATCAAATTTTATGATTTCAAATAATTAATTATTAGCTTTTGAACAAAATTATATAGATTAATCTGAAATTTTCAGAATTTTACTCGGTTAAAATTAGAACGGAATCTGTATAAAGCCCACTTAGACATGCACGTTTTAATCCCAACAAAACGACAACCAAATATTATTAAATCAAATTTTACGAGTTTAAATATTTAATTATGGGCTTTTGAACAAAATTATACAGATTAATCTCAAATTTTATGGTTTTTACTTCGTTAAAATTCGAACGGATTCTCTATAGAGCACATTTAGACATGCTCGTATTAATCGTATCAAAACGACAACAAAATGATATTAAATTAAATTTTATGAGTTCAAATAGTTAATTATATGCTTTTGAACAAAATTATATAGATTAATCTCAAATTTTCAGTTCTTTACTCGGTTAAAATTTGAACGGAATCTCTATAAAGCCCATTTAGACATGTACGGTTTAATCCCAACAAAACGACAACCAAGTGTTATTAAATCAAATTTTATGGTGTCAAATAATTAATTATTAGCTTTTCAACAAAGTTATACAGATTAATCTCAAATTATCAAAAATACAACCACAAAGGCTCAGCGACTTAAGGATGCTTTGCAGACTTACGCCTCCTCGTCGGGACAAGCGGTGAACTTCGAGAAATCTACTATCTTTTTCTCACGTAAAACTTCCACTTTGCTCAGGGAAGAGATTAATGATATCCTGCGCGTAAGAGAAGTGGATGACCCTGGTATTTATATAGGGGTTCCCCTCCTTATTGGAAAGAACAAAACTGCAGCCTTAGGGTTCACCAGGGAAAATATGAATGCCCGTCTAAGTACTTGGGATAAACATCTCCTTTCCTTCAGTGGTCATGAAGTTTTCATTAAAGCGGTTATACGATCTATAACTCAATATGTCATGTCTTGTTACCTTTTACCACAAAATATTATTGATGATATGACTACTGTCATACGTCGATATTGGTGGTCGGGGAAGCTGGCAAACGAGGATGGCACATGCTTCCTTGGGACACTCTCTGCCTTCTTAAAGCTGCTGGAGGTGTAGGGTTTCGTGATCTACACCACTTTAATATCGCTCTGCTAGGAAAACAAATTTGGCGGTTAATTTGTGAGCATGATAGCCTTCTAAGTCAGGTCTACAAATGTAAGTACTATCCTACGGGCTCAGTCCTAGAGTCCGCTCATACGCGGAGTTCTTTCTTTGCTTGGAAAGGTCTAAGCATGGCTATTTCTAAGCTTCGCAACGGGTTTTTCAAACGTCCTGGCATGGCTAGTAACATTCAGATTCATTTTGATAGGTGGTGTGGCTCTCAGCCTGTTCACCTTTATGGTAATTATGAAATGAATGACGAAGTCCCTCTTCGTGCAAGATCTTTCATGCTCCATAATTCACCTCGTTGGGATGTAGCAAAAGTGAGAGGTTATTTTTCCCATGAAGATGCAAATACCATCCTTAACGTCCCAATTATTAATGATATAAACGACTCTACTCTTTGGGGTCACCATGATGTAGGTACCTACACGGTTCGCTCTGGTTATCAATTTTTGCAGTCACAACTAGGGCCTGTTAACAGGCTATCTAAACTATGGAAAATTTTGTCTAAGTTACCTACTCTGCCCAAAGTTTGTTCCTTTGGATGGCGTTTTATGTCATGATGCGTTACTCTCCGGTCAGAAAATTATGCAGGTTAATCTTGATCCTGGGGTTTGCCCAATTTGCAACATGACTATCGAAACCTCTATCCATGCCATGCGAGACTGTCCTAGTGCTTCGGAGGCGATCCTCTTGGCAGGCCTCCCCCATCGACTGTTGTCCAATGCTTACACCTCCCCCCATCAGTGGCTTTCTGATGCTGTTCGGTTCCTCTCCTTGCACCAATTCTCTCTTCTTATTACAATTTTATGGAATCTGTGGAACCGCCGTAATGATTTTGTTCATAACGACCATATCCAACCGATTTGGTTAACTGTTGCCTCTGCCCAAAAACTCTTCACTGACTATACATCTTTTAATGATGAGTCCTGCCAATCCTCCCGGCTAGCTAAGCCCACCTTCGCTCCGGCTAGATGGATGAAACCGACTCCAGGTTTTGTCAAAATTAACACGGATGGGGCTTTTGACCCTGTCTTGAGAGGGGCTGCTGCTGGTGTTATTGCTCGTGATTCTTCTGGCTCAGTGCTTGGTGGTTGTTTCATGCCCCTTCTTTGTCTAGATCCAGCTTCTGCAGAGGCTCTTGCTATTCTAGAAGGTTTACGCTTTGCTGTTGCCAACGGATGGACTAATGTGATCTTTGAAACTGACTCTGCATCTATTGCCAACAAAATTAATAATGCTCCTCCTCGCGATCTTTCCACAGTACAGCACTTGGTATCTCACATCCGCGCCACTCTGGGCACTATGCCTAATTGTAAGATTTTTTATGTGCCTAGAGATACAAATGTAGTAGCCCACACTTTGGCTAATAGGGCTTTGCGTTCTTTTACTTCTAGTACTTTTGATTGTTTCTTTCCCGATTTTATTCGGGTCTCTGTAAACTCAGAGAGGTTCTCCTCTTCTTCTCAATAATACCTTGGGTACTCTTTTCCCCATAGGGGCCTTCTCACCTCTCGGGGTGGTTGGCTATAGGGGTTTTTTAATGAGGCCCTTTTCCTTTAAAAAAAAATTAGAACGGATTCTCGATAAAGCCTATTTAAACATGTACGTTTTAATCACAATAAAACGACAACTAAAATGTTATTAAAATCAAATTTTATAAGTTCAAATACTTGATTATGGGATTTTGAACAAAATTATACAGATTAGTCTCAAATTTTCAACTTTTACTCGATTAAAATTTGAACGGAATCTCTACAAAACCCATTTAGACATGCACATTTTAATCGCATCAAAACGATAAACAAATTTTATTAAATCAAATTTTATGAGTTTAAATATTTAATTATGGGGTTTTAAACAAAATTATACAGATTAATCTCAAATTTTAAGGTTTTTACTCGGTTAAAATTCGAACGGACTCACTATAGAGCACATTTAGACATGCTCGTATTATTCGCATCAAAACGACAACCAAATGTTATTAAATTAAATTTTATGAGTTCAAATAGTTAATTATAGGCTTCTGAACAAAATTATACAGATTAATATCAAATTATCAGATTTTTACTCTATTAAAATTTGAACGGAATCTCTATAAAGCCCATTTAGATATGCATGTTTTAATCGCATCAAAACGACAATCAAATTTTATGATTTCAAATATTTAATTATTAGCTTTTGAACAAAATTATCGAGATTAATCTCAAATTTTCAGAATTTTACTCGATTAAAATTAGAACGGAATCTCTATAAAGCCCATTTAGACATGCACGTTTCAATCCTAAAAAAACAACCAAATGTTATTAAATCAAATTTTATGAGTTTAAATATTTAATTATGGGCTTTTGAACAAAATTATACAGATTAATCTCAAATTTTCAGCTTTTTACTCGGTTAAAATTCGAACGGAATCTCTATAAAGCCCATTTAGACATGCACGTTTTAATCGCATCAAAACGACAATTAAATTTTATTAAAATTAAATTTTATGATTTCAAATATTTAATTATTAGCTTTTGAACAAAATTATCGAGATTAATCTCAAATTTTTAGAATTTTACTCGGTTAAAATTAGAACGTAATCTCTATAAAGCCCATTTAGACATGCACGTTTTAATCCCAAAAAAACGACAACCAAATGTTATTAAATCAAATTTTATGAGTTTAAATATTTAATTATGGGTTTTTGAACAAAATTATACAGATTAATATTAAATTTTCAGCTGTTTACTCGGTTAAAATTCGAACGGAATCTCTATAAAGACCATTTAGACATGCACGGTTTAATCGCATCAAAACGACAATCAATTGTTATTAAATTAAATTTTATGATTTAAAATAGTTAATTATAGGCTTTTGAACAAAATTATACAGACTAGTCTCAAATTTTCAGCTTTTTACTCGATTAAAATTAGAATGGAATCTCTATAAAGCCCATTTAGACATGCACGTTTTAATCCCAAAAAAACGACAACCAAATGTTATTAAATCAAATTTTATGAGTTTAAATATTTAATTATGGGCTTTTGAATAAAATTATACAGATTAATCTCAAATTTTCAGCTTTTTACTCGGTTAAAATTAGAACGGAATCTCTATAAAGCCCATTTAGACTTGCACATTTTAATCCCAGCAAAACGACAACCAAATGTTATTAAATTAAATTTTATGAGTATAAATATTTAATTATGGGCTTTTGAACAAAATTATACAGATTAATATCAAATTTTCAGCTGTTTACTCGGTTAAAATTCGAACGGAATCTCTATAAAGACCATTTAGACATGCACGGTTTGATCACATCAAAACGAGAGCCAATTGTTAGTAAATTAAATTTTATGAGTTCAAATAGTTAATTATAGGCTTTTGAAGAAAATTATACAGATTAATCTCAAATTTTCAACTTTTTACTCGGTTAAAATTCGAACGGAATCTCTATAAAGCCCATTTAGATATGTACGTTTTAATCGCATCAAAACGACAACCAAATTTTATTAAAATCAAAATTTATGATTTCAAATATTTAATTATTAGCTTTTGAACAAAATTATCGTGATTAATCTCAAATTTTCAGAATTTTACTCGGTTAAAATTAGATAGGAATCTCTATAAAGCCCATTTAGAGATGCACGTTTTAATCCCAAAAAACGACAACCAAATGTTATTAAATTAAATTTTATGAGTTCAAATAGATAATTATAGGCTTTTGAACAAAATTATACAGATTAATCTCAAATTTTCAGCTTTTTACTCGGTTAAAATTTTAACGGAATCTCTATAAAGCATATTTAGACATGAACGTTTTAATCGCATCAAAACGACAATCAAATTTTATTAAAATCAAATTTTATGATTTCAAATATTTAATTATTAGCTTTTGAACAAAATTATACAGATTAATCTCAAATTTTCAGAATTTTACTCGGTTAAAATTAGAACGGAATCTCTATAAAGCCTATTTAGACATGCACGTTTTAATCCCAAAAAAACGAAAACCAAATGTTATTAAATCAAATTTTATGAGTTTAAATATTTAATTATGGGCTTTTGAACAAAATTAGACAGATTAATCTAAAATTTTCAGTTGTTTACTCGGTTAAAATTAGAACAGAATCTCTATAAAGCCCAATTAGACATGCACGGTTTAATCGCATCAAAACGACAACTAAATGTTATTAAATTAAATTTAATGAGTTCAAATAGTTAATTATAGGCTTTTGAACAAAATTATACAGATTAATCTCAAATTTTTAACTTTTTTCTCGGTTAAAATTAGAACGAAATCTCTATAAAGCCCATTTAGACATGCACGTTTTAATCCCAACAAAACGACAACCAAATGTTATTAAATTAAATTTTATTAGTTTAAATATTTAATTATGGGCTTTTGAACAAAATTATACAGATTAATCTCAAATTTTCAGCTGTTTACTCGGTTAAAGTTCGAACGGAATCTCTATAAAGACCATTTAGACATGCACGGTTTAATCGCATCAAAACGACATCCAATTGTTATTAAATTAAATTTTATGAGTTCAAATAGTTAATTATAGGCTTTTGAACAAAATTATATAGATTAATCTCAAATTTTTAGCTTTTTACTCAGTTAAAATTAGAACGGAATCTCTATAAAGCCCATTTAGACATGCACATTTTAATCCCAACAAAACGACAACCAAAAGTTATTAAATCAAATTTTATGAGTTTAAATATTTAATTATTGGTTTTTGTACAAAATTATACATATTAATCTCAAATTTTCAGCTGTTTACTCGGTTAAAATTAGAACGGAATCTCTATAAAGACCATTTAGACATGCACGTTTCAATCCTAAAAAAACGACAACCAAATGTTATTAAATCAAATTTTATGAGTTCAAATAGTTAATTATAGGCTTTTGAAGAAAATTATACAAATTAATCTCAAATTTTCAGCTTTTTACTCGGTTAAAATTCGAACGGAATCTCTATAAAGCCCATTTAGACATGCACGTTTTAATCGCATCTAAACGACAACCAAATTTTATTAAAACCCAATTTTATGATTTCAAATATTTAATTATTATCTTTTGAACAAAATTATCGAGATTAATCTAAAATTTTCAGAATTTTACTCTGTTAAAATTAGAACGGAATCTCTATAAAGCCCATTTAGACATGTACGTTTTAATCCCAAAAAAACGACAACCAAATGTTATTAAATCAAATTTTATGAGTTTAAATATTTAATTATGGGATTTTGAACAAAATTATACAGATTAATCTCAAATTTTCAACTGTTTACTCGGTTAAAATTAGAACGGAATCTCTATAAAGACCATTTATACATGCACGGTTTAATCGCATCAAAACGACATCCAATTGTTATTAAATTAAATTTTATGAGTTCAAATATTTAATTATAGGCTTTTGAAGAAAATTATACAGATTAATCTCAAATTTTTAGCTTTTTACTCGGTTAAAATTAGAACGGAATCTCTATAAAGCCCATTTAGACATGCACGGTTTAATCGCATCAAAACGACAACCAATTGTTATTAAAATCAAATTTTATGATTTCAAATATTTAATTATTAGCTTTTGAACAAAATTATCGAGATTAATCTCAAATTTTCAGAACTTTACTAGGTTAAAATTCGAACGGAATCTCTATAAAGACCATTTAGATATACACAGTTTAATCGCATCAAAACGATATCCAATTGTTATTAAATTAAAATTTATGAGTTCAAATAGTTAATTATAGACTTTTGAAGAAAATTATACAAATTAATCTCAAAATTTCAGCTTTTTACTCGGTTAAAATTCGAACGGAATCTCTATAAAGCCCATTTAGACATGCACGTTTTAATCGCATCTAAACGACAACCAAATTTTATTAAATTAAATTTTATGAGTTCAAATAGTTAATTATAGGATTTTGAACAAAATTATACAGATTAATCTCAAATTTTCAGCTTTTTACTCGGTTAAAATTAGAACGGAATCTCTATAAAGCCCATTTAGACATGCACGGTTTAATCGCATCAAAACGACAACCAATTGTTATTAAAATCAAATTTTATGATTTCAAATATTTAATTATTAGCTTTTGAACAAAATTATCGAGATTAATCTCAAATTTTCAGAACTTTACTAGGTTAAAATTCGAACGGAATCTCTATAAAGACCATTTAGATATACACAGTTTAATCGCATCAAAACGATATCCAATTGTTATTAAATTAAAATTTATGAGTTCAAATAGTTAATTATAGACTTTTGAAGAAAATTATACAAATTAATCTCAAAATTTCAGCTTTTTACTCGGTTAAAATTCGAACGGAATCTCTATAAAGCCCATTTAGACATGCATGTTTTAATCGCATCAAAACAATAACCAAATTTTATTAAAAACAAATTTTATGATTTCAAATATTTAATTATTAGCTTTTGAACAAAATTATTGAGATTAATCTCAAATTGTTAGAATTTTACTCGGTTAAAATTAGAACGGAATCTCTATAAAGCCCATTTAGAGATGCACGTTTTAATCGCAAAAAACGACAACCAAATGTTATTAAATCAAATTTTATGAGTTTAAATATTTAATTATGGGCTTTTGAACAAAATTATACAGATTAATCTCAAATTTTCAGCTGTTTACTAGGTTAAAATTAGAATGGAATCTCTATAAAGCCCATTTAGACATGCACGGTTTAATCGCCTCAAAACAACAACCAATTGTTATTAAAATCAAATTTTATGATTTCAAATATTTAATTATTAGCTTTTGAACAAAATTATCGAGATTAATCTAAAATTTTCAGAATTTTACTCTGTTAAAATTAGAACGGAATCTCTATAAAGCCCATTTAGACATGTACGTTTTAATCCCAAAAAAACGACAACCAAATGTTATTAAATCAAATTTTATGAGTTTAAATATTTAATTATGGGATTTTGAACAAAATTATACAGATTAATCTCAAATTTTCAACTGTTTACTCGGTTAAAATTAGAACGGAATCTCTATAAAGACCATTTATACATGCACGGTTTAATCGCATCAAAACGACATCCAATTGTTATTAAATTAAATTTTATGAGTTCAAATATTTAATTATAGGCTTTTGAAGAAAATTATACAGATTAATCTCAAATTTTTAGCTTTTTACTCGGTTAAAATTAGAACGGAATCTCTATAAAGCCCATTTAGACATGCACGGTTTAATCGCATCAAAACGACAACCAATTGTTATTAAAATCAAATTTTATGATTTCAAATATTTAATTATTAGCTTTTGAACAAAATTATCGAGATTAATCTCAAATTTTCAGAACTTTACTAGGTTAAAATTCGAACGGAATCTCTATAAAGACCATTTAGATATACACAGTTTAATCGCATCAAAACGATATCCAATTGTTATTAAATTAAAATTTATGAGTTCAAATAGTTAATTATAGACTTTTGAAGAAAATTATACAAATTAATCTCAAAATTTCAGCTTTTTACTCGGTTAAAATTCGAACGGAATCTCTATAAAGCATATTTAGACATGCACGTTTTAATCGCATCAAAACGACAATCAAATTTTATTAAAATCATATTTTATGATTTCAAATATTTAATTATTAGCTTTTGAATAAAATTATACAGATTAATCTCAAATTTTCAGCTTTTTAGTCGGTTAAAATTAGAACGGAATCTCTATTAAGCCCATTTAGACATGCACGTTTTAATCCCAACAAAACGACAACCAAATGTTATTAAATCAAATTTTATGAGTTTAAATATTTAATTATGGGCTTTTGAACAAAATTATACAGATTAATCTCAAATTTTCAGCTGTTTACTCGGTTAAAATTCGAACGGAATCTCTATAAAGCCCATTTAGACATGCACGGTTTAATCGCATCAAAACGACAACCAAATGTTATTAAATTAAATTTTATGAGTTCAAATAGTTAATTATAGGATTTTGAACAAAATTATACAGATTAATCTCAAATTTTCAGCTTTTTACTCGGTTAAAATTAGAACGGAATCTCTATAAAGCCCATTTAGACATGCACGGTTTAATCGCATCAAAACGACAACCAATTGTTATTAAAATCAAATTTTATGATTTCAAATATTTAATTAGTAGCTTTTGAACAAAATTATCGAGATTAATCTCAAATTTTCAGAACTTTACTAGGTTAAAATTCGAACGGAATCTCTATAAAGACCATTTAGATATACACAGTTTAATCGCATCAAAACGATATCCAATTGTTATTAAATTAAAATTTATGAGTTCAAATAGTTAATTATAGACTTTTGAAGAAAATTATACAAATTAATCTCAAAATTTCAGCTTTTTACTCGGTTAAAATTCGAACGGAATCTCTATAAAGCCCATTTAGACATGCACGTTTTAATCGCATCTAAACGACAACCAAATTTTATTAAAACCCAATTTTATGATTTCAAATATTTAATTATTATCTTTTGAACAAAATTATCGAGATTAATCTCAAATTTTCAGAATTTAACTCGGTTAAAATTAGAACAGAATCTCTATAAAGCCCATTTAGAGATGCACGTTTTAATCCCAAATTTTATAAGTTTAAATATTTAATTATGGGTTGTTAAACAAAATTATAAAGATTAATCTCAAATTTTTAGAATTTTACTCGGTTAAAATTAGAACGGAATCTCTATAAAGCCCACTTAGAGATGCACGTTTTAATCGCATCAAAACGACAACCAAATATTATTAAATTAAATTTTATGAGTTTAAATATTTAAATATGGGCTTTTGAACAAAATTATACAGATTAATCTCAAATTTTCAACTTTTGACTCGGTTAAAATTAGAACGGAATCTCTATAAAAGCCCATTTAGACATGCACGTTTTAATCCCAAAAAAACGACAACCAAATGTTATTAAATCAAATTTTATGAGTTTAAATATTTAATTATGGGCTTTTGAACAAAATTATACAGATTAATCACAAATTTTCAGCTGTTTACTCGGTTAAAATTCTAACAGAATCTCTATAAAGTCCATTTTAACATGCATGGTTTAATCGCATCAAAACGACAACTAAATGTTATTAAATTAATTTTTTATTAAATTAAATTTTATGAGTTCAAATAGATAATTATAGGCTTTTGAACAAAATTATACAGATTAATCTCAAATTTTCAGCTTTTTACTCGGTTAAAATTTTAACGGAATCTCTATAAAGCATATTTAGACATGAACGTTTTAATCGCATCAAAACGACAATCAAATTTTATTAAAATCAAATTTTATGATTTCAAATATTTAATTATTAGCTTTTGAACAAAATTATACAGATTAATCTCAAATTTTCAGAATTTTACTCGGTTAAAATTAGAACGGAATCTCTATAAAGCCCATTTAGACATGCACGTTTTAATCCCAAAAAAACGAAAACCAAATGTTATTAAATCAAATTTTATGAGTTTAAATATTTAATTATGGGCTTTTGAACAAAATTAGACAGATTAATCTCAAATTTTCAGTTGTTTACTCGGTTAAAATTAGAACAGAATCTCTATAAAGCCCAATTAGACATGCACGGTTTAATCGCATCAAAACGACAACTAAATGTTATTAAATTAAATTTAATGAGTTCAAATAGTTAATTATAGGCTTTTGAACAAAATTATACAGATTAATCTCAAATTTTTAACTTTTTTCTCGGTTAAAATTAGAACGAAATCTCTATAAAGCCCATTTAGACATGCACGTTTTAATCCCAACAAAACGACAACCAAATGTTATTAAATTAAATTTTATTAGTTTAAATATTTAATTATGGGCTTTTGAACAAAATTATACAGATTAATCTCAAATTTTCAGCTGTTTACTCGGTTAAAGTTCGAACGGAATCTCTATAAAGACCATTTAGACATGCACGGTTTAATCGCATCAAAACGACATCCAATTGTTATTAAATTAAATTTTATGAGTTCAAATAGTTAATTATAGGCTTTTGAACAAAATTATATAGATTAATCTCAAATTTTTAGCTTTTTACTCGGTTAAAATTAGAACGGAATCTCTATAAAGCCCATTTAGACATGCACATTTTAATCCCAACAAAACGACAACCAAAAGTTATTAAATCAAATTTTATGAGTTTAAATATTTAATTATGGGTTTTTGTACAAAATTATACATATTAATCTCAAATTTTCAGCTGTTTACTCGGTTAAAATTCGAGCGGAATCTCTATAAAGACCATTTAGACATGCACAGTTTAATCGCATCAAAACGACATCCAATTGTTATTAAATTAAATTTTATGAGTTCAAATAGTTAATTATAGGCTTTTGAAGAAAATTATACAAATTAATCTCAAATTTTCAGCTTTTTACTCGGTTAAAATTCGAACGGAATCTCTATAAAGCCCATTTAGACATGCATGTTTTAATCGCATCAAAACGATAACCAAATTTTATTAAAAACAAATTTTATGATTTCAAATATTTAATTATTAGCTTTTGAACAAAATTATTGAGATTAATCTCAAATTTTTAGAATTTTACTCGGTTAAAATTAGAACGGAATCTCTATAAAGCCCATTTAGAGATGCACGTTTTAATCGCAAAAAACGACAACCAAATGTTATTAAATCAAATTTTATGAGTTTAAATATTTAATTATGGGCTTTTGAACAAAATTATACAGATTAATCTCAAATTTTCAGCTGTTTACTAGGTTAAAATTAGAATGGAATCTCTATAAAGCCCATTTAGACATGCACGGTTTAATCGCCTCAAAACAACAACCAATTGTTATTAAAATCAAATTTTATGATTTCAAATATTTAATTATTAGCTTTTGAACAAAATTATCGAGATTAATCTAAAATTTTCAAAATTTTACTCTGTTAAAAATAGAACGGAATCTCTATAAAGCCCATTTAGACATGCACGTTTTAATCCCAAAAAAACGACAACCAAATGTTATTAAATCAAATTTTATGAGTTTAAATATTTAATTATGGGCTTTTGAACAAAATTATACAGATTAATCACAAATTTTCAGCTGTTTACTCGGTTAAAATTCTAACAGAATCTCTATAAAGTCCATTTTGACATGCATGGTTTAATCGCATCAAAACGACAACTAAATGTTATTAAATTAATTTTTTATTAAATTAAATTTTATGAGTTCAAATAGATAATTATAGGTTTTGAACAAAATTATACCGATTAATCTCAAATTTTCAGCTTTTTACTCGGTTAAAATTCGAACGGAATCTCTATAAAGCATATTTAGACATGAACGTTTTAATCGCATCAAAACGACAATCAAATTTTATTAAAATCAAATTTTATGATTTCAAATATTTAATTATTAGCTTTTGAACAAAATTATACAGATTAATCTCAAATTTTCAGAATTTTACTCGGTTAAAATTAGAACGGAATCTCTATAAAGCAGATTTAGACATGCACGTTTTAATCCCAAAAAAACGAAAACCAAATGTTATTAAATCAAATTTTATGAGTTTAAATATTTAATTATGGGCTTTTGAACAAAATTATACAGATTAATCTCAAATTTTCAGTTGTTTACTCGGTTAAAATTAGAACAGAATCTCTATAAAGCCCAATTAGACATGCACGGTTTAATCGCATCAAAACGACAACTAAATGTTATTAAATTAAATTTAATGAGTTCAAATAGTTAATTATAGGCTTTTGAACAAAATTATACAGATTAATCTCAATTTTTTAACTTTTTTCTCGGTTAAAATTAGAACGAAATCTCTATAAAGCCCATTTAGACATGCACGTTTTAATCCCAAGAAAACGACAACCAAATGTTATTAAATTAAATTTTATTAGTTTAAATATTTAATTATGGGCTTTTGAACAAAATTATACAGATTAATCTCAAATTTTCAGCTGTTTACTCGGTTAAAGTTCGAACGGAATATCTATAAAGACCATTTAGACATGCACGGTTTAATCGCATCAAAACGACAACCAATTGTTATTAAATTAAATTTTATGAGTTCAAATAGTTAATTATAGGCTTTTGAACAAAATTATACAGATTAATCTCAAATTTTTAGCTTTTTACTCGGTTAAAATTAGAACGGAATCTCTATAAAACCCATTTAGACATGCACGTTTTAATCCCAATAAAACGATAATCAAATGTTATTAAATCAAATTTTATGAGTTTAAATATTTAATCATGGGCTTTTGAACAAAATTATACAGATTAATCTCAAATTTTCAGTTGTTTACTCGGTTAAAATTCGAACGGAATCTCTATAAAGCCCAATTAGACATACATGGTTTAATCGCATCAAAACGACAACTAAATGTTATTAAATTAAATTTTATGAGTTCAAATAGTTAATTATAGGCTTTTGAACAAAATTATACAAATTAATCTCAAATTTTCATCTTTTTACTCGGTTAAAATTAGAACGAAATCTCTATAAAGACCATTTAGACATGGACGTTTTAATCCCAACAAAACGACAACCAAATATTATTAAATCAAATTTTATGAGTTTAAATATTTAATTATGGGCTTTTAAACAAAATTATACAGATTAATCTCAAATTTTCAGTTGTTTGCTCGGTTAAAATTCGAACGGAATCTCTATAAAGCCCATTTAGACATGCACGGTTTAATCGCATCAAAACGACAACCAAATCTTATTAAATTAAATTTTATGAGTTCAAATAGTTAATTATAGGCTATTGAACAAAATTATACAGATTAATCTCAAATTTTCATCTTTTTACTCGGTTAAAATTAGAACGGAATCTCTATAAAGCCCATTTAGACATGGACATTTTAATCCCAACAAAACGACAACCAAATCTTATTAAATTAGATTTTATGATTTCAAATAGTTAATTATAGGCTTTTGAACAAAATTATACAGATTAATCTTAAATTTTCAGCTTTTTACTCGGGTAAAATTAGAACGGGATCTCTATAAAGCCCATTTAGACACGCACGTTTTAATCCCAACAAAACGACAATCAAATGTTATTAAATTAAATTTTATGAGTTTAAATATTTAATTATGGGCTTTTGAACAAAATTATACAGATTAATCTCAAATTTTCAGCTGTTTACTCGGTTAAAATTCGAACGGAATCTCTATAAAGCCCAATTAGACATACATGGTTTAATCGCATCAAAACGACAACTAAATGTTATTAAATTAAATTTTATGAGTTCAAATAGTTAATTATAGGCTTTTGAACAAAATTATACAGATTAATCTCAAATTTTCAGCTTTTTACTCGGTTAAAATTCGAACGGAATCTCTATAAAGCCCATTTAGACATGCACGTTTTAATCCCATCAAAACGACAACCAAATTTTATTAAAATCAAATTTTATGATTTCAAATATTTAATTATTTGCTTTTGAACAAATTTATCGAGATTAATCTCAAATTTTCAGAATTTTACTCGGTTAAAATTAGAACGGAATCTCTATAAAGCCCATCTAGACATGCACATTTTAATCCCAAAAAACGAAAACCAAATGTAATTAAATCAAATTTTATGAGTTTAAATATTTAATTATGGGCTTTTGAACAAAATTATACAGATTAATCTCAAATTTTCAGCTTTTTACTCGGTTAAAATTCCAACGGAATCTCTATAAAGCCCATTTAGACATGCACGTTTTAATCGCATCAAAACGACAACCAAATTTTATTAAAACCAAATTTTATGATTTCAAATTTTAATTATTAGCTTTGGAACAAAATTATCGAGATTAATCTCAAATTTTTAGAATTTTACTCGGTTAAAATTAGAACGGAATCTCTATAAAGCCCATTTAGACATGCACGTTTTAATCCCAAAAAAACGACAACCAAATGTTATTAAATCAAATTTTATGAGTTTAAATATTTAATTATGGGCTTTTGAACAAAATTATACAGATTAATCTCAAATTTTCAGCTGTTTACTCGGTTAAAATTCGAACGAAATCTCTATAAAGTCCATTTAGACATGCACGGTTTAACCGCATCAAAACGACAACCAATTGTTATGAAATTAAATTTTATGAGTTCAAATAGTTAGTTATAGGCTTTTGAACAAAATTATACAGATTAATCTCAAATTTTCAGCTTTTAACTCGGTTATAATTAGAACAGAATCTCTATAAAGCACATTTAGACATGCACGTTTTAATCCCAAAAAAACGACAACCAAATGTTATTAAATCAAATTTTATGAGTTAAATATTTAATTATGGGCTTTTGAACAATATTATACAGATTAATCTCAAATTTTCACTTGTTTACTCGGTTAAAATTCGAACAGAATCTCTATAAAGCCCATTTAAACATGCACGGTTTAATCGCATCAAAACGACAACCAATTGTTATTAAATTAAATTTTATGAGTTCAAATAGTTAATTATAGGCTTTTGAACAAAATTATACAGATTAATCTCAAATTTTCAGCTTTTAACTCGGTTAAAATTAGAACGGAATCGATATAAAGCCCATTTAGACATGCAAGTTTTAATCCCAAAAAACGATAACCAAATGTTATTAAATCCAATTTTATGAGTTTAAATATTTAACTATGGGATTTTGAACAAAATTATACACATTAATCTCAAATTTTCAGCTGTTTACTCGTTTAAAATTTGAACAAAATCTTTATAGAGACCATTTAGACATGTACGGTTTAATCGCATCAAAACGATAACCAAATGTTATTAAATTAAATTTTATGAGTTCAAATAGTTAATTATAGGCTTTTGAACAAAATTATACAGATTAATCTCAAATTTTCAGCTTTTTACTCGGTTAAAATTCGAACGGAATCTCTATAAAGCCCATTTAGACATGCACGTTTTAACCCCATCAAAACGACAACCAAATTTTATTAAAATCAAATTTTATGATTTCAAATATTTAATTATTTGCTTTTGAACAAATTTATCGAGATTAATCTCAAATTTTCAGAATTTTACTCGGTTAAAATTAGAACGGAATCTCTATAAAGCCCATCTAGACATGCACATTTTAATCCCAAAAAACGACAACCAAATGTAATTAAATCAAATTTTATGAGTTTAAATATTTAATTATGGGCTTTTGAACAAAATTATACAGATTAATCTCAAATTTTTCAGCTTTTTACTCGGTTAAAATTAGAACGAAATCTCTATAAAGCCCATTTAGACATGCACATTTTAATCCCAACAAAACGATAACCAAATGTTATTAAATCAAATTTTATGAGTTTAAATATTTAATTATGGGCTTTTGAACAAAATTATACAGATTAATCTCAAATTTTCAGCTGTTTACTCGGTTAAAATTCGAACGGAATCTCTATAAGGACCATTTACACATGCACGTTTTAATCCCATCAAAACGACAACCAAATTTTATTAAAATCAAATTTTATGATTTCAAATATTTAATTATTAGCTTTTGAACAAAATTATCGAGATTAATCTCAAATTTTCAGAATTTTACTCGGTTAAAATTAGAACGGAATCTCTATAAAGCCCATTTAGACATGCACATTTTAATCCCACAAAACGACAATCAAATGTTATTAAATCAAATTTTATGAGTTTAAATATTTAATTATGGGCTTTTGAACAAAATTATACAGATTAATCTCAAATTTTCACCTGTTTACTCGGTTAAAATTCGAACGGAATCTCTATCAAGTCCATTTAGACATGCACGGTTTAACCGCATCAAAACGACAACCAATTGTTATGAAATTAAATTTTATGAGTTCAAATAGTTAGTTATAGGCTTTTGAACAAAATTATACAGATTAATCTCAAATTTTCAGCTTTTAACTCGGTTATAATTAGAACAGAATCTCTATAAAGCACATTTAGACATGCACGTTTTAATCCCAAAAAAACGACAACCAAATGTTATTAAATCAAATTTTATGAGTTAAATATTTAATTATGGGCTTTTGAACAATATTATACAGATTAATCTCAAATTTTCACTTGTTTACTCGGTTAAAATTCGAACAGAATCTCTATAAAGCCCATTTAAACATGCACGGTTTAATCGCATCAAAACGACAACCAATTGTTATTAAATTAAATTTTATGAGTTCAAATAGTTAATTATAGGCTTTTGAACAAAATTATACAGATTAATCTCAAATTTTCAGCTTTTAACTCGGTTAAAATTAGAACGGAATCGATATAAAGCCCATTTAGACATGCAAGTTTTAATCCCAAAAAACGATAACCAAATGTTATTAAATCCAATTTTATGAGTTTAAATATTTAACTATGGGATTTTGAACAAAATTATACACATTAATCTCAAATTTTCAGCTGTTTACTCGTTTAAAATTTGAACAAAATCTTTATAGAGACCATTTAGACATGTACGGTTTAATCGCATCAAAACGATAACCAAATGTTATTAAATTAAATTTTATGAGTTCAAATAGTTAATTATAGGCTTTTGAACAAAATTATACAGATTAATCTCAAATTTTCAGCTTTTTACTCGGTTAAAATTCGAACGGAATCTCTATAAAGCCCATTTAGACATGCACGTTTTAACCCCATCAAAACGACAACCAAATTTTATTAAAATCAAATTTTATGATTTCAAATATTTAATTATTTGCTTTTGAACAAATTTATCGAGATTAATCTCAAATTTTCAGAATTTTACTCGGTTAAAATTAGAACGGAATCTCTATAAAGCCCATCTAGACATGCACATTTTAATCCCAAAAAACGACAACCAAATGTAATTAAATCAAATTTTATGAGTTTAAATATTTAATTATGGGCTTTTGAACAAAATTATACAGATTAATCTCAAATTTTTCAGCTTTTTACTCGGTTAAAATTAGAACGAAATCTCTATAAAGCCCATTTAGACATGCACATTTTAATCCCAACAAAACGATAACCAAATGTTATTAAATCAAATTTTATGAGTTTAAATATTTAATTATGGGCTTTTGAACAAAATTATACAGATTAATCTCAAATTTTCAGCTGTTTACTCGGTTAAAATTCGAACGGAATCTCTATAAGGACCATTTACACATGCACGTTTTAATCCCATCAAAACGACAACCAAATTTTATTAAAATCAAATTTTATGATTTCAAATATTTAATTATTAGCTTTTGAACAAAATTATCGAGATTAATCTCAAATTTTCAGAATTTTACTCGGTTAAAATTAGAACGGAATCTCTATAAAGCCCATTTAGACATGCACATTTTAATCACACAAAACGACAATCAAATGTTATTAAATCAAATTTTATGAGTTTAAATATTTAATTATGGGCTTTTGAACAAAATTATACAGATTAATCTCAAATTTTCACCTGTTTACTCGGTTAAAATTCGAACAGAATCTCTATAAAGCCCATTTAAACATGCACGGTTTAATCGCATCAAAACGACAACCAAATGTTATTAAATTAAATTTTATGAGTTCAAATAGTTAAATATAGGCTTTTGAACAAAATTATACAGATTAATCTCAAATTTTCAGCTTTTTACTCGCTTAAAATTAGAACGGGATCTCTATAAAGCCCATTTAGACATGCACGTTTTAATCCCAAAAAAACGACAACCAAATGTTATTAAATCAAGTTTTATGAGTTTATATATTTAATTATGGGCTTTTGAACAAAATTATACAGATTAATCTCAAATTTTCAGCTGTTTACTCGGTTAAAATTCGAACGGAATCTTTATAAAGTCCATTTAGACATGCACGGTTTAATCGCATCAAAACGACAACCAATTGTTACTAAATTAAATTTTATGAGTTCAAATAGTTAATTATAGGCTTTTGAACAAAATTATACAGATTAATCTAAAATTTTCACCTTTTAACTAGGTTAAAATTAGAATAGAATCTCTATAAAGCCCATTTAGACATGCACGTTTTAATACCAAAAAAACGAAAACCAAATGTTATTAAATCAAATTTTATGAGTTTAAATATTTAATTATTGGCTTTTGAACAAAATTATACAGATTAATCTCAAATTTTCAGCTATTTACTCGGTTTAAATTCGAACGGAATCTCTATCAAGACCATTTAGACATGCACGGTTTAATCACATCAAAACGACTTCCAATTGTTATTAAATTAAATTTTATGAGTTCAAATAGTAATTATATGCTTTTGAACAAAATTATACAGATTAATCCCAAATTTTTTAGCTTTTTACTCGGTTAAAATTAGAACGAAATCTCTATAAAGCCCATTTAGACATGAACGTTTTAATCCAAAAAAACGACAACCAAATGTTATTAAATAAAATTTTATGAGTTTAAATATTCAATTATGGGCTTTTGAACAAAATTATACAGATTAATCTCAAATTTTCAGCTGTTTACTCGATTAAAATTCGAACAGAATCTGTACAAAGACCATTTAGACATGCACGGTTTAAATATTTAATTATGGGCTTTTCAAACAAAATTATACAGATTAATCTCAAATTTTCAGCTGTTTACTCGGTTAAAATTCGAACGGAATTTCTATAAACACCATTTACACATGCACGGTTTAATCGTATCAAAACGACTTCCAATTGTTATTAAATTAAATTTTATGAGTTCAAATAGTTAATTATAGGCTTTTGAACAAAATTATACAGATTAATCTCAAATTTTTCAACTTTTTACTCGGTTAAAATAAGAACGGAATCTCTATAAAGCCCATTTAGACATGAACGTTTTAATCCCATAAAAACGACAACCAAATATTATTAAATCAAATTTTATGAGTTTAAATATTTAATTATGGGCTTTTGAACAAAATTAAACAGATTAATCTCAAATTTTCAGCTGTTTACTCGGTTAAAATTCGAACGGAATCTTTATAAAGTCCATTTAGACATGCACGGTTTAATCGCATCAAAACGACTACTAATTGTTATTATATTAAATTTTATGAGTTCAAATAGTTAATTATAGGCTTTTGAACAAAATTATACAGATTAATCTCAAATTTTCAGCTTTTAACTCGGTTAAAATTAGAACGAAATCTCTATAAAGCCCATTTAGACATGCACGTTTTAATCCCATAAAAACGACAACCAATTTTTATTAAAATCAAATTTTATGATTTCAAATATTTAATTATTAGCTTTTGAACAAAATTATCGATATTAATCTCAAAATTTCAGAATTTTACTCAGTTAAAATTAGAACGGAATCTCTATAAAGCCCATTTAGACATGCACGTTTTAATCCCAATAAAACTACAACCAAATGTTATTAAATCAAATTTTATGAGTTTAAATATTTAATTATGGGCTTTTGAACAAAATTATATAGATTAATCTCAAATTTTCAGCTGTTTACTCGGTTAAAATTCGAACAGAATCTCTATAAAGTCTATTTAGAATGCACGGTTTAATCGCATCAAAACGAAAACCAATTGTTATTAAATTAAATTTTATGAGTTCAAATAGTTAATTATAGGCTTTTGAACAAAATTATACAGATTAATCTCAAATTTTTTAGCTTTTTACTCGGTTAAAATTAGAACGGAATCTCTATAAAGCCCATTTAGACATGCACGTTTTAATCCCAAAAAAACGACAACCAAATGTTATTAAATCAAATTTTATGAGTTTAAATATTAATTATGGGCTTTTGAACAAAATTATATAGATTAATCTCAAATTTTCAGCTGTTTACTCGGTTAAAATTCGAACAGAATCTCTATAAAGTCTATTTAGAATGCACGGTTTAATCGCATCAAAACGAAAACCAATTGTTATTAAATTAAATTTTATGAGTTCAAATAGTTAATTATAGGCTTTTGAACAAAATTATATAGATTAATCTCAAATTTTCAGCTTTTAACTCGGTTAAAATTAGAACGGAATCTCTATAAAGCCCATTTAGACATGCACGTTTTAATCCCAAAAAAACGACAACCAAATGTTATTAAATCAAATTTTATGAGTTTAAATATTTAATTATGTGCTTTTGAACAAAATTATATAGATTAATCTCAAATTTTCAGCTGTTTACTCTGTTAAAATTCGAACGGAATCTCTATAAAGACCATTTAGACATGTACAGTTTAATCGCATCAAAACGAGAACCAATTGTTATTAAATTAAATTTTATGAGTTCAAATAGTTAATTATAGGCTTTTGAACAAAATTATACAGATTAATCTCAAATTTTCAGCTATTTACTCTCTTAAAATTAGAACGGAATCTCTAGAAAGCCCATTTATACATGTACGTTTTAATCCCAACAAAACGACAACCAAATGTTATTAAATCTAATTTTATGAGTTTAAATATTTAATTATGGGCTTTTAAATAAAATTATACAGATTAATCTCAAATTTTCAACTGTTTACTCGGTTAAAATTCGAACAAAATATCTATAAAGCCCATTTAGACATGCACGGTTTAAATTAAATTTTATGAGTTCAAATAGTTAATTATAGGCTTTTGAACAAAATTGTACAGATTAATCTCAAATTTTTAGCTTTTTACTCGGTTAAAATTCTAACGGAATATCTATAAAGCCCATTTAGACATGCACGGTTTAATCGCATCAAAACGACAACCACTTGTTATTAAATTAAATTTTACGAGTTCAAATAGTTAATTATAGGCTTTTGAACAAAATTATACAGATTAATCTCAAATTTTCAGGTTTTTCCTCGGTTAAATTCGAATGGAATCTCTGCAAAGCCCATTTAGACATGCACGTTTTAATCGCATCAAAACGACAACCAAATTTTATTAAAATCAAATTTTATGATTTCAAATATTTAATTATTAGATTTGGAAAAAAATTATCGAGATTAATCTCAAATTTTTAGAATTTTACTCGGTTAAAATTAGAACGGAATCTCTATAAAGCCCATTTAGACATGCACGTTTTAATCCCAAAAAAACGACAACCAAATGTTATTAAATCAAATTTTATGAGTTTAAATATTTAATTAGGGGCTTTTGAACAAAATTATAAAGATTAATCTCAAATTTTCAGCTGTTTACTCGGTTAAAATTCGAACGAAATCTCTATAAAGCCCATTTAGACATGCACGGTTTAAATTAAATTTTATGAGTTCAAATAGTTAATTATAGGCTTTTGAACAAAATTATACAGATTAATCTCAAATTTTTCAGCTTTTTACTCGGTTAAAATTAGAACGAAATCTCTACAAAGCCCATTTAGACATGCACGTTTTAATCCCAAAATAACGACAACCAAATGTTATTAAATCAAATTTTATGAGTTTAAATATTTAATTATGGGCTTTTGAACAAAATTATACAGATTAATCTCAAATTTTCAGCTGTTTACTCGGTTAAAATTAGAACGGAATATCTATAAAGACCATTTAGACATACACGTTTTAATCCCAAAAAAACGACAACCAAATGTTATTAAATCAAATTTTATGAGTTTAAATATTTAATTATGGGCTTTTGAACAAAATTATACAGATTAATCTCAAATTTTCAGCTATTTACTCGGTTAAAATTCGAAAGGAATCTCTATCTAGACCATTTAGACATGCACGGTTTAATCACATCAAAACGACATCCAATTGTTATTAGATTAAATTTTATGAGTTCAAATAGTTAATTATAGGCTTTTGAACAAAATTATATAGAATAATCTCAAATTTTTCAGCTTTTTACTCGGTTAAAATTAGAATAGAATCTCTACAAAGCCCATTTAGACATGCACGTTTTAATCGCATCAAAACGACAACCAAATTTTATTAAAACCAAATTTTATGATTTCAAATTTTTAATTATTATCTTTGGAACAAAATTATCGAGATTAATCTCAAATTTTTAGAATTTTACTCGGTTAAAATTAGAACGAAATCTCTATAAAGCCCATTTAGACATGCACGTTTTAATCCCAAAATAACGACAACCAAATGTTATTAAATCAAATTTTATGAGTTTAAATATTTAATTATGGGCTTTTGAACAAAATTATACAGATTAATCTCAAATTTTCAGCTGTTTACTCGGTTAAAATTAGAACGGAATATCTATAAAGCCCATTTAGACATACACGTTTTAATCCCAAAAAAATGACAACCAAATGTTATTAAATCAAATTTTATGAGTTTAAATATTTAATTATGGGCTTTTGAACAAAATTATACAGATTAATCTCAAATTTTCAGCTATTTACTCGGTTAAAATTCGAAAGGAATCTCTATCTAGACCATTTAGACATGCACGGTTTAATCACATCAAAACGACATCCAATTGTTATTAGATTAAATTTTATGAGTTCAAATAGTTAATTATAGGCTTTTGAACAAAATTATATAGAATAATCTCAAATTTTTCAGCTTTTTACTCGGTTAAAATTAGAATAGAATCTCTACAAAGCCCAGTTAGACATGCACGTTTTAATCGCATCAAAACGACAACCAAATTTTATTAAAACCAAATTTTATGATTTCAAATTTTTAATTATTATCTTTGGAACAAAATTATCGAGATTAATCTCAAATTTTTAGAATTTTACTCGGTTAAAATTAGAACGAAATCTCTATAAAGCCCATTTAGACATGCACGTTTTAATCCCAAAATAACGACAACCAAATGTTATTAAATCAAATTTTATGAGTTTAAATATTTAATTATGGGCTTTTGAACAAAATTATACAGATTAATCTCAAATTTTCAGCTGTTTACTCGGTTAAAATTCGAACGGAATCTCTATAAAGTCTATTTAGACATGCACGGTTTAATCGCATCAAAACGACAACCAATTGTTATTAAATTAAATTTTATGAGTTCAAATAGTTAATTATAGGCTTTTGAAAAAAATTATACAGATTAATCTCAAATTTTTAGCTTTTAACTCGGTTAAAATTAGAACGTAATCTCTACAAAGCCCATTTAGACATGCACGTTTTAATCCCAAAAAAACGACAACCAAATGTTATTAAATCAAATCTTATGAGTTTAAATATTTAATTATGGGCTTTTGAACAAAATTATACAGATTAATCTCAAATTTTCAGTTGTTTACTCGGTTAAAATTCGAACGGAATCTCTATAGAGTCTATTTAGACATGCACGGTTTAATCGCTTCAAAACGACAACCAATTGTTATTAAATTAAATTTTATGAGTTCAAATAGTTAATTATAGGCTTTTGAAAAAAATTATACAGATTAATCTCAAATTTTTAGCTTTTAACTCGGTTAAAATTAGAACGGAATCTCTATAAAGCCCATTTAGACATGCACGTTTTAATCCCAAAAAAACGATAACTAAATGTTATTAAAAAAATTTTTATGAGTTTAAATATTTAATTAGGGGCTTTTAAACAAAATTATACAGATTAATCTCAAATTTTCAGCTATTTACTCGGTTAAAATTCGAACGGAATCTCTATAAAGCCCATTTAGACATGCACGTTTTAATCCCAAAAAAACGACAACCAAATGTTATTAAATCAAATTTTATGAGTTCAAATAGTTAATTATAGGCTTTTGAACAAAATTATACAGATTAATCTCAAATTTTTAGCTTTTTACTCGGTTAAAATTAGAACGAAATCTCTGTAAAGCCTATTTAGACATGCACGTTTTAATCGCATCAAAACGACAACCAAATTTTATTAAAACCAAATTTAATGAGTTCAAATAGTTAATTATAGGCTTTTGAACAAGATTATAGAAATTAATCTCAAATTTTCAGCTTTTAACTCGGTTAAAATTAGAACGAAATCTCTATAAAGCCCATTTAGACATGCACGTTTTAATCCCAAAAAAACGACAACCAAATGTTATTAAATCAAATTTTATGAGTTTAAATATTTAACTATGGGCTTTTGAACAAAATTATACAGATTAATCTCAAATTTTCAGTTGTTTACTAGGTTAAAATTCGAACGAAATCTCTATACAGTCTATTTAGACATACACGGTTTAATCGCATCAAAACGACAACCAATTGTTATTAAATTAAATTTTATGAGTTCAAATAGTTAATTATAGGCTTTTGAACAAAATTATACAGATTAATCTCAAATTTTCAGCTTTTAACTCGGTTAAAATTAGAACGTAATCTCTACAAAGCCCATTTAGACATGCACGTTTTAATCCCAAAAAAACGACAACCAAATGTTATTAAATCAAATTTTATGAGTTCAAATAGTTAATTATAGGCTTTTGAACAAAATTATACAGATTAATCTCAAATTTTTAGCTTTTTACTCGGTTAAAATTAGAACGAAATCTCTGTAAAGCCTATTTAGACATGCACGTTTTAATCGCATCAAAACGACAACCAAATTTTATTAAAACCAAATTTAATGAGTTCAAATAGTTAATTATAGGCTTTTGAACAAGATTATAGAAATTAATCTCAAATTTTCAGCTTTTAACTCGGTTAAAATTAGAACGAAATCTCTATAAAGCCCATTTAGACATGCACGTTTTAATCCCAAAAAAACGACAACCAAATGTTATTAAATCAAATTTTATGAGTTTAAATATTTAACTATGGGCTTTTGAACAAAATTATACAGATTAATCTCAAATTTTCAGTTGTTTACTAGGTTAAAATTCGAACGAAATCTCTATACAGTCTATTTAGACATACACGGTTTAATCGCATCAAAACGACAACCAATTGTTATTAAATTAAATTTTATGAGTTCAAATAGTTAATTATAGGCTTTTGAACAAAATTATACAGATTAATCTCAAATTTTCAGCTTTTAACTCGGTTAAAATTAGAACGTAATCTCTACAAAGCCCATTTAGACATGCACGTTTTAATCCCAAAAAAACGACAACCAAATGTTATTAAATCAAATCTTATGAGTTTAAATATTTAATTATGGGCTTTTGAACAAAATTATACAGATTAATCTCAAATTTTCAGTTGTTTACTCGGTTAAAATTCGAACGGAATCTCTATAGAGTCTATTTAGACATGCACGGTTTAATCGCTTCAAAACGACAACCAATTGTTATTAAATTAAATTTTATGAGTTCAAATAGTTAATTATAGGCTTTTGAACAAAATTATACAGATTAATCTCAAATTTTTAGCTTTTAACTCGGTTAAAATTAGAACGGAATCTCTATAAAGCCCATTTAGACATGCACGTTTTAATCCCAAAAAAACGATAACTAAATGTTATTAAAAAAAATTTTATGAGTTTAAATATTTAATTAGGGGCTTTTGAACAAAATTATACAGATTAATCTCAAATTTTCAGCTATTTACTCGGTTAAAATTCGAACGGAATCTCTATCAAGACCATTTAGACATGCACGGTTTAATCACATCAAAACGATATCCAATTGTTATTAGATTAAATTTTATGAGTTCAAATAGTTAATTATAGGCATTTCAAAAAAATTATACAGATTAATCTCAAATTTTTCAGCTTTTTACTCGGTTAAAATTAGAACGGAATCTCTACAAGGCCCATTTAGACATGCACGTTTTAATCCCAAAAAAACGACAACCAAATGTTATTAAATCAAATTTTATGAGTTTAAATATTTAATTATGGGCTTTTGAACAAAATTATACAGATTAAACTCAAATTTTCAGCTGTTTACACGGTTAAAATTCGTACGGAATCTCTATAAAGACCATTTAGACATGCACGGTTTAATCGCATCAAAACAACGACCAATTGTTATTAAATTAAATTTTATGAGTTCAAATAGTTAATTATAGGCTTTTGAACAAAATTATACAGATTAATCTCAAATTTTTAGCTTTTTACTCGGTTAAAATTAGAACGGAATCTCTATAAAGCCTATTTAGACATGCACGTTTTAATCGCATCAAAACGACAACCAAATTTTATTAAAACCAAATTTAATGAGTTCAAATAGTTAATTATAGGCTTTTGAACAAAATTATACAAATTAATCTCAAATTTTCAGCTTTTAACTCGGTTAAAATTAGAACGAAATCTCTATAAAGCCCATTTAGACATGCACGTTTTAATCCCAAAAAAACGACAACCAAATGTTATTAAATCAAATTTTATGAGTTTAAATATTTAACTATGGGCTTTTGAACAAAATTATACAGATTAATCTCAAATTTTCAGTTGTTTACTAGGTTAAAATTCGAACGAAATCTCTATAAAGTCTATTTAGACATACACGGTTTAATCGCATCAAAACGACAACCAATTGTTATTAAATTAAATTTTATGAGTTCAAATAGTTAATTATAGGCTTTTGAACAAAATTATACAGATTAATCTCAAATTTTCAGCTTTTAACTCGGTTAAAATTAGAACGTAATCTCTACAAAGCCCATTTAGACATGCACGTTTTAATCCCAAAAAAACGACAACCAAATGTTATTAAATCAAATTTTATGAGTTTAAATATTTAATTATGGGCTTTTGAACAAAATTATACAGATTAATCTCAAATTTTCAGTTGTTTACTCGGTTAAAATTCGAACGGAATCTCTATAGAGTCTATTTAGACATGCACGGTTTAATCGCTTCAAAACGACAACCAATTGTTATTAAATTAAATTTTATGAGTTCAAATAGTTAATTATAGGCTTTTGAACAAAATTATACAGATTAATCTCAAATTTTTAGCTTTTAACTCGGTTAAAATTAGAACGGAATATCTATAAAGCCCATTTAGACATGCACGTTTTTATCCCAAAAAAACGATAACCAAATGTTATTAAATCAAATTTTATGAGTTTAAAAATTTAATTATGGGCTTTTGAACAAAATTATACAGATTAATCTGAAATTTTCAGTTGTTTACAAGGTTAAAATTCGTACGGAATCTCTTTAAAGACCATTTAGACATGCACGGTTTAATCGCATCAAAACAACGACCAATTGTTATTAAATTAAATTTTATGAGTTAAAATAGTTAATTATAGGCTTTTGAACAAAATTATACAAATTAATCTCAAATTTTTAGCTTTTTACTCGGTTAAAATTAGAACGGAATCTCTATAAAGCCCATTTAGACATGCACGTTTTAATCGCATCAAAACGACAACCAAATTTTATTAAAACCAAATTTTATGATTTCAAATTTTTAATTATTAGATTTGGAACAAAATTATCGAGATTAATCTCAAATTTTTAGAATTTTACTCGGTTAAAATTAGAACGAAATCTCTATAAAGCCCATTTAGACATGCACGTTTTAATCCCAAAATAACGACAACCAAATGTTATTAAATCAAATTTTATGAGTTTAAATATTTAATTATGGGCTTTTGAACAAAATTATACAGATTAATCTTAAATTTTCAGCTGTTTACACGGTTAAAATTCGTACGGAATCTCTATAAAGACCATTTAGACATGCACGGTTTAATCGCATCAAAACAACGACCAATTGTTATTAAATTAAATTTTATGAGTTCAAATAGTTAATTATAGGCTTTTGAACAAAATTATACAGATTAATCTCAAATTTTTAGCTTTTTACTCGGTTAAAATTAGAACGGAATCTCTATAAAGCCCATTTAGACATGCACGTTTTAATCGCATCAAAACGACAACCAAATTTTATTAAAACCAAATTTAATGAGTTCAAATAGTTAATTATAGGCTTTTGAACAAAATTATACACATTAATCTCAAATTTTCAGCTTTTAACTCGGTTAAAATTAGAACGAAATCTCTATAAAGCCCATTTAGACATGCACGTTTTAATCCCAAAAAAACGACAACCAAATGTTATTAAATCAAATTTTATGAGTTTAAAAATTTAATTATGGGCTTTTGAACAAAATTATACAGATTAATCTCAAATTTTCAGTTGTTTACTCGGTTAAAATTCGAACGGAATCTCTATAGAGTCTATTTAGACATGCACGGTTTAATCGCTTCAAAACGACAACCAATTGTTATTAAATTAAATTTTATGAGTTCAAATAGTTAATTATAGGCTTTTGAACAAAATTATACAGATTAATCTCAAATTTTCAGCTTTTAACTCGGTTAAAATTAGAACGAAATCTCTATAAAGCCCATTTAGACATGCACGTTTTAATCCCAAAAAAACGACAACCAAATGTTATTAAATCAAATTTTATGAGTTTAAATATCTAACTATGGGCTTTTGAACAAAATTATACAGATTAATCTCAAATTTTCAGTTGTTTACTAGGTTAAAATTCGAACGAAATCTCTATAAAGTCTATTTAGACATACACGTTTTAATCCCAAAAAAACGACAACCAAATGTTATTAAATCAAATTTTATGAGTTTAAAAATTTAATTATGGGCTTTTGAACAAAATTATACAGATTAATCTCAAATTTTCAGTTGTTTACTCGGTTAAAATTCGAACGGAATCTCTATAGAGTCTATTTAGACATGCACGGTTTAATCGCTTCAAAACGACAACCAATTGTTATTAAATTAAATTTTATGAGTTCAAATAGTTAATTATAGGCTTTTGAACAAAATTATACAGATTAATCTCAAATTTTTTGCTTTTAACTCGGTTAAAATTAGAACGGAATCTCTATAAAGCCCATTTAGACATGCACGTTTTAATCCCAAAAAGACGATAACCAAATGTTATTAAAAAAAATTTATGAGTTTAAATATTTAATTATGGGCTTTTAAACAAAATTATACAGATTAATCTCAAATTTTCAGCTATTTACTCGGTTAAAATTCGAACGGAATCTCTATCAAGACTATTTAGACATGCATGGTCTAATCACATCAAAACGATATCCAATTGTTATTAGATTAAATTTTATGAGTTCAAATAGTTAATTATAGGCTTTTGAACAAAATTATACAGTTTAATCTCAAATTTTTTGACCTTTTTACTCGGTTAAAATTAGAACGGAATCTCTACAAAGCCCATTTAGACATGCACGTTTTAATCCCAAAAAAACGATAACCAAATGTTATTAAATCAAATTTTATGAGTTTAAATATTTAATTATGGGCTTTTGAACTAAATTATATAGATTAATCTCAAATTTTCAGCTCTTTACACGGTTAAAATTCGAACGAAATCTCTATAAAGTCTATTTAGACATGCATGGTTTAATCGCATCAAAACGACAACCAATTGTTATTAAATTAAATTTTATGAGTTCAAATAGTTAATTATAGGCTTTTGAACAAAATTATATAGATTAATCTCAAATTTTCAGCTTTTAACTCGGTTAAAATTAGAATGAAATCTCTATAAAGCCCATTTAGACATGCACGTTTTAATCCCAAAAAAACGACAACCAAATATTATTAAATCAAATTTTATGAGTTTAAAAATTTAATTATGGGCTTTTGAAAAAAATTATACAGATTAATCCCAAATTTTCAGCTGTTTACTCGGTTAAAATTAGAACGCAATCTCTATAAAGCCCATTTAGACATGCACGTTTTAATCCCAAAAAAACGACAACCAAATGGTATTAAAACAAATTTTATGAGTTTAAATATTTAATTATGGGCTTTTGAACAAAATTATACAGATTAATCTCAAATTTTCAACTGTTTACTCGGTTGAAATTCGAACGGAATCTCTATAAAGTCTATTTAGACATGTACGGTTTAATCGCATCAAAACGACAATCAATTGTTATTAAATTAAATTTTATGAGTTCAAATAGTTAATTATAGGCTTTTGAACAAAATTATACAGATTAATCTCAAATTTTCAGCTTTTAACTCGGTTAAAATTAGAACGGAATCTCTATAAAGCCCATTTAGACATGCACATTTTAATCTCAAAAAAACGACAACCAAATGTTATTAAATCAAATTTTATGAGTTTAAATATTTAATTATGGGCTTTTGAACAAAATTATACAGATTAATCTCAAATTTTAAGTTGTTTACTCGGTTAAAATTCGAACGGAATCTCTATAAAGCCCATTTAGACATGCACGGTTTAATCGCATCAAAACGACAACCAATTGTTATTAAATTAAATTTTATGAGTTCAAATAGTTAGTTATAGGCTTTTGAACAAAATTATACAGATTAATCTCAAATTTTCAGCTTTTAACTCGGTTAAAATTAGAACGGAATCTCTATAAAGCCCATTAAGACATGCACGTTTTTATCCCAAAAAAACGACAACCAATTGCTAATAAATCAAATTTTATGAGTTTAAATATTTAATTATGGGCTTTTGAACAAAATTATACAGATTAATCTCAAATTTTCAACTGTTTACTCGGTTAAAATTCGAACGGAATCTCTATAAAGCCCATTTAGACATGCACGGTTTAATCGCATCGAAACGATAACCAAATGTTATTAAATTAAATTTTATGAGTTCAAATAGTTAATTATAGGCTTTTGAACAAAATTATACAGTTTAATCTCAAATTTTTTGAGCTTTTTACTCGGTTAAAATTAGAACGGAATCTCTACAAAGCCCATTTAGACATGCACGTTTTAATCCCAAAAAAACGATAACCAAATGTTATTAAATCAAATTTTATGAGTTTAAATATTTAATTATGGGCTTTTGAACTAAATTATATAGATTAATCTCAAATTTTCAGCTGTTTACTCGGTTAAAATTCGAACAAAATCTCTATAAAGTCTATTTAGACATGCATGGTTTAATCGCATCAAAACGACAACCAATTGTTATTAAATTAAATTTTATGAGTTCAAATAGTTAATTATAGGCTTTTGAACAAAATTATATAGATTAATCTCAAATTTTCAGCTTTTAACTCGGTTAAAATTAGAATGAAATCTCTATAAAGCCCATTTAGACATGCACGTTTTAATCCCAAAAAAACGACAACAAAATGTTATTAAATCAAATTTTATGAGTTTAAATTTTTAATTATGGGCTTTTGAAAAAAATTATACAGATTAATCTCAAATTTTCAGCTGTTTACTCGGTTAAAATTAGAACGCAATCTCTATAAAGCCCATTTAGACATGCACGTTTTAATCCCAAAAAAACGACAACCAAATGTTATTAAAACAAATTTTATGAGTTTAAATTTTTAATTATGGGCTTTTGAACAAAATTATACAGATTAATCACAAATTTTCAGCTGTTTACTCGGTTAAAATTCGAACGGAATCTCTATAAAGTCTATTTAGACATGTACGGTTTAATCGCATCAAAACGACAACCAATTATTATTAAATTAAATTTTATGAGTTCAAATAGTTAATTATAGGCTTTTGAATAAAATTATACAGATTAATCTCAAATTTTCAGCTTTTAACTCGGTTAAAATTAGAACGGAATCTCTATAAAGCCCATTTAGACATGCACGTTTTAATCCCAAAAAAACAACAACCAAATGTTATTAAATCAAATTTTATGAGTTTAAATATTTAATTATGGGCTTTTGAACAAAATTATACAGATTAATCTTAAATTTTTAGTTGTTTACTCGGTTAAAATTTGAACGGAATCTCTATAGAGTCCATTTAGACATGCACGGTTTAATCGCTTCAAAACGACAACCAATTGTTATTAAATTAAATTTTATGAGTTCAAATAGTTAATTATAGGCTTTTGAACAAAATTATACAGATTAATCTCAAATTTTTAGCTTTTAACTCGGTTAAAATTAGAACGGAATCTCTATAAAGCCCATTTAGACATGCACGTTTTAATCCCAAAAAAACGATAACCAAATGTTATTAAAACAAATTTTATGAGTTTAAATATTTAATTATGGGCTTTTGAACAAAATTATACAGATTAATCTCAAATTTTCAGCTATTTACTCGGTTAAAATTCGAACGGAATCTCTATTAAGTCTATTTAGACATGCACGGTTTAATCACATCAAAACGACAACCAATTGTTATTAAATTAAATTTTATGAGTTCAAATAGTTAATTATAGGCTTTTGAACAAAATTATATAGATTAATCTCAAATTTTCAGCTTTTAACTCGGTTAAAATTAGAACGAAATCTCTATAAAGCCCATTTAGACATGCACGTTTTAATCCCAAAAAAACGACAACCAAATGTTATTAAATCAAATTTTATGAGTTTAAAAATTTAATTATGGGCTTTTGAACAAAATTATAGAGATTAATCTCAATTTTTCAGTTGTTTACTCGGTTAAAATTCGTACGGAATCTCTATAAAGACCATTTAGACATGCACGGTTTAATCGCATCAAAACAACGACCAATTGTTATTAAGTTAAATTTTATGAGTTCAAATAGTTAATTATAGGCTTTTGAACAAAATTATACAGATTAATCTCAAATTTTTAGCTTTTTACTCGGTTAAAATTAGAACAGAATCTCTATAAAGCCCATTTAGACATGCACGTTTTAATCGCATCAAAACGACAACCAAATTTTATTAAAACAAAATTTTATGATTTCAAATTTTTAATTATTAGCTTTGGAACAAAATTATCGAGATTAATCTCAAATTTTTAGAATTTTACTCGGTTAAAATTCGAACGGAATCTCTATAAAGCATATTTAGACATGTACGTTTTAATCCCAAAATAACGACAACCAAATGTTATTAAATCAAATTTTATGAGTTTAAATATTTAATTATGGGCTTTTGAACAAAATTATACAGATTAATCTCAAATTTTCAGCTGTTTACTCGGTTAAAATTCGAACGGAATCTCTATAAAGTCTATTTAGACATGCACGGTTTAATCGCATCAAAACGACAACCAATTGTTATTAAATTAAATTTTTTGAGTTCAAATAGTTAATTATACGCTTTTGAACAAAATTATACAGATTAATCTCAAATTTTCAGCTTTTAACTCGGTTAAAATTAGAACGCAATCTCTATAAAGCCCATTTAGACATGCACGTTTTAATCCCAAAAAAACGACAACCAAATGTTATTAAATCAAATTTTATGAGTTTAAATATTTAATTATGGGCTTTTGAACAAAATTATACAGATTAATCTCAAATTTTCAGCTGTTTACTCGGTTAAAATTCGAACGGAATCTCTATAAAGTCTATTTAGACATGCACGGTTTAATCGCATCAAAACGACAACCAATTCTTATTAAATTAAATTTTATGAGTTCAAATAGTTAATTATAGGCTTTTGAACACAATTATACAGATTAATCTCAAATTTTCAGCTTTTAACTCGGTGAAAATTAGAACGGAATCTCTATAAAGCCCATTTAGACATGCACGTTTTAATCCCAAAAAAACGACAAACAAATGTTATTAAATCAAATCTTATGAGATTAAATATTTAATTATGGGCTTTTGAACAAAATTATACAGATTAATCTCAAATTTTCAGCTGTTTACACGGTTAAAATTCGAACGGAATCTCTATAGAGTCTATTTAGACATGCACGGTTTAATCGCTTCAAAACGACAACCAATTGTTATTAAATTAAATTTTATGAGTTCAAATAGTTAATTATAGGCTTTTGAACACAATTATACAGATTAATCTCAAATTTTTAGCTTTTAACTCGGTTAAAATTAGAACGGAATCTCTATAAAGCTCATTTAGACATGTACGTTTTAATCCAAAAAAAACGATAACCAAATGTTATTAAAAAAAATTTTATGAGTTTAACTATTTAATTATGGGCTTTTGAACAAAATTATACAGATTAATCTCAAATTTTCAGCTCTTTACTCGGTTAAAATTCAAACGGAATCTCTATCAAGACTATTTAGACATGCACGGTTTAATCACATCAAAACGATATCCAATTGTTATTAGATTAAATTTTATGAGTTCAAATAGTTAATTATAGGCTTTTGAACACAATTATACAGATTAATCTCAAATTTTTCAGCTTTTTACTCGGTTAAAATTAGAACGGAATCTCTACAAAGCCCATTTAGACATGCACGTTTTAATCCCAAAAAAACGATAACCAAATGTTATTAAATAATATTTTATGAGTTTAAATATTTAATTATGGGCTTTTGAACTAAATTATATAGATTAATCTCAAATTTTCAGCTGTTTACTCGGTTAAAATTCGAACGGAATCTCTATAAAGTCTATTTAGACATGCACGGTTTAATCGCATCAAAACGACAACCAATTGTTATTAAATTAAATTTTATGAGTTCAAATAGTTAATTATAGGCTTTTGAACAAAATTATATAGATTAATCTCAAATTTTCAGCTTTTAGCTCGGTTAAAATTACAACGAAATCTCTATAAAGCCCATTTAGACATGCACGTTTTAATCCCAAAAAAACGACAACCAAATGTTATTGAATCAAATTTTATGAGCTTAATTTTAATTATGGGCATTTGAACAAAATTATACAGATTAATCTCAAATTTTCAGCTGTTTACACGGTTAAAATTCGAACGGAATCTCTATAGAGTCTATTTAGACATGCACGGTTTAATCGCTTCAAAACGACAACCAATTGTTATTAAATTAAATTTTATGAGTTCAAATAGTTAATTATAGGCTTTTGAACAAAATTATACAGATTAATCTCAAATTTTTAGCTTTTAACTCGGTTAAAATTAGAACGGAATCTCTACAAAGCCCATTTACACATGCACGTTTTAATCCAAAAAAAACGATAACCAAATGTTATTAAAACAAATTTTATGAGTTTAAATATTTAATTATGGGCTTTTAAACAAAATTATGCAGATTAATCTCAAATTTTCAGCTATTTACTCGATTAAAATTCGAACGGAATCTCTATCAAGACCATTTAGAAATGCACGGTTTAATCGCATCAAAACGACATCCAATTGTTATTAAATTAAATTTTATGAGGTCAAATAGTTAATTATAGGCTTTTGAACAAAATTATACAGATTAATCTCAAATTTTTCAGCTTTTTACTCGGTTAAAATTAGAACGGAATCTCTATAAAGCCCATTTAGACATGCATGTTTTAATCGCATCAAAACGATAAACAAATTTTATTAAAATCAAATTTTATGATTTTAAATAATTAATTATTGGCTTTGAAACAAAATTATCGAGATTAATCTCAAATTTTCAGCTTTTTACTCGTATAAAATTAGAACGAAATCTTTATAAAGCCCATTTAGACATGTACGTTTTAATCCCAAAAAAACGACAACCAAATGTTATTAAATCAAATTTTATGAGTTTAAATATTTAATTATGGGCTTTTGAACAAAATTATACAGATTAATCTCAAATTTTCAGCTGTTTACTCGGTTAAAATTCGAACGGAATCTCTATAAAGACCATTTAGACATACACGGTTTAATCGCATCAAAACGCCAACCAATTTTTATTAAATTAAATTTTATGTGTTCAAATAGTTAATTATAGGCTTTTGAACAAAATTATACAGATTAATCTCAAATTTTCAGGTTTTTCCTCGGTTAAATTCGAATGGAATCTCTGCAAAGCCCATTTAGACATGCACGTTTTAATCGCATCAAAACGACAACCAAATTTTATTAAAATCAAATTTTATGATTTCAAATATTTAATTATTAGATTTGGAAAAAAATTATCGAGATTAATCTCAAATTTTCAGCTTTTTACTCGGATAAAATTAGAACGGAATCTTTATAAAGCCCATTTAGACATGCACGTTTTAATCCCAAAAAAACGACAACCAAATGTTATTAAATCAAATTTTATGAGTTTAAATATTTAATTATGGGCTTTTGAACAAAATTATACAGATTAATCTCAAATTTTCAGCTGTTTACTCGGTTAAAATTCGAACGGAATCTTTATAAAGCCCATTTAGACATGCACGTTTTAATCGCATCAAAACGACAACCAAATTTTATTAAAACCAAATTTTATGATTTCAAATTTTTAATTATTAGCTTTGGAACAAAATTATCGAGATTAATCTCAAATTTTTAGAATTTTACTCGGTTAAAATTAGAACGGAATCTCTATAAAGACCATTTAGACATACACGGTTTAATCGCATCAAAACGACAACCAATTTTTATTAAATTAAATTTTATGAGTTCAAATAGTTAATTATAGGCTTTTGAACAAAGTTATACAGATTAATCTCAAATTTTTAGCTTTTTACTCGGTTAAAATTAGAATGGAATCTCTATAAAGCCCATTTAGACATGCACCTTTTAATCTTAAAATAACGACAACCAACTGTTATTAAATCAAATTTTATGAGTTTAAATATTTAATTATGGGCTTTTGAACAAAATTATACAGATTAATCTCAAATTTTCAGCTGTTTACTCGATTAAAATTCGAACGGAATCTCTATAAAGCCCATTTAGACATGCACGGTTTAATCGAATTAAAACGACAACCAAATGTTATAAAATTAAATTTTATGAGCACAAATAGTTAATTATAGGCTTTTGAACAAAATTATACAGATTAATCTCAAATTTTCAACTTTTAACTCGGCTAAAATTAGAACGGAATCTCTATAAAGCCCATTAAGACATGCACGTTTTAATAGCATCAAAACGACAACCAAATTTTACTAAAACCAAATTTTATGATTTCAAATTTTTAATTATTTGCTTTGGAACAAAATTATCGAGATTAATCTCAAATTTTCAGCTGTTTACTCGGTTAAAATTCGAACGGAATCTCTATAAAGACCATTTAGAAATGCACGGTTTAATCGCATCAAAACGACAACCAATTGTTATTAAATTAAATTTTATGAGTTCAAATAGTTAATTATAGGCTTTTGAACAAAATTATACAGATTAATCTCAAATTTTCAGCTGTTTACTCGGTTAAAATTAGAACGCAATCTCTATAAAGCCCATTTAGACATACACGTTTTAATCCCAGCAAAACGATAACCAAATGTTATTAAATCTAATTTTATGAGTTTAAATATTTAATTATGGGCTTTTAAACAAAATTGTACAGATTAATCTCAAATTTTCAGCCGTTTAATCGGTTAAAATTCGAACAGAATCTCTATAAAGACCATTTAGACATGCACGGTTTAATCGCATCAAAACGACAACCAATTGTTATTAAATTAAATTTTATGAGTTCAAATAGTTAATTATAGGCTTTTGAACAAAATTATACAGATTAATCTCAAATTTTCAGCTTTTGACTCGGTTAAAATTAGAACAAAATCTTTATAAAGCCCATTTACACATGTACGTTTTAATCCCAAAAAAACGACAACCAAATGTTATTAAATCAAATTTTATGAGTTTAAATATTTAATTATCGGCTTTTGAACTAAATTATATAGATTAATCTCAAATTTTCTGCTGTTTACTCGGTTAAAATTCGAATGGAATCTCTATAAAGTCTATTTATACATGCTCGGTTTAATCGCATCAAAACGACAACCAATTGTTATTAAATTAAATTTTATGAGTTCAAATAGTTAATTATAGGCTTTTGAAAAAAATTATACAGATTAATCTTAAATTTTCAGCTTTTTACTCGGTTAAAATTAGAACGGAATCTTTATAAATCCCATTTAGACATGCACGTTTTAATCGCATCAAAATGATAACCAAATTTTACTAAAACCAAATTTTATGATTTTAAATTTTTAATTATTAGCTTTGGAACAAAATTATCGAGATTAATCTCAAATTTTCAGCTCTTTACTCGGTTAAAATTCGATCGGAATCTCTATAAAGCCCATTTAGACATGCACGGTTTAATCGCATCAAAACGACAACCAATTGTTATTAAATTAAATTTTATGAGTTCAAATAGTTAATTATAGGCTTTTGAAAAAAATTATACAGATTAATCTTAAATTTTCAGCTTTTTACTCGGTTAAAATTAGAACGGAATCTTTATAAATCCCATTTAGACATGCACGTTTTAATCGCATCAAAATGATAACCAAATTTTACTAAAACCAAATTTTATGATTTTAAATTTTTAATTATTAGCTTTGGAACAAAATTATCGAGATTAATCTCAAATTTTCAGCTTCTTACTCGGTTAAAATTCGATCGGAATCTCTATAAAGCCCATTTAGACATGCACGGTTTAATCGCATCAAAACGACAACCAATTGTTATTAAATTAAATTTTAAGAGTTCAAATAGTTAATTATAGGCTTTTGAACAAAATTATACAGATTAATCTCAAATTTTCAGCTTTTTACTCGGTTAAAATTAGAACGGAATCTCTATAAAGCACATTTACACATGCACATTTTAATCCCAACAAAACGACAACCAAATGTTATTAAAATTAAATTTTATGATTTCAAATATTTAATTAATAGCTTTGGAACAAAATTATCGAGATTAATCTCAAATTTTTAGAATTTTACTCGGTTAAAATTAGAACGGAATCTCTATAAAGCCCATTTAGACATGCACGTTTTAATCCCCAAAAAACGACAACCGAATGTTATTAAATCAAATTTTATGAGTTTAAATATTTAATTATGGGCTTTTGAACAAAATTATACAGATTAATCTCAAATTTTCAGCTGTTTACTTGGTTAAAATTCGAACGGAATCTCTATAAAGCCCATTTATACATGCACGGTTTAATCGCATCAAAACGACAACTAATTGTTATTAAATTAAATTTTATGAGTTCAAATAGTTTATTATAGGCTTTTGAACAAAATTATACAAATTAATCTCAAATTTTTAGCTTTTTACTCGGTTAAAATTAGAACGGAATCTCTATCAAGCCCATTTAGACATGCAAATTTTAATCCCAACAAAATGACAACCAAATGTTATTAAATCAAATTTTATGAGTTTAAATACTTAATTATGGGCTTTTGAACAAAATTATACAGATTAATCTCAAATTTTCAACTTTTTACTCGGTTAAAATTAGAACGGAATCTCTATAAATCCCATTTAGACATGCACGTTTTAATCGCATCAAAACGACAACAAAATTTTATTAAAACCAAATTTTATGATTTCAAATTTTTAATTATTAGCTTTGGAACAAAATTATTGAGATTAATCTAAAGTTTTTAGAATTTTACACGGTTAAAATTAGAACGGAATCTCTATAAAGCCCATTTAGACATGCACGTTTTAGTCCCCAAAAAATGACAACCAAATGTTATTAAATCAAATTTTATGAGTTTAAATATTTAATTATGGGCTTTTGAACAAAATTATACAGATTAATCTCAAATTTTCAGCTGTTTACTCTGTTAAAATTAGAACAGAATCTCTAGAAAGCCCATTTAGACATGCACGTTTTAATCCCAACAAAACGACAACCAAATGTTATTAAATCTAATTTTATGAGTTTAAATATGTAATTATGGGCTTTTAAACAAAATTATACAGATTAATCTCAAATTTTCAGCCGTTTACTCGGTTAAAATTAGAACAGAATCTCTATAAAGACCATTTAGACATGCACGGTTTAATCGCATCAAAACGACAACCAATTGTTATTAAATTAAATTTTACGAGTTCAAATAGTTAATTATAGGCTTTTGAACAAAATTATACAGATTAATCTCAAATTTTCAGCTTTTTAATCGGTTAAATTCGAATGGAATCTCTGTAAAGTCCATTGAGACATGCACGTTTTAATCGCATCAAAACGACAACCAAATTTTATTAAAATTAAATTTTATGATTTCAAATGTTTAATTATTAGCTTTGGAACAAAATTATCGAGATTAATCTCAAATTTTTAGAATTTTACTCGGTTAAAATTAGAACGGAATCTCTATAAAGCCCATTTAGACATGCACGTTTTAATCCCCAAAAAACGACAACCGAATGTTATTAAATCAAATTTTATGAGTTTAAATATTTAATTATGGGCTTTTGAACAAAATTATACAGATTAATCTCAAATTTTCAGCTGTTTACTTGGTTAAAATTCGAACGGAATCACTATAAAGCCCATTTACACATTCACAGTTTAATCGCATCAAAACGACAACTAATTGTTATTAAATTAAATTTTATGAGTTTAAATATTTAATTATGGGCTTTTGAACAAAATTATACAGATTAATCTCAAATTTTCAGCTATTTACTCGGTTAAAATTCGAACGGAATTTCTATCAAGACCATTTAAACATGCACGGTTTAATGACATCAAAACGACATCCAATTGTTATTAGATTAAATTTTATGAGTTCAAATAGTTAATTATAGGCTTTTGAATAAAATTATACAGATTAATCTCAAATTTTTCAGCTTTTTACTTCGTTAAAATTAGAACAAAATCTCTACAAAGCCCATTTAGACATGCACTTTTTAATTCCAAAAAAACGACAACCAAATGTTATTAAATCAAATTTTATAAGTTTAAATATTTAATTATGGGCTTTTGAACAAAATTATATAGATTAATCGCAAATTTTCAACTGTTTACTCGGTTAAAATTCGAACGGAATCTCTATAAAGTCTATTTAGACATGCACGGTTTAATCGTATCAAAACAAAAACAAATTGTTATTAAATTAAATTTTATGAGTTCAAATAGTTAATTATAGGCTTTTGAACAAAATTATATAGATTAATCTCAAATTTTCAGCTTTTAACACGGTTAAAATTAGAACGGAATCTTTATATAGCCCATTTAGACATGCACGTTTTAATCCCAAGAAAACGACAACCAAATGTTATTAAATAAAATTTTATGAGTTTAAATATTTAATTATGGGCTTTTGAACAAAATTATACAGATTAATCTAAATTTTCAGCTGTTTACTCGGTTAAAATTCGAACGGAATCTCTATAGAGTCTATTTAGACATGCACTGTTTAATCGCATCAAAACGACAACCAATTGTTATTAAATTAAATTTTATGAGTTCAAATAGTCAATTATAGGCTTTTGAATAAAATTATATAGATTAATCTCAAATTTTTAGCTTTTAACTCGGTTAAAATTAGAACGGAATCTCTATAAAGCCCATTTAGACATGCACGTTTTAATCCCAAAAAAACGATAACCAAATGTTATTAAATCAAATTTTATGAGTTTAAATATTTAATTATGGGCTTTTGAACAAAATTATACAGATTAATCTCAAATTTTCAGTTGTTTACTCGGTTAAAATTCGAACGGAATCTCTATCAAGACCATTTAGACATGCACGGTTTAATCACCTCAAAACGACATCCAATTGTTATTAGATTAAATTTTATGAGTTCAAATAGTTAATTATAGGCTTTTGACCAGAATTATACAGATTAATCTCAAATTTTTCAGCTTTTTACTCGTTTAAATTTAGAACGGAATCTCTACAAAGCCCATTTAGACATGCACGTTTTAAGCCCAAAAAAACGACAACCAAATGTTATTAAATCAAATTTTATGAGTTTAAATATTTAATTATAGGCTTTTGAACAAAATTATATAGATTAATCTCAAATTTTCAGCTGTTTACTCGGTTAAAATTCGAACGGAATCTCTATAAAGTCTATTTAGACATGCACGGATTAATCGCATCAAAACGACATCCAATTGTTATTAGATTAAATTTTATGAGTTCAAATAGTTAATTATAGGCTTTTGAACAAAATTATACAGATTAATCTCAAATTTTTTAGCTTTTTACTCGGTTAAAATTAGAACGGAATCTCTACAAAGCCCATTTAGACATGCACGTTTTAATCCCAAAAAAAACGATAACCAAATGTTATTAAATTAAATTTTATGAGTTTAAATGTTTAATTATGGGCTTTTGAACAAAATTATACAGATTAATCTCAAATTTTCAGCTATTTACTCGGTTAAAATTTGAACGGAATCTCTATCAAGACCATTTAGACATGCACGGTTTAATCACATCAAAACGACATCCAATTGTTATTAGATTAAATTTTATGAGTTCAAATAGTTAATTATAGGCTTTTGAACAAAATTATACATATTAATCTCAAATTTTTCAGCTTTTTACTCGGTTAAAATTAGAACGAAATCTCTACAAAGACCATTTAGACATGCACGTTTTAATCCCAAAAAAACGACAACCAAATGTTATTAAATCAAATTTTATGAGTTTAAATATTTAATTATGGGCTTTTGAACAAAATTATACAGATTAATCTCAAATTTTTAGCTATTTACTCGGTTAAAATTCGAAAGGAATCTCTATCAAGACCATTTAGACATGCACGGTTTAATCCCATCAAAACGATATCCAATAGTTGTTAGATTAAATTTTATGAGTTCAAATAGTTAATTATAGGCTTTTGAGCAAAATTATACAGATTAATCTCAAATTTTTCAGCTTTTTACTCGGTTAAAATTAGAACGGAATCTCTACAAAGCCCATTTAGACATGCACGTTTTAATCCCAAAAAACGACAACCAAATGTTATTAAATCAAATTTTATGAGTTTAAATATTTAATTATGGGCTTTTGAACAAAATTATATAGATTAATCTCAAATTTTCAGCTGTTCACTCGCTTAAAATTCGAACAGAATCTCTATAAAGTCTATTTAGACATGCACGGTTTAATCGCATCAAAACGACAACCAATTGTTATTAAATTAAATTTTATGAGTTTAAATAGTTAATTATAGGCTTTTGAACAAAATTATATAGATTAATCTCAAATTTTCAGCTTTTAACTCGGTTTAAATTAAAACGAAATCTCTATAAAGCCCATTTAGACATGCACGTTTTAATCCCAAAAAAACGACAACCAAATGTTATTAAATAAAGACCATTTAGACATGTACGGTTTAATCGCATCAAAACGAGAACCAATTGTTATTAAATTAAATTTTATGAGTTCAAATAGTTAATTATAGGCTTTTGAACAAAATTATACAGATTATTCTCAAATTTTCAGCTATTTACTTTGTTAAAATTAGAACGGAATCTCTAGAAAGCCCATTTATACATGTACGTTTTAATCCCAACAAAACGACAACCAAATGTTTTTAAATCTAATTTTATGAGTTTAAATATTTAATTATGGGCTTTTAAACAAAATTATACAGATTAATCTCAAATTTTCAACTGTTTACTCGGTTAAAATTCGAACAGAATATCTATAAAGACCATTTAGACATGCACGGTTTAATCGCATCAAAACGACAACCACTTGTTATTAAATTAAATTTTACGAGTTCAAATAGTTAATTATAGGCTTTTGAACAAAATTATACAGATTAATCTCAAATTTTCAGCTTTTTACTCGGTTAAAATTAGAACGGAATCTCTATAAAGCCCATTTAGACATGCACGTTTTAATCGCATCAAAACGACAATCAAATTTTATTTAAACCAGATTTTATGATTTAAAATTTTTAATTATTAGCTTTGGAACAAAATTATCAAGATTAATCTCAAATTAGAACGGAATCTCAATAAAGCCCATTTAGACATGCACGTTTTAATCCCAAAATAACGACAACCAAATGTTGTTAAATCAAATTTTATGAGTTTAAATATTTAATTATGGGCTTTTGAACAAAATTATACAGATTAATCTCAAATTTTCAGTTGTTTACTCGGTTAAAATTCGAACGGAATCTCTACAAAGCCCATTTAGACATGCACGTTTTAATCCCAAAAAAACGACAACCAAATGTTATTAAATCAAATTTTATGAGTTTAAATATTTAATTATGGGCTTTTGAATAAAATTATACAGATTAATCTCAAATTGTAAGGTTTTAACTCAGTTAAAATTCGAACGGATTCTCTATAGAGCACATTTAGGCATGCTCGTATTAATCGCATCAAAACGACAACCAAATGTTATTAACTTAAATTTTATGAGTTCAAATAGTTAATTATTAGCTTTCGAACAAAATTACACAGATTAATCTAAAATTTTTAGCTTTTTACTCGGTTAAAATTTGAACGGAATCTCTATAAAGCCCATTTAGAGATGCACATTTTAATCGCATCAAAACGACAACCAAATTTTATTAAAATCAAATTTTATGATTTCAAATATTTAATTATTAGCTTTTGAACAAAATTATACAGATCAATCTGAAATTTTCAGAATTTTACTTGGTTAAAATTAGAACGAAGTCTCTATACAGACCATTTAGACATGCACGTTTTAATCCCAACAAAACGACAACCAAATGTTATTAAATCAAATTTGATGATTTTAAATATTTAATTATGGGCTTTTGAATAAAATTATAAAGATTAATCTCAAATTTTAAAGTTTTTACTCGGTTAAAATTCGAACGGAATCTCTAAAAAACCCATTTAGACATTCACGTTTTAATCGCATCAAAACGACAACAAATTTTATTAAAATGAAATTTTATGATTTTAAATATTTAATTATCATCTTTTGAACAAAATTATACAGATTAATCTGAAATTTTTAGAATTTTACTCGGTTAAAATTAGAACGGAATCTCTATAAAGCCCATTTAGACATGCACGTTTCAATCCCAACAAAACGACAACCAAATGTTATTAAATCAAATTTCATGAGTTTAAATATTTAATTATGGGCTTTTGAACAAAATTATACAGATTAATCTCAAATTTTAAGGTTTTTACTCGGTTAAAATTCGAACGGATTCTCTATTGAGCATATTTAGACATACACGTTTTAATCGCATCAAAACGAAAACCAAATTTTATTAAAATCAAATTTTATGATTTCAAATATTTAATTATTAGCTTTTGAACAAAATTATACAGATTAATCTGAAATTTTCAGAATTTTACTCGGTTAAAATTAGAACGGAATCTCTATAAAGCCCAATTAGATATGCACGTTTTAATCGCATCAAAACGACAACCAAATGTTTTTAAATAAAATTTTATGAGTTTAAATATTTAATTATGGGCTTTTGAACAAAATTATACAGATTAATTTCAAATTTTCAGCTGTTTACTCGGTTAAAATTCGAACGGAATCTCTATAGAGTCTATTTAGACATGCACGGTTTAATCGCATCAAAACGACAACCAATTGTTATTAAATTAAATTTTATGAGTTCAAATAATTAATTATAGGCTTTTGAACAAAATTATACAGATTAATCTCAAATTTTTAGCTTTTAACTCGGTTAAAATTAGAACGGAATCTCTGTAAAGCCCATTTAGACATGCACGTTTTAATCCCAAAAAAACGATAACCAAATGTTTTTTAATCAAATTTTATGAGTTTAAATATTTAATTATGGGATTTTGAACAAAATTATACAGATTAATCTCAAATTTTCAGCTATTTACTCGGTTAAAATTCGAACGGAATCTCTATCAAGACCATTTAGACATGCACGGTTTAATCACATCAAAACGACATCCAATTGTTATTAGATTAAATATTATGAGTTCAAATAGTTCATTATAGGCTTTTGAACAAGATTATACAGATTAATCCCAAATTTTTCAGCTTTTTACTCAGTTTAAATTAGAACGGAATCTCTACAAAGCCCATTTAGACATGCACGGTTTAATCCCAAAAAAACGACAACCAAATGTTATTAAATCAAATTTTATGAGTTTAAATATTTAATTATCGGCTTTTGAACTAAATTATATAGATTAATCTCAAATTTTCAGCTGTTTACTCGGTTAAAATTTGAACGGAATCTCTATAGAGTCTATTTAGACATGCTCGGTTTAATCGCATCAAAACGACAACCAATTGTTATTAAATTAAATTTTATGAGTTCAAATAGTTAATTATTGGCTTTTGAACAAAATTATATAGATTAATCTCAAATTTTCAGCTTTTAACTCGGTTAAAATTAGAACGGAATCTGTATAAAGCCCGTTTAGACATGCACGTTTTAATCGCATCAAAACGACAACCAAATTTTATTAAAACCAAATTTTATGATTTCAAATTTTTAATTATTAGCTTTGGAACAAAATTATCGAGATTAATCTCAAATTTTTAGAATTTTACTCGGTTAAAATTAGAACGAAATCTCTATAAAGCCTATTTAGACATGCACGTTTTAATCCCAACAAAACGACAACCAAATGTTATTAAATCAAATTTTATGAGTTTAAAAATTTAATTATGGGCTTTTGAACAAAATTATACAGATTAATCTCAAATTTTCAGCTGTTTACACGGTTAAAATTCGTACGGAATCTCTATAAAGACCATTTAGACATGCACGGTTTAATCGCATCAAAACAACGACCAATTGTTATTAAATTAAATTTTATGAGTTAAAATAGTTAATTATAGGCTTTTGAACAAAATTATACAGATTAATCTCCAATTTTTAGCTCTTTACTCGGTTAAAATTAGAACAGAATCTGTATAAAGCCCGTTTAGACATGCACGTTTTAATCGCATCAAAACGACAACCAAATTTTATTAAAACCAAATTTTATGATTTCAAATTTTTAATTATTAGCTTTGGAACAAAATTATCGAGATTAATCTCAAATTTTTAGAATTTTACTCGGTTAAAATTAGAACGAAATCTCTATAAAGCCCATTTAGACATGCACGTTTTAATCCCAAAATAACGACAACCAAATGTTATTAAATCAAATTTTATGAGTTTAAATATTTAATTATGGGCTTTTGAACAAAATTATACAGATTAATCTCAAATTTTCAGCTGTTTACTCGGTTAAAATTCGAACAGAATCTCTATAAAGTCTATTTAGACATGCACGGTTTAATCGCATCAAAACGACAACTAATTGTTGTTAAATTAAATTTTATGAGTTCAAATAGTTAATTATAGGCTTTTGAACAAAATTATATAGATTAATCTCAAATTTTCAGCTTTTAACTTGGTTAAAATTAGAACGGAATCTCTATAAAGCCCATTTAGACATGCACGTTTTAATCCCAAAGAAACGACAACCAAATGTTATTAAATCAAATTTTATGAGTTTAAATATTTAATTATGGGCTTTTGAACAAAATTATACAGATTAATCTCAAATTTTCAGTTGTTTACTCGGTTAAAATTCGAACGAAATCTCTATAGAGTCTATTTAGACATGCACGGTTTAATCGCATCAAAACGACAACCAATTGTTATTAAATTAAATTTTATGAGTTCAAATAGTTAATTATAGGCTTTTGAACAAAATTATACAGATTAATCTCAAATTTTTAGCTTTTAACTCGGTTAAAATTAGAACGGAATCTCTATAAAGCCCATTTAGACATGCACGTTTTAATCCCAAAAAAACGATAACCAAATGTTATTAAAACAAATTTTATGAGTTTAAATATTTAATTATAGGCTTTTGAACAAAATTATACAGATTAATCTCAAATTTTCAGCTATTTACTCGTTTAAAATTCGAACGGAATCTCTATCAAGACCATTTAGACATGCACGGTTTAATCACATCAAAACGATATCCAATTGTTATTAGATTAAATTTTATGAGTTCAAATAGTTAATTATAGGCTTTTGAACAAAAGTATACAGATTAATCTCAAATTTTTCAGCTTTTTACTCGGTTAAAATTAGAACGGAATCTCTACAAGGCCCATTTAGACATGCACGTTTTAATCCCAAAAAAACGACAACCAAATGTTATTAAATCAAATTTTATGAGTTTAAATATTTAATTATGGGCTTTTGAACTAAATTATATAGATTAATCTCAAATTTTCAGTTGTTTACTCGGTTAAAATTCGAACGGAATCTCTATAAAGTCTATTTAGACATGCACGGTTTAATCGCATCAAAACGACAACCAATTATTATTAAATTAAATTTTATGAGTTCAAATAGTTAATTATAGGCTTTTGAACAAAATTATATAGATTAATCTCAAATTTTCAGCTTTTAACTTGGTTAAAATTAGAACGGAATCTCTATAAAGCCCATTTAGACATGCACGTTTTAATCCCAAAGAAACGACAACCAAATGTTATTAAATCAAATTTTATGAGTTTAAAAATTTAATTATGGGCTTTTGAACAAAATTATACAGATTAATCTCAAATTTTCAGCTGTTTACACGGTTAAAATTCGTACGGAATCTCTATAAAGACCATTTAGACATGCACGATTTAATCGCATCAAAACAACGACCAATTGTTATTAAATTAAATTTTATGAGTTCAAATAGTTAATTATAGGCTTTTGAATAAAATTATACAGATTAATCTCAAATTTTTAGCTTTTTATTCGGTTAAAATTAGAAAGGAATCTCTATAAAGCCCATTTAGACATGCACGTTTTAATCCCCAAAAAATGACAACCAAATGTTATTAAATCAAATTTTATGAGTTTAAATATTTAATTATGGGCTTTTGAACAAAATTATACAGATTAATCTCAAATTTTCAGCTGTTTACTCTGTTAAAATTAGAACGGAATCTCTAGAAAGCCCATTTAGACATGCACGGTTTAATCGCATCAAAACGATAACCAAATGTTATTAAATTAAATTTTATGAGTTCAAATAGTTAATTATAGGCTTTTGAACAAAACTATACAGATTAATCTCAAATTTTCAGCTTTTTACTCGGTTAAAATTAGAACAGAATCTCTATAAAGCCCGTTTAGACATGCACATTTTAATCCCAACAAAACGACAACCAAATGTTATTAAATCAAATTTTATGAGTTTAAATATTTAATTATGGGCTTTTGAACAAAATTATACAGATTAATCTCAAATTTTCAGCTGTTTACTCGGTTAAAATTCGAACGGAATCTCTATCAAGTCTATTTAGACATGCACGGTTTAATCACATCAAAACGACAACAAATTGTTATTAAATTAAATTTTATGAGTTCAAATAGTTAATTATAGGCTTTTGAACAAAATTATATAGATTAATCTCAAATTTTCAGCTTTTTACTCGGTTAAAATTAGAACAGAATCTCTATAAAGCCCATTTAGACATGCACGTTTTAATCGCATCAAAACGACAACCAAATGTTATTAAATCAAATTTTATGAGTTTAAATATTTAATTATGGGCTTTTGAACAAAATTATACAGATTAATCTCAAATTTTCAGCTGTTTACTCTGTTAAAATTAGAACGGAATCTCTAGAAAGCCCATTTAGACATGCACGGTTTAATCGCATCAAAACGATAACCAAATGTTATTAAATTAAATTTTATGAGTTCAAATAGTTAATTATAGGCTTTTGAACAAAACTATACAGATTAATCTCAAATTTTCAGCTTTTTACTCGGTTAAAATTAGAACAGAATCTCTATAAAGCCCGTTTAGACATGCACATTTTAATCCCAACAAAACGACAACCAAATGTTATTAAATAAAATTTTATGAGTTTAAATATTTAATTATGGGCTTTTGAACAAAATTATACAGATTAATCTCAAATTTTCAGCTGTTTACTCGGTTAAAATTCGAACGGACTCTCTATAGAGTCTATTTAGACATGCACGGTTTAATCGCTTCAAAACGACAACCAATTGTTATTAAATTAAATTTTATGAGTTCAAATAATTAATTATAGGCTTTTGAACAAAATTATACAGATTAATCTCAAATTTTTAGCTTTTAACTCGGTTAAAAACAGAACTGAATCTCTGTAAAGCCCATTTAGACATGCACGTTTTAATCCCAAAAAAACGATAATCAAATGTTATTAAAACAAATTTTATGAGTTTAAATATTTAATTATGGGCTTTTGAACAAAATTATACAGATTAATCTCAAATTTTCAGCTATTTACTCGGTTAAAATTCGAACAGAATCTCTATCAAGTCTATTTAGACATGCACGGTTTAATCACATCAAAACGACAACCAATTGTTATTAAATTAAATTTTATGAGTTCAAATAGTTAATTATAGGCTTTTGAACAAAATTATATAGATTAATCTCAAATTTTCAGCTTTTAACTCGGTTAAAATTAGAACGAAATCTCTATAAAGCCCATTTAGACATGCACGTTTTAATCCCAAAAAAACGACAACCAAATGTTATTAAATCAAATTTTATGAGTTTAAAAATTTAATTATGGGCTTTTGAACAAAATTATACAGATTAATCTCAAATTTTCAGCTTTTTACTCGGTTAAAATTCGTACGGAATCTCTATAAAGACCATTTAGACATGCACGGTTTAATCGCAACAAAACAACGACCAATTGTTATTAAATTAAATTTTATGAGTTCAAATAGTTAATTATAGGCTTTTGAACAAAATTATACAGATTAATCTCAAATTTTTAGCTTTTTACTCGGTTAAAATTAGAACAGAATCTCTATAAAGCCCATTTAGACATGCACATTTTAATCCCAACAAAACGACAACCAAATTTTATTAAAACAAAATTTTATGATTTAAAATTTTTAATTTTTAGCTTTGGAACAAAATTATCGAGATTAATCTCAAATTTTCAGAATTTTACTCGGTTAAAATTAGAACGGAATCTCTATAAAGCCTATTTAGACATGCACCTTTTAATCCCAAAAAAACGACAACCAAATGTTATTAAATCAAATTTTATGAGTTTAAATATTTAATTATGGGCTTTTGAACAAAATTATATAGATTAATCTCAAATTTTCAGCTGTTTACTCGGTTTAAAATTCGAACGGAATCTCTATAAAGTCTATTTAGACATGCACGGTTTAATCGCATCAAAACGATAACCAATTGTTATTAAATTAAATTTTTTGAGTTCAAATAGTTAATTATACGCTTTTGAACAAAATTGCACAGATTAATCTCAAATTTTCAGCTTTTAACTCGGTTAAAATTAGAACGCAATCTCTATATAGCCCATTTAGACATGCAAATTTTAATCCCAACAAAACGACAACCAAATGTTATTAAATCAAATTTTATGAGTTTAAATACTTAATTATGGGCTTTTGAACAAAATTATACAGATTAATCTCAAATTTTCAGCTGTTTACTCTGTTAAAATTAGAACGGAATCTCTAGAAAGCCCATTTAGACATGCATGTTTTAATCCCAAAAAAACGACAACCGAATGTTATTAAATCAAATTTTAGGAGTTTAAATATTTAATTATGGGCTTTTGAACAAAATTATACAGATTAATCTCAAGTTTTCAGTTGTTTACTTGGTTAAAATTCGAACGGAATCTCTATAAAGCCCATTTACACATACACGGTTTAATCGCATCAAAACGACAACTAATTATTATTAAATTAAATTTTATGAGTTCAAATAGTTAATTGTAGGCTTTTGAACAAAAATATACAGATTAATCTCAAATTTTCAGCTTTTTACTAGGTTAAAATTAGAACGAAATCTCTATAAAGCCCATTTAGACATGCACGTTTTAATCCCAAAAAAAGACAACCAAATGTTATTAAATCTAATTTTATGAGTTTAAATATTTAATTATTGGATTTTGAACAAAATTATACAGATTAATCTCAAATTTACAGCTGTTTACTCGGTTAAAATTCGAACGGAATCTCTATAAAGACCATTTAGACATGCACGGTTTAATCGCATCAAAACGACAACCAATTGTTATTAAATTAAATTTTATAAGTTCAAATAGTTAATTATAGGCTTTTGAACAAAATTATACAGATTAATCTCAAATTTTCAGCTTTTAACTCGGTTAAAATTAGAACGGAATCTCTATAAAGCTCATTTAGACATGCACGTTTTAATCCCAAAAAAACGACAACCAAATGTTATTAAATCAAATTTTATGAGTTTAAGTATTTAATTATGGGCTTTTGAACAAAATTATACAGATTAATCTCAAATTTTCAGCTGTTTACTTGGTTAAAATTCGAACGGAATCTCTATAAAGCCCATTTACACATGCACGGTTTAATCGCATCAAAACGACAACTAATTGTTATTAAATTAAATTTCATGAGTTCAAATAGTTAATTGTAGGCTTTTGAACTAAAATATACAGATTAATCTCAAATTTTCAGCGTTTTACTCGGTTAAAATTCGAACGGAATCTCTATAAAGCCCATTTAGACAAGCACGTTTTAATCCCAAAAAAACGACAACCAATTGTTATTAAGTCAAATTTTATGAGTTTAAATATTTAATTATGGGATTTTGAACAAAATTATACAGATTAATCTAAAATTTTCAGCTGTTTACTCGGTTAAAATTCGAACGGAATCTCTATAAAGACCAGTTAGACATGCACGGTTTAATCGCATCAAAACGACAACCAAATGTTATTAAATTAAATTTTATGAGTTCAAATAGTTAATTATAGGCTTTTGAACAAAATTATACAGATTAATCTCAAATTTTCAGCTTTTTACTCGGTTAAAATTAGAACGGAATCTCTATCAAGCCCATTTAGACTTGCAAATTTTAATCCCAACAAAACGACAACCAAATGTTATTAAATCAAATTTTATGAGTTTAAATACTTAATTATGGGCTTTTGAACAAAATTATACAGATTAATCTCAAATTTTCAGCTGTTTACTCTGTTAAAATTAGAACGGAATCTCTAGAAAGCCCATTTAGACATGCACGTTTTAATCCCAACAAAACGACAACCAAATGTTATTAAATCAAATTTTATGAGTTTAAATATTTAATTATGGGCTTTTGAACAAAATTATATAGATTAATCTCAAATTTTCAGCTGTTTACTCGGTTAAAATACGAACGGAATCTCTATAAAGACCATTTATACATGCACGGTTTAATCGCATCAAAACGACAACCAAATGTTATTAAATTAAATTTTATGAGTTCAAATAGTTAATTATAGGCTTTTGAACAAAATTATACAGATTAATCTCAAATTTTCAACTTTTTACTTGGTTAAAATTAGAACGGAATCTCTATCAAGCCCATTTAGACATGCAAATTTTAATCCCAACAAAACGACAACCAAATGTTACTAAATCAAATTTTATGAGTTTAAATAATTAATTATGGGCTTTTGAACAAAATTATACAGATTAATCTCAAATTTTCAACTTTTTACTCGGTTAAAATTAGAATAGAATCTCTATAAATCCCATTTAGACATGCACGTTTTAATCGCATCAAAACGACAACCAAATTTTATTAAAACCAAATTTTATGATTTCAAATTTTTAATTATTAGCTTTGGAACAAAATTATTGAGATTAATCTCAAATTTTAAGAATTTTACTCGGTTAAAATTAGAACGGAATCTCTATAAAGTTCATTTAGACATGCACGTTTTAATCCCAAAAAAACGACAACCAAATGTTATTAAATCAAATTTTATGAGTTTAAATATTTAATTATGGGCTTTTGAACAAAATTATACAGATTAATCTCAAATTTTCAGCTGTTTACTCGGTTAAAATTCGAACGGAATCTCTATAAAGACCATTTAGACATGCACGGTTTAATCGCATCAAAACGACAACCAATTTTTATTAAATTAAATTTTATGAGTTCAAATAGTTAATTATAGGCTTTTGAACAAAATTATACAGATTAATCTCAAATTTTCAGCTTTTTACTCTGTTAAAATTATAACGGAATCTCTAGAAAGCCCATTTAGACATACACGTTTTAATCCAAACAAAACGACAACCAAATGTTATTAAATCTAATTTTATGAGTTTAAATATTTAATTATCAGCTTTTGAACAAAATTATACAGATTAATCACAAATTTTCAGCTGTTTACTCGGTTAAAATTCGAACGGAATCTCTATAAAGACTATTTAGACATGCACGGTTTAATCGTATCAAAACGATAACCAATTGTTATTAAATTAAATTTTATGAGTTCAAATAGTTAATTATAGGCTTTTGAACAAAATTATACAGATTAATCTCAAATTTTCAGCTTTTTACTCGGTTAAAATTAGAATGGAATCTCTATAAATCCCATTTAGACATGCACATTTTAATCGCATAAAAACGACAACCAAATTTTATTAAAACCAAATTTTATGATTTCAAATTTTTAATTATTAGCTTTGGAACAAAATTATCGAGATTAATCTCAAATTTTCAGCTGTTTACTCGGTTAAAATTCGAACGGAATCTCTATAAAGACCATTTAGAAATGCACGGTTTAATCGCTTCAAAACGTCAACCAATTTTTATTAAATTAAATTTTACGAGTTCAAATAGTTAATTATAGGCTTTTGAACAAAATTATACAGATTAATCTCAAATTTTCAGCTTTTTACTCAGATAAAATTAGAACAGAATCTTTATAAAGCCCATTTAGACATTCACGTTTTAATGCCAAAAAAACAACAATCAAATGTTATTAAATCAAATTTTATGAGTTTAAATATTTAATTATGGGCTTTTGAACAAAATTATACAGAATAATCTCAAATTTTCAGCTGTTTACTTGGTTAAAATTCGAACGGAATCTCTACAAAGACCATTTATACATGCACGGTTTAATCGCATCAAAACGATAGCCAATTGTTATTAAATTAAATTTTATGAGTTCAAATAGTTAATTATAGGCTTTTGAACAAAATTATACAGATTAATCTCAAATTTTCAGCTTTTTACTCTGTTAAAATTAGAACGGAATCTCTAGAAAGCCCTTTTAGACATGCACGTTTTAATCCCAACAAAACGACAACCAAATGTTATTAAATCAAATTTAATGAGTTTAAATATTTAATTATGGGCTTTTGAACAAAATTATACATATTAATCTCAAATTTTAAGCTGATTACTCGGTTAGAATTCGAACGGAATCTCTATAAAGACCATTTAGACATGCACGGTTTAATCGCATCAAAACGACAACCAATTGTTATTAAATTAAATTTTACGAGTTCAAATAGTTAATTATAGGCTTTTGAACAAAATTATACAGATTAATCTCAAATTTTTAGTTTTTTAATCGGTTAAATTCGAATGGAATCTCTATAAAGTCCATTGAGACATGCACGTTTTAATCGCATCAAAACGACAACCAAATTTTATTAAAATCAAATTTTATGATTTCAAATATTTAATTATTAGCTTTGGAAAAAAATTATCGAGATTAATCTCAAATTTTTAGAATTTTACTCTGTTAAAATTAGAACGGAATCTCTATAAAGCTCATTTAGACATGCACGTTTTAATCCCAAAAAAACGACAACGAAATGTTATTAAATCAAATTTTATGAGTTTAAATATTTAATTATGGGCTTTTGAACAAAATTATACAGATTAATCTCAAATTTTCAGCTGTTTACTTGGTTAAAATTCGAACAGAATCTCTATAAAGACCATTTAAACATGCACGGTTTAATCGCATCAAAACGACAACCAATTGTTATTAAATCAAATTTTATGATTTCAAATATTTAATTATTAGCTTTTAAACAAAATTATCGAGATTAATCTCAAATTTTTAGAATTTTACTCTGTTAAAATTAGAACGGAATCTCTATCAAGCCCATTTAGACATGCACGTTTTAATCCCAAAAAAACGACAACCAAATGTTATTAAATCAAATTTTATGAGTTTAAATTTTTAATTATGGGCTTTTGAAAAAAATTATACAGATTAATCTCAAATTTTCAGTTGTTTACTTGGTTAAAATTCGAACGGAATCTCTATAAAGCCCATTTACACATACACGGTTTAATCGCATCAAAACGACAACTAATTGTTATTAAATTAAATTTTTTGAGTTCAAATAGTTAATTGTAGGCTTTTGAACAAAAATATACAGATTAATCTCAAATTTTCAGCTTTTTACTCGGTTAAAATTAGAACGAAATCTCTATAAAGCCCATTTAGACATGCACGTTTTAATCCCAAAAAACGACAACCAAATGTTATTAAATCAAATTTTATGAGTTTAAATATTTAATTATTGGCTTTTGAACAAAATTATACAGATTAATCTCAAATTTTCAGCTGTTTACTCAGTTAAAATTAGAACAGAATCTCTATAAAGACCATTTAGACATGCACGGTTTAATCGCATCAAAACGACAACCAATTGTTATTAAATTAAATTTTATGAGTTCAAATAGTTAATTATAGGCTTTGGAACTAAATTATACAGATTAATCTCAAATTTTCAGCTTTTAACTCGGTTAAAATTAGAAGGGAATCTCTACAAAGACCATTTAGACATGCACGGTTTAATCGCATCAAAACGATAGCCAATTGTTATTAAATTAGATTTTATGAGTTCAAATAGTTAATTATAGGCTTTTGAAAAAAGTTATACAGATTAATCTCAAATTTTCAGCTTTTTACTCGGTTAAAATTAGAACGGAATCTCTATAAAGCCCATTTAGACATGCACGTTTTAATCGCATCAAAACGACAACCAAATTTTATTAAAACCAAATTTTATAATTTCAAATTTTTAATTATTAGCTTTGGAACAAAATTATCGAGATTAATCTCAAATTTTCAGCTGTTTACTCGGTTAAAATTCGAACGGAATCTCTATAAAGACCACTTAGAAATGCACGGTTTAATCGCATCAAAACGATAACCAATTGTTATTAAATTAAATTTTACGAGTTCAAATAGTTAATTATATGATTTTGAACAAAATTATACAGATTAATCTCAAATTTTCAGCTTTTCATTAGGTTAAAATTCGAACAGAATCTCTATAAAGCCCATTTAGACATGCACGTTTTAATCGCAACAAAACGACAACCAAATGTTATTAAATCAAATTTTATGACTTTAAATATTTAATTATGGGCTTTTGAACAAAATTATATAGATTAATCTCAAATTTTCAGCTTTTTACTTTGTTAAAATTAGAAAGGAATCTCTATAAAGCCCATTTAGACATGCACGTTTTAATCCCAACAAAATGACAACCAAATGTTATTAAATCAAATTTTATGAGTTTAAATTTTTAATTATGGGCTTTTGAACAAAATTATACAGATTAATCTCAAATTTTCAGTTGTTTACTCGGTTAAAATTCGAACGGAATCTCTATAAAGACCATTTAAACATGCACGGTTTAATCGCATCAAAACAACAACCAATTGTTATTAAATTAAATTTTATCAGTTCAAATAGTTAATTATAGGCTTTTGAACAAAATTATACAGATTAATCTCAAATTTTCAGCTTTTTACTTGATTAAAATTAGAACAGGATCTCTATAAAGCCCATTTAGACATGCACGTTTTAATCCTAACAAAACGACAACCAAATGTTATTAAATCAAATTTTATGAGTTTAAATATTTAATTATGGGCTTTTGAACAAAATTTTACAGATTAATCTCAAATTTTCAGCTTTTTACTCGGTTAAAATTCGAACGGAATCTCTATAAAGACCATTTAGACATGCACGGATTACTCGCATCAAAATGGCAACCAATTGTTTTTAAATTAAATTTTATCAGTTCAAATAGTTAATTATAGGCTTTTGAACAAAATTATACAGATTAATCTCAAATTTTTAGCTTTTTACTCGGTTAAAATTTGAACGGAATCTCTATAAAGACCATTTAGACATGCACGGTTTAATCGCATCAAAATAACAACCAATTGTTATTAAATTAAATTTTATGAGTTGAAATAGTTAATTATGGGCTTTTAAACAAAATTATACAGATTAATCTCAAATTTTTAGCTGTTTACTCGGTTAAAATTCGAACGGAATATCTATAAAGACCATTTAGACATGCACGGTTTAATCGTACCAAAACGACAACCAATTGTTATTAAATTAAATTTTATGAGTTCAAATAGTTAATTATAGGCTTTTGAACAAAATTATACCGATTAATCTTAAATTTCAGCTTTTTACTCGGTTATATTCGAACGAAATCTCTATACAGCCCATTTAGACATGCACGTTTTAATCGCATCAAAATGACAACCAAATATTTAATTATTAGCTTTTGAAAAAAATTATACAGATTAATCTCAAATTTTCAGAATTTTACTCGGTTAAAATTAGAACGGAATCTCTAGAAAGCCCAATTGGACATGTACGTTTTAATCCCAACAAAACGACAACCAAATGTTATTAAATCAAATTTTATGAGTTTAAATATTTAATTATGGGCTTTTGAACACAATTATACAAATTAATCTCAAATTTTCAGCTTTTTACTCGGTTAAAATTAGAACGGAATCTCTATAAAGACCATTTAGACATGCACGGTTTAATCGCATCAAAACAACAACCAATTGTTATTAAATTAAATTTTATGAGTTCAAATAGTTAATTATAGGCTTTTGAACAAAATTATACAGATTAATCTCAAATTTTCAGCTTTCTACTCGATTAAAATTAGAACGGGATCTCTATAAAGCCCATTTAGACATAAACGTTTTAATCCCAACAAAACGACAACCAAATGTTATTAAATCAAATTTTATGATCTTAAATATTTAATTATAGGCTTTTGAACAAAATTATACAGATTAATCTCAAATTTTCAGCTTTTTACTCGGTTAAAATTAGAAAGGAATCTCTATAAAGCCCATTTAGACATGCACGTTTTAATCCCAACAAAACGACAACCAAATGTTATTAAATCAAATTTTATGAGTTTAAATATTTAATTATGGGCTTTTGAACAAAATTATACATATTAATCTCAAATTTTCAGATGTTTACTCGGTTAAAATTAAAACGGAATCTCTATAAAGACCATTAAGACATTCACGGTTTAATCACATCAAAATGACAATCAATTGTTATTAAATTAAATTTTATGAGTTCAAATAGTGAATTATAGGCTTTTGAACAAAATTATACAGATTAATCTCAAATTTTCTGCTTTTTACTCGGTTAAAATTTGAACGGAATCTCTATAAAGCCCATTTAGACATGCATGTTTTAATCACATCAAAACGACAACCAAATTTTATTAAAATCAAATTTTATGATTTTAAATATTTAATTATTAGCTTTTGAACAAAATTATACAGATTAATCTCAAAGTTTTAGCTTTTTACTCGGTTAAAATTAGAACGGAATCTTAATAAAGCCCATTTAGACATGCACGTTTTAATCCCAACAAAACGACAACCAAATTTTATTAAATTAAATTTTATGAGTTTAAATATTTAATTATGGGTTTTTGAACAAAATTATATATATTAATCTCAAATTTTTAGCTGTTTACTCGGTTAAACCCATTTAGACATGAACGGTTTAATCGCATCAAAACGATAACCAATTGTTATTAAATTAAATTTTAGGAGTTCAAATAGTTAATTATAGGCTTTTGAACAAAATTATACAGATTAATCTCAAATTTTCAGCTTTTTACTCGGTTAAAATTCGAACGGAATCTCTATAAAGCCAATTTAGACAGGCACGTTTTAATCGCAACAAAACGACAACCAAATTTTATTAAAATCAAATTTTATGATTTTAAATATTTAATTATTAGCTTTTGAAAAAAATTATATAGATTAATCTTAAATTTTCAGAATTTTACTCGGTTAAAATTAGTACAGAAACTCTATAAAGCCTATTTAGACATGCACGTTTTAACCCCAAAAAATGATAACCAAATGTTATTAAATCAAATTTTATGAGTTAAAATATTTAATTAAGGGCTTTTGAACAAAATTATACAGATTAATCTCAAATTATCAGCTGTTTACTCGGTTAAAATTCGAACGAAATCTCTATAAAGCCCATTTAGACATGCATGGTTTAATCGCATCAAAACGACAACCAATTGTTACTAAATTAAATTTTATGAGTTCAAATAGTTAATTATAGGCTATTGAACAAAATTATATAGATTAATCTCAAATTTTCAGCTTTTTACTCGGTTAAATTTGAATAGAATCTCTATAAAGCCCATTTAGACATGCACGTTTTAATCGCATCAAAACGACAACCAAATTTTATTAAAATCACATTTTATGATTTCAAATATTTAATTATTAGGTTTTGAACAAAATTATATTGATTAATCTCAAATTTTCAGAATTTTACTCGGTTAAAATTAGAACAGAATCTCTATAAAGACCATTTAGACATGCACGGTTTAATCCCATCAAAATGACAATTAATTGTTATTAAATTAAATTTTATGAGTTCAAATAGCTAATTATATGCATTTGAACAAAATTATTCAGATTAATCTCAAATTTTAAGCTTTTTACTCGGTTAAATTCGAATGAAATCTCTATAAATCCCATTTAGACATGCACGTTTTAATCGCATCAAAACGACAACCAAATTTTATTAAAATCAAATTTTATGATTTCAAATATTTAATTATTAGCTTTTGAACAAAATTATGCAGATTAATCTCAAATTTTCAGAATTTTACTCGGTTAAAATTAGAACGAAATCTCTAGATACCCCATTTGGACATGCACGTTTTAATCCCAACAAAACGACAACCAAATATTATTAAATCCAATTTTATGAGTTTAAATATTTAATTATGGGTTTTGAACAAAATTATACAGATTAATATCAAATTTTCAGTTGTTTACTCGGTTAATATTCGAACGGAATATCTATAAAGCCCATTTAGACATACACAGTTTAATCGCATGAAACCGACAACTTAATGTTATTAAATTAAATTTTATGCGTTGAAATAGTTAATTATAGGGTTTTGAACAAATTCATACAGATTAATCTCAAATTTTCAACTTTTTATTCTGTTAAATTCGAACGAATCTCTATAAAGGCCATTTAGACATACACGTTTTAATCGCAACAAAACGACAACTAAAATGTTATTAAATCAAATTTTATGAGTTCAAATACATGATTATGGGCTTTTGAACAAAATTATATAGATTAATCTCAAATTTTCAACTTTTTACTCGGTTAAAATTCGAACGGAATCTCTATAAAGCCCATTTAGACATGCACGTTTTAGTCGCATATTTAGACATGGTCGTATTAATCGCATCAAAACGATAACCAAATTTTATTAAATAAAATTGCATGAGTTTAAATATTTAATTATGGGCTTTTGAACAAAATTATACAGAATAATCTCAATTTTAAGGTGTTTATTCGGTTAAAATTTGAACGGATTCTCTATAGAGAACATTTAGACATGGTCGTATTAATCGCATCCAAACGACAACCAAATGTTATTAAATTAAATTTTATGAGTTCAAATATTTAATTATAGGCTTTTGAACAAAATTATACAAATTAATCTCAAATTTTAATGTTTTTACTCTTTTAAAATTCGAACGAATTCTCTATAGAGTATATTTAGACATGCAAGGTTTAATAGCATCAAAATGACAACTAAAATGTTATTAAGTCAAATTTTATGAGTTCAAATTCATGATTATGGGCTTTTGAACAGAATTATATAGATTAATATCAATTTTTAAGGTTTTTACTCGGTTATAATTCGAACGGACTCTTTATAAAGCCCATTTAGACATGCACGTTTTAGTCGCATCAAAATGATAACCAAATTTTATTAAATCAAATTGCATGAGTTTAAATATTTAATTATGGGCTTTTGAACAAAATTATACAGATTAATCTCAATTTTTATGGTTTTTACTCGGTTAAAATTCGAACGGATTCTCTATAGAGCATATTTAGACATGGTCGTATTAATCGCATCAAAACGACAACCAAATGTTATTAAATTAAATTTTATGAGTTCAAATATTTAATTATAGGCTTTTGAAAAAAATTATACAGATTAATCTCAAATTTTAAGGTTTTTACTCGGTTAAAATTTAATTGGATTCTCTATAGAGCACATTTAGACATGGTCGTATTAATCGCATCAAAACGACAACCAAATGTTATTAAATTAATTTTTATGAGTTCAAATATTTAATTATAGGCTTTTGAAGAAAATTATACAGATTAATCTAAATTTTTAAGGTTTTTACTCGGTTAAAATTCGAACGGATTCTCTATAGAGCATATTTAGACATGGTCGTATTAATCGCATGAAAACGACAACTAAAATGTTATTAAAATTAAATTTTATGAGTTCAAATACTTGATTATGGGCTTTTGACCAAAATTATATAGATTAATCTCAAATTTTCAGCTTTTTACTCGGTTAAAATTCGAACGGAATCTTTATAAAGCCCATTTAGACATGCATGTTTTAGTCGCATCAAAACGATAACCAAATTTTATTAAATCAAATTTTATGAGTTTAAATATTTAATTATGGGCTTTTGAATAAAATTATACAGATTAATCTCAAATTTTAAGGTTTTTACTCGGTTAAAATTTAATTGGATTCTCTATAGAGCACATTTAGACATGGTCGTATTAATCGCATCCAAACGACAACCAAATGTTATTAAATTAAATTTTATGAGTTCAAATATTTAATTATAGGCTTTTGAACAAAATTATACAGATTGATCTCAAATTTTAATGTTTTAACTCGTTTAAAATTCGAACGGATTCTCTATAGAGTACATTTAGACATGCAGGGTTTAATCGCATCAAAACGACAACTAAAATGTTATTAAATCAAATTTTATGAGTTCAAATACTTGATTATAGGCTTTTGAACAGAATTATATAGATTAATATCAATTTTTAAGGTTTTTACTCGGTTAAAATTCGAACGGACTCTTTATAAAGCCCATTTTGACATGCACGTTTTAGTCGCATCAAAATAATAACCAAATTTTATTAAATCAAATTGCATGAGTTTAAATATTTAATTATGGACTTTTGAACAAAATTATACAGATTAATCTCAATTTTTATGGTTTTTACTCGGTTAAAATTCGAACGGATTCTCTATAGAGCACATTTAGACATGGTCGTATTAATCGGATCAAAACGACAACCTAATGTTATTAAATTAAATTTTATGAGTTCAAATATTTAATTATAGGCTTTTGAAAAAAATTATACAGATTAATCTTAAATTTTAAGGTTTTTACTCGGTTAAAATTCGAACGGATTCTCTATAGAGCATATTTAGACATGCACTGTTTAATCGTATCAAAACGACAACCAAACGTTATTAAATTAAATTTTATGAGTTCAAATAGTTAATTATAGGCTTTTTAAAAAAATTATACAGATTAATCTCAAATTTTCAGCTTTTTACTCGGTTAAAATTCGAACAGAATCTCTATAAAGCCCATTTAGACATGCACGTTTTAATCGCAACAAAACGACAACTAAAATGTTATTAAATCAAATTTTATGAGTTCAAATACTTGATTATGGGCTTTCGAACTGAATTATATAGATTAATCTCAAATTTTTAGCTTTTTACTCGGTTAAAATTCGAACGGAATCTTTATAAAGCCCATTTAGACATTCACATTTTAGTCGTATCAAAAGGATAACCAAATTTTATTAAATCAAAATTGCATGAGTTTAAATATTTAATTATGGGCTTTTGAACAAAATTATACAGATTAATCTCAATTTTTAAGGTTTTTACTCGGTTAAAATTGAACGGATTTTCTATAGGGCACATTTAGACTTGGTAGTATTAATCGTATCAAAACGACAACCTAATGTTATTAAATTAAATTTTATGAGTTCAAATATTTAATTATAGGCTTTTGAACAAAATTATACAGATTAATCTCAAATTTTAAGGTTTTTATTCAGTTAAAATTCGAACGGTTTCTATATAGAGCATATTTAGACATGCACGGTTTAATCGCATCAAAACGACAACCAAATGTTATTAAATTAAATTTTATGAGTTCAAATAGTTAATTATAGGCTTTTGAACAAAATTATACAGATTAATCTAAAATTTTCAGCTTTTTACTCGGTTAAAATTCGAACGGAATCTTTCTGAAGCCCATTTAGACATGCACGTTTTAGTCACATCAAAACGATAACCAAATTTTATTAAATCAAATTTTATGAGTTTAAATATTTAATTATGGGCTTTTGAACAAAATTATACAAATTAATCTCAATTTTTAAGGTTTTTACTCGGTTAAAATTCGAACGGATTTTCTATAGAGTATATTTAGACATGGTCGTATTAATCGCATCAAAACGACAGCCAAATGTTATTAAATTAAATTTTATGAGTTCAAATATTTAATTATAGGCTTTTGAACAAAATTATACAGATTAATCTCAAATTTTTAGCTTTTTGCTCGGTTAAAATTAGAACGAAATCTCTATAGAGCCCATTTAGACATGTACGGTTTAATCGCATCAAAACAACAACCAAATGTTATTAAATTAAATTTTATGAGTTCAAATAGTTAATTATAGGCTTTTGGACCAAATTATACAGATTAATCTCAAATTTTCAGGTTTTTACTCGGTTAAAATTCGAACGGATTATCTATAGAGCACATTTAGACATGGTCGTATTAATCGCATCAAAGCGACAACCAAATTTTATTAAATCAAATTTTATGAGTTTAAATATTTAATTATGAGCTTTTGAACAAAATTATACAAATTAATCTCAATTTTTAAGGTTTTTACTCGGTTAAAATTCGAACGGACTCTTTATAAAGCCCATTTAGACATGCACGTTTTAGTCGCATCAAAATGATAACCAAATTTTATTAAATCAAATTGCATGAGTTTAAATATTTAATTATGGGCTTTTGAACAAAATTATACAGATTAATCTCAATTTTTATGGTTTTTACTCGGTTAAAATTCGAACGGATTCTCTATAGAGCACATTTAGAGATGGTAGTATTAATCGCATCAAAACGACAACCAAATGTTATTAAATTAAATTTTATGAGTTCAAATAGTTAATTATAGGGTTTTGAGCAAAATTATACATATTAATCTCAAATTTTCAGCTTTTTACTAGATTAAAATTTGAACGGAATCTCTATAAAGCCCATTTAGACATGCACGTTTTAATCGTATCAAAACGACAACCAAATTTTATTAAAATCAAATTTTATGATTTCAAATATTTAATTATAGGATTTTGAATAAAATTATACAGATTAATCTCGAATTTTCAGCTTTTTACTCGGTTAAAATTAGAACAGAATCTTTATAAAGCCCATTTAGAGATGCACGGTTTAATCCCATCATAAAGATAACTAAATTTTATTAAATCAAATTTGTTGGTGTCAAATAATTAATTATTAGCTTTTGAAAAAAATTATACAGATTAATCTCAAATTTTCAGAATTTTACTCGGTTAAAATTAGAACGGATTCTCTATAAAGCTTATTTAGACATGCGCGTTTTAATCGCAACAAAACGACAACTAAAATGTTATTAAATCAAATTTTATGAGTTTATATACTTGATTATTGGCTTTTGAACAAAATTGTACAGATTAATCTCAAATTTTCAGCTTTTTACTTGGTTAAAATTCGAACGGAATCTCTATAAAGCCCATTTAGACATGCACGGTTTAATCCCATAAAAAAGATAACCAAATTTTATTAAATCAAATTTATGAGTTCAAATATTTAATTATGGGGTTTTAAATAAAATTATACAGATTAATCTCAAATTTTAAGGTTTTTACTCGGTTAAAATTCGAATGGATTCTCTATAGAGCACATTTAGACATGCTCGTATTAATCGTATCAAAACGATAACCAAATGATATTAAATTAAATTTTATGAGCTCAAATAGTTAATTATAGGCTTTTGAACAAAATTATATAGATTAATCTCAAATTTTCAGCTCTTTACTCGGTTAAAATTCGAACGGAATCTTTATAAAGCCCATTTAAACATGCACGGTTTAATCCCATCAAAAAGATAACCAAATTTTATTAAATCAAATTTTATGGTTTCAAATAATTAATTATTAGCTTTTGAACAAAATTATACAGATTAATCTCAAATTTTCATAATTTTACTCGGTTAAAATTAGATCTGATTCTTTACAAAGCCTATTTAGACATGCACGTTTAAATCTCAACAAAACAACAAATAAAATGTTATTAAATCAAATTTTATGAGTTCAAATACTTGATTATGGTCTTTTGAACAAAATTATACAGACTAATCTCAAATTTTCAGCTTTTACTCGGTTAAAATTTAAAAGGAATCTCTTTAAAGCCCACTTAGACATGCACGTTTTATTCGAATCAAAACGATAACCAAATTTTATTAAATCAAATTTTATGAGTTCAAATATTTAATTATGTGGTTTTAAAAAGAATTATACAGATTAATCTCAAATTTTAAGGTTTTTACTCGGTTAAAATTCGAACGGATTCAATATAGAGCACATTTAGACATCCTCGTATTAATCGTATCAAAACGACAACAAAATGTTATTAAATTAAATTTTATGAGTTCAAATAGTTAATTATAGGCTTCTGAACAAAATTATACAGATTAATCTCAAATTTTCAGCTTTTTACTTGGTTAAAATTTGAACGAAATCTCTATAAAGCCCGTTTAGACATGCATGTTTTAATCGCATCAAAACGACAACCAAATTTTATTAAAATCAAATTTTATGATTTCAAATAATTAATTATTAGCTTTTGGACAAAATTATACAGATTAATCTGAAATTTTCAGAATTTTACTCGGTTAAAATTAGAACGTAATCTCTATAAAGCCCACTTAGACATGCACGTTTTAATACCAACAAAACGACAACCAAATTTTGTTAAATCAAATTTTATGAGTTTAAATATTTAATTATGAGCTTTTGAACAAAATTATACTGATTAATCTCAAATTTTATTGTTTTTACTTTGTTAAAATTCGAACGGATTCTCTATAGAGCACATTTAGATATGCTCGTATTAATCGTATCAAAACGACAACGAAATGATATTAAATTAAATTTTATGAGTTCAAATAGTTAATTATAGGCTTTTGAACAAAATTATATAGATTAATCTCAAATTTTCAGCTCTTTACTCGGTTAAAATTCGAACGGTATCTCTATAAAGCCCATTTAGACATGCACGGTTTAATCCCATCAAAAAGATAACCAAATTTTATTAAATCAAATTTTATGGTGTCAAATAATTAATTATTAGCTTTTGAACAAAGTTATACAGATTAATCTCAAATTTTCAGAATTTTACTCGGTTAAAATTAGAACGGATTCTCTATAAAGCTTATTTAGACGTGCACGTTATAATCGCAACAAAACGACAACTAAAATGTTATTAATTCAAATTTTATGAGTTCAAATACTTGATTATGGGTTTTGAACAAAATTATACAGATTAATCTCAAATTTTCAGCTCTTTACTCGGTTAAAATTCGAACGGAATCTCTATAAAACCCATTTAGACATGCACGGTTTAATCCCATCAAAAAGATAACCAAATTTTATTAAATCAAATTTTATGGTTTCAAATAATTAATTATTAGCTTTTGAACAAAATTATACGGATTAATCTCAAATTTTCAGAATTTTACTCGGTTAAAATTAGAACGGAATCTCTATAAAGCCCATTTAGACATGCACGTTTTAATCCCAACAAAACGACAACCAAATGTTATTAAATTAAATTTTATGAGTTTAAATATTTAATTATGGGCTTTTGAACAAAATTATACAGATTAATCTCAAATTTTCAGCTGTTTACTCGATTAAAATTCGAACGGAATCTCTACAAAGCTTATTTAGACATGCACGTTTTAATCGCATCAAAAGGACAACCAATTATTATTAAATTAAATTTTATGAGTTCAAATAGTTAATTGTAGGCTTTTGAACAAAATTATACAGATTAATCTCAAATTTTCATCTTTTTACTCGATTAAAATTAGAACGAAATCTCTATAGACCCCATTTAGACATGCACGGTTTAATCCCATCAAAAAGATAACCAAATTTTACTAAAATCATATTTTATGATTTCAAATATTTAATTATTAGCTTTTGAACAAAATTATACAGATTAATCTCAAATTTTCAGAATTTTACTTGGTTAAATTAGAACGGAATCTCTATAGAGCCCATTTAGACTTGCATGTTTTAGTCGCATCAAAACGATAACCAAATTTTATTAAATCAAAATTTATGAGTTTAAATATTTAATTATTGGCTTTTGAACAAAATTATACAGATTAATCTCAATTTTTTAGCTTTTTACTCGGTTAAAATTAGAACGGAATCTCTATAAAGCCCATTTAAACATGCACATTTTAATCCCAACAAAACGACAACCAAATATTATTAAATCAAATTTTATGAGTTTAAATTTTAATTATGGGCTTTTGAACAAAATTATACAGATTAATCTCAAATTTTCAGCTGTTTACTCGGTTAAAATTCGAACGGAATCTCTATAAAACCCATTTAGACATGCAGGGTTTAATCCCAACAAAACGACAACCAAATGTTATTAAATCAAATTTTATGAGTTTAAATATTTAATTATGGGCTTTTGAACAAAATTATACAGATTATTCTCAAATTTTCAGTTGTTTACTCGGTTAAAATTCGAACGGAATCTCTATAAAGTCCATTTAGACATTCACGTTTTAATCGCATCAAAACGATAACCAAACTTTATTAAAATCAAATTTTATGAGTTCAAAAATTTAATTATTAGCTTTTGAACAAAATTATACGGATTAATCTCAAATTTTCAGCTTTTTACTCGGTTAAAATTCGAACGGAATCTCTATAAAGCCCATTTAGACATGTACGTTTTAATCCCAACAAAACGACAACCAAATGTTATTAAATCAAATTTTATGAGTTCATATAGTTAATTATAGGATTTTGAACGAAATTATACAGAATAATCTCAAATTTTCAGCTGTTTACTCGGTTAAAATTCGAATAGAATCTCTCTAAAGCCCATTTAGACATGCACGTTTTAATCGCATCAAAACGAAAACCAATTTTTTTCAAATCAAATTTTATGATTTCAAATATTTAATTATTAGCTTTTGAATAAAATTATACAGATTAATCTCAAATTTTTAGAATTTTACTCGGATAAAATTAGAATGAAATCTCTATAAAGCCCATTTAGACATGCACATTTTAATCCCAACAAAACGACAACCAAATGTTATTAAATCAAATTTAATGAGTTTAAATATTTAATTATACGCTTTTGTACAAAATTATATAGATTAATCTCAAATTTTCAGTTGTTTACTCGGTTAAAATTCGAACGGAATCTCTATAAAGCCCATTTAGACATGCACGTTTTAATCGCATCAAAACGAAAACCAAATGTTATTAAATTAAATTTTATGAGTTCAAATAGTTAATTATTGGCTTTTGAACAAAATTATATAGATTAATCTAAAATTTTCAACTTTTTACTCGGTTAAAATTTGAACGGAAGGAATGAATGTTTCTTTCTTTTCTCTCTTCTCTCTCTTCTTCTCCTCTCCTTTCATGGTTTTCATCTTAACCGCCGCCTTCTTCCTCACATCAACCGATTCCTCTTTGGCGCCGATCGGTTTTCCCAGTTTATGTCTACCTCACCTTCGCCTGAGAGAGGAAGAAACATCCACCACCGATCTCATCGTTGCCTCTTTGACGGATGAATCATTTGTTGTTCTTCTCACCGTTTTGGCGACGGGAGACACCTCCACTGGTTCTTCCTCCTTACCGGCCCCTTTTCTCATGTTGTTTTCTATACCAACAAATCCTTCTAGTTTCGTTTACCGACTCGGTTTCCGCCCACCAACTTGTCTGGATTCTTGTTTTCAGACCCCTTCTTGGTCTTTGTTTTTTGGCTGGCAGATCCTTCAGTTATCTAGCTTTGAGTGGCTTATGAGACTCACGACTGGGATAGAGTTTCAGCGCCCAAAGGTCTCTTGCTTTAAGTCAAGTTCTCCCCCCAGATATAAGATTGAGAGTTTCTATAGCTCTCACCGCATCCACGCTCACGATGAGGTCTCCTCCTCCCTCCCGACTCCATACATGTGGCCGTTGTACGCTAATGCTTCGTTTTCCCTCCTACTATCCATCTTTGCTTCTACGGGAAGAGTTTCGAGGCGGTTCGTTCCCTTATCATCGGCAGCTCCTTGTCGGACTTTCGGGTTTCATAATAGACCAGTATCTCCTTCCTTCTGCGCAAGACTTCCAACACCCTTTGCAGGCGGCCTCTCCTTATGTCCCAGTAAGAGTCTGGAAGCTTGTACTACCAAACTTTAACGTCTGGCTCTGCATGATCTACCGCTTGTTTCATGTTCGGCTCAAGATTCATTTTTGGGACCGAGAGCTATGCTCAAGGAACGGTATTCTCATCCTTTTGGTTTCCTTTCCTCTCTTTATCAGTCCTCTTTTCTACTCTCATCTCTCTTCGTGTTTTTCCTTTTCGGCCATGTATTGGTGCTTCCTTTTGTTTACTTTTGGTTTACGTTCTGTGCGTTTTGGCTTACAGTCTCCTTGTTTCTTTATTAGATTCGTTTTGTTTTCTTCTTTCTTTTGTGTTCTCTTGTTCTATGCTTTGTTGCACTTTTCGCTGGATTTGTTCTTGTGGTTATTCTAGGGTTTAATTCCATTTATCGTGGTTCCATTTTCCATTCTGTGTGTTTTCCTTGTTTGCTGGATTATTGTGGTTCCGTTTTCTGTTTTCCGTTTATTAGGTTCAGTTTGCTGGATTTGTTCTCTTGGTTTCCGCTCTGTGTGTTTTCCTTGTTTCTTTGTTAGATTCGTTTCGTTCTTTTGTGTTTTCTTGCTCTGCTGCTCTATGCGTTGTCTTTGTTCTTGTGGTTGTTAGCTTCAGTTTACTGGTCCTTTGTTTCTTTCATCTGCAGACTGTCTGCATTTCTGGTCGTGCCTCCGGGCCATTCGGCTTTTGCTTGCTGTAGCCGGACTCCCATGCATGTGGGCTCTCCTTTTTGCCTTACGGCAAATGGGGGTCACGCCTATCTCTGGTTGTCGGCTAGGTTTGTTATGAGTTATAACTTTGCTTATATACCATCCTTTGATAGGGATTTGTCCAACACCCTTAATGGTGTCCTATTTTCGCCAACCTTTCTTCGGTTATACAGTAATATACTTTTTATATATTTTTTCGACGTTATTCATTTGATGTCTATACTTTTAAAGGAGTTTTTATAATTCCTTTTCACATTCCTTGTTCATACCAAACTCCTTCTTTTCCTATGTTTTCTATGTTCATACGTGTTAAGCTTTTATTGTCTTTCTATTCTCTAATTTGTTCTATCTATTTGTTTTCTCCTTCTTCTTTTTTAAACTATAATTCTACTTTATATCAAACTCTTCTATCTTTTTTAAACTGTAATCCTACTTTATGTCCAACTCTTTCCTCCCTATATAAACCTTTTGGTCCTCACTTCTTGTCATCTACACACCAATCTTTCTTTCTCTCTTGGATCTTCTCTTTTGTTTTTTACAATCTCTCTATAATGGATTCCAAGTCCTTCCTCCAGCAATTTGGCAATATTCAATTTACTGCTGAGGAACAAGCTACTGTTTTTCAGCCAGGTACTTCTTGGGGTTTATCTAACGAGGAAACTCATTCCACCATCCTCGGGAAACTTATCTCTTCACGGGAGTTTGATGACCAGGTGATTATTAAGGCCTTCACGGGTATCTGGACTCCAAGTAAGCTACTTTCTATGAGTATCTTGAAGCCACGCATGTTCCTTATCCGGTTTAGGGATGAGAAGATTAAGGATGATATTTTATCAAGAGGACCTTGGACTTACAAAGATGACTGGCTTGCTCTCTCCCAGTATAATCCCTCTATCACTCCTGATGAACATTCATTTTCTACAATGAATATTTGGGTACGCATTTACAACATCCTTGATGTGAGCACATCATGTCAAGTTCAACAGGTTGATCCGGAGGTCTTACCATCAGGACCTATCACACGTTCTAAGGCAAAGAAATACAGGGAAGCTCTTTTCCTTACTTGTGCTAACATTTCAGATTCATTTGAGAATGTTCATGCCTTAGAATATGTTGTTTATAATGTGTTGCATGTTGATATGTGACATATTTAGGTATATATATTAGTATGTGTGTTTACTTATGTATATACTATGTTAATTATGTTTGCATTTGGTTTTAAATGTGTTTGTATGGTTAAAATAAGACTACAAGGCTTTTTAGATGTGTTTGCCTTGTTCTAATATAGGTACTTAGGAGAACCTTAGCTCAAGTGGGCATACCCAGCTCATCTCCAGCTCAGGAGAGCGTATGTAGTTCAATACCAGCTCAAGTGGATTATATTTAGCTCAGAAGAAGCTCGATGCTCAGAGGCTTAGCTCCCAACTCCATTTAGCTCATAACACTCTTAGCTAGTTCGTTTCAGCTCATCTCCATTTCCAGCTCAACTCAACTCAAGTTGAAGTGACCTACAGCAGCTGAAACCTATCGTACACGAAGAGTAGATGTCTTACGCATGTGCCATGCATGTGGGGCCCACATAGCACCCTTTTCCACATGTTTGGGCGTCCAAAAGCAAGCAAGCCAAACAAGGCCCTTGCTTTGAAGACCAATCAGCAACATTGGATAAGAATGAGTGGTTTCTTATTCAAATTCAAACATTAAACACATGTTTAATGTGTTTTAAGTGCCAAAACATGTGGCTAAGGATATTAGGAGCCTAGGAGAAGTTATTTGAGCATTTAAATTTTAATTTTCGTTTGAATTAAGGCCACAAATTCAAATTTGGCCAACTTCTCCTTTATTCCTATATATTTACTTAATTTTGTAAAGACAAGGGTAGACATTTTATGAATAAAATCACTTGTGAGATTTTCTCTCAATTTCAGTTCTTCATTGAACTTTTCTTGACAAATTCAGACTTTGTTTGAGTGTGTCAAATCCTTGATACTTCGGGTTCCTAGATCGCTATCTAGAGGGTCCAAGTCCGTTATCGAAGAACGTATTCGATTCGGGTCCGCTCAGTATATTGTTCGGGTTCTTTCGAGTTCAACACCGTTTCAAACAAGGATCGTTGTTTTTTGAAGCAACGAATTCCCCCATATCATATGGTAATCAGAGCTTTGGTTGGATATTAGAACTTTCTGCACTACATATATCAAAAACAACAAAAGAAAAAAAAGGAAAAAAATTCGAAATTTTACAAAAAAAGAAAGTCAAAGTCAAAGTTTGACCAGAAAAGTCAAAGTCAACAAAAGAAATTCGAAAAATTAAAAAAAAAATCACATTTGAATATTTAGTGTATTTTCATGTTTATATGTGTTGTTTGACCACAAAAATGATGAAGGATGCTTACGTTAACCATGGAATGCTTGTAAATCACTTAAAACGACGTGTTCTTGTTTGTTCGGTGATAGGATTGTGGTAAGCATTTCTAATGCAGTAAGTACTTCATTTCCAGCCTTAATTCACTTTGTTCTTCATTAATTCCAGCCTTATTCTTGTTTTCCTTTTGTTTTTTTTTGCAGCCTTGTTTTTCTTTCTTTTTTACTTTCTAGCATTGTTTTTCTTTTGTTTTACTATCCAACCTTGTTTTTTGTTTGTTTTCTTTATTTTCCAGCCTTTGTGTCATCTAAACAGACCCTAATTCACTTTTAACTCTTGTTTGTACCACCGTTACATATATCTTGGAGTTTGACACAGATAACAAGTTTGAAGGATCAGATTAGTTCCTTAAAGAGCTGTTTGCAAGAGAACGAGAGGAAAAGGCATTTGAGAGTGTGACCACAGAAGGGGAATCAAAAGAGCCATTTAAGTATTCCCGAGTGAAACACGAGCGCTGAGTGTTACTTTGTTGAGTGCATTGTTCTTTTGGAGTGATCTGCGAGAATTTGTTGTGTGTGCAGTGAGGGACTTTAAAATTTCATTTATTTAACATAATAGTTTTCTTTTCTTGTTTTTCGTTGCTGCAATGATAGGTAATGACGATCGTAGTCCCGGTGGAAGTAATCCACCAGATTTGCAAATGCAGGCTTTTACTCAAACCTTGCAGCGTCTTTTAGACCAAGCATTTGAGCCTATTCAGTCTCGTTTGGATAGAATAGATGGGGGTGGTTCCCAATCTGTCCAAAATGAGAATCTTGATGAAAACGACGTCGAACAATCACCACGGACGAATCAACGACCAGGACGTGCAGTTGATGATAATATTTCTAACATAAAAGTTGCTATACCTTCTTTTCAGGGACGTTCAGATCCAGATGCTTATCTAACATGAGAAAGTAAAGTTGAACACGTTTTCGAGTGTTACAATTACTCGGAACAAAAGAAAGTACGACTAGCAACTTTGGAGTTTGTTGACTATGCACTATTGTGGTGGGATCAATTACTGGTTAGTAGACAACGTGCGGGTGAAGGACCAGTGAGAACATGGGACGAAATGAAGCGTATCATGCGGAAACGGTTTGTTCCTTCTCACTATCATAGTGATTTATTTTAGAAATTACAAACTTTGAAACAGGGCAATAGGAGCGTCGAGGATTATTTCAAGGAAATGGAGATGTCCATGATGCGTGCGAACATAGTTGAGGATCGTGAGGCGACTATGGCTCGGTTTATGGCAGGTTTGAATTCTGAAATTGCTAACGTTGTTGAATTGCAGCATTATGTCGAATTGGATGACATGGTGCATATGGCGATGAAAATTGAGCGGCAACAACGTAGAAAAGTTTCTACTCGAGGTAATACTACTCCATTTAAATCTTTTACGAATCCATTATATACCTCTAACCATGCTAGGAAACAAGCACCACAAGCGCCACTTCGGATTCAAGAACAAGGCGAGTCCAGCAAGCCAAAGCCTCTCGTTGCTAATAATGGGCATGGTAAACAAAAAGTGGTTGTACGAGAGAGATCGAGAGATATTCAATGTTTTAAGTGCTTTGGTCGAGGACATGTTGCTAGCTAGTGTCCTAATCGTAGGGTTATGTTGATGCGAGATGATGGAGAGATTGAGTCAGATTCTGAAGAAGAACCACATGAGATCCCTGATGAAGATGATAAAGAGGATGTCCTAGAAGTTGCTGAGACTGGTAAGGTAATGGAAATTATGGTTGTTAAACGTAGTCTGAGTGTGCAACAGGTTCAGGATGAAAAACAACGCGAGAATATCTTTCACACGCGATGCAAAATTCAAGATAAGGTATGTGTTGTTATTATTGATAGCGGTAGTTGTACTAATGTTGCTAGTTCAGTGATGGTTGACAGGTTAGGTCTCAAGACAACAAAGCATCTGAATCCGTACAAATTGCAATGGTTGAATGACGGGGGAGAACTTAAAGTAACAAAACAAGTTGTTATACCGTTTTCGATCGGAAGTTACAAGGACGAGGTCCTTTGTGATGTTGTATCGATGGATGCTACTCACCTTCTTTTGGGACGCCCTTGGCAATATGACAAGAAGGTAATGCATGATGGTTTTACAAATCGATACTCTTTTATGCATGTAGGTAAGAAGATTACTTTGGCTCCTTTGACACCGAGTCAAGTGATGGAAGATCAAGCAAGCTTAAAAAAGAGTAAGGAAGCTGCAAAGGAGAAGAAAAAGATGAATGTTTATGCAAGCAATCGAGAAATCAGGAAATGTCTTTCTTCTCACCAATCTTTGCTTATTTTAATATTTAAAGATTATTGTTTATTGACTGACTTTCCTTCTGATTTGCCTGCATCAATTGTTTCCCTTTTGCAAGAATTTAAGGATGTGTTTCCGGAAGAAACACCTAGGGGATTGCCACCTCTTCGTGGCATTGAGCACCAGATTGACTTTATCCCAGGTGCTACTATTCCAAATCAACCAGCTTATCGAACTAACCCCGAAGAGACGAAAGAGCTTCAAAGACAAGTGACAGAATTAATGGAAAAGGGTTATATTCGAGAGAGTCTGAGTCCGTGTGCTGTTCCGGTACTGTTAGTGCCGAAGAAAGATGGGTCTTGGAGGATGTGCGTAGATTGTAGAGCTGTGAATCAGATTACAATTAAGTATCGTCATCCTATTCCCAGACTTGATGCATGTTGGACGAGCTTTGTGGAGCCGTCATCTTCTCCAAAATTGACCTAAAGAGTGGATATCATCAGATTCGCATGCGAGAAGGCGATGAATGGAAGACAACCTTCAAAACGAAGCTAGGTTTGTACGAATGGTTAGTAATGCCTTTTGGCTTAACTAATGCACCTAGTACTTTTATGCGATTGATGAATCATGTTCTGCGATCTTTTATTGGAAAGTTTTGTGTTGTATATTTTGACGACATTTTGATTTATAGCAAGACTTTGCAGGATCATGTAGAACATTTGAGAGTTGTTTTACAAACTTTGCGAGAAGAAAGTTTGTTTGGTAACATAGAGAAATGTGTGTTTTGTACTGACAAACTTACATTTCTTGGTTACATTGTTAGTGCACAGGGTGTTGAAGTCGATCCTGAGAAGATAAAGGCAATTCAGGAATGGCCACAACCGACATCGATTACTCAGGTTAGATCTTTTCATGGCTTAGCTAGTTTCTATCGTCGGTTTGTTCCTAACTTCAGTTCTATTACCGCACCCTTAACAGGGATTATTAAGAAGAATTCTAGCTTCTTATGGGGTAAAGAACAAGAAGATGCCTTTTTGAAAATTAAGGATTGTTTAACGAAGTCACCTGTGTTAGCCTTACCTAACTTTGATAAAACTTTTGAAATTGAATGTGATGCTTCTGGAGTTGGTATAGGCGCTGTGCTAATGCAGGAAAAAAGGCCCATTGCATACTTTAGTGAAAAGCTTAGTGGAGCAACATTGAATTATCCAGTCTACGACAAGGAGATGTATGCACTAATTCGGGCATTGGAGACATAGCAACATTACTTGTTGCCTAAGGAGTTTTTGATTCACACTGATCATGAGGCTTTACGATATATCACAGGTCAGCATAAATTGAATAAACGACATGCTAAATGGGTTGAATTTTTAGTCTTTTCCTTATGTCATTCGTTACAAAAAGGGTAAAGATAATATCGTTGCTGATGCTTTATCACGTAGATATGTGCTTTTGAATTACCTTGACTCACATTTGATTGGATTTGCATATATACGTGACTTGTATGTTGATGATTCTGATTTTAGAGATAAGTATAATGCTTGTGAGAAAGGTGCAGATGGAAAGTTTTACAGGCATGATGGTTATCTTTTCAAAGAAAATAGGATATGCATTCCACAGGGTTCAATGCGTGATATTCTGATCCGTGAAGCACATGAGGGTGGATTGATGGGTCACTTTGGAGTCACCAAGACGTTACAGACATTGAAAGAACATCTATTTTGGCCTAAGATGCGTAGAGACGTAGAAAGGTACTGTGAACGTTGTGTGACATGTAAGAAAGCAAAATCGAAGGTTTCATCACATGGTATGTACTTACCTCTACCTATTCCTGATTCCCCTTGGACTGATATTTCAATGGATTTTGTTTTGGGATTGCCTCGAACTAGAAATGGTAGAGATAGTGTCTTTGTTGTGGTTGATAGATTCTCTAAGATGGCACATTTCATTGCATGCCATAAGACTGATGATGCTGTTAATGTGGCTAACTTATTCTTTAGAGAGATTGTTCGATTACATGGTATTCCTAGGTCAATTGTTTCTGACAGGGATGTTAAGTTTCTGAGTCATTTCTGGAGGACTCTTTGGAGCAAAATAGGTACAAAACTCATGTTTTCTACTACTTGTCATCCCCAGACTGATGGACAAACTGAGGTTGTTAATCGTGTTTTATCTACTTTGTTGCGTTCCATCATTAAAAAGAACATTAGGACTTGGGAAGATTGTTTGCCACATGTTGAGTTTGCGTATAATCGTGCTATACATTCTGTTACTAAGATGTCACCATTTGAGGTTGTTTATGGTTTTAACCCTATTACGCCTCTAGATTTGTTACCTTTGCCACAGGAACAAGTGACGAACAGAGACGGCCAAGCGAAAGCAGAATATGTGAAGAAGTTGCATCAACAGGTGAAGGAGAATTTAGAACGAAGGAATCAACAGTACGAAAAGCAAGCAAATAAGGGAAGAAAGCGAGTCACCTTTGATGTTGGTGATTGGGTTTGGGTTCACTTCCGAAAGGAACGATTTCCAACCCAAAGGCGGTCTAAGTTGTTACCGCGAGGAGATGGTCCTTTTAAGGTGTTTGAGAAAGTGAATGACAATGCCTACAAGATAGACTTACCGGGCGAGTACACTGTAAGTGCCACATTTAATGTTTCTGATTTAACCCCGTATGATATTTCTGTAGATTTGAGGTCAAATCCTTTTCAAGAAAGGGGGGATGATGTGAGCACATCATGTCAAGTTCAACAGGTTGATCCGGAGGTCTTACCATCAGGACCTATCACACGTTCTAAGGCAAAGAAATACAGGGAAGCTCTTTTCCTTACTTGTTCTAACATTTCAGATTCATTTGAGAATGTTCATGCCTTAGAATATATTGTTTATAATGTGTTGCATGTTGATATGTGACATATTTAGGTATATATTAGTATGTGTGTTTACTTATGTATATACTATGTTAATTATGTTTGCATTTGGTTTTAAAGGTGTTTGTATGGTTAAAATAAGACTACAAGGCTTTTTAGATGTGTTTGCCTTGTTCTAATATAGGTACTTAGGAGAACCTTAGCTCAAGTGGGCATACCCAGCTCATCTCTAGCTCAGGAGAGTGTATGCAGTTCAATACCAGCTCAAGTGGATTATATTTAGCTCAGAAGAAGCTCGATGCTTAGAGGCTTAGCTCCCAACTCCATTTAGCTCCTAACACTCTTAGCTAGTTCGTTTCAGCTCATCTCCATTTCCAGCTCAACTCAACTCAAGTTGAAGTGACCTACAGCAGCTGAAACCTATCGTACACGAAGAGCAGGTGTCTTACGCATGTGCCATGCATGTGGGGCCCACATAGCACCCTTTTCCACATGTTTGGGCGTCCAAAAGGAAGCAAGCCAAACAAGGCCCTTGCTTTGAAGACCAATCAGCAACATTGGATAAGAATGAGTGGTTTCTTATTCAAATTCAAACATTAAACACATGTTTAATGTGTTTTAAGTGCCAAAACATGTGGCTAAGGATATTAGGAGCCTAGGAGAAGTTATTTGAGCATTTAAATTTTAATTTTCGTTTGAATTAAGGCCATAAATTCAAATTTGGCCAACTTCTCCTTTATTCCTATATATTTACTTAATTTTGTAAAGACAAGGGTAGACATTTTATGAATAAAATCACTTGTGAGATTTTCTCTCAATTTCAGTTCTTCATTGAACTTTTCTTGACAAATTCAGACTTTGTTTGAGTGTGTCAAATCCTTGATACTTCGGGTTCCTAGACCGCTATCTAGAGGGTCCAAGTCCGTTGACGAAGAACGTATTCGATTCGGGTCCGCTCAGTATATTGTTCGGGTTCTTTCGAGTTCAACGTCGTTATTTCCCAGCAACTTAAACATCCAATTCTGCCATTTTGGACGTTTTAATGCTTCCATGAAAGCCCTCGGAGCATTTCATCTTCATTAACCTCCAGAAACTGACAGAATTCCTTCATCCCTTTTCTTCTTTGTTTCATTTTTTTTCTTTGTTTTCTTATTGTTTTAACATCATTCTAACATCCATAATGTTGTGTTTATTGCAGAGACTTGCTTGCTATTATCCTAGATCCGTTTCAAACAAGGATCGTTGTTTTTTGAAGCAACGAATTCCCCCATATCAATCTCCCATATTTTCCTGGCCTCTGAAGATTCTGCTCATGATATTGGTAAATCATTAGGATCCCTAAATGGTCTTGTCACAAAAATTGATACGAGGAAAATCGACTCCAACATGGTTGACTACCTGCGAGTTGGGTTGTCCCTTGAGGCCACTCAGCCTATTAGGCGTTGTGTTGCTATTGGAGGAGGGCCCTCCACAAGATTCTGTCCATTTCAATATGAACGCCTACCAACCTTTTGCTACTGCTGTGGTTGTATTGGACATTCCTTAGATTTTTGTTCCGTTCCGACTGATTCACGACCTGAGCAACTCCCTTTCGGCGATTGGCTATGGTATATGCCTAAAAAGAAGGATCCTCAACCTTCTCAACGTGGACGAATCCGCTATATCACAAATGATGTCAATGCTCAGTCAATGCCTACACCATCCCAAACTGCCAACCCTAATTCTAGCAATGGGAAGGATAAAGGGGTTATGTCCTCGAACAGTGGTATTGCATCTGCTCCAAGCGCTGAGCCTCTAGTTTTTTTCAAAGGGCCCAGACTCCTTCCAACGGTTCCCAGCAAGCTCTCTGCTCGACGCTATCCTACACAGCCGTTGCAAATGGTCCTTCCTGAACAGACTTCTAATATTACTTCTAGGCAATCATCCAACATTAACACTGGGGATGTGAGTCTTCTGGATCCTGAACTACAAGACCTGGAGGCTGACTTAGCCAATGATCAAGATTTCCAAGAGGCCACTGAATGGCTCGAATCTGCTCCAACTCCTCGACGAGCTGCTCGGATAACCTTAGGACGAGGTGCGAAGCGAACTCCTCCCTCTGATGAGAATGCTAGGGTCAAGCACCCTCGTGCTGGCACTGCGCCTATTGAGAAAGCTGGGATGAGCAGCGTTAAAAACTCTACGGCGGAGGTTGACTCGGATCAACCCCGCCGACAGAAATGAGTTGTTTATATTGGAACTGTCAGAGCTATGGCATTGCTTTGACAGTTCTTGTCCTACCACTTGCCGGTTTCATGCATGTTGGTTTTCTTCTTAATTTTTTTCTTTTTCTTTGTTTTAGATTTCCTTGCTTTTTGGTTTTGTTAGAAGCCTTTGGCTACTTTAGTTTTGTCTTTCTTGTCTTGTTTTCCTTTGTCTTTTGGAATAATAATACTCTTTTTGTTTTGTTTGTTTACTTTTCTTGCTTCTTTGTTGTTTTTTCTTTTATTTATTTGGGTTTTCTTATTGAGATATATGTTGTTATTTCTTTTTTTCTTTTGGGTTTACTTTTTGAAATGCGATCAATTTTTCTTTTCTTCCCTATCTATCCTATTTCCTATATTTCTTTTACAGAGTTTCTTTCTACTCTGACTTTACCACCCTTTTATAGGGATTTCTCTAACATCTTGAATGATGTCGCTTCAACCCGTTCTCTTATCATAGTCCTCAATTTCCATCGCCAACTTCAAGGATGTTCTCCTTCTGTTACTTCTTCTTCTTTATCTTTTTTCCTTAGCTGTTCGGCTTCACTGCCCACATTACTTACTTTTATAAGGCCTTGTCTTTCGACCTGGGCTAGTATTGACTTAGCTGGGATGAGCAGGGTTAACAACTCTTCGGCGGAGGTTGATAGTGATCAACCCCGCCGAGCTAAATGAAGCTTTTATGTTGGAACTGCCAGGGTCTTGGCAACACCCAGGCAGTTCATGCACTCCAACGTGCTTCTTTGAAGCATGATGCTGATTGTGTCTTTCTTTGTGAGACTAGATTGAATCAATCCAATATGGAGAGAATTAAACATAAGCTTGGTATGCATGGATGCATAGCCGTGGATTCCAGACCCCCTTGTACTGGGCTTGCCTTACTTTAGAATAACAAAGTCTTAGCTGGTTTGCTTTCCTACTCTGACCGTCATATTGATGTTATTATTTCTTACGGGGCAGTATAGTTCCACTTTTCTGGGCTACATGGGTTCCCTGAAACTGCCAACAAACATAAAACCTGGCAGCTAATAGATTCTCTTAGCTCTAATTCAAACCTTCCCTGGCTTTTAGGGGGAGACTTTAATGAAATTCTTTATGATTATGAAAAACAAGGTGGCCCTAGGCGCGCTCGATCACAGATTAATAATTTTCGGGATTGTCTCGACAAGAATGACCTTTTTGATTGCGTACCAACGTCTGGTTGGTTCACCTAGACTCGATCAGGACGTGTTACGGAAACCATTATGGAACGACTTGATCATTTTCTCGGGAATTCAGCCTGGTTTCATGCTTTCCCTAATTGTCAAGCTATGTCCTTCTTCCAAGCGTGTTCTGATCACTGCCCTATCTTAATGAATACAAACCCCTCTCAAACTCCACGTTCTACACGTCTTCGCATTCCTTTTCGCTACGATAATTGTTGGGCTGATAACCCAGAGGTCTTTTCTCGAATTACTGATGTTTGGTCCAACCGGAATGACTCGACTCTTCAGAAGCTTCAAGATATTAGACGCTTCTTGGATAAATGGCAGTCTACTAAGCGTATTAAATCCACTGAGCGTATCACTCAGCTTAATGACTTTATCAATATGTGTCTCCAACGTCAACTCTCGTCTACGGATACCAATAACTTCCTTGCTGCTAAAAGCGAGCTTGATCGGTTACTTACTGAAAAGGAAATTTATTGGGCTCAATGCGCTCGGGTACACAGACTAGTTCATGGTGATAAGAACACTTCCTTTTTCCATGCAAGGGCATCCAACCGGCGACGGAAGAACCATATTGCTGGGCTTTTTAATGATCAGAATTTCTGGCGCACTAATTCGCACGACATTATGTCCATTGCTGTCAGTTACTTCCAACATCTCTTCGCTTCTTCCTCTCCTATTATTGCGTCTTCCATTCTGAATAACATTCCTTCCACTGTTACCGATGCAATGAATTCTGATCTTAACAAGGCTTTTACAGCAGATGAAGTTTATATTGCCTTTCGTGATATTGACCAGAGGAAAGCACCTGGTGTTGATGGCTTTCCGAGTGGTTTCTTCCGAAAGTATTGGGACATTCTTGGTCCGGATTTTATAAACCTCTGCCTTGGACTTTTACATGGGTTTGTTAATTTGGAAGAAGTCAATCGCTCCATTATTGTTCTTATTCCTAAAGTTAGCGAACCTACTACGATGCGATATCTCCGTCCCATTAGTCTTTGCACAGTTATTTATAAAACTGTGTCGAAAGTTTTAGTCAACCGGTTAAAATCTATCATGCCCTTATGCATTAGTGGTAATCAGGCGGCTTTCGTCCGTGGGCAGAATATTACTGATAATATCCTTATCGCTCATGAACTTATTCATACTCTAAACTCTGATGTTACTGCTTTGGCAAAAGGTGCCAGTCTAAAGCTGGATATGGAAAAAGCCTTCGACCGTGTTGAATGGCCTTTTCTCGAACAGGTTATGATTCGTTTAGGTTTCCACTCCAACTGGGTTTCTCTCATTATGCGGTGTATATCTTCGGTCTCTTATCAAGTTAGAATTAATGATTCCCTTTCTAGGACCTTCAAACCCAGTAGAGGGTTACGGCAAGGAGACCCTCTATCTCCTTTCTTATTTCTTTTCTGCACTCAAGGCCTCTCAGCCTTGCTCAATGCTGAACAAGCCGCCGATCATCTTCCTGGCCTCCGTGCCAGTAGGAATGGCCCCCGCATTAATCATCTTCTTTTTGCGGATGACTGTGTTGTCTTTATCAAAAATACAACCACAGAGGCTCAACGACTCAAGGACGCTTTGCAGACTTATTCCTCCTCGTCGGGACAAGCAGTGAACTTTGAAAAATCTACTATTTTTTTCTCACGGAAAACTTCCTCTTTGCTTAGGGCAGAGATTAATGATATACTTCGTGTAAGAGAAGTGGATGACCTTGGTATTTATTTAGGGGTTCCCCTCCTTATTGGGAAGAACAAAACTGCAGCCTTAGGGTTCATCAGGGAAAATATGAATGCCCGGCTAAGCACTTGGGATAAACACCTCCTTTCCTTCAGTGGTCGTGAAGTTTTCATTAAAGCGGTTATCCAATCTATGCCTCAATATGTCATGTCCTGTTACCTCTTACCACAAAATATTATTGATGATATGACTACTGTCATACGTCGATATTGGTGGTCGGGGAAAGCTGGCAAACGTGGGTGGTACATGCTTCCTTGGGACACTCTCTGCCTCCCTAAAGCTGCTAGGGGTGTAGGGTTTCGTGATCTTCACCACTTTAATATCTCTTTGCTAGGCAAACAAATTTGGCGATTAATTTGTGAGCCTGATAACCTTCTGAGTCAGGTCTACAAGTGTAAGTACTACCCTACGGGCTCAGTCCTCGAGTCTGCTCATACGCGAAGTTCTTCTTTTGCTTGGAAAGGTCTTAGCATTACTATTTCTAAGCTTCGTAACGGGTTCTTCAAACGCCCTGGCATGTCTAGTAATATTCAGGTTCATTTTGATAGGTGGGGTGGCTCTCAGCCCATTCACCTTTATGGTAATTATGAAATCAATAACGAAGTCCCTCTTCGTGCAGGTTCTTTCATGATCCATAATTCTACCCGTTGGGATGAAGCAAAAGTGAGAGGTTATTTTTCCCATGAAGATGCTAATACCATCCTTAACGTCCCAATTATTAATGACTTCAATGACTCTACTCTTTGGGGTTACCATGATGCAGGTCTCTACACGGTTCGCTCTGGTTATCATTTTTTGCAGTCGCAATTAGGGCCTATTAACAGGCCTTCTAAACTGTGGAAAATCTTGTCTAGGTTGCCTACTTTGCCAAAGGTTCGTTCCTTTGGTTGACGTTTATGTCATGATGCGTTGCCCTCCGGTCAGAAAATTATGCAGGCTAATCTTGGCCCTGGAGTTTGCCCTATTTGCAACATGACTATTGAAACCTCTATCCATGCTATGCGTGATTGTCATAGTGCTAAGGAGGCGATCCTCTTGGCAGGCCTTCCCCTTAGGTTGTTGTCTACTGGCTTTACCTCTCCCCTTCAGTGGCTTTCTGATGCTGTTGGTTTCCTCTCCCTACACCAATTCTCTCTTCTTATCACAATTTTATGGAACCGCCGTAATGATTTTGTTCATAATAACCATGTTCAACCGATTTGGTTAACTGTTGCCTCTTCCTAAAAACTTCTCGCTGATTATACATCCTCTTATGATGAGGCCCGCCTATCCTCCCGGCTAGTTGAGCCCACTCTTGCTCCAGCTAGATGGATGAAACCGGCTCCAGGTTTTGTCAAAATTAATACGGATGGGGTTTTTGACCCTGTCTTGAGAGGAGCTGCTGCTAGTGTTATTGCTCGCGATACTTCTGGCTCCGTGCTTGGTGGCTGCTTCTTGCCCCTCCTCTGTTCGGATCCTGCCTCTGCTGAGGCTCTTGCTATTTTGGAAGGCTTACGGCTTGCTGCTGCAAACGGATGGTCTAATGTGGTTCTGGAAACTGATTCTGCGTCCATTGCCAACAAAATTAATCATGCTCCGTCTCGAGATCTTTCCATAGTGCAGCACTTGATAGCTCGCATTCGTGCCACTCTGGGCACAGTGCCTAATTGCAAAATTTGTTATGTGCCTAGAGATGCAAATGTTGTTGCCCATACTCTGGCTAGTAGGGCTTTGCGTTCTTTTACCTCTTGTTCTTTTGATTGTTTCTTTCCCGATTTTATTCGGGCCTCTGTAAATTTGGAGAGGTTCTCCTCTTCTTCTCAATAATATCTTGGGTACTCTTCTCCCCATAGGGGCCCTCTCACCTCTCGGGGTGGTCGGCTATAAGGGTTTTTTAATGACGCCCTTTCCTTCAAAAAAAAATTCGAACGGAATCTCTACAAAGCCCATTTAGACATGCACGGTTTAATCGCATCAAAACGACAACCAAATATTATTAAATTAAATTTTATGAGTTTAAATATTTAATTATGGGCTTTTGAATAAAATTATACAGATTAATCTCAAATTTTCAGTTGTTTACTCGGTTAAAATTCGAACGGAATCTCTATAAAGCCCATTTAGACATGCATGGTTTAATCGCATCAAAACGACAACCAAATGTTATTAAATTAAATTTTATGAGTTCAAATAGTTAATTATAGGCTTTTGAAAAAAATTATACAAATTAATCTCAAATTTTCAGCTTTTTACTCGGTTAAAATTAGAACGGAATATCTATAAAGCCCATTCAGACATGCACGTTTTAATCGCATCAAAACGACAACAAAATTTTATTAAAATCAAATTTTATGATTTTAAATATTTAATTATTAGCTTTTCAAAAAAAAATTATACAGATTAATCTCAAATTTTCAGAAGTTCACTCGCTTAAAATCAGAACGGATTCTCTATAAAGTCAATTTAGACATTTACGTTTTAATCACAACAAAACGACAACCAAAATGTTATTAAATCAAATTTTATGAGTTCAAATACTTGATTATGAGCTTTTGAACAAAATTATACAGATTAATCTGAAATTTTCAGCTTTTTACTCGGTTAAAATTCAAACGGAATCTCTATAAAGCCCATTTAAACATGCACGTTTTAATCGCATCAAAACGACAACCAAATTTTATTAAAATCAAATATATGATTTTAAATATTTAATTATTAGATTTTGAACAAAATTATACAGATTAATCTCAAATTTTCTGAATTTTCTCAGTTAAAATTAGAACGGATTCTCTATAAAGTCAATTTAGACATTTACATTTTAATCACAACAAAACGACAATCAAAATGTTATTAAATCAAATTTTATGAGTTCAAATACTTGATTATGAGCTTTTGAACAAAATTATACAGATTAAGCATAAATTTTTAGCTGTTTACTCGGTTAAAATTCGAACGGAATCTCTATAAAGCCCATTTAGACATGCACGTTTTAATCCCAACAAAACTACAACCAAATTTTATGATTCAAATAATTAATTATTAGCTTTTGAACAAAATTATAAAGATTAATCTCAAATTTTCAGAATTGTACTCGGTTAAAATTAGAACGTATTCCCAATAAAGGCAATTTAAACATGCACGTTTTAATCGCAACAAAACGACAAACAAAATGTTATTGAATCAAATTTTATGAGTTCAAATACTTGATTATGAGCATTTGAACAAAATTATACAGATTAATCTGAAATTTTCAGCTTTTTACTCGGTTAAAATTTGAACGAAATCTCTATAAAGCCCATTTAGACATATGCACGTTTTAATCGCCTCAAAACGACAACCAAATTTTATTAAAATCAGATTTTATGATTTTAAATAATTAATTATTATCTTTTGAACAAAATTATACAGATTAATCTCAAATTTTCAGGATTTTACTCGGTTAAAATTAGAACGTATTCCCAATAAAGCCTATTTAGACATGCACGTTTTAATTGCAACAAAACGACAACCAAAATGTTATTAAATCAAATTTTATGAGTTTAAATACTTGATTATGGGCTTTTGAATAAAATTATACAGATTAATCTCAAATTTTCAGCTTTTTACTCGGTTAAAATTCGAACAGAATCTCTATAAATCCCATTTAGACATGCACGTTTTAATCGCATCAAAACGACAGCCAAATTTTATCAAAATCAAATTTTATGATTTTAAATATTTAATTATTATCTTTTGAACAAAATTATACAGATTAATCTCAAATTTTCAGAATTTTACTCGGTTAAAATTAGAATGGATTCTCTATAAAGCCAATTTAGACATTTACGTTTTAATCACAACAAAACGACAACCAAAATGTTATTAAATCAAATTTTATGAAATCAAATACTTGATTATGTGCTTTTGAACAAAATTATATAGATTCAGCTTAAATTTTCAGAATTTTACTCGATTAAAATTGGAACGGAATCTCTATAAAGCCCATTTAGACATGCACGTTTAATCCCAACAAAACGGCAACCAAATTTTATTAAATCAAATTTTATGATTTCAAATAATTAATTATTAGCTTCTGAACAAAATTCTACAGATTGATCTCAAATTTTCAGAATTTTTCTCGGTTAAGATTAGAACGTACTCCCAATAAAGCCTATTTAGACATGCACGTTTTAATCACAACAAAACGACAACCAAAATAATATTAAATCAAATTTTATAAGTTCAAATACTTGATTATGGGATTTTGAAAAAAATTATACAGATTAATCTCAAATTTTCAGCTTTTTACTCGGTCAAAATTCGAACGAAATCTCTATAAAGCCCATTTAGACATGCACGTTTTAATCCTAACAAAACTACAACCAAATTTTATTAAATAAAATTTTATGATTTCAAATAATTAATTATTAGCTTTTGAACAAAATTATACAGATTAATCTCAAATTTTCAGAATTTTACTCGGTTAAAATTAGAACGTATTCCCAATAAAGCCAATTTAAACATGCACGTTTTAATCGCAACAAAACGACAACCAAAATGTTATTTAATCAAATTTTATGAGTTCAAAGAATTGATTATGGGCTTTTGAACAAAATTATACAGATTAATCTGAAATTTTTAGCTTTTTACGCGGTTAAAATTCGAACGGGATCTCTATAAAGCCCACTTAGACATGCACGTTTTAATCGCATCAAAACAACAACCAAATTTTATTAAAATCAAATTTTATGATTTTAAATAATTAATTATAGGCTTTTGAAAAAAAATTATACAGATTAATCTGAAATTTTCAGAATTTTACTCGGTTAAAATTAGAACGGAATCTCTATAAAGCCCATTTAGACATGCACGTTTTAATCCCAGCAAAACGACAACCAAATGCTATTAAATCAAATTTTATGAGTTTAAATATTTAATTATGGGCTTTTGAACAAAATTTTATAGATTAATCTCAAATTTTAAGGTTTTTACTCGGTTAAAATTCGAACGGATTCTCTATAGAGCACATTTAGACATGCTCGTATTAATCGCATCAAAACGACAACCAAATGTTATTAAATTGAATTTTATGAGTTCAAATAGTTAATTATAGGCTTCTAAACAAAATTATACAGATTAATCTCAAATCTTCAGTTTTTTACTCGGTTAAAATTCGAACGGAATCTCTATAAAGCCCATTTAGACATGCACGTTTTAATCGCATCAAAACGACAAACAAATTTTATTAAAATCAAATTTTATGATTTCAAATTTTTAATTATTAGCTTTTGAACAAAATTATACAGATTAATCTCAAATTTTTAGAATTTTACTCAGTTAAAATTAGAACAGATTCTCTGTAAAGCCTATTTAGACATGCACGTTTTAATCACAACAAAACGACAACAAAAATGTTATTAAATCAAATTTTATGAGTTCAAATACTTGATTATGAGCTGTTGAACAAAATTATACAGATTACTCACAAATTTTCAGCTTTTTAAGAGGTTAAAATTCGAACGGAATCAATATAAAGCTCATTTAGACATGCACGTTTTAATCGCATCAAAACGACAACCAAATTTTATTAAAATCAAATTTTATGATTTCAAATATTTAATTATTAGCTTTTGAACAAAATTATACAGATTAATCTCAAATTTTTAGAATTTTACTCGGTTAAAATTAGAATGGATTCTCTATAAAGCCAATTTAGACATTTACGTTTTAATCACAACAAAACGACAACCAAAATGTTATTAAATCAAATTTTATGAAATCAAATACTTGATTATGTGCTTTTGAACAAAATTATACAGATTCAGCTTAAATTTTCAGAATTTTACTCGGTTAAAATTGGAACGGAATCTCTATAAAGCCCATTTAGACATGCACGTTTAATCCCAACAAAACGGCAACCAAATTTTATTAAATCAAATTTTATGATTTCAAATAATTAATTATTAGCTTCTGAACAAAATTCTACAGATTGATCTCAAATTTTCAGAATTTTACTCGGTTAAGATTAGAACGTACTCCCAATAAAGCCTATTTAGACATGCACGTTTTAATCACAACAAAACGACAACCAAAATGATATTAAATCAAATTTTATAAGTTCAAATACTTGATTATGGGATTTTGAAAAAAATTATACAGATTAATCTCAAATTTTCAGCTTTTTACTCGGTCAAAATTCGAACGAAATCTCTATAAAGCCCATTTAGACATGCACGTTTTAATCCTAACAAAACTACAACCAAATTTTATTAAATAAAATTTTATGATTTCAAATAATTAATTATTAGCTTTTGAACAAAATTATACAGATTAATCTCAAATTTTCAGAATTTTACTCGGTTAAAATTAGAACGTATTCCCAATAAAGCCAATTTAAACATGCACGTTTTAATCGCAACAAAACGACAACCAAAATATTATTTAATCAAATTTTATGAGTTCAAAGAATTGATTATGGGCTTTTGAACAAAATTATACAGATTAATCTGAAATTTTTAGCTTTTTACGCGGTTAAAATTCGAACGGAATCTCTATAAAGCCCACTTAGACATGCACGTTTTAATCGCATCAAAACAACAACCAAATTTTATTAAAATCAAATTTTATGATTTTAAATAATTAATTATAGGCTTTTGAAAAAAAATTATACAGATTAATCTGAAATTTTCAGAATTTTACTCGGTTAAAATTAGAACGGAATCTCTATAAAGCCCATTTAGACATGCACGTTTTAATCCCAGCAAAACGACAACCAAATGCTATTAAATCAAATTTTATGAGTTTAAATATTTAATTATGGGCTTTTGAACAAAATTATATAGATTAATCTCAAATTTTAAGGTTTTTACTCGGTTAAAATTCGAACGGATTCTCTATAGAGCACATTTAGACATGCTCGTATTAATCGCATCAAAACGACAACCAAATGTTATTAAATTGAATTTTATGAGTTCAAATAGTTAATTATAGGCTTCTAAACAAAATTATACAGATTAATCTCAAATCTTCAGTTTTTTACTCGGTTAAAATTCGAACGGAATCTCTATAAAGCCCATTTAGACATGCACGTTTTAATCGCATCAAAACGACAAACAAATTTTATTAAAATCAAATTTTATGATTTCAAATATTTAATTATTAGCTTTTGAACAAAATTATACAGATTAATCTCAAATTTTTAGAATTTTACTCGGTTAAAATTAGAACAGATTCTCTATAAAGCCTATTTATTTAGACATGCACGTTTTAATCACAACAAAACGACAACAAAAATGTTATTAAATCAAATTTTAGGAGTTCAAATACTTGATTATGAGCTGTTGAACAAAATTATACAGATTACTCACAAATATTCAGCTTTTTAAGAGGTTAAAATTCGAACGGAATCAATATAAAGCTCATTTAGACATGCACGTTTTAATCGCATCAAAACGACAACCAAATTTTATTAAAATCAAATTTTATGATTTCAAATAATTAATTATAGGCTTTTGAACAAAATTATACAGATTAATCTGAAATTTTCAGAATTTTACTCGGTTAAAATTAGAACGGAATCTCTATAAAGCCCATTTAGACATGCACGTTTTAATCCCAGCAAAACGACAACCAAATGCTATTAAATCAAATTTTATGAGTTTGAATATTTAATTATGGGCTTTTGAACAAAATTATATAGATTAATCTCAAATTTTAAGGTTTTCACTCGGTTAAAATTCGAACGGATTCTCTATAGAGCACATTTAGACATGCTCGTATTAATCGCATCAAAACGACAACCAAATGTTATTAAATTGAATTTTATGAGTTCAAATAGTTAATTATAGGCTTCTGAACAAAATTATACAGATTAATCTCAAATCTTCAGTTTTTTACTCGGTTAAAATTCGAACGGAATCTCTATAAAGCCCATTTAGACATGCACGTTTTAATCGCATCAAAACGACAAACAAATTTTATTAAAATCAAATTTTATGATTTCAAATATTTAATTATGGGGTTTTGAACAAAATTATACAGATTAATCTCAAATTTTTAGAATTTTACTCGGTTAAAATTAGAACAGATTCTCTATAAAGCCTATTTAGACATGCACGTTTTAATCACAACAAAACGACAACAAAAATGTTATTAAATCAAATTTTATGAGTTCAAATACTTGATTATGAGCTGTTGAACAAAATTATACAGATTACTCACAAATTTTCAGCTTTTTAAGAGGTTAAAATTCGAACGGAATCAATATAAAGCTCATTTAGACATGCACGTTTTAATCGAATCAAAACGACAACCAAATTTTATTAAAATCAAATTTTATGATTTCAAATAATTAATTATAGGCTTTTGAACAAAATTATACAGATTAATCTGAAATTTTCAGAATTTTACTCGGTTAAAATTAGAACGGAATCTCTATAAAGCCCATTTAGACATGCACGTTTTAATCCCAGCAAAACGACAACCAAATGCTATTAAATCAAATTTTATGAGTTTGAATATTTAATTATGGGCTTTTGAACAAAATTATATAGATTAATCTCAAATTTTAAGGTTTTTACTCGGTTAAAATTGGAACGAATTCTCTATAGAGCACATTTAGACATGCTCGTATTAATCGCATCAAAACGACAACCAAATGTTATTGAATTAAATTTTATGAGTTCAAATAGTTAGTTATAGGCATCTAAACAAAATTATACAGATTAAGCTCAAATCTTCAGTTTTTTACTCGATTAAAATTCGAACGGAATCTCTATAAAGCCCATTTAGACATGCACGTTTTAATCGCATCAAAAGAACAAATAAATTTTATTAAAATCAAATTTTATGATTTCAAATATTTAATTATTAGCTTCTGAACAAAATTATACAGATTAATCTCAAATTTTCAGAATTTTACTCGGTTAAAATTAGAACGTATTCCCAATAAAGCCTATTTAGACATGCACGTTTTAATCGCAACAAAACGACAACCAAAATGTTATTAAATCAAATTTTATGAGTTTAAATACTTGATTATGGGCTTTTGAATAAAATTATACAAATTAATCTCAAATTTTCAGCTTTTTACTCGGTTAAAATTCGAACAGAATCTCTATAAATCCCATTTAGACATGCACGTTTTAATCGCATCAAAACGACAGCCAAATTTTATCAAAATCAAATTTTATGATTTTAAATATTTAATTATTATCTTTTGAACAAAATTATACAGATTAATCTCAAATTTTTAGAATTTTACTCGGTTAAAATTAGAATGGATTCTCTATAAAGCCCATTTAGACATGCACGTTTTAATCCCAACAAAACGACAACCAAATGTTATTAAATCAAATTTTATGAGTTTAAATATTTAATTATGGGCTTTTGAACAAAATTATACAGATTAATCTCAAATTTTAAGGTTTTTACTCGGTTAAAATTCGAACAGATTTTCTATAGATCACATTTAGACATGATCGTATTAATCGCATCAAAACGGCAACCAAATGTTATTAAATTAAATTTTATGAGTTCAAATAGTTAATTATAGGCTTTTGAACAAAATTATACAGATTAATCTCAAATTTTTAGCTTTTTACTCGGTTAAAATTTGAACGGAATCTCTATAAAGCCCATTTAGACATGCACGTTTTTAATCCCAACAAAACTATAACCAAATGTTATTAAATCAAATTTTATGATTTCAAATACTTGATTATGGGATTTCGAAAAATATATACGGATTAATCTCAAATTTTTAACTTTTTACTCCGTTAAAATTTGAACGGAATCTCTATAAAGCCCATTTAGACACGTTTTAATCCCAATAAAATGACGACCAAATGTTATTAAATCAAATTTTATGAGTTCAAATATTTAATTATGGGCTTTTGATTATGAGTTGTCTATCACGGTATACGCTCAAAGAGAGGGACCGTTCACCAAGGCATGAACTCAAAGATAGGGGTCATTCATCGCGACTTATGCTCAATGAGAGGGGTCGTTCATCACACCATATGCCCTAAGAAAGGGACCGTGCATTATGACATGAACTCGAAGAAAGTGGTTATTCATTGCAAGGTGCGCTCAAAGAGAGGGGTCATCGATCACGGTATACGCTCAATGATATGATCACAACCAACAATGAATCAGAAGAATTCCCTATTGGACCTATGACTCGTGCTAAAACCCAGAAATTCCAAGAGGCCATGGGAAATCTATTTATTCAAGGCTAGAAGTAGAGAATGCAACACCAGCTTTATTAGAACAATACAACCTCCTACTTGTGCATGAGTTCATTAGTTTAATTAATGCATGATAGTTCACTTAAAGCATGTTAGTTTTCTTATGTTTTTATAAGTTAATTTAGTGTGTGAGTTAATTAATTAAACTAGATCATTCAATGTAACTAGTTTCATTAATTAATCTAGCTCTAAGAAAAGGACCATTCACTGACATGTGCTCAAAGAGAGGGGTTATTAATCGCGACATACGCTCAAAGAGAGGGGTTGTCCATCACGGTATACGCTCTAAGAAAGGGACCATTAATTATGACTTGCACTCGAAGAGAGGGGTCAAATATCGCGACATACGCTCAAAGAGTGGTGTCGTCCCTCATGGTATACGCTCAAAGAGAGAGAATGTTCACCATGACATGCACTCAAAGAGAGGGGTCATTCATTACAAAAAACGTTCAAAAAGAGGGGTCGTCAATCACGGTATACGCTCAAAGAGAGGGACCGTTCATTATGACATATGCTCGAAGAAAGGGGTCATTTATCACGATATACGCTCAAGGAGATGGCTCGTCCATCACGGTATACGCTCTAAGAAAGGGACCGTTCACTATGACATGCAGTCAAAGAGAGGAGTCTTTCATCGCGACATATGCTCAATGATAGGGGTCATCCATTACGGTATAATCTCTAAGAAAAGGTCCATTCACTATGAAATACACTCGAAGAGAGGGGTCATTCATCGCGACATACGCTCAAAGAGAGGGGTCATCGAACACTGTATACGGTCTAAGAAAGGGACCATTTATTATGACATGCACTCGAAGGGAGGGGTCATATATCGTGACATACGCTCAAAAAGAGGTGTCGTCCATCACTGTATACACTCAAAGAGAGGGATCGTTCATTATAACATACACTCGAAGAGAGGGGTCATTTATTGCGACATACACTCAAAGAGAGGGGTCATCCATCACGGTACACGCTCTAAGAAAGGGATCGTTCATTATGACATACACTCGAAGAGAGGCGTTATTCATCACAACATACGCTAAAGAGGGGTCACTGATCACGGTATACGCTCAAAGACAGGGACCGTTCATTATGACATGCACTCAAAGAGATAGGTCATTCATCGCGACATATGCTCAAAGAGAGGGATCGTCCATCACGGTATACGCTGAAAGAGAGGGATCTTTCACCAAGATAGGCACTCGAACAGAGGGGTTATTTATCGCGACATACTCTCAAAGAGAGTGGTCGTCCATCACGGCATACGCTCAAGGAGAGTGACCCTTTCTTAGAGCAAATACATGATGGAAAACCCGTCTCTTTGAGTGTATGTCATCGATCATGGTATATGCTCAAAGAGAGGGATCATTCATTATGACATGCACTCGAAGAGCGGGGTCATTCCTCGTGACATAAGCTCAAAGAGAGAGGTCATTCACCTTGACATATGCTAAAATAGAGGGGTCTTCCATCATGGTATATGCTAAAAGAGTGGGACCGTTCACCATGATATGCACTCAAGAGAGGGGTCATTCATCGCGACAAACATTCAAAGAGAGGGGCCATCCATCATGGCATACGCTCAAAGAGAGGGAGCGTTCGTTATGACGTACTTTAGAAGAGATGGGTTATTCACCGTGACATATGCTTAAAGAGAGGGATCATCCATCACGGTCTACACAATTAGATGGGGACCGTTCATTATGACATGCACTCGAAGAGAGGGGTCATTCATCGCGACATACGCTCAAAGAGATGGGTCGTCCGTCACGGTATACGCTCAAAGAGAGGGATCGTTCACCATTATATGCACTCAAAGAGAGTGGTCATTCATTGCAACATACGCACAAAGAGAGGGGTCATCAATCACGTTATATGCTTAAAGAGAGGGGCCATTCATTATGTTATGCACTCGAAGTGAGGTGTCATTCGTAACGGTATATGCTCAAAGAGAGGGAGCATTTGATATGACATACGCTCGAAAAGAAGGGTCATTCATCACGATATACGCTCAAAGAGTGGGTTTGTCCACCACGATGTACGCTCTAAGAAAGGGACCGTTCACCATGACATGCGCTCAAAGAGAGGGGTCATTCACCGTGACATACTCTCAAAGACAAGGGTCATCCATCACGGTACACGCTCTAAGAAAGAGACCATTCACTATGACATACACTCGAATAGAGGGATTATTCATCGCGACATACACTCAATGGGAGGGGTCGTCCATCACGGTATATGCTCAAAGAGAGGGACCGCTCACCATGACAGGCACTCGAAGAGAAGTCATCAATTGCAACATACGCTCAAAACGAGGGGTCATTGATCACGGTATACGCTCAAAGAGAGAGACCATTCATTGTGACATACGCTCGAAGAGATGACATACGCTCAAAGAGAAGGGTCTTCCATCACGCCATACGCTCAAAGAGAGGAACCGTTCATTATGACATACGGTTGAAGAGAGGTGTCATTCACCGCGGCATACGCTCAAAGAAATGAGTCGTCCATCACGGTATAATCTCAAAGAGAGGGATCGTTCATCTTGACATTTGCTCGAAGAGATGGGTCATTTACCGCGACTTACTCTCAAAGAGAGGGGTCAACCATCACGGTATACGCAACAAGTAATGGCCTGTTCATTATGACATACGCTCAAAGAGATGGGTCGTCCATCACGGAATACGGTCAAAGAGAGGGACCATTCTTTATGACATGCACTCGAAGAAAGGGGTCTTTCACTGTGATAAATTCTCAAAGAGGGGTCGTCCATCACGATATATGCTCAAAGGGAGAGACCGTTTATTATGACTTGCACACGAAGAAAGGGGTCATTTATCGCGATATACGCTCAAAGATAGGGGTCATTCGTCACGGTATACGCTCAAGGAGAGGAACCGTTCACCATGAGATGCAATCGAAGAGAGGGGTCATTCATCGCGCCATACGCTCAAAGAGAGAGACCGTTCATTTTGACGTGCACTCGAAAAGAGGGGTTATTCATCGCAACATATACTTAAAGAGGGGTCGTCCATCACGACATGTGCTCAAAAAGAGGGACCATTCATTATGCCATGCACTAGAAGAAAGGGGGCGTCCATCACGACATGCGCTCAAAAAGAGGGACCATTCATTATGCCATGCACTAGAAGAAAAGGGCCATTCACCGCAAAATATGCTCAAAGAGAGGGGTCGTCCATCACGGTATACGCTCATTTAGGCAAGCACGTTTTAATACCAACAAAATGACAACCAAATGTTACTTAATTAAATTTTATGAGTTCAAATAGTTAATCAAGGACTTTTGGACAAAAATATACAGATTAAACTAAAATTTTCAGCTTTTTACTCTGTTAGAATTTGAACAGATTCTCCATAAATCTCATTCAGACAAACACTTCTTAATCCCAACAAAACGACAACCAAATGTTATTAAATAAAATTTTAAGAGTTCAAATAGTTAATTATGGGCTTTTGAACAAAATTAAACAGATAGTTAATTAGCAAGCACGTTTTAATTGCAACAAAACGACAACCAAATGTTATTAAACCAAATTTTATGAGTTTAAATAGTTAATTATGGCTTTTGAACAAAATTATATAGATTAATCTAAAACTTTTAGCTTTTTACTCGGTTAAAATTCGAACGGATTGAACGGGATATTGTTTTTTCTCTCCTCTCTCACCCTCTCTTCCCTCTTTTCCCTCTTTTCCCTTTCATGTCTTCTGCCGCCTCCACCGTCCCTCTCCACCGATCCTCCCCTCCCTTGATCGGCTATTTTTTACCATTTTCGTTGCTGGGAGAGGAAGAAACAAAACCCGTCTCAAACTCTACAAGGTATTTTCTTGTGATTTTTCTCATTCTTTCGCTTTACTGTTTCATTGTGAATCTTGCCTTTGGAACGCTATGTTTTCTGGTGGTCATCAACATCACTGTTGGTATGGATCTTTGCCATGCCTCCGCCAACAATGACGCTTGTGTTCTCCAATCACCATAGCAGACTCAAAAGATACAACCAGTGAAATAAGTTGGGTTTTATTAATTATATTTCATGAAAATTTTACTTGGTCTTTAGACCAGATCATTGCTACACAATTACCACCCTTGAGAAGGGATCAATATAACATCATAGATGATATAATAATCTTCATGAATATAACATCCGGCTGCCTCTCAAGTAAGAGATCTGGAGATTCCTTGAGTATTCTCCAATTCCATCTCCTTTATTGTCTGCTTCCTTTCTTAGAGATCTTAGTTGCAGAGATGAATCAAGCAAGTTACAATCCGATGTTGAATGCCTCAGTACTGTCTCAACCTAACCAGACTTCTTCCATCCTACAAGTATTTGTTATTTATTTTAGTAAGGATTCTTGGATAGATTTTTACTTCGGCATGAACAGAACCTTGTTGTTCCCCTTAATCTTTTTATTAATATTATTCCTTAATTCCCATGAACTCCATCCATTATTTTCCATATGGAACCACAACTTTGATTCGCTATTTTATGTGGCCCTTGGATAGGAAATTCATATTTGGGTTCTGAAATGACTATCAAATTTTTAGTCTACAGGTGATCGCCTCTGCCGATCTCATCGATACTCCGATCACACGACATGGTTATGCACAGAATTTTGGATTGGTTATCGGTCCAACATATCTACGTCTCCAGGAGATCGTTTTCATCGATAGTAAACAAGATTATGGATTGTCTATCGGTCCTACATATCTACATCTCCAAGAGATCACTTTTGTCGATCTCATGGATTCTCCGATCATACGACATGGTTATAAACAAGGTTATGGATTGGCTATCAGTCCAACATATCTATGTCTCCAGGTTAGCTTCTTTTTAAACAAATGTTTCAGGTTTTAGCGTGTTAGACTTTATGGCTTTTGGTTTTTCTTTACCATTGGTTTTGCTGGGTTTTTTTATCAATGATCCATGCTCGTACATTTGTTATGGATCTCTCTCCATCACACCTATGAGTTTGGTTTTTTGTTTTGGCGATACATTCTTCTACACTTAACCATGAACAATTTACCGACGTTGAACCTTGTCTTCAGCATGTTGTTCTGGCATGTATTTCTCAACAGGTTTACGTTTTGTTGCACAATAGCCGCCTCCAGGTTGATCGCACAGTGCATTGGCGTGTACGTCCATGTCTCTATAATCTCGACAAATTTTTTGGCCTGTTCCGTTTTAGAAGAACCGAGATAAAGGACTCAATCACATTCACAAGTCCTGATTGGATCTTTTTCGATCTAATCCCATCTTTGGCCGAATTGGTTTAGTTTTGGCAGATTCAAGCAATCAAAACCTACTCAAACCTACTCCAAGAATGTGTACTTCCAATTCGTGTCTTTTTTCTCTAGCGATGACTGAAACTTGACATGGTTTTGCTGGCTCTGTCTCCATCGACAGGTAAATTATTTCGGTTTGATCATAAGTTTTTACTACTATATGTATTTATTTTTTATTTAAATACCTCAATTTAGCTTAATTCTTTTTAGATCATGTTTCTCTTTTCTGTATATTCTGGACTATTATCTTTTTTATAACACATTGTTCAATATTTTGAATATACCACCCTTAACTAGGGATCCACCCAACACCTTTCATGGTGTAATATCCTCAAACAGGTTGTACTGTCTAAATCTCTTGTGACTCTATACTGTCAATCCAACTAGGTCGGTAACAATCGCTTATTGGGTTCTCTCTCTTGTTTTATATCATGCTTATCTTATTTTTCCTGTTAACTTCATGTTTATACCATCTTTATAAGAGATTTATCCAACACAATCTATGGTGTATTATCATCAACCAAACACTCTTGTTTAATTGTTACCCTTGTGTTCACGATTCCTTGGATGTATTCCAATCAAGTTTTGTTAGTACTTTTTCTATCTTCCTCTATTCTTTCAGCGTCTGATATTGTTACTTGCTATGTTTATTTACCTTCTAATTTGTTTATTTGCCTTGTGTGGCAAAAAGCAACAAACATGTCGATACTACAGGACCTGTTGTTTCTTTCCTTGATGCCATGACGTTTTGGCAGTATGGCTCAACACTTCAGTTAGAGTGTATAAGACAAGACGTGAAAAAGGATCTGGTTTCGCTTACTTGATAAGCTTACTATCTCCACAAGGTTTCGTTTTGCTCCATGTTTGCACCAAAGGTTTCGTTTGGCTCTTTTTCATTGAGTCTTCTCTTGTTCCATGGTTACTTAAATGCTATGTACGCCTTTTACCCTATTCTTTATGTCATGTTCCTCCCTTTTATTCTCGGTTTACTAATTTTGATTCTATTTTTTTCACAGCTTTTTCCTCTAATCTTTCTTCAAGATTGGTGCCTTGCCTCTCATTTAGTCTTTGGTAATCTCTCTTACTCGGTAAGACCTCTACTTCCAAAAGTTTTGCTACCTTTATTATTGATGTTTGTTTCCTCAAAATTTGTATATTCTCTAGAATGGTATTATCATATTATTCCCATTATGATTGTTTTCGTTATGTGTCTACCAACCCTTCCACGGGTTCTTTCCAACACCTTTCATGGTGTATAATTCTTTAAATTCATAAATATACCACCCTTTCAGTGGGAATTTTCTAACACCATCTCTGATGTATTATCATCAACCAAACAATTTTTTGAAGTAACAACTCTTTTTCTTACGTTTCCTTGGATGATTTCATATCTCGAAATGTTATTACTTGCTTTCTTTTACTCTTTTTTCAAGCTTTTGACATTAAGGATCGAGGGTTGCTTCCAAGACCGTATTTTTACTTGGTACCACCACCTCTATATCACCACCATTGTCGACTAATTGGGGTCTGGTTTTGGCCTTGTCATCGGGATCTTTAGATCTAAAACCTTTGTCAATATTTTGTATTTCATATCAATTGAACATGAAGCTTTTTATTCTATAACTAGCTATTATCTTGTTCACTACAATAAGTCTTCTATTCTATTTACAACTAGGACTCCTATTTACTCTCAATTTAATCCTTTTATTATACTACACGTGCTAGGTATCCTATTAAACACAGCTCATTGTGTATCTTCTCAATCCCTTGAACTCTACCAAATCGAAGATTGGCATATATATTTTCAACCCTTGGGTAGGGGTCTGTCCAACACCTTTTATGGTGTATTCTTACGAAACAAGTCTACATGTTATTTTAAATTCTTGCTCTTCATGAGAAGTCTAGATAATATGGCGTTATGCTACTTTCTTGAACCTAATCCATCAGAACAAAGTATGCATGATTTTGATTTTCCTACTTTAACTCAATTTTATACAAAGACTCCACCATATGATGAGGGATATAGTTCTAAATGTCCCCGAGCTCCATCAAAATCTTCATTTAAGAAAGCTGGGATGAAGGGCGGAAAAAACTCTCTGGTAGAGGTTGACGATGATCAACCCCACCGAGGGAAATGAAAATATTATGCCGGAACTGTCAGGGTCTCGACAATGCCTAGGTACTTCATGCATTACATTGTGCTATCCACAAGCATGATGTCGATATTTTATTTTTTTACGAAACTAGATTAAATAGACACAATCTTGATCGCATTAAGATTAAGCTAGGAATGCAAGGTTGTATACCAGTTGAATCCAGCCCCACTTGTACGGGTGATTTGCTTTCTTACTCAGATCATCATATTGATGTTATTATACATTTTCACCAATTGCAATTCCATTTTTCTGGTGTACATGGTTTTCCTGAAACGGCAAACAAATAAAAAACTTAACAACTAGTGGACACATTACAATCAGCTTCTTCTCTTTCATTGCTCTTAGGGGGAGACTTTAATGAAATCCTACATGATAATGAAAAGCAAGGTGGTATCCGTCGGGCACGATCACAAATTAATAATTTCAGAGATTGTCTTATGAGAAATAATCTCTTCGATTGTAAACGAAAATCTGGATGGTTCACTTGGACCAGGTCTGAACCTAATACCGAAACCATTATGGAAAGAATCGATAGATTCCTTATTAACTCCTCTAGGTTTAATGTCTTTCCTAGTTTCTAGGCTACGTCATTATTTCATGCCCGATCTGATCACTGCCCCATCTTAATGGACACTAGGCCCTCCCATGCAATCGGAACGAAAGCTTCTAGGAAACTCTTCCTCCAAAAACGAGCTTGATAGACTACTTAATGCGAAGAAAATCTATTGGGCACAACGTGCCCACACCATCTGGCTAGAACATGGTGACAAAAATACTTTATTTTTCTATGAAGAGCAAACAATCGCCAATGAAAAAACCATATTACTAGGCTTTTCTACAATGAAAATATTTGGCAAACGCACACGAAAGACATCATGGCTACTGTCATTGATTACTTCCAGACTCTCTTCTTATCCTCTTTTCCTACTATTGCATCTCCCATTTTAGACAACATTCCAAATATTGTTACTGAGACCATGAACAATAACCTTAATAAGGAATTCACAGCAGAAGAAATTGCCACTAATTTTCACGATATTGATCCGAGGAAAGCCTCGAGAGTTTACGGATTTCCATGTGGTTTCCTTAGGAAACATTTGGATATCCTTGGCCAAGACTTTATAAACCTCTGCCTCAGACTCCAGAGTGGGTCTGTTCGCATGGAAGAGGTCAATCGTACTATCATCGTTCTTATACCCAAAATTAATGATCCCACAACTATGTGACATCTCAGACCTATAAGCCTATGCATAGTTATCTATAAGACTATTGCCAAAGTGCTTGTTAATTGTTTGAAATCTATCATCCTTTTATGTATAGGCGGTAATCAAGCTGTCTTTGTTCAAGGTAGGAACATTACCGACAATATTCTCATTGCCCATGATCTTATCCACACTTTAAATACCGACGAGACCTATCTTGCCAAAGGTGCTAGTTTAAAATTGGACATGGAGAAAGCTTTCGACCGTGTCGAATGGTCTTTTCTACAACAAATTATGCTCCATGTAGGTTTTAATGACAAATGGATTTCCCTTATTATGAATTGTGTCTCTTCTATGTCTTTCTAAGTACGTGTCTATGATTCTCTTTCATGACCTTTTAAACCTCAAAGAGGGCTTCGACAAGGAGATCCCCTTTCACCTTTCTTGTTTCTTTTCTATACTCAAGGTCTTTCAGCATTGCTCAATGCTGAGAAAGTTATTGGCAATCTCCCTGGCCTTTGTGCTAGCAAGAACGACCCCCGTATAAATAACCTCCTCTTTGTTGATGATTGTGTGGTGTTCATTAAGAATACAACTACAGAAGCTCAACACCTCAAGGATGCTTTGCATACTTATGCCATTTCGTCTGGTCAGGCGGTGAATTTTAAAAAATCAACTATATATTTCTCATGCAAAACATCTACATCCCTTCAATAAGAAATCAATAGCATCCTTAATGTAAGAGAGGTCGATGACCTTGGTATTTATTTGGGGGTTCCACTCCTCAATGGGAATTATAAGACAACAACTTTGGGTTTTCCAGAGACAAAATGAATGCTCGTCTTAGCAAATGGGATAAGCACTTGCTCTCCTTTAGCGGTAGAAAAATTTTAATCAAATATGTCGTACAATCAATGCCATAAAATGTTATGTCTTGTTACCTTCTACCTCAAAACAGTATCGATGATATGACTACTTCGATATGCCGTTACTGGTCGTCGGGTAAAGCCGATAAACATGGATGGTATAAGCTTCAGTGAGACACTATCTGTCTACCGAAAGCAGACAGAGGTATATGATTTCACGATCTTCACCATTTCAACATTGTGTTACTTGGTAAACAAATTTGGAGACTAATTTTTGAGCCTGATATTCTTCTTAGTCAGGTCTACAACTGCAAATATTATCCATCGGGTTCTAAGCTCGAACACGATTCCACTCGAAGATCTTCCTTTGCTTGGAAAGGTCTTAGTATAGCTATCTCTAAACTTGGAAATGGCTTCTTTAAACGACCAGGTATGTCAAGTTAGAAACAGATACACTTCGACAATTGGGGAGGATCTAAGCCTTTACACCTTTATGGCGAAGTGAATGATAAAGTCCCTCTTCGAGCGGGATTTTTTATGCTGTCTAATCTACCCCGATGGGATATATCCAAGGTGAGAGATTATTTCTCTCACGAAGATGCTAACATAATCCTTAATGTACCAATCATTAATGATACGAAAGATACTACCCTTTGGTGTCATCACGACTCTAACATCTATATTGTGCGTTCTAGTTATCAATTTCTCCAACTACAACTAGGGCCGGTTAATAAACCCTTTAGGCTATGGAAAATTCCTTCTAAGTTGCCTACCTTGCTTAAGGTTCGTTCATTTGGATGGCGATTAAGCCATGATACCCTACCGTCTGGACACAAAATCCTCCAACCAAATCTTGGTACTAGGGTTTGCCCAATTTGTAATACGAATATTGAAACTACCCTTCATGCTTTAAGGGATTGTCCTAGTGCCATGGAAGCTCTCCGTTTGGCAGGGTTTCTATGCCGTATTTTCTCTAATACTTCAATCTCCCCCCACCAGTGGCTTTCTAAATTAACTGGTTTTCTCTCATTGCACCAATTCTCCTTCCTGATAACAAGTCTATGGAACTTATGGAATCGTAGTAATGACTTTGTCCATAACCATCATCGTTAACTATATCTAACGCATGAAAACTCTTTGATGATTATACATCAGCCAATGATGCTCTCCATCTAAGATCCTGATTAGCTGAGCCCACCTTTGCTCAGGCTAGATGGACAAAATCGGACCGCGGTTTTGTTAAGGTTAATACGGATGGCACCTTTTACCCAATTTTAAAAGCAACTGTTGCAGGTGTCTTTGCTCGGGATTCTTCAAGCTCCGTCCTTGGTGGACGCTCTATTCCCCTCGCCTTCTATCCAAATTCAGCTTCAGTCGAAGCTCTTGTCATTTGGGAGGGACTTAATCTTGTTGTTGATAATGGTTGGTCTAACGCCATCCTTGAGACCAATTTTGCTTCCATTGCCAACAAAGTTAACACCCATCATCATGATTTTTCCACGGTGCAACCTTTAGTGTCTCTCATTCGTTGTACTCTTGGTGCTTTGCCTGATTGTAAGATTTGTTATGTACCTAGAGAAGCAAATGTTGTAGCTCATTTCCTTGCTTCTAGAGCTTTGCGTTATTTTCTTTCTTTCTCTTTTGGATGTAACTTTCCCGATTTTATTCGGGCTTTTTTAAACTCAGAGAGGTTCTCCTCTTCTTCTCATAAAAACTTGGGTAGTCTTTTCCCCATAGGGGCCTACTCACCTACCGAGGTGACTGACTATAGGTTTTTTAATGAGGCCCTTTCTTTCAAAAAAAATTTGAATGGATTCTCTCATATGCTCTCAGAAAGGGACCGTACATTATGACATTCACTCGAAGAGAGGAATCATCTATCACGGTATACTCTCAAAGAGAATGACCATTCATTATGATATGCGCTCGAAGTGAGGGGTCATTCACTGCGACTTACGTTCAAAGAGAGGGGTCATTCATCACGTTATACGCTCTAAGAAAGGGATCGTTCATTATGACATGCACTCGAAGAGAGGTATCATTCATCCAGTCATACGCTCAAACATAGGGGTCGTCCATCATAGTATACGCTCAAAGAGAAGGATCGTTCATTATTACATGCACTCGAAGATAAGGTTCATTCATCGCGACACATGCTCAAAGAGAGGGGCCATCTATCACGACACTCAGTCACAGAGAGGGATCGTTATTATGACATATCCTTGGAGAGAGGGGTCATCCATCACGGTATACGCTCAAAGAGAGGGACCGTTCATTATGACATATGCTCAAAGAGAGGGGTCATTCTTCGTGTCATACGCTCAAAGAGAGGGGTCGTCCTTCACGATATACGCTCTAAGAAAGGGACCATTCATTACGACACGCACTCGAAGATAAGGGTCTTTCATCGCGATATACACTCAAAGAGAGGGGTCTTTCATCGCGATATACGTTCAAAGAGAGGGCTATAAACATGAATAATCATTATAACCACATAATTAAGTTTCAAATTAGATCTAAATTTATATTAAGTTATTTTAAGTATTCTCATTATTTCGACTATTATGTTTTCTTCATAGAACTTACATATTGTTCAAGGGGTAAGTATTAGCTCGGTGTTAGCTCAGTCAACTCAGAAGAAGCTAAACGGAAGGTAATGTTAGAAACACAACGAGCCAACTTCAGAATAGCTTGGAAATGCATGGAACACTCCTACGGTACTTAAAGGACTCAAGACTAGCTTCATGTCAGCTCACAAATCCCATATGAGCTCAAACGAAGCATAATTTAAAACGAGGCCTTAGGAGATTCGGATCAGCTCCAAAACACTCCTAGCACTAGAAGAGAGTATAGGGAAGCTAACGACCAACTTACTTTGCTAAAGGCATCTCATATTAGCTTATTTCAGCTTCAAACTTTAGCTATATCTTTCAGCTAGATAGCTCAGTTTAATTCAGCTCACTCCCAGCTTGATTAGCTCATCTTAACTACACCCGAAGGTCACCAACCCTTCACCAAGCATCATGTCCGTCCATCATCCACATTGGATGCCTTGATATCGAAGGGAAAGCAAGTGGGCAACCAAACAAAGAGATAAAACTTTTCATTGAATAGATTCATGATGGTCCACTTGTTTTCCATTTTCTAGCATGATTCAAGCAGAATTGGGTTTTTGTGTCTTCATAAAAGTTGTGCCTCTATCTCTTATCTTTCCAACGTATGTAGAATCGAATCAATCCAATATCAGGAACTCGAGATATGTCCAAATTACTGAAGATTGTGCAGGTTAGAATTTTAAACCGAAAAGTTCCAACAACTTTTGGAAGGAGACACTATTCAACCGAACGGTTAAGGAGGGAGAAACCATCAGTTGGATAGTCACCAAGGCCACTATTCGATCACCTTTTCAAAGGGAAATATCCTTTGGCCACACCCTTTTATTTCCTATAATTTGGACTTAAATTTTCATTTGTAAAACACAATTCACAATATATTTTATCCTTTGTGAGAATTTTCTCTCGTTTAGTTCTTCTTAGAACTTTACCGACTTATCATGTACTTTTTTACTTTTGGCGTCAACCCCTTTTCTATCATCTTGATACTTCTAGTTCTTTTAGTTTAATATACTAAAAGGGTCAAACTCTGTTTATCACCACCCCTTAAAGATCAATAGAAGGTTCAGGATTAGGTTTTCTATAACCTAGCTTCTTCCTTGAGTATCTTTAAGATAATATTTTCATTTCACCATTCATTACATATCCTCTCATTCTATACATCATTCACCCTCATCAACACCACACATCCTTCCGCTTCCAAATCAGTCCCTAAACTATTCCTTTTATTAATTCTACTTATTCCTTTCATCCTTTATCCTTAATTCTTCATTTTGCAGTCAATTCTTGCGAGAGACTTGCTTCCTTCCCAGTTCCAACAATCAAAGTGTGCCACTCAGCATCATCAATAAGATTGCCACACAACAAGAATGGTCGTCCATCACGGCATACGGTCTAAGAAAGTGATGGTTTATTATAACATGCACTCGAAGAGAGGGGTCATTCATCGCGACATACGCACAAAGAGAGAAGTTGACCATCACGGTATACGCTCAAAGAGAGAGACCATTCACCATGACATGCAATCAAAGAGAGGGTTCATTCATCGCGACATTCGCTCAAAGAGAAGGGTCGTCCATCATGGCATACTCTCAAAGATAGGAACCGTTCATTATGACATACACTTAACGAGAGGGGTCATTCACCACAACACACGCTCAATGAGAGGGACCATTCATTATGACATGCACTCGAAGAGAGGGGTCTTTCATCGTGACATATTGATATAGGGGAATTCGTTGCTTCAAAAACAACGATCCTTGTTTGAAACGGATCTAGGATAATAGCAAGCAAGTCTCTGCAATAAACACAACATTATGGATGTTAGAATGATGTTAAAACAATAAGAAAACAAAGAAAAAAAACTAAAACAAAGAAGAAAAGGGATGAAGGAATTCTGGCAGTTTCTGGAGGTTAATGATGATGAAATGCTCCGAAGGCTTTCATGGAAGCATTAAAACGTCCAAAATGGCAGAATTGGATGTTTAAGTTGCTGGGAAATAACAACGACGTTGAACTCGAAAGAACCCGAACAATATACTGAGCGGACCCGAATCACATACGTTCTTCGTCAACAGACTTGGACCCTCTAGATAGCGATCTAGGAACCCAAAGTATCAAGGATTTGACACATTCAAACAAAGTCTGAATTTGTCAAGAAAAGTTCAATGAAGAACTGAAATTGAGAGAAAATCTCACAAGTGATTTTATTCATAAAATGTCTACCCTTGTCTTTACAAAATTAAGTAAATATATAGGAATAAAGGAGAAGTTGGCCAAATTTGAATTTGTGGCCTTAATTCAAACGAAAATTAAAATTTAAATGCTCAAATAACTTCTCCTAGGCTCCTAATATCCTTAGCCACATGTTTTGGCACTTAAAACACATTAAACATGTGTTTAATGTTTGAATTTGAATAAGAAACCACTCATTCTTATCCAATGTTGCTGATTGGTCTTCAAAGCAAGGGCCTTGTTTGGCTTGCTTGCTTTTGGACGCCCAAACATGTGGAAAAGGGTGCTATGTGGGCCCCACATGCATGGCACATGCGTAAGACACCTGCTCTTCGTGTACGATAGGTTTCAGCTGCTGTAGGTCACTTCAACTTGAGTTGAGTTGAGCTGGAAATGGAGATGAGCTGAAACGAACTAGCTAAAAGTGTTAGGAGCTAAATGGAGTTGGGAGCTAAGCCTCTAAGCATCGAGCTTCTTCTGAGCTAAATATAATCCACTTGAGCTGGTATTGAACTGCATACGCTCTCCTGAGCTGCAGATGAGCTGGGTATGCCCACTTGAGCTAAGGTTCTCCTAAGTACCTATATTAGAACAAGGCAAACACATCTAAAAAGCCTTGTAGTCTTATTTTAACCATACAAACACATTTAAAACCAAATGCAAACATAATTAACATAGTATATACATAAGTAAACACACATACTAATATATACCTAAATATGTCACATATCAACATGCAACACATTATAAACAATATATTCTAAGGCATGAACATTCTCAAATGAATCTGAAATGTTAGAACAAGTAAGGAAAAGAGCTTCCCTGTATTTCTTTGCCTTAGAACGTGTGATAGGTCCTGATGGTAAGACCTCCGGATCAACCTGTTGAACTTGACATGATGTGCTCACATCATCCCCCCTTTCTTGAAAAGGATTTGACCTCAAATCTACAGAAATATCATACGGGGTTAAATCAGAAACATTAAATGTGGCACTTACAGTGTACTCGCCCGGTAAGTCTATCTTGTAGGCATTGTCATTCACTTTCTCCAACACCTGAAAAGGACCATCTCCTCGCGGTAACAACTTAGACCGCCTTTGGGCTGGAAATCGTTCCTTTCGGAAGTGAACCCAAACCCAATCACCAACATCAAAGGTGACTCACTTTCTTCCCTTATTTGCTTGCTTTTCGTACTATTGAGTCCTTCGTTCTAAATTCTCCTTCACCTGTTGATGCAACTTCTTCACATATTCTGCTTTCGCTTGACCGTCTCTGTTCGTCACTTGTTCCTGTGGCAAAGGTAACAAATCTAGAGGCGTAATAGGGTTAAAACCATAAACAACCTCAAATGGTGACATCTTAGTAGCAGAATGTATAGCACGATTATACGCAAACTCAACATGTGGCAAACAATCTTCCCAAGTCCTAATGTTCTTTTTAATGATGGAACGCAACAAAGTAGATAAAACACGATTAACAACCTCAGTTTGTCCATCAGTCTGGGGATGACAAGTAGTAGAAAACATGAGTTTTGTACCTATTTTGCTCCAAAGAGTCCTCCAAAAATGACTCAGAAACTTAACATCCCTGTCAGAAACAATTGACCTAGGAATACCATGTAATCGAACAATCTCTCTAAAGAATAAGTTACCACATTAACAGCATCATCAGTCTTATGGCATGCAATGAAATGTGCCATCTTAGAGAATCTATCAACCACAACAAAGACACTATCTCTACCATTTCTAGTTCGAGGCAATCCCAAAACAAAATCCATTGAAATATCAGTCCAAGGGGAATCAAGAATAGGTAGAGGTAAGTACATACCATGTGGTGAAACCTTCGATTTTGCTTTCTTACATGTCACACAACGTTCACAGTACCTTTCTATGTCTCTACGCATCTTAGGCCAAAATAGATGTTCTTTCAATGTCTGTAACGTCTTGGTGACTCCAAAGTGACCCATCAATCCACCCTCATGTGCTTCACGGATCAGAATATCACGCATTGAACCCTGTGGAATGCATATCCTATTTTCTTTGAAAATATAACCATCATGCCTGTAAAACTTTCCATCTGCACCTTTCTCACAAGCATTATACTTATCTCTAAAATCAGAATCATCAACATACAAGTCACGTATATATGCAAATCCAATCAAATGTGAGTCAAGGTAATTCAAAAGCACATATCTACGTGATAAAGCATCAGCAACGACATTATCTTTACCCTTTTTGTAACGAATGACATAAGGAAAAGACTCTAAAAATTCAACCCATTTAGCATGTCGTTTATTCAATTTATGCTGACCTGTGATATATCGTAAAGCCTCATGATCAGTGTGAATCACAAACTCCTTAGGCAACAAGTAATGTTGCCATGTCTCCAATGCCCGAATTAGTGCATACATCTCCTTGTCGTAGACTGGATAATTCAATGTTGCTCCACTAAGCTTTTCACTAAAGTATGCAATGGGCCTTTTTTCCTGCATTAGCACAACGCCTATACCAACTCCAGAAGCATCACATTCAATTTCAAAAGTTTTATCAAAGTTAGGTAAGGCTAACACAGGTGACTTAGTTAAACAATCCTTAATTTTCAAAAAGGCATCTTCTTGTTCTTTACCCCATAAGAAGCTAGAATTCTTCTTAATAATCCCTGTTAAGGGTGCGGTAATAGAACTGAAGTTAGGAACAAACCGACGATAGAAACTAGCTAAGCCATGAAAAGATCTAACCTGAGTAATCGATGTCGGTTGTGGCCATTCCTGAATTGCCTTTATCTTCTCAGGATCGACTTCAACACCCTGTGCACTAACAATGTAACCAGGAAATGTAAGTTTGTCAGTACAAAACACACATTTCTCTATGTTACCAAACAATCTTTCTTCTCGCAAAGTTTGTAAAACAACTCTCAAATGTTCTACATGATCCTGCAAAGTCTTGCTATAAATCAAAATATCGTCAAAATATACAACACAAAACTTTCCAATAAAAGATCGCAGAACATGATTCATCAATCGCATAAAAGTACTAGGTGCATTAGTTAAGCCAAAAGGCATTACTAACCATTCGTACAAACCTAGCTTCGTTTTGAAGGCTGTCTTCCATTCATCGCCTTCTTGCATGCGAATCTGATGATATCCACTCTTTAGGTCAATTTTGGAGAAGATGACGGCTCCACAAAGCTCGTCCAACATGCATCAAGTCTGGGAATAGGATGACGATACTTAATTGTAATCTGATTCACAGCTCTACAATCTACGCACATCCTCCAAGACCCATCTTTCTTCGGCACTAACAGTACCGGAACAGCACACGGACTCAGACTCTCTCGAATATAACCCTTGTCCATTAATTCTGTCACTTGTCTTTGAAGCTCTTTCGTCTCTTCAGGGTTAGTTCGATAAGGTGGTCGATTTGGAATAGTAGCACCTGGGATAAAGTCAATCTGGTGCTCAATGCCACGAAGAGGTGGCAATCCCCTAGGTGTTTCTTCCGGAAACACATCCTTAAATTCCTGCAAAAGGGAAACAATTGATGCAGGCAAATCAGAAGGAAAGTCAGTCAATAAACAATAATCTTTAAATATTAAAATAAGCAAAGATTGGTGAGAGGAAAGACATTTCCTGATTTCTCGATTGCTTGCATAAACATTCATCTTTTTCTTCTCCTTTGCAGCTTCCTTACTCTTTTTTAAGCTTGCTTGATCTTCCATCACTTGACTCGGTGTCAAAGGAGCCAAAGTAATCTTCTTATCTGCATGCATAAAAGAGTATCGATTTGTAAAACCATCATGCATTACCTTCTTGTCATATTGCCAAGGGCGTCCCAAAAGAAGGTGAGTAGCATCCATCGACACAACATCACAAAGGACCTCGTCCTTGTAACTTCCGATCAAAAACGGTATAACAACTTGTTTTGTTACTTTAAGTTCTCCCCCGTCATTCAACCATTGCAATTTGTACGAATTCGGATGCTTTGTTGTCTTGAGACCTAACCTGTCAACCATCACTGAACTAGCAACATTAGTACAACTACGCTATCAATAATAACAACACATACCTTATCTTGAATTTTGCATCACGTGTGAAAGATATTCTCGCATTGTTGTTCATCCTGAACTTGTTGCACACTCAGACTACGTTTAACAACCATAATTTCCATTACCTTACCAGTCTCAGCAACTTCTAGGACATCCACTTTATCATCTTCATCAGGGATCTCATGTGGTTCTTCTTTAGAATCTAACTCAATCTCTCCATCATCTTGCATCAACATAACCCTACGATTAGGACACTGGCTAGCAACATGTCCTCGACCAAGGCACTTAAAACATTGAATATCTCTCGATCTCTCTCGTACAACCACTTTTTGTTTACCATGCCCATTATCAGCAACGGGAGTGTCGCGACCTCTTTGAAAAAAAACGCGATTTTTAGGGTGAAAAAGTTCGACGAGTGATTGATTTTAGAAAAAATAATGAATTATCAAATTTAATTTTGAAAATCCCAAATTTTAGAACAATCTTAATTAAATTTGAAAAATTTTGACTTGGAGTCGCCACCGGCCACTTAGGTAGGCCAGACACCATAAAATAAACCAGAGATTCATTTTTTACAAAACGGTTAGGTTCGGGAGTCGGTTACGTGTAAGGACGACCCTTACAAACGCCCAAAAAATTGGTACTTTTTAAAAAAAAACATTACGTGGCATTTGACATTTTGAAGAAAGATATTAATTTAATTTTCCATTGTTAAATGAACATTATTTGAATTTGGATATCCTTTTGATTTAGAAGTTATACTACATTTAAACCTGAGTTAATCGAGACATCCTCTATATAGGAAACCTCACCCAAATTTAAAAGAATATAACTTCCGCCTCAAAAGGCTAAAGTAAAATGCATGATTATTTTTTATCTTGTTCATTTTAAGTTCTAGTCCTAAAATAGGCTCCATTACTTAAGTTTAAAACCTAAATTACTAGTGTTACTAGTTATTTACCTATCCATTTTTAATTCTAAACTTAAGTTTTTATCCAAATTCTAGGTTTTTAATAACACATGAATTCGATGCCAAGGTACATTCTCTAGGTCAGCATCTTAGTGCGTCAAAACACCAACCTCTTTAGTGTATCCGAGACATATGATTCATATATTATATTACTAGATTTTCTCCCTAATTAAATTAAATTAATTAATTTAAGTGACTAGTCCTAAAAGGCACTAAATTAATTAACCTAAGTTATTTAGGTGACCTCCCTAAAGCATGCTATGCAAGACAACATAAAATAAGGTAAACACATGACAAAGGAACTTCAATTTTATTAAAAAACATGGTACATCATATTACATCAAAATCTCTCTCACATGAGTACAAAAAGGGACTTGAATGTAAATGATTACAAAGGATTCGAAAACAAACCTCGAGCAAAGGATAAGACTTAAATTAAGTGTGATTTTAAACTTTAAAGCTTTTAGAAATTTTTAATTAAGTTAATTAATTAAATCTTTCTTAGCTTCGAATTTTAAAACTTAATTAAAGTCTAGTGAATTTTAGGTTCAAAAGGTTAAGTGTTGGGTTTAACTTAATTAAGTTGATTATTAAATCTTAACTTAGAAACTTTAAATTAATTAAAAGTTCTTAATTAAAGTAATTTCTAACTTTTAAGAATTTAATTTTAACTTAATTAAAGTTTGGTGAAATTAAGGTTTATTAGACTAAATAAATTTTAAATCTTAATATCTTAGAAAATTAATTAAAATTAATTAAATTAATTAATTAAAATTATCTTTCCAATTTTTAAGAATTAAAACCTATTTAAAGTCTAATTTGGTGTGTGTTTTAAGGTTTAAGGGCAAAAACTAGGCCTAATTTAGTTTAATTTTAAAACCTTAATTTTTAGGAATTAATTAAATTAAAAAATCATCTCCTAAGTTAAAGAAATAAATTAAACCTATTTAAGTCTAATTTGGGCTTGGGTTAGATTAATTCATATTAGATTTTAAGTAAGTTAAATTAATTTTAAGTTTTCCTAAAAGTTTAACTAAGTTCTAAATTAGGACTTAATTATTTTTTAAAAGTCTCAAAATTAATTTTTACTCTAATTAAATCTAAAAAGTAACTTAATCTAAACCTTAAGGGTTTAACCTAGGGGCTTGAGGACCTAATTGAAAGATTTCTAGGAGTTTAGAGACTAATTAGGGGTTTCTAGGGACCTAATTGAGGTTCTAAGGGACCTAATTGAATTAATCTAAAGGTTTAGGGACCTAATTGAGGTTCTAAGGGACCTAATTGAATTAATCTAAAGGTTTAGGGACCTAATTGAGGTTCTAAGGGACCTAATTGAATTAATCTAAAGGTTTAGGGACTAATTAAGGCTTTCTAGGACTAAATTGAGTGATTTCTAAAACCTTGGGGCTAGAAAGGGAAACGGCTCAAAGTTTAAGGACCTGAAGTGTAATTAGCCCATATCCATTTAGAAACGCGCGGATCCGGGTTGAACCCGGATCCGACCCGCGTGTTTAAGCTGTCCAAAACGGCAGCGTTTAGCCACCTAATAAAAGCCCTAAACCGAGTTGGCTCGGTCATTTGAACCAAGGCCAACTCGGTGCAACTCAGAATCCTCTAAGAGAAACACCCTAAAACCAGAAACTTAAGCCTAGATAGATCAAAACCAAGCATTTTAGGCGGGTGTTCTTCATGTTCTTGGAAGAACATGAAGAACACCATGGATGTTCATCACAACCGCCGCGAGGTCAGCCGTATGATCCGAAGCGCCGCCGTGGGGCGTCGCTCCGACGCCGGTGAGCCGTCCGGTGAACCTAAAAACCCCTAAAAACAGCAAAAAACCACAGATTCAAGCCCTAAAACCGATCCTAACACCCCTAAAACATCGGCCACCTGAAAACTTCCCAGAAACCAAAGATCAAAATACTTTAACATCAAAGTCTAACGGCCACCAGATTCAAGTCACTAAACAATCTGAAGCAAAGCGAAATCAAGGCTAAAGCTTACCTCAGATGTCAACTGCTGGTCACTTCCCTTCTCCGATCGAAATCCACCGATTCTAGCTCCTTAATTTCCAAATTCGATTGCCTCCTCCTTAGCTTCACTGCCGATTAAACTCTAAAATCCTCCCCAATTCAAGTGTCGATTCAATCCTTAAAAAGGATTGAATCAGAGTCCTAATCTTAGTTGAATCCAACACTCACCTGAATCTAATCCCCAAACAAACTCAACAGCTAATCTACTCCCGCAAGAATCGACCGATCAAGCCCCTGTCTCTCACGTTTCTGTTTTGTAATTTTTCAGTTTTTTTAATTTTTTTTAATATATTATAATATTATATTATTATATTATATTATATTATTTATTTATATATTATTATTTATTATATATATATAAATTGTGGAAAAATCGTGTTGACAGCTGCCCCTCTTTGCTCGATGCTGCGGAGCAGGAGATGGGCAAAGACTGAGAAACACGAATATTGTACCTGAAACTTGAGGTTATTCTTCAGAAATCCCTCAAACTTAACATCATGTCCGAAGAACTTAACATCAAGAAGGGTTTCATTCTCCGTATGCACGAACAAATATGCGGGTTCTATTCTCCGAATGCTCGAATAGATAAGCAACTTCCAAAAGAAGGGTTCCACTCTCCGAATGCACGAATGGATATGCAGGTTCTATTCTCCGAATGCTCGAATAGATAAGCAGCTTCAAAAAGAAGGGTTCCACTCTCCGAATGCACGAATGGATATGCAGGTTCTATTCTCCGAATGCTCGAATAGATAAGCAGCTTCAAAAAGAAGGGTTCCACTCTCCGAATGCACGAATGGATATGCAGGTTCTATTCTCCGAATGCTCGAATAGGTAAGCAGCTTCAAAAAGAAGGGTTCCACTCTCCGAATGCACGAATGGATATGCAGGTTCTATTCTCCGAATGCTCAAATAGATAAGCAGCTTCAAAAAGAAGGGTTCCACTCTCCGAATGCACGAATAGATATGCAGGTTCTATTCTCCGAATGCTCGAATAGATAAGCAGCTTCAAAAAGAAGGGTTCCACTCTCCGAATGCACGAATGGATATGCAGGTTCTATTCTCCGAATGCTCGAATAGATAAGCAGCTTCAAAAAGAAGGGTTCCACTCTCCGAATGCACGAATGGATATGCAGGTTCTATTCTCCGAATGCTCGAATAGATAAGCAGCTTCAAAAAGAAGGGTTCCACTCTCCGAATGCACGAATGGATATGCAGGTTCTATTCTCCGAATGCTCGAATAGATAAGCAGCTTCAAAAAGAAGGGTTCCACTCTCCGAATGCACGAATGGATATGCAGGTTCTATTCTCCGAATGCTCGAATAGATAAGCAGCTTCAAAAAGAAGGGTTCCACTCTCCGAATGCACGAATGGATATGCAGGTTCTATTCTCCGAATGCTCGAATAGATAAGCAGCTTCACATAGAAGGGTTCCACTCTCCGAATGCACGGATGGATATGCAGGTTCTGAAATGTCTTCTCAAAATCTTTTCTTGTCCTGATTTGGATTGCTTTGTTGATCTGTAAATCCCTGTTAAAATTAACAACAAAGATATCTTGAATGCATGAGTTAGCATGTTTTACCATGTGAATGCCTAACCCTATGATGCATGAGTATGGCCTTGAAAGGCAAGCATTATCAGTCAGTTTGCCACTCTAAAGGAGCTGATCAACTCTTCTCCTTCTTTCTGCACTTGAAGTTTTTGTTTACATAGTGAGGGTAGAGCTTCCTCTTTAAAAGCTATTCCGAGGCGTTCTTTCCAGACAACTTTGTCTAAAAATCGGAACATGTTTGCACTCCGTTATTTTGGTCCGGAGAAACAAATCTTACTTGTAATCTTGAAACATAATAATGCCAAAAGATCTTCTGTATTAATTCATTCATGTTAATCTATTAGCATGATGCTTTGGGCAAAATTGAAGGCTCAAAACGAAGGGAATGAGTATTTTTATTAAAACTTCTCATAGATTGAACATAACAAACAAGGCAAAACAATTTAAAGGGAAAAGAAAGGAACAGAAGGAACAGAATGCAAGTTCCCAAACGCTCATCACATGCGTTCATCCAGGCCTTTTCCCGAGACATAGATTCAAAAATGAGTTGTTCGTCTAGTCATCTTTCAAATGAGGATCCAACTTTGCAAACGTGAAGATCCTTCCAAATTGCTTTGGTAACTGAGAAGCACGAATCATTAATTAATGAAGAACAAAGTGAATTAAGGCTGGAAATGAAGTACTTACTGCATTAGAAATGCTTACCACAATCCTATCACCGAACAAACAAGAACACGTCGTTTTAAGTGATTTAGAAGCATTCCATGGTAAACGTAAGCATCCTTCATCATTTTTGTGGTCAAACAGCACATATAAACATGAAAATACACTAAATATTCAAATGTGATTTTTTTTTTCAAATTTTTCGAATTTCTTTTGTTGACTTTGACTTTTTGGTCAAACTTTGACTTTGACTTTCTTTTTTTTTTTTGCAGAATTTCGATTTTTTTTTCTTTTTTTTTCTTTTGTTGTTTTTTGATATATGTAGTGCAGAAAGTGCTAATATCCAACCAAAGCTCTGATTACCATATGATATAGGGGAATTCATTGCTTCAAAAACAACGATCCTTGTTTGAAACGGATCTAGGATAATAGCAAGCAAGTCTCTGCAATAAACACAACATTATGGATGTTAGAATGATGTTAAAACAATAAGAAAACAAAGAAAAAAAAACTAAAACAAAGAAGAAAAGGGATGAAGGAATTCTGGCAGTTTCTGGAGGTTAATGAAGATGAAATGCTCCGAAGGCTTTCATGGAAGCATTAAAACGTCCAAAATGACAGAATTGGATGTTTAAGTTGCTGGGAAATAACAACGACGTTGAACTCGAAAGAACCCGAACAATATACTGAGCGGACCCGAATCAAATACGTTCTTCGTCAACGGACTTGGACCCTCTAGATAGCGATCTAGGAACCCAAAGTATCAAGGATTTGACACACTCAAACAAAGTCTGAATTTGTCAAGAAAAGTTCAATGAAGAATTGAAATTGAGAGAAAATCTCACAAGTGATTTTATTCATAAAATGTCTACCCTTTTCTTTACAAAATTAAGTAAATATATAGGAATAAAGGAGAAGTTGGCCAAATTTGAATTTGTGGCCTTAATTCAAACGAAAATTAAAATTTAAATGCTCAAATAACTTCTCCTAGGCTCCTAATATCCTTAGCCACATGTTTTGGCACTTAAAACACATTAAACATGTGTTTAATGTTTGAATTTGAATAAGAAACCACTCATTCTTATCCAATGTTGCTGATTGGTCTTCAAAGCAAGGGCCTTGTTTGGCTTGCTTGCTTTTGGACGCCCAAACTTGTGGAAAAGGGTGCTATGTGGGCCCCACATGCATGGCACATGCGTAGGACACCTGCTCTTCGTGTACGATAGGTTTCAGCTGCTGTAGGTCACTTCAACTTGAGTTGAGTTGAGCTGGAAATGGAGATGAGCTGAAACGAACTAGCTAAGAGTGTTAGGAGCTAAATGGAGCTGGGAGCTAAGCCTCTAAGCTGCCCCGAGCTAAGGTGAGCTGCGTGCACACCATTCAGCTTCTTCTGAGCTAAATATAATCCACTTGAGCTGGTATTGAACTGCATACGCTCTCCTGAGCTGGAGATGAGCTGGGTTTGCCCACTTGAGCTAAGGTTCTCCTAAGTACCTATATTAGAACAAGGCAAACACATCTAAAAAGCCTTGTAGTCTTATTTTAACCACACATACACACTTAAAACCAAATGCAAACATAATTAACATACTATATACATAAGTAAACACACATACTAATATATATACCTAAATATGTCACATATCAGCATGCAACACATTATAAACAACATATTCTAAGGCATGAACATTCTCAAATGAATCTGAAATGTTAGCACAAGTAAGGAAAAGAGCTTCCCTGTATTTCTTTGCCTTAGAACGTGTGATAGGTCCTGATGGTAAGACCTCCGGATCAACCTGTTGAACTTGACATGATGTGCTCACATCACATATGCTCAAATAGCGACGGTATACGCTCAAAGAGAGGGACCGTTCACCATGACATGCACTCTTAGGGAGGGGTCCTTCATCGAACATATGCTCAAAGAGAGGGTTCATCGGTCACGGTATAGCTCAAATAGAGGAAATGTTTATTATGACATGCACTCGTAGAGAGGTGTCATTCATCGTGACATACGCTCAAAGAGAGGGGTCGCCCATCATGGTATACGCTCTAAGAATGGGATCATTCATTTTGACATTAACTCGAAGAGAGGGGTCATTCATCGCAACATACTCTCAAGGAGTAGGGTCGTCCATCAGAGTATACGCTCAAAGAGAGGGACAGTTGACTAAACATGGAAGGACATGTTCCTCCCCAAGAGACACAACCAACCAACCATGGAGGGAAACATGTTTGGGCGCCAAAACAAAGAGATAACACTCTTCATTGGGCAGATTCATGATGGTCCAATTGTTTGCCAATTTCGAGTAAGATACAAGTAGAATTGGGTTTCGGTGTCTTTATTAAAGCTGTTCCTCTATCTCTTATCTTTCCGATGCATATCGAATTGCATCAATCTGATATCGGGAACTTGAGATATGTCCAATTTATTGAAGACTGTGCAGGGTCATTCATAGAGACATACGCTCAAAGAGAAGGGTCGTCCATCACGGTATACGCTCTAAGAAATGGACCGTTGATAATGACATGCACTCAAAGAGAGGGGTTATTCATCATGACATACGCTCAAAGAGGGATCGTCCATCACGGTATACGCTCTAAGAAAGGGACAGTTCATTATGACATGCACTCGAAGAGTGGGGTATTTCATCATGACATACGCTCAAAGAGAAGGGTCGTCCATCAGGGAATACACCTTAAGGTACCATTCATTAAGACACGCACTCGAAGAGAGGGGTTATTCATCGCGACATACGATCAAAGAGAGGTAACATTCACCATGACATGCACTCGAAGAGAAGGGTCATCATCGCAACATATGCTCAAAGAGAGTGGTCATCGATCACGGTATATGCTCAAAGAGAGGCACCGTTCATTATGACATGCACTCGAAGAGAGGGTTCTTTTATCGCCATATACGCTCAAAGAGCGGCGATGTCCAGCACGGTATATGCTGAAAGAGGGACCTCTCATTAAGACATGCACTCAAAGAGGGGTCATTCATTGCGACATACACTCAAAGAGAGGGGTCGTCCATCATAGTATATGCTCCCGTTCATTATACACGCACCGAAGATAGGGGTCTTCATCATGGCTTACGCTCAAAGAGAGGGACTATTCATTATGACATACGCTCGAAGAGAGGGGTCATTCACCGCGACATACGCTTAAATAGAGGGGTCATTATGACATGAACTCGAAGAGAGGGGTCATTCCGTCACGATATACGCTCTGAGAAAGGGACCGTTCATTATGACATGCAGTCGAAGAGAGGGTCATTCATCGTAACATACGCTCAAAGATAGGGTTGTCTATCACGGCATACGTACAAAGTGAAGGACTGTTCATTATGACATGCGCTCGAAGAGAGGGGTCATTCACCGCGACATACGCTCAAAGAGAGGGGTCTTCCATCTTGGTATAAGCTCTAAGAAGGGGATTGTTCATTATGAAACACTCGAAGAGAGGGCTCATTCATCGCGATATACCCTCAAAGAGAATGGTCATTCATCACGGTCTACGCTCTAAGAAAGGGATTATTTGTTATTACATGCACTCGAAGAGAGGGGTCATTCTTTGCGACATACGCTCAAAGACAGGAGTTGTCTATCACGGTATACGCTCAAAGAGAGGTACCGTTCACCAAGACATGCACTCAAAGATAGGGGTCATTCATTGCGACTTATGCTCAATGAGAGGGGTCGTTCATCACGCCAAACGCTCTAAGAAAGGGACCGTACATTATGACATGAACTTGAAGAGAGGGGTCATTCATCGCAAGGTATGCTCAAAGAGAGGGGTCATCGATCATGGTATACGCTCAATGATATGATCACAACCAACAATGAATCAGAAGAATTTCCTTTTGGACCTATGACTCGTGCTAAAACCCAGAAATTCAAAGAGGCCATGGGAAATCTATTTATTCAAGGGTAGAAATTGAGAATGCAACACCAGCTTTATTGGAACAATACAACCTCCTACTTGTGCATGAGTTTGCATGAGTTCTTTCTTAAGTTTTTAAATTTAATTTCAGCATGTGTGCAAGAATAAATAATGTTTGATGTTCATTTAAGCATGTTAGTTCAATTAAGTTCATTAGTTTAATTAATGCATGATAGTTCACTTAAAGCATATTAATTTTCTTATATTTTTATAAGTTAATTTAGTGTGTGAGTTAATTAATTAAACTAGATTATTCAATGTAACTAGTTTCATTAATTAATCTAGCTCATTAAATCTGTTTCATGCATTCACTTTTTTTATTGAATAAGTTGTTATCTAATGGTTGCATATATATTTCAGCTAGGGTATTCTTTTGGAGCAAATCGTTTATCATATTCTCAGGAATGACAAGGCATTTACATCAATTAAAGTCCCTTGAAGACCCATCAAGGCTGATTGGTTAGAATGTAATTCAATGGAGCAATTACACCACTTGAATGTTGTTATTTCCAGCAATGGTTTTAAGGCTTTCAAGAGAGTCTTTACATTATTTTAAGGTTGTCAGTTTCAGCAAGTAAGAAAGATAAGACATGCAATGATAGCCATCATTATCACCATTTAAGGGAGAGTAAAGACAACTTGTTCACTATTTTTGGATTGGATGCGAGCAAATTTGAGTCTTGAGGCCTTCTTCAAACTTATTCCCATATAACTTAACCATCATTATCCCGTATTCATCGCGACATACGCTCAATGAGAGGGTTCGTCCCTCACAGTATACGCTCAAAGAGAGGGACCGTTCATTATAACATGCACTCGAAGAGAGGGGTCATTCATCGCGACATACGCTCAAAGAGAGGGGTGGTCCATCACAGTATACGCTCTAAGGGACCATTCACTATGACATGCACTCAAAGAGAGGGGTCATTCATCGTGACATACGCTCAAAGAGAGGGGTCGTCCATCACAGTAAACGCTCAAAGAGAGGGACCATTCACCAAGACATGCACTGGAAGAGAGGGGTAATTCATCGCGACAAACGCTCAAAGAGAGGAGTCGTCCATCACCTTATACGCTCAAAGAGAGGGACTGTTCATTATGACAAACACTCGAAGAGAGGGGTCATTCATTGCGACATACACTCAAAGAGAGGGGTCATCCATCACGGTACACGCTCTAAGAAAGGGATCGTTCATTATGACATTCACATGAAGAGAGGCGTCATTCATCACAACATATGCTAAAGAGGGGTCATTGATCACGGTATATGCTCAAAGACAGGGACCATTCATTATGACATGCACTCAGAGAGATGGGTCATTCATCGTGACGTACGCTCAAAGAGAGGGTTCGTTCATCACAGTATACGCTCAAAGAGAGGGGCCATTCACCATGATAGGCACTCGAACAGAGGGGTTATTTATCGCGACATACTCTCAAAGAGAGTGGTCATCCATCACGACATACACTCAAGGAGAGTGACCATTCATTATGACATATGCTCGAAAGAGGAGTCATTCAACGCGACATACGCTCAAAGAGAAGGGTTTTCCATCATGTATCTGCTCTAAGAAAGGGTCCATTGACTATGACATGCATTCGAAGAGAGTGGTCATTTATCGCGATATATACTCAAAGAGAGGTGTCATCGATCACGGTATACGCTCAAAGAGAGGGATTGTTCATTATGACATGCAGTTGAAGAGCGGGGTCATTCCTCGTGACATATGCTCAAAGAGATGGGTCGTCCATCACGGTATATTCTAAAAGAGTGGGACCATTCACCGTGATATGCACTCAAGAGAGGAGAGGGGTCATTCATCGCAGCATACGTTCAAAGAGAGGGTCGTCCATCATGGCATACGCTCAAAGAGAGGGACAGTTCATTATGACATACACTAGAAGAGATGGGTTGTTCACCGCGACATATGCTTAAAGAGAGGGATCGTCCATCATGGTCTACACACTAATATGGGGACTGATCATTATGACATGCAATCGAAAGAGAGGGATCATTCATCGCGACATACGCTTAAAAAGATGGGTCGTCCGTCACGATATACGCTCAAAGAGAGGGACTGTTCACCATGATATGCACTCGAAGAGAGTGGTCATTCATCGCAACATACGCACAAAGAGAGGGGTCATCAATCACATTATGTGCTTAAAGAGAGGGGTCGTTCATTATGATATGCACTCGAAGTGAGGGGTCATTCATCATGACATACGCTGGAAGAGAGGGGTCGTTCGTCACGGTATACGCTCAAAGAGAGGGAGCATTTGTTATCACATATGCTCGAAGAGAAGGGGCATTCATCACGACATATGCTCAAAGAGAGGTTTCGTCCACCACGGTGTACACTCTAAGAAAGGGAACGTTCACCATGACATGCACTTAAAGAGAGGGGTCATTCACTGTGACATATTCTCAAAGAGAAGGGTCATCCATCACGGTACACGCTCTAAGAAAGGGACCGTTCACTATGACATGCACTCGAAAAGAGGGGTTATTCATCGCGACATACGCTAAAAGGGAGGGGTCGTCCATCACGGTATATGCTCAATGAGAGGGACCGTTCACCATGAAAGACACTCAAAGAGAGGGGTCATTCATCGCAACATACACTCAAAATGAGGGATCATTGATCACGGTATACGCTCAAAGAGAGGGACCATTCATTGTGACATACGCTCAAAGAGGGGTGACATACACTCAAAGAGAGGGGTCTTCCATCACGCCATACGCTCAAAGAGAGGGACCGTTTATTATGACATATGGTTGAAGAGAAGTGTCATTCACTGCGGCATACGCTCAAAGATATAAGTCATCCGTCACGGTATAGGCTCATAGAGAGGGATTGTTCATTTTGACATTTGCTCAAAGAGATGGGTCATTTACCACGACTTACGCTCAAAGAGAGAGGTCAACCATCATGGTATACACAATAAATAATGGCCCGTTCATAATGACATGCACTCGTATTGAGGGGTCATTTATTGCGGTATACGCTCTAGAAAGGGACTATTCATTATGACATGCACTCGAAGAGAGAGGTCATTCATCGCAACATACACTCAAAATGAGGGGTCATTGATCACGGTATACGCTCAAAGAGAGGGACCATTCATTGTGACATACGCTCGAAGAGAAGTGACTTACGCTCAAAGAGAGGGACCGTTCATTATGACATACGGTTGAAGAGAGTTGTCATTCACCGCAGCATACGCTCAAAGAAATGAGTCGTCCATCACGATATAGGCTCAAAGAGACGGATCGTTCATTTTGACATTTGCTCAAAGAGATAGGTCATTTACCACGACTTACGCCCAAAGAGAGGGGTTACCCATCACGGTATACGCAATAGGTGGCCCGTTCATTATGACATGCACTCGAATATATGGGTCATTTATTGCGGTATACGCTCTACGAAAGGGACTGTTCATTATGACATGCACTCGAAGAGAGGGGTCATTTATCGCAACACACGCTCAAAGAGAGGGGTTATCCATCACAGTATACGCTTAAAGAGACGGACCATTCATTATGACATAGGCTCAAAAAGAAGGTAATTCATCATGACATACACTCAAAGAGATGGGTCGTCCATCACGGCATATGCTTAAAGAGAGGGACCGCTCTTTATGACATACACTCGAAGAAAGGGGTCTTTCACTGTGACAAATTCTCAAAGAGAGGGGTCGTCCATCATCGCGATATACACTCAAGGAGAGGGGTCATCCGTCACGGTATACGCTCAAAGAGAGGAACCATTCACCATGAGATGCAATCAAAGAGAGGGGTCATTCATCGCGCCATATGCTCAAAGAGAGGGGTCATCGATCACGGTATACGCTCAAAGAGAGAGACCGTTCATATGACATGCACTCGAAAAGATGGGTTATTCATCGCAACATATGCTTAAAGAGGGGTCTTCCATCACGATATGCGCTCAAAAAGAGGGACCATTCATTATGTCATGCACTAGAAGAAAGGGGTTATTCACCGCGACATATGCTCAAAGCGAGGGGTTGTCCATCACGGTATACGCCCATTTAGGCAAGCACGTTTTAAACCCAATAAAACAACAACTAAATGTTACTTAATCGAATTTTATGTGTTCAAATAGTTAATTATGGGGTTTTGGACAAAAATATACAAATTAAACTAAAATTTTCAGCTTTTTACTCTGTTAAAATTTGAACGGATTCTCTATAAATCCCATTTAGACAAACAATTTTTAATCCCAACAAAACGACAACCAAATGTTATTAAATAAAATTTTAAGAGTTCAAATAGTTAATTATGGGCTTTTGAACAAAATTAAACAGATAGTTAATTAGACAAGCACGTTTTAATTGCAACAAAACGACAACCAAATGTTATCAAACCAAATTTTATGAGTTCAAATAGTGTTAATTATGGCTTTTGAACAAAATTATACAGATTAATCTAAAATTTTCAGCGTTTTACTCGGTTAAAATTCGAACGTATTGAACGGGATATTGTTTTCTCTCTCTTCTCCCCTCCCTCTCTTCCCTCTTTTCCCTTTCATGTCTTCTGCCGCCTCCACCGTCTCTTTCCACCGATCCTCCCCTCCCTTGATCGGCCATTTTTCACCATCTCCACTGCTGGGAGAGGAAGAAACAAAACCCGTCTCAAACTCTACAAGGTATTTTCTTGTGATTTTCCTCATTCTTTCGCTTTACTATTTCATTGTGAATCTTGCCCTTTGGAACGCTATGTTTTCTGGTGGTCATCAACATCACTGTTGGTATGGATCTTTGCCATGCCCCCGCCAACAATGTCGCTCGTCTTCTCCAATCACCACGGTAGACTCAAAAGATACAACTGGTGAGACAAGTTGGGTTTTATTAATTATATTTCATGAAAGTTTTACTTGGTCTTTAGACCAGATCACTGCTATACAATTACCACCCTTGAGAAGGGATCAATATAACATCATAGATGATGTAATAATCTTCATCAATATAACATCCGGCTGCCTCTCAGGTAAGAGATCCGGAGATTCCATGAGTATTCGTCAATTCCATCTCCTTTATTGGTTGCTTCCTTTCTTAGAGATCTTAGTTGTAGAGGTGAATCAAGCAAGTTACAATCCGATGTTGTATGCCTCAGTACTGTCTCAAGCTAACCAGACTTCTTCCATTTTACAAGTAATTTTTATTTATTTTAGTAAGGATTCTTGGATAGATTTTCACTTCGGCATGAACAGAACCTTGTTGTTCCCCTTAATCTTTTTATTATTATTATTGCTTAGTTCCCATGAACTCCATCCATTATTTTCCATATAGAACCACAGCTTTGATTCGCTATTTTATGTGGCCCTTGGATCAGAAATTCATATTTGGGTTCTGAAATGACTTTATTGATTTTTTAGTCTACAGGAGATCGCCTCTACCGATCTCATCGATACTCCGATCATACGACATGGTTATGCATAGGATTTTGGATTGGTTATCGGTCCAACATATCTACGTCTCCAGGAGATCATTTTCATCGACACTAAACAAGATTATGGATTGTCTATCGGTCCTACATATCTACATCTCCAGGAGATCATTTTTGTCGATCTCATCGATTCTTCGATCATACGACATGGTTACAAACAAGGTTATGAATTGGCTATCGGTCCAACATATCTATGTCTCCAGGTTAGCTTCTTTTTAAACAAATGTTTCAGGTTTTTGCATGTTAGATTTTATGGCTTTTGGTTTTTCTTTACCTGTGGTTTTGCTGGTTTTCTTTAACAACGGTCCATGCTCGTACGTCTGTTATGGATCTCTCTCCATCACACCTATGAGTTTTGTGTTTTTGCTTTGGCAACACATAACCATGAACAATTTACCGACGTTAAACTTTGTCTTTAACACGTTGTTCTGGCATGTATTTCTCAACAGGTTTACATTTTGTTGCGCAACAACCGCCTTCATGTTGATTTCATAGTGTATTAGCATGTACGTCCACGTCTCTATAATCTCGACAGATTTTCTGGTCTGTTCTGTTTTGCAAGAACCGAGATAAAGGACTCAATCACATTCACAAGTCCTGATTGGATCTTTTTCGATCCAATCCCATCTATGGCCGAATTGGTTCGGTTTTGGAAGATTCAAGCAATCAAAACCTACTCCAAGAATGCGTACTTCCAATTTGTGTTTTTTTTTCTCTAGCGATGACCGAAACTGGACGTGGTTTTGCTGGCTCTGTCTCCATCGACAGGTAGATTGTTTCGGATTGATCATAAGTTTTTACTACTATATGTATTTATTTTTTTATTTATATATCTCAATCCAGCTTAATTCTTTTTAGATCATGTTTCTCCTTTTTGTACATTCTGGACTATTATCTGTTTTATAACACCTTGTTTAATTTTTTGAATATACCACCCTTAACTAGGGATCCATCCAACACCTTTCATGGTGTAATATCCTCAAACAGGTTGCACTGTCTAAATCTCTTGTGACTCTATACTGTCAATCCAACTAGGTTGGTAACAATCGCTTATTGGTTTCTCTCTCTTGTTTTATATCATGCTTATCTTATTTTCCCTGTTAACTTCATGTTTTTACACCATCCTTTATAAGGGATTTATCCAACACAATCTATGGTGTATTATCATCAACCAAACATTCTTGTTTAATTGTTACTCTTCTGTTCACGATTTCTTGGATGTATTCCAATCAAGTTTCGTTAGTGCTTTTTCTATCTTCCTCTATTCTTTCAGCGTCTGATATTGTTTCTTGCTATGTTTATTTACCTTCTAACTTGTTTATTTGCCTTGTGTGGCAAAAAGTAACAAACATGTTCGATACTACAGGTTCCATTGTTTCTTTCCCCGTTGTTTCTTCATGAGAAGTCTAGATGATATGACGTTATGCTACTTTCTTGAACCTAATCCATCAGAACGAAGTATGCATGATTTTGATTTTCCCACTTGAACTCAATTTTATACAAAGACTCCATCATATGATGAGGGATATAGTTCTAAATGTCCCCAACCTCCATCAAAATCTTCATTTAAGAAAGCTGGGATGAGGGGTAGAAAAAACTCTCCGGCGGAGGTTGACGATGATAAACCCTGCCGAGGGAAATACAAATATTATGCTGGAACTGTCAGGGTCTCGGCAATGCCCAGTCAGTTCATGAATTACAACGTGCTGTCCACAAGCATGATGCTGATCTTTTATTTCTTTGCGAAACTTGATTAAATAGACACAATCTTGATCGCATTAAGATTAAGCTAGGAATGCAAGGTTGTATACCAGTTGAATCCAGCCCCACTTGTACGAGGCTTGCTATTTACGATAATAAGACTACCATTGATTTGCTTTCTTACTTGGATCATCATATTGATGTTATTATACATTTTGGCCAATTGCAAATCCATTTTTTTGGTGTGCATGTTTTTCTTGAAACAGCAAACAAATATAAAACTTGACAACTAGTGGACACATTACAATCAGCTTCTTCTCTTCCATGGCTCTTAGGGGGAGACTTTATGAAATCCTACACGATAATGAAAAGCAAGGCAGTATCCGTCGGGCACGATCACAAATTAATAATTTTAGAGATTGTCTTATGAGAAATAATCTCTTCGATTATAAACCAAAATTTGGATCGTTCACTTGGGCAAGGTCTGGACCTAATACCGAAACCATTATGGAAAGAATCGATAGATTCCTTTTTAACTCCTCTTAGTTTAATGTTTTTCCTAGCTTCAAGGCTACGTCATTCTTTCAAGCCCGATCTGATCACTGCCCCATTTTAATGGACACTAGGCCCTCCAATGCAATCGAAATGAAAGATTCTAGGAACCCCTTCCGCTATGAGAATTCTTGGGCTGATAACCCTTAAGTCTCTTCTTGGATTAGAGAGATTTTGTCTAACCCATCCAGCACGACCATTATTATACTTCATGAAATTGGGTGTTTTCTAGAATCTTGGCAAACAAACAAACATATCAAGTCATATGAATGTATTAAACAGTTAACTGACTTTATAAACATGTGCCTCAAGCAACAACTTTCAGATGCTGAAGGAAATCTATTGGGCACAATGCGCCCGCACAACCTGGCTAGAACATGGTGACAAAAATACTTCCTTTTTCCATGCAAGAACAAGCAATCGCCAACAAAAAACCATATTATTGGACTTTTCAACAATGAAAATATTTGGCAAACGCACACGAAAGACATCATGGCTATTGCCATTGATTACTTCCAGACTCTCTTCTCATCCTCTTCTCCTACTATTGCATCTTCCATTTTGGACAATATTCCAAATATTGTTACTGAGACCATGAACAATGACCTTAATAAGGAATTCACAGCAAAAGAAATTGCCATTGCTTTTCGCGGTATTGATCCGAGGAAACCCCCGAGAGTTTACGGATTTCCAAGTGGTTTCTTTAGGAAACATTGGGATATCCTTGGCCAGGACTTTATAAACCTTTGCCTCAGACTCCTAAGTGGGTCTGTTCGCATGGAAGTGGTCAATAGTACTATCATCATTCTTATACCCAAAATTAATGATCCCACAACTATGTGACATCTCAGACTTATCTATAAGACTGTTGCCAAAATGCTTGTTAATCGTGTGAAATCTATCATCCCTTTATGTATAGGCGGTAATCAAGCTGCCTTTGTTCAAGGTAGGAACATTATCGACAATATTCTCATTGCCCATGAGCTTATCCAGACTTTAAATACTGACGAGACCTCCCTTGCCAAAGGTGCTAGTTTAAAATTGGACATGGATAAAGCTTTCGACCATGTCGAATGTTCTTTTCTACAACAAATTATGCTCCATCTAGGTTTTAATGACAAATGGGTTTCCCTTATTATGAATTGTGTCTCTTTTGTGTCTTTTCAAGTATGTGTCAATGATTCTCTTTTATGACCTTTTAAACCTCAAAGAAGGCTTCGACAAGGAGATCCCTTTCACCTTTCTTGTTTCTTTTGTGTACTCAAGGTCTTTCAGCATTGTTCAATGCTGAGAAAGTTATTGGCAATCTCCTTGGCCTTTGTGCTAGCAGGAACGGCCCCTGTATAAATAACCTCCTTTTTGTTGATGATTGTGTGGTGTTCATTAAGAATACAACTACAGAAGCTCAACACCTCAAGGACGCTTTGCATACTCATGCCATTTCGTATGGTCAGGCGGTAAATTTTGAAAAATCAACTATATATTTCACATGCTAAACATCTACATCCCTTCGATAAGAAATCAACAACATCCTTAATGTAAGAGAGGTCGATGACCTTGGTATTTATTTGGGGGTTCCACTCCTCATTGGGAAGAATAAGACAGCAACTTTGGGTTTTACTAGAGACAAAATGAATGCTTGTCTTAGCAAATGGGATAAGCACTTGCTCTCCTTTAGCGGTAGAGAAATTTTAATCAAATTTGTTGTACAATCAATGCCACAAAATGTTATGTCTTGTTACTTTCTAACCCAAAACATTATCGATAATATGAATACTTTGATACGCCGTTACTGGTCATCGGGAAAAGCCGAGAAACGTGAATGGCATATGCTTCAGTGGGACACTATCTGTCTACCAAAAGCAGCCAAACGTATAGGATTTTGCGATCTTCGCCATTTTAACATTGCGTTACTTGGTAAACAATTTGGAGAATAATTTTTGAGCCTGATATTCTTCCTAGTCAGGTCTACAAGTGCAAATATTATCCATTAGGTTATGTGCTCGAATCCGATTCCACTCGAAGATCTTCCCTTGCTTGGAAAGGTCTTAGTATAGCTATCTTTAAACTTGGAAATGGATTCTTTAAACGACCAGGTATGTAAAGTCAGATACAGATCCACTTCGACAATTGGGGAGGATCTAAGCCTTTACACCTTTATGGCGATTATGAAGTGAATGAGGAAGTCCCTCTTTGAGCGGGATTTTTTATGTTGTCTAATCTACCCCGATGGGATGAATCCAAGGTGAGAGATTATTTCTCTCACGAAGATGCTAACAAAATCCTTAATGTACCAGTCATTAGTGATACGAAAAGATACTACCCTTTGGGGTCATCACGACTCTGGCATCTATACTGTGCGTTCTGGTTATCAATTTCTCCAACTACAACTAGGGCCGGTTAATAGACCCTCTAGGCTATGGAAAATTCTTTCTAAGTTGCCTACCTTGCCTAAGGTTCGTTCCTTTGGATGGCGATTAAGCCATGATGCCCTACCGTCTAGCCACAAAATCCTCCAAGCAAATCTTGGTACTAGGGTTTGCCCAATTTGTAATACGAATATTGAAACTACCCTTCATGCTTTAAGGGATTGTCCTAGTGCCATGGAAGCTCTCCGTTTGGCAGAGTTTCCAGGCCATATTTTCTCTAATACTTCAATTTCCCCCCACCAGTGGTTTTCTAAAATAGTTGGTTTTCTCTCATTGCACCAATTCTCTTTCCTAATAACAATTCTATGGAACTTATGGAATCGTCGTAAAGACTTTGTACATAATAATCATCTCAATCCACCATGGTTAACTCTATCTAACGCACGAAAACTCTTCGACGATTATACATCAGCCAATGATGCTCTCCATCTAAGATCCTGACTAGCTGATCCCACCTTTGCTCAGGCTAGATGGACAAAACCGGACCGCGGTTTTGTTAAGGTTAATACGGATGGCGCCTTTTACCCAATTTTGAAGGGAGCTGCTGCAGGTGTCATTGCTTGGGATTCTTCAGGCTCCGTCCTTGGTGGACGCTCTATGCCCCTCGCCTTCTGTCTAGACCCAGCTTCAGCCAAAGCTCTTTCCATTTTGGAGGGACTTAATCTTGTTGTTGATGATGGCTGCTCTAATGTCATCCTTGAGACTGATTCTGCTTCCATTGCCAACAAAGTTAACAACACCCATCATCATGATCTTTCCACGTTGCAACCTTTAGTTTTTCGAATTCGTTGTACTCTTAGTGCTTTGCCTGATTGTAAGATTTGTTATGTACCTAGAGAAGTAAATGTTGTAGCTCGTGTCCTTGCTTCTAGAGCTTTCTGTTCTTTTCTTTCTTTCTCTTTTGGATGTAACTTTCCTGATTTTATTCGGGCTTCTATAAACTCAGAGAGGTTCTCCTCTTCTTCTCAATAAAAACTTGGGTAGTCTTTTCCTCATAGGGGCCTACTCACCTCCCGAGGTGACTGGCTATAGGGTTTTTTTAATGAGGCCCTTTCTTTCAAAAAAAATTCGAATGGATTCTCTAATACGCTCTCAGAAAGGGACCGTACATTATGACATTCACTCGAAGAGAGGGGTCATTTATCGCGACATACGCTTAAAGAGAGGGGTCATCCATCACGGTATACTCTCAAAGAGAATGACCGTTCATTATGGCATACGCTCGAAGAGAGGGGTCATTCATCACGGTATACGCTCTAAGAAAATGATTATTCATTATGACATGCACTCGAAGAGAGGTATCATTCATCGAGTAATACGCTCAAATAGAGGGGTCGTACATCATAGTATACGCTCAAAGAGAAGGATCGTTCATTATTACATGCACTCGAAGATAAGGTTCATTCATCGCGACATTTGCTCAAAGAGAGGGGTCATTCTTCGTGTCATACGCTCAAAGATCGGGGTCGTCCATCACGGTATACACTCTAAGAAATGGACTATTCATTATGACATGCACTAGAAGATAAAGGTCTTTCATCGCGATATACGCTCAAAGAGAGGGAGGGGTCTTTCATCGCAATATACGCTCAAAGACAGGGCTATAAACATGAATAGTCATTATAACCATATTATTAAGTTCCAGCTTAAATCTAAATTTATATTAAGTTATTTTAAGTATTCTCATTATTTCGATTATTATGTTTCCTTCATAGAACTTACATATTGTTCAAGGAGTAAGTATTAGCTCGGTGTTAGCTCAGTCAGCTCAGAAGAAGCTAAACGGAAGGCAATGCTAGAAACACAAGGAGCCAACTTCAGAATAGCTTGAAAATGCATGGAACACTCCTACAATACTTAAAGGACTCAAGACTAGCTTCATGTCAGCTCACAAATCCCATATGAGCTCAAATGAAGCATAATTCAAAACGAGGCCTTATGAGATTCGGATCAGCTCCAAAACACTCCTAGCACTAGAAGAGAGTATAAGAAAGCTAATAGACCAACTCACTTTGCTAAAGGCTTCTTAGATTAGCTTATTTCAACTTCAAACTTTAGCTATGTCTTTCAGCTAGATAGCTCAGTTTAATTCAGCTCAGTCCCAACTTGATTAGCTCATCTCAACTACACCCGAAGGTCACCAACCCTTCACCAAGCATCATGTCCGTCCATCATCCACATTGGATGCCAAGATATTGGAGGGAAAGCAAGTGGGCACCAAAACAAAGAGATACTATTTCCATAACCTAGTTTCTTCCTTAAAGATCAATATAAGGTTCAGGATTAGGTTTTCTATAACCTAGTTTCTTCCTTGAGTATCTTTAAGATACTATTTCCATTTCACCATTCGTTACATATCCTCATATTCTATACATCATTCCAATCCTTTGTCATCACCACAAAATGTCCTAAACATCCATTCACCCTCATCAACACCACACATCCTTCCACTTCCAAATCAGTCCCTAAACTATTCCTTTTATTAATTCTACTTATTCCTTTCATCTTTATTCTCAAATTCTTCATTTTGCAGTCAATTCTTGCGAGAGACTTGCTTCCTTCCTAGGTCCTACAATCAAAGTGTGCCACTCAGCATCATCTACAAGATTGGCACACATCAAGAATGGTCGTCCATCATAGTATACGGTCTAAAAAATGGACGATTTATTATGACATGCACTCGAAGAGAGGGGTCATTCATCGCGACATGTGCTCAAAGAGAGGGGTCGTCCATCACGGCATGCGCTCAAAGAGAGGGGTAGTCCATCACGGCATACTCTCAAAGAGAGGAATCGTTCATTATGACATACACTTGACAAGAGGGGTCATTCACCGCGACATACGCTCAATGAGAGGGACCGTTCATTATGACATGCACTCGAAGAGAGGGGTCTTTCATCGCGACATACGCTCAAAGAACGACGGTATACGCATAAAGAGAGGGACCGTTCACCATGACATGTACTCGTAGAGAGGGGTCATCGATCACGGTATACGCTCAAATAGAGGAAATGTTTATTATGACATGCACTCGAAGAGAGGGGGTTTTCATCGCGACATACGTTCAAAGAGAGAGACCATTCTCCATGACATGAACTCAAAGAGAGGGGTCGTTCATCGCGACATACGCTCAAAGAGAAGGGTCGTCGATCACGGTATAGCTGATTTATTTAGCTTATATTATGCATAATTAATATTCAACACATGTTTAGTAACATCATACTTATTTGTTTAGGTTGTTTCTTTATTTAGCTTATATTGACCATCTCCGTTTTGGCTCAAATGCACTATTTGAGCTCAAAACAAAGAATCATTGTTTGAAGTACTTACCAGCTTCCGATTAACACCAAAATGTATTAAACACTCCTAGGAGAGTATCATGGCCCTAAGGATCAGTTCACGCAGCTAGGGGGTTAGCCGTTCATCTCAAATCATCACTCAAAGATGGTGAACTTTTAGCTAGATAAATCAGCTAGCTAGCTCAGATCAACCATAGTTGATCCAGCTCAGCTTAGCTCAGCCTACAACCTTCAGCTCAAACATGGAAAGACAAGTTCCCTCCCCAAGAGACACAACCGACCAACCATGGAGGGAAACATGTTTGGGCACCAAAACAAAGAGATATCACTCTTCATTGGGCAGATTCATGATGGTCCACTTGTTTGCCAATTTCGAGTAAGATACAAGTAGAATTGAGTTTTGATGTCTTCATGAATGTTGTTCCTCTATCTCTTATCTTTCCAACGAATGTTGATGTGCAAGCTGGAATTTTGAACCGAAAAGTTACAACAATTCTTGGAAGGAGACACCACTTAACCTGAATGGTTAAGGAGGAAGACACCACCAATTGAACAGCCACTAAGGCCACTACTATTCAGCCACCTTTTCAAAGGGGACTGTCCCTTGGCCACACCCTTTCATTTCATATAAATATGTAGCCATTTTAGCATTTGAACACACAACTTTGAATCAGATTATTTATTTTGTGAGTTAATTTCTCATTTTTGTTCTTTTAAGAACTTTATCGACTTACCAAATCATCTCTAAGTTTTGTGGCGTCACCCTCCATCCTTTATACTTTAGATTTCTGGAATTACATTTCCAAGAAGTCTAAGCGTATCTACCACCCTCAGAGTTGCAACTAGATTGGGTTTATGTTCCTATAACATAAGTTCAACCGTTGCCCCTTTGAATACTATCATTCCATCATCACATAATCACCATCCACCTTCCATTTTCGTCCATCATTCTTCAACATACCTTAACATATCCTTCCATATCATTTACTTCATATAAACACCTCCATTTCCTTCCTTAATCAACCATCAACATCCCCCATGCATTCCTTTCACCAAGACATCTTCATTTTCGTCTAAACAATACCCTACACCATAACCTTTTCTCAAATGATCCTTATCTTATTTCTAACAACATTTAACATTATTTTGTTCTGGAAACAAGTGTTATCCAAGGCTTGCTTGCATTCTAAGGTCCGGGCAATCAAAGCTTCTCTCTACAAGCATCTTTGGAGAGTTAGAGCATATCAAATGGTAATCAGAGCAAAAGAAGAATCAAGTAAACCCAATTTCTTGTTATTTCAATTCTGATTAAAAAAATAGAAAAGAAAGAAAAAAACCAGATTATTCTAGCATATAAGAAATCTAAATTAGATTTTAAAAAGAGAGAGAGTGAATAAAAAAGAAATTCGAATTTTGAAAGGCTGAAGATTCAAGTACAAACGTCCAAGTAACCAACTCTGAGAAGTTCCTAAAGTTCGATTGCTCAAGACCAATTTGTAAGTTGAGTTTTGTGGTAACGTTTCTGTTTTTCTTTAGTCCTTTTCAATTGAATCCTTGAAAATTATCTTTATTCAATCCCTAAACTTTTTAAAACTTTTTTCTTCTTTCTATTTGCACACCTAACCTTTGTTTCAGCCTAAACGCCATCATTTCTTAGGATATTTGACAAGTTTTGAGTAAGTTCATCTAAGAACTTGATTTGAGAGATTTGAGAGGTAAAAGGCAAGAGATTGGTGAGCACAAAAGGGGGAATAGAAGCCAGAATTCCCAGTGTGTAAACACGAGTTAATTGAGTTCCATATTTCTTTCCTTGAAGTGTCTATGAGGATTGTGTGTGTGTGAATTGGTGAGGAGCTTAAACTTTTGTTTCATTTATTCATACTAACACTATGTCGCAACACTAAAATGAAAACAATCGGGAAGAACGACCAGCCCAGAACCTCCAAACACAAGCTCTAATAAGGGAAATGCAAAAGCTCTTATGTGATGAGTTAGAACCAATTCATGAGTGGATGGATCGTACTGAGGAGTCCAATGGAGGGCGTCCAAGGGGCCAAGATGGACAGAATCATAGAAGGCATCCCATGCAACATGAATTTGAAGAAGAAGATGTCATTTCTGTCTAGAGCAATGGAAGGAACCATGGCCAATTGGATGACAATTTTGGGAGCGTCCGAGTTAACATTCCTCTCTTTCAAGGAAATTCAAAACCGGAGGCATATTTGGACTGAGAGAGAAAAGTGGAGTACATCTTTGAATGCCATAATTATTCCGAGCAAAAGAAAGAGCACATGGCTTCCTTAGAATTTATTGACTACGCACTTGTATGGTGGGATTAACTAAGATCAACAAGGAGATGCAATTGTGAATGGCCTATCAACGCTTGGAGAGAAATGAAACGTATTCTGAGGAAATGTTTTGTGCCTACTCATTATCACTGTGATCTATATTATAAGTTTCAGAATCTTAAACAAGGAAGTAGAACCGTGGAAGACTACTACAAAGAGAAGGAAATAGCCAAGATCCGAACAAGTGTGCATGAAGACAGTGAAGCCACCATGACAAGGTTCTTGTCCAAATTAAACAAAGATAATGTTGATGTAGTGGAATTACAACACTACATTGAAATTGAGGACATGGTGCATATGGCTATCAAAATCGAGAGGCAACAACACAAGAGATCATCTTCTAGAGGTGTCACAAATGCAGCCCCTAAATAGAGTCCAAACACACCTCTGAGAAATACTCCTTTCCAAAGCAAAGAACAGGCTGAAACATCCAAAACCAAGCCTATGGTGGAGAATATTCGAGGAAAGCAACAAGAAGTGTCCATACAATCCCTAGAGATCAAATGTTTCAAGTGCTTAGGGCATGGCCATATTGCTAGCCAATGTCCAAATAGAAACACTATGTTGTTGCTGGAAAATGGAGAGATTGCATCGGATAATGAGGAAGAAATTTTGGAAGAATCCAAGCAAGAGGAAGAAGAAGAATTCACCCCTGTCATTGAAGGACAACTTATGGTTGTTAAAAGGCTTTTAAACACCCAAATGTCAGAAGAAGAGGAGCAACGAGAGAACATATTTCACGCTAGGTGTTATGTTAACAACAAAATGTGTTTTATGATAACCGATGGTGGAAACTGCACCAACGTGGCTAGCACTCTTATGGTGGATAAACTCGGCCTCAAAACTTTAAAGCATCCAGACCCATATAAACTCCAATGGCTCAATGATTCGGGGGAATTAAAGGTCACCAAACAGGTTCTTGTCCCTTTCTCTATTGGTTCATATAAGGATGAGAGTTTGTGCGACGTAGTTCCTATGCACGCAAGTCACATTTTACTTGAGAGGCCATGGCAATATGATCGAAGAACGATGCATGATTGTTACACCCACCGGTTCATCTTCAAGCATGGAGGCAAGAAGATAGTGCTCGCACCTATAACGCCTAAGCAAGTGCAAAGTGACCAGATTCTGATGAAACAAAGTGTGGAGGCTAGGAAACAAGAGAAGATCCAAACCAAGCTTAAAGAAGGAGGGCCTAGGGAAGAAAAGGTGTCTGGCAGCATCAAGTTGATTAGGGAATGTCTTTTAACACATCCCGTGCTCACTTCTGAATTTTCTAACCCAAAACAAGCCAAAAAGAATTCTCATCTTCTTTTCAGAAATTCAAGGAGGAGATAGAAGACCATGCACGTCAAAACTATGTCTTTCCAATTGCTAAGGGAGATTTCAGCACCAAGGGGTTCGATTTGAGGATAAATCGCCCAAAAGAAGAAGGGGATAATATGTGCACGCCCAACTTTAGTTTCTGCCCATACCTTAAGTCACACAATTCCAATCAGGGAGTTCTACTTAATCCTCCTTATTTACTCAATTCATGTGCTACACTCACTTGCTATCTCATATTATATACATATAATGTTTATTTTCTTATATTACTATTGATAACTTAGTAATTAGTATTGAACCACAGCTTTATTTAGCTTATATTATGCATAATTAATATTTAACACATGTTTAGTAACATCATACTTACTAGTTTAAGTTGTTTCTTTGCAGGTTATGTTAAACATAGCTTAAAGGACTATTGGCCAGCTCCGTTTTAGCTCAAATGCACCATTTGAGCTCAGAACAAAGAATCATTTTTTGAGGCACTTACCAGTTTCTGATCAACACCAAAATGTACTAAACACTCCTAGGCAGCGCAATGAAGTGGAAGATAGCTCCGTTCTAGCTCACGAATTCAAAATGAGCTCAAAACGACAAATGGTGAATTTCCCTTCATTTGGGATTCGGATCAGCTCCTATACACTCTTATGGATTAAGGAGAGTATTATGGCCCTAAGGATCAATTCACTCAACTAAGGGGTTAGCCGTTCAGCTCAAATCATCACTCAAAGATGGTGAACTTTCAGCTAGCTAAATCATCTAGCTAGATCAGCTCAAACCAGCTCAGCCTTAGTTCATCAAGCTTACTCACCCTACAACCTTCATCTCAACCATGGAAGGACATGTTTGTCCCTAAGAGACACAATCGACCAACCATGGAGGGAAACATGTTTCGGCGCCAAAACAAAGAGATAACACTCTTCATTGGGCAGATTCATGATGGTCCACTTGTTTGCCAATTTCGAGTAATATACAAGTAGAATTGGGTTTTGGTGTCTTCATGAAAGTTGTTCCTCTATCTCTTATATTTCCAACGTATGTTGAATTGCATAAATCTGATATTGGGAACTTGAGATATGTCCAATTTACTGAAGACTGTGCAGGCTGAAATTTTGAACCGAAAAGTTACAACAATTCTTGGAAGGAGACACCATTCAACCCGAACGGTTAAGGAGGGAGACACCACCAATTGAGCAAACACCAAGGCCACTATTCATCCACCTTCTCAAAGGGTAATGTCCCTTGGCCACATCCTTTCATTTCATATAAATATGTAGCCATTTTAGCATTTGAACACACAACTTTGAATCAGATTATTTATTTTGTGAGTTAATTTCTCATTCTTGTTCTTTTAAGAACTTTATCGACTTATCAAATCATCTCTTTGTTTTGTGGCGTCACCCTCCATCCTTTATACTTTAGATTTCTGAAATTACATTTCCAAGAGGTCTAAGTGTATCTACCACCCTCAGAGTTGCAACTAGATTGGGTTTATGTTCCTATAACCTAAGTTCAACCTTTGCCCCTTTGAATATTATCATTCCATCATCACATAATCACCATCCACATTCCATTTTCGTCCACCATTCTTCACCAGCCCTTAACATATCCTTCTATACCATTTACTTCACTTAAACACCTCCATTTTCTTCCTTAATCAACCATCAACATCCCCCACACATTCCCTTCACCAGGACAACTTTCTTTTCATCTAAAAATACCCCACACCATAACCTCTTCTTAAATCATCTTTATCTTATTTCCAGCATCCTATATAACATTCTTTTGTTCATGAAACAATACAAGGCTTTCTTGCATTCTAAGGTTCGGGCAATCAAAGCTTCTCTCTACAAGCATCTTTGGAGAGTTGGAGCATATCAGTGGCCATGGGACATTTCCCTTTGAAAAGTTGGCCGAATAGTGGCCTTGGTGTATGTTCAATTGGTGGTGTCTCCCTCAACCGTTCGGTTGAATGGTGTCTCCTTCCAAGAGTTGTTGGAACTTTTCGTTAAAATTTTATCCTGCACAGTCTTTAGTAATTTTGTCATATCTCGAGCTTCCGATATCGGATTGATGCGATTCAATATGCATTGGAAAGATAAGAGATAGGGGAACAACTTTCATGCAGAAAACGAAACCTAGTTCTTCTTGTATCCTGCTCGAAAATGGTAGCTAGAGTTGGCGACCTACGGGTGTTAAGCCGGGAGTGGTAGCTAGAGTTGAGATGAGTTAATCAAGCTGAGAGTGAGCTAAGCTATCTAACTGAAACACTTTAGCTAAAGTCTGAATGTGAAATAAGCTAATTCGAGATTCCTTTAGCAAAGTGAGTTGGTCCATTAGCTTCCTTATACTCTCTTCTAGTGTGAGAAGTGTTCTTGAGCTGATATGAGTCTCTTAATGCCTCGTGTAGGAGTGTTCCATGCATTCCCAAGCTATTCTAAAGTTGAATCCTTTTGTTTGTAGCATTGCCTTACATTTAGCTTCTTCTAAGCAAACTTTAGCTGCTTGAGCTAGGCCTTTAAGTTCGTGAGCTCCTGTACATAGTTCCTTTAAGTTCACGACCTAAAATAATCATTCCTTAAGCTCCTATGCAATTCTAAGCGTTTGAGCTATTCTTGAGTTGTTCCAAGCTGTCATAAGTCTTACTAAGCCACATTGAGCTACCCTTAATGTCTTTAAGCTTCCTCGGACTATTATCTTTACTTAAAATAGCTGAAACAATAAGCAAACAATGTATAAGCTGAAACAAACTGAAATAAACCAAACTGAGCTAGAAAACAGTATAGTTTAGTTAATATTAAGAATAAGATGACTTAGAATAAATATAAAGATTTGGTTATGCAATCACAAAACATTACTTAAATAGAAAAAGTATACAACTCAAATAGAGGGATCGTTCATTATGACGTACGCTTGAAGAGAGAGGTCATTCATCGCGACATACGCTGGAAGAGAAGGGTCGTCCATCACGGTATACACTCTAAGAAAGGGATCATTCATTAAGACATGCACTCGAAGAGAGGGGTCATTCATCGCGACATACGCTCAAAGAGAGGGACCGTTCACCATGACTTGAACTCGAAGAGAAGGGTTATTCATCGCAATATATGCTCAAAGAGAGGTGTCATCGATCACGGTATACGCTCAAAGAGAGAGACCGTTTATTATGACATGCACTCGAACAGAGGGGTCTTTTATCGCCATATACACTCAAAGAGCAGCGGTGTCCATCACGGTATATACTGAAAGAGGGACCATTCATTAAGACATGCACTCGAAGAGGGGTCATTCATCGCAACATATGCTCAAAGAGATGGACCGTTCATTATGACACGCACTCGAAGATAGGGTTCATTCTTCGCGACAAACGCTCAAAGGCAAGAGTCGTCCACCACGACATACGCTGAAAGAGAGGGACTGTATATCATGACGTGCACTCGAAGAGAGGGGTCGTCCATCATGGTATACGCTCCAAGAAAGGGACCATTATTATGACATGCACTCGAACAGAGGGGGTATTCATCGCGACATTCGCTCAAAGAGAGGTGTCTTCCATCACGACATACTCTGTAAGAAAGGAACCATTAATTATGACATGCACTCGAACAGAGGGGTCATTCATCGCGACATACGTTGAAGGAGAGGTGTTGTCCATCCCGACATACACTCGTTCACCATGACATTCACTCAAAGAGAGGGGTCATTCATAGCGACATACGCTCAAAGAGAAGGGTCGTCCACCACGGTATACGCTCCAAGAAAAGTACCGTTCATAATGACATGCACTCGAAGAGAGGGGTCATTCATCGTGACATACGCCCAAATAGGAGTCGTCCATCACGATATACGCTTTAAGAAAGGGACTGTTCATTATGACAGGCACTCGAAGAGTGGGGTATTTCATCGCGACATACACTCAAAGAGAAGGGTCGTCCATCAGGATATAGGCCCTAAGGGACCATTCATTAAGACATGCACTCGAAGAGAGGGGTCATTCATCATGACATGCGCTCAAAGAGAGGAACCGTTCACCATGACATGCACTCGAAGAGAAGGGTCATTCATCGCAACATATGCTCAAAGAGAGAGGTCATCGATCACAGTATACGCTCAAAGAGAGGCACCGTTCATTATGACATGCACTGGAAGAGAGGGGTCTTTTATCGCCATATACGCTCAAAGAGCGACGATGTCCACCACGGTATTTGCTCAAAGAGGGACCGCTCATTAAGATATGCACTCGAAGAGGGGTCATTCATCGCGACATACTCTCAAAGAGAGGGTTCATCCATAACAGTATACGCTCTTGTTCATTATGACACGAACTCAAAGATAGGGGTCATTCATCGCGACATACGCTCAAAGAGGGGTCATCCATCACGGCATATGCTCAAAGAGAGGGACTATTCATTATGACATATGCTCGAAGAGAGGGGTCATTCACCGCGACATATGCTCCAAGAGATGGGTCGTCTATCACGATATAAACTCTAAGAAAGGGTCCGTTCAATATGACATGCACTCAAAGATAGGGGTAATTCTATGCGACATACGCTCAAAGAGAGGGATCGTTTATCACGACATACTCTCAAAGATAAGGACCATTCATTTTGACATGCGCTCGAAGAGAGGGGTCATTCCCTGCGACATACGCTCAAAGTGATGTGTTTTCCATCACGGTATACGCTCTAGGAAAGGGGTCGTACATTATGACATGCATTCGAAGAGAGGGGTCATTCATCGCGACATACGCTCAAAGAGAGGGACCATTCGCCAGGAGATGCACTCAAAGAGAGGGTGATACAGTCCAACTCTCCAATGGTTGTTGTAGAGAGAAGCTTTGATATTCCCAGCGTGATACAGTCCAACTCTCCAACTCTCAAAGACAGGGGTCATCGATCACGGTATACGCTCAAATAGAGAGACCATTCATTATGACATGCACTCGAAGAGTGGTCGTCCATCACGGTATACGCTCAAGGAGAGGGACCGTTTATTATGACATTCACTTGATGATAAGGGTCATTCATCGCGATATACGCTCAAAGAGAGGGATCGTTCATCACGGTAAACGCTCAAAGTAAGCGACCGTTCATTATGACATACACTTGAAGAGAGGGATCATTCACCGCGACATACGCTCAAATAGAAGGGTTGTCCATCACGGTATACGATTTAAGAAAGGGACCGTTAATTAAGATATGCATTCAAAGAGATGGGTCATTCATCGCGACCGACACTCAAAGTGAAGGGTCTTCCATCACGATATGCACTCAAAGAGAGGGACCATTCACATGACATACACTTAAAGAGAAGAGTCATTCATCGCAACATATGCTCAAAGTGAGGGGTCATTGATCACGATATACTCTAAAAGAGAGGTACTGTTCACCGTAACATGCACTCGAAGAGAAGTGTTATTCATCGGAACGTATGCTCAATGAGAGGGGTCACCAATCACGGTATACGCTCAAAAAGAGGGACCGTTCGTTATTACATGCACTCGAAGAAAGGGGTCATTCATTGTGACATACTATCAAAGAAAGGGGTCGTCCATCACAGTATTCGCTAAAAGAGAGGGACTGTTCACCCTAACAAGCACTCAAAGAGAAGTGACATTCATCGCAACATACGCTCAAAGAATGGGGTCATCGATCACGGTATATGCTCAAAGAGAGGGACCATTCATTATGGCATGCACTTGAAGAGAGGGGTCATTTATCGCGACATACGCTCAAAGAGCGGCGGCTTCCATCACGGTATACGCTCAAAGAGAGGGATCGTTCATTATGACAAGCATTTGAATAATGGGGTCATTGATCGCGACATACGCTCAAAGAGAGAGGTCGTTCTTTATGACATGCACTCGAAGTTTGATGTGAGCACATCATGTCAAGTTCAACAGGTTGATCCGGAGGTCTTACCATCAGGACCTACCACACGTTCTAAGGCAAAGAAATACAGGGAAGCTCTTTTCCTTGTGCTAACATTTCAGATTCATTTGAGAATGTTCATGCCTTAGAATATGTTGTTTATAATGTGTTGCATGCTGATATATGACATATTTAGGTATATATATTAGTATGTGTGTTTACTTATGTATATACTATGTTAATTATGTTTGCATTTGGTTTTAAGTGTGTTTGTGTGGTTAAAATAAGACTACAAGGCTTTTTAAATGTTTTTGCCTTGTTCTAATATAGGTACTTAGGCAAACCTTAGCTCAAGTGGGCATACCCAACTCATCTCCAGCTCAGGAGAGCATATGCAGTTCAATACCAGCTCAAGTGGATTATATTTAGCTCAGAAGAAGCTCAATGGTGTGCACGCAGCTCACCTTAGCTCGGGGCAGCTCAGAGGCTTAGCTCCCAGCTCCATTTAGCTCCTAACACTCTTAGCTAGTTCGTTTCAGCTCATCTCCATTTCCAGCTCAATTCAACTCAAGTTGAAGTGACCAATAGCAGCTGAAACCTATCGTACACGAAGAGCAGGTGTCCTAAGCATGTGCCATGCATGTGGGGCCCACACAGCACCCTTTTCCGCAAGTTTGGGCGTCCAAAAGCAAGCAAGCCAAACAAGGCCCTTGCTTTCAAGACCAATCAGCAACATTGGATAAGAATGAGTGGTTTCTTATTCAAATTCAAACATTAAACACATGTTTAATGTGTTTTAAGTGCCAAAACATGTGGCTAAGGATATTAGGAGCCTAGGAGAAGTTATTTGAGCATTTAAATTTTAATTTTCGTTTGAATTAAGGCCACAAATTCAAATTTGGCCAACTTCTCCTTTATTCCTATATATTTACTTAATTTTGCAAAGATAAGGGTAGACATTTTATGAATAAAATCACTTGTGAGATTTTCTCTCAATTTCAGTTCTTCATTGAACTTTTCTTGACAAATTCAGACTTTGTTTGCGTGTGTCAAATCCTTGATACTTCGGGTTCCTAGATTGCTATCTAGAGGGTCCAAGTCCGTTGACGAAGAACGTATTCGATTCGGGTTCGCTCAGCATATTGTTCGGGTTCTTTCGAGTTCAACGTCATTGTTATTTCCCAGCAATTTAAACATCCAATTCTGCCATTTTGGATGTTTTAATGCTTCCATGAAAGCCTTCGGAGCTTTTTCATCTTCATTATCCTCCAGAAACTGCCAGAATTCCTTCATCCCTTTTCTTCTTTGTTTCAGTTTTTTTTCTTTGTTTTCTTATTGTTTTAACATCATTCTAACATCCATAATGTTGTGTTTATTGCAGAGACTTGCTTGCTATTATCCTAGATCCGTTTCAAACAAGGATCGTTGTTTTTGAAGCAACGAATCCCTAATATCAAAGTTGGTGATCATTCATCGCTACATACGCTCAAAGAGAGGGGTCGTCCATCACCAACATACAGTCAAAGAGAGGGACTGATAGGATGTGGCAGCGGAATAAAGATATAATGCAATAACAAAAGATAAATATTAGAATAAATGGACAATGGTATAAAGAAGATGATAAAAAATAGCAAACTTATTTGAAAATGGATTGTAGACTTGCTGTGAATAGGATGGATTATGGAATAGATTTATGTCCTAGGAACCCTCTTGATCGCAATTGATCAAGCAAACTCCATGATAGGCTCTAACCGACCCTCTAAGAATTGATTATCTTGGCAACCCGGAGTGTGAAGATGGCTTTTTCCACGAAAACTAGAAGGAAATCGTGTTGAAGACAAGCTTCGAAGGAACTAGTAACAATACTTGCAAAAATGTACTCAATAACATTTATTCTCCAAAAGAAATATTCAAATTGTGTGTCTTACAAGAGAATTGGCTGCCTCCTTTTATAGCCTAAAAGAGACATCAAAACACCCTAAGAAATAGCTATTTCATCCCTAAAAATCAGCACATAGATAGCTAATTAGAAGGGATCAACAATTATTTAGGAAAATATGAATTAAAGCATATGGAAAGTTGAATAAAAAGATTTATAAAATCAGCATATGCCATGAATTAAAGGGGTCATTCATTATGACAGGCACTCGAAGAGAGGGGTTATTCATCGCTACATATGCTCAAAGAGAGGGTTCATCCATCACAGTATACGCTCAAAGAGAGGGACCGTTTAGTATGACATGCACTAGAAGAGAGCGGTCCTTTATCGCGACATACGCTCAAAGAGTGGTGGCATCCATCACGGTATACGCTGAAAGAGAGGGATCGTTCAGTAAGACATAAGCTGAAAGAGATGGGTCATTCACCCTGATATATGCTCAAAGAGGGTGTCAGACATCAAGATATACGCTCAAAGAGTCGGACCATTCATTATGACATATGCTCAGTGAGAGGAGTCATTCATCGCGACACATGCTCAAAGAGAGGGGTTGTCCATCATGGCATATGCTCTAAGAAAAGGACCGTTCATTATGACATGCACTCGAAGAGGGGTCATTCATCGCGACATACGCTCAAAGAGAGGGGTCATCCGTCACAGTATACGCTCAAAGAGAGCGACCGTTCATTATGACTTGCACTCGAAGATAAGGGTCATTCATTGCGACATACGCTCAAAGAGAGGGGTCGTCTATCACGACATACGCTAAAAGAGAGGGACCGTTCATTACGACAGGCTCGAAGAGAGGGATCATTCATCGCAATATCGCTAAAAGAGGGGTCGTCCATCACAACATACGCTCAAAGAGAGAGACCGTTAATTATGACATATGCTCAAAGAGAGTTATCATTCATAGCGACATATGTTCAAAAAGAGGGGTCATCCAGCACGTTATACACTCTATGGAAGGAACCTTTCTTTCTGACATGCACTCGAAGAGAGGGGTCATTCATCGTGACATATGCTTATAGAGAGGGTCGTCCATCATGGTATACACTATAAGAAAGGGACCGTTAATTATGACATGCACTCAAAGAGAGAGGTCATTCATTACGATATAAGCTCAAAGAGAGGTGTTGATATGTGTCGAATTTGTTGATGGTGCTGAACGACAAACTTTGATTGTAGGACCTAGGAAGGATGCAAGTATCTCGCAAGAAGTCGCTGCAAAAATGAAGAATTAAGGATAAAGGATGAAAGGAATAGTTTAGGGACTAATTTGGAAGCGGAAGAGAGGTGATATGTGGTGTTGACAAGGGTGATGGATGTTTAAGACGTTTTATGGTGATGAAAAAGGATCGGGAATGATGATGGAATGAGAGGATATGTAAGGATAATGATATGGTGAAATGGAAATAGCATCTTAAAGATATTCAAGGAAGAAACTAGGTTATTGAAAACCTAATCTTGAACCTTATATTGATCTTTAAGGGGTGGTGATAAACAGACTTTGACCCTTTTAGTATATTAAACTAAAAGAACCAGAAGTATCAAGATGGATAGAAAGGGGTTGACGCCCCAAGTACAAAATTACTTGAAAAGTCGATAAAATTTTAAGAACTAAACGAGAGAAAATTCTCACAAAGGATAAAATATATTCTGAATTGTGTGTTTACAAAATGAAATTCAAGTCCTATTTAAAGTTTTCTAAGGGTTTTGGTTGAAATGACATTTAACTACTCTGATAACCATTCATTTGAATGGTGTCTCCCTCCAAAACTATTAGAAGAGATGTAACTTTTCGGTTCAGCCTGCACAATCCTTAGTAATTGGGTAACATTTGTTGGAGAGATAAGAGATAGAGGAACAACTTTGTTGAAGACACTGAAACCCAACTCGACAAGTATCATGATCTAAATTGGCAAACAAGTGGACCATCATGAATCTGCCCAATGAAGAGTGCTATATCTTTGTTTTGGCGCCCACTTGCTTTCCCTCCATGATCTTGGCGCCCAATATGGATTATGGTCGGTCTTGATACTTGGTGAAGGGTAGGTGACCTTCAGGTGTTGAGTTGAGAGTGATAGTTGGAGCTGAGGTGAGCTAATCGAGCTACGAGTGAGCTGAATTGAACTGAGCTATCTAGCTGAAAGAATTAGCTAAAGTTTGAAGCTGAAATAAGCTAATCCGAGTTGCCTTTTGCAAAGTGAACTGACCCGTTAGCTTCCTTATACTCTCTTCTAGTGTAAGGAGTGTTTTTGGAGCTGATTCGAAGAATAGAGTTTGACAAATTGATGGTTTGTATTGCTTGAGGACAAGCAATAGTTCAAGTATGGGGGTGTGATAAGTGCTCAACTCACCATCACTTTCTACACTTTCATGGGCACTTATCATCAATTATACACCTACTTGAACCAATGCATGTACTTAATATAATATATTTAGGGATGATGCTATTAAAGATAACATTTATAGAAAAGACATAGTTTACTTCATTTTCATGTCTATGTAGGAACAAGTGTTGCCGCAGCAGCAAAATGAGGCCGAGGCAGGACCTGATGCCGAGGCAGCAGAAGATAAAAAGCAATATGGCGGCAAACTAAGGAGAAAAATATGGAGAATGTTGCTGGACAAGAAGCCCAAGGATCGGAGCTGAACAACACATCAAAAGCCCAAGGACAAGCTATTCTGAAGTTGGCACCTTGTGTTTCTAGCATTACCTTTCGTTTAGCTTCTTCTGAGATGACACTGAGCTAATATTTACTCCTTGATCTGTAGGTAAGTCCTTTGAAGAAAACATAATAATAAAATTATGAGAATACTTAAAATAACTTAATATAAATTTAGATCTAAACTGAAATTGAATAATGCGGTTATATTGACTATTCATATTTATAGCCTAAATAAATAACTCTTAAGTAGCTTACTATAAAGTATATAAAAGTAATAAATACTAAGATCAGTAAGGTAACTCACCTTTGATCCCATGCGTGAAATGAAGCATGAAAGAATGAGATAAATGAGAGGGGTCATTTATCGCGACATACGCTCAAAGAGAGGGGTTATCTATCACAGTATACGCTCTAAGAAAGGGACCGCTAATCAGGAAATGCACTCGAAGAGAGGGGTCTTTCTTCGCGACATACACTCAAAGAGAGAGATCGTCCATCACGGTATACACTCTATGAAAGGGACCATTAATTATGACATGCACTCGAAGAGAGGGGTCATTCATAGCGACATACGCTGAAAGAGTGGGGTCGTTCATCATGGTATACGCTCAAACAGAGGGACCGTTCACCATGGCATGCACGCGAAGAGAGGGGTCTTTCATCGCGACATATGCTCAAAGAGAGGGGTCGTCCATCACGGCATACGCTCAAAGAGAAGGACCGTTCATTATGACATACACTCAAAGAGAGGGATCATTCATCACTACATACGCTCAAAGAGAGGGCTTGTCCATCACGGTATACGTTTGATGCGTGTCAAATATGCGCAATTAGTGCAAGTGAACACGTCGCAAGTAATAAGTGATAAGTATTATCGAGTTATCATCTCCTCAGGGATTGGTATACTTAATATGCTTCCTTTGATCTTCTTGCTCTGTAAGACAAAAGTAAAGACACAAGTAAATTGGATGTTTATTGTACTAAATAAAAGAAACTAAATAATATGAGATCAAATTTGAGAAAGAGGGCAGGATCCAGTTGTGTTGTATAGTGGATTTCATTGATCTGTTTCTATCTAATGCAATTGCACTATACTGCCTCGGTAGTACTCCAGATTATTGTCTTCGACAGCGGTAGTGTTCTCTGTCGCGGCAATCCCTTGCTCTTGGGTAGATTTACCAAAGTTCGGCAAAATGTCCTTTGATGGTTCCGCTTATCCCTAAGTCGAAACACTGTTGATGATCAGTCCTTGATGATACCTCCCGGCGTTAAGCAATTATAATCAACAATCAATCTCACACTTTTTTTAGCCGTTGAAACTCCAACCTATCCCTAGGCCGAGTTAGTATCCTCCAATCAAGTTGAATATCACACTTACTCCTTTCATGAGTCTAACTCTCCCGAGTCTAGACAAATAGATTACTTACAAACTTCTCTCCCGAGCTTGGATGCAAGAACAAAGAATGACAAAGAGTAAGCAAACTTTGATATTTTATTGCATTGAAACAAGAAACAATATACAATCTCCTCTCACTAATACTCAACAACTTTCACCTAGACCCTAAGAAAGCTTAGAACATGATGGGAAGAATTGTTCCTAGGGTAAACTCGCTCAAATTCGGCTCTCCTAGTCCCTTGGACGGCTATTCCTTATATAGGCTTGACCTAGGGCAAACCTTTCTTAAATAGAGTACAACTTGGAGTAGATAACAAGTTATGTACATAGATTAAATATTTATAAGTTTAATTCTTCTAGAAGGCTTTTTCCCGCGTGGCCTTGTCCTTGGGCTTTTGATGTGTTGTTCAGCTCCGATCCTTGGGCTTCTTGTCCAACAACATTCTCCATATTTTTCTCCTTAGTTTGCCTGCCATATTGCTTTTTATCTTCTGCTGCCTCGGCATCAGATCCTGCCTCGGCCTCATTTTGCTGCTGCGGCAACACTTGTTCCTGCATAGACATGAAAATGAAGTAAACTATGTCTTTTCTATAAATGTTATCTTTAATAGCATCATCCCTAAATATATTATATTAAATACATGCATTGGTTCAAGTAGGTGTATAATTGATGATAAGTGCCCATGAAAGTGTAGAAAGTGATGGTGAGTTGAGCACTTATCACACCCCCATACTCGAACTATTGCTTGTCCTCAAGCAATGCAAACCATCAATTTGTCAAACTCTATTCTTCTTTGGTCTTATACTTCCATCTATTCTCCCCACCATAACTATGTCTATTATTTAGACTTAACCTTTCAGTTACCTAAGGGTGTACCTAGAAGACAAACTATAAGGTTAGTGTGTGTGTACGTTTTTGTGGATAATTTGATGAAGGACCTTCTTAGATAAACTCTAAGTTAAAGAAAAATAGATTTGGATTTAGTGTACTCTTCTTAAAACAACAATTTATTGAGCTAATTTTGGGAACCTCTAGCATGAAGAAGAGTATTTCCTAAAGCCGATGATAGGAACCTCTAGTCACCTTACCAAAGATCTAAGTCTTTATCACCTAATTAGTTTATTAAAAGAATTCCTATAACCAAACAAGTCCCAAAAGTGTTTTAAAGTTCAACATATACTAAGCTTCTAAGTTTTTCTCCTTAAGTATCCTATAATTAAGCTTTCAAAACAGAACCTAACTATGGTAAGGAGAAAGATTTCTATTGTCTTCAAGAATAAACTAAAAACTTCATTTTCATGGTAGGGCCGCGGTAGTAGATTGCCTCGGCAGTGGATCTACACCCTCAAACTCAAACCAAGCATTGTCCACAATGCTTAATTTAGGGGTAGGTAGTAGGTAACAAAATATAAGCGATAAGTTTTTTTATATGAGCAATAAAATAAATAAAAGAAAGAAGAGAAATTATAATGATTTAGAAGAGCTTTCTTACACAATTTGTTTTCTCGATCTTGCTGTTGATTGTTGTGCCCTTGGTGATGGCGATGGCTTTTCTCGTCTTGGTGGTTGAACTCTCGTTGGTGTTACTCGTTGTGTGGGAGCATTAACCTCTTCTCCTCCTTCATCTTCAGTGTTCATTATTTATGTTCCTCCTTCATTCTCTAGATCTGCCCTGGCATTCTGAATGTTTGGCTTGGCAATGCCTGAGCTCTGATTAACATAGGCATCTATCTCAGCAGATAGACTGCCCATTGGGATTGGGGATCTTGGGGGAGTGTTGAAGACTGCCCTTCGCATGGAAAGTCTTCTATTGGCACATGATGACGCGGCAGGATCTACTTCCCTAGATGGGCCAGCTGCGTAGAACTGTTGTTGTGATCTAGAGGAGAAGAATGGCCTCGACCCTAGGGCTGGAGTAGTTTGTGTGTAGGGCGCTGCTGTGACGAATATGTTTGCAGGGAATTCTGGAAATTGCTCCCCTTGACTAGGGAAGTTCTGAATCATCATTTGGGCAAGAGTGCTTTTGAACTCTCTCCGATATTCCATGTATCTCTGCTGGCGAAGGTCAATAGATGCCATCCTCTAAAGAATATCTTGGTAGGGGTCTGCTGCGGTAGTGGCTTGGGCAGTGCCAGGCATCTCTGCCATGTACTGGCTCCACAACAGTGTCGACAGTGAACTGCTGAGGGGTTGCCTGGACAGGCTTTGCTTGTGTGATCTGCATAACTCGGTGGCTGAATTCTTTTGTCCATCATTACCTGTTTGGTGTGTATTCATCCGTATCTTCTATTATACTCCTGCAGCAATTCACAAACTAGAGATTAAACAAAGGAAATATAAAGGTCCATGTTCCTTCTTACCGCACTCGTGTATTTCACGTAAAATAATCTCTCCAACATTTATGCTCCTCTTGTTGATGATGGATTGGATGAGCACCAATCTCTTACGGTCCACTGTGCTGTTGTGGGAGGTGGGGATGAGACGTCTCTTGACAAAGATACACCATAGCTTAGCCTCGGGCTTTAGACTTTGCCATGTTACAAAACCTTTATGGGCACCGGTTTTCCATGGGGTATTGTTGTAACAAAGGTCATCTTTGATCAACTCGTAGTCTTGAGTGGTGACATCCTCCACGAATTCGGCATGAACATCACGGATGGGTATGAGGCCATAGAAATCATTGATTGCTTCGGCATCAAGGCGGACAAGCTTGCCTCGGTAGTGGACGTAGAGATTGTCCTTGCTCGGTGATATAAAATATACAGCGGGATAGATGGTGGTGGTGGTATGATGTTGGATAGATTTGTCCTTGGCACCCTCCTAATCGCAATTGAATAGGCAAACACTACAAACGAAACGAATCTCCCCGGTGAACTGATGATATGTCATTGTCCTAGGCACCCTCATATCCGTAATTAAATAGGCAAACACCATAATCGACTCTAACTCACCCTCCTAAACGCGATTGCTTAGGCAAGCGAGAGTGTGAAGATAATCTCCCTCATAAAAGCTTGAAGTACTTATGTTGAAAAAGATTTCTACATCCATCACGGCATACACTCAAAGAGAGGGAACGTTCATTATGACATACGCTCGAAGAGAGGGGTCATTCACCGCAACATTCGCTCCTAGAGAGGGTTCGTCCATCACATTATACGCTCTAAGAAAGTGATCGTTTATTATGACATGCACTCGAAGGGAGGTCATTCATCGTGACTTACGCACAAAGAGATGAACCGTCCATCACGGTATACGCTTTAAGAAAGGGACCGTTCAATATGATTTTCACTCGAAGAGAGGGGTCATTAAGCCTGACATACGCTCATAGAGAGAGGTCATCGATCACGGTATACTCTCAAAGTGAGGGACTGTTCATTATGACATGCACTCGAAGAGAAGGATTATTCATCGCGACATACGCTCAAAGGGAGGGGTCGTCCATCAAGGTATACTCTCAAAGTGAGGGACCTTTCATTATGACATGCACTGGAAGAGAGGGGTCATTCATCGCAACTTATGCTCAAAGAGAGGGTCATCGATCACGGTAGACGCTCAAAGAGAGGGTCAATTCGTTATGACTTGCATTCGAAAAGAGGATTTATTCTTCGCGACGTATGCTTAAATAGAGGGGTCGTCCCTCACGGTATACGCTCAAATAGAGAGAGTGTTCATTATGACATAAACTCGAAGAGAAGGGTCATTCATTGCGACATACACTTTAAGAGAGGGGTCGTCCATTACGGTATACGCTCAAAGGGAGGGACCATTCATTATGACATGCACTCTAAGGGAGGGGTCATTCATCGCAACATATGCTTAAAGAGAGGTATCGTCCATCACGGTATACACTCTAAGAAAGGGACCATTCCTTATGGCATGCACTCAAAGAGAGTGGTCATTCATCGAACATACGCTCAAAGAGAGGGATCGTCCATCACGGTATACGCTCAAAGAGAGGGACCATTCACCATGACATGCACTCGAAGAGAGGGGTCATTCACCGCTACGTGCGCTCAAAGAGAGGGGTCGTCCATCACGATATACACTCAAAGAGAGGGACATTTCATTATGACATGCACTGAAGAGAGGGGTCATTCATCACGACATACCTTCAAAGAGAGTGGTCATCCATCACGGTATACGTTCAAAGATTTGGACCAGTCATTATGACATACACTCAAAGAGAGAGGTCTTTCATCGCGACATACGCTCAAAGAGTGGGGTCGTCTATCACGGTATATACTCTAAGAAAAGGATCGTTCATTATGATATGCACTTGAATAGAGGGGTCGTCTATCACGGTATACGCTCAAAGACGATAGTTGTTCATTATGACATACGCTCGAAGAGTGATATAAGCATATCTAGGCCACCAACTGGGATCATGCGTTCTAAGACAAACAAACTCAGGGAAGTTCTTTCCTTGTGCTTCAATTCTAAAATTCGTTTAAACATATTTATGCCTTAGACCTAGGTTTTATAATGTGTTGCATGCTGATATATAACATAGTAGACTATACTACTTATTATATGTTTAAGTATGTATATATGCTATTAAGTATGTTTTAGGGATTGGATTGATAGAGTTTATTGTTTCCAACTTATTTTTAGGTTCTTGTGTGTTATTGAATAAGTTTGTAAGTGTTTACACCTTGCATTTATTTTTCCATTGAGTTTACAATATTTTAATGGATTCTTGTGATGTTTAAATATAGGAACGTATGAGAACACCAGCTCAAGAGAGTGTATGCAGCTAAACTCCAGCTCAAGATAGTGTATACAGCTCAACTCCAGCTCAAGTGAGTTCTATTCAGCTCAAATGAAGCTCAACGGAGTGCATGCAACTAACCTTAGCTCGAGGTAGCTCAGAGGCTTAGCTACCGACTCCATTTAGCTCCTAACACTTTCAGCTAGCTTGTTTCAGCTCTACTCAATTTACAGCTAAGTTGAAGTGACCTACGGCATCTGAAACCTATCCTACTCAAAGGGATGGTGTCCTAGGCATGTGCTATGCATGTGAGACACACATGGGAGGCTTGTGCACATGTGTGGGCGTTCACGGGAGTTCAAGCCAAACACATCCCTTGTTTTTAAGCACTAGGAGGCTATATGGATAAGGCTGAGTGATTTTTGTTCAAATTCAAACAAATTAACACATGTTTAATGTGTCAAAACTTGTGGATAAGATGGTTTGACGCACAAGATAGTTTTAGGAGTTATTTGTTTGAATTTCAAACAAATAAACACATGTTTTAAGTGTCATTTTCGTTCAAAACATTTGGCTAAGAAAGCATGGCTGCCAAAAGGAGTTATTTTCATTCAAATTCAATTTTTGAACTCCTTTAATATTAGCCACATATGTAATTTCGGTTTAGCACTTTTGTTTTTATATATTTGTACTACAAACATTGTAAAAAAGACATTTGAGAAATAAATTTTACTTGAGAGATTTTATCTTATTTGGTTCTTTTTAGAACTTTTTTTTTACTTTCAAACTTGTTTTGATTGTGAAACTTGATACTTTGGGTTCCTAGATCGTTATCTAGAGGGTCCAAGTCCTTTTGACATTAAACAGATTCAATTCGGGTTTGTTCAGTAGATTGTGCAAGGAATTCGGTAAGATTGACCTTCTAATTATCCACTGCTACTATTCAACTTTATCCATTATTAAGTTGTAGCCATGACCAGATAGCGAATTATAGAGTAATATCGTTTAGCTGCGACCATTTTTGGAAACAACGTATTCCATCTTATTTTCATCACTTCCATGGCTCATGTTCTCGGCAAACACAAACAGCAAAAAAGGTTTTTGGCCGGGCAAAAGGTTCTAGCATATCGATGATTTGCTTCTCTAGAATCATGTTAACCTTGTGGAATAGATGGACCTGATCCTTCAAACTCGGGAAGTGTGTATGTATTATCGCCCTTTCCACCAACTACAAGTGTATTATAATTTTACAATGTTTTATCGATATGAATTTCAATGCTAGTTTTCTATATGCTCTCCTTCTATCTTTATCATATTTCTTATACCATGTACGTCTTACCTTTTTTTTGTTACACTGCATAAACCACCCTTTCAAAGGGATTCCTCTAACAACTTCCATGGTGTACAATTATCAAACAAGATTACTTCTACCTTTTACCTTCTCTCCTTTGAGGTTCAGTGTTTGCAACCAAGACCTGGAGTTTTGCTAACTCCATTGTTGTTTCTCCCCCCCCCCTATCCTACTTATGCCTAATGATAGTTATTCTTCTAATATTTTTCTTTACCTTGTCAAGCAAGAACCTCGTTTTTCAAGTAGAGCTACTAAGTGAACCCCACCTTCTGATGAGGGTAACAAGCCTAAGCATCCTTGATTGGTAGCCAAGGTTTCTTTAGGAAAAAGTTAGGATGAGCAGCGGAAAAAACTCTCCGGAGGGGTTGACGGTGATCAACCCCGCCGAGTAAAATGAAAATCTTATGCTGGAACTGCCAAGGTCTCGACAGCACCCAGGCAGTTCTCGCTCTACAACGTGCTACCTCTAAGCATGATGTCGACTTTCTTTTTCTTTGTGAAACTAGATTGAACAAACACAATATGGACCATATTTGGATTAAGTTAGGAATGCAAGGTTGCATAGCCATTGATTCCAGCCCTTCCTGTACAAGGCTTGTTATTATTTAGAATAATAAACTACTATTGATTTGCTTTCTTACTCGGATCGTCATATTGATGTCATTATACATTTTGGTCGATTGCAATTCCATTTTTCTGGTGTACATAGTTTTGCTGAAAACGACAAACATATATAAAACTTGGCAACTAATGATATGATCCTTGTTACATGAGTTTTCGGAATTCAATAGTTGCCCGATCGTGAACGTTGTAAGTAATTCAAAAGGCGACGAAATGATTTCAAAGGGGTTATTGATGATGTGATTGGTATGATTGCGGAAGCTAATTTAGTAATTTGCTGAGAATGTATAAGATGAATGAAAGATGATGATGAAGGCATATGTGTAAATGGGGAAAGTAATGATAGTTAGTAACCCGGAAAGAACCGACACTATAGAGAATGTCAACCCGAATCCTATTGGATGTTTAGAGGAACGAGGAAGGAACCAACACTATATAAAAGTGAAGACCCGTTTCCTATAATGTTCATAAACAAAAGACCATGACCCTCTAATTAGAAAACTAGGAACATTGGTATATGGAAATAATGAATGACGCCATAAGGAGAATTCCTTGATAAGTCAGATAAGTTCAATGAAGAACAAAGAGATAAAACTCTCACAAAAAAGTGTATTAGAATCAAGTTGTCTCCTTATTAACGAAAAGCTAGGGAATATTTATAGGAAAACAAAATAAAAAAAAGTCTAACAAAGAAACATGACAATGATGACAAGACATTAAGGCTTGTGTTCTTTCATCTTCTTTGGTAGCTGAATAGTTCTATAGAATATGTAGGATGAATGTGGACAACACTAGGATAAATGTAGACATCCATTTGTCCAAGGGAGAGTGTCTCATTGAATTCCATGCTCATCTACAAGTCACTTATCCTCCTTAAATATCATAATGGTATGATTAAAAAAGCTCTTCAATGTGTGTCTTATTGTAGAATTTGAATAGTCTCACAAAATGGATGATAAGAGGCCCTTGAATGATTTTTTTGTATGAATAAAGATGTCATTTAATTGCTTGTCTCTCTCGTTGAATACGAAAAGTCTCTCCTTGGTTCAAGTTCATCCTTGTATGCATAAAATTCCAACTTGCTCTGTCTTCGCTAAAATAACCATATCTCAAGTTTGCTCTGTCTTTGGTAAAAAAATCATATCTTAAGCTCCCGATATCGGATCAATGTGATTCAAAGTGCGTATGAAAGATAAGAAATAGGGGAACAAATTTTAAGAAGACTTAAAAACTCATTTCAGCCAGGATCCAACTCAAATATTGCGATAGAGTTGACTTAATATACAAAACTCCTTGAATTTCCTCTTTATGTATTGTTTAATTCATGTTTTACTCTCACTTGATTTCTTGAATCCGAAAAGACTTCAAATATTTCTTTATTCAGCCTTAATGCACCTAATAACACAAAAACATATATTAAAATAATGCAACTTATATGTAAATTAGAACTTAAATAAACTAGCATGCTTAATGAACATAACATATTCAATGAATTAGAATGCTTATGAACTACCATGCTTAAATGAGCTAACATATTAAGTGAACTACCATGCATTCTTAAACATTCAACTTATTAATACTCATGACACTACATGCAACAAACTACTAAGCTAGCACTCAAAAGCATATATTGACATGAATAACTAAAAGATGAAATAAGGAAAAACTCCCTTAGCCTTGAAGATCTTCAATGATGGTGGAGGTTCTTCCTTCGATTGAAATACACCTTCATATTTCTAACCTTATTTTGAACGTCCAAAATGATGGAAGAATAAGCTTTTTGAAGCTTATTGAATGTAAACAACTTGCCTCGGTCAAACAGTCTCAAAAAATATGCAGAAAATAATTTAAGGATCGTATTTATGCTCACATCAACTAATGGACACATTACAATCAACTTCTTCCCTTCCATGGCTCTTAGGGGAAGACTTTAATGAAATCCTGTACGATAATGAAAAGCGAGGCGGTATCCGTTGGGCAAGATCACAAATTAATAATTTTAGAGATTGTCTTTTGTGAAATGATCTCTTCGATTGTAAACCAAAATCTGGATGGTTCACTTGGACTAGATGTGGACCTAATACTGAAACCATTATGGAAAAAATCGATATATTCCTTGGTAACTCTTCTTGGTTTAATGTCTTTCCTAACTTCCAAACTACTTTATTCTTTCAAGCCTGATCGGATCATTGCCCCATTTTAATGGACACTAGTCCTTCCCGTGCAATCGGATCGAAAGCTTCTAGGAACCTCTTCTGCTATGAGAATTGTTGGGCTGATAACCTAGAAGTCTTTTCCCGGGTTAGATAGATTATCAGAATTTTGAAGAGAGGATGATTTTCTGTGTAGGCAAAAGACGTATCTTCTATGCCATCCCTAACAGGTTTTATATAGCCCTTAAGAGAATAACAAACTAACACTTATGGTTTAGTTTGTTATTTCAAGTGGGCCATGTATGGCTAACAACCTTACTTAATATTTACCCGCCTTCTTTACGTTTTTCATTTCAAATTGACCGGGAACACTTTCAACAAGCTTCGGAGTTCCTGAAACCTTGCAGCAGGTAGAGGTTTGGTTAGAGAATCGGCAACCTAGTGTTGAGCAGGTATATAGTTGACTTCCGTAAGCTGTTGTGCCACCTTTTCGCAAACAAAATGAAGATCAAGGTCTACATGCTTTGTCTTGGCGTGAAGGACAGGGTTAGCGGCCATGGCAACCGCGCTCGTATTATCACACCATAGTTTCGGCACTTCAATTGGTTTAATTCCCATGTCAAGAAGAACGGCTTGAATCCACATAATTTCTGAGGTGGCATCTGCTAAGCTCTTGTATTCTGCCTCAGCAGTTGATCGGGAGACGGATTTCTGCTTTTTAGAAGCCCAAGACAACAGATGAGCTCCCAGAAACACACAATGTCCAGATATGGATCGTCTATCATCCATATCACTGCCCTAATCCGCATCTGCAAAAGACTAAAGAGAGCCTAAGGAAGGTTGTGTAGAAAACCAATGTCCATAATTGATTGTACCGTTCAAATATCTTAGGATTCTTTTCACAGCAGCCCAAGGAACATCCATAGGTTGCTGCATGAACTGGGCAACTTTGTTAACAGCATGGGCAACATCAGGTCTAGTGTGACATATGTAGATTAAGGCACCTACTATGCTTCGATACATCTGAGGATCCACAGAACATTGACCATCAAATTTGCTGAGTTTCGGTGTGATTGCCATGGGAGTGTCCACTGGTTTAGTAGTAGCCATGTTAACCTTTTCTAGTAGCTCATGAATGTATTTTTGTTGGGTCAACTTAAGCCCTTGCTCAATTCTATAAACCTCTAGACCGAGAAAATAGTGAACCAATCCAAGGTCCTTTAAGGAGAACTTTTCATGTAGTTCACTTTTAATTTTCTAAAGAACTTTTTCGGATGAGCCAGTCAAAAGAATGTCATCAACATAAATGACAACATATGTAGTTTCAGTCTGAGTTTTTCGAACAAATAAAGACACATCTGCAGTGGAGGCATTGAAACCAATCTCATGAAGAAAACTTTTGAGCTTGAAGAACCAATTACGGGGTGCTTGACGAAGGCCATATAAAGCCTTGTTTAGCTTGCACACAAGAGTAGCTCCATCAGATGCACGAGTTTGGAAGCCTTCGGGCTGGCTCATGTACACCTCTTCATACAAATCACCCTTAAGAAAAGCGTTGTTTATGTCAACTTGTTGAATGGACCAGCTATTAGTGACAGCCACAGAAAATAGTATATTCACAGTAGAGAATTTTACAACTGGACTGAATGTCTCAACAAAATCATACCCAGGGACCTGAGCATATCCCTTAGCAACCAATCTAGCCTTGAACCTGTTGACAGAGCCATCAGAATTATAATTGATACGAAACAACCATTTGCATCTGATTGCCCTTCGATCAGTAGGTAAGGGAACAAGATCCCAAGTACCATTATCGATGAGAGCCTGATATTCAGCCATAACAACATCTTTCCGTGCAAAATCTTGTAGAGCCTCATGAACATTAACTAGAATCGTAACCACCTCAGTCTGAAACACTCGAGGTTTAAAAATACCACTTTTGCTTCGAGTGCACATTCGATGTGTGTTCACTGGAGGAGGGAGATCAGGAACCAAAGGTGGGGAAGCATTGCCTGGCACTGGAACCGCAACTTCCTCAGGTAAGCCTGGAAACACAAAAGGTTGGCTTGTAGCTGGACTAGCATCAGGAACATCAGACCTTATAGGTGAAGCTGCCGATGCATGAGCTGCTGAATCGTGTGAAGTATCAACTGCTCTTAATGGTTCCGACCCAATAGACGATGCACCTGAGTCTTGAGCGCTCACGACTGGATGACCCGAGGAGTGTGACGCCACAGGAGTTGCTTGTCTGTCACAAGGACCCTGACTTGAAGGGGAAGTTATCGAGACATTCTGACGATCAAATGCAGTCGTAGATGGGCTCACTTCTTCAAGCGAAAGATATTGGAGAGGAGCTGACAGATAGGGATCAACAACTAACTGAGGTGATCTTTGTTTGGTGACAACAAACGGGAAACAAGTCTCATCAAACTTAACATGCCGAGACACATATATCCTCCCTGAGTTATCAATACATTTATACCCTTGATGTTGAGGTGAATAGACAAGAAATATACACTCTGTGGACCTAAAACTAAACTTATGTTGTTGATATTGCCTCAAGCAAGGAAAGCATTTACAGCCGAAAACCTTAAAGAACTCATAATTTGGTGCCTTTCCATAAAGTCTTTGATAAGGTGACATACCTCCAAGAACATCTGTTGGCAGTCGATTAATGATGAACATAGAAGAAAGAATGGCATGTGACCAATAACAAAGAGGCATGGATGCTTGAGCTAGCAAAGCTAGAGATGTGTCAACAATATGCCGGTGTTTTCGTTCAACCACACCATTTTGTTGAGATGTCTTGGGACAAGTTATACGATGTTGGATCCCCAGTCGTTGAAGCTCACCTCTTAAAGCTTGGAATTCTCCACCTCCATCAGTTTGAAGAGCAATCACGTTAGTGGAAAATTGCTTTGTAACTAAGGCATGGAACATAGAAAAAAACATGAGCAACTTCTCCTTTAGATTTTAGTAGATACAACCAGCAATTTCTTGAGAACAAATCTATAAACGAAACATAATTTTGATAGCCAGCAGATTTAACGGGTGCTGGTCCCCATACATCAGCCTCAACCAATTCAAAAGGTCTACTATAAACTGAAGTAGAATCAGTAAATGGTAAACAATGACTCTTGCCTAATTGGCATGGTGTGCATACAACAAGCTTATTGGAATTAAAAGACTTATTCAAAACTAAGGTGAGAGTGCCAGGGGACGCATGTCCTAGCCTTTGATGCCATAACCAGTAGTTGTAATTAGCAGCAGCAGTGAGAGCCACAGCACTTGTAAAAGACAAATCAAAGTAATATAGCCCATTCTCCTGCCTCCCTTGAAGCAAGACCTCTCCTGTGCTTTCATCCTTTACCAAGCATTTATCAGTCATAAACTCAAAGTAAACACAGTTATCTTTAGTGAATCTGGAAACCGAGATTAAATTCTTCTTAATTGAAGGTACAAGCAACAATGAACTAAGACTAAGATTCCTCGAGGCAGTAGAAACAACCTTAGATCCTACACATGAAATAGAAATAGAAGAACCATCACCCAAGAAGACTTGGCCATTACCTGTATAAGGAGGATTATTCAACACATTCTGCTCTTGTCCAGTAACATGATGGGTGGCTCCCGAGTCAACATACCACCTGCTATCAACAGGGGTTGCAGCCATGGTTAGAGAATTGACTTGTGGTGTAATATTAGCATCACAACCTTCTGTAAGCTCCATACTGGAATGCACAAAAGAATCGTAGCTGGGTTCAACATCATCTGATGTTACACGAGCCATGTTCGCTTGAGTGTCATTAGGTGCAGATCGCGAGTTGGGATTGACTTTGTAGGAGTGATCGAATCTATACCAGCATCGTTCGACCAGATGACCTAGCTTGCCACAAAGTTGGCATTGAGGGCGAAGTCGACCACGCGATTTGTTGCCAGGAGCACCTCTGGACATCATCGGAGCTTTGGACTGAGACCTGAAATTATTATCTGTGGGAGCATACCTAGCAACATTAATTCCGACCGGAGCTCGCATGGGATCGGCAAGCCTGGACTCAGCATCTTTAAGCACAGAGATAGCACCATCCAGAGTGAAAGGATCTTTACTGGCTGAAATAACAACAACAAAAGGATCAAACTCGGGAGGGAGACAGTTAAGAATTGTAGTGATATGTTCCACAACTGGAACCGGATTTCCACACGACGCCACCAAGTCACAGATCTCTTTGATCTGGGATGTATACTCACTCATGGAGAGTGTTCCTTTCTTGATCGACCGAAGGTGACAATGGAGATGCATTACCTTAGTTGTAGAAAGTGTCGAATAATGTTGACAGACCGCCTTCCAGATTGTCGCAGTCGTCTCTTCTCCGACGAGCTGAGGAAGTACACCAGGGCTGATCGTCGACAAGAGCCAAGACGCTAAGGAGCTGTCCTGTTTTACGAACTTCTTGTATTGCGGATTGATGGTACGAGAACCTCCAGGATCAGTTAAGTATTCTTCTGGAATTGGCGTCGACTCATCAAGAAACTCTTCAAGATCTAATCCACGAAGAAGGAGAAGCACCTGCTGCTTCCATGAGAGAAAATTACAATCATCAAGCTTAACACTAACTTGCTTATTAGCAAAAGCAAGGGCGAGGTTTTCAGAGGCAAGAGACTCCACGAGAGGAGAGACAAAAGAACAATAAAGAAGGAAAGAAAAGAAGAAGAAAAACAGTTACGGCCACAAGATCGGCTTGGCAACTGATACCATATCAGAATTTTGAAGAGAGGATGATTTTCTGTGTAGGCAAAAGACGTATCTTCTATGTCATCCCTAACAGGTTTTATATAGCCCTTAAGAGAATAACAAACTAACACTTATGGTTTAGTTTGTTATTTCAAGTGGGCCATGTATGGATAACAACCTTACTTAATATAGATTTGGTCTAACCCATTTAGCACGACCATTGTTAAACTTCATGAAATTAGGTGTTTTCTCGAATCTTGGCAGACAAACCAACATATCAAGTCGAATGACCATATTAACTAGTTAACTGACTTTATTAATATGTGCCTCAAACGACAACTTTCAGATGCTAATACCAATAGTTTTATTTCTGCAAAAAACGAGCTTGATAGCTTGCTTAATGCAAAAGAAATCTATTAGGCACAATGAGCCCCCACCACCTGGCTCGAACATGGTGACAAATACTTCATTTTTCGTGCAAGAGCAAACAATCGCCGACAAAAAACCATATTACTGGCCTTTTCAACAATGACGCATACGGAAGACATCATGGGTAATGCCATTGATTACTTCCAGGATCTCTTCTCATCCTCTTCTCCTACTATTGCATCTTCCATTTGGAAAACATTCTGAATATTGTTTCTGAGACCATGAACAATGACCTCGATAAGGAATTTACGGTAGACAAAATTACAACTGCTTTTCGTGATATGGATCCAAGGAGAGCCCCGGGGGTTGATGGATTTCCGAGTGGTATCTTTAGGAAGCATTGGGATGTCCTTGGCCAAGACTTTATAAACCTTTGCCTCAGACTCCTAAGTGAGCCCGTTAACAAGAAAGAGGTCAATCTTACTATCATCGTTCTTATACCCAAAATTAGCGCTCCCACAACTATGCGGCATCTCAAACCTTACTATCTCTTATGCATGGTTATATAAGACTGTTGCCAAAGTGCTTGTCCATCTTTTAAAATCCATCATTCCCTTATGCATAAGAGATAATCAATCGACCTTTTTTCAAGGTAGGAACATTACAGATAATATATTCTCATAGCCCATGAGCTTATCCACACGTTAAATACTGACGAGACATCCCTGCTAAACGCGCTAGTTTAAAGCTGGACATGGAGAAAGCTTTCGACCGTGTCGAATAGACTTTTCTAGAACAAATTATGCTCCATCTAGGCTTTAATGCCAACTGGGTTTCTCTTACTATTAATGGTGTCTCTTTCGTGTCTTTTCAAGTACGTGTCAACGATTCTCTTTCACGGCCTTTTAAACATCAGAGAGGGCTTCGACAAAGGGATCCCCCTTTCGCCTTTCTTATTTCTTTTTTGTACTCAAGGTCTTTCAGCAATGCTCGATGTTGAGAAAACAATTGACAACCTCCCTGGCCTTTGTGCTAGTAGGAATGGCCCCCGTATAAATCATCTCCTCTTTGTAGATGATTGTGTGGTGTTCACGAAGAACACGACAACAGAAGCTCAACACCTAAAGTACGCTCTTCATACTTATGCAACTTCGTCTGATCAAGCGATGAATTTTGAAAAACCTACAATTTATTTTTCATGTAAAACCTCCACTTCCCTTCGTTCAGAAATCAATAATATTCTCGATGTAAGAGAGGTCGATGACCCTGGTATTTATCTGGGAGTTCCACTTCTAATTGGGAAGAATAAGACAGGTGCTCTAGGTTTTACTATAGATAAAAATGAATGGTCGTCATAGCAAATGGAACAAGCACTTGCTCTCCTTTAGCGGTAGAGAAAATTTCATTATATTTGTCATACAACCAATGCCACAATATGTCATGTCTTGTTACCCTCTACCCCAAAACATTATCGATGATATGACTACTTTGATATACCGTTATTAGTGGTCAGGGAAAGCTGATAAACGAGGATGACATATGCTTCCGTGGGACACTGTCTGTTTGCCGAAAGTAGGAGGAGGTATAGGGTTTCGTGATATACACCACTTCAACATTGCTTTACTAGGTAAACAAATTTGGATATTGATTTGTGATCCTGATACTCTTCTTAGTCATGTCTACAAGTGCAAATATTATCCATTGGGTTTTGTTCTCGAATCCGATTCTACTTGATGATCTTTCTTTGCCTGGAAATGTCTTAGTACAACTATCTCTAAACTTGGCAGTGATTTCTTTAAAAGACCAGGTATGTCAAGTCAGATTCAAATTCATTTCGACAATTGGGGAGGATCTCAGCCTTTACACCTTTATGGGAATTATGAAGTGAATGAGGAAGTCCCTCTTCGAGCAGATTTCTTCATGATATTTCTCTTACAAAGATGCTAACACCAACCTTAACGTACCAATTATTAATGATACGAAAGATACTACCCTTTGGGGTCATCATGACTTTGGCATCTATATGGTGCGTTCTGCTATCAATTTCTTCAACTGCAACTAGGGCCGGTTAATAGACCCTCTAGGCTATGAAAAATTCTTTCTAAGTTGCCTACGTTGCCTAAGGTTCATTCCTTTGGGTGGCGGTTAAGCCATGATGCACTCCCGACTGGACAATAACTCTTCCAAGCAAATCCGGTTCTGGGTTTTGCCCTATTTGTAATATGGATATTGAGACTACTCTCCATGCCTTAAGGGATTGTCCTAGTGCCATGGAGGCTCTCCGTTTGGCAGGGTTTCCAGGTCGAATTTTCTCCCACACTCCTATCTCCCCCACTAGTGGCTTTCTGAAATTGCTGGTTTTCTCTCGTTGCACTAATTCTCCTCCTAATAACGGTTCTATGGAATCTATGGAACTATCGTAATGATTTTGTCCATAACCACCATCTCCAACTACCTTGGTTGACTGTATCCAACGTGCAAAAACTTTTTGACGATTACTCTTTAGCCAATGATGCTCCTTATCTAAGTTCCCGGCTAGCTAAGCCAACCTTTGTTCAGGCTAGATGAATGAAACCAGACCAAGGTTTCATTAAGATTAACACGGATGGCGTCTTTGGCCCAATTTTAAAGGGAGCTACTGCAGGTGTCATCGCTTGAGATTCTTCAGGCTCCATCCTTACTGGAGGCTCTATGCCTCTCGTCTTCTGCCCGGATCCAGCTTCTTCCGCAGCTTTTGCCATTTTTGAAGGAGTTCATCTTGTAGTTGATAATGGTTGGACTAAGGTTATCCTCGAGACTGACTCTGCATCCATTGCCAACAAAGTCAACAACACTCATCATCACGGTCTCTCCACGGTGCAACCTTTAGTGTCTCGAATCCGTTCTACTATTTTTAGTGATACTTTCACATTTCTACTCATATATCTCATGCTTTCATGCTTTATTTCACGCATGGATCAAAGGGGAGTTACCTTACTGATCTTAGTATTTCTTACTTTTATATACTTTATAGTAAGCTACTTAAGAGTTATATTAATTAGGCTATAAACATGAATAGTAAATATAACCACATTATTAAGTTTCAGCTTAGATCTAAATTTATACTAAGTTATTTAAGTTTTCACATTATTTCCATTATTATGTTTTCTTTGTAGGACTTACCTACAGCTCAAGGAGTAAGTATTAGCTCGGTGTAAGCTCAGTCAACTCAGAAGATGCTAAACGAAAGGCAATGCTAGAAACACAAGGAGCCAACTTCAGAATAGCTTGGAAATGCATGGAACACTCCTACAGTACTTAAAGGACCAAAGGATAGCTCCATGTCAGCTCACCAGTCCCATACGAGCTCAAATGAAGCATAATTCAAAACGAGGCCTTAGGAGATTCGAATTAGCTCCAAAACACTCCTCACACTAGAAGAGGGTATAAGGAAGCTAATGGACCAGCTCACTTTGATAAAAGGAAGCTCGGATTAGCTTATTTCAGCTTCAAACTTTAGCTAAGTCTTTCTGCTAGATAGCTCAGTTCAATCCAGCTCACTCCCAGCTCGATTAGCTCACCTCAGCTCCAGCTATCACTCCCAACTCAACACCCGAAGGTTACCTACCCTTCACCTAGCATCATGACATACCATAATCCACATTGGGCCCCAAGATCATGTAGGAAAAGCAAGTGGGCGCCAAAACAAAGATAACACTCTTCATTAGGCAGATTCATGATGCTCCACTTGTTTGCTAATTTCGAGAAGGATACAAGTCGAATTGGATTTCAGTGTCTTCATGATAAATGTTCCTCTATCCCTTATCTTTCCAACGCACATTGAATCAAATAAATCCGATATCAAGAGCTCGATATATGTCCCAATTACTAAAGACTGTGCAGGCTGGACCTATCAACCACAACAAATATACTGTCTCTACCGTTCCTAGTTCTAGGCAATCCCAACACAAAATCCATAGATATATCAGTCCAGGGAGAATCAGGAATAGGTAAAAGCATATACAAACCGTGTGGTAGAACCTTCGATTTTGCTTTCTTACATGTCACACAACGTTCACATAACCGTTCAACGTCCCTTCGCATCTTAGTTCAGAATAGATGCTCCTTCAAAATGTGCGTCTTACTGACACCAAAATGTCCCATGAGTCCGCCTTCATGTGCTTCGCAAATAAGGACCTCTCGAATCGACCCTTGAGGAATGCAAAGTCTTCCTTCCTTGAAAATATAACCATCGTGACGATAGAACTTCTCATCTGCACCTTTTTCACACAATGCATATCTTTCTCCAAAATCAAGGTCAGTAGCGTATAACTCTCGAATATAAGCAAATCCAATTAAATGAGTCCAAATAATTCAGAAATACATACCTACGGGATAAGGCATCTGCAACAATATTGCCTTTACCTTTCTTGTATCGAATGACATAAGGAAAAGACTCTAAAAGTTCAACCCACTTAGCATGCCTCTTATTCAACTTGTGTTGGCTCGTGATATGTCATAATGCCTCATGATCGGTATGAATCATGAACTCCTTAGGCAACAAATAATGTCGCCATGTCTCCAATGCCCGAATCAGTACATACATCTCCTTGTCATATATGAGATAATTCAATGTTGCACCACTAAGTTTCTCGCTGAAAAATGCAACGGGCCTCTTTTCTTGTGACAAAACAGCACCTATACCAACACCTGAAGCGTCACATTCAACTTCAAACATTTTATCAAAGTCAGGTAATGCTAAAATAGGGGCTTTTGTCAGACATTCCTTTATTTTCAGAAAGGCATCCTCTTGTTCCTTACCCCATGAGAATTGATTTTTCTTTACAATCCTGGTCAAGGGGGAGGTAATGGAACTGAAATTGGGAACAAACCTACGATAGAAACTAGCTAAACCATGAAATGATCTAACCTGACTAATCGATGTCGGTCGTGGCCATTCTTGGATCGCCTTTATCTTCTCTGGATCAACCTCCACTCCTTGTGCACTAACAATAAGGCCATGAAAGGTAACCTTGCCAGTACAAAACATACACTTCTATAAATTGTTGTACAACCTTTCTTTTCACAAAGTGCCTAGAACACTACTCAAATGTCCCTTGTGTTCCTGCAATGATCGACTATAAACCAAAATATCATCAAAGTAAACAACACAAAATTTACCAATGTAAGGTCGTAAAACATGATTCATCAGCCTCATAAAAGTACTAGGTGCGTTAGTTAAACCAAAGGGCATCATTAACCACTCATACAAACCAAGTTTCGTTTTGAAGGTCATCTTCCACTCATCACCTTCTCGCATCCAAATCTGATGATATCCGCTCTTTAGGTCTATCTTGGAGAAAATACATGCTCCACACAACTTGTCCAACATGTCATCGAGGCGAGGAATAGGATGTCGGTATTTCATGGTGATTTGATTCACTGCTCGGTAATCAACACACATCCTCCAAGAACCATCTTTCTTAGGTACTAAACCACAGGTACAAGGACTCAAGCTTTCTCGAATATAACCCTTCTCCATCAACTCAGTGATTTGCTTTTGAAGTTTCTTTGTTTCTTCAGGGTTACTTCAGTAGGCTGGTCGGTTTGTGATAGTAGCTCCCTAAATGAGATCAATCTGATGTTCAATCCCTCAAATAGGGGGCAACCCACTTGGTGTTTTTCATCCGGAAATATATCCTCGAATTCCTGCAAAAGAGATGCAATAGGAGTAGGTAAATCATTGGGCAGTCCAGTCAACAATAAAGTCTCCTTATACATCAAAAATAAGCAAAGTTTGTTGAGTGAAAAGACATTTCCCGGTTGCTTTTCCACTTGCGTAGATGTTCATCTTTTTCCTCTCCTTTTCTTCCTCGACATTCTTTCTCAAGCGAATCTGATCTTCTTGTACTTGACTTAGCGTTAGAGGTGCTAGAATGATCTTTTTGCCTGCATGCATAAAAGAATATCTGTTTGTGAAGCCATCATGCCACGCCTTTTTATCTAACTGTCACGGGCATCCCAACAGCAAGTGACTCGCATCCATTGATAGAACATCGCAAAGGACTTCATCCCTGTAATTTCCAATGGCAAATGGTACTACCACCTGTTTTGTTACTTTCACCTCACCACCATCATTCAGCCATTGTAGTTTGTATGGATGTGGATGCTTTATCGGCTTTAACCCTAGCTTATCAACCATAAAAGAACTAGCAACGTTAGTGCAACTACCGCCATCGATAATCACAACACATACCTTGTAATGTACCAAACATCTCGTATGGAAAATATTCTCTCGCTGCTATTCATCTTGAATCGGTTGGGTATTTAAACTCCTCTTCACGACAAGTGCTTCACCTATGGGAATTGTTTGCACTTGGCCCTCTTCTTCTTCTTCAATGTCCTCTTCTTGGGGCTCCTATTCATCATCTTCATGGTCAGACTCGATCTCCCCATTCTCTAACAACAACATAGTCCTCCGGTTTGGACATTGATTTGTAACGTGCCCTCTACCAAGACACTTGAAGCATTGGATGTCTCGGTTACGTTCTGAACGTTCTGGTTGCACTTGTTGCTTTCCACGCCCATTATCTACAACCGGGGACTTTGGCTTACTTGTGTCACCCTTTTCTTTAACTTGAAACGGTGTTTGCTTCCTGAAATTGTTAGAAGGATTGAAAACAGAAGATGAAGGAGATTTGAAATAGTTATTACCTCGGGATGATGACATTTCTTTAAAATAGTCCTCTACGGTTCAACTTCCTTGTTTCAAATTTTGCAATTTCTGAAACAAGTCTCGATGGTAATGGGATGGTACAAATCTCTTGCGCATGATTCTTTTCATTTCAGCCCATGTTACAACAAGACCTTCTTCATATCGTGTTTGGAAATCAGCAATTGATCCCACCAAATCAAGGCATAATCAACAAATTCCATTGCTGCTAATCAGACCTTCTTATGATCTGAATAATTGTAGCAATCACATGTTCAACCTTGCTTTCCCAAGCAAGATATGCATCCGGATCTGATCGTCCTTGGAAAGGAGGTATGGCAACTTTGATGTTATTCAAATTATCATCAAGTTGTGCACGTCCTCCATTATTCCTTGGTGCATTCTGTCTCGACAATGGATCCACATTTTCTTCAACGTTGTTATCACCGGTTGAATTGTTTTGGGATCCTTCGATTCTGTCTATACGTCCATGCAATTATTCTAGTTCTGCTTGCACTACTTTTCGAACTTCTTGAAGCATGGCTCGCATTAAAAGACTATGTGGTTCTCCATCTAAGTGTTCATCATCATGATCACCGTTTGAACCTGCCACTGTTAGTAAAATGAAATAAAAGAAAGCTCACTGCACACTCGTAAAACCCTCACAATTTCGCTCCAAGAAAAGTAGATATGGCACTCAACACTCGTGTTTTCACTCGGGAATACTTGAATGGCTCTTTTGATTCCCCTTTTGTGCTCACATTCTCAAATGTCTTTTCCGCTCGTTCTCTTGCAAACAGCTCTTTAAGGAACTAATTTGATCCTTCAAACTTGTTATCTGTGTCAAACTCCAAGATATATGTAACGGTGGTACAAACAAGAGTTAAAAGTGAATTAGGGGCTGTTTAGATGACACAAAAGTTGGAAAATAAAGAAAACAAACAAAAAGCAAGGTTGGATAGTAAAATGAAAGAAAAACAATGCTAGAAAGTAAAAAAGAAAGAAAAACAAGGCTGGAATAAAAGGAAAACAAGAATAAGGCTGGAATTAATGAAGAAAAAAGTGAATTAAGGTTGGAAATGAAGTACTTACTGCATTAGAAATGCTTACCACAATCCTATCACCGAACAAACAAGAACACGTCGTTTTAAGTGATTTAGAAGCATGCCATGGTAAACGTAAGCATCCTTCATGGTTTTTGCGGTCAAACACCACATATAAACATGAAAATACACTAAATATTTAAATCTGATTTTTTTCTATTTTTTTCAAATTTTTCGAATTTCTTTTGTTGACTTTGACTTTTTTGGTCAAACTTTGACATTGACTTTTTTTTTCCCAGAATTTTGAATTTTTTTCTTTTTTTTTCTTTTGTTGTTTTTGATATATGTAGTGCAGAAAGTGCTAATGTCCAACCAAAGCTCTGATACCATATGATATAGGGGGTTCGTTGCTTCAAAAACAACGATCCTTGTTTGAAACGGATCTAGGATAATAGCAAGCAAGTCTCTGCAATAAACACAACATTATGGATGTTAGAATGATGTTAAAACGATAAGAAAACGAAGAAGAAAAATTGAAAACAAAGAAAGAAAAGGGATGAAGGAATTCTGACAGTTTCTGGAGGTTAATGAAGATGAAATGCTCCGAGGGCTTTCATGGCATACGCTTAAAGAGAGGGGTCGTTCATCACGGTATACGCTCTAAAAAAGGGATCGTTCACTATGACATGCACTTGAAGAGAGGGATCATTCATCGCGACATTCCCTCAAAGAGAAGGATCATCCATCACGGCATACGCTCAAAGAGAGGGACCGTTCATTATGACATACGCTCAAAGAGAGGGTCATTCACCGCGACATACGATAAAAGAGAGGTATCGTCTATCATGGAATACGTTCAAAGAGACGAACCGTTCACCATGACATACGCTCAAAGAGGGATAATTCATCGCAACATACGCTCAAAGAGTGGGGTCATCGTTCATGTTATAAGCTCAAAGAAAGGGACCATTCATTATGACATGCAGTCGAAGAAGAGGGGTCATTCATCATGACAAATGCTCAAAGAGAGGGATCGTCCATCACGGTATATGCTCAAAGAGAGGGACCGTTCACCATGTCATGTTCTCGAAGAGAGGGGTCATTAGCACGGTATACGATGAAAGTGAGGGACCGTTCATTATGACATACGCTCGAAGTGAGGGGTCATTCATCGCAACATATTCTCAAAGAGAGGGGTCATCGATCACGATATAAGCTCAAAGAGAGGACCGTTCATTATGACATGCACTCGAAGAGAGGGGTCATTCATCATGACATACACTCAAAGAAAGGGACCATTTACCATGACATGCACTCGAAGAGAGGGGTCATTCATCATGACATACGCTCAAAGAAAGGGGCCATTTACCATGACATGCACTCGAACAGATGGGTCATTCATTGTATTATACGCTCAAAGAGAGGGGTCATCCATAACGGTATACACTAAAAGAGAGGGAACGCTCACCATGACATGCACTCGAAGACGGGGGTCATTCATCGCAACATGAGCTCAAAGAGAGGGGTTATCCATCACGCTATACGCTCAATGAGAGAGGCATTTATTATGACATATGCCGGAAGAGAGGGGTCATTCACTGTGACATACGCTCAAAGAGAGGGGTCGTCCATCATGGTATATCCACTAAGAAAGGGACCGCTGATTATAACATGCACTCGAAGTGAGGTGTAATTCACGACATACGCTCAAAGAGATGGATCGTCCATCACGTTATACGCTCAAAGAGAGAAACCATTTATTATGACATGCACTCGAAGAGAAGAGTCATTCATCGAGACATACGCTCAACAAGAGGGGTCGTCTATCAAGATATATGCTCGAAGAAAGGGACCGTTCACTATGACAAACACTCGAAGAGAGGGGTCATTCATTCGTAAAATATGCTTAAAGAGAGAGGTCATCCATTACGGTATACGATCAAAGAGCCAGTCCGTTTATTATGACATACGCTTGAATAGAGGGGTCATTCACCATGAAATACGCTTAAAGTGAGGGGTCGTCCATCATGGTACACTCTAAAAGAGAGAGACCGTTCATTATGACATGAACTCAAAGAGAGTGGTAACTCATCGCGACATACGCTCAAAGAGAAGGGTCGTCCATTACGGTATACTCTCTAAGAGAGAGGTCGTCCATCATGGTATGTGCTCTAAGAAAGAGACCGTTCATTATGACATGCACTCGAAGAGAGGGGTCATTCATTCGCAAAATATGCTTAGAGAGAGGTCTACCGTCACGGTATACGCTCAAAGAGACAGATTGTTTGTTATGACATATGCTTGAATTGAGTAGTCATTCACCACGAAATACGCTCAAAGAGAGGGGTCGTTTATCACGGTATATGCTCCAAGAAAGGGACCATTCACCATGACATGCACTCTAAGAGAGGGGTCATTCATCACACATACGCTCAAGGAGAGGGGTCGTCCATCACGGCATACGCTCAAAGAGAGAGGTCGTTCATTATGACTTACTCTCGAAGAGGGGTCATTCACTGCGACATACGCTCAATGAGAGGGGTCATTCGTCACGGTATATGCTCTAAGAAAGGGACCATTCACCATGACATGGACTCGAAGAAAGGGGTCATTCATCACGACATACGGTCAGAGAAAGGGGTTGATATAGGGGTTCGTTGCTTCAAAAACAACGATCCTTATTTGAAATGGATCTAGGATAATAGCAAGCAAGTCTCTACAATAAAAAAACAATATGGATGTTAGAGTGATGTTAAAACGATAAGAAAACAAAGAAAGAAAAGGGATGAAGGAATTCTGGCAGTTTCTGGAGGTTAATGAAGATGAAATGCTCCGAGGGCTTTCATAGCAGCATTAAAACGTCCAAAATGACAGAATTGGATGTTTAAGTTGCTGGAAAATAACAACGACGTTGAACTCGAAAGAACCCGAACAATATACTGAGCGGACCCGAATTGAATACATTCTTCGTCAACGAACTTGGACCTTCTAGATAGCGATCTAGGAACCCGAAGTATCAAGGATTTGACACACTCAAACAAAGTCTGAATTTGTCAAGAAAAGTTCAATGAAGAACTGAAATTAAGAGAAAATCTCACAAGTGATTTTATTCATAAAATGTCTAACCCTTTATCATTACAAAATACACATATATATAGGCAAATACAAGGATAAAGGCTTCCAAAATACAAGGCTGGAATTGAAATAGGGTGGTTGCTGAAAATTCAAAAGGTGTGGCTGAAATTCAAACAAAATTAATCATGTGCATTTTGTTTGAATTTTTTAAAAAAAGCATGTGGTTTATTGTTTGAAATTTAAAGTTTTGTGCTTATCCTTTCAATTTTCGTACATGCCTTGCACACACACATGTGAAAGTCCTTACACATGCCGTGCACATGCTTGGAGTGGTGTAGGATGCCCCACATGCTGGTCACATGCTTGGAGGAAACTCTCCCATGTGTAGGACACCTTTCAACTACTTCTGGACTTGTCAGCTAGAGTTGAGCTGATTGGAGCTAAGGTGAGCTGAATTCAGATAGCTAAAATGTATTGAACTTAGTTGAGCTGAAATGAGCTGCATACGAATATTCTCCCGAGCTGAGGATAAACCTTAAGTTAGTACCCTTGTACCTATGAGAAAACAAAGCAACCATCCATCAAAAGTATGGAAACTTATTGAGATATGTATGAAAACATATAAACAAGCTGAAAACATGATGCAAACATGTTTATGAGCTATGAAACTTATTGAAACATGTAATACTTAATATATATAATGCATACACTTATGTACTAACTCTAACTAATGCAAACACACATATAAATACTAAGTATAACTAAAGTTGTTACACATCAGTATGTAACACGTTAAAAGGCATATCTCCTAAGGTACAAGCATCATTAAAGGTATTAAGAATGAGTAAAAATTTTAGTGAAAGAACTTACCTGATTTGCTTTGCCTTGGATCGAGTGATTGGTCCTAATGGTAAGACCTCCAGATCAGCTTCCTTAGCTCCATATATGTGCTCACATCAGTGGTCGTCTGTCACAGTATACGCTCAAAGAGAGGGGATGTTCACCATGACATGCACTCGAAGAGATGGGTCATTCATCGGAACATACGCTCAAAGAGAGGGGTCGTCCGTCACAGTATATGCTCAAAGAGAGGGAACGTTCACCATGACATGCACTCGAAGAGAGGGTTCATCGATCACGGTACACGCTCAAAGAGAGGGATTATTCATTATGACATGCACTCCAAGGGAGGGGTTATTCATCGCGACATATGCTTAAAGAGAGGGGAAATCAATCACGGTATACGCTCAAAAAGAGGGATCATTCATTATGGCATGTACTCGATGAGAGGGGGCATTCATCGTGACATACGCTCAAAGAGAAGGGGTCGTCCAACACGGTATACTCTCTAAGAAAGGGAATGTTCATTATGACATGCACTCGAAAAGAGGGGTCATTCAACACGACATACACTCAAAGAGAAGGGTCGTCCATCACGGTATACAGTCTAAGAAAGGGACCGTTCATTATGACAAGCACTCGAAGAGAGGTCATTCATTGCGACATATTGATGTGAGCACATCATGTCAAGTTCAACAAGTTGATCCGGAGGTCTTACCATCAGGACCTATCACACGTTCTAAGGCAAAGAAATATAGGGAAGCTCTTTTCCTTACTTGTTCTAACATTTCAGATTCATTTGAGAATGTTCATGCCTTAGAATATGTTGTTTATAATGTGTTGCATGTTGATATGTGACATATTTAGGTATATATATTAGTATGTGTGTTTACTTACGTATATACTATGTTAATTATGTTTGCATTTGGTTTTAAGTGTGTTTGTGTCGTTAAAATAAGACTACAAGGCTTTTTAGATGTGTTTGCCTTGTTCTAATATAGGTACTTAGGAGAACCTTAGCTCAAGTGGGCATACCCAGCTCATCTCCAGCTCAGGAGAGCGTATGCAGTTCAATACCAGCTCAAGTGGATTATATTTAGCTTAGAAGAAGCTCAATAGTGTGCACGCAGCTCACCTTAGCTCGGGGCAGCTCAGAGGCTTAGCTCCCAGCTCCATTTAGCTCCTAACACTCTTAGCTAGTTCGTTTCATCAGCTTATCTCCATTACCAGCTCAACTCAACTCAAGTTGAAGTGACCTACAGCAGCTGAAACCTATCGTACACGAAGAGCAGGTGTCTTACGCATGTGCCATGCATGTGGGGCCCACATAGCACCCTTTTCCACATGTTTGGGCGTCCAAAAGGAAGCAAGCCAAACAAGGCCCTTGCTTTGAAGACCAATCAGCAACATTGGATAAGAATGAGTGGTTTCTTATTCAAATTCAAACATTAAACACATGTTTAATGTGTTTTAAGTGCCAAAACATGTGGCTAAGGATATTAGGAGCCTAGGAGAAGTTATTTGAGCATTTAAATTTTAATTTTCGTTTGAATTAAGGCCACAAATTCAAATTTGGCCAACTTCTCCTTTATTCCTATATATTTACTTAATTTTGTAAAGACAAGGGTAGATATTTTATGAATAAAATCACTTGTGAGATTTTCTGTCAATTTCAGTTCTTCATTGAACTTTTCTTGACAAATTCAGACTTTGTTTGAGTGTGTCAAATCCTTGATACTTCGGGTTCCTAGATCGCTATCTAGAGGGTCCAAGTCCGTTGATGAAGAACGTATTCGATTCGGGTCCGCTCAGTATATTGTTCGGGTTCTTTCGAGTTCAACGTCGTTGTTATTTCCCAGCAACTTAAACATCCAATTCTGCCATTTTGGACGTTTTAATGCTTCCATGAAAGCCCTCGAAGCATTTCATCTTCATTAACCTCCAGAAACTGCCAGATTTCCTTCATCCCTTTTCTTTTTTGTTTTATTTTTTTTCTTTGTTTTCTTATTGTTTTAACATCATTCTAACATCCATAATGTTGTGTTTATTGCAGAGACTTGCTTGCTATTATCCTAGATCCGTTTCAAACAAGGATCGTTGTTTTTGAAGCAACGAATTCCCCCATATCATATGGTATCAGAGCTTTGGTTGGATATTAGCACTTTCTGCACTACATATATCAAAAACAACAAAAAAAAAAGAAAAAAAATTCGAAATTCTACAAAAAAAAAGAAAGTCAAAGTCAAAGTTTGACCAAAAAAGTCAAAGTCAACAAAAGAAATTCGAAAAATTTGAAAAAAAATCACATTTGAATATTTAGTGTATTTTCATGTTTATATGTGCTGTTTGACCACAAAAATGATGAAGGATGCTTACGTTTACCATGGAATGCTTCTAAATCACTTAAAACGACGTGTTCTTGTTTGTTCGGTGATAGGATTATGGTAAGCATTTCTAATGCAGTAAGTACTTCATTTCCAGCCTTAATTCACTTTGTTCTTCATTAATTCCAGCCTTATTCTTGTTTTTCTTTTGTTTTTTTTTTGCAGCCTTGTTTTTCTTTCTTTTTTACTTTCTAGCATTGTTTTTCTTTTGTTTTACTATCCAACCTTGCTTTTTGTTTGTTTTCTTTATTTAGCAGCCTTTGTGTCATCTAAACAGACCCTAATTCACTTTTAACTCTTGTTTGTACCACCGTTACATATATCTTTGAGTTTGACACAGATAACAAGTTTGAAGGATCAGATTAGTTCCTTAAAGAGCTGTTTGCAAGAAAACGAGAGGAAAAGGCATTCGAGAGTGTGAGCACAGAAGGGGAATCAAATGAGCCTTTCAAGTATTCCCGAGTGAAACACGAGCGCTGAGTGTTACTTTGTTGAGTGCATTGTTCTTTTGAAGTGATCTGCGAGAATTTGTTGTGTGTGCAGTGAGGGACTTTAAAATTTCGTTTATTTAACACAATAGTTTTCTTTTCTTGTTTTTCGTTGCTGCAATGACAGGTAATGACGATCGTAGTCCCGGTGGAAGTAATCCACCAGATTTGCAAATGCAGGCTTTTACTCGAACCTTGCAGCGTCTTTTAGACCAAGCATTGGAGCCTATTCAGTCTCGTTTGGATAGAATAGATGGGGGTGGTTCCCAATCTGTCCAAAATGAGAATCTTGATGAAAACGACGTCGAACAATCACCACGGACGAATCAACGACCAGGACGTGCAGTTGATGATAATATTTCTAACATAAAAGTTGCTATACCTTCTTTTCAGGGACATTCAGATCCAGATGCTTATCTAACATGGGAAAGTAAAGTTGAACACGTGTTCGAGTGTTACAATTACTCGGAACAAAAGAAAGTACGACTAGCAATTTTGGAGTTTGTTGACTATGCACTATTGTGGTGGGATCAATTACTGGTTAGTCGACGACGTGCGGGTGAAGGACCAGTGAGAACATGGGACGAAATGAAGCGTATCATGCGGAAACAGTTTGTTCCTTCTCACTATCATCGTGATTTATTTCAGAAATTACAAACTTTGAAACAGGGCAATAGGAGCGTCGAGGATTATTTCAAGGAAATGGAGATGTCCATGATGCATGCGAACATAGTTGAGGATCGTGAGGCGACTATGGCTCGGTTTATGGCAGGTTTGAATTTTGAAATTGCTAACGTTGTTGAATTGCAGCATTATGTCGAATTCGATGACATGGTGCATATGGCGATAAAAATTGAGCGGCAACAACGTAGAAAAGTTTCTACTCGAGGTAATACTACTCCATTTAAATCTTTTACGAATCCATTATATACCCCTAACCATGCTAGGAAACAAGCACCACAAGCGCCACTTCGGATTCAAGAACAAGGTGAGTCTAGCAAGCCAAAGCCTCCCGTTGCTGATAATGGGCATGGTAAACAAAAAGTGGTTGTACGAGAGAGATCGAGAGATATTCAATGTTTTAAGTGCCTTGGTCGAGGACATGTTGCTAGCCAGTGTCCTAATCGTAGGGTTATGTTGATGCGAGATGATGGAGAGATTGAGTCAGATTCTGAAGAAGAACCACATGAGATCCCTGATGAAGATGATAAAGAGGATGTCCTAGAAGTTGCTGAGACTGGTAAGGTAATGGAAATTATGGTTGTTAAACGTAGTCTGAGTGTGCAACAGGTTCAGGATGAACAACAACGCGAGAATATCTTTCACACGCGATGCAAAATTCAAGATAAGGTATGTGCTATTATTATTGATAGCGGTAGTTGTTCTAATGTTGCTAGTTCAATGATGGTTGACAGGTTAGGTCTCAAGACAACAAAGCACCCGAATCCGTACAAATTGCAATGGTTGAATGACGGGGGAGAACTTAAAGTAACAAAACAAGTTGTTATACCGTTTTCGATCGGAAGTTACAAGGACGAGGTCCTTTGTGATGTTGTGTCGATGGATGCTACTCACCTTCTTTTGGGACGCCCTTGGCAATATGACAAGAAGGTAATGCATGATGGTTTTACAAATCGATACTCTTTTATGCATGCAGGTAAGAAGATTACTTTGGCTCCTTTGACACCGAGTCAAGTGATGGAAGATCAAGCAAGCTTAAAAAAGAGTAACGAAGCTGCAAAGGAGAAGAAAAAGATGAATGTTTATGCAAGCAATCGAGAAATCAGGAAATGTCTTTTCTCTCACCAATCTTTGCTTATTTTAATATTTAAAGATTATTGTTTATTGACTGACTTTCCTTCTGATTTGCCGGCATCAATTGTTTTCCTTTTGCAGGAATTTAAGGATGTGTTTCCAGAAGAAACACCGAGGGGATTGTCACCTCTTCGTGGCATTGAGCACCAAATTGACTTTATCCCAGGTGCTACTATTCCAAATCGACCAGCTTATCGAACTAACCCCAAAGAGACGAAAGAGCTTCAAAGACAAGTGACAGAATTAATGGACAAGGGTTATATTCGAGAGAGTCTGAGTCCGTGTGTTGTTCTGGTACTGTTAGTACCGAAGAAAGATGGGTCTTGGAGGATGTGCGTAGACTGTAGAGCTGTAAATCAGATTACAATTAAGTATCGTCATCCTATTCCCAGACTTGATGATATGTTGGACGAGCTTTGTGGAGCCGTCATCTTCTCCAAAATTGACCTAAAGAGTGGATATCATCAGATTCGCATGCGAGAAGGCGATGAATGGAAGACAGCCTTCAAAACGAAGCTAGGTTTGTACGAATGTGCACAGGGTGTTGAAGTCGATCCTGAGAAGATAAAGGCAATTCAGGAATGGCCACAACCAACATCGATTACTCAAGTTAGATCTTTTTATGGCTTAGCTAGTTTCTATCGTCGGTTTGTTCCTAACTTCAGTTCTATTACCGCACCCTTAACAGGGATTATTAAGAAGAATTCTAGCTTCTTATGGGTTAAAGAACAAGAAGATGCCTTTTTGAAAATTAAGGATTGTTTAACGAAGTCAAATACCTAACTTTGATAAAACTTTTGAAATTGAATGTGATGCTTCTGGAGTTGGTATAGGCGCTGTGCTAATGCAGGAAAAAAGGCCCATTGCATACTTTAGTGAAAAGCTTAGTGGAGCAACATTGAATTATCCAGTCTACGACAAGGAGATGTACGCACTAATTCGGGCATTGGAGACATGGCAACATTACTTGTTGCCTAAGGAGTTTGTGATTCACACTGATCATGAGGCTTTACGATATATCACAGGTCAACATAAATTGAATAAACGACATGCTAAATGGGTTGAATTTTTAGAGTCTTTTCCTTATGTCATTCGTTATAAAAAGGGTAAAGATAATGTCGTTGTTGATGCTTTATCACGTAGATATGTGCTTTTGAATTACCTTGACTCACATTTGATTGGATTTGCATATATACGTGACTTGTATGTTGATGATTCTGATTTTAGAGATAAGTATAATGCTTGTGAGAAAGGTGCAAATGGAAAGTTTTACAGGCATGATGGTTATATTTTCAAAGAAAATAGGATATGCATTCCACAGGGTTCAATGCGTGATATTCTGATCCGTGAAGCACATGAGGGTGGATTGATGGGTCACTTTGGAGTCACCAAGACGTTAAAGACATTGAAAGAACATCTATTTTGGCCTAAGATGCATAGAGACGTAGAAAGGTACTGTGAACGTTGTGTGACATGTAAGAAAGCAAAATCGAAGGTTTCACCACATGGTATGTACTTACCTCTACCTATTCCTGATTCCCCTTGGACTGATATTTCAATGGATTTTGTTTTGGGATTGCCTCGAACTAGAAATGGTAGAGATAGTGTCTTTGTTGTGGTTGATAGATTCTCTAAGATGGCACATTTCATTGCATGCCATAAGACTGATGATGCTGTTAATGTGGCTAACTTTTTCTTTAGAGAGATTGTTCGATTACATGGTATTCCTAGGTCAATTGTTTCTGACAGGGATGTTAAGTTTCTGAGTCATTTCTGGAGGACTCTTTGGAGCAAAATAGGTACAAAACTCATGTTTTCTACTACTTGTCATCCCCAGACTGATGGACAAACTGAGGTTGTTAATCGTGTTTTATCTACTTTGTTGCGTTCCATCATTAAAAAGAACATTAGGATTTGGGAAGATTGTTTGCCACATGTTGAGTTTGCGTATAATCGTGCTATACATTCTGCTACTAAGATGTCACCATTTGAGATTGTTTATGGTTTTAACCCTATTACGCCTCTATATTTGTTACCATTGCCACAGGAACAAGTGACGAACAGAGACGGTCAAGCGAAAGCAGAATATGTGAAGAAGTTGCATCAACAGGTGAAGGAGAATTTAGAACGAAGGACTCAACAGTACGAAAAGCAAGCAAATAAGGGAAGAAAGCGAGTCACCTTTGATGTTGGTGATTGGGTTTGGGTTCACTTCCGAAAGGAACGATTTCCAGCCCAAAGGTGGTCTAAGTTGTTATCGCGAGGAGATGGTCCTTTTCAGGTGTTGGAGAAAGTGAATGACAACGCCTACAAGATAGACTTACCGGGCGAGTACACTGTAAGTGCCACATTTAATGTTTCTGATTTAACCCCGTATGATATTTCTGTAGATTTGAGGTCAAATCCTTTTCAAGAAAGGGGGGATGATGTGAGAACATCATGTCAAGTTCAACAAGTTGATCCGGAGGTCTTACCATCAGGACCTATCACACGTTCTAAGGCAAAGAAATATAGGGAAGCTCTTTTCCTTACTTGTTCTAACATTTCAGATTCATTTGAGAATGTTCATGCCTTAGAATATGTTGTTTATAATGTGTTGCATGTTGATATGTGACATATTTAGGTATATATATTAGTATGTGTGTTTACTTACGTATATACTATGTTAATTATGTTTGCATTTGGTTTTAAGTGTGTTTGTGTCGTTAAAATAAGACTACAAGGCTTTTTAGATGTGTTTGCCTTGTTCTAATATAGGTACTTAGGAGAACCTTAGCTCAAGTGGGCATACCCAGCTCATCTCCAGCTCAGGAGAGCGTATGCAGTTCAATACCAGCTCAAGTGGATTATATTTAGCTTAGAAGAAGCTCAATAGTGTGCACGCAGCTCACCTTAGCTCGGGGCAGCTCAGAGGCTTAGCTCCCAGCTCCATTTAGCTCCTAACACTCTTAGCTAGTTCGTTTCATCAGCTTATCTCCATTACCAGCTCAACTCAACTCAAGTTGAAGTGACCTACAGCAGCTGAAACCTATCGTACACGAAGAGCAGGTGTCTTACGCATGTGCCATGCATGTGGGGCCCACATAGCACCCTTTTCCACATGTTTGGGCGTCCAAAAGGAAGCAAGCCAAACAAGGCCCTTGCTTTGAAGACCAATCAGCAACATTGGATAAGAATGAGTGGTTTCTTATTCAAATTCAAACATTAAACACATGTTTAATGTGTTTTAAGTGCCAAAACATGTGGCTAAGGATATTAGGAGCCTAGGAGAAGTTATTTGAGCATTTAAATTTTAATTTTCGTTTGAATTAAGGCCACAAATTCAAATTTGGCCAACTTCTCCTTTATTCCTATATATTTACTTAATTTTGTAAAGACAAGGGTAGATATTTTATGAATAAAATCACTTGTGAGATTTTCTCTCAATTTCAGTTCTTCATTGAACTTTTCTTGACAAATTCAGACTTTGTTTGAGTGTGTCAAATCCTTGATACTTCGGGTTCCTAGATCGCTATCTAGAGGGTCCAAGTCCGTTGACGAAGAACGTATTCGATTCGGGTCCGCTCAGTATATTGTTCGGGTTCTTTCGAGTTCAACGTCGTTGTTATTTCCCAGCAACTTAAACATCCAATTCTTCCATTTTGGACGTTTTAATGCTTCCATGAAAGCCTTCGGAGCATTTCATCTTCATTAACCTCCCAAAACTGCCAGAATTCCTTCATCCCTTTTCTTCTTTGTTTCATTTTTTTTTCTTTGTTTTCTTATTGTTTTAACATTATTCTAACATCCATAATGTTGTGTTTATTGCAGAGACTTGCTTGCTATTATCCTAGATCCGTTTCAAACAAGGATCATTGTTTTTGAAACAACGAATTCCCCCATATCACATATAATCAAAGAGAGGGGTCGTCCATCACGGCATACATACACTCAAAGAGAGGGGTTGTCCATCACGGCATACATACACTCAAAGAGAGGGACCGTTCCCCACGGCATGCACTCAAAGAGATGGGTCATCGGTCATGGTATACGCTCAAAGAGAGGGTCTATTCATTATGACATACATTCGAAGAGAGAGGTTATTCATCGCGACATACGCTCCAAGAGAAGAGTTGTCAGTCACGACATACGATTAAAGAGAGGGATCGTTAATTATGACATGCACTCGAAGAGAGGGGTTATTCATCGCAACATATGCTCAAAGAGAGGGATCGTTCATCAAGGTATACGCTCAAAGAGAGGGATCGTTCACCATAATATGCAATCAAAGAGAAGGCTCATTCATCGCAGCATACACTCAAAGAGAGAGGTCATCGCTCACGGTAGGAGCTCAGAGAGAGTGACTGTTCATTATGACATGCACTCAAAGAAAGGAGTCACTCATCGCGACATACGCTCAAAGAGTGGGAGCGACCCAGCACGGTATACGCTCTAGGAAAATGATCATTCATTATGACATGCACTTGAAGAGAGGGGTCATTCATCTAGACAAATACTCAAAGAGAGGGGTCGTCCATCACGGTATACGGTCAAAGAGAGGGACCATACACCATGACAAGCACTCAAAGAGAGGGGTCATTCATCGCGACATATGCTGAATGAGAGAGGACGTCCATCATGGCATACGTTCAAGAAGAGGGACCGTTCATTATGAAATACGCTTGAAGAGAGCGGTCATTCACCGTGACATACGCTCAAAGTGAGGGATTGTCTATCACGGTATACGCTCAAAGAGAGGGACCGTTCACTATGAATTGCACACGAAGAGTATGGTCATTCATCGCAACATAAGGTCAAAGAGAGTGGTCATCGATCATGGTATACTCTCAAAGAGAGGGACCATTCACCATGACATGCACTCGAAGAGGGGGGTCGTTCATCGCAACATATGCTCAAAGAGAGGTCGTCCATCACAGCATATGCTCAAAGAGAGGGTTCATTCACCGCGATATATGCTCGAAGAGAGGTATCGTCTATCACGGTATACATTCAAAGAGAGGGACCGTTTACCATGACATTAACTCAAAGAGGTGTAATTCATCGCAGCATACGCTCAAAGAGTGGGGTCATCTATCATGGAATAAGCACAAAGAAAGGGACTGTTCATTATGACATGCACTCAAAGAAAGGAGTCATTCATCGTGACATACGCTCAAAGAGTGGGGGCGATCCATCACGGTATACACTCTAGGAAAGTGATCATTCATTATGACATGCACTCGAAGAAGAGGGATCATTCATCATGACAAATGCTGAATGAGAGGGATAGTCCATCACGGTATACGCCCAAAGAGAGGGACCATTCACCATGTCATGTACTCGAAGAGAGGGTTCGTCCATCACGGCATATGCTCAAAATGAAGGACCGTTCATTATGACATACGCTCGAAGAGAGGGGTCATTCATCGCAACATATGCTCAAAGAGAGGGATCTTTGATCACGATATAAGCTCAAAGAGAGGACCGTTCATTATGACATGCACTTGAAGAGAGGGGTCATTCATCATGACATACGCTCAAAGGGAGGGAGCATTCACCATGACATGTACTCGAAGAGATGGGTCATTCATCTTGACAAATACTCAAAGAGATGGGTCGTTCATCGCGACATACGCTTAAAGGGAAGGGACCATTCATTATGACATGCACTCGAAGAAGAGGGGTAATTCATCATGACAAATGCTCAAAGAGAGGGATTGTCCATCACAGTATACGCTCAAAGAGAGGGACCATTCACCATGTCATGTACTCGAAGAGAGGGTCGTCCATCACGGCATATGCTCAAAATGAGGGACCGTCCATTATGACATACACTCGAAGAGAGGGGTCATTCATCGTAACATATGCTCAAAGAGAGGGGTCATCGATCACGGTATAAACTCAAAGAGAGGACCGTTCATTATGACATACGTTCGAAGAGAGGGGTCATTCAACATGACATACGCTCAAAGAGAGGGAACATTCACCATGACATATACTCGAAGAGATGGGTCATTCAAGGTGTTATACGCTCAAAGAGAGGGGTCGTTCATAACTGTATACGGTCAAAGAGAGGGAACGCTCACCATTACATGCACTCGAAGAAGGGGTCACTCATCGCAACGTAAGCTCAAAGAGAGGGGTCATCGATCACGCTATACGCTCAAAGAGAGGGAATGCTTATTATGACATACACCTAAAGAGAGGGATCATTCACCATGACATACGCTCAAAGAGAGGGGTCGTCCATCATGGTATACGCTCTAAGAAAGGGACCGTTCATTATGACATGCACTCGAAGAGAGGGGTAATTCATCGCGACATATGCTCAAAGAGAAGGGTCGTCCATCACGGTATACGCTCAAGGAGAGAAACAGTTTATTATGACATGCACTCGAAGAGAGGAGTCATTCATCGCGACATACGCTCATAGAGATGTGTCGTCTATCCAGGTATATGCTCTAAGAAAGGGATCGTTCACTATGACATGCACTCGAAGAGAGGGGTTATTCGTTGCGACATATGTTCAAAGAGAGGGAACGTCTATCACGGTATTCACTCAAAGAGAGGGACTGTTAACCATGATATGCACTCGAAGACGGGTTCATTCATTGCAACAAACGCTCAATGAGAGGGGTCATCGATCAGGGTACACGCTCAAAGAGAGGGACCATTCATTGTGACATGCACTTTAAGAGAGGGCTTATTCACCGTATACCCTCAAAGATCGGGACCGTTTACCATGACATGCACTCGAAGATAGGGTCATTCACCGCGACATACGCTCAAAGAGAGGGGTCATCCATCACGATATACGCTCAATGAGAGATACAATTCACCACGACAGGCACTCGAAGAGAGGGATAATTCATCGCGACATACGCTTAAAGAGAAGGTCATCCTTCACTGAAAATGCTCAAAGAGAGGGACCGTTCATTATGACAAATGCTCGAAGAGAGGAGTCATTCATCGCGACATACGCTCAAAGAGAGGGGTCGTTCATCATGGTATATGCTCTAAGAAAGGGATTGTTCACTATGACAAGCACTTCAAGAGAGGGATCATTCATCTCGACATTCCCTCAAAGAGAGGGGTCATCCATCACGGCATACGCTCAAAGAGAGGGACCGTTCATTATGACATACGCTCAAAGAGAGGGTTCCTTCACCGCGACATACAATAAAAGCGAGGTATCGTCTATCACAGAATATGTTCAAAGAGACGAACCGTTCACCATGACATACGCTCGAAGAGGGGTAATTCATTTCAACATACGCTCAAAGAGAGGGGTCGTCCGTCACAGGATATGCTCAAAGAGAGGGAACACAATCACCATGACATGCACTCGAAGAGAGGGGTCATTCATCACAACATAGGCTCAAAGAGAGGGGTCATCGATCACGGTACACGCTCAAAGAGAGGGACTATTCATTATGACATGGACTCGTAGAGAGGGGTTATTCATCGCGACATATGCTCAAAGAGAGGGGACATCCATCACGGTATTCGCTCAAAAAGAGGGACCATTCATTATGACATGAACTCGATGAGTGGAGACATTCATCGTGACATACGCTCAATGAGAAGGGGTCGTCCATCATGGTATACGCTCTAAGAAAGGGACTGTTCATTATGACAAGCACTCAAAAAGAGGGGTCATTCATCACGACATACACTCAAAGAGAAGGGTCGTTCGTCACGGTATACACTCTAAGAAAGGGATCGTTCACTATGACATGCACTCGAAGAGAAAGGTCATTCATCGTGACATATAATCAAAGAGAGGGGTCGCCCATCACGGCATACATACACTTAAAGAGAGGGACCGTTCCCCATGACATGCACTCGAAGAGATGGGTAATTCATAGCGACATACGCTCAAAGAGAAGGGTCATCGGTCACGATATATGCTCAAAGAGAGGGTCTGTTCATTATGACATACACTCGAAGAGAGGGGTTATTCATCGCGACATACACTCGAAGAGAGGGGTTATTCATCGCGACATACGCTCCAAGAGAAGAGTTGTTCGTCACAACATACAATTAAAGAGAGGGACCGTTCATTATGACATTCACTCGAAGAGAGGGGTTATTCATCGCAACATACGCTCAAAGAGAGGGATCATCCATCAAGGTATACACTCAAAGAGAGGGATCGTTCACCATAATATGAACTCGAAGAGAAGGCTCATTCATCGCAACATACACTCAAAGAGTGGGGTCATCGCTCACGGTATGAGCTCAGAGAGAGTGACTATTCATTATGAAATGCACTCAAAGAAAAGGAGTCATTCATCGCGACATACACTCAAAGAGAGAGGAGATCCATCACGGTATACGCTCTAAGAAAAAGACCATTCATTATGACATGCACTCGAAGAGAGCGGTCATTCATCTCGAAAAATACTCAAAAAGAGGGGTCGTCCATCACGGTATACGGTCAAAGATAGGGACCATTCACCATCACAAGCACTCGAAGAGAGGGGTCGTTCATTGCGACATATGCTGAAAGAGAGAGGTCGTCCATCACGGCATACGCTCAAGGAGAGGGATCGTTCATTATGAAATACGCTCGAAGAGAGGGGTCATTCACCATTACATAGGCTCAAAGAGAGGGGTCATCCATCACGGCATACCCTCAAAGAGAGGGACCATTCATTATGCACTCGAAGAGAGGGGTTATTCATCACGACATACGCTCAAAGAGAGGGGTCATCCATCACTGCATACTCTCAAAGAGAGGAACTGTTCGTGATGACATGCACTCAAAGAGGGTTCATTCATCGCAACATGCACTCAAAGAGAGGGGTCGTCCATCACGGTATATGGTGATGTGTGCACATTTCTGCTCATTTATCTCATGCTTTCATGCTTCATTTCACGCTTGGGATCAAAGGGGAGTTATCTTACAGATATTAGTTTTTATTACTTTTATTTACTTTATAGTAAACTACTTAAGAGTTATATTAATTAAGCTATAAACATGAATAGTCAATATGACCACATTACTAAGTTTCAGCTTTGATCTAAATTTATATTAAGTTATTTTATGTATTCTCATTATGTCCATTATTATGTTTTCTTCATAGGACTTTCCTATAGCTCAAGGAGTAAGAATTAGCTCGGTGTCAGCTCAGTCAACTCAGAAGATGCTAAACGAAAGGCAATGCTAGAAACACAAGGAGCCAACTTCAGAATAGCTTGGAAATGCATGGAACACTCCTACAGTACTTAAAGGACCAAAGGATAGCTCCATGTCAGCTCACCAGTCCCACACGAGCTCAAATGAAGCATAATTCAAAACGAGGCCTTAGGAGATTCGGATTAGCTCCAAAACACTCCTCACACTAGAAGAGAGTATAAGGAAGCTAATGGACCAGCTCACTTTGCTAAAGGCAGCTTGGATTAACTTATTTCTGCTTCAAACTTTAGCTACGTTTTTCAGCTAGATAACTAAGTTCAATCCAGCTCACTCTCAGCTCGATTATCCACATTGGGCGCCAAAACAAAGATATAGCACTTTTCATTGGACATATTCATAATGGTCCACTTGTTTGTCATTTTCGAGCATGATACAAGCAGAAATGGGCTTCGATGTTTTCATGAAAATTGTTCCCCTATCTCTTATGTTTCCAACGCATGTTGAATCGCATTAATACGATATCGGGACCTCGAGATATGGCCAAATTATTGAAGATAGTGCAGACTGGACCGAGAAGTTACATCTTTTCGAATAGTTATGTAGGGAGACACCGTTCAAGTGAATGGTTATCCGAATAGTTAAAGGCCATTTCGGCCAAACCCTTTAGAAAACTATAGATAGGACTCAGTTAATTGGTTATGGATTGTTTCTTCCTTATATCTCTCTTCTTTCTCTCCCTCCTTCGTTCCTTTTTCTTCTTGATAGCCGCCGCCTTCTTCACCACCGATCCCCTTGTTGCTTTGATCGGCTACTCCCCCCTACCTCCACACTTGAGAGAGGAAGAAACACATCCGTCGTTCTAACCACCTTCTTGAGAACGGAATAAGTACCGGCTGTGTTGTCCACCTCCCTGAGGGTTTTTCGATTATCAACTATGCTATTCTACTGGTCTCTTTCTTAGACTGCTTCCATTGCAGTTCTTTTCTCTTATCACACCTTATACCAACAAATCCTTATGGATTTGTATATCTACTTGGTCGCTGCACAACGTCGCGGACGGTTTCCTCTTTCCAGGTCTCTCCTTGGTTTCGGCTTCTGCAGACTCTGCTGTTAGGATTCATGTGTTTTTATTTCCTTTGTTTTGTGATGAATATGTTCTCTCGGATTGGGATAGAGTTCCAGTTTAAGGCGGTGTCCTATTCCGATTCAAAGTCCCAAACTTTTCTTTGTTTCTTCTTTATAGTTTGCGCTTCTGCCGTCTTCTTGCTGGCCGACGGATCTCTCTCTTTCAAGTTCGAAAGTTGAGGCAACTTCTGCAACTTTCGTAGTTTTCTTTCTCCTCCCGTATCTCCGTCTGCACGAGAAGGGTTCCTTCCTTCATGTTTCTGGTATGCAGCTTCAAGGAAAACCGATTCACTGTCTCCAGTTCGTTCGTCCTCCTGCATTTGGTCTCTCTTCTGCTGGACCTTTTATTGGTTCCTTGCCTCTTGGTGCTACTGGGCATCGTTTTTTTTTGTTTTCTTTAGTTCCCACTTTGTTTGTTTTGCTGCCATGCTTTGTTCGCTTATTCTTTCGTTCTTTTCATGCCTTTTTAGGTACATCTTTGTTTGCTTTATTGTTAGTCGATCGGTGTTTCTTTGGCCATGTTACCTCGATTTCTTTGTTTTCTTTGATCTGGTTTTTTTAACTTTCTTTTATGATCTTCTTCTTGTTATTTCTTTGTTCTTATTGGCTCCCTCCATCGTCTACTTTTCGCCAGGACTAAGTCTGTATGGCTGCAGATGCTGCACTATGCAGCCATCTGTTGCTCTCATGGCTCTCATCTTCAGGAGCATGGACAAGGCAGTGATTTCTCATGCCCGGTTTACAGGCGTGCATGGTGGCTCTCGGTTTGCTGCCATGCTTTGTTCGCTTTTTCCTTCATGCTTTTCATGCCATTTGAGGTACGTCTTTGTTTGTTTTCTTGTTCGTCGATCTGTTTTTATCTTTGATCTATCTGTTGCCCTCATGGCTCTCTTCTTGATGAGTATAGATAAGGCAGTGTATTCGCATGGCCGATTTACAGGCGTGGTGCATGGTGGCTCTCGGTTGTGCCCTTGTGCACTCCTTGGACTGGGTCACAACCTGGTTTGGTCGTCTACTAGGGTTATTTTTAGTTTTAATTTTATTCATATACCACCCTTATATAGGGATTTGTCCAACATCTTTAACGATGTGCTATCCTTGCTAACCGATCATCGGTCTTACACTTTTATCTATTTTAGTTTACCTCTCTACAAGTTTCTTTGGACTTATACTTATTCGAAACAATACTTTTTTTATATACTTTTCAAGCACCATCCTATTAAATCTTGCCCTCTTAATGAGGCTTTTATATTTTATTTTTACACTCCTTCTCCATACTAAACTCTTTTCTTCTCGACTCTTCCTATCTTTTCTCTTTTTATATGTGATAAGTTATCCTTTTCTATCTATTCTCAAATACTTTATATTTTTTTATCTTCAATTCATACTATTATCTATCTCTTTTTCTTGTTATCTCCTTCTTACTTATTAAACTGTAATTTTGCTTCAAGTCAAACTCTTCCCTTCTTATATAAACCTGGCTTTTGCTTTCATATATTCTCCTCCACACGCCATCTTCTTCCTTTTCTTTTAACCCTTTCCTTTGTTTTTTGCAATCTCTTTACAATGGATTCTAAGTCATTCCTCCAGCAATTTGGCTTTACTGCCGAGGAACAAGCAACTGTCTTCCAACCGGGTACTTCTTGGGGTTTACTTGAGGAGGAAACACATTCAACCATTCTCGGGAAACTTATCACTTCAAGGGAGATTGATGATCAGGTGATCATCAAGGCTTTTACTGGTATCTGGACTATGGCCAAACTGATATCTATGGGTATCTTGAAACCACGCATGTTTCTTATCCGGTTTAGGGATGAGAAGGTTAAGGATGATATCCTGTCAAGGGGACCTTGGACTTACAAAGATGACTGACTTGCTCTTTCCCAGTATAACCCCTCTATCACGCCTGACGAACATTCATTCTCTACAATGAATATTTGGGTCCGCATCTACAACATTCCTCATATTTTCCTGGCTACTGAAGAATCTGCTCATGATATTGGTAAATCCTTAGGGTCTTTAATTGGTTTAATCACAAAACTTGATACGAGGATAATTGATTCCAACATGGTTGACTACCTACGGCTTGTCTTGTCCTTAGATGTCACTCAGCCTATTAGGCGTTGTGTTGCTATTGGGGGAGGGTCCTCCACAAGATTCTGTCTACTTCAATATGAACGGCTTCCCACTTTTTGCCACTGTTGTGGCTGTATTGGACATTCTCTAGATTCTTGTTCAATTCTGACTGATTCGCGACCTGAACAACTTCCTTTTGGCGATTGGCTATGGTATGTTCCTAAAAAGGACCCATAACCTACTCAACGTGGGCGAATCCATTATATCACCAATGACACCAATGCTCAACAAATGCCTACGCCATCCCAAACCACCAACACCAATACTAGTAATGGGAAGGATAAAGGCCTTTTGTCCTCTCTTCCGAACAGTGGCAATGAATCTGCTCCAAGTAATGAACCTCCACTTTTCTCCAAAGGCCCCAGACTCCTCCCAGTAACCCCTAGCAAGCTCACTGCCCGACGCTATCCTACACAGCCGCTACAAATGGTCTTTCCTGATCAGAGCTCTAATATTACTTCTCGGCAACCTTCCAACGCTAACACTGGGGATGTGAGTCTTCTTGATCCTGACCTCCAAGACTTGGAGGCTGACCTAGCCAATGATCACGACTTTCAAGAGGCCACTGAATGGCTCGAATCTGCTCCAACTCCTCGGCGAGCTGCCCGAACAACCTCAGGTCGAGGTGCAAAGAGAACTCCTCCCTCTGATGAGAATGCTAGGGTTAAGCGACCACGAGTTAGCACTGCACCTATTGGAAAAGCTGGGATGAGCAGCGTTAAAAACTCTGCGGCGGAGGTTGACCCTGATCAACCCCGCCGACAGAAATGAGTTGTTTACCTTGGAACTGTCTGAGCTTTGGCAATGCTTTGACACTTCCCGTTCTACAACTTGCTGGTCTCATGCATGTTGCCATCTTTTCTATTGTTTTTCTTTTCCTTATTTTAGATTTCTTCGTTTCTCGCTTTTGTTAGGAACCTTCGGCTGTTTTGGCTTTGTTTTTCAGGATTTGATGTTCTTTGCTTTATGGAATAATAATACCTTTTCTGTTTTGTTTGTTTACCTTTCATGTTTCTATGTTGCACTTTTTTTTTTATTTTTCTGGACTTCCTTTTTGCGATATGTCCAACTATTAATCCTTTGTTTATCTATTTTGTCTGCCATCTATCTTTTGAGGAATTTTTAACTACTCTGACTTTACCACCCTTTTATAGGGATTTCTCTAACATCTCTAATGATGTCGCTCCAATCCGATTTTTTACCTTTGTTTTCGGCTTATGCCTACGATTTCTCGGGTATTATACTTCTTTTAATTCGGTTTCTCTATCTTCTTTTACTTATCGTATCTATTCTTTTTCATTCGCTCTAACACTTAATTTTATAAGGCTTTGTCCTTCGACCTGGGCCATGTTTGAATTAGCTGGGATGAGCAGCGTAAAAAACTCTTCGGCGGAGGTTGATAGTGATCAACCCCGCCGAGATAAATGAAACTCTTATGTTGGAACTGCCAGGGTCTTGGCAACACCCAGGCAGTTCTTGCACTTCAACGTGCTACTTCAAAGCATGATGTCGATTGTGTCTTTCTTTGCGAAACTAGATTGAATCAATCCAATATGGAAAGAATTAAACATAAGCTTGGCATGCATGGATGCTTAGCCATTGATTCCAGGCCCACTTGCACCGGGCTTGCCTTTATTTGGAATAACAAAGTCTTAGTCGACTTGCTTTCCTACTCCGATCGTCACATTGATGTCATTCTTTCTTACGGTGCAGTACCTTTCCACTTTTCTGGTTTACATGGGTTCCCGGAAACTACCAACAAACATAAAACTTGGCAGCTAATAGATTCTCTTAATTCCAATTCAACCCTCCCCTGGCTTTAAGGGGGGATTTTAATGAAATTCTTTATGATTATGAAAAACAAGGTGGCCCTCGGCGCGCAAGATCACAAATTAATAACTTTCGGGATTATCTCGACAAGAATGATCTTTTTGATTGCAAACCAACATCTGGTTGGTTCACTTGGACTCGATCAGGTCGTGTTACGGAAACCATCATGGAACGACTTGATCGTTTTCTAGGCAACTCCGCTTGGTTGCATGCTTTCGCTAATTGTCAAGCTATGTCCTTCTTTCAAGCGCGTTCTAATCACTGCCCTATCTTAATAGATACAAACCCCTATCAAATTCCACGTTCTACGCGCCTTCACATTCCTTTTCGCTATGAGAATTGTTGGGCTGACAACCCAGAGGTTCTATCCTGAATTACTAAGGTTTGGTCTAACCAATATTGCTCGACTCTTCAGAAGCTTCAAGATATTGGACGCTTTTTGGCTAAATGGCAATCTAATAAGCGTATTAAATCTAATGAACGCATCACTCAGCTAAATAACTTTATCAATATGTGTCTTCAACGTCAACCCTCGGATACGGATGCTCATAACTTCCTTGCTGCTAAGAGTGAGCTTGATCACTTACTTAATGAGAAGGAAATTTATTGGGCTCAACGAGTTCGGGCACACTGGTTAGTAAACGGTGACAAGAATACTTCCTTCTTTCACGCAAGGGCATCCAACCGGCGATGGAAGAATCATATTGCTGGGCTTTTTAATAATCAGAATCTGTGGCACACTAATATGCCTGACATAATTTCTATTGCTGTCAGTTATTTTCAACATCTTTTTACTTCTTCCTCTCCTACTATTGCGTCTTCCATCTTGGACAACATTCCTTCTATTGTTACTGATTCCATGAATAATGATCTTAACAAGGCTTTCACAGCAGATGAAGTCTATGTTGCCTTTCGTGATATTGACCCGAGGAAAGCACCTGGTGTTGATGGCTTTCCGAGCGGCTTCTTCAAAAAGTATTGGGACATTCTTGGTCAGGACTTTACAAATCTCTGCCTCGGACTTTTACGTGGGTCTGTTAATTGAGAAGAGGTCAATCAATCCATTATTGTTCTTATTCGTAAAGTAAGCGACCCTACTACGATGCGACATCTCCAACCTATTAGTCTTTGCATAGTCATTTATAAAATTATGTCGAAAGTTTTAGTTAACCGGCTAAAATCTATCATACCCCTATGTATTAGTGGTAATTAGGCTGCTTTCGTTCGCGGGCGGAATATTACTGATAACATTCTTATCGCTCATGAGCTTATCCATACTCTAAACTATGATGTTACTTCCTTGGCAAAAGGTGCCAGCCTAAAGTTGGATATAGAAAAAGCCTTCGATCGTGTTGAATGGCCCTTTCTTGAACAAATTATGTTTCGTCTAGGTTTCAACTCCAACTTGGTTTCTCTTATTATGAGGTGTATCTCCTCGGTATCTTATCAAGTTCGCATCAATGATTCCCTTTCCAGGCCTTTCAAAACCAGTAGAGGGTTGCGGCAAGGAGACCCCCTCTCTCCCTTTTTGTTTCTTTTCTGCACTCAAGGCCTCTCAGCCTTGCTCAATGTTGAACAAGCCAATGGTCACCTCCCTGGTCTCCGTGCCAGTAAGAATGGTCCTCGCATCAATCACCTTCTTTTTGCGGATGACTGTGTTGTCTTTATCAAAAATACAACCACAGAGGCTCAGCGGCTTAAGGATGTTTTGCAAACTTACGCCTCCTCGTCGGGATAGGCGGTGAACTTTGAAAAATCTACTATCTTTTTCTCACGGAAAACTTCCACGTTGCTCCGGGCGGAGATTAATGATATCCTTCGTGTACGAGAAGTGGATGACCCTGGTATTTATTTAGGGGTTCCTCTCCTTATTGGGAAGAACAAAACTGCAGTTTTAGGCTTCACCAGGGACAATATGAATGCCCGCCTGAGTACTTGGGATAAACATCTCCTTTCCTTTAGTGGTCGAAAAGTTTTCATTAAAACAGTTATACAATCTATTCCTCAATATGTCATGTCTTGTTACCTTTTACCACAAAATATTATTGATGATATGACTACCGTAATACGTCGATACTAGTGGTTTGGGAAAGCTGGCAAACGAGGGTGGCACATGCTTCCTTGGGACACTCTCTGCCTCCCTAAAGCTGCTGGAGATGTAGGCATTCGTGATCTTCACCACTTTAACATCGCTTTGCTAGGCAAACAAATTTGGCGGTTAATTTGTGAGCTTGATAACCTTCTTAGTCGGGTCTACAAATGCAAGTACTATCCTACGGGCTCAGTCCTAGATTCCGCTCATACGCGGAGTTCTTCCTTTGCTTGGAAAGGTCTAAGCATTGCTATTTCTACGCTTCGCAATGGTTTTTTCAAACGTCCTGGCATGTCTAGTAATGTTCAGATTCATTTTGACAGGTGGGGAGCTCTCAGCCTGTTCATCTTTATGGTAATTATGAAATGAATGACGAAGTCCCTCTTTGTGCAGGATCTTTTATGCTCCATAATTCAGCCCGTTGGGATGAAGCAAAAGTGAGAGATTATTTTTCCCATAAAGATGCTAATACCATACTTAACGTCCCAATTATTAATGATATAAAAGACTCTACACTTTGGAGTCACCATGATGCAGGTACCTATACAGTTCGCTTAGGTTATCAATTTTTGCAGTTGCAACTAGGGCCTGTTAACAGGCCTTCTAAACTTTGGAAAATTTTGTCTAAGTTGCCTACTCTGCCCAAAGTTCGTTCCTTTGGCTGGCGTTTATGTCACGATGCGTTACCCTCCGGTCAGAAAATTCTGCAGGCTAATCTTGGTCCTAGGGTTTGCCCAATTTACAACATGACTGTCGAAACCTCTATCCATGCTATACGAGATTGTCCTAGTGCTAAGTAGGCGATCCTCTTGGCAGGCCTTCCCCATCGTCTGTTGTCCAATAATTATACCTCTCCCCATCAGTGGCTTTCTGATGCTGCTGGTTTCCTCTCCTTGCACCAATTCTCTCTTCTTATTACAATTTTATGGAACCTGTGGAACCGCCGTAATGATTTTGTTCATAACAACCATATCCAACCGATTTGGTTAACTGTTGCATCTGCCCAAAAACTTTTCACTGATTATACATCTTTTAATGATGAGTCCCGCCAATCCTCCCGGCTAGCTGAGCCCAATTTTGCTCCAGCTAGATGGATGAAACCGGCTCCAGATTTTGTCAAAATTAACACGGATGGGGCTTTTGACCCCGTCTTGAGAGGGGCAGCTGCAGGTGTTATTGCTCATGATTCTTCTGGCTCAGTGGCTACTTCATGCCCCTTCTTTGCCCGGATCCTACCTCTGCAGAGGCTCTTGCTATTCTGGAAGGATTATGCTTTGTTGTTGCCAACGGATGGACTAATGTGATTTTTAAAACTGACTCTACGTCCATTGCCAACAAAATTAATAACGCTCCTCCTCGAGATCTTTCCACAGTGCAGCACTTGGTAACTCGCATTTGCGCCACTCTGGGTACTATGCCTAATTACAAGATTTGTTGTGCCTAGAGATGCAAACATTGTAGCCCATACCTTGGCTAATAGGGCTTTGCGTTCTTTTACTTCTTGTTCTTTTGATTGTTTCTTTCCCGATTTTATTCGGGTCTCTGTAAACTCGGAGAGGTTCTCCTCTTCTTCTCAATAATACCTTGGGTACTCTTTTCCCCATAGGGCCTTCTCACCTCTCGGGTGGTCGGCTATAGGTTTTTTTAATGAGGCCCTTTCCTTCAAAAAAACTATAGATATGACTTGGATTTGATTTTGTAAACACATCATTGAGATTATATAAAATTACTTGTGAGATTTTTCTCTCGTTTAGTTCTTCTTAGAACTTTATCGACTTATCAAGTACTTTTGTACTTGTAGCATCAACCCTTTTCTATCCATCTTGATACTTCGTGTTCTTTTAGTTTAATATACTAAAAGGGTCAGAGTTTGTTTATCACCATCCCTTAAAGATCGATATAAGTTTTAGGATTAGGTTTTCTACAACCTAGTTTCTTCCGTGAGTATCTTTAAGATACTATTTCCATTTCGCCATTCCTTACATTTCCTCTCACTCCATTCATCATTCTCAATACTTTGTCATCCCCACAAAATGTCCTAAACATCCATTCATCCTTATCAACACCACACATCCTTTCGTTTCCATATTAGTCCCTAAACTATTCCTTTCATTCATTTCACCTATTCCTTTCATTCCTTATCCTTAATTCTTCATTTTGCAGCCACTTCTTGCGAGAGACTTCCTTCCTTCCTAGGTCCAACAATCAAAGTGTACAGTTCAGCATCACCAGCAAGATCGACACATATCATACGTTCAAAGGGAGGTATCGTTCACCATGACATGCACTTGAAGAGGGGTCATTCATCGCGACATACGCTCAAAGAGAGGAGTCGTCCATCACGGTATACGCTCAAAGAGAGTGAGTATTAACCATGACATCAACTCAAAAAGAGGAGTCATTCACCGTACGCTCAAAGAGAGGGGTCATTCATCACGATATACGCTCTAAGAAAGGGACCATTCATTATGACATGCACTCTAAGAGAGGGGTCGTTGATCACGGTATACGCTCAAAGAGAGGACCGTTCATTATGACATGCACATGAAGAGAGCGTTCATTCATTGCAACATACGCTCAATGAGAGGGGTCATCCATCAAGGTATACGCTCTAAGAAAGTTCCTTCTTTATGACTGGCATTCGATGAGAGGGGTTATTCATCGCGGCATACGCTCAAAGACAGGGGTCGTTGATCACGGTATACGCTCAAAGAGAGGATTGTTCATTATGATATGCACACGAAGAGAGCGTTCATTCATCGCGACATACGCTCAATGAGAGGGGTCATCCATCAAGTTATACACTCTAAGAAAGTGAACCTTCATTATGACTTGCATTCGAAGAGAGAAGTTATTCATCGCGATATACGCTCAAAGAGAGGGGTCATCGATCATGGTATACGCTCAAAGAGAGGGGTCATCGATCACGGTGTACGCTCAAAGAGAGGGTGATACATGTTCCACACGCCATATTCAAGAAAGAGACGGGCTTACCTTCCCACTTGGCCCAATCACTCGATCCAAGTCCAAACAACTCCGAGACAAGCTGAATATTGATGTACAAGGATTCTTGAGCAAGGGATTACAAACTAGTATAAAAACCAAATAATTCCATGGAGAAAGCTATTATTCTTCATCTTTCAAAGACAATTGGGTCACACAAAGCCAAATTGAGGTCCCAAATGAAGTGCATGAACAGATTGTATTTAAACTTCCTTAATAGGTCATTCATTGTTTGTGTTATTTTGGCTCAATACTAAATTATGAAGTTTGGGTCAAATATTTTAATTAAGGCCAACTAGAAATTATATTTATTTAGGTAATAAGGCCTTTAAAATAAGATAATATCTTCCTCAAACATATCATATCGACCACTCTCCATGCTGCCACAACACTTCTGTAACAACCCAATTTTTCCCCTTTTCAAAACCAAAATCCCTAATTTTAGAACCCAAGAAATTGGGGATTTTTCAGTGCTCATTTTTTGGATTTCTGAAAGTTGGGGGCTTAAGTGTGGAAATTCAAAAATATAAAACTCAGACCCTTGAATGGTATTTTTACCATTTTTCAAATATGGTATTTCTTTCTCCTCTTATCCGTTTCAATTATCTGAGAATTTATTTCTCATTTAATTTCTGTTTATTCTTACTCTTTTTATTCCTATCTTCCGTTAATAATCTAAAGAAAACCTGAAACTTTCCTTTCCTTATCTCTCTCAGATCTTACTTGTGTTCTTGTGATCTTCGTTTCCTTTCGTTTGGTAAGTAATCACCATCTTCGTTCTTCCAGTTTTGTTTATTGTTTTTAATCGTTTGAGAGTGAGTGTTGAGGGGGTTGTTTCTTGTTTCGAAGGATGGAAGATGTGTGAAGAGTTTAGGTTTGAATAAAGGTTCGAAAGTGTTTAGGAGAGAGGGGTTTAGATTTGTTTTAATTCGGTTTGTTGTTTGGTTGTTGAAGAGTGTGTTTTAATCGAATCTTGGAATCGAATCAGGGGGTGAGAGAGCGTCTGAAAATCTGTTAAAATAGCCTGGGAAAAATCTGGAAAACCCAGATTTTCTCAGAAAAATCTATCTCGGCCCGTGATCGACGCGACCCGACTCGACCTACATGACTTCCGACCCCATAACGTCATCCACTGACGTCACTGTTGATGTCATCCACTAACGTCATTGCTGACCTCATCCACTGATGTCACTGTTGACATCATCTACTAACGTTAGCGTTTACATAATGACGTCACTACTAACGTCAACGTTGACCAATGTTGACGTCAGTAGTTGACTTTTTTGACCCGATCCCACTTTATGTTTTTCAACGTCTTGAGTCTGATGGCGTTGTCCTTTTTTCAAAATTCAAACCGAAGTTTCGTGTGATGGAGTTAGAGTGGTTCTGGGGAACCTACTCTTCTGATGGTTTTCGGTGTTGGGTACATTCATGCATACAATGTATCATATGCCCTGTTCTGTTATCTGAGTCTGTTTATCTGCACACTAGAGACACACTAGGCTCCCTAGCTTACACCCTCTTAGTTTCCTGTTTCAGATCACAGATTTAGACTCCGTACGGTACTTGGAGGATCCTGTTTTCAATATTCAGATTTTTAATGTGATTTCAGGAGCAACATTTAATTCCGGACATTTTCATTATTATTTTGTCATAAACTTTGGACTTTGATTTTTATTTGATAATTTGTGGGTTGAACTCAGTTTGTTTAAATGTTCAGTTTTTTAAATTATTAATATGTTTAATTGTATAAAAACCCTAACTTACAAAACAAGTTTTCATATCGTAAACCCTAACTTGTAATGTAAGAAATTAGGTTAATTTTAGGGGTACATTTAATTGTATCAGAGTCAGGTTTGACCCTTGGACTATGAGGTCCATGATGATGTTTAATCTATAAAAATAATTTTGTAAATATGTTTTATAAATCCAGATTCTCGATTTGATTTTATTTTGAAATACTATGAAATATTTTGAATATTACTCCAAGTACCGGTTCTAACGTAGGATTCTGTCTATATTATTCTTTAGATACTCTACTATGCCACCTCGTAGTAGTACACACTTAGCTACTGGAAGAGGCCGTGGACGAGGTCGATCTGCTTCTTCTTATAGTGATGTCCCGCCTCCTGTGGACGCACCACAGGATTAGAGTTTGGCCCAAGATATAGAAGGAGAGGATTTACCTAACATTGGGATCGAGTCTCAACAGATTGAGGTTGATCAGCCGATCCAGAGTGAGGGACTTTATGTTTCTGGGGACATCGAGACTGTTGGTTTGGATTCTGTGACCATGTAGAGAGAGTTGCTCAGATATTTACTGCAGAATGAGGGTGTTAAGAAACCCATATCTACAAAGTTTCTAGATGTCAGTATGACGATATTTGATGGTAAGACTGGTATTGACCCAACCGATGGAGAGTATTGGCTAAAGAAACTTCAGCGTCTGTTCGTCGAGATGGAATACTCCTCTGACAGAAAATTGAGGGCTACTGTATCTTTGCTTCAAGGTGAGACCCTGAACTGGTGGGAGGCGAAGGGGAGAGTCACTGCTTAGGAGAAGATTTCTTGGGAGTTTTTCAGACATGCTTTCATGGATAGATATGTGGAGCCTGAGTACTTGGCTAAGTGCCGAGAGGATTATTTGAATCAACAACAGAACGACATGTCTATGAACGACTATGAGATTGAGTTTCTCCGCCTGCTCTAGTATGCTACTAGTATTGTTTCCACTAAGAAACAAAAGTGTGATCATTTTCTAAAGGGACTCCGGGTACCACTGAAGATTGTTGTTCCGACTCACCACAACATAAAATATAAGATGATTACTCGGCGTGCCAGGACAGCCGAGCGTAATGAGAGCTTAAGGGTTCAGCTTGAGTCTCGGGTTCAGGAGGTAGACGACAGCCTGCGGCACCTGCTTTGTACAGTCAGGTTTTTCAATCTCGGAAGAAGGGCCTTGATGAGTTTGAGCCACATAGTTCTGCACGTTCTAGACCAATTGCTTCTATTATTCCTACTTCTAGTGGAGCTGGATCCACTAGTACCCGAGCCTTACCTCAGTGTTCGTTCTGTGAGAAGTGGCACTCAGGAGAGTATTGTATGCGGAGTGCAGCCTGTTTCCGATGTGGTTCTCTTGACTATCGTCTCAGGGACTATTCAGTGGCACCATAGTCTGGTTATACTCTGGGACAATCACAGACATCAGTTCAGACCCCAGTTGGGGGAAGAGGACAGGGTAGACCTGCAGCATCCGGTACTGTTAGTAGAGACAGACCTAGTCAGTTTAGAGAATTTGCCAGATCAGTAGGATCTCATCCAGACAGGAGGACCGAGATGAGCCAGACATCATTGCTGGTACTTTTTCTGTTAATGCTATTTCTTTCTTCGCACTGTTAAATAATGGGTCTACACACTCCTATGTTTCTAGCTTTGTTTCTGGGTATCTAGAAATTCTTATAGAGGATACTAGTAGTTCTGTCTCAGTTTATAGTCATGTAGGTAACCTTGTGGTGGTTACCAAAGTGTATAAAGATTGTCGTCTTGAGGTTTAAGGGGAAATCTTTCCTACTAATATGATGGAGCTACCGTTGGGAAAGTTAACTTGATTCTGGGAATGGATTGGTTGTTAACACACCGAGTTACTCCTGACTGTGAACGAAAAAGGGAAACTCTAAGGACATCTGATGACCGTGAGGTAACCTTTATCGGTGAGTGTAAAGGTTATCTGTCTAATCTTATATCAGCTCTGAAAGCTGAGAAAATGATCAGGAAATGATTTGTGGCTTATCTTGCCTACATTCTTGGCCCGAGACAATCTGATTCTAGGATGGATAAGATTCGGGTTGTGTGTGAATTTCTAGATGTTTTTCTAGAAGAGTTACCAGGAGTGCCCCTAAGCGGGAAGAGGTGGAGTTCAGTATTGAGTTGTATCCGGGGACTACTCTAGTGTTTATGGCACCGTATAGGATGGCTTCGAAGGAGCTTAAGTGATATTGGGGATTCGTTGCTTCAAAAGCAACGATCCTTGTTTGAAACGGATCTAGGATAATAGCAAGCAAGTCTCTGCAATAAACACAACATTATGGATGTTAGAATGATGTTAAAACAATAAGAAAACAAAGAAAAACAAACTGAAACAAAGAAGAAAAGGGATGAAGGAATTCTGACAGTTTCTGGAGGTTAATGAAGATGAAATGCTTCGAAGGCTTTCATGGAAGCATTAAAACGTCCAAAATGGCAGAATTGGATGTTTAAGTTGCTGGGAAATAACAACGACGTTGAACTCGAATGAACCCGAATAATATACTGAGCGGACCTGAATCGAATACGTTCTTCATCAACGGACTTGGATCCTCTAGATAGCGATCTAGGAACCCAAAGTATCAAGGATTTGACACACTCAAACAAAGTCTGAATTTGTTAAGAAAAGTTCAATGAAGAACTGAAATTGAGCGAAAATCTCACAAGTGATTTTATTCAATAAATATCTACCTTGTCTTTACAAAATTAAGTAAATATATAGGAATAAAGGAGAAGTTGGCCAAATTTGAATAACCCTACTCTTCATGTGCATGTCATAGTTAACGATCCCTCTCTTTGAGCTTATACTGTGATGGACGATCCCTCCATTTTAGCGTATGTCACGGTGAATTACCCACCCTTCTCTTTGAGCGTATGCCGTGATGAACGACTTCTCTCTTTAAGCATATGTCACGATGAAGGACCCCACTCTTTGAGCTTATGTTGCGATGAATGACCCTACTCTTCGTGTGCATGTCACAGTGCACGGTCCCTCTCTTTGATCTTATACCGCGATGGAAGACCTCTCCCTTTTAGCGTATGTCATGGTGAATTACCCCTCTCTTCGAGCGTATGCCTTGATGGACGACCTCTCTCTTTGAGCATATGTCACGATGAACGACCCCACTATTCGAGTGCATATCATGGTGAATGGTCCCTCTCCTTGAGCGTATACTATGATCGATGACCCCTCTCTTTGAGCTTATGTTGCTATGAATGACCCTACTCTTCGTATGTATGTCATAGTAAACGGTCCCTCTCTTTGAGCATATACCATGATGGACGACCCCACTCTTTGAGCGTATGCTACGGAGAATGACCCCGCTCTTCGAGCATATTTCATAATGAATGATCCCTCTCCTTGAGAATATGTCATGATGGACGACCACTCTCTTTGAGCATATATCGCGATAAATGACCTCTCTCTTCGAGTGCATGTCATGGTGTATGGTCCCTCTCTTTGAGTGTATACCGTGATGGACGAACCCTCTCTTTGAGCATTTGTCGAAATGAATGACTCCTCTCTTCAAGTGCATGTCATAATGAATAGTCCCTTACTTAGAGCATGTACTGTGATGGATCGCCCCCTCTCTTTGAGCGTATGCCATGATAAATGACTCCTCTCTTTGAGTGCATGTCATAATGAACAGTCCCTCTCTTTGAGCGTATGTCGTGATAAATAATCCCTCTCTTCGAGTGAGATGTCATAGTGAGTGGTCACTTTCCTAGTGCGTATACCCTGATAGACAACCCTCTCTTTGAGCGTATGCTGCGATGAATGACTCCTCTCTTCCAGTGTATGTCATAATAAACGATTCTTCCCTTTAAGCGTATACCGTGATGGACGACCCTACTCTTTGTGCATATATCGCGATGAATTACCCCTCTCTTCGAATTCAAGTCATAATGAACGATTCCTCTCTTTGAGCGTATACCGTGATGGACGACACTCTTTTTGAGCGTATGTCACGATGGATGACCCGTCTCTTCGAGTGCATGTCGTAATAAACGGTCCCTCTCTGTGAGCGTATACCGTGATTGATGACCCCTCTCTTTGAGCTTATGTTGCAATAAATGACCTTACTCTTCGTGTGCATGTCATAGTGAAAGGTCCCTCTCTTTGAGCTTATATCGTGATGGACGACCCCTCCCTTTTAGCTTATGTCACTGTGAATTACCCCTCTTCGAGAGTATGTCATAATGAACGACCCATCTCTTTGAGCGTTTGTCACGATGAATGACTCCTTTCTTTGAGCGTATGTCATAAGGAACGGTCCTTCTCTCTGTGCGCATACCATGACCGATGACCACTCTCTTTGAGCATATGTTGCGATGAATGACCCTTCTCTTAAAGTGCATGTCATGGTGAACGATCCCTCTCTTTGAGCGTATACCCTGATGCACAATCCCTCTCTTTGAGCGTATGTTATGATGAATAACCCCTCTCTTCAAGTTCATGTCATAATATACGGTACCTCTCTTTAAGCGTATACCGTGATGGATAACCCCGTAGATCACTCCAAAAGAGTAATGCACTCAGCAAAGTAACACTCAGCGCTCGTGTTTCACTCGGGAATACTTGAATGGCTCTTTTGATTCCCCTTCTGTGGTCACACTCTCAAATGCCTTTTCCACTCGTTCTCTTGCAAACAGCTCTTTAAGGAACTAATATGATCCTTCAAACTTGTTATCTGTGTCAAACTCCAAGATATATGTAACGGTGGTTCAAACAAGAGTTAAAAGTGAATTAGGGTCTGTTTAGATGACACAAAGGCTGAAAAATAAAGAAAACAAACAAAAAGCAAGGTTGGATAGTAAAACAAAAGAAAAACAATGCTAGAAAGTAAAAAAGAAAGAAAAACAAGGCTGAAAAAAAAACAAAAGGAAGACAAGAATAAGGCTGGAATTAATGAAGAACAAAGTGAATTAAGGCTGGAAATGAAGTACTTACTGCATTAGAAATGCTTACCACAATCCTATCACCGAACAAACAAGAACACGTCGCTTTAAGTGATTTAGATGCATTCCATGGTAAACGTAAGCATCCTTCATAATTTTTGCTGTCAAACAGTACATATATAAATATGAAAATACACTAAACATTCAAATGTGATTTTTTTTTCAAATTTTTCGAATTTCTTTTGCTCACTTTGACTTTTCTGGTCAAACTTTGACTTTGACTTTCTTTTTTTTTTCAGAATTTCGATTTTTTTTTCTTTTTTTTTTCTTTTGTTGTTTTTGATATATGTAGTGCAGAAAGTGCTAATATCCAACCAAAGCTCTGATACCATATGATATTGGGGATTTGTTGCTTCAAAAGCAACGATCCTTGTTTGAAACAGATCTAAGATAATAGCAAGCAAGTCTCTGCAATAAACACAACATTATGGATTTTAGAATGATTTTAAAACAATAAGAAAATAAAGAAAAAAACTGAAACAAAGAAGAAAAGGGATGAAAGAATTCTGGCAGTTTCTGGAGGTTAATGAAGATGAAATGCTCCGAAGGCTTTCATGGAAGCATTAAAACGTCCAAAATGGCAGAATTGGATGTTTAAGTTGCTGGGAAAAAACAACGACGTTGAACTCGAAAGAACCCGAACAATATACTGAGCGGACCCGAACCGAATACGTTCTTCGTCAACGGACTTGGAACGTCTAGATAGCCGTCTAGGAACCCGAAGTATCAAGGATTTGACACACTCAAACAAAGTCTGAATTTGTCAAGAAAAGTTCAATGAAGAACTGAAATTGGGAGAAAATCTCACAAGTGATTTTATTCATAAAATGCCTACCCTTGTCTTTATAAAATTAAGTAAATATATAGGAATAAAGGAGAAGTTGGCAAAATTTGAATTTGTGGCCTTAATTCAAACGAAAATTAAAATTTAAATGCTCAAATAACTTCTCCTGGGCTCCTAATATCCTTAGCCACATGTTTTGGCACTTAAAACACATTAAACATGTGTTTAATGTTTGAATTTGAATAAGAAACCACTCATTCTTATCCAATGTTGTTGATTGGTCTTCAAAGCAAGGGCCTTGTTTGGATTGCTTGCTTTTGGACGCCCAAACTTGTGGAAAAGGGTGCTATGTGGGCCCTACATGCATGGCACATGTGTAGGACACCTGCTCTTCGTGTACGATAGGTTTCAGCTACTGTAGGTCACTTCAACTTGAGTTGAGTTGAGCTGGAAATGGAGATGAGCTGAAACGAACTAGCTAAGAGTGTTAGGAGCTAAATAGAGCTGGGAGCTAAGCCTCTGAGCTGCCCCGAGCTAAGGTGAGCTGCGTGCACACCATTGAGCTTCTTCTTAGCTAAATATAATCCACTTGAGCTGGTATTGAACTGCATACGCTCTCCTGAGCTGGACATGAGCTGGGTATGCCCACTTGAGCTAAGGTTCTCCTAAGTACCTATATTAGAACAAGGCAAACACATCTAAAAAGCCTTATAGTCTTATTTTAACCACACAAACACACTTAAAACCAAATGCAAACATAATTAACATAAGTAAACACACATACTAATATATACCTAAATATGTCACATATCAGCATGCAACACATTATAAACAACATATTCTAAGGCATGAACATTCTCAAATGAATCTGAAATGTTAGCACAAGTAAGGAAAAGAGCTTCCCTGTATTTCTTTGCCTTAGAACGTGTGATAGGTCCTGATGGTAAGACCTCCGGATCAACCTGTTGAACTTGACATGATGTGCTCACATCATTAAGGAGCTTAAAGTTCAGCTACAGGAACTTCTGGATAGAGGTTTCATACGACCCAGTGTTTCTCCGTGGGAGCCCCTGTTCTATTTGTTAAAAAGAAAGATGGTTCTTTGTGCTTGTGTATCGACTACCGGAAGTTGAACAAGTTGACCATCAAGAATAAGTTCCCCTTCCCCGTATTGATGATCTGTTTGATCAGTTCTAAGGTGCTTCAGTGTTTTCTAAGATAGACCTTAGATTTGGTTATTACCAACTCAAGGTTAAGGATTCTGATATGTTCAAAACAACTTTTAGAACTCGATATGGTCACTACGAGTTTCTGGTAATGCCCTTTGGTCGTACGAATGCCCCTGCAACATTCATGGACATGATGAATAGGGTGTTTCGACCCTACTTGGATCAGTTTATTGTGATCTTCATAGATAATATTCTGGTTATTCTAAGTCTGAGGAGGAACATGAGCAGCATTTTCGTATTGTTTTACAGACACTGAGAGAGAAACAACTCTATACAAAGTTCAGCAAATGTGAGTTCTGTCTTTCTGAGGTTGTATTTCTGGGTCATGTTGTTTCAGCTAAAGGTGTCCAGGTTGAGCCGAAGAAAATTGAGGCTATTATGGGATGGAAGCAACCCAAGAATGTGGCAGAGATCCATAGTTTTCTTGGTTTAGATGGTTATTATCGGAGGTTTGTAGAGAGTTTTTCTTCTATTGTCGCTCCGTTAACTAAGTTTCTAAGGAAAGATGTTTCGTTTACCTGGTCTGAGGCTCAGTAAGAGAGTTTTGAGAAACTCAAATTAGTTCTGACACAAGCACAAGTTTTGATACAGCCAGAGTCGGGGAAACCCTATTCCATTTACAATGATGCCTCATCCACCGGTTTGGGTTGTGTTTTGATGCGGGATGGGAAGGTAGTGACTTATGCATCTCGATAGTTGAAACCGCATGACTGTAACTATCTGACCCACGATCTAGAGTTAGCGACAGTCATCTTCACTTTGAAAATCTGGAGACACTATCTCTATGGAGAGAAGTGTTGCATCTTTACAGACCATAAGAGTCTGAAGTATCTTCTCACTCAGAAGGAACTTAACCTGAGACAGCGACGATGGTTAGAACTTCTAAAAGACTGACTGTGAGATTGATTACCATCATGGTAAACCTAATGTCGTTGCGGATGCCTTCAGTCACAATGCCATTTCAGATCTAAGAGCTCATTTTGCTCGGTTGAGTTTATTTGAGGATGATAGTTTGTTAGCTGAGCTCCGGGTTGTTCCTACTTTGATATCTAATATTCAAGCTAAACAACCTAATGATCCGTACTTGGCGGATCGTATTGTTGAAGTTAAGGAGGGAACTTCTCGGGACTTTTCTCTGAATCAGGATGGGGTTTTATGTTTCCAGGGTCGTTACTATGTTCCGAGGAACTCTAAGTTGAAACAGGTTATTCTTCGGGAGGCCCATGATAGTCCATATTCTATGCACCCTGGTGGTGATAAGATGTATAAGAATCTCTAGGAGAAGTATTGGTGGAAGGGTCTCAAGAGAGACGTTGTCAGTTTTGTGTCTAGGTGCTTGACTTGCCAGAAAGTCAAAGAAGAGCATCAACGTCCATCTGGACTTCCTCAGCATATTGAGATTTCTCAGTGGAAATGAGAGCGGGTGATTATGGATTTTGTCAGTGTTTTACCTTTGACTACGTCAAAGAAGGATTCTGTTTGGGTCATTGTTGATCGGTTGACCACGTTTGCACACTTCATTCCTGTCAAGACTACTTACCTTTTGAGTAAGCTAGCACGAATATACATCTTTGATATTGTTCGGTTACATGGTGTGCCTCTGTCTATTATATCTGATCGGGATCCGAGGTTTACATCTAAGTTCTGGGGTTCTTTACATTCTGCTCTGGGTACTCGGTTAAACTTTAGTACTACATATCACCTCAGACCGATGGTCAATCTGAGCATGTGATTTAGATCCTTGAGGATATATTGAGAGGATGAATTTTGGATTTCAGAGGTAGCTGAAAGGATTTCTTACCATTGGCAGAGTTCGCTTATAATAACAATTATCAGGCCAGTATTAAAATGGTACCTTATGAGGCTCTGTATGGGTGTAAGTATCGTACCCCTATTGGATGGACTAAGCTTAATGAGCACCGTTTACTGGGTCCAGATCGTGTACATGAGGCTGAGGAGATAGTCAGATTGATTCGGGATCGGCTTAAGGCCGCTTTTGATAGATAGAAATCCTATGCAGATTTGGGGCATAAGGATCTTGAGTTTGAGGTTGATGATGAGTTTTTTTTGAAAGTATCTCCGAGGAGGAAGGTACTCCGTTTTGGCCGTAAGGGTAAGCTCAGTCTCCGCTATATTGGACCTTACCGTATTCTCGGACGTGTTGGACCTGTAGCTTATCAGCTTGAATTACCACCAGAACTAAAGCATATTCATGATGTGTTCTATGTTTTTGTACTGAGACGTTATCGAGCCAATCTGTCTCATGTTTTGTCAGTTGAGGATTTTGAGATCCGTCCAGATTTGTGTTATGAGGAGGAACCAGTTGAGATTATTGCTCAGAACCTGAAAGTCCTTCGGAGGAAAACCATTAAGATGATTAAGGTTTTCTAGCATAATCGAGGTTATGATGAGGTTACGTGGGAGCCCAAATCAGTTATCAAAGCTCAGTATCCGTATCTCTTTGATCCAGGTAAATTTTGAGGACGAAATTTTCTGTAAGGGGGAGAGTTGTAACAACCCAATTTTTTCCCTTTTTCAAAACCAAAATCCCTAATTTTAGAACCCTAGAAATTAGGGATTTTTCATTGGTCATTTTGTGGATTTCTAAAAGTTGAGGGCTTAAGTGTGGAAATTCAAAAATATAAAACTCAGACCCTTGAATGGTATTTTTACCATTTTTCAAATATGATAGTTCTTCCTCCTTTTATCCATTTCAATTATCTGGGAATTTCTCATTTAATTTCTTTTTATTCTTACTCGTTTTATTCCTATCTTTCAGCAATAATCTAAAGAAAACTTGAAACTTTCCTTTCCTTATCTATCTCTGATCTTATTTGTGTTCTTGTGGTCTTTGTTTCCTTTCGTTTGGTATGTAATCACCATCTTCGTTCTTCCGGTCTCGTTTGTTGTTTTTAATCGTTTGAGAGTGAGTGTTGAGGGGGTTGTTTCTTGTTTTGAAGGATGGAAGATGTGTGAAGAGTTTAGGTTTGAATAAGGGTTCGGAAATGTTTATGAGAGAGGGATTTAGATTTGTTTTAATTCGTTTTGTTGTTTTGTTGTTGAAGGGGGTGTTTTAATCGAATCAGGGGGTGAGAGAGAGTCCAAAAATCTGTTAAAATAGATTGGGAAAATTTTGGAAAACCCAGATTTTCTTGGAAAAATCTATCCCGGCCCGTGACCGACTCGATCTGACCCGACCGATCCGACTTCCAACCCGCTGACGTCATCCATTGACATCACTACTAACATCATTACTGACGTTAACATTGACTTGATGACATCACTGCTGACGTCAGCAATTGACTTTTTCTGACCCAATCCCACTGTATGTTTTTCGATTTCATGAGTCCGATGGCGTTATCCATTTTTTGAAATTCGAACTCGAAGTGTCGTTTTTAGGGCTTTTAAGTTTGAATGCCTTATCTGGAAGTTTTCTGTTTTGGATTCTAAATCAATTTCTGTTTGGTTCAGGTGACATGGATTCTGATTCCGAGTAATAGCCTCCTCCTCAACCTAGACGACCTCCTGTTTACCAGTCTTCGGGACTCGCACGTGAGTTTCGTATCACTTCTGTTACGTGTACTTATCTGTTAATGGCATAGTAGTGTTTCTAATTTTCTGTTAATCGTAGGTTCTACAATTGCTCGATCTAATGGTAGAGCTGAGTCTAGTAGGCATCATTCTAGGCGTTGACCTTCTGCTTCAGGTGTGTTCTCTTTTGTTAAATTCTGTATTTTTGTGTCTTCCATTTCTTTTAAACTTTGTATGATCATGCATCGTTCTGTAATTACATTTATTTTTTATTCTGTAATTACCATGTATGCCTCCTATTAGATATTAAGATATGCATTCTGATTCTGTATTTGCATTTATCATTTCATCTGGTTAGATTATATGTGTACGGAGAAGTTAGTGATTTATCACTTCTGTTCAGTGGTTTTGTAATGTACCATTTCTGTTCAGTGGCTCCACCTGCAGGTCGAGTTTCACTTCTGTTTGGTGTGATGGAGTTAGAGTGGTTCTGGAGAACTTACTCTTCTGATGGTGTTCGGTATTGGGTACATTCATGCATACATTGTATCATATGTCCTGCTCTGTTATCTGAGTCTGTTTATCTACACACTAGAGACACACTAGGCTCCCTAGCTTACACACCCTCTTAGTTTCCTATTTCAGATCACAGATCTAGACTCCGTACGGTAATTGGAGGATCCTGTTTTCAGATACACTACGTATGTTTTCAATATTCAGATTTTTAATATGATTTTAGGAGCAACGTTTAATTCCGGACATTTTCATTATTATTTTGTAATAAACTTTGGACTATGATTTTTATTTGATAATTTGTGGCTTGAACTCAGTTTGTTTAAATGTTCAGTTTTTTAAATTATTAATATGTTTAATTCTATAAAAACCCTAACTTACAAAACAAGTTTTCAGATCGTAAATCCTAAATTGTAATCTAAGAAATTAGGTTAATTTTAGGGGTTACAACTTCATTTAATCTCCACCGTCCGTGTGAACATCAAAGGGACCAGAATTGACACTATCTTTTTCTCCTTAAATCAAGGCATCTCCAACATCTCCAGCATGGAAAGTCAAAGACCAAGGGAGCCATTCGTGCATCAAGGAAGGAAATAACAAGATTCTCATGCCCTTATTATTTATAAATTACGAGAATTTTAATTATTATTTCCAATTATGTTCAGCCATCCTTCACTTATAAAAGGATGTGCCTTCCATGCTTTGTAGTCACTCAATTTCCTTTTGATATATGAATACTTGGTTAGTTCATTTTTGCAGTTATTGATAGATTGTATCTTCGAAGATTTCTTCAACATAGTTCTTCAAGTTTTAGGAGGGAGAATCATCTTCACACTCTCGCTTGCTTAAACAAACACGTTTAGAAGGGTGGGTTAGAGCCGTTTGAGGTTACTTGCCTATGTAATTGCACTTAGGAGGGTGTCGAGGACACAAAAACCATCAAACCATATTTATCTTCAACCTCACACCATCTTTCCATCAACCAAACAATCGCTACCAACAACATATCATCTCTATTCCGCTGCATTTTAAATCATTTGGTTTCATATTTAGGATGATTCTTGGAGCTTCAAATATCATTCTTGACATTTTTCCAAATTTTGCTGCCAACACACGATGAGGGTTTGTTCTTGATTTTTGTGTGATATTTTCTTTTTTAACTTTTTTTATACTTATCACATTTATTTAGTTTCTTTAAACCAAAAAAAAGTTCAAAAAAAAAATAAAAAAAATGAGATAGAAACTATATCTTTGTCACCATTGTTTCCTATTGCAATCAACCACTACAAGTCATCGTCATGAAACATCATCCTCTACCTTTATTTATCATGTTCACATTGGTGCTTGTTCTTTTAGATTTATCTTGGATTTAATTTTCCAAGTTGATTCTGGATTGGGTAACAATTTCAAATTTAATTTTCTTTGAATCTTAGATTCAGGATTCGTTTGTCAAGCTTTCATTGGTTCATATACATCATCTAACATGTTCTCTTTCTTGTGTTAGTAGGATTACAAGTTGCATATCTCTTATCTCCTTGCAACTATATCTTAATTGGAGTCATTCTTTCTTTGGATCCCTAGTTCCTTTGGGCTCTTTTGTTAGGATTCGAACTCCAATATAATTTGTTGAATTGTGGCAGAAAATCCTTTAAAGTGTACAAGATCGACTTACTTGCCTAGCTAAGTTTTTCTTTCTTAGTGTGATTCGTGAGATTTCTTGTTTTATTTTCTATTCCTTTTAAATTTTTTTGAGTGTTTTACAGAATGACAAAAGACACCGGAAAAGCACAAAAAGTGATAGTTTAGGCCAATGATATAGCTTAAATCAAAGCATCTCTCAACGAGATCTTAACAAGGCTCACTCGAACCGAGTACAAGGTACGAGCCATGAGAGAAGATAGGCCAGTTCCACCAGAGCAACACCATCCAGCCCAAGCGGTTAAATATGTGGAACCATAGAGACAATACCGACTAAACATAAGATGTAACAATCGTATGGCACCAAGGCCTAACCCACGCATTGATGAGCCCCGACAAGCTGCCCAAGATCGTGATATCTTTTCAAAACCAAAGATCACAATTCCTTCATTCAAAGGAAGGTATGACCCAGATGGTTATTGTGATTGGGAAAGTAAAGTCGATCTTATCTTCTCCTACTACCCATGTTCCGATGAAGAACAAGTCCAAATGTTAGTCTTCGAGTTTTCTGAGTATGCTCTAGTTTGGTGGACTCAATTGATAAAGACTAGAAACAACAATGGGGAGGGTAGAGTACGTTCATGGGAAGAGCTCAAACACATCATGAGGCGTTTCATTCCCCCACACTACCAACGAGAGCTTAAAAAAAGGCTTCAAAGATTGAGACAAAGTAGCAGAACAGTCGAAGAATACTACAAAGAGATGAAAGCCTTAATCTAAAGAGCCAATATCCGAGAAGATGAAGATTATACATTGGCAAGGTTTATTGTGGGACTTAATGACAACATCCATGATGTGCTTGATCTTCAGAACTATGTCGACCGTCCGGAGGCACTTCAAATAGACATTGCCATTGAGAACCAACAATGGTGAAAGTTCCGACAAAGAACATATTATTCATATGATAGAGGTACTTCTTCACCTTCACCTTTATCAACTACTACTAAACCTTCGATAGATTCTAGTAGATATAAGAAGACCAAGGAGGAGGTGCCAACATCTTCAAGGAGAATAGAACCATCGTCCAAATCCTCTCTTATTGCTGAATCTTTCCAAAAGCAAGCTCGGACTAGAGATGTTGAATGTTTCAAATGCAAAGGACACAGTCATTATCAACGTGATTGCCCAAACTAACGACTTTTCCTTATTCGAGATGATGGTGCATATTCATCTGATTCTGAGAAGGAAGAGCAGAACATGTCTGAAGAGGATGTTGATCTCAAAGAGTATGACATTGACGAACTTGATCCTAGATGTTTGGTGATCCGACAAGCTCTTAACATTCAAGTAGCTGATGATGCTACTTTACAAAGAACTAACATCTTTCATTCTCGATGCTCAACCAATGGCAAGATGTACTCTGTTATCATCGATAGTGGAAGTTGTGGAAATGTTGTGAATAGTTATCTCGTGGATTCTCTCAACCTACCTTGTGAGCGTCATCCCAAGCCATACTACCTACAATGGCTCATGAAAGATCCAAATTGAAGGTAACCAAACGTTCATTAATCACTTTCAATATGGGCAATTACCATGATGATGTTTGGTGTGATGTTATTCCTATGCAAGCTGCTCACTTATTGATAGGAAGACCATGGCAATATGATAGAGATGTAACCCACCATTGTAAGTTGAACAAATATTCACTTGTGTATAAAGGAAAAAGGTTCAACTTAGCCCCTTTAGATCCCAAAAAATGTGTACAAAGATCAAATGAAAATGAAGCAGTTTTGGGAGGGAGTGGGAAAATAAAAAAAAAGGATGATAAGAAGGCAAATGCAAAAGAGGCCATTAGTAACAAAAGCCAAATCATTAAAGGCCCAGGGTTGGTGAGTGCACAACCTAGTTGTGAGAAGAAAAGAGTGATTCAAAATAAATATTCGAGTGATAAAGATGTGAGACAAGCTCTTTTCTCAAAACAACCTTGTATCCTTGTCCGATTTAGGCAAAATTATTTATCAATCTCTAACCTTAATGAAAATTTGCCTAGTGTGTTTCTTTCTCTTTTACAGGAATTTTAGGATGTTTTAAGTGATCCACCTAATGGTTTGCCACCCGAAAGAGGTATTGAACACCAGATTGATCTAATTCCAGGTTCTTCTCTTCCAAACCGTCTAGCTTATCGGTGTAATCCTGAAGAAACCAAGGAATTAGAAAGACGAATAGGTCAGCTGCTAGAAAAAGGCTATATTCGTGAGAGTCTTAGCCCTTGTGTCGTTCTAGTCTCTTGGTGCCCAAGAAAGATGGTTCACATCAAATGTGTGTTGATTGTCATCCCATCAACCAAATCACCATAAAGTATAGGCATCCTATCCCACGCCTAGACGACATGTTTGATGAACTTTATAGTGCATGTATCTTTACAAAGATCAATTTGAAGAGTGGTTATCATCAAAACAGAATGAAGGAAGGAGATGAGTGGAAAATTGCTTTCAAGACAAAGTTTGGGTTATACAAGTGGACAGTCATGCCTTTTGGCTTGACTAATGCGCCTAGAACATTCATGCGACTCATGAACCACGTTTTGAGGGACTTTATAGGTAAGTTTGTTGTTGTTTACTTTGATGATATTCTTTTTTACTCTTTCTCTTTTGATTCTCCTATGCTTCATGTTCGATCTGTTTTCACCGTTCTTCGAAGAGAACAATTATATGCTAACAAGGATAAGTGTTCTTTTTGTAGTAACAAGCTTATATTTTTAGGCTTTATCATAAGTTCACAAGATATCCATGTCGATGATGAAAAGGTGAAGGCAATCCAAGAATGGCCTACACCAACTTCCGTCATCGAGGTACGATCATTTCATGTCTTAGCAAGTTTTTACCGTCGCTTTGTCAAGGACTTCTCCACCATTGTTGTACCATTGACTGAAATCATCAAGAAAACGGTAGGTTTTTTCATGGGGTAAAGCATAAGAAGAGGCTTTCCAAACCTTGAAAGGTAAACTTTGTTCAGCCCCAATTCTTAGGCGTCCTGATTTTTCTAACACTTTTGAGTTAGAATGTGATGCCTCAGGAATAGGCATGTGTAGTCCTTCTACAGGAAAAGCAACCAGTTGCTTACTTTAGCAAGAAGTTAAAGGGAGCGCAACTCAACTATTCCACTTATGATAAGGAGCTCCTCGCCTTAGTTCGTGCCCTTGAAGTTTGGCAACACTACCTCTTACCCAAAGAGTTTGTCATTCATACTGACCACGAATCCTTGAAGTGGCTAAATAGTCAAGGTAATTTGAGTAAAAGACGTGCTCGATGGGTTGAGTTCATTGAATCATTTCCTTATAGAATCAAGTATAAGAAAGGTAAAGATAACATAGTAGCTGGTGCACTTTCCCGAAGGTATACTCTAATTACTCAAATGCATGCTACTATCCTTGGTTTTGAACACATTAAAGACTTGTATCCTAATGATCCAGATTTTTTAGATATTTATAACCATTGTCTTAAGGGTGCATTTAACAAGTTTTATCTTGTAGATGGTTTTCTTTTCCGAATGAATAGATTGTGCATACCACAAGGCTCTATTCGAGAATTTCTAGTTCATGAATCACATTAGGGAGGCTTAATAGGACATTTTGGCATCACCAAGACCCTTGACATGGTCAAGGAACATTTTTTTTGGCCACATATGCGCAAAACGGTGGAAAAGGTGTGTTCTTCTTGCATCACATGTAAACAAGCTAAATCGAAGGTACTACCTAATGGTTTGTATACACCTCTTCCAATCCCTTCTTCACCTTGGATTGATTTATCTATGGACTTTCATTCTTGGTTTACCTCGTACCAAGAAAGGTCGAGATAGTATCTTTGTCGTTGTGGACATGTTTTCCAAAATGGCACATTTTATTCCCTGTCACAAGACGGATGATGCTACACATGTAGCTTATCTTTTTTTCTTAGAGGTGGTAAGGGTTCATGGTGTTCCACGTACGGTTATTTCTGATACGGATGTTAAATCCATTAGCCAATTCTAGAAAGTATTGTGGGGAAAGATAGGTACAAAGCTCCTTTACTATACTATTTGTCACCCACAAACTGATGGTCAAATTGAGGTAATCAACCGAATTTTGGGTGCTTTAATTAGAACAGTTGTAGGTAAGAATACTTGTCATTGGGAAAAATGTTTACCATTTGTAGAATTTGCTTATAGTCGTTCTATTCACACCACTACCGGCTACTCTCCATTTGAAGTAGTTTATGGTTTTTAACCCCTTGATTACTTTAGATCTTGTTCTTTTGCCTTTGGATCATATTCAAGCATAGGTGACGAAAGAAGGCTGATTTGGTGAAGTTTATTCATGCCAAAGCGAAATAAATGATGGAGAAAACATATGAGACAAATGCAAACAAAATCAACAAAGGACGTCACCAAGTTGTCTTTTAACCTAGTGATTGGGTTTGGGTACACTTCAGAAAGTAGCGATTTCCTAACCAATGAAAGTGCAAGTTGAATCCAAGCGGAGATGGACCATTCCAAATCATCGGAAGGATCAATGACAATGCATATCGTATTGATTTACCCGGTGAGTATAATGTGATCCTCTTTTAATGTGTCTGACGTTTCTTCCTTTGATGTTTCAGATTCGAGGGCGAATCCTTTTGAGGAGGGAGTGGATGATACATGTTCCACACACCATATTCAAGAAAGAGATGGTCTTACCTTCCCACTTGGCCCAATCACTCGATCCAAGTCCAAAAAACTCCAAGACAAACTGAATATTGTTGTCCAAGGATTCTTGAGCAAGGGATTACAAACTAGTATGAAGACCAAAGAATTCCATGGAGAAAGCTATTATTCTTCATCTTTCAAAGACAATTGGGTCACACAAACCCAAATTGAGGGCCAAAATGAAGTGCATGACCAGATTGTATTTAAACCTCCTTAATAGGTCATTCATAGTTTGTGTTGTTTTGGCCCAATACTACATTATGAAGTTTGGGTCAAATATTTTAATTAAGGCCAATTAGAAATCATATTATTTAGGTAATAAGACCTTTAGAATAAGATAATATCATCCCCAAACATACCATATCCACCACTCTCTATGCTGCCACAACACTTCATTCAATCTCCATCGTCCGTGTGAACATCAAAGGGAACAAAATTGAAGCTATCTTTTTCTCCTTAAATCAAGGCATCTCCAACATGGAAAGTCAAATACCAAGGGAGCCATTAATGCATCAAGAAAGGAAATAACAAGATTCTCACGCCATTAATATTTCCAAATTACTAGAATTTTAATTATTATTTTCAATTATGTTCAGCCATCCTTCACCTATAAAAGGATGTGCCTTCCATGCTTTGTAGTTACTCAATTTCCTTTTGATATATGAAATACTTTGTTAGTTCATTTTTGCAAGTGTTGATAGCTTGTATCTTCGAAGATTTCTTCAACATAATTCTTCAAGTTCTAAGAGGGAGAATCATCTTCACACTCTCGCTTGCTTAAACAAACACGTTTAGGAGGGTGGGTTAGAGCCGTTTGAGGTTACTTGCCTAAGTAATTGCACTTAGGAGGGTGCCGACGACACAAAAACCATCAAACCATATTCATCTTCAACCTCACACCATCTTTCCATCAACCAAATAATCGTTACCAACATCATATCATCTTTATTCCGCTGCATTTTACATCAGAGGGACCATTCATTATGACATGCAATCGAAGAGAGGGGTCATTCACAGCGAAATACGCTCAAAGAGAGGGGTTGTCCATCACGGTATATGCTCTATGAAAGGGACCATTTACCATGACATGCATTTGAATAGAGGGGTTATTCATCATGTCATACGCTCAAGGAAAAGGGTCTGATGCATGCACCTAGACCCTTACATCTGATGGGCTTACGTTACCATATGGCCCGATGACAGGAACACAATCAAGGCAACTCCAAGACAAGATACATTCAGCAGTCCAAGATTTTGTAAACAAGGGTTTGCAAGCCTTCTTGACGAATCAAGCATTTAATGAAAAAATCCTATGTCCTCAAGCTCTCAAGAACACATGGGTGACAAAAGCTACATTGATGGTCCAAGAAGCCCAAATGCCTTAAAACATATTTGAGGCCCAAATAAATTATATATATTAAATAAATAAAATCTGGAGTGATCAGCTCCATGTGCTGATTTTATGAATCTTTTTATTCAACTTTCCATATGTTTTAATTCATATTTTCCTAAATAATTGTTGATCCCTTCTAATTAGCTATCTATATGCTGATTTTTAGGGATGAAATAGCTATTTCTTAGTGTGTTTTGCTGTCTCTTTTAGGCTATAAAAGGAGGCAACCTATTCTCTTGTAAGACACACAATTTGAATCTTTCTTTTGGAAATAAATGTTATTGAGTATATTTTTGCAAGTATTGTTGCTTGTGCCTTCAAAGCTTGTCTTCAACACGATTTCCTTCTAGTTTTCGTGGAAAAAGCCATATTCACACTCCAGGTTGTCAAGATAATCAATTCTTGGAGGATCGTTTAGAGCCTATCATGGAGTTTACTTGATCAATTGCGATCGAGAGGGTTCCTGGGACAAAAATCTATTCCACAATTCATCCTATTCACAGCAAGTCCACAATCTATTTTCAAATAAGTTTGCTATTTTTTATCATCTTCTTTACACCATTGTCCATTAATTCTAATATTTTTCGTTTGTTATTATTTTTTATCTTTATTCCGCTGTCACATCCTATCAGGGTCGTTCATCACGGCATACGCTCAAAGAGAGGGGCCGTTCACTATGACATACTCTCGAAGAGAGGGGTCATTCAATGCGACATACGCTCAAAGAGAGGGGTCGTTCATCATGGTATATGCTCTAAGAAAGGGAACATTCACCATGATATGCACTCGAAGAGTGGGGTCATTCATCACGACATACGATGAAGGAGAGGGGTTGTCCATCATGGCATACGCTCAAAAAGAGGGGCCGTTCATTATGACATACTCTCAGAGAGAGGGGTCATTCGCTGTGACATACACTCAAAGAGAGTGATCATTCACCACTGTGACTTACACTTACTGATCGGTATTGAACCACATCTTTATCTAGCTTATATTATGCATTATTAATATTCAACACATGTTTAGTAACATCCTACTTATTAATTTAAGTTGTTTCTTTGCAGGTTATGTTAAACACAGCTTAAGGGACTATTGGCTAGCTCCGTTTTAGCTCGAATGCACCGTTTGAGTTCAAAACAAAGAATCATTGTTTAAGGCACTTACCAGCTTCCGATCAGCACTAAAATGTACCAAACACTCCTAGGCAGCGTAATGAAGTGGATGCTAGCTTCATTCCAGTTCACAAATCTAGAATGAGCTCAAAACGACAAATGCTGAATTTCCATCCATATGAAATTCGGATCAGCTCTTACCCACTCTTATGGATTGAGAAGAGTACTATGGCCGTAAGGATAAGTTCACTCAGCCAGGGGGTTAGCCGTTCAACTCAAATCATCACTCAAAGATGGTGAACTTTCAGCAAAATAAATCAGCTAGCTAGCTCAGCTCAATCCAGCTCAATCTTAATTCATCCAGCTCATCTTAGCTCACCCTACAACCTACAGCTCAACCATGGAAGGACATGTTCCTTCCCCAAGAGACACAACCGACCAACATGGAGGGAAACATGTTTTGGGTGCCAAAACAAAGAGATAGCACTCTTCATTGGACAGATTCATGATGGTCCACTTGTATGCCGATTTCAAGAAGGATACGAGTAGAATTGGACTTTTCTGTCTTCATTGAAGTTGTTCCTCTGTCTCTTATCTTTCCAGCGCATGTTGTATCTCATCAATACGATGTCAGGAAGTCGAGATATGTCCAATTTACTGAAGACTGTGCAGACTGGAATTTTAAACTGAAAAGTTACAACAATTATTGGTAGGAGACACCATTCAACCGATCGGTTAAAGAGGGAGACACCACCAATTGAACAGACACCAAGGCCACTATTCGGCCACCCTTTCAAAGGGAAATGTCCCTTGTCCACACCCTTTCATTTCCTATAAATATGTAATCATTTTGGCATTTCAAACAACAATTTTGAATCAGATTATTTAGTTTGTGAGTTAATCTCTTATTCTTGTTCTTTTTAGAATTTTATCGACTTATAAAATCATCTCGTTGATTTGTGGCGTCACCCTCCATCCTTGATACTTTAGGTTTCCGGAATTACATTTCCAAGAGGTCTAAGTGCATCTACCACCCTAAGAGTTGCAACTAGATTGGGTTTATGTTCCTATAACATAAGTTCAACCTTTACCCCTTTGAATACTATCATTCCAACACCCCATAATCACCATCCATCTTCCATTTTCGTCCACCATTCTTCACTAGCCCTTTACATATCCTTTCATATTATTTACATCACATAAACACCTCTATTTCCTTCCTTAATCAACCATAAACATCCCCCACACTATAATCCCTTCTTGAATCGTCCTTATCTTATTTCCAGCATCTTTTAACATTCTTTTGTTCAGGAAACAAGCGTGATACAAGACTTGCTACCATTCTAAGGTTCGGGCAAGCAAAGCTTCTCTCTACAAGCATCTTTGGAGAGTTGAAGCGTATCAAATGGTATCAAAGCAAAGGAAGAATCAAGTAAGTCCTATTTCTTGTTATTTCAATTCTAGTTAAAGTAAAGAAAGAAAAGAACATAAAAAGAAATTCAGATTATTCCAGCATATAAGGAATCTGAATTAGATATTTTTTAATAAAAAAGAAGAGAAAAGAAATCAGAATTGCAAAGGCTCAAAGAGAGGGGTCATAGATCATGGTATACGCTCAAATAGAGGGACTGTTCACCATGACATACACTCAAAGACAGGTGTCATTCATCGGGATATACACTCAAAGAGAGGGGTCGTCCATCACGGTATAGGCTCAAAGAGAGCGATCGTTTACCATGACATGCAATCACAGAGAGGGGTCGTTCATCGCGATATACGGTCAAAGAGAGGTGTCGTCAATCACGGTATACATTCTAAGAAAGGGACCATTAATTATGACACTCACTCTAAGGGAGGGGTCATTCATCGCGACATATGCTCAAGAGACGGGTCGTCGATTACGGTATATGCTCAAAGAGAGGACTGTTCATTCTGACATACACATGAAGAGAGGAGTCATTCATCAAGTCATACGCTCAAGGAGAGGGGTCATCCATCACGACATACGCTCAGAGAGAGGGGTCGTTCATTATAACATACTCTCGAAGAAAGGGGTCATTCACTGCGACATACGCTCAAAGAGAGGGACCGTTCATCATGATATATGCTCTTAAAAAGGGACCATTCACCATGACATGCACTCGAAGAGAGGGGTCATTCATCACAACATACGCTTAAGGAGAGGGGTCGTCCATCACGGCATATGCTCAAAGAGAGGGACTGTTTATTATGACATACTCTCGAAGAGAGGGGTCATTCACTACGACATACGCTCGAAGAGAGGGGTCATTCACTGTGACATATGCTCAAAGAGAGTGGTCTTGCATCACGGTATATGCTCTAAGAATGGGACGTTCATTATAACATACACTTTAAGAGAGGGGTCATTCATCGCGACATACGCTAAGAGAGAGGGATCGTCCATCACGTTATATGCTCAAAGAGATGGACCGTTCATTATGACATACACTCGAACAGAGGCATCATTCACTGATATGATCACAACCAATAAAGATTCAGAAGAATTTAGTATTGGACCTATGACGCATGTTAAAACCAAGAAATTCCATGAGGCCATGGAAAATTTATTTATTTAAGGCTGAAAATTAGAGAATGCAACACTAACTTTGTTGGAACAATACAACCTCCTACTTGTGAATGAGTTTGCATGAGTTCTTTCTTAAGTTTTTAAATTTAATTTCAGCATGTGTGCATGAATAAATAATGCTTGATGTTCATTTAAGCATGTTAGTTCAGTGAAGTTCATTAGCTTAAATAATGTATGATAGTTCACTTAAAGCATGCTAGTTTTCTTTTGTTTATAAGTTCATTTAGTGTGTGAGTTAATTAATTGAATTAGATCATTCAATGGAATTAGTTCATTAATTAAACTATCTCATTAATTTTGTTTCACGCATTCACTTTTATTTTTATTAAATAATGTTGTTATCTAATGGTTGCTTATATATTTCATCTAGGATATATATAAAATATACAACTTGAGAGTGTTTACCATGACATACGATTAAAGAGAGGGGTCGCCTATCACGGTATACGCTCAAAGAAAGGGACTGTTCACCATGACATGCACTCGAAACATGGGTCATTCATCGCAACATACGCTTAAAGAGAGGGGTCATCTCGATCAAGGTATACGCTCAAAGAGAAGGACCATTCATTATGACATGTACTCATAGAGAGGGGTTATTCGTCACGACATACGCTCAAAGAGAGGGGTCGTCCATCACGGAATACGCTCAAAGATAGGAACCGTTCACCATGACATGCACTCGAAGATAGGGGTCATTCACCGCTACATACGATCAAAGAGAGGGTTCGTTCATCACGGTATACGCTCAAAGAGAGAGACAGTTCACCATGACATGCTCTAATAGAGAGGGGTTATTCGTCGCGTCATACGCTCAAAGAGAGGGGTCGTCCATCACGGTATACGCTCGAAGATAGGGGTCGTTCACCATGACATACACTCGAAGAAAGGGGTCATTCACCGCTGCATACACTCAAAGAGAGGGTTCGTTCATCACGGTATACGCTCAAAGAGAGGGACTGTTCACCATGACATGCACTCGAAAAGAGGGGCAATTCTTCGCGACATACGCTTAAAGACAGGGGTCTCGTCCTTCATAGAAAAAGCTCAAAGAGAGGGACAATTCATTATGATAAATGCTTCAAGAGAGGAGTCATTCATCGCGACATACGCTCAAAGAGAGTGTTCGTTCATCACGTTATACGCTCTAAGAAAGGGACCGTTCACTATGACATGCACTTGAAGAGTGGGGTCATTCATCGCGACTACGCACAAAGAGAGGGGTCGTCCATCACGGCATACGCTAAAAGAGAGGGACCGTTCATTATGATATACACTCAAAGAGAGGGTTCATTCACCGCGCCATATGCTCAAAGAGAGGTGCCGTCTATCACGGTATGCGCTAAAAGAGAGGGACCGTTCACCATGACATACGCTCGAATAGAGGGGTCATTCATCGCAACATATGCTCAAAGTGTGGGGACATCGATCACGGAATAAGCTCAAAGAAAGGGACCGTTCATTATGACATGCACTCGAATAGAGGGGTCATTCATAATGACATATGCTCAAAGAGAGGGGTCATCCATCACGATATACGGTCAAGAGAGGGACCATTCACAATAACATGCACTCGAAGAGAAGGATCATTCATTGCCCCATTCGCTCAAAGAGAGGGGTCATCCATTGCGGTATACGCTCAAAGAGAGGGAACGCTCACCATAACATGCACTCGAAGAGAGTGGTCATTCATCGCAACATAAGCTCAAAGAGAGGGACCGTTTATTATGACATTCGCTTGAAGAGAAGGGTCATCACCGCTACAAATGCTTAAAGAGAGTGACAGTTTATTATGACATACGCTTGAGGAGAGGGGTAATTCACCGCGATAAACGCTCAAAGAGGGGGTCGTCCATCACGGTATACGCTGTAAGAAAGGGACCGTTCATTAATACAAGCACTTGAAGAAAAGGATAATTCATCGCGACATGCGCTCAAAGAGACGGGTCGTCCATCACGGTAAACACTCAAAGAGAGAGACCATTCATTAAGACATGTACTCAAAGAGAGGAGTCATTATGACATGTACTCAAAGAAAGAACCGTTCATTATGACATGCACTCGAAAAGAGGGTTCATTCGTCGCGACGTACGCTTAAAGAGAGGGGTCGTACATCATGGCATACGTTCAAAGAGGGACCGTTCATTATGATATACGCTCTAAGAAAGGAACAACTCATTATGACATGCACTCGAGTAGATGGGTTAATCATCACTACATATGCTCAAAGAGATGGTCGTCCATCATAGTATACGCTCAAACTGAAGGGTCATCCACCATGGCGAACTCTCAAAGTGAGGGTTTTTCATTATGACAAGCACTCAAAGAGAAGAGTCATTCATCGCGACATATGCTCAAAGACAGGGTCGTTGATCACGGTATACGCTTTAAGAAAGGGACCATTCACTATGACATGCACTCAAAGAGGGGTCATTCATCACGACATACGCTCAAAGAGAAGGGGCATCCATCATGGTATAATCTTTAAGAAAGGGACCGTTTATTATGATATGCACTCGAAGAGAGCGGTAATTCATCGTGACATAGGATCAAAGAATGAGGCCGTCCGTCACGATATACGCTCAAAGAGGGGGAACATTCACCATAACATGCACTCGAAGAGAGGGGTCACTCACCGCAACATATGCTCTAAGAGAGGGTTCGTCCATCATGGTATATGCTCAAAAAGAGGTACCGTTCACCATGTCATGCACTCGAAGAGTGGATTCGTCCATCACAACATACGCTCAAAGAGAAGGAACGTTTATTATGACATAGCTCAAAAGGAGGGGTCATTCACGGCGACATACTATCAAAGAGAGGGGTCGTCCATCATGGTATATGCTCTATGAATGGGACCATTCATTATGACATGCACTCGAAGTGAGGGGTAATTCATAGCGACATACACTCAAAGAGAGGGTTCGTCTGTCACGGTATAACCTCAAAGAGAGGGACCGTTCATTATGACATACACTCGAAGAGAGGGGTAAATCATCGCGACATACGCTCAAAGAGAAGTGTCGTCCATCATGGTATACGCTCAAAGAGAGAAACCGTTTATTATGACATGCACTCGAAGAGAGGAGTCATTCATCGTGACATACGCTCAAAGAGAGGGGTCGTCCATCATGGTATACGCTTGAAGAAAAGGATCGTTCACTATGACATGCACTCAAAGAGAGGGGTCATTCGTTCTTGAAATACACTTAGAGTGACAAGTTGTCCATCACAGTATACGCTCAAAGATATGGACTGTTTATTATGACATACGCTTGATGAGAGGGGTCATTCACCGCAAAATACGCTCAAAGAGAGGGGTCATCCATCACGGTATACGCTCAAAGAGAGGGACTGTTCATTATGACATGCACTCGAAGTGAGGTGTAACTAATCGCGACATATGCTCAAAGAGAAGTGTCGTCCATCACAGTATACGCTCAAAGGGAAGAACCGTTCATTATGACATGCACTCTATGAGAGGGGTCACTCATTGTGTCATACGCTGAAAGAGAGGTCTCTATAACGTATACGCTCTAAGAAATGGACCGTTTATTATGACATACACTCGAAGAGAGGGGAATTCATCACGACATACGGTCAAAGAAAAGGGTCGTCCATCACGGTATACGCTCAAAGAGAGGGAACGTTCACCATGACAATCAATCGAAGAGAGGGGTCATTCATCGCAACATACGCTCAAAGAGAGGAGTCATCGATCACGTTACATGCTCTAAGAGAGGGACTATTCATTATGACATGCACTCGAAGAGAGGGGTTATTCATCGCGACATATGCTGAAAGAGAAGGGGTCGTCCATCACGGTATACGCTCTAAGAAAGGGATCGTTCATCACAGAATACACTCTAAGAAAGGGAGCATTCATTATGACATGCACTCGAAGAGAGGGATCGTCCATCACGGCATACGCTCAAAGAGAGGGACCGTTCCCCATGACATAAACTCGAAGAGATGGGTAATTCATAGCGACAAACGCTAAAAGAGAGTGGTCATCGGTCACGGTATACGCTCAAAAAGAGGGTCTGTTCATTATGACATACAGTCGTAGAGAGGGGTTATCATCGCGACATACGCTCCAAGAGAAGGGTTATCCATCACAGTATACGCTTAAAGAGAGGTACCGTATATTATGACATGTACTTGAAGAGAGGGGTTATTCATCACAACATACGCTCAAAGAGAGGGATTGTGCATCAGGGTATACGCTCAAAGAGAGGGATTGTTCACCATGACATGCACTTTAAGAGAAGGGTCATTCATCGCAACATATGCTCAAAGAGAGTGGTCATCGGTCAAGGTATGCGCACAGAGAGAGGGACCGTTCGTTATGACATACGCTCAAAGAAAGGAGTCATTCATCGTGACATACGCTCAAAGAGATGGGTCGTTCATTATGACATACTCTCGAAGAGGGGTAATTCATAGTGACATACGCTAAAAGGGAGGGGTCGTCCATCACGATATAAGCTCAAAGAGAGGGACCGTTCACTATGACATGCACACGAAGAGTAAGGTCATTTATTGCAACATAAGCTCAAAGAGAGGGGTCATCAATCACGGTATACGCTCACAGAGAGGGACCGTTCATTACGACATGCACTCGAAGAGACGGGTCATCCATCGTGACATACGCTCAAAAAGAGTGTCGTCCATCACGATATACGCTCAAAGAGAGGAATCGTTCATTATGAAATGAATTCGAAGAGAGGGGTAATTCATCGCGATATATGCACAAAGAGTAGGGTCGTCCATCACGGTATACGCTTAAAGGGAAGAATCGTTTATTATGACATACACTCAAAGAGAGGAGTCATTCATCGCAACATACGCTCAAAGAGAGGGTCGTCCATCAGGGTATACGCACTAGGAAAGTGACCATTCACTATGAAATCTCACTCGAAGAGAGGGATTATTTATCACGACATACGCTCAAAGAGAGGGACTGTTCATTATGACTTGCACTCAAAGAGAGGAGTCATTTATCATGGCATACGCTCAAAGAGAGGGGGCGATCCATCACAGTACACGCTCTAAGTAAGGGACTATTCATTATGACATGCACTTGAAGAGAGGGGTCATTCATTTCGACAAATGCTCAAAGAGAGGGTTCGTCCATCATAGTATACACTCAAAGAGAGGGACCATACACCATGACATGCACTCGAAGAGAGAGGTCATTTATCGCGAGATATGCTCAAAGAGAGTGGTCGTCCATCATGACATATTCTCAAGGAGAGGGACCGTTCATTATGAAATACACTCGAAGAGCGGGGTCATTCTCCGTGACATACGCTCAAAGTGTGGGGTCGTCCATCATGGTATATGTTCAAAGAGAGGGACCGTTTACTATGACATACATACGAAGAGTAGGGTCATTCATCGCAACATAAGCTCAAAGAGAGGGGTCATCGATCACAGTATACGCTCAAGGAGAGGGACCTTTCACCATGATATGCACTCGAAGAGTGGGGTCGTTCATCGTGACATATGCTCAAAGAGAGAGGTCGTCCATCAAGGCATACGCTCGAAGAGAGGGGTAATTCACCATGACATATGCTTAAAGAGAGAGGTCGTCCATCACGGCATACGCTCAAAGAGAGGGGTGGGTAATTCACCGTGACATATGCTAAAATGGAGGGATCGTCCATCACAGTATAAGCTCAAAGAGAGGGATCGTTAACTATGACATGCACATGAAGAGTAGGGTTATTCATCGCAACATAAGCTCAAAGAGAGGGGTCATCGATCATGGTATACGCTCAAAGAGAGGGACCGCTCATTATGACATGCACTTGAAGAGACGGGTCATTCATCTCGACATACGCTCAAAGAGAGGGGCGTCCACCACGATATAATCCCAAAGCGAGGAACCATTCAAAGAGAGGTGTCATCGATCACGGTATACGTTTAAAGACAGGGATAATTCATTATGCAATGCACTCGAAGAGTGGTGTCATTTATCGTGACATATGCTCAAAAAGAGAGGTCGTCCATCACGGTATACGCTCAAAGAGAGGGACCGTTTATTATGATATGCACTTGAAGAGAGGGGTCATTTATCACGAAATACACTCAAAGAGAGGGGTCCTCCATCACGGTATGCACTGAAAGAGAGGGACCGTTCACCATTACATGCACTCGAAAAGAGGGGTAATTCTTTGTCACATACACTTAAAGAGAGGGGTCTTCCTTCACGGAAAACGATCAAAGAGAGGGGTCGTTCATTATGACAAATGCTCGAAGAGAGGAGACATTCATCGCACCATACTCTCAAAGAGAGGGGTCGTTCATCACGTTATACGCTCTAAGAATGGGACCGTTCACTAGGACATGCACTTTAAGAGTGGGGTCATTTATCACGACGTACGCTCAAAGAGAGGGATCGTTCATTATGACATACGCTCAAAAAGAGGGGTCATTCACAGTGCCATATGCTCAAAGAGTGGTATCGTCTATCACGGTATACGCTCAAAGAGAGGGATCATTCACCATGACATTCACTCAAAGGGAAGGGTCATTCATCGCAATATAAGCTCAAATAGAGGGGTCATCAATCACGGTATACTTTCGAAGAGAGGGACCGTTCATTATGACATACACTCAAAGAGGGGTCATTCACCGTGGCATACGCTCAAAGAGAGGGGTCGTCCATCACGGTATACGCTCAAAGAGAGGGACCGTTCACCATGACATTCACTAAAAGAGAAGGGTCATTCATCGCAACATAAGCTCAAATAGAGGGGTCATCGATCACGGTATACTTTCAAAGAGAGGGACCGTTCATTATGACATACACTCAAAGAGAGGAGGGGTCATTCATCGCGACACGCTCAGAGATAGGGTTGTCCATCACGGTATACGCTCAATGAGAGGGATTATTCATTATGAAATGCAATCGAAGAGAGGCGTCATTCATCGCGACGTATGCTCAAAGAGAGGGGTCGTCCATCATGGTATACGCTCAAAGAGAGGGATCATCTATCACGAAATACGATCAAAGAGTGGGGTCGTCCATCACGGTATACACTCAAAGAGAGAAACTGTTCAATATGACATGAACTCGAAGAGAGGGGTTATACATCGCGACATACGCTCAAAGAGAAGGGTCATCTATCATAGTATACGCTCAAAGAGAGGGACCGTTCATTATGACATGCACTCGAAGGGAGGGATCATTCATCGCGACATACGCTTTCTGACCATGTATTTTTGTTTTCTTGTCCAACTAATCTTGTTAAGATTGTAGATGATGGAACAAAGCTTCAATCCGTGAGAGCTCTACATCGAAAAATGAGAGGAAACAAAGAGAGGAAAGCCAAGCATGACGAAAATAAAATTTACAAGAAGTGAGAGTGAACTATCTTTAAACCAGGAGATTGGAGGGACCGTTAATTATGACACACACTTGAATGGAGGGTCATTCATCTCAACATACGCTCAAAGAGAGGGGTCGTCCATCATGGTATACGCTCTAAGAAAGGGACCATTCATTATGACAAGCACTCGAAGAGAGGAGTCATTCATTTCGAGATACGCTCAAAGAGAGGGTCGTCCATCATGGTATACGCACAAATGGAGGGACCGTTCATTATAACAGGCAGTCGTAGAGAGGTGTCATTCATCGCGACATACGTTCAAAGAGAGGGGTCATCCATAAAGGTATACGCTATAGGAAAGGATCGTTCATTATGACATGCACTCGAAGAGAGGGTTCATTCATCGCGTCGTACGCTTAAAAGAGAGGGGTCGTCCATCACGGCATATGCTCAAAGAGAGGGACTGTTCATTGTGATATACGCTCGAAGAGAGAGTTCATTCCCGTGACATATACTCGAAGATAGGGGTCGTCCATCACAATATACGCTCTAAGAAAGTGACCTTTCATTATGACATACACTCGAAGATATGGGTCATTCATCGCAACATACGCTCAAAGAGAGGGGTCGTCCTTCACGGTATACGCTCAAAGAGAGGGACCACTTATTATGACTTACGCTTTAAAAGAAGGGTCATTCACGGTGACATACGCTCAAAGGGAGGGTCGTCCATCACGGTATACGCTCTAATAAAGGGACCATACGCTATGACATGTACTTGAAGAGAAGGGTCATCCATCGCGACCATACACTCAAAGAGAGAGACCGTTCATTGTGACATGCACTCGAAGAGAGGGGTTAGTCATCGCGACATACAGTCAAAGAGAGGGATCGTCTAGCATGGTATACGCTCAAAGGGAGAGACCGTTCATTATGACATGCATTCGAAGAGAAGAGTCATTCATTGCGACATACCCCCAAAGAGAGGGGTCATCCACCACAATATACTCTCTAAGAAAGGGACCGTTCATTATGACATGCACTCGAAGAGTGGAGTCATTCATCGTGACATACGCTCAAAGAGAGGGTCGTCCATCATGGTATACGCTCAAAGGGAGGGATAGTTCATTATGGCATGCCGTCGAAGAGAGGGGTCATTCATCGTGACATATGTTCAAAAAGTGGGGTCGTCCATCATGGTATACACTCTAAGAAAAGTACCGTTCATTGTGGCATGCACTCGAAGTGAGGGGTCATTCATCGCGATGTACACTCAAAGAGAGGGGTTGTCTATCACGGTATACGCTCAAAGTGAGGGACAATTCATTATGATATACGCTCGAAGAGAGGGCTCATTCAACGTGACATATGCTCAAAGAGAGGCGTTTTCCATCACGGTATACGCTCTAAGAAAGGGACCAGTCATTATGACATACACCCGAAGAGAGGAGTCATTCATCGCGACATATGCTCAAAGAGAGGGGTCGTCCGTCATGGTATACGCTCAAAGAGAGGGGTCATTCATCGCGACGTATGCTTAAAGAGAGGGTTGATGTGAGCACGTTTATGCCACCCAACAAAGCAACTTCAACATTCATGCGAGTTTATTTTTCATTTGTTACATATTGATGTGTAACATTTTTTTCTTATATTTAGTATGTCTATATTATGCTAAGTATGTTTTAGAGATTGGATTGATAGTTTTTGTATTGTTTCCAACTAGTTTGAGAGTCAATGTGAGTTATTGAATAAGTTTGCAAGTGTTTACACCTTATAATTATGTTTCCATTAAGTTTAAACTACTTTGATGGATTCTTGTGATGTTTACATGTAGGAACATAGGAGAACACCAGCTCAAGAGAGTGTATGTAGCTCAACTCTAGCTCAAGCGAGTATATGCAACTGAACACAAGCTCATGTGAGTTCTATTCATCTCAGAAGAAGACCAATGGAGTGCACGCTACTAACCTTAGCTCGAGGCAGCTCAAAGGCTTAGCTCTAAGCTCAAGTTAACTCCTAACACTCTTAGCTAGCTCGTTTCAGCTCAACTCCATTTCTAGCGCAACTTAACTCAAGCTGAAGTGACATACAATAGTTGAAACCTATCCTACACGAAGAGAAGGTGTAGTAGACATGTGCCATGCATGTGGGACCCACATGGCAGCCTTGTGCACATATTTGGGCGTGTAAATGCAAGCAAGCCAAAAAAGGCCCTTGCTTTTGAAGACCAAAACGCTCAGAGGATAAGAATGAGTGGTTTTATGTTCAAAATTCAAACATTTAACACATGTTAAATGTGTTTTATGTGCCAAATCACTTAACAGAAATTAAATGGAGCCTAGAGTGGCTTATTTTAATTATTTTCTTTCAAATAATGGCCACACATTTGAATTTTGGCCAACACCTTTCATCTCCTATATATTTCTTTATTTTGTAAACAAAAGGTTACACACTTGTGAAATTATTTGATAAGTCGATAATGTTCTAAAAAAAACAAGAATGAGAGATTAACTCACAAATTAAATAATCTAATTCAAAGTTGTGTTTGTAATGCCAAAATGGCTACATATTTATAGGAAATGAAAGGGTGTGGATAAGGGACATTTCGCTTTGAAAGGGTGGCCGAATAGTGGCCTTGGTGTCTGTTCAATTGGTGGTGTCTCCCTCTTTAAACGTTCGGTTGAATGGTGTCTCCTCCAAATAATTGTTGTAACTTTTCGGTTTAAAATTCGAGCTTGCACAATCTTTAGTAAGTTGGAAATATTTTGAGTTCCCGATACCGGATTGATGAGATTCAACATGCTCCGGAAAGAAAAAAGAGAGAGGAACAACTTTCATGAAGACACAAAAGTCCAATTCTTCTAGTATCCTTCTCAAAATCGGCACACAAGTGGACCATCATGAATTTGCCCAATGAAGAGTGCTATCTCTTTGTTTTAGTGCCCAAAACATGTTTCCCTCCATGTTGGTCGGTTGTGTCTCTTGGGGAGGGAACATGTCCTTTCCATGGTTGAGCTGAAGGTTGTAGGGTGGGCTAAGATGACTGGATGAACTAAGGTTCAGCTAGGTTGAGCTGAGCTAGCTAGCTTATTTAGCTAGATGAAAGTTCATCATCTTTGAGTGATGATTTGAGTTGAACGGCTAAACCCTACCTGAGTGAACTTATCCTTAGGGCCATAATACTCTCCTCAATCCATAAGAGTGTGTAGGAGCTGATCCGAATCCCATATGGATGGAAATTCACCATTTGTCGTTTTGAGCTCATTCTGAATTCGTAAACTGGAATGAAGCTAGCATCCACTTCATTGCGCTGCCTAGGAGTGCTTGGTAGATTTTAGTGCTGATCGGAAGCTGGTAAGTGCCTCAAACAACGATTCTTTGTTTTAAGCTCAAATTGTGCATTTGAGCTAAAACAAAGCTGACTAATAGTCCCTTAAGCTGTGTTTAACATAACCTGTAAAGAAACAACTTAAACTAATAAGTATGATGTTACTAAACATGTGTTGAATATTAATAATGCATAATATAAGCTAGATAAAGCTGTGGTTCAATACCAATTACTAAGTTATCAACAGTAATATAAGGAAATAAACATTATAGGTATATAATATGCGATAACAAGCGAATGTAGAGCATGAATTGAATAAATAAAGAGGATTAAGTTAAACTCCCTGATTGGACTTGTGTGACATAAGGTATGGTCAAAACTTAAGGTTGGGCGTGCACATATCAGGGACCGTTTATTATGACATGCACTCGAAGAAAGGGGTCATTAATCATGAGATACGCTCAAAGAGAGGGGTTTTCCATCATGGCATACACTCATGACATGCACTCGAAGGAGGGCCATTCATCATGACATATGCTCAAAGAGAGTGGTCATCAATCAAAACATACGCTCAAAGGGAGGGACCGTTCATTATGGCATGCACTCGAAGAGAGGAGTCATTGATCACAACATACGCACAAAGAAAGGGGTCGCCTATCACGGTATACACTCTAAGAAAGGGACCATATATTATGACATGCACACGAAGAGAGGTGTCGTTCATCGTGACATACGCACAAAAAGAGGGGCCGTTCATTATGACATGCACTAGAAGACAAAGATCATTTATCGCGACAAACGCTCAAAGTGAGGGGTCATCCATCACGGTGTTCACTCCTAGAGAGGGACCATTCACCATGACATGCCCTCGAAGAGGGGGCATTCATCACGACATATGCTCAAAGAGGGGGGTCGTCCGTCAACACATACGCTCAAAGAGAGGGACCATTCACCATGACATGCACTCGAAGAGAAGATTCATGCAGTGCGACAAACGCTCAAAGAGAGGGGTCATCCATCATGGTATTCGCTCAAAGAGAGGGATCATTCATCATGACATGCAGTCGAAGAGGGGGCATTCATCGTGACATACGCTCAAAGAGAGGGGTCGTACGTCAATGCATACGCTTCAAGAGAGGAACTGTTAACCATGACATGCACTTAAAGAGAAGGGTCATTCATCGTGATATACGCTCAAAGAGAGGGGTCGCCCAACACGTCATAGGCTCAAAGAGAGGGGTCGTTCTTTATGACAAATGCTTGAACAAAGGGGTCATTAATCGCAACATATGTTCAATGAGAGGAACCGTCCATCACGGTATACGCTTAAAGAGAGGAACCCTTTATTATGACTTAAGTTCGAAGAGTGGGGTCATTCACCGCGAGATACGCTCAAAGAGAGGGGTCGTCCATCACGGTATACACACAAATAGAGGGACCTTTCACCCTGACATGCACTCGAAGAGAGGAGTCATTCATATCGACATCGGCTCAAAGGGAGGGGGTCGTCCATCATGGCATACGCTCAAAGAGAGGGGTCATCCAAAGACAGGGACCATTCACCATGACTTGGACTCGTAGAGTGGGAACATTCTTCGCAACATACGCTCAAAGAGAGCGACCGTTCATTATGACATGCACTCAAAGAGAGGGTTCATTCATCGCGACACACGCTTAAAGATAGGGACCATTCATTATGATATGCAGTCAAGAGAGGGGTCATTCATCGCGATGTACGCTCAAAGAGAAGGTTCGTCCACCACAATATAGGCTCTAGGAAAGGGACCGCTGATTTTGACATGCACTCGAAGAGAGGGGTCATTCATCGCCACATACGCTTAAAGAGAGGGGTCGTCCGTCATGGTATACTCTCAGAGAGAGGGACCGTTCAACATGACAAGCACTCGAATAGAGGAGTCAGTCATCGCAACATACACTCAAAGAGAGGGACGGTTCATTATGTATGCACTCGAAGGAGGGATCATTCATCCCGAGATACGCTCAAAGAGAGGGTCATCCATCACGGTATACGCTCAAAGAGAGGGACCGTTTACCATAACATGCACTCGAAGAGAAGGGTCATTCATCATAACAAACACTCAAAGAGAGGGGTTTCCATCATGGTATACGCTCTAAGAAAGGGACTGTTCATTATGACATGCACTCGAAGAAAGACGTTATTAATCGCGACATACGCTCTAATAGAGGAGTCGTCCATCACGGCATACGCTCAAAGAGAGGGACCGTTCACCATGACATGCACTCGAAGAGGGGGTTATTCTTCGCTACATACGCTCAAAGAGATGGGTCGTCCATCACCGCACACTCAATGGGAGGGACCATTCATTATAACATGCACTCGAAGAGTGGGTCATTTATCGCGATATACGCTCAAAGAGAGAGGTCATCCATCATGGCATTCGCTCGAAGGTAGGGGTCATTCACCGCGACATACACTGAAAGAGAGGGTTCATCTATCACGGTATACGCTCTAAGAACGATACCGTTCATTATGACATGCAATCGAAGAGAGTGGTCATTCATCGCGACATATCCTTAAAAAAGGGGTCCTCCATCACAGCATACACTCAAGGAGAGGGACCTTTCATTATGACATATGCTCGAAGAGAGGGGTCATTCACCGTGACATACAAGAGAGGGGTCGTCCATCACGATATAGCTCAAAGAGAGGGACCGTTAACCATGACATTCACTCAAAGAGAAGGGTCATTCATCGCAACATAGGCTCAAAGAGAGGGGTCATCGATCACGGTATACGCTCAAAGAGAGGGACCGTTCATTATGACATACACTCGAACAAGGGGTCATTCATCGCGACATACGCTTAGAGAGAGGGTCGTCCATCATGGTATACGCTCAGAGAGAAGGACCGGTCATTATGACATGCAATCAAAGAGAGGCATCATTCATCACGACATACGCTCAAAGAGAGGGGTCATCCATCACGACATACGCTCAAACAGAGGGAGCATTCACCACGACATGCACTAGATAAGAGGCGTCATTCATTGCGACATACACTCAAAGAGAGAGGTCGTTCATCACGGTATACGTTCTAAGAAATAGACCATTCATTATGACATTTACTTGAAGAGAGAGATATTTTAACATGATATACGCTCAAAGAGATGGATCATTCGTCACGGCATACACTCAAAGCGAGGGAGCGTTCACCATGTCACGTACTCGAAGAGCGGTCATTCATCGCGACATGTGCTCAAAGAGAGCGGTCGTCCAATACGGCATACGCTCAAAGAGAGCGGACGTTCATTATGACACATACTCGAAGAGAGGGGTCATTCAACGCAGCATACGCTTAAAGAGAGGGGTCATTCGTCATGATTTTTGAACTAAGAAAGGGACCATTCACCATGACATGCACTCGAAGAGAGGGGTCATTCATCACGATATACGCTCAAGGAGAAGGGTCGTCCATCACGACATATGCTCAAAGAGATGGACCATTTATTATGAATACTCTTGAAGAGAGGGGTCTTTCACAATGACATACGCTCGGAAAGAGAGGTATTTCACAGCGACATATGCTCAAAGAGAGTGGTTGTCCACCATGCTATACGCTTTAAGAAAGGGAACGTTTCACTATAACATGCACTTGAAGATAGGGTCATCCATCACGGTATACGCTTTAAGAAAGGGACCATTTATTATGACATGCACTCGAAGAGAGCAATCATTCATCTCGACATATGCTCAATGAGAGGGGTCATCCATCACGATATACGCTCGAAGAAAGGGAACGTTCACCATAACATGCACTCGAATAGAGGTGTCATTCATCTCGACTTACGCTCAGAGTGGGGTCGTCCATCACGGTATACGCTCAAAGAGAGGGATCATTCACCGTGAAATGCACTAGAAGAGAAGGGTCGTTCATCATGACATACGCTCAAAGAAAGAGATCGTCCATCACGACAAACACTCAAGGAGAGGAACCATTTATTATGACATACGCTCGAAGAGAGGGGTTGTCCATAACGGTATATGCTCAAAGAGAGGGACCGTTCACCATTACATTCACTAAAAAAGAAGGGTCATTCATCGCAACATAAGCTTAAAGAGTGGGGTCATCGATCACGGTATACGCTCAAAGAGAGCGACCGTTCATTATGACATATACTTGAAGAGAGGGGTCATTCACTGCAGTATACGCTCGAAGAGAGAGGTCGTCCATCACTGTATATGCTCTAAGAAGGGGACCGTTTATTATGACATGCACTAGAAGAGATGGGTCTTTCATTGCGGCATATGCTCGAAGAGTGGGGTAGTCCATCACAGTATATGCTCTAAGAAACGGACCGTTCATTATAACCTGCACTAGAAGGGAGGGGTTATTCATCGATACATACGCTCAAAGAGAGGGGTCGTCCATCACGGTATACGCTCAATGATAGGGCTCGTTCATTATAACATACGTCCAAAGAGAATGGTCATTCACTGCGATATACGCTCAAAATGAGGGGTTGTCTATCACGGTATACGCTCTAACAAAGAGACCGTTCATTAGGACATTTACTCAAAGAGAGTGGTCATTCATCGTGACATACGCTCAAAGAGAAAGGTCGTCCATCATGGTATACGCTCTAAGAAAGGGACCGTTCATTATTACATGCACTCGAAGAGAGGGGTCATTCATCTCGAAATACGCTCAAAGAGAATGGTCGTCCATCGTGATATATGCTCAAAGAGAAAGACCGTTCACCATGACATGCACTCAAAGAGAAGGGTCATCCATCACGGTATACGCTATAAGAGAGGGAATGTTCATTATAACATGCACTCAGTGAGAGGGGTCATTCATCGCGACTTACACTCAAATAGAGGGGTCGTCCATCATGTAGCACATGAATTGAATAAATAAAGAGGATTAAGTAGAACTCCCTGATTGGACTTGTGTGACTTAGGGTATGGGCAGAATTTAAGGTTGGGCGTGCACATATCAACCACTCTTGCTCTCTTTTGTAAGTCCTTAGAGAACATACTTAAGGCTCAACAAGTATTCTTTGTGGAATTCGGCTAAAAAGAAGTGATTAGAAAAAGGAAAAAAAAATATGTAGAAATAAGTAGAATGGAAAGATAATAAGAAGATAGCAATCTAAACTAGATATTACCAAAAGAATATTTTTTTTAGAATAAAGAATAATATCCCTCCCTCTTTAACTTTTTTTTTGAATTCTTATTTTTTATTTTTTTTACTATTTTTACTAACCCGAGAGAGAGAAAAATAGTCTTCTTACTGAATCGCCAATGCTCTGATACCAATTGATACGAATACAGTTGTGAAATATCCGAATTTGTATTTGTGATTACCCGATCATGATTCTAGAAAGTAACTGAAATTAAAAGTAGGAATTTTGAAATGAAACTTACAAGATGATATAAAATGGATGGATAGTATGGTGAAATGGAATGATGATAAGATGATTATTGTGCTTGGATGAAGTATGGAAAATATGTATGTATGGATGATGGAAGTGAAGAGAATAAATGTAATTGATGGTGCAATGTAAACAAAGGAGGAACCAACACTAATAAGTGATGACCCATTTCTTAAGAGTTTTTAAATCGTGATTTAGGTTAAAGGTTAATGGATTGTGACCCTCTAGTTATAAGAACTAAGAACCTGCAATATAAGAGAAATGAATAGGGATGAATGCTACAAGAACAACCTTGTGAGCCGGTAAAGTCAAAAAGAACTACAAAAGAAAATTACTCTCAAGTTGTAATATATGCCGAAAGTTGTATCTTTTTACAATGAAATGTGTGCCTATTTATAGGTGTAAGACATCAACAAATTGACTGACCTAGACAAAGTTTAAAGACTCATTATTCTAGTGTTAAAGGCCTATTAATTTGTAGGTTATTCCATCTCCAATTGACAGCCAAAAGTTCGATCTAGAAGGACTAATGCGGACATTCTCGGAATGAATGTAGACATACATATTATCCACATGCAGAAACCCTTGGGCTGATGATTGATTAAGTTTTCATTCATCCTCCTTTAATGGGCTGTTGATAAAGCATTGAATTCAGCAATTGAATGGTCTCTTGAATTTTTGAAAGAAGCATCTTGTGATTATTCCCGTATTGGATTTCCAGCATGTACTGTCTTCAATAATTTAATCGTATCTTAAGATCCAGATATCGGATTGACGTGATTCAAAGTGCGTTGGAAATCTAAGGAATATGGGAATATGCTTGAAGAAGACCTCAAGACTCAAATATGCTTGTATCCAATCAAAAAATAGATAACAATTTGATTGATATTCCTTGAATTCTTCCTCAAGTGTTTTTTTAATTCTTGCCTTTACTCTCCCTTAAATGGTGATAATGAAGGCGTTCATTGCATGTGTTCTCTTTCTTTCTTGCTGAAACTGACAGCCTTAAAGTGATGTAAAGATTCTCTTAAACTGACAGCATACGTTCAAAGAGAGGGCCCGTTCATTATGATATACGCTCTAAGAAAGGAACCACTCATTATGACATGCACTCGAGTAGATGGGTCAATAATCACTACATATGCTCAAAGTGATGGTCATCACAGTATACGCTCAAAGAGAAGGGTCATCCACCACGACGAACTCTCAAAGTGAGGTTTTTTCATTATGACAAGCACTCAAAGAGAGGAGTCATTCATCGCGACATATGCTCAAAGACAGGGGTCGTCGATCATGGTATACGCTTTAAGAAAGGGACCATTCACTATGACATGCACTCGATGAGGGGTCATTCATTCGCAAAATAAGCTCAAGGAAAGCGATCGTCCGTCGCGGTATACGCTCAAAGAGATGGACCATTTATTATGACATACGCTTGAAGAGAGGGGTCATCCATCACGGTATATGCTCAAAGAGAGGGGCCGTTCATTATGACATGAACTCGAAGAGAGGGCTAATTCATCGTGATATACACACAAAGAGTAGGGTCGTCCATCATGGTATACGTTTAAAGGGAAGAACCGTTTATTATGACATACACTCGAAGAGAGGAGTCACTCATCGCGACATACGCTCAAAGAGAGGGGTCGTCCATTAGGGTATACGCTCTAGGAAAGGGACCACTCACTATGACATGCACTCAAAGAGAGGGGTCATTCATCACGACATACGCTCAAAGAGAAGGGGCATCCATCATGGTATAACCTCTAAGAAAGGGACCGATTATTATGATATGCACTCGAAGAGATGGGTAATTCATTGTGACATAGGATCAAAGAATGAGGCCGTCCGTCACGATATACGCTCAAAGAGGGGGAACGTTCAACATAACATGCACTCGAAGAGAGGGGTCATTCACCGCAACATATGCTCGAAGAGAGGGGTCGTCCATCACGGTATATGCTCAAAAAGAGGTACCGTTCACCATGTCATGCACTCGAAGAGTGGATTCGTCCATCATAACATACGCTCAAAGAGAATGACCGTTTATTATGACATAGCTCAAAAAGAGGGGTCATTCACCGCGACATACTATCAAAGAGAGGGGTCGTCCATTATGGTATACGCTGTATGAATGGGACCATTCATTATGACATGCACTTGAAGTGAGGGGTAATTCATAGGGACATACACTCAAAGAGGGGTCGTCTGTCACGGTATAAGCTCAAAGAGAGGAATCGTTCATTATGACATACACTCGAAGAGAGGGGTAAATCATCGCGACATACGCTCAAAGAGAAATGTCGTCCATCATGGTATACGGTCAAAGAGAGGAACCGTTTACTATGACATGCACTCGAAGAGAGGAGTCATTCATCGTGACATACGCTCAAAGAGAGGGGTCGTCCATCATGGTATACGCTTGAAGAAAAGGATCGTTCACTATTACATGCACTCGAAGAGAGGGGTCATTCATTCTTGAAATACACTTAGAGTGACAGGTCGTCCATCACAGTATACGCTGAAAGAAATGGACTGTTTATTATGACATACGCTTGATGAGAGGGGTCATTCGCCGTGAAATACGCTCAAAGAGAGGGGTCATCCATCATGGTATACGCTTAGAGAGAGGGACCGTTCATTATGACATGCACTCGAAGTGAGGTGTAACTAATCACGACATACGCTCAAAGAGAAGGGTCGTCCATCACGGTATACGCTCAAAGGGAAGAACCGTTCATTATGACATGCACTCTATGAGAGGGGTCATTCATTGCGTTATACGCTGAAATAGAGGGGTCTCTATAACGTATACGCTCTAAGAAATGGACCGTTTATTATGACATACACTCGAAGAGAGGGGTAATTCATCGCGACATACGGTCAAAGAAAGGGGTCGTCCATCACGGTATACGCTTAAAGAGAGGGAACGTTCACCATGACAATCAATCGAAGAGAGGGGTCATTCATCGCAACATATGCTCAAAGAGAGGGGTCATCGATCATGTTACACGCTCCAAGAGAGGGACTATTCACTATGACATGCACTCGAAGAGAGGGGTTATTTATCGCGACATACGCTGAAAGAGAAGGGGTCGTCTATCACGGTATACGCTCTAAGAAAGGGATCGTTCATTATGACATGCACTCGAAAAGAGAGGTCAAAGAGAGGGACTGTCCATAACGTTATACGCTCAAAGAGAAGGGTCGTTCATCATGGAATACACTCTAAGAAAGGGAGCTTTCATTATGACATGCACTCGAAGAGAGGGGTCGTCCATCACGGCATATGCTCAAAGAGAGGGACCGTTCCCCATGACATAAACTCGAAGAGATAGGTAATTCATAGCGACAAACGCTAAAAGAGAGGGGTCATCGGTCACGGTATACGCTCAAAGAGCAGGTCTGTTCATTATGACATACACTCGTAGAGAGGGGTTATCATCGCGACATACGCTCCAAGAGAACGGTTATCCATCACGGTATACGCTTAAAGAGAGGTACCGTATATTATGACATGCAAATGAAGAGAGGGGTTATTCATCACAACATACGCTCAAAGAGAGGGATTGTGCATCAGGGTATACGCTCAAAGAGAGGGATTGTTCACCATGACATGCACTTTAAGAGAAGGGTCATTCATCGCAACATATGCTGAAAGAGAGTGGTCATCGGTCATGGTATGCGCACAGAGAGAGGGACCGTTCGTTATGACATACGCTCAAAGAAAGGAGTCATTCATCGTGACATACGCTCAAAGAGATGGGTCGTTCATTATGACATACTCTTGAAGAGGTGTAATTCATAGTGACATACGCTAAAAGGGAGGGGTCGTCCATCACGATATAAGATCAAATAGAGGGACCGTTCACTATGACATGCACACGAAGAGACGGATCATCCATCGCAACATAAGCTCAAAGCGAGGGGTCATCAATCACGGTATACGCTCACAGAGAGGGACCGATCATTATGACATGCACTCGAAGAGACGGGTCATCCATCGTGACATACGCTCAAAAAGAGTGTCGTCCATCATGGTATACGCTCAAAGAGAGGAATCGTTCATTATGACATGAATTCAAAGAGAGGGGTAATTCATCGCGATATATGCACAAAGAGTAGGGTCGTCCATCACGGTATACGCTTAAAGGGAAGAACCGTATTTTATGACATACACTCGAAGAGAGGAGTCATTTATCGCAACATACGCTCAAAGAGAGGGTCGTCCATCAGGGTATACGCACTAGGAAAGTGACCACTCACTATGACATGCACTCGAAGAGAGGGATCATTCATCACGAAATACGCTCAAAGAGAGGGACCGTTCATTATGACATGCACTCAAAGAGAGAAGTCATTTATCATGGCACACGCTCAAAGAGAGGGGGCGATCCATCACAGTACACGCTCTAAGTAAGGGACTATTCATTATGACATGCACTTGAAGAGAGGGGTCATTCATTTCGACAAACGCTCAAAGAGAGGGTTCATCCATCACGATATACACTCAAAGAGAGGGACCATGCACCATGACATGCACTTGAAGAGAAGGGTCGTTTATCACGACATATGCTCAAAGAGAGTGGTCGTCCATCATGACATATTCTCAAGGAGAGGGACCGTTCATTATGAAATACGCTCGAAGAGCGGGGTTATTCTCCGTGACATACGCTCAAAGATTGGGGTCGTCCATCATGGTATACGCTCAAAGAGAGGGACCGTTTACTTTGACATACATACGAAGAGTAGGGTCATTCATCGCAACATAAGCTCAAAGAGAGGGGTCATCGATCACAGTATACGCTCAAGGAGAGGGACTATTCACATGATATGCACTCAAAGAGTGGGGTCGTTCATCGTGACATATGCTCAAAAAGAGAGGTCTTCCATCGCGGTATAAGCTCAAAGAGAGGGACCGTGCACTGTGACATGCACACGAAGAGTAGGGTCATTCATCGCAACATAAGCTCAAAGAGTGGGTTCGTTCATCGCGACATATGCTTAAAGAGAGAGGTCGTCGATCACGGCATACGCTCAAAGAGAGGGGTGGGTAATTCACCGTGACATACGCTAAAATGGAGTGATCGTCCATCACAGTATAAGCTCAAAGAGAGGGATTGTTAACTATGACATGCACATGAAGAGTAGGGTTATTCATTGCAACATAAGCTCAAAGAGAGGGGTCATCGATCATGGTATACGCTCAAAGAGAGGGATCGTTCATTATGACATGCACTTGAAGAGACAGGTCATTCATCTCGACATACGCTCAAAGAGAGGGGCGTCCACCATGATATAATCCCAAAGCGAGGAACCGTTCAAAGAGAGGCGTCATCGATCACGGTATACGTTTAAAGAGAGGGATCATTCATTATGAAATGCACTCGAAGATAGGTGTCATTTATCGCGACATACGCTCAAAGAGAGAGGTCGTCCATCACGGTATACGCTCGAAGAGAGGGACCGTTTATTATGACATGCACTTGAAGAGAGGGGTCATTCATCACGAAATACACTCAAAGAGAGGGGTCCTCCATCACGGTATACACTGAAGGAGAGGGACCGTTCACCATTACATGCACTCGAAAAGCGGGGTAATTCTTTGTGACATACACTTAAAGAGAGGGGTCTTCCTTCACGGAAAACGTGCAAAGAGAGGGATTGTTCATTATGACAAGTGCTCGAAGAGAGGAGTCATTCATGGCAACATACTCTCAAAGAGATGTGTCATTCATCACATTATACGCTCTAAGAATGGGACCGTTCACTAGGTCTTGCACTTTAAGAGTGGGGTCATTCATCACGAAATACGCTCAAAGAGCCCTGGTCCTTCATCACGGCATACGCTCAAAGAGAGGGACCGTTCATTATGACATACGCTCAAAAAGAGGGGTCATTCACCATGCCATATGCTCAAAGAGAGGTATCTTCTATCACGGTATACGCTCAAAGAGAGGGATCATTCACCATGACATTCATTCAAAGAGAAGGGTCATTCATCGCAACATAAGCTCAAATAGAGGGGTCATCGATCACGGTATACTTTCAAAGAGAGGGACCGTTCATTATGACATACACTCAAAGAGAGGGGTCATTCACCATGGCATACGCTCAAAGAGAGGGGTCGTCCATCACGGTATACGCTCAAAGAAAGGGACCGTTCACCATGACATTCACTAAAAGAGAAGGGTCATTCATCGCAACATAAGCTCAAATAGAGGGGTCATCGATCACGGTATACTTTCAAAGAGAGGGACCGTTCATTATGACATACATTCAAAGAGAGGGGTCATTCATCACGACACGCTCAGAGATAGGGTTGTCCATCACGGTATACGCTCAATGAGAGGGACTATTCATTACGAAATGCAATCGAAGAGAGGCGTCATTCATCGCGACATATGCTCAAAGATAGGGGTCGTCCATCACGGTATACGCTCAAAGAGAGATCGTTCATTGTGATATGTACTCGAAGAGAGGGGTCATTCATCGCGAAATACGATCAAAGAGCGGGGTCGTCCATCACGGTATACACTCAAAGAGAGGGACTGTTCAATATGACATGAACTCAAAGTGAGGGGTTATACATCACGACATACGCTCAAAGAGAGGATCCATCTATCATAGTATACGCTCAAAGAGAGGGACCGTTCATTATGACATGCACTCGAAGGGAGGGATCATTCATCGCGACATACGCTTTCTAACCATGTATTTTTGTTTTCTTGTCGAACTAATCTTGTTAAGATTGTAGATGATGGAAGAAAGCTTCAATCCGTGAGAGCTCTACATCGAAAAATGGGAGGAAACAGAGAGAGGAAATCCAAGCATGACGAGAATAAAATTTACAAGAAGTGAGAGTGAACTATCTTTGAACCAGGAGATTGGTTTTGGTTCAAGAAGCGAATGAAGATGTTTCTAGCCTTGCAAAAGTCAAAATTATTCCCATATATAGCAAAATTTGATTTGGGGACAAATCATTTTGAAGAAGGGGGAATGATGTGATCCAAGTCAGCACCAAACTTCTTGGGGCCTTGCTCATATTAGTGAATAAGTCACAAGATTTAAATACTTGAGGCAAAGTTGATGACCTTAGCAATTCAAGTTCAAACATGCTATTTTAAGCCTTGAATTTGAACTTGGAGCCTTGGCCTTCTTTTGAACAAATGCAGCATCTTACTTTTGCATTTTAATACACGCATTTAAGTGCTAGCTTAGGCGTGTGTTGCATGAGCATTTCGCTTGCATAAGTTTACATTATTTTGCATATTTAATTTCTGCATTTTTATCATGAATAAATTTGGCTTATTGTTCATTTAAAGATATTGTTCCATTTATGTTTGTTTAGAATATTTAAGCATGTTAGTTCTTTTAAGATTGTTAGTTTAATTAATTCATTTCAGTTTATGCATGTTTGTTCATTTAAAGTCTAAGAGCTTATTGATGTTTGTTAGTTCATTCAATTAAACTAGTTCATTTAATTTAACTAGCTCATTAAGTTTCTTTCCAGCATTTGGTTTATTTAAATAAAGTTTTTATCTAATGGTTGCTCAAAAATTTTCAACTAAGGTATTCATTTTGGATCAAATGGGTGATCATTTTCTACAAGAATGACAAGACGTTTACCACCAATTGAAGATACTTGAAGACACCATGATGTCTTATAATTTTCAAACTTTCAAGGGAGATTTACACCACTTAAAGGCTGTTAGTTTCAACTATAAAAGCAAGGTATTGAAGAGCTCCTAAATACACCACTTAAAAAGGCACTTAAATACCACTTAAGAGCTACTTAATCCTCCATAAAGATGATCAATTTTTTATAAGAGGAAACATTCAATGAAAGACTTCATGATGTGAGCACATCATGTCAAGTTCAACAGGTTGATCCGGAGGTCTTACCATCAGGACCTATCACACGTTCTAAGGCAAAGAAATACAGGGAAGCTTTTTTCCTTGTGCTAACATTTCAGATTCATTTGAGAATGTTCATGCCTTAAAATATGTTGTTTATAATGTGTTGCATGCTGATATGTGACATATTTAGATATATATTAGTATGTGTGTTTACTTATGTATATACTATGTTAATTATGTTTGCATTTGGTTTTAAGTGTGTATGTGTGGTTAAAATAAGACTACAAGGCTTTTTAGATGTGTTTGCCTTGTTCTAATATAGGTACTTAGGAGAACCTTAGCTCAAGTTGGCATACCCAGCTCATCTCCAGCTCAGGAGAGCGTATGCAGTTCAATACCATCTCAAGTGGATTATATTTAGCTCAGAAGAAGCTCAATGGTGTGCACGCAGCTCACCTTAGCTCGGGGCAGCTCAGAGGCTTAGCTCCCAGCTCCATTTAGCTCCTAACACTCTTAGCTAGTTCGTTTCAGCTCATCTCCATTTCTAGCTCAACTCAACTCAAGTTGAAGTGACCTACAGCAGCTGAAACCTATCGTACACGAAGAGCAGGTGTCCTACGCATGTGCCATGCATGTGAGGCCCACATAGCACCCTTTTCCACAAGTTTGGGCGTCCAAAAGCAAGCAAGCCAAACAAGGCCCTTGCTTTGAAGACCAATCAGCAACATTGGATAAGAATGAGTGGTTTCTTATTCAAATTCAAACATTAAACACATGTTTAATGTGTTTTAAGTGCCAAAACATGTGGCTAAGGATATTAGGAGCCTAGGAGAAGTTATTTGAGCATTTAAATTTTAATTTTCGTTTGAATTAAGGCCACAAATTCAAATTTGGCCAACTTCTCCTTTATTCCTATATATTTACTTAATTTTGTAAAGACAAGGGTAGACATTTTATGAATAAAATCACTTGTGAGATTTTCTCTCAATTTCAGTTCTTCATTGAACTTTTCTTGACAAATTCAGACTTTGTTTGAGTGTGTCAAATCCTTGATACTTCAGGTTCCTAGATCGCTATCTAGAGGGTCCAAGTCTGTTGACGAAAAACGTATTCGATTCGGGTCCGCTCAGTATATTGTTCGGGTTCTTTCGAGTTCAACGTCGTTGTTATTTCCCAGCAACTTAAACATCCAATTCTGCCATTTTGGACGTTTTAATGCTTCCATGAAAGCCTTCGGAGCATTTCATCTTCATTAAACTCCAGAAACTGCCAGAATTCCTTCATCCCTTTTCTTCTTTGTTTCAGTTTTTTTTCTTTGTTTTCTTATTGTTTTAACATCATTCTAACATCCATAATGTTGTGTTTATTGCAGAGACTTGCTTGCTATTATCCTAGATCCGTTTCAAACAAGGATCGTTGTTTTTGAAGCAACGAAACTCCCCCATATCATATGGTATCAGAGCTTTGGTTGGATATTAGCACTTTCTGCACTACATATATCAAAAACAACAAAAGAAAAAAAAATCAAAATTCTACAAAAAAAGAAAGTCAAAGTCAAAGTTTGACCAGAAAAGTCAAAGTCAACAAAAGAAATTCGAAAAATTTGAAAAAAAATCACATTTGAATATTTAGTGTATTTTCATGTTTATATGTGCTGTTTGACCACAAAAATGATGAAGGATGCTTACGTTTACCATGGAATGCTTCTAAATCACTTAAAACGATGTGTTCTTGTTTGTTCGGTGATAGGATTGTGGTAAGCATTTCTAATGCAGTAAGTACTTCATTTTCAGCCTTAATTCACTTTGTTCTTCATTAATTCCAGCCTTATTCTTGTTTTCCTTTTGTTTTTTTTTCAGCCTTGTTTTTCTTTCTTTTTTTACTTTCTAGCATTGTTTTTTTTTGTTTTACTATCCAACCTTGCTTTTTGTTTGTTTTCTTTATTTTCCAGCCTTTGTGTCATCTAAACAGACCCTAATTCATTTTTAACTCTTGTTTGTACCACCGTTATATATATCTTGGAGTTTGACAGAGATAACAAGTTTGAAGGATCAGATTAGTTCCTTAAAGAGCTGTTTGCAAGAGAACGAGAGGGAAAGGCATTTGAGAGTGTGAGCACAGAAGGGGAATCAAAAGAGCCATTCAAGTATTCCCGAGTGAAACACGAGCGCTGAGTGTTACTTTGTTGAGTGCATTGTTCTTTTGGAGTGATCTGCGAGAATTTGTTGTGTGTGGAGTGAGGGACTTTAAAATTTCGTTTATTTAACACAATAGTTTTCTTTTCTTGTTTTTCATTGCTGCAATGACAGGTAATGACGATCGTAGTCCCGGTGGAAGTAATCCACCAGATTTGCTAATGCAAGCTTTTACTCGAACCTTGCAGCGTCTTTTAGACCAAGCATTGGAGCCTATTCAGTCTTGTTTGGATAGAATAGATGGGGGTGGTTCCCAATCTGTCCAAAATGAGAATCTTGATGAAAACGACGTCGAACAATCACCACGGACGAATCAACGACCAGGACGTGCAGTTGATGATAATATTTCTAACATAAAAGTTGTTATACCTTCTTTTCAGGGACGTTCAGATCCAGATGCTTATCTAACATGGGAAAGTAAAGTTGAACACGTTTTCGAGTGTTACAATTACTCAGAACAAAAGAAAGTACGACTAGCAACTTTGGAGTTTGTTGACTATGCACTATTGTGGTGGGATCAATTACTGGTTAGTCGACGACGTGCGGGTGAAGGACCAGTGAGAACATGGGACGAAATGAAGCGTATCATGCGGAAACGGTTTGTTCCTTCTCACTATCATCGTGATTTATTTCAGAAATCACAAACTTTGAAACAGGGCAATAGGAGCGTCGAGGATTATTTCAAGGAAATGGAGATGTCCATGATGCGTGCGAACATAGTTGAGGATCGTGAGGCGACTATGGCTCGGTTTATGGCAGGTTTGAATTCTGAAATTGCTAACGTTATTGAATTGCAGCATTATGTCGAATTGGATGACATGGTGCATATGGCGATGAAAATTGAGCGGCAACAACGTAGAAAAGTTTCTACTCGAGGTAATACTACTCCATTTAAATCTTTTACGAATCCATTATATACCCCTAACCATGCTAGGAAACAAGCACCACAAGTGCCACCTCGGATTCAAGAACAAGGCGAGTCCAGCAAGCCAAAGCCTCCCGTTGCTGATAATGGGCATGGTAAACAAAAAGTGGTTGTACGAGAGAGATCGAGAGATATTCAATGTTTTAAGTGCCTTGGTCGAGGACATGTTGCTAGCCAGTGTCCTAATCGTAGGGTTATGTTGATGCGAGATGATGGAGAGATTGAGTCAGATTCTGAAGAAGAACCACATGAGATCCCTGATGAAGATGATAAAGAGGATGTCCTAGAAGTTGTTGAGACTGGTAAGGTAATGGAAATTATGGTTGTTAAACGTAGTCTGAGTGTGCAACAGGTTCAAGATGAACAACAACGCGAGAATATCTTTCACACGCGATGCAAAATTCAAGATAAGGTATGTGTTGTTATTATTGATAGCGATAGTTGTACTAATGTTGCTAGTTCAGTGATGGTTGACAGGTTAGGTCTCAAGACAACAAAGCATCCGAATCCGTACAAATTGCAATGGTTGAATGACGGGGGAGAACTTAAAGTAACAAAACAAGTTGTTATACCGTTTTCGATCGGAAGTTACAAGGACGAGGTCCTTTGTGATGTTGTGACGATGGATGCTACTCACCTTCTTTTGGGACGCCCTTGGCAATATGACAAGAAGGTAATGCATGATGGTTTTACAAATCGATACTCTTTTATGCATGCAGGTAAGAAGATTACTTTGGCTCCTTTGACACCGAGTCAAGTGATGGAAGATCAAGCAAGCTTAAAAAAGAGTAAGAAAGCTGCAAAGGAGAAGAAAAAGATGAATGTTTATGCAAGCAATCGAGAAATCAGGAAATGTCTTTCCTCTCACCAATCTTTGCTTATTTAATATTTAAAGATTATTGTTTATTGACTGACTTTCCTTCTGATTTGCCTGCATCAATTGTTTCCCTTTTGCAGGAATTTAAGGATGTGTTTCCGGAAGAAACACCGAGGGGATTGCCACCTCTTCGTGGCATTGAGCACCAGATTGACTTTAATCCCAGGTGCTACTATTCCAAATCGACCAGCTTATCGAACTAACCCCGAAGAGACGAAAGAGCTTCAAAGACAAGTGACAAAATTAATGGACAAGGGTTATATTCAAGAGAGTCGGAGTCCGTGTGCTGTTCCGGTACTGTTAGTGCCGAAGAAAGATGGGTCTTGGAGGATGTGCGTAGATTGTAGAGCTGTGAATTAGATTACAATTAAGTATCGTCATCCTATTCCCAGACTTGATGATACGTTGGACGAGCTTTGTGGAGCCGTCATCTTCTCCAAAATTGACCTAAAGAGTGGATATCATCAGATTCGCATGCGAGAAGGCGATGAATGGAAGACAGCCTTCAAAACGAAGCTAGGTTTGTACGAATGGTTAGTAATGCCTTTTGGCTTAACTAATGCACCTAGTACTTTTATGCGATTGATGAATCATGTTCTGCGATCTTTTATTGGAAAGTTTTGTGTTGTATATTTTGACGACATTTTGATTTATAGCAAGACTTTGCAGGATCATGTAGAACATTTGAGAGTTGTTTTACAAACTTTGCGAGAAGAAAGATTGTTTGGTAACATAGAGAAATGTGTGTTTTGTACTGACAAACTTACATTTCTTGGTTACATTGTTAGTGCACAGGGTGTTGAAGTCGATCCTGAGAAGATAAAGGCAATTCAGGAATGGCCACAACCGACATCGATTACTCAGGTTAGATCTTTTCATGGCTTAGCTAGTTTCTATCGTCGGTTTGTTCCTAACTTCAGTTCTATTACCGCACCCTTAACAGGGATTATTAAGAAGAATTCTAGCTTTTTATGGGGTAAAGAACAAGAAGATGCCTTTTTGAAAATTAAGGATTGTTTAACGAAGTCACCTGTGTTAGCCTTACCTAACTTTGATAAAACTTTTGAAATTGAATGTGATGCTTCTGGAGTTGGTATAGGCACTGTGCTAATGCAGGAAAAAAGGCCCATTGCATACTTTAGTGAAAAGCTTAGTGAAGCAACATTGAATTATCTAGTCTACGACAAGGAGATGTATGCACTAATTCGGGCATTGGAGACATGGCAACATTACTTGTTGCCTAAGGAGTTTGTGATTCACACTGATCATGAGGCTTTACGATATATCACAGGTCAGCATAAATTGAATAAACGACATGCTAAATGGGTTGAATTTTTAGAGTCTTTTCCTTATGTCATTCGTTACAAAAAGGGTAAAGATAATGTCGTTGCTGATGCTTTATCACGTAGATATGTGCTTTTGAATTACCTTGACTCACATTTGATTGGATTTGCATATATACGTGACTTGTATGTTGATGATTCTGATTTTAGAGATAAGTATAATGCTTGTGAGAAAGGTGCAGATGGAAAGTTTTACAGGCATGATGGTTATCTTTTCAAAGAAAATAGGATATGCATTCCACAGGGTTCAATGCGTGATATTCTGATCCGTGAAGCACATGAGGGCGGATTGATGGGTCACTTTGGAGTCACCAAGACGTTACAAACATTGAAAGAACATCTATTTTGGCCTAAGATGCGTAGAGACGTTGAAAGGTACTATGAACGTTGTGTGACATGTAAGAAAGCAAAATCGAAGGTTTCACCACATGGTATATACTTACCTCTACCTATTCCTGATTCCCCTTGGACTGATATTTCAATGGATTTTGTTTTGGGGTTGCCTCGAACTAGAAATGGTAGAGATAGTGTCTTTGTTGTGGTTGATAGATTCTCTAAGATGGCACATTTCACTGCATGCCATAAGACTGATGATGCTGTTAATGTGGCTAACTTATTATTTAGAGAGATTGTTCGATTACTTGGTATTCCTAGGTCAATTGTTTCTGACAGGGATGTTAAGTTTCTGAGTCATTTCTGGAGGATTCTTTGGAGCAAAATAGGTACAAAACTCATGTTTTCTACTACTTGTCATCCCCAGACTGATGGACAAACTGAGGTTGTTAATCGTGTTTTATCTACTTTGTTGCGTTCCATCATTAAAAAGAACATTAGGATTTGGGAAGATTGTTTGCCACATGTTGAGTTGCGTATAATCGTGTTATACATTCTGCTACTAAGATGTCACCATTTGAGGTTGTTTATGGTTTTAACCCTATTACGCCTCTAGATTTGTTACCTTTGCCACAGGAACAAGTGACGAACAGAGACGGTCAAGCGAAAGCAGAATATGTGAAGAAGTTGCATCAACAGGTGAAGGAGAATTTAGAACAAAGGACTCAACAGTACGAAAAGCAAGCAAATAAGGGAAGAAAGTGAGTCACCTTTGATGTTGGTGATTGGGTTTGGGTTCACTTCCGAAAGGAACGATTTCCATCCCAAAGGCGGTCTAAGTTGTTACCGCGAGGAGATGGTCCTTTTCAGGTGTTGGAGAAAGTGAATGACAACGCCTACAAGATAGACTTACCGGGTGAGTACACTGTAAGTGCCACATTTAATGTTTCTGATTTAACCCCGTATGATATTTCTGTAGATTTGAGGTCAAATCCTTTTCAAGAAAGGGGGGATGATGTGAGCACATCATGTCAAGTTCAACAGGTTGATCTGGAGGTCTTACCATCAGGACCTATCACACGTTCTAAGGCAAAGAAATACAGGGAAGCTCTTTTCCTTACTTGTGCTAACATTTCAGATTCATTTGAGAATGTTCATGCCTTAGAATATGTTGTTTATAATGTGTTGCATGCTGATATGTGACATATTTAGATATATATTAGTATGTGTGTTTACTTATGTATATACTATGTTAATTATGTTTGCATTTGGTTTTAAGTGTGTATGTGTGGTTAAAATAAGACTACAAGGCCTTTTAGATGTGTTTGCCTTGTTCTAATATAGATACTTAGGAGAACCTTAGCTCAAGTAGGCATACCCAGCTCATCTCCAGCTCAGGAGAGCGTATGCAGTTCAATACCAGCTCAAGTGGATTATATTTAGCTCAGAAGAAGCTCAATGGTGTGCACGCAGCTCACCTTAGCTCAGGGCAGCTCAGAGGCTTAGCTCCCAGCTCCATTTAGCTCCTAACACTCTTAGCTAGTTCGTTTCAGCTCATCTCCATTTCCAGCTCAACTCAACTCAAGTTGAAGTGACCTACAACAGCTGAAACCTATCGTACACGAAGAGCAGGTGTCCTACGCATGTGCCATGCATGTGAGGCCCACATAGCACCCTTTTCCACAAGTTTGGGCGTCCAAAAGCAAGCAAGCCAAACAAGGCCCTTGCTTTGAAGACCAATCAGCAACATTGGATAAGAATGAGTGGTTTCTTATTCAAATTCAAACATTAAACACATGTTTAATGTGTTTTAAGTGCCAAAACATGTGGCTAAGGATATTAGGAGCCTAGGAGAAGTTATTTGAGCATTTAAATTTTAATTTTCGTTTGAATTAAGGCCACAAATTCAAATTTGGCCAACTTCTCCTTTATTCCTATATATTTACTTAATTTTGTAAAGACAAGGGTAGACATTTTATGAATAAAATCACTTGTGAGATTTTCTCTCAATTTCAGTTCTTCATTGAACTTTTCTTGACAAATTCAGACTTTGTTTGAGTGTGTCAAATCCTTGATACTTCGGGTTCCTAGATCGCTATCTAGAGGGTCCAAGTCCGTTGACAAAAAACGTATTCGATTCGGGTCCGCTCAATATATTGTTCGGGTTCTTTCGAGTTCAACGTCGTTGTTATTTCCCAGCAACTTAAACATCCAATTCTGCCATTTTGGACGTTTTAATGCTTCCATGAAAGCCTTCGGAGCATTTCATCTTCATTAAACTCCAGAAACTGCCAGAATTCCTTCATCCCTTTTCTTCTTTGTTTCAGTTTTTTTTTCTTTGTTTTCTTATTGTTTTAACATGATTCTAACATCCATAATGTTGTGTTTATTGCAGAGACTTGCTTGCTATTATCCTAGATCCGTTTCAAACAAGGATCGTTGTTTTTGAAGCAACAAAACTCCCCCATATCACTTCAATTATCACCACTTAAGGGAGAGTAATGGTGGGAATTAAAACAACACTTTATGAGGGAATTCAAGGAATATCTATCAATTTGTTCAGCATTTTTGGATTGGATACGAGCATATTTGAGTCTTGAGACAGTACATGTTGGATATTCAATTCGGGAATAGTCACAAGATGCTTTTTCCAAATATTCAAGAGACCATTCAATTGTTGAATTCAATGCTTTATCAACAACCCATTAAAGGAGGATGAATGAAAACTTAATCAAGCATCAGCCCAAGGGTTTCTACATGTGGATGATATGTATGTCTACATTCATTCAAAGAATGTCCACTTTCATCCTTCTAGATCAAACTTTTTAGCTGTCAATCAGAGATGGGATAACCTACAAATTAATAGGCCTTTAACACTAGAATAATGAGTTTTTAATCTTTGTCTAGGTCAATAAATTTGTTGTTGTCTTACACCCATGAATAGGCACTCATTCCATTGTAAAAGATACAACTTTTGGCATATATTACAACTTGAGAGTGTTTCTCTTTTATAGTTCTTTTTGAACTTTATCGGCTTGCAAGATTGTTTTTGTGGCATTCATCCCTATCCATTTCTCTTATATTGTTGGTTCCTAGTTCTTATAACTAGAGGGTCACAATCCATTAAACTTTCACCCAAGTAACGGTTTAAAAATTCTTAAGGAACGGGTCTTCAGTTTTTAGTGTTGGTTCCTCCTTCGTTTACACCGCACCATCAATTACATTTTTTCTCATCACTTCCATCATCCATAAATCTATATTTTCCATACTTCAACCTAAACATAATAACCATCTTATCATCATTCCATTTTGCCATACTATCAATTCATTTCATATCATTTTGTAAGTTCTATTTCAAAATTCCTATTTTTCATCTCAGTTACTTACTAGAATCACTATCGGGTAATCACAAATACAAATTCGGATATTCTGCAACCAGATTTGTATCAAGAGGGGTCATTAATCATGACATATAATCAAAGACAGGGAACGTTCACCATGACATGCAATCGAAGAGAGGGGTCATTCATCACAGCATACACTCAAACAGAGGGGTCATCGATCATGATATACGCTCAAAGGGAGGGACCGTTAATTATGACACACACTTGAATGGAGGGTAATTTATCTCGACATACGCTCAAAGAGAAGGGTTGTCCATCATGGTATACGCTCTAAGAAAGGGACCGTTCATTATGACAAGCACTCGAAGAGAGGAGTCATTCATTGCGAGATACGCTCAAAGAGAGAGTCGTCCATCATGGTATACGCACAAATGGAGGGACCGTTCATTATGACAGGCAGTCGAAGAGAGGGGTCATTCATCGCGACATACGTTCAAAGAGAGGGGTCGTCCATAACGGTATTCGCTATAGGAAAGGATCGTTCATTATGACATGCACTCGAAGAGAGGGTTCATTCATCGCAACGTACGCTTAAAGAGATGGGTCGTCCATCACGGCATATGCTCAAAGAGAGGGACTGTTCATTGTGATATACGCTCGAAGAGAGAGTTCATTCACCGTGACATATGCTCGAAGAGAGGGGTCGTCCATCACAATATACGCTCTAAGAAAGTGACCTTTCATTATGACATACACTCGAAGATATGGGTCATTCATCGCAACATACGCTCAAAGAGAGGGGTCGTCCTTCACGGTATACGCTCAAAGAGAGGGACCACTTATTATGACTTACGCTTTAAAAGAAGGGTCATTCACGGTGACATACGCTCAAAGAGATGGGTCGTCCATCACGGTATACGCTCTAATAAAGGGACCATACGCTATGACATGTACTTGAAGAGAAGGGTCATCCATCGCGACATACACTCAAAGAGAGAGACCGTTCATTGTGACATGCACTCGAAGAGAGGGGTAAGTCATCGCGACATACAGTCAAAGAGAGGGATCGTCTAGCATGGTATACGCTCAAAGGGAGAGACCGTTCATTATGACATGCACTCGAAGAGAAGACTCATTCATTGCGACATACCCCCAAAGAGAGGGGTCGTCCACCACAGTATACTCTCTAAGAAAGGGACCGTTCATTATGACATGCACTCGAAGAGTGGAGTCATTCATCGTGACATACGCTCAAAGGGAGGGATAGTTCATTATGGCATGCCGTCGAAGAGAGGGGTCATTCATCGTGACATATGTTCAACAAGTGGGGTCATCCATCCTGGTATACACTCTAAGAAAAGTACCGTTCATTGTGGCATGCACTCGAAGTGAGGGGTCATTCATCGCGACGTACACTCAAAGAGAGGGGTCATCCATCACAGTATACGCTCAAAGTGAGGGACAGTTCATTATGACATACGCTCGAAGAGAGGGCTCATTCAACGTGACATATGCTCAAAGAGAGGCATTTTCCATCACGGTATACTCTCTAGGAAAGGGACCATTCATTATGACATGCACTCGAAGAGAGGAGTCATTCATCGCGACATATGCTCAAAGAGAGGGGTCGTCCATCATGGTATACGCTCAAAGGGAGAGATCGTTCATTATGACTTGGAGTCGAAGAGAGGAGTCATTTATCGCGATATACACTCAAAGAGAGGGGTTGTCCATCATAGTATACGTTCAAAGGGAGGGACCGTTCGTTATGACATGTAGCCGAAAAAAGGTGTAATTCATCGAGACATACGTTCAAAGAGAGGGGTCGTCCATCACCGTATACGCTCTAAGAAAGAGACTATTCATTATGATATGCACTCGAAGAGAGGGGTCATTCATCGCGACGTATGCTTAAAGAGAGGGGCTGATGTGAGCACATTTATACCACCCAACAAAGCAACTTCAACATTCATGGGAGTTTATTTTTCATTTGTTGCATATTGATGTGTTACATTTCTTTTCTTATATTTAGTATGTCTATATTATGCTAAGTATGTTTTAGAGATTGGATTGATAGTTTTTGTATTGTTTCCAACTAGTTTGAGAGTCAATGTGAGTTATTGAATAAGTTTGCAAGTGTTTACACCTTATAATTATGTTTCCATTAAGTTTACATTACTTTGATGGATTCTTGTGATGTTTACATGTAGGAACATAGGAGAACAACAGCTCAAGAGAGTGTATGTAGCTCAACTCTAGCTCAAGCGAGTGTATGCAACTGAACACAAGCTCATGTGAGTTCTATTCATCTCAGAAGAAGACCAATGGAGTGCACGCTGCTAACCTTAGCTCGAGGAAGCTCAAAGGCTTAGCTCTAAGCTCAAGTTAACTCCTAACACTCTTAGCTAGCTCGTTTTAGCTCAACTCCATTTCCAGCGCAACTTAACTCAAGCTGAAGTGACATACAACAGTTGAAACCTATCCTACACAAAGAGAAGGTGTACTAGACATGTGCCATGCATGTGGGACCCACATGGCAGCCTTGTGCACATATTTGGGCGTGTAAATGCAAGCAAGCCAAAAAAGGCCCTTGCTTTTGAAGACCAAAACGCCTAGGGGATAAGAATGGGTGGTTTTGTGTTCAAACTTCAAACATTTAACACATGTTAAATGTGTTTTATGTGCCAAATCACTTGACAGAAATTAAATGGAGCCTAGAGTGGCTTATTTTAGTTATTTTCGTTCAAATAATGGCCACACATTTGAATTTTGGCCAACACCTTTCGTCTCCTATATATTTCTCTATTTTGTAAACATAAGGTTAGACACTTGTGAAATAAAAATTACTCTGAGATTTTTCCCTTATTTAATTCTTTTTAGAACTTTTTTGACTTTCAAACTTTTTTATTGTCATTTTAATACTTCGGGTTCCTAGATCGCTTTCTAGAGGGTCCAAGTCCTTCTAACGTTAAACAGATTCGATTCGGGTTTGCTCAATAAATTGTGCAGGTTCTTTCGAGTTTAGCGTTTCATTTTAAATCCAGCAAAAAGTTGACCATTGTTGAATGTTCGAGTTACTGCCAGGGATGTTTTTTTGAAGCGTTCATCTTCTTCGTTTTGAAATTCATCAAAACGCAATCTCATTCTTATTTTTTCTTTTAATTTTCGTTCTTCTTTTTAATTCCTTATTTTATCATGAATATATTTTGAGTAATTGTTGTTTTCATGTTGTTCTTGTTGCAAGAACGTGATTACAACAATCCTAGGTCCGTAACATACGAAGAAAGTCCATTTCGATAGGCTACTTCATTTCAGGGGTTGTCCATCATAATATACGCTCAAAGAGAGGGATCGTTCATTATCGCATACGCTCGAAGAGAGGGCTCATTCACAGGGACATATGCTAACAGAGAGGGTTTTACATCACGGTATACGCTAGAAGAAAGGGATCTTTCTTTATGACATGCACTCGAAGAGAGGGATCATTCATCGTGATATATGCTCAAAAGGGAGGGGTCGTACATCACGGTATACGCTCAAAGAGTGACCATTCTCCATGACATGCACTCAAAGAGAGGGGTCATTCACCGTGATATACGCTCAAAGAGAGGGGTCATCCATCATTGTATACGCTCTAAGAAAAGGACCATTCATTATGACATGCACTCGAAGAGAGGAATACACTCAAGAGAGGGGTCATTCATCGCGACATACACTCAAAGAGAAGGTTCGTCCATCACGTATACGCTCTAGGAAAGGGATCGCTGATTTTGACATGCACTCGAAGAGAGGGGTCATTCATCGCGACAAACGCTTAAAGAGAGGGGGGTCGTCCATCATGGTATACTCTCAGAGAGAGGGACCGTTTAACATGACAAGGATAGTTCATTATGACATGCACTCAAAAGGAGGGGTAATTCATCGCGACATACGCTCAAATAGGAGTCGTCCATCACGGTATACGCTTAAAGTGAGGAACCGTTTGCCATAACATGCACTCGAAGAGAAGGGTCATTCATCGCAACAAACGCTCAAAGATATGGTTCGTCCATCACAGTATACGTTCTAAGAAAGGGACTGATACGCTCCAACTCTCCAAAGATGCTTGTAGAGAGAAGCTTTGATTGCTCGGACCTTAGAATGCAAGCAAGCCTTGTTGTATCATGCTTGTTTCCAGAACAAAAGAATGTTAAAAGGTGTTGGAAATAATATAAGGATGATTCAAGAAGGTGTTATAGTGTGGGGGATGTTGATGGTTGATTAACGAAGGAAATAGAGGTGTTTAAGTGATGTAAATGATATGAAAGGATATGTAAAGGGCTGGTGAAGAATGGTGGACGAAAATGGAAGATGGATGGTGATTAGGGGGTGTTGGAATGATAGTATTCAAAGGGGAAAAGATTGAACTTATGTTATAGGAACATAAACCCAATCTAGTTGCAACTCTGAGGGTGGGAGATGCACTTAGACCTCTTGGAAATGTAATTCCGGAAACCTAAAGTATAAAAGGATGGAGGGTGACGCCACAAATCAAAGAGATGATTAGATAAGTCGATAATGTTCTAAAAAGAACAAGAATGAGAGATCAACTCACAAATTAAATAATCTGATTCAAAGTTGTGTTTGTAATGCCAAAATGGCTACATATTTATAGGAAATGAAAGGGTGTGGATAAGGGACATTTCCCTTTGAAAGGGTGGCCGAATAGTGGCCTTGGTGTCTGTTCAATTGGTGGTGTTCCCTCTTTAAACGTTCGGTTGAATGGTGTCTCCTCCAAATAATTGTTATAACTTTTCGGTTTAAAATTCGAGCTTGCACAGTCTTTAGTAAATTGGACATATTTTGAGTTCCCGATACCGGATTGATGAGATTCAACATGCTCTGGAAAGAGAAAAGAGAGAGGAACAACTTTCATGAAGACACCAAAGTCCAATTCTACTAGTATCTTTCTCGAAATCGGCACACAAGTGGACCATCATGAATTTTCCCAATGAAGAGTGCTATCTCATTGTTTTAGCGCCCAAACCATGTTTCCCTCCATGTTGGTCGGTTGTGTCTCTTGGGGAGGGAACATGTCCTTTCCATGGTTGAGCTGAAGGTTGTAGGGTGAGCTAAGATGACCTGGATGAACTAAGGTTGAGCTAGGTTGAGCTGAGCTAGCTAGCTGATTTAGCTAGTTGAAAGTTCACCATCTTTGAGTGATGATTTGAGTTGAACGGCTAAACCCTAGCTGAGTGAACTTATCCTTAGGGCCATAATACTCTCTTCAATCCATAAGAGTGTGTAGGAGCTGATCCGAATCCCATATAGATGGAAATTCACCATTTGTCGTTTTGAGCTCATTCTGAATTCGTAAACTGGAATGAAGCTAGCATCCACTTTATTACGCTCAAAGAGAAGGTTCGTCCATCACGATATAGGCTCTAGGAAAGGGACCGCTGATTTTGACATGCACTCAAAGAGAGGGGTCGTCCATCATGGTAACTCTCAGAGAGAGAGACCGTTCAACATGACAAGCACTCGAATAGGGGAGTCAGTCATCGCAACATACACTCAAAGAGAGGGACGGTTCAGATCATGGCTACTTCCATGTCTTTATAATAATCCTCAACACTACGATTGCCTTGTGTAAGGTTTTGAAGCTTGTTAAACAACTCTCTATGGTAGTGAGTTGGAATGAATCTTCTACGCATCACAACTTTCATCTCATTCCAAGCAGAAATAGGATGTTCACCATTGCGTCTCCTGCTAGATGTCAATTGATCCCACCATATAAGTGCATAATCCGTAAACTCAATGGCTGCGAGTTTTACCTTTTTAAGCTCTGAATAGTTATGACACTCAAAGATGTGTTCAACCTTCTTTTCTCATGCGAGGTATGCTTCTGGATCCGTTCTTCCTTGAAAAGGATGAATGGTAATTTTGATGTTGCTGAGATTATCATCCACTCTTGGACGTGCTCTTTGGCCTTGTTGTTCCATACTATAGAGATGATTGATCAAGTTCATGCACATCATCATCCCCTTCAGGATGATACTCCTCATTACCATGATAAGCTTGTGAAATTTCAAGTTGATCAATTCGTTCTAATAAGGGCTCCAATTGCTGTTGAATCATCTTTGCCATTGCTTGTAGCAATGCTTGATTTTGCAAATTGGGAACTCCTTCACCACCGTGACCAGATCTTTGTGAAATGATTAGATAAAAAAAAATTTAAACCTTACCAACACAAATCCTCACCTTTCCACTCCAAAGAAAATGCACTCACACCCGTGTTTCTCCCGGGATAGGCTTTTCCCCTTAATGCACACTCTTGCCTTTTACCACTCTTGCTCTCTTTTCTAAGTCCGTAGAGAACTTACTCAAGGCTTAACAAGCTTTCTTTGTGGAATTCGGCTAAAACAAAATGGTTAGGAAAAGAAAACAAGAAATAGGTATTAAACGGATGGTAAAAAAAGATAAAATATGAATCCGAAGAAAATGTGATAAAAATACAACCCAAACCTTTTTTCACTTTTAAGATATGATCCCTCCCTCTAGAACTTTTTTTCTTTTTTTGAGATTTTGGACTTTTTTTTGCAATTTTTTTGACTTTTTTTTTGTTTTCTAACCCGAGATAGAGAAAAAAAACAAAATGCTTACTGAATCGCCAATGCTTTGATTACCAATTGATATGAATCCGGTTGCGGAATATCCGAATTTATATATGTGATTGCCCGATCGTGATTCTAGTAAGTAATTGATATGATTACAAGATGATACGACAATGGTATGATGATAAGTTGATTGTTGTGTTTAGGATGAAATATGGAAAATATGGATGTATGGTTGATGAAAATGAAAAGATGAAATGTAATTGATGGTGTGGTGTAAACAAAGGAGGAACCAAAACTAAAAAGTGAAGACCCGTTCCTTAAGAATTTTTAAACTGTGACTTGGGTGAAAGGCTAATGGATGCGACCCTCTAGTTATATGAACTAGGAACCAACAATATAAAAAAAATGAAAAGGGATTAATGCCACAAGAACAATCTTGCAAGCCGATAAAGTTCAAAAAGAACTATAAAAGAGAACACTCTCAAAGTTTAATATATGCCAAAAGTTGTTCCTTTTACAATGAAATGAGTGCCTATTTATAGGTGTAAGACAACAACAAATTGATTAGCCTAGACAAAGATTAAAGACTCATTATTCTGGTGTTCAAGGCCTATTAATTTGTAGGTTATCCTATCTCCAATTGACAGCCAAAAAAGTTTGATCTAACAAGGATGAATGTGGACATTCGTAGGATGAATGTAGACATACATATCATCCACATGGAGAAACTCTTGGGCTAATGAACTTGATTAAGTTGTCATTCATCCTCCTTTAACGGGCTGTTGATAAAGCATTAAATTCAGCAATTGAATGGCCTCTTGAAATTGATGAACAAGCATCTTGTGACTATTCCCGTACTGAATTTCCAGCATTCACTGTCTTCACTAATTTAATCATATCTTAAGCTCCTGATATCGGATTGAGGTGATTCAAAGTGCGTTGGAAAGCTAAGATTCGAACGGAATCTCTATAAAACCCATTTAGACATGCACGTTTTAATTGCATCAAAATGATAACTAAATTTTATTAAAATCAAATTTTATGATGTCAAATATTTAATTATTAGCTTTTGAACAAAATTATACAGATTAATCTGAAATTTTCAGAATTTTACTCGGTTAAAATTAGAACGGAATCTCTATAAAGCCCATTTAGACATGCACGTTTTAATCCCAACAAAACGATAACCAAATGTTATTAAATCAAATTTTATGAGTTTAAATATTTAATTATGGGGTTTGAACAAAATTAGACAGATTAATCTCAAATTTTAAGGTTTTTACACGGTCAAAATTCGAACAGATTCTCTATAGAGCACATTTAGACATACTCGTATTAATCGCATCAAAATGACACCCAAGTGATATTAAATTAAATTTTATGAGTTCAAATACTTAATTATAGGCTTTTGAACAAAATTATACAGATTAATCTCAAATTTTCAGCTTTTTACTCGGTTAAAATTCGAACGAAATCTCTATAAAGCCCATTTAGATATACACGTTTTAAGCGCATCAAAACGACAACCAAATTTTATTAAAATCAAATTTTATGATTTCAAATATTTAATTATTAGCTTTTGAACAAAATTATACAGATTAATCTGAAATTTTCAGAATTTTACTCGGTTAAAATTAGAACGAAATCTCTATAAAGCCCGTTTAGATATGCACGTTTTAATCCCAACAAAACGACAACCAAATTTTATTAAAATCAAATTTTATGATTTAAAATATTTAATTATTCGCTTTTGAACAAAATTATACTGATTAATCTGAAATTTTAAGAATTTTACTCGGTTAAAATTAGAACGGAATCTCTATAAAGCCCATTTAGACATGCACGTTTTAATCGCATCAAAACGACAACCAAATTTTATTAAAATCAAATTTTATGATTTCAAATATTTAATTATTAGCTTTTGAACAAAATTATATAGATTAATCTGAAATTTTCAGAATTTTTCTCGAATAAAATTAGAACGGAATCTCTATAAAGCCTATATAGACATGCAAGTTTTAATCCCAACAAAACGAAAACCAAATGTTATTAAATCAAATTTTATGAGTTTAAATATTTAATTATGGGCTTTTGAACAAAATTATAAAGATTAATCTCAAATTTTAAGGTTTTTAGTCGGTTAAAATTTGAACGGATTCTCTATAGAGCACATTTAGACATGCTCGTATTAATCGCATCAAAACGACAACCAAATTTTATTAACTCAAATTTTATGAGTTAAAATAGTTAATTATAGGCTTTTGAACAAAATTATACAGATTAATCTCAAATTTTCAGCTTTTTACTCGGTTAAAATTGGAACGGAATCTCTATAAAGCCCATTTAGACATGCACATTTTAATCGCCTCAAAACGAAAACCAAATGTTATTAAATTATATTTTATGAGTTCAAATAGTTAATTATAGGCTTCTAAACAAATTATACATATAAATCTCAAATTTTCAGCTTTTTAATCGGTGGAAATTCGAACGGAATCTCTATAAAGCCCATTTAGGCATGCACATTTTAATCGCATCAAAACGACAACCAAATTTTATTAAAATCAAATTTAATGATTTTAAATAATTAATTATTAGCTTGAGAACAAAATTATATAGATTAATCTTAAATTTTTTGTATTTTACTCGGTTAAAATTAGAACGGAATCTCTATAAAGCCCATTTAGACATGCACGTATTAATCCCAACAAAACGACAACCAAATGTTATTAAATCAAATTTTATGAGTTTAAATATTTAGTTATGGGCTTTTAAACAAAATTATACAGATTAATCTCAAAATTTTATGATTTAAAATATTTAATTATTCTTTTAAACAAAATTATACTCGGTTAAAATTTGAAAGGATTCTCTATAGAGCATATTTAGACATGCTCGTATTAATCGCATCAAAAGGACAACCAAATTTTATTAAAATCAAATTTTATGATTTAAAATATTTAATTATTCGCTTTTGAACAAAATTATACAGATTAATCTGAAATTTTAAGAATTTTACTCGGTTAAAATTAGAACGGAATCTCTATAAAGCCCATTTAGACATGCACGTTTTAAACGCATCAAAACGACAACCAAATGTTATTAAATTATATTTTATGAGTTCAAATAGTTAATTATAGGCTTCTGAACAAATTATACAGATTAATCTCAAATTTTCAACTTTTTAATCGGTGGAAATTCGAACGGAATCTCTATAAAGCCCATTTAGGAATGCACATTTTAATCGCATCAAAACGACAACCAAATTTTATTAAAATCAAATTTAATGATTTTAAATAATTAATTATTAGCTTCAGAACAAAATTATACAGATTAATCTGAAATTTTCAGAATTTTACTCTGTTAAAATTAGACCGGAATCTCTATAAAGCCCATTTAGACATGCACGTTTTAATCCCAACAAAACGACAACCAAATGTTATTAAATCAAATTTTATGAATTCAAATAGTTAATTATAGGCTTGTGCACAAAATTATACTGATTAATCTCAAATTTTCTGCTTTTTACTCCGTTAAAATTCGAACGGAATCTCTATAAAGCCCATTTAGGCATGCACGTTTTAATCGCATCAAAACGATAACCAAATTTTACTAAAATCAAATTTTATGATTTCAAATATTTAATTATTAGATTTTGAACAAAATTATACAGATTAATCTGAAATTTTCAGAATTTTACTCGGTAATAATTAGAACGGAAATTCTATAAAGCCCATTGAGACATGCACGTTTTAATCCAAACAAAACGACAACCAAATGTTATTAAATCAAAATTTTATGAGTTTAAATATTTAATTATGGGCTTTTGAACAAAATTATACAGATTAATCTCAAATTTTAAGGTTTTTACTCGGTTAAAATTTGAACGGATTCTCTACAGAGCACATTTAGACATGCTCGTGTTAATCGCGTCAAAACGACAACCAAATGATATAAAATTAAATTTTATGAGTTTAATTAGTTAATTATATGCTTTTGAACAAAATTATAGAGATTAATCTCAAATTTTTAGAATTTTACTCGGTTAAAATTAGAACGAAATCTCTATAAAGCCCATTTAGACATGCACGTTTTAATCCCAACAAAACGATAACCAAATGTTATTAAATCAAATTTTATGAGTTTAAATATTTAATTATGGGCTTTTGAACAAAATTATACATATTAATATCAAATTTTAAGGTTTTTACTCGGTTAAAATTTAAACGGATTCTCTATAGAGCATATTTAGACATGCTCGTATTAATCGCATCAAAACGACAACCAAATGTTATTAACTTAAATTTTTTGAGTTCAAATAGTTAATTATAGGCTTTTGTACAAAATTATACAGATTAATCTCAAATTTTCAGCTTTTTACTTGGTTAAAATTGGAATGGAATCTCTATAAAGCCCATTTAGACATGCACGTTTTAATCGCGTCAAAACGACTACCAAATTTTATTAAAATCAAATTTTATGATTTCAAATATTTAATTATTAGCTTTTGAGCAAAATTATACAGATTAATCTAAAATTTTAAGAATTTTACTCGGTTAAAATTAGAAAGGAATCTCTATAAAGCCCAATTTGACATGCACGTTTTAATGCAAACAAAATGACGACCAAATGTTATTAAATCAAATTTTATGAATTTAAATATTTAATTATGGGCTTTTGAACAAAATTATACAGATTAATCTCAAATTTTAAGGTTTTTACTCGGTTAAAATTCGAACGGATTCTATAGAGAACATTTAGACATGCTTGTATTAATTGCATCAAAACGATATCCAAATGTTATTAAATTAAATTTTATGAGTTCAAATAGTTAATTATAGGCTTTTGAACAAAATTATACAGATTAATCTCAAATTTTCTACTTTTTACTCGGTGAAATTCGAACGGAATCTCTATAAAGCCTATTTAGACTTGCACGTTTTAATCGCATCAAAACGAAAACCAAATTTTATTAAAATCAAATTTTATGATTTCAAATATTTAATTATTAGCTTTTGAACAAAATTATACAGATTAATCTGAAATTTTCAGAATTTTACTCGGTTAAAATTCGAAAGGAGTCTCTGTAAATCCCATTTAGACATGCACGTTTTAATCCCAATAAAACGACAACCAAATGTTATTAAATCAAATTTTCTGAGTTTAAATATTTATTTATGGGCTTTTGAACAAAATTATACAGATTAATCTCAAATTTTAAGGTTTTTACTCTGTTAAAATTCGAACGGATTCTCTATAGAGCACATTTGGACATGCTCGTATTAATCGCATCAAAACGACAACCAAATTTTATTAAATTAAATTTTATGAGTTTAAATAGTTAATTATAGGCTTCTAAACAAAATTATACAAATTAATCTCAAATTTTCAGCTTTTTACTCGTTTAAAATTCGAACAGAATCTCTATAAAGCCCATTTAGACATGCACGTTTTAATCGCATCAAAACGACAACCAAATTTTATTAAAATCATATTTTCTGAAATTTTCAGAATTTTACTCGGTTAAAATTAGAACGAAATCTCTATAAAGCCCATTTAGATATGCACGTTTTAATCCCAACAAAACGACAACCAAATGTTACTAAATCAAATTTTATGAGTTTAAATATTTAATTATGGGCTTTTGAACAAAATTATATAGATTTATCTCAAATTTTAAGGTTTTTACTCGGTTAAAATTCGAACGGATTCTCTATAGAGCATATTTAGACATGCTCGTATTAATCGCATCAAAACGACAACCAAATGTTATTAAATTAAATTTTATGAGTTCAAATAGTTAATTATAGGCTTCTAAACAAAATTATACAGATTAATCTCAAATTTTCGGCCTTTTACTCGGTTAAAATTTAAACGGAATCTCTATAAAGTCCATTTAGACATGCACGTTTTAATCGCATTAAAACGACAACCAAATTTTATTAAAATCAAATTTTATGATTTCAAATATTTAATTATTAGCTTTTGAACAAAATTATACAGATTAATATAAAAAATTTTCAGAATTTTACTCGGTTATAATTAGAACGGAATCTCTATAAAGCCTATTTAGACATGCACATTTTAATTCGAACCAAACGACAACCAAATGTTATTAAATCAAATTTTATGAGTTTAAATATTTAATTATCGGCTCTTGAACAAAATTGTACTGATTAATCTCAAATTTTAAGGTTTTTACTCGGTTAAAATTTGAATGGATTCTTTATAGAGGATATTTAGACATGCTCGTATTAATCGCATCAAAACGACAACCAAATTTTATTAACTTAAATTTTATGAGTTGAAATAGTTAATTATAGGCTTTTGAACAAAATTATACAGATTAATCTCAAATTTTCAGCTTTTTACTCGATTAAAATTCAAACGGAATCTCTTTAAAGCTCATTTAGACATGCACGTTTTAATCTCATCAAAACGACAACCAAATTTTATTAAAATCAAATTTTCTGATTTCATATATTTAATTATTAGCTTTTTTAGAAAATTATACAGATTAATCTGAAATTTTCAGAATTTTACTCGGTTAAAATTAGAACGCAATCTCTATAAAGCCCATTTAGACATGCACATTTTAATCCCAACAAAACGACAACCAAATGTAATTAAATCAAATTTCGTGAGTTTAAATATTTAATTATGGGCTTTTGAACAAAATTATACATATTAATATCAAATTTTAAGGTTTTTACTCGGTTAAAATTCGAAAAGATTCTCTATAGAGCACATTTAGACACGCTCGTATTAATCGCATCAAAACGACAACCAAATGTTATTAAATTAAATTTTATGAGTTCAAATAGTTAATTATAGGCTTCTGAACAAAATTATACAGATTAATCTCAAATTTTCATCTTTTTACTTGGTTAAAATTCGAACGGAATCTCTATATAGCCCAATTAGACATGCACGTTTTAATCCCAACAAAACGACAACCAAATGTTTTTAAATCAAATTTTATGAGTTTAAATATTTAATTATGGGGTTTTGAACAAAATAAAACATATTAATCTTAAATTTTTGGGTTATTACTCTGTTAAAATTCTAACGGATTCTCTATAGAGCATATTTAAACATGCTCGTATTAATTGCATTAAAACGACAACCAAATGTTATTTAATTAAATTTTATGAGTTCAAATAGTTAATTATAGGCTTTTGAACAAAATTATACAGATTAATCTCAAATTTTTAGCTTTTTACCCGGTTAAAATTCGAACGGAATCTCTATAAATCCAATTTAAACATGCACATTTTAATCGCATCAAAACGACAACCAAATTTTATTAAAATCAAATTTTATGATTTCAAATAATTAACTGTTAGCTTTTGAACAAAATTATACAGATTAATCTAAAATTTTTAGAATTTTACTCGGTTATAAATAGAACGGAAACTCTATAAAGCCCATTGAGACATGCACGTTTTAATTCGAACAAAACGACAACCAAATGTTATTAAATCAAATTTTATGAGTTTAAATATTTAATTATGGGCTATTGAACAAAATTAAACAAATTAATCTCAAATTTTAAGGTTTTTACTCGGTTAAAATTCGAACGGATTCTTTATAGAGGACATTTAGACATGCTCGTATTAATAGCATCAAAACGAAAACCAAATTTTATTAACTTAAATTTTATGAGTTGAAATAGTTAATTATAGGCTTTTGAACAAAATTATACAGATTAATCTTAAAATTTCAGCTTTTTACTCGGTTAAAATTCAAACGGAATCTCTTTAAAGCCCATTTAGACATGCACGTTTTAATCGCATCAAAACGACAACCAAATTTTATGATTTCTAATATTTAATTATTAGCTTTTGAACAAAATTATACAGATTAATCTGAAATTTTATAATTTTACTCGGTTATAATTAGAACGCAATCTCTATAAAGCCCATTTAGACATGCACGTTTTAATCCCAACAAAACGACAACCAAATGTTATTAAATCAATTTCATGAGTTTAAATATTTAATTATGGGCTTTTGAACAAAATTATACATATTAATATCAAATTTTAAGGTTTTTACTCGGTTAAAATTTGAACGGATTCTCTAAAGAGCACATTTAGACACGCTCGTATTAATCGCATCAAAACGATAACCAAATGTCATTAAATTAAATTTTATGAGTTCAAATAGTTAATTATAGGTTTTTGAACAAAATTATATAGATTAATCTCAAATTTTCATCTTTTTACTCGGTTAAAATTCGAACGGATTCTCTATAAAGCCAATTTAGACATGCACGTTTTATAACCCCTGAGTAAAAAAAAAGGAATGAAAGTAAGGTTGTGGGGTTTCAAACCCACAACCCTCAGCTTGTTTAACCCATTACCCAACCATCTAAGCTAGTTAGCTCTTGGGAGATAATATACCTCGTCTAGCTTTTAACCTGTTCATGTTCTGGTTAAATAAAATATTAATTAGATTCAAAATTTATCTGAGATAATATCCCTCGTCTAGCTTTTAACCTGTTCATGTTCTAGTTAGCTCTTGGAACCCTTTTAGATAAAAAAAATACCTTATCTGTTCGAAATAAACCCTCTCTCTCACCAAACTCTTCAGCCACTGCCCTGCTCGCCCACCGCCGCGCCGTGCCGTGCCGAGCACCGCCACCACCGGAGTACTCGCCGTCGCACCCTGAGCCGAACCCCTCACCCGACACACGCGTTCGCCATCGTCTCCACCGCGAATCGAAGCTGGAAGCTTCGCCGTGGTTTTAGGGTTAAACCCTTCGCATTTTGCTTGTTTCCGGTCACCGTCGACGTTCCTCCGGCGCGTCGACTGCCTCCCGTGACCAGCGTGGGAAGGCGACCAAAACCCCACCTAGATCGCCTCCCTCCGATGCCGTTCAAGCCACCGTCGGAGACTTTTCCTGATTCAATAATCCGGTAAGTTTCGAACCGTTTTAGTGGGTTTAACGACTTGTTGTGGTTAAAAATCAGTGTTTGAAGGTATCTGAGGCCATTTCTGGGCGTTTTAGGCCGCACATGGGCTCCACTCGCCGTCGTTGGCGATTTCCGGCCACCGTGGATGGCTGCCGGGAGCCAGCCAGTCTGAACCGGTCAAACCAAGGCAAACCAGCCTTGAACCGGTCAAACCAAACTGGTCCAACCCAAATCGAACCAGTCCAACCTGAACCAAACCCGACCCGTTGACCAGGCCCGACCCGTTGACCAGACCCGACCCGTTGATCGACCTATTGACAAACTCGTTGACCAACCCATTGACCAGTGACGTCAGTGTTGACCGATGACGTCAGCATTGACTGCTAACGTGGCAGCTGACGTGGCAGTTGGCTGCTGACATGGCAGCTGACGTCAGCATTGACTGCTGACGTCAGCGTTGACTTTGACCAAAAAGTCAAAATTTTCAAAAACCCCTGTTTTATGTTTTTCGACGTCTTGAGTCTATCCGTAAAGTCCGTTTTTTGAAATTCAATCCCGAAAGCCTCCAAATTGTACTTTAAAGTCTTGAGTCAAACTTTTCTTCTAAGTTAAGTTAAGTTCAGAGTTTTAGTCTGGGTCTAATATCGATACCTGTTTACTTGTAAGATCTCATAGTCCTCCCGATCGAGTATCGACCCAGTTGGGTTCCTCCCGATTCGACCCGACTCATGATCTGATCGTGACTCGTATGTATTCTCATCTCTAGTGAATAAATCCAGTATCTAGATTCCTGTATTGATATAAAATTTGATCGTGTACCTATAGGGTCTAGTACTGCTGCAGAGCGAGGCTCAGCCGCCCAATAGACCACCTGTGTGCTTCTAGTCTTTTGAGGTGTGTTCCCTTACGTGCTATATGTTGTATGTTATTGCTTTCCCGTTTTTACAAACCAAGCATGTGCACATGACTATTTTCGGATTTTACCTACAGACATATGTTAAACTTGATCATATTCTGTTTTGCTGTATGCCTGATATATTTTACATGACATGTACCGATTTAGCATTACATGATATCTGGATAATTACTATCACTACCATCATTAAACCTGCTATTACTACATGCCTGTCGCTTTAGGTTTGGGGATGATGTGTAGTGCATGTTATTCGGTTCAGCCTTAATCCAGCTGGTAATTCCGTCCTGTTTACGGTTCCTAGCTACGGTTAGGGTAATTTCGTCCTGATATCGGTTCCCGTGCTATAGTCGGGGTAATTCTGCCTGTTACCTAAGGTGATTCCTTAGGCCGGTACCTTTGCCCCATCGGGCTTAGGTTAATGCCTGTATTAGATACTGTTCTGGGGAACCGTATCCTGGAGATCGGTTGGGGGGGTAGTATATCATGCCATGCATTTCATGCATTGTTTTCTGATATCATTATATATTTGTTGTACCTGTGATTTTTTATGCACTATTAGAACACACTGGGCTCCATAGCTCATACCTGTTTTCTTCCCCCTTTCAGATAACCGTAGATAGGCATCCCGGATTTGGCACTCGGAGGATCTACACCTCCCAGATTATCTTTTTGACGTAATGCTTATATCTTCCGGGTTTTTAGATATGGTGACATGTGCCTCTATTTTACTACTGTTATGCCTATATTTTGTTACTGAATGGTTTTAACTCATTATGTTTTATTACTGTGATATGGATTGTTTTATGAGTAATGTTTTAAACGCATGTTACTTTTGGAGATTAGCGGTTTATTATGATCATATGGATTATGGTCGAATTTATGATTTGATGGAACTGTCATTCTTACAGGTTATCTTGAGTTTGGGTTGAATCTTGTATTTGCTTTATATATTCGTTTTGAAAAAAAATGTAACTACTTTAGGTCGGGCTTTCTGCATAGGTCGGTCTAGGGGGTTACATTTAGTTGTTATCAAAGCTTTTGGTTTTAAGATTCCCGGACTGTGATGGGTCCTAAATAAAATGTTTTCTGTTAAACCGTTTTTAATTTAATATCTGAAAGGCCATGTCACCTATATCTTTTTGTATTGTGTATGATTCTCCAGTGCCAATTCTAATCCCATAAACTCTATTCTTGTAGATTACCTGAGACTCATGAGTGTCCGTAGGGCTTGCCGGACCACCCGAGGGCGTGGTCGTGCGACTAGCTTCGCCGATCCCGTAGAGGAGCCTATCAGTGGCCCTCCGCCTATTACTCCTGTAGACCCTTTCATTCCTGCTAGTACCACTGTACCGCCTGGCCCACATACCCCTACGGGCATAAGTATGTCTACCCCGATCAGAGGGGCACCAATACCGAGCACTAAACCTACTACTACAGTGACAGATGAGACCCTTAGTAGACAGTTCCTTCAGCTGATACAGGGAGCTGTCAGAGCTTCAGGTGCTATACCAGATACTCCTATCTCTCAGATCCTGATCGCCAATGGAGTGAGGACTTTTTTTGGATCCTTGACAGGTGGTGCACCTTCTGAGGCTGAGTCATGGTTGTATGATACTAAGAGACGTATGGATCAATTGGGTTTGGATACAGCTAAGAGATATTTGGGAGTTGTGTCTATGCTCGATGGTAGTGCCCACGTTTGGTGGGAGTCTGTGGTGAGTAGTATACCCCTGATATGTTGACTTGGGTCTTCTTCAAGGAGCGGTTCAGGAACCGTTTCCTTGGTGAGCGTTATCTGAGAGAGAGGCGTCAGGACTTCAAGGACTTGATTTAGGGTACCATGACAGTGGCCGAGTATGAGTTACAATTTTTGGATCTGATGAGGTATGGTGCTGGGTTAGTGGCTACAGAGAAGGATAGGTGCGACAAGTTTCTTGAGGGTCTCCGTATTGGTATCAGAGACAGAGTAGCCATGCACCATGATACAGTATTTGAGGATCTTGTGAATCGTGCAAAGACATCTGAGGACTTGGAGAAGCTTTCTGATAGTCAGATTATCAGGGATCAAGATCGGGATAGGGGCAGAGGTAGGGATCGTAGGAAGGACCATAACCGATCTAGGGATACGGCCATGGTGAGTCCTATAGTCGCCCTAATAAGAGGGCTCGATCTGCACCGAGTTAGAGAGGTGGTTCATACCATCGGCCTGCGGCACCTCAGGACTCTGCCGTCAGCCGAGGTGGTTCTTCTGGGTTTCTGACTGTATCAGCATGTGACTTTTGTGGTAACCTGCATAAGGGCGAGTGTAGGAAGAAGACTGGAGCATGTTTTCGATGTGGTTCTTCCGAGCACTTTCTGAGAGACTGCTCACATCCACCTTCTGCTGGTCATCCATCGACCCATCCCCCTGTGCACACTCAGACTCCTTCCCGATCTCAGACATCTATTCAGACACTTGCTACGGGGCGTTTTCAGAGTAGAGCTTCTAGGTCTGTTGCTAGATCCGATACCCGGGGCCGAGGCCATCAGAGAGTTGGACTACCTGTTTCTGAGGCTCGTCAGCCAACGATAGTTTATGCTACCAGACATCGTGATGACCGAGATGAGCCAGATGTTATCGCAGGTACTTTACCATCCTTTCTGTCCCGTACTTTGCCTTGCTTGATAATGGTTCCACCCACTCCTATATATCCAAGTCAGTATCTGGTGATCTTTCGATCTCTGTTGAGGACACCGAGAGTGTTGTTACCGTTATGAGCCCTGTGGGACGATCCTTATCTGTGAATAAGGTGTTTCGGAGATGTTCCCTCGTTGTGGAAGAGGAAGTGTTTCTTGCGGATCTTATGGAACTTCCTTTACAGGAGTTCGATCTCATCCTGGGGATGGATTGGTTATCTGAGCATCGTGTTAGTCTAGACTACGAGGCCAAAAGGGCCACGTTAAGGACTCAGGATGGACGATCCGTAGTTTTGGTTGGTGAACGTCGAGGCTATCTGACCAATGTTGTATCAGTTTTGACTACTGACAGGATGATCTGTAAGGGATACAAGACCTTTATTACCTATTTCCTTAACACAAAGGGGTCTCTTTCTAAGATCGAGGAGATTCGCACTGTTAGCGAGTTTCTTGAGGTTTTTCCTGAGGAGCTACCGGATCTCCCTCCAGACAGGGAGGTTGAGTTCGAGATTGAGACTTATCCCAGATGAGCACCAGTTTCTATGGCCCCGTATCGTATGGCTCCGAAAGAGTTGAAGAAGTTGAAAGTTCAGTTATAGGAACTGCTTGATCAAGGGTTCATCCGACCTAGCTCTTCACCCTGGGGAGCTCCAGTACTCTTTGTTAAAAAGAAGGATGGTTCCCTTTGGTTGTGCATCAACTACCGAAAGCTGAATAAGCTAACGGTGAAAAACAAGTACCCTTTACCCAGGATTGATGACTTGTTTGACCAGTTTTGGGGAGCCACAGTCTTCTCGAAGATTGATCTTCGATCTGGGTACTATCAGTTGAAGGTTAAGGGCTCGGATGTTGCTAAGACTGCTATCCGCACCAGGTATGGGCATTACGAGTTTTTAGTGATGCCTTTCGGGTTGACTAATGCTCCTGCTGCCTTCATGGACCTGATGAACCGTGTCTTCCGACCCTATCTGGACCATCTTGTTGTAGTATTCATTGATGATATCCTGGTTTACTCTCGCTCTGAGGACGAGCATGTTGGGCATCTGAGAGTAGTGCTGCAGACTCTTAGAGAGCATCGGTTATATGCCAAACTAAGTAAGTGTGAGTTTTGGCTTAGTGAGGTGGCTTTTCTGGGACATGTTGTTTCAGCTAAGGGTATCCAGGTGGATCCGAGTAAAATTGATGCAATCACCAGTTGGAAGCCTCCTAGAAACGTGTCTGAGATCCACAATTTTCTTGGCTTAGCTGGGTATTACCGACGCTTTGTCGAGGGTTTTTCCATCATCGTTGCCCCTTTGACAAAGCTTCTGAGGAAAGATGTTCCTTTTGTGTGGTCTGAGGCCCAGCAATCTAGTTTTGACCAGTTGAAATCAGCTTTGACCCAAGCTCCAGTTTTAGCACAACCTGAGTCAGGAAAGGACTTTACAGTTTACAGTGATGCCTCGCATTCTGGACTTGGATGTGTTTTGATACAGGATGGCAAGGTGATCGCTTATGCATCACGCCAGTTGAGACCACATGAGTGTAACTATCCCACCCATGATCTTGAGCTTGCTGTAGTAGTTTTTACTTTGAAAATCTGGAGACACTATCTCCACGGAGACAAGTTTTATATCTTTACCGATCATAAGAGCCTGAAGTACCTCCTTACTCAAAATGAGCTTAATCTGAGACAGCATCGTTGGTTGGAGCTTCTTAAGGATTATGACTGCGAGATTGAGTATCATCCGGGAAAAGCTAATGTTGTGGCTGATGCTTTGAGTTGTAAGACCATATCAGACCTGAGATCCTTGTTTGCCAGGATGAGTGTATATGATGATGGTAGCTTACTACTGAGTTACAAGTCAAACCGACCTCGGCCGAGCAGATCAAGGACAAGCAACGGTTAGATAACTCCTTACTTTCTGTTATGCAGCAAATTGAGCAAGGATCCACCTCTGTCTATTCTTTTGACCAGGATGGAGTCCTTTGTTTTAACGGTCGATACTATGTACCCAACGATACTGAGTTGAGATAGACCATTCTTAGAGAGGCTCATAGTAGTCCTTATGCTATGCACCCCGGAGGAGATAAGATGTATCAGAACCTGAAACAGAGATACCGTTGGGTAGGTATGAAAAAAGATATCTCAGACTATGTATCCAGATGCTTGACATGTCAGCAGGTGAAAGCGGAACATCAGCATCCTTCTGGTCTCTTGCAACCTATCAAGATTCCAGAATAGAAATGGGAGCGAATCACGATGGACTTTGTTACTGGTTTGCCTCTAACCCCGTCTAAGAAAGATTCTGTCTGGGTTGTTGTTGATAGACTTACAAAGTTGGCTCACTTTATTCCTGTCCGGGTCACTTATTCTCTGGAAAAGCTGGCTAGAATGTATATTTCTAAGATTGTCAGATTGCATGGGGTGCCCCTGTCTATCATCTCTGACCGAGATCCGAGGTTTACTTCCCGTTTCTGGACAACTCTACAGTCTGCTTTGGGTACCCGTCTGAATTTCAGTACATCTTTTCATCCTTAGACAGATGGTCAGTCTGAGAGAGTAATACAGATCCTGGAGGATATGTTACGAGGTTGTGTCTTAGACTTCCGAGGCAGTTGGAAAGATTTCTTACCTTTGGCAGAATTTGCTTATAATAACAATTATCAGGCCAGCATCCATATGGCACCTTATGAGGCTTTGTATGGTCGTAAGTGTCGTACCCCTATCTGTTGGACAGAGTTATATGATCGGAAGACTTTGGGTCCCGAGTTAATTCAGGAAACTGAGGAGACTGTTAGATTGATCCGAGATCGCTTGAAGGAAGCTTTTGATAGACAGAAATCGTATGCTGATCGGAGGAGGAAGGATATCGAGTTTGAGGTTGGTGATCAGATTTTCTTGAAGATCTATCCATGGAAGAAAGTTTTGAGATTTGGGCGTAAGAGCAAGTTGAGCCCGAGATATATTGGACCATACCGTATTCTGAAAAGAATCAGGCCTGTTGTCGAACCCCTTAACCGGTCAATCCGAGTCAAACCGGCCTTGAACCGGTCCAACCAAACTGGTACAACCCGAACCAAACCGGTCCAACCCGAACCGAACCGGTCCAACCCGAACCAAAACCGACCCGTTGACCCGACCTGACCCGTTGACCAGGCTCGACCCGTTTATCGACCCATTGACCGACTCGTTGACCCGACCCGTTGACCGACTTGTTGACCAACCCATTGACCAGTGACGTCAGTGTTGACTGCTGACGTGGCTGCTGATGTCAGCGTTGACTGCTGACGTCAGCGTTGACTTTGACCACAAAGTCAAAATTTTCAAAAAACCCTATTTTATGTTTTTTGACGTCTTAAGTCTATCCGTGAAGTCCATTTTTCGAAATTCAATCTCGAAAGCCTCCAACTTGGACTTTAAAGTCTTGAGTCAAACTTTTCTTATAAGTTAAGTTAAGTTCAGAGTTTTTGTCTGGGTCTAATATCGATACCTGTTTACTTGTAGGATCTCATAATCCTCCCGATCGAGTATCGACCCAGCCCGGTTCCTCCCGATTCGACTCGACTCGTGATCCGATCTTGATTCGTATGTATTCTCATCTCTAGTGAATAAATCCAGTATCTTGATTCCTGTATTGATATAAAATTTGATCGTGTACCTATAGGGTCCAGTACTACTGCAGAGTGAGGCTCAGCCGCCCAGTAGACCACCTGTGTGCTTCTATTCTTTTGAGGTGTGTTCCCTTGCGTGCTATATGTTGTTTGTTATTACTTTCCCGTTTTTACAAACCAAGCATGTGCACATGACTATTTCCGGATTTTACCTACACACATATGTTGAACTTGATCATATTCTGTTTTGTTGTATGCCTGATATATTTTACATGACATGTCCCGATTTAGCATTACATGATATTTGGATAATTACTGTCACTGCCATCATTAAAACTGTTATTACTCCATGCCTGTCACTTTAGGTTTGGGGATGATGTGTAGCGCCTGTTATTCGGTTCAACCTTGATCCAGCTGGTAATTCCGTCCTATTTACGGTTCCTAGCTACGATTAGGGTAATTCCGTCCTGATATCGGTTCCCGTGCTATAACCGGAGTAATTCTGCCTATTACCTAAGGTGATTCCTTAGGCCAGTACCTTTGCCCCATCAGGCTTAGGTTAATGCCTGTATTAGATACTGTTCTGGGGAACTGTATATTGGAGATCGGTTGGGGGGTAGTATATCATGCCATGCATTTCATGCATTGTTTTCTGATATCATTATATATTTGTTATACCTGTGGTTTTTTATGCATTGTTCGAACACACTTGGCTCCATAGCTCATACATGTTTTCATCCCCCTTTCAGATAACCGTAGATAGGCATCCGGATTTGGCATTCGGAGGATCTACACCTCCCAGATTATCTTTTTGACGTAATGCTTATATCTTCCGGGTTTTTAGATATGGCGACATCTGCCTTTATTTTGCTACTGTTATGCCTATATTTTGTTACTGAATGGTTTTAACTCATTATGTTTTATTACTGTGATATGGATTGTTTTATGAGCAATGTTTTAAACGCATGTTACATTTAGGGATTAACGGTTTATTTTGATAATATTGATTATGGTCGAATTTATGATTTGACGGAACTGTCAATCTTACATGTTATCTTGAGTTTGGGTTGAGTCTTGTATTTTCTTTATATATTCGTTTTGAAAACAAAAATGTAACTACTTTAGGTCGTGCTTTCCGCATAGGCCGGTCTAGAGGGTTACACGTTTTAATCGCATCAAAAAGATAACCAAATTTTTACTCGGTTAAAATTTGAACGGAATCTCTATAAAGACCATTTAGACATGCATGGTTTAATCGCATCAAAAAGACAACGAATTGTTATTAAATTAAATTTTATGAGTTAAAATAGTTAATTATAGGGCTTTGAACAAAATTATACAGTTTAATCTCAAATTTTCAGCTTTTTACTCGGTTAAAATTCGAACGGAATCTCTATAAAGCCCATTTAGACATGCACGTTTTAATCGCATCAAAACGACAACCAAATTTTATTAAAATCAAATTTTATGATTTCAAATATTTAATTATTAGCTTTTGAACAAAATTATACCGATTAATCTGAAATTTTCAGAATTTTACTCGGTTAAAATTAGAACGGAATCTCTATAAAGCCAATTTAAACATGCACGTTTTAATCCCAACAAAACGACAACCAAATGTTACTAAATCAAATTTTATGAGTTTAAATATTTAATTATGGGCTTTTGACCAAAATTATACAAATTAATCTCAAATTTTAAGGTTTTTACTCGGTTAAAATTCAAACGGATTCTCTGTAGAGCATATTTAGACATGCTCGTATTAATCGCATCAAAACGAAAACCAAATGTTATTAAATTAAATTTTATGAGTTCAAATAGTTAATTATAGGCTTTTGAACAAAATTATACAGATTAATCTCCAATTTTCAGCTCTTTACTAGGTTAAAATTCGAACGAATCTCTATGGAGCCCATTTAGACATGCACGTTTTAATCGCATCAAAATGACAACTAAATTTTATTAAAATCAAATTTTATTATTTCAAATATTTAATTAATTAGCTTTTGAACCAAATTATACAGATTAATCTGAAATTTTCAAAATTTTACTCGGTTAAAATTAGAACGGAATCTTTATAAATCCCATTTAGACATGCACGTTTTAATCCCAACAAAACGACAACCAAATGTTATTAAATAAAATTTTATGAGTTTAAATATTTAATTATGGGCTTTTGAACAAAATTATACAGATTAATCTCAAATTTTAAGGTTTTTACTCGGTTAAAATTCGAACGGATTCTCTATAGAGCACATTTAGAAATGCTTTTATTAATCGCATCAAAACGATAACCAAATATTATTAAATTAAATTTTATGACTTCAAATAGTTACTAATAGGCTTCTGAACAAAATTTTACAGGTTAATCTCAAATTTTCAGCTTTTTACTAGGTTAAAATTCAAACGGAATCTCTATAAAGCCCTTTTAGACATGCATGTTTTAATCGCATCAAAACGATAACCAAATTTAATTAAAATCAAATTTTATGATTTCAAATATTTAATTATTAGCTTTTGAACAAAATTATACAGATTAATCTGAGATTTTCAGAATTTTACTCGGTTAAAATTAGAACGGAATCTCTATAAAGCTCATTTAGACATGCACGTTTTAATCCCAGCAAAACGACAATCAAATGTTATTAAATGAAATTTTATGAGTTTAAATATTTAATTACGGGCTTTTGAACAAAATTATACAGATTAATCTCAAATTTTAAGGTTTTTACTCGATTAAAATTCGAACGGATTCTCTATAGAGCACATTTAGACATGCTCGTATTAATCGCATCAAAACGACAACCAAATATTATTAAATTAAATTTTATGAGTTCAAATAGTTAATTATAGGCTTTTTAACAAAATTATACAGATTAATCTCAAATTTTCAGCTTTTGACTGGGTTAAAATTTGAACGGAATCTCTATAAAGCCCATTTAGACATGCACATTTTAATCGCATCAAAAGGACAACCAAATATTATTAAAATCAAATTTTATGATTTCTAATATTTAATTATTAGCTTTTGAACAAAATTATACAGATTAATCTGAAATCTTCAGAATTTTACTCGGTTAAAATTAGAACGGAATCTCTATAAAGCCATTTAGACATGCATGTTTTAATCCCAATAAAACGACAATCAAATGTTATTAAATAAAATTTTATGAGTTTAAATATTTAATTCTGGCTTTCGAACAAAATTATATAGATTAATCTCAAATTTTAAGGTTTTTACTCGGTTAAAATTCAAACGGATTCTTTATAGAGCTCATTTAGACATGCTCGTATTAATCGCATCAAAACGACAACCAAATGTTATTAAATTAAATTTTATGAGTTCAAATAGTTAATTATAGGGTTTTGAACAAAATTATACAGATTAATCTCAATTTTTCAGCTTTTTACTCGGTTAAAATTCGAACGGAATCTCTATAAAACCCATTTAGACATGCACGTTTTAATCGCATCAAAACGACCACCAAATTTTATTAATATCGAATTTTATGATTTCAAATATTTAATTATTAGCTTTTGAACAAAATTATACAGATTAATCTGAAATTTTTAGAATTTTACTCAGTTAAAATTAGAACGGAATCTCAATAAAGCCAATTTAGACATGCACGTTTTAATCCCAACAAAATGACAACCAAATGTTATTAAATCAAATATTATGAGTTTAAATTTTTAATTATGGGCTTTTAAACAAAATCATACAGATTAATCTCAAATTTTAAGGTTTTTACTCAGTTAAAATTCGAACGGATTCTCTATAGAGCATATTTAGACATGCTCGTATTAATCGCATCAAAACGAAAACCAAATGTTATTAAATTAAATTTTATGAGTTCAAATAGTTAATTATAGGCTTTTGAACAAAATTATACAGATTAATCTCAAATTTTCAGCTTTTTACTCGGTTAAAATTCGAACGGAATCTCTATAAAGCCCATTTAGACGTGCACGTTTTAATCGCATGAAAACGACAACCAAATTTAATTATTAACTTTTGAACAAAATTATACAGATTATTCTGAAATTTTAAGAATTTTACTCTGTTAAAATTCGAACAGAATCTCTATAAAACCCATTTAGACTTGGACGATTTAATCCCAACAAAACGACAACTAAATGTTATGAAATCAAATTTTAAGAATTTTACTCGGTTAAAATTCAAATGGAATCTCTATAAAACCCATTTAGACATGCACGTTTTAATCGCATCAAAACGACAACCAAATTTTATTAAAATCGAATTTTATGATTTCAAATATTTAATTATTAGCTTTTGAACAAAATTATACAGATTAATCCGAAATTTTTAGAATTTTACTCGGTTAAAATTAGAACGGAATCTCTATAAAGCCAATTTAGACATGCACGTTTTAATCCCAGCAAAACGACAACCAAATCTTATTAAATGAAATTTTATGAGTTTAAATATTTAATTATGGGCCTTTATAGAACATATTTAGACATGCTCGTATTAATCGCATCAAAACGAAAACCAAATGCTATTAAATTAAATTTTATAAGTTCAAATAGTTAATTATAGTATAGGCTTTTGAACAAAATTATACAGATTAATTTCAAATTTTCAGCTTTTTACTCGGTTAAAATTCTATCAGAATCTCTATAAAGCCCATTTAGACATGCACATTTTAATCGCATCAAAATGACAACCAAATTTTATAAAAATCAAATTTTATGATTTCAAATATTTAATTATTAGCTTTTGAAAAAAATTATACCGATTAATCTAAAATTTTCAGAATTTTACTCGGTTAAAATTAGAACGGAATCTCTATAAAGCCAATTTAGACATGCACGTTTTAATCCCAACAAAACGACAACCAAATGTTATTAAATCAAATTTTATGAGTTTAAATATTTAATTATGCGATTAATACAACCAAATCTTATTAAATGAAATTTTATTAAATGAAATTTTTAAAATTCAAACGGATTCTTTATAGAGCACATTTAGACATGCTCGTATTAATCGCATCAAAACGACAACCAAATGTTATTAAATTAAATTTTATGAGTTCAAATATTAAATTATAGGCTTCTGAACAAAATTATACAGATTAATCTCAAATTTTCGGTTTTTGACTGGTTTAAAATTCGAACAGAATCTTTATATATCCCATTTGGACGTGCACCTTTTAATCGCATCAAAACGACAACCAAATATTATTAAAATCAAATTTTATGATTTCTAATATTTAATTATTAGCTTTTGAACAAAATTATACAGATTAATCTGAAATCTTCAGAATTTTACTCGGTTAAAATTAGAACGGAATCTCTATAAAGCCATTTAGACATGCAGGTTTTAATCCCAACAAAACGACAACCAAATGTTATTAAATAAAATTTTATGAGTTTAAATATTTAATTTTGGCTTTCGAACAAATTTATACAGATTAATCTCAAATTTTAAGGTTTTTACTCGGTTAAAATTCGAACGAATTCTCTATAGAGCATATTTAGACATGCTCGTATTAATCGCATCAAAACGAAAACCAAATGTTATTAAATTAAATTTTATAAGTTCAAATAGTTAATTATAGGCTTTTGAACAAAATTATACAGATTAATTTCAAATTTTCAGCTTTTTACTCGGTTAAAATTCTATCAAAATCTCTATAAAGCCCATTTAGACATGCACATTTTAATCGCATCAAAACGATAACCAAATTTTATTAAAATCAAATTTTATGATTTCAAATATTTAATTATTAGCTTTTGAAAAAAATTATACCGATTAATCTGAAATTTTCAGAATTTTACTCGGTTAAAATTAGAACGGAATCTCTATAAAGCCAATTTAGACATGCACGTTTTAATCCCAACAAAACGACAACCAAATATTATTAAATAGAACTTTATGAGTTTAAATATTTAATTATGGGCTTTTTAACAAAATTATACAGATTAATCTCAAATTTTAAGGTTTTTACTCGGTTAAAATTCGAACGAATTCTCTATAGAGCATATTTAGACATGCTCGTATTAATCGCATCAAAATGAAAACCAAATGTTATTAAATTAAATTTTAAGAGTTCAGATAGTTAATTATAGGCTTTTGAACAAAATTATATATATTAATCTCAAATTTTCAGCTTTTTACTCGGTTAAAATTTGAACGGATTCTCTATAGAGCATATTTAGACATGCTCGTATTAATCGCATCAAAACGACAACAAAATTTTATTAAAATCAAATTTTATGATTTAAAATATTTAATTATTAGCTTTTGAAAAAAATTATACCGATTAATCTGAAATTTTCAGAATTTTACTCGGTTAAAATTAGAACGGAATCTCTATAAAGCCAATTTAAACATGCACGTTTTAATCCCAACAAAACGACAACCAAATGTTATTAAATCAAATTTTATGAGTTTAAATATTTAATTATGGGCTTTTGAACAAAATTATACAGATTAATCTCAAATTTTAAGGTTTTTACTCGGTTAAAATTCGAACGGATTCTCTATAGAGCATATTTAGACATGCTCGTATTAATCGCATCAAAACGAAAACCAAATGTTATTAAATTAAATTTTATGAGTTCAAATAGTTAATTATAGGCTTTTGAACAAAATTATATAGATTAATCTCAAATTTTCAGCTTTTTACTCGGTTAAAATTCGAACGGAATCTCTATAAAGCCCATTTAGACGTGCACGTTTTAATCACATGAAAACGACAACCAAATTTAATTATTAACTTTTGAACAAAATTATACAGATTAATCTGAAATTTTAAGAATTTTACTCGGTTAAAATTCGAACAGAATCTCTATAAAGCCCATTTAGACTTGGACGATTTAATCCCAACAAAACGACAACTAAATGTTATTAAATCAAATTTTATGAGTTTAAATATTTAATTATGGGCTTTTGAACGAAATAATAAATCCAATTTAGACATGCACATTTTAATCGCATCAAAACGACAACCAAATTTTATTAAAATCAAATTTTATGATTTCAAATAATTAATTATTAGCTTTTGAACAAAATTATACAGATTAATCTGAAATTTTTAGAATTTTACTCGGTTATAAATAGAACGGAAACTCTATAAAGCCCATTGAGATATGCACGTTTTAATTCGAACAAAACGATAACCAAATGTTATTAAATCAAATTTTATGAGTTTAAATATTTAATTATGGACTCTTGAATAAAATTATACAGATTAATCTCAAATTTTAAGGTTTTTACTCGGTTAAAGTTCGAACGAATTCTTTATAGAGGACATTTAGACATGCTCGTATTAATCACATCAAAACGACAACCAAATTTTATTAACTTAAATTTTATGAGTTGAAATAGTTTAATTATAGGCTTTTGAACAAAATTATACAGATTAATCTCAAATTTTTAGCTTTTTACTCGGTTTAAATTCGAACGAAATCTCTATAAGGCCCATTTAGACATGCACGTTTTAATCGCATCAAAACGACAACCAAATTTTATTAAAATCGAATTTTATGATTTCAAAACGACAATCAAATATTTAATTTTATTAAAATGTTATTAAATTAAATTTTATGAGTTTATGTATTTAATTATTGGATTTCGAACCAAATTATACAGATTAATCTCAAACTTTAAGGTTTTTACTCGGTTAAAATTCAAACAGATTCTCTATAGAGCACATTTAGACATGCTCGTATTAATCGCATCAAAACGAAAACCAAATTTTATTAACTTAAATTTTATAAGTTCAAATAGTTAATTATAGGCTTTTGAACAAAATTATACAGATTAATCTGAAATTTTCAGAATTTTACTCGGTTAAAATTAGAACTGAATCTCTATAAAGCCCATTTATACATGCATATTTTAATCCCAACAAAACGACAACCAAATGTTATTAAATCAAATTTTATAATTTTAAATATTCAATTATTAGCTTTTTTACAAAATTATACAGATTAATCTGAAATTTTTAGAATTTTAGTCGGTTAAAATTCGAACGGAATCTCTATAAAGCCCATTTAGACATGCATGTTTTAATCCAAAAAAACTACAACCAAATGTTATTAAATCAAATTTTATGAGCTTAAATATTTAATTATAGGGTGTTGAACAAAATTATACAGAATAATCTCAAATTTTAAGGTTTTTACTCGGTTAAAATTCGAACAGGTTCTCTATAGAGCACATTTAGACATGCTCGTATTAATCGCATCAAAACGACAACCAAATGTTATTAAATTAAATTTTATGAGTTCAAATAGTTAATTATAGGCTTTTGAACAATATTTAATTATGGGCTTTTGAACAAAGTTATAGAGATTAATCTCAAATTTTAAGGTTTTTACTCGGTTAAAATTCAAACGGATTCTTTATAGAGCACATTTAGACATGCTCGTATTAATCGCATCAAAACGATAACCAAATGTTATTAAATTAAATTTTATGAGTTTAAATATTTAATTATAGGCTTTTGAACAAAATTATACAGATTAATCTCAAATTTTCAGCTTTTTACTCGGTTAAAATTCAACGAATCTCTATAAAGCCCATTTATACTTGCACGTTTTAATCGCATCAAAACGACAAATAAATTTTACTAAAATCAAATTTTATGATTTCAAATATTTAATTAATTAGCTTGTGAATAAAATTATACAGATTAATCTGAAATTTTCAGAATTTTACTTGGTTAAAATTAGAACGGAATCTCTATAAAGCACATTTAGACATGCACGTTTTAATCCCAACAAAACGACAACCAAATGTTATTAAATAAAATTTTATGAGTTTAAAAATTTAATAATGGGCTTTTGGACAAAATTATGGAGATTAATCTCAAATTTTAAGGTTTTTACTCGGTTAAAATTCGAACGGATTCCCTATAGAGCACATTTAGACATGCTCGTATTAATTGCATCAAATAGATAACCAAATGTTATTAAATTAAATTTTATGAGTTCAAATAGTTAATTATAGGCTTTTTAACAAAATTATACACATTAATCTCAAATTTTTAGCTTTTTACTCGGTTAAAATTCGAACGGAATCTCTATAAAGCCCATTTAGACATGCACATTTTAATCGCATCAAAACGACAACCAAATTTTATTTAAATCAGATTTTATGATTTCAAATATTTAATTATTAGCTTTTAAACAAAATTATACAGATTAATCTGAAATTTTCAGAATTTTACTCAGTTAAAATTAGAACGGAATCTCTATAAAGCCCATTTAGACATGCACGTTTTAATCCCAACAAAACGACAACCAAATGTTATTAAATAAAATTTTATGAGTTTAAAAATTTAATAATGGGCTTTTGAACAAAATTATGGAGATTAATCTGAAATTATAAGGTTTTTACTCGGTTAAAATTCGAACGGATTCCCTATAGAGCATATTTAGACATGCTCGTATTAATCGCATCAAAACGATAACCAAATGTTATTAAATTAAATTTTATGAGTTCAAATAGTTAATTATAGGCTTTTTAACAAAATTATACACATTAATCTCAAATTTTTAGCTTTTTACTCGGTTAAAATTCGAACGGAATCTCTATAAAGCCCATTTAGACATGCACGTTTTAATCGCATCAAAACGACAACCAAATTTTATTTAAATCAGATTTTATGATTTCAAATATTTAATTATTAGCTTTTAAACAAAATTATACAGATTAATCTGAAATTTTCAGAATTTTACTCGGTTAAAATTAGAACGGAATCTCTATAAAGCCTATTTAGACATGCACGTTTTAATCCCAACAAAACGACAACCAAATGTTATTAAATCAAATTTTATGAGTTTAAATATTTAATATGGTCTTTTGAACAAAATTATACAGATTAATCTCAAATTTTAAGGGTTTTACTTTGTTAAAATTCGAACGGATTCTCTATAGAGCACATTTAGACATGCTCGTATTAATCACATAAAAACGACAACCAAATTTTATTTACTTAAATTTTATGAGTTCAAATAGTTAATTATAGGCTATTGAACAAAATTATACAGATTAATCTCAAACTTTCAGCTTTTTACTCGGGTAAAATTCGAACGAATCTCTATAAAGCCAATTTAGACATGCACGTTTAGTAACCCCTGAGTAAAAAAAAAGGAATGAAAGTAAGGTTGTGGGGTTTCAAACCCACAACCCTCAGCCTGTTTAACCCATGACCCAACCATCTAAGCTAGTTAGCTCTTGGTAGATAATATACCTCGTCTAGCTTTTAACCTGTTCATGTTCTGGTTAAATAAAATATTAATTAGATTCGAAATTTATCTAAGATGATATCCCTCATCTAGCTTTTAACCTGTTCATGTTCTAGTTAGCTTTTGGAACCCTTTTAGATCAAAAAAATACCTTATCTGTTTGAAATAAACCCTCTCCCTCACCAAACTCTCCGGCCACCGCCCTGCTCGCCTATCGCTGTGCCGTGCCAAGCACCGCCACCACCGGAGTGCTCGCCGTTGCACCCTGAGCCGAACCCCTCACCCGACGCACGCGTTCACCGTCGTCTTCGCCGCGAATCGAAGCTGGAAGCTTCGTCGTGGGTTTAGGGTTAAACCCTTCGCATTTTTCTTGTTTCTGGTCACCGTCGATGTTCCTCCGGCGCGTCGACTGCCTCACCGTGACCAGCGTGGGAAGGCGACCAAAACCCCTCCTAGATCGCCTCCCTCCGATGCCGTTCAAGCCACCGTCGGAGACTTTTCCCGATTCAACAATCCGGTAAGTTTTGAACCGTTTCAGTGGGTTTAACGACTTGTTGTGGTTAAAAATCAGTGTTTGGAGGTATCTGAGGCCATTTCTGGGCGTTTTAGGTCGCACGGGCTCCACTCGCCGTCGTTGGCGATTTCCGGCCACCGTGGACGGCTACTGGGAGCCAGCCGGTCTGAACCAGTCAAACCAAACCGGTCAAACCTGAATCAAACTAGTCCAACCCGAACCAAACCCGACCCGTTAACCCAACCCGACCCATTGACCAGGCCCGACCCGTTAACCAGACCCGACCCGTTGACTGACCTATTGACAAACTCGTTGACCAACCCATTGACCAGTAACGTCAGTGTTGACTGCTGACGTCAACATTGATTGCTGACGTCAACATTGACTGCTTATGTGGCAGTTGGCTGCTGACATGGCAGCTGACGTCAGCATTGACTGCTGAAGTGGCAGTTGACGTGAGTGTTGACTTTGCTGACGTCAGTGTTGACTTTGACCAAAAAGTCAAAATTTTCAAAAACCACTATTTTATATTTTTCGACGTCCTAAGTCTATCGGTGAAGTCCGTTTTTCGAAATTCAATCCCGAAAGCCTCCAAATTGTACTTTAAAATCTTGAGTCAAACTTTTCTTCTAAGTTAAATTAAGTTCAGAGTTTTAGTCTGGGTCTAATATCGATACCTGTTTACTTGTAGGATCTCATAGTCCTCCCGATCGAGTACCGACCCAGCCGGGTTCCTCCCGATTCGACCCGAATCGTGATCCGATCTTGATTCGTATGTATTCTCATCTCTAGTGAATAAATCCAGTATCTAGATTCCTATATTGATATAAAATTTGATCGTGTACCTATAGGGTCTAGTACTGCTGCAGAGCGAGGCTCAGCCGCCCAATAGACCACCTGTGTGCTTCTACTCTTTTGAGGTGTGTTCCCTTACGTGTTATATGTTGTATGTTATTGCTTTCGCGTTTTTACAAACCAAGCATGTGCACATGACTATTTCCGGATTTTAGCTAGACACATATGTTGAACTTGATCATATTCTGTTTTGCTGTATGCCTGATATATTTTACATGACATGTACCGATTTAGCATTACATGATATCTGGATAATTACTATCACTACCATCATTAAACCTGCTATTAGTACATGCCTGTCGCTTTAGGTTTGGGGATGATGTGTAGTGCATGTTATTCGGTTTAGCCTTAATCTAGCTGGTAATTCCGTCCTGTTTACGGTTCCTAGCTACGGTTAGGGTAATTTCGTCCTGATATCGGTTCCCGTGCTACAGCCGGGGTAATTCCGCCTGTTACCTAAGGTGATTCCTTAGGTCGGTACCTTTGCCCCATCGGGCTTAGGTTAATGCTTGTATTAGTTATTGTTCTGGGGAACCGTATCCTGGAGATCGGTTGGGAGGATAGTATATCATGCCATGCATTTCATGCTTTGTTTTCTGATATCATTATATATTTGTTGTACCTGTGATTTTTTATGCACTGTTAGAACATATTGGGCTCCATAGCTCATACCTGTTTTCTTCCCCCTTTCAGATAACCGTAGATAGGCATCCCGGATTTGGCACTCGGAGGATCTACACCTCCCAGATTATCTTTTTGACGTAATGCTTATATCTTCCGAGTTTTTAGATATGGTGACATGTGCCTTTATTTTTGCTACTGTTATGCCTATATTTTGTTACTGAATGGTTTTAACTCATTATGTTTTATTACTGTGATATGGATTGTTTTATGAGCAATGTTTTAAACGCATGTTACTTTTGGAGATTAACGGTTTATTATGATCATATGGATTATGGTCAAATTTATGATTTGATGGAACTGTCATTCTTATAGGTTATCTTGAGTTTGGGTTGAATCTTGTATTTGCTTTATATATTCCTTTTGAAAAAAAAATGTAACTACTTTAGGTCGGGCTTTCTGCATAGGCCGGTTTAGGGGGTTACATTTAGTTGGTATCAAAGCTTTTGGTTTTAAGATTCTCGGACTGTGATGTGTCCTAAATAAAACGTTTTCTGTTAAACCGTTTTTAATTTAATATCTGAAAGGACATATCACCTATATCTTTTTGTATTGTGTATGATTCTTCAATGCCAATTCTAATCCCATAAACTCTATTCTTGTAGATTACCTGAGACTCATGATTGTCCGTTGGGCTCGCCGGACCACCCGAGGGCGTGGTCGTGCGACTAGCTTCGCCGATCCCGTAGAGGAGCCTATCAATGGCCCTCTGCCTATTATTCCTGTAGACCCTCCCATTCCTGCTAGTACCACTGTACCGCCTGCCCACATCCTCCTACGGGCATAGGTATGTCTACCCCGATCAGGGGGGCACCAATACCGAGCACCGAACCTGCTACTACAGTGACAGATGAGACCCTTAGTAGACAGTTCCTTTAGCTGATACAGGAAGCTGTTAGAGCTTTAGGTGCTATACCAGATACTCCTATCTCTCAGATCCTGATCGCCAATGGAGTGAGGACTTTTTCTGGATCCCTAACAGGTGCACCTTCTGAGGCTGAGTCATGGTTGTATGATACTGAGAGACGTATGGATCAACTGGGTTTGGATACAAGTAAGAGATATTTGGGAGTTGTGTCTATGCTTGATGGTAGTGCCCACGTTTGGTGGGAGTCTGTGGTGAGTAGTGTACCCCTGATATGTTGACTTGGTCTTCTTCAAGGAGCGGTTCAGGAACCGTTTCCTTGGTGAGCGTTATCTGAGAGAGAGGCGTCAGGACTTCAAGGACTTGATTCAGGGTACCATAATAGTGGCCGAGTATGAGTTACAGTTTCTGGATCTGATGAGGTATGGTGTTGGGTTAGTGGCTACAGAGAAGGATAGGTGCGACAAGTTTCTTGAGGTCTCCGTATTGGTATCAGAGACAGAGTAGCCATGCACCATGATACAGTATTTGAGGATCTTGTGAACCGTGCAAAGACAGCTGAGGACTTGGAGAAGCTTTCTGATAGTCAGATTATCAGGGATCAGGATCGGGATAGGGGTAGAGATAGGGATCGCAGGAAGGACCGTAACCGATCTGGGGGACACGGCCATGGTGAGTCCTATAGTCGCCCTGATAAGAGGTCTCGATCTGCACCGAGTTAGAGAGGTGGTTCTTACCATCGGCCTACGGCACCTCAGGACTCTGCCGTCAGCCGAGGTGGTTCTTCTGGGTTTCCGACTGTATCAGCATGTGACTTTTGTGGCAACCTGCATAAGGGCGAGTGTAGGAAGAAGATTGGAGCATGTTTTCGATGTAGTTCTTCCGAGCACTTTCTGAGAGACTGCTCACATCCACCTTCTGCTGGTCAACCATCGACCCATCCCTCTGTGCACACTCAGACTCCTTCCCGATCTCAGACATCTGTTCAAACACCTACTATGGGGAGTTTTCAGGGTAGAGCTTCTAGTTTGTTGCTAGATCCGATACCCGGGGCCGAGGCTATCAGAGTGTTGGACCACCTGTTTTTGAGGCTCGTCAACCAGCGCTAGTTTATGCTACCAGACGTCGTGATGACCGAGATGAGCCAGATGTTATCGCAGGTACTTTTACCAACCTTTCTGTCCCGTATTTTGTCTTGCTTGACAATGGTTCCACCCACTCCTATATATCCAAGTCAGTATCTGGTGATCTTTCGATCTCTGTTGAGGACACCGAGTGTGTTGTTACCGTTATGAGCCCCGTGGGACAATCCTTATCTGTGAATAAGGTGTTTCGGAGATGTCCCCTCGTTGTGGAAGGGGAAGTGTTTCTTGTGGATCTTATGGAACTTCCTTTACAGGAGTTCGATCTCATCCTGGGGACGGATTGGTTATCTGAGCATCGTGTTAGTCTAGACTACGAGGCCAAAAGGGCCACGTTAAGGACTCGGGATGGACGATCTGTAGTTTTGGTTGGTGAATGTCGAGGCTATCTGACCAATGTTGTATCAGTTTTGACTGCTGACAGGATGATCCGTAAGAGATACGAGACCTTTATTACCTATTTCCTTAACACAAAGGGGTCTCTATCTAAGATCGAGGAGATTCGCACTGTTAGCGAGTTTCTTGAGGTTTTTCCTGAGGAGCTACCGGGTCTCCCTCCAGACAGAGAGGTTGAGTTCGAGATTGAGACTTATCCCGGGTCAACACCAGTTTCTATGGCCCCGTATCGTATGGCTCCGAAAGAGTTGAAGGAGTTGAAAGTTCAGTTATAGGAACTGCTTGACCGAGGGTTCATCCGACCTAGCTCTTCACCCTGGGGAGCTCCAGTACTCTTTGTTAAAAAGAAGGATGGTTCCCTTTGGTTGTGCATCGACTACCGAAAGCTGAATAAGCTAACGGTGAAAAACAAGTACCCTTTACCCAGGATTGATGACTTGTTTGACCAGTTTCGGGGAGCTACAGTCTTCTCGAAGATTGATCTTCGATCTGGGTACTATCAGTTGAAGGTTAAGGGCTCGGATGTTGCTAAGACTGCTATCCGCACCAGGTATAGGCATTACGAGTTTTTAGTGATGCCTTTCAGGTTGACTAATGCTCCTGCTGCCTTCATGGACCTGATGAACCGTGTCTTCCGACCCTATCTGGACCATCTTGTTGTAGTGTTCATTGATGATATCCTGGTTTACTCTCGCTCTGAGGACGAGCATGTTGGACATCTGAGAGTAGTGCTGCAGACTCTTAGAGAGCATCGGTTATATGACAAACTAAGTAAGTGTGAGTTTTGGCTTAGTGAGGTGGCTTTTCTGTGACATGTTGTTTCAGCTAAGGGTATCCAGGTGGATCCGAGTAAAATTGATGCAATCACCAGTTGGAAGCCACCTAGAAACGTGTCTAAGATCCGCAGTTTTCTGGGCTTAGCTGGGTATTACCGACGCTTTATCGAGGGTTTTTCCATCATCGTTGCCCCTTTGACAAAGCTTCTGAGGAAAGATGTTCCTTTTGTGTGGTCTAAGGCCCAGCAATCTAGTTTTGACCAATTGTAATCAGCTTTGACCCAAGCTCCAGTTTTAGCACAATCTGAGTCAGGAAAGGACTTTACAGTTTACAGTGATGCCTCGTATTCTGGACTTGGATGTGTTTTGATACAGGATGGCAAGGTGATCACTTATGCATCACGCCAGTTGAGACCACATGAGTGTAACTATCTCACCCATGATCTTGAGCTTGCTGTAGTGGTTTTTGCTTTGAAAATCTGGAGACACTATCTCCACAGAGAGAAGTGTTATATCTTTACCGATCATAAGAGCCTGAAGTACCTCCTTACTCAAAAGGAGCTTAATCTGAGACAGCATCGTTGGTTGGAGTTTCTTAAGGATTATGACTGCGAGATTGAGTATCATCCGGGAAAAGCTAATGTTATGGCTGATGCTTTGAGTCGTAAGACCATATCAGACCTGAGATCCCTGTTTGCCAGGATGAGTGTATATGATGATGGTAGCTTACTACTGAGTTACAAGTCAAACCGACCTCGGTCGAGCAGATCAAGGACAAGCAGCGGTTAGATAACTCCTTACTTTCTGTTATGCAGCAAATTGAGCAAGGATCCACCTCTGTCTATTCTTTTGACCAGGATGGAGTCCTTTGTTTTAACGGTCGATACTATGTACCCAACGATACTGAGTTGAGACAGACCATTCTTAGAGAGGCTCATAGTAGTCCTTATGCTATGCACCCCGGAGGAGATAAGATGTATCAGAACCTGAAACAGAGATACCGTTGGGTAGGTATGAAAAAAGATATCTCAGACTATGTATCCAGATGCTTGACATGTCAGCAGGTGAAAGCGGAACATCAGCATCCTTCTGGTCTCTAGCAACCTATCAAGATTCCAGAATGGAAATGGGAGTGTATCACGATGGACTTTGTTACTGGTTTTCCTCTGACCCCGTCTAAGAAAGATTCTGTCTGGGTTGTTGTTGATAGACTTACAAAGTTGGCTCACTTTATTCCTGTCCGGGTCACTTATTCTCTGGAAAAGCTGGCTAGAATGTATATTTCTGAGATTGTCAGATTGCATGGGGTGCCCCTGTCTATCATCTTTGACCGAGATCCGAGGTTTACTTCCCGTTTCTGGACAACTCTACAGTCTGCTTTGGGTACCCGTCTGAATTTTAGTACATCTTTTCATCCTCAGACAGATGGTCAGTCTGAGAGAGTAATACAAATCCTGGAGGATATGTTACGGGGTTGTGTCTTAGACTTCCGAGGCAGTTGGGAAGATTTCTTACCTTTGGCAGAATTTGCTTATAATAACAGTTATCAGGCCAGCATCCGTATGGCACCTTACGAGGCTTTGTATGGTCGTAAGTGTCGTACCCCTATCTGTTGGACAGAGTTATATGATCGAAAGACTTTGGGTCCCGAGTTAATTCAAGAAACTGAGGAGACTGTCAAATTGATCCGAGATCGCTTGAAGGAAGCTTTTGATAGACAGAAATCGTATGCTGATCGGAGGAGGAAGGATATCGAGTTTAAGGTTGATGATCAGATTTTCTTGAAGGTCTCTCCATGGAAGAAAGTTTTGAGATTTGGGCGTAAGGGCAAGTTGAGCCCGAGATATATTGGACCATACCGTATTTTGAAAAGAATCAAACCTGTTGTCGAACCCCTTAACCGGTCAATCCGAGTCAAACCGGCCTTGAACCGGTCCAACCCGAACCAAACCGGTCCAACCCGAACCGAACCGGTCCAACCCGAACCAAAACCGACCTGTTGACCTAACCTGACTAGTTGACCGACCCGTTGACCAGGCTCGACCCGTTGACCGACCCGTTGACCCAACCCGTTGATCGACTAGTTGACCAACCCGTTGACTAGTGACGCCAGTGTTGACTGCTGACGTGGCTGCTGATGTCAGCGTTGACTGCTAACGTGGCAGCTAACGTCAACGTTGACTGTTAACGTGGCAGCTGACGTCAACGTTGACTGCTGATGTGGTAGTTGACTACTTACGTGGCAGTTGACGTAAGCGCTGACTGCTGACGTCAGCGTTGACTTCGACCAAAAAGTCAAAATTTTCAAAAAACCCTATTTTATGTTTTTTGATGTCTAAAGTCTATCCGTGAAGTCCGTTTTTCGAAATTCAATCCCGAAAGCCTCCAACTTGGACTTTTAAAGTCTTGAGTCAAACTTTTCTTCTAAGTTAAGTTAAGTTCAGAGTTTTAGTCTGGGTCTAATATCGATACCTGTTTACTTGTAGGATCTCATAGTCCTTCCGATCGAGTACCGACCCAGCCCGGTTCCTCCCGATTCGACCCGACTCATGATCCGATCTTGATTCGTATGTATTCTTATCTCTAGTGAATAAATCCAGTATCTAGATTCCTGTATTGATATAAAATTTGATCGTGTACCTATAGGGTCTAGTACTGCCGCAGAGTGAGGCTCAGCCGCCTAGTAGACCACCTGTGTGCTTCTATTCTTTTGAGGTGTGTTCCCTTACGTGCTATATGTTGTATGTTATTGCTTTCCTGTTTTTACAAACCAAGCATGTGCACATGACTATTTCCGGATTTTACCTAGACACATATGTTGAACTTGATCATATTCTGTTTTGCTGTATGCCTGATATATTTTACATGACATGTCCCGATTTAGAATTACATGATATCTGGATAATTACTGTCACTGCCATCATTAAACCTGCTATTACTACATGCCTGTCGCTTTAGGTTTGGGGATGATGTGTAGTGCATGTTATTCGGTTTAGCCTTAATCCAACTGGTAATTCCGTCCTGTTTACGGTTCCTAGCTACGGTTAGGGTAATTTCGTCCTGATATCGGTTCCCATGCTACAGCCGGGGTAATTCCGCCTGTTACCTAAGGTGATTCCTTAGGTCGGTACCTTTGCCCCATCGGGATTAGGTTAATGCTTGTATTAGTTACTGTTCTGGGGAACCGTATCCTGGAGATCGGTTGGGGGGGATAGTATATCATGCCATGCATTTCATGCTTTGTTTTCTGATATCATTATATATTTGTTGTACCTGTGATTTTTTATGCATTGTTAGAACATACTGGGCTCCATAGCTCATACCTGTTTTCATCCCCCTTTCAGATAACCGTAGATAGGCATCCGGATTTGGCATTCGGAGGATCTACACCTCCCAGATTATCTTTTTGACGTAATGCTTATATCTTCCGGGTTTTTAGATATGGCGACATGTGCCTTTTTTTTCTACTGTTATGCCTATATTTTGTTACTGAATGGTTTTAACTCATTATGTTTTATTACTGTGATATGGATTGTTTTATGAGCAATGTTTTAAACGCATGTTACTTTTAGAGATTAACGGTTTATTATGATCATATGGATTATGGTCGAATTTATGATTTGACGGAACTGTTATTCTTACAGGGTTATCTTGAGTTTGGGTTGAATCTTGTATTTTCTTTATATATTCGTTTTGAAAACAAAAATGTATCTACTTTAGTTCGGGCTTTCCGCATAGGCCGGTCTAGGGGGTTACATGTTTTAATCGCATCAAAACGACAGCTAAATTTTATTAAAATCAAATTTTATGATTTCAAATATATAATTAATTAGCTTTTGAAAAAATTATACAGATTAATCTGAAATTTTTAGAATTTTACTCGGTTAAAATTAGAACGAAATCTCTATAAAGCCCATTTAGACATGCACGTTTTAATCCCAACAAAACGACAACCAAATATTATTAAATAAAATTTTATGAGTTTAAATATTTAATTATGGTCTTTTGAACAAAATTATAGAGATTAATCTCAAATTTTAAGGTTTTTACTCGGTTAAAATTCGAACGGATTCTCTATAGAGCACATTTAGACATGCTCGTATTAATCGCATCAAAACGATAATCAAATTTTATTAACTTAAATTTTATGAGTTCAAATAGTTAATTATAGGCTTCTGAACAAAATTATACAGATTAATCTCCAATTTTTAGCTCTTTACTAGGTTAAAATTGGAACAAATCTCTATGAAGCCCATTTAGACATGCACATTTTAATCGCATCAAAACGACAACTAAATTTTATTAAAATCAAATTTTATTATTTCAAATATTTAATTAATTAGCTTTTGAACAAAATTATACAGATTAATCTGAAATTTTCAGAATTTTACTCGGTTAAAATTAGAACGAAATCTCTATAAAGCCCATTTAGACATGTACGGTTTAATCCCAACAAAACGACAACCAAATGTTATTAAATAAAATTTTATGAGTTTAAATATTTAATTATGGGCTTTTAAATAAAATTATAGAGATTAATCTCAAATTTTAAGGTTTTTACTCGGTTAAAATTCGAACGAATTCTCTACAGAGCATATTTAGACATGCTCGTATTAATCGCATCAAAACGACAACCAAATTTTATTAACTTAAATTTTATGAGTTCAAATAGTTAATTATAGGCTTCTGAACAAAATTATACAGATTAATCTCCAATTTTCAGCTCTTTACTAGGTTAAAATTCGAACGAATCTCTATGAAACCCATTTAGACATGCACGTTTTAATCGCATCAAAACGACAACTAAATTTTATTAAAATCAAATTTTATGATTTCAAATATTTAATTATTAGCTTTTTTACAAAATTATACAGATTAATCTGAAATTTTCAGAATTTTACTCGACTAAAATTAGAACGGAATCTCTATAAAGCCTATTTAGACATGCACGTTTTAATCCAAACAAAACGACTATCAAATGTTATGAGTTTAAATATTTAATTATGGGGTTTGGAACAAAATTATACAGATTAATCTCAAATTTTAAGGTTTTTCCTTGGTTAAAACTCGAACGGATTCTCTATAGAGCACATTTAGACATGCTCGTATTAATCGCATCAAAAAGATAACTAAATGTTATTAAATTAAACTTTATGAGTTCAAAAAGTTAATTATAGGTTTGTGAACAAAATTATATAGATTAATCTCAAATTTTCGACTTTTTATTCGGTTAACATTCGAACGGAATCTCTATAAAGCCCATTTAGACATGCATGTTTTAATCGCATCAAAACGACAACCAAATTTTATTAAAATCAAATTTTAGGTTTTCAAATTAGAACGGAATCTCTATAAAGCTCATTTAGACATGCACGTTTTAATCCCAGCAAAACGACAACCAAATCTTATTAAATGAAATTTTATGAGTTTAAATATTTAATTATGGGCCTTTGAACAAAATTATACAGATTAATCTTAAATTTTAAGGTTTTTACTCGGTTAAAATTCGAACGGATTCTCTATAGAGCACATTTAGACATGCTCGTATTAATCGCATCAAAACGACAACCAAATGTTGTTAAATTAAATTTTATGAGTTCAAATCGTTAATTATAGGCTTTTTAACAAAATTATACAGATTAATCTCAAATTTTCAGCTTTTGATTGGGTTAAAATTCGAACAGAATCTCTATAAAGCCCATTTAGATATGCATATTTTAATCGCATCAAAAGGACAACCAAATTTTATTAAAATCAAATTTTATGATTTTAAATATTTAATTATTAGCTTTTGAACAAAATTATACAAATTAATCTAAAATTTTCAGAATTTTACTCTGTTAAAATTAGAATGGAATCTCTATAAAGCCTATTTAGACATACACGTTTTAATCCTAACAAAACGACAACCAAATGTTATTAAATAAAATTTTATGAGTTTAAATATTTAATTATGATCTTTTAAACAAAATTATAGAGATTAATCTCAAATTTTAAGGTTTTTACTCGGTTAAAATTTGAACGGATTCTCTATAGAGCACATTTAGACATGCTCGTATTAATCGCATCAAAACGACAACCAATTATAGGCTTCTGAAAAAAATTATACAGATTAATCTCCAATTTTCAACTCTTTACTAGGTTAAAATTCGAACGAATCTCTATGAAGCCCATTTAGACATGTACATTTTAATCGCATCAAAACGACAACTAAATTTTATTAAAATCAAATTTTATTATTTCAAATATTTAATTAATTAGCTTTTGAACAAAATTATACAGATTAATCTGAAATTTTTAGAATTTTACTCGGTTAAAATTAGAACGAAATCTCTATAAAGCCCATTTAGACATGCACATTTTAATCCCAACAAAACGACAACCAAATGTTATTAAATAAAATTTTATGAGTTTAAATATTTAATTATGGGCTTTTAAATAAAATTATAGAGATTAATCTCAAATTTTAAGGTTTTTACTCGATTAAAATTTGAACGGATTCTCTACAGAGCACATTTAGACATGCTCGTATTAATCGCATCAAAACGACAACCAAATTTTATTAACTTAAATTTTATGAGTTCAAATAGTTAATTATAGGCTTCTGAACAAAATTATACAGATTAATCTCCAATTTTTAGCTCTTTACTAGGTTAAAATTGGAACAAATCTCTATGAAGCCCATTTAGACATGCACATTTTAATCGCATCAAAACGACAACTAAATTTTATTAAAATCAAATTTTATTATTTCAAATATTTAATTAATTAGCTTTTGAACAAAATTATACAGATTAATCTGAAATTTTCAGAATTTTACTCGGTTAAAATTAGAACGAAATCTCTATAAAGCCCATTTAGACATGTACGGTTTAATCCCAACAAAACGACAACCAAATGTTATTAAATAAAATTTTATGAGTTTAAATATTTAATTATGGGCTTTTAAATAAAATTATAGAGATTAATCTCAAATTTTAAGGTTTTTACTCGGTTAAAATTCGAACGAATTCTCTACAGAGCATATTTAGACATGCTCGTATTAATCGCATCAAAACGACAACCAAATTTTATTAACTTAAATTTTATGAGTTCAAATAGTTAATTATAGGCTTCTGAACAAAATTATACAGATTAATCTCCAATTTTCAGCTCTTTACTAGGTTAAAATTCGAACGAATCTCTATGAAACCCATTTAGACATGCACGTTTTAATCGCATCAAAACGACAACTAAATTTTATTAAAATCAAATTTTATGATTTCAAATATTTAATTATTAGCTTTTTTACAAAATTATACAGATTAATCTGAAATTTTCAGAATTTTACTCGACTAAAATTAGAACGGAATCTCTATAAAGCCTATTTAGACATGCACGTTTTAATCCAAACAAAACGACTATCAAATGTTATGAGTTTAAATATTTAATTATGGGGTTTGGAACAAAATTATACAGATTAATCTCAAATTTTAAGGTTTTTCCTTGGTTAAAACTCGAACGGATTCTCTATAGAGCACATTTAGACATGCTCGTATTAATCGCATCAAAAAGATAACTAAATGTTATTAAATTAAACTTTATGAGTTCAAAAAGTTAATTATAGGTTTGTGAACAAAATTATATAGATTAATCTCAAATTTTCGACTTTTTATTCGGTTAACATTCGAACGGAATCTCTATAAAGCCCATTTAGACATGCACGTTTTAATCGCATCAAAACGACAACCAAATTTTATTAAAATCAAATTTTAGGTTTTCAAATTAGAACGGAATCTCTATAAAGCTCATTTAGACATGCACGTTTTAATCCCAGCAAAACGACAACCAAATCTTATTAAATGAAATTTTATGAGTTTAAATATTTAATTATGGGCCTTTGAACAAAATTATACAGATTAATCTTAAATTTTAAGGTTTTTACTCGGTTAAAATTCGAACGGATTCTCTATAGAGCACATTTAGACATGCTCGTATTAATCGCATCAAAACGACAACCAAATGTTGTTAAATTAAATTTTATGAGTTCAAATCGTTAATTATAGGCTTTTTAACAAAATTATACAGATTAATCTCAAATTTTCAGCTTTTGATTGGGTTAAAATTCGAACAGAATCTCTATAAAGCCCATTTAGATATGCATATTTTAATCGCATCAAAAGGACAACCAAATTTTATTAAAATCAAATTTTATGATTTTAAATATTTAATTATTAGCTTTTGAACAAAATTATACAAATTAATCTAAAATTTTCAGAATTTTACTCTGTTAAAATTAGAATGGAATCTCTATAAAGCCTATTTAGACATACACGTTTTAATCCTAACAAAACGACAACCAAATGTTATTAAATAAAATTTTATGAGTTTAAATATTTAATTATGATCTTTTAAACAAAATTATAGAGATTAATCTCAAATTTTAAGGTTTTTACTCGGTTAAAATTTGAACGGATTCTCTATAGAGCACATTTAGACATGCTCGTATTAATCGCATCAAAACGACAACCAATTATAGGCTTCTGAAAAAAATTATACAGATTAATCTCCAATTTTCAACTCTTTACTAGGTTAAAATTCGAACGAATCTCTATGAAGCCCATTTAGACATGTACATTTTAATCGCATCAAAACGACAACTAAATTTTATTAAAATCAAATTTTATTATTTCAAATATTTAATTAATTAGCTTTTGAACAAAATTATACAGATTAATCTGAAATTTTTAGAATTTTACTCGGTTAAAATTAGAACGAAATCTCTATAAAGCCCATTTAGACATGCACATTTTAATCCCAACAAAACGACAACCAAATGTTATTAAATAAAATTTTATGAGTTTAAATATTTAATTATGGGCTTTTAAATAAAATTATAGAGATTAATCTCAAATTTTAAGGTTTTTACTCGATTAAAATTTGAACGGATTCTCTACAGAGCACATTTAGACATGCTCGTATTAATCGCATCAAAACGACAACCAAATTTTATTAACTTAAATTTTATGAGTTCAAATAGTTAATTATAGGCTTCTGAACAAAATTATACAGATTAATCTCCAATTTTCAGCTCTTTACTAGGTTAAAATTCGAACGAATCTCTATGAAACCCATTTAGACATGCACGTTTTAATCGCATCAAAACGACAACTAAATTTTATTAAAATCAAATTTTATTATTTCAAATATTTAATTAATTAGCTTTTGAACAAAATTATACAGATTAATCTGAAATTTTCAGAATTTTACTCGGTTAAAATTAGAACGGAATCTCTATAAATCCCATTTAGACATGCACGTTTTAATCCCAAAAAAACGATAACCAAATGTTATTAAATAAAATTTTATGAGTTTAAATATTTAATTATGGGCTTTTGAACAAAATTATATAGATTAATATCAAATTTTAAGGTTTTTACTCGGTTAAAATTCGGACGGATTCTCTGTAGAGCACATTTAGAAATGCTTTTATTAATCGCATCAAAACGATAACTAAATTTTATTAAATTAAATTTTATGATTTTAAATAGTTAATTATAGGCTTTTGAACAAAATTATACAGGTTAATCTCAAATTTTCAGCTTTTTACTATGTTAAAATTCGAACGGAATCTCTATAAAGCCCATTTAGACATGCATGTTTTAATCGCATCAAAACGACAACCAAATTTTATTAAAATCAAATTTTATGATTTCAAATATTTAATTATTAGCTTTTTTACAAAATTATACAAATTAATCTGAAATTTTCAGAATTTTACTCGACTAAAATTAGAACAGAATCTCTATAAAGCCTATTTAGACATGTACGTTTTAATCCCAACAAAACGACAATCAAATGTTATTAAATAAAATGCTATGAGTTTAAATATTTAATTATGGGGTTTTGAACAAAATTATACAGATTAATTTCAAATTTTAAGGTTTTTCCTTGGTTAAAATTCGAAAGGATTCTCTATAGAGCACATTTAGACATGCTCGTATTAATCGCATCAAAACGATAACTAAATGTTATTAAATTAAATTTTATGAGTTCAAATAGTTAATTATAGGTTTGTGAACAAAATTATATAGATTAATCTCAAATTTTCAACTTTTTATTCGGTTAAAATTCGAACGGAATCTCTATAAAGCCCATTTAGACATGCACGCTTTAATCGCATCAAAACGACAACCAAATTTTATTAGCATCAAATTTTAGGATTTCAAATGTTTAATTATTAGCTTTTGAATAAAATTATACAGATTAATCTGAAATTTTCAGAATTTTACTCAGTTAAAATTAGAACGGAATCTCTATAAAGCTCATTTAGACATGCACGTTTTAATCCCAGCAAAACGACAACCAAATGTTATTAAATGAAATTTTATGAGTTTAAATATTTAATTATGGGCCTTTGAACAATATTATACAGATTAATCTCAAATTTTAAGGTTTTACTCGGTTAAAATTTGAACCAATTCTCTATAGAGCACATTTAGACATGCTCGTAGTAATCGCATCAAAACGACAACCAAATGTTATTAAATTAAATTTTATGAGTTCAAATCGTTAATTATAGGCTTTTTAACAAAATTATACAGATTAATCTCAAATTTTCAGCTTTTGACTGGGTTAAAATTCGAACGGAATCTCTATAAAGCCCATTTCGACATGCACATTTTAATCGCATCAAAAGGACAACCAAATTTTATTAAAATGAAATATTATGATTTTAAATATTTAATTATTAGGTTTTGAGCAAAATTATACAGATTAATCTAAAATTTTCAGAATTTTACTCTGTTAAAATTAGAATGGAATCTCTTTAAAGCCTATTTAGACATGCACGTTTTAATCCCAACAAAACGACAACCAAATGTTATTAAATAAAATTTTATGAGTTTAAATATTTAATTATGGGCTTTTAAACAAAATTATAGAGATTAATCTCAAATTTTCAACTTTTTATTCGATTAAAATTCGAACGGAATCTCTATAAAGCCCATTTAGATATGCACGTTTTAATCGCATCAAAACGACAACCAAATTTTATTAACATCAAATTTTAGGATTTCAAATGTTTATTTATTAGCTTTTGAACAAAATTATACAGATTAATCTGAAATTTTCAGAATTTTACTCAGTTAAAATTAGAACGGAATCTCTATAAAGCTCATTTAGACATGCACGTTTTAATCCCAGCAAAACGACAACCAAATATTATTAGATGAGCCTTTGTGCTAGCAGGAACGGCCCCTGTATAAATAACCTCCTCTTTGTTGATGATTGTGTGGTGTTCATTAAGAATACAACTATAGAAGCTCAACACCTCAAGGACGCTTTGCATACTCATGCCATTTTGTATGGTCAGGCGGTAAATTTTGAAAAATCAACTATATATTTCACATGCTAAACATCTACATCCCTTCGATAAGAAATCAATAACATCCTTAATGTAAGAGAGGTCGATGACCTTGGTATTTATTTGGGGGTTCCACTCCTCATTGGGAAGAATAAGACAACAACTTTGGATTTTACTAGAGACAAAATGAATGCTTGTCTTAGCAAATGGGATAAGCACTTGCTCTCCTTTAGCGGTAGAGAAATTTTAATCAAATTTGTCGTACAATCAATGCCACAAAATGTTATGTCTTGTTACTTTCTACCCTAAAACATTATCGATAATATGAATACTTCGATACGTCGTTACTGGTCATCGGGAAAAGCCGAGAAACGTGAATGGCATCTGCTTCAGTGGGACACTATCTGTTTACCAAAAGCAGCCAGACGTATAGGATTTTGCGATCTTCGCCATTTTAACATTGCGTTACTTGGTAAACAATTTGGAGAATAGTTTTTGAGCCTGATATTCTTCCTAGTCAGGTCTACAAGTGCAAATATTATCCATTAGGTTATGTGCTCGATTCCGATTCTACTTGAAGATCTTCCTTTGCTTGGAAAGGTCTTAGTATAGCTATCTTTAAACTTGGAAATGGATTTTTTAAACGACCAGGTATGTCAAGTCAGATACAGATCCACTTCGACAATTGGGGAGGATCTAAGCCTTTACACCTTTATGGCGATTATAAAGTGAATGAGGAAGTTCCTCTTTGAGCGGGATTTTTTATGTTGTCTAATCTACCCCGATGGGATGAATCCAAGGTGAGAGATTATTTCTCTCACGAAGATGCTAACAAAATCCTTAATGTACCAATCATTAGTGATACGAAAAGATACTACCCTTTGGGGTCATCACGACTCTGGCATCTATACTGTGCGTTCTGGTTATCAATTTCTCCAACTACAACTAGGGCCGGTTAATAGACCCTCTAGGCTATGGAAAATTCTTTCTAAGTTGCCTACCTTGCCTAAGGTTCGTTCCTTTGGATGGCGATTAAGCCATGATGCCCTACCGTCTAGCCACAAAATCCTCCAAGCAAATCTTGGTATTAGGGTTTGCCCAATTTGTAATACGAATATTGAAACTACCCTTCATGCTTTAAGGGATTGTCCTAGTGCCATGGAAGCTTTCCGTTTGGCAGAGTTTCCAGGCCATATTTTCTCTAATACTTCAATTTCCCCCCACCAGTGGTTTTCTAAAATAGCTGGTTTTCTCTCATTGCACCAATTCTCCTTCCTAATAACAATTCTATGGAACTTATGGAATCGTCGTAAAGACTTTGTACATAATAATCATCTCAATCCACCATGGTTAACTCTATCTAACGCACGAAAACTCTTCGATGATTATACATCAGCCAATGATGCTCTCCATCTAAGATCCTGACTAGCTGATCCCACCTTTGCTCAGGCTAGATGGACAAAACCGGACCGCGGTTTTGTTAAGGTTAATACGGATGGCGCCTTTTACCCAATTTTGAAGGGAGCTGCTGCAGGTGTCATTGCTTGGGATTCTTCAGGCTCCGTCCTTGGTGGACGCTCTATGCCCCTCGCCTTCTGTCTAGACCCAGCTTCAGCCAAAGCTCTTTCCATTTTGGAGGGACTTAATCTTGTTGTTGATGATGGTTGCTCTAATGTCATCCTTGAGACTAATTCTGCTTCCATTGCCAACAAAGTTAACAACACCCATCATCATGATCTTTCCACGTTGCAACCTTTAGTGTTTCGAATTCGTTGTACTCTTAGTGCTTTGCCTGATTGTAAGATTTGTTATGTACCTAGAAAAGTAAATGTTGTAGCTCGTGTCCTTGCTTCTAGAGCTTTCTGTTCTTTTCTTTCTTTCTCTTTTGGATGTAACTTTTCTGATTTTATTCGGGCTTCTATAAACTCAGAGAGGTTCTCCTCTTCTTCTCAATAAAAACTTGGGTAGTCTTTTCCTCATAGGGGCCTACTCACCTCCCGAGGTGACTGGCTATAGGGTTTTTTTAATGAGGCCCTTTCTTTCAAAAAATATTCGAATGGATTCTCTAATACGCTCTCAGAAAGGGATCGTACATTATGACATTCACTCGAAGAGAGGGGTCATTTATCGCGACATACGCTTAAAGAGAGGGGCCATCCATCACGGTATACTCTCAAAGAGAATTACCGTTCATTATGGCATACGCTCGAAGAGAGGGTTCATTCACCGCAACTTACGTTTAAAGAGAGGGGTCATTCATCACGGTATACGCTCTAAGAAAATGATTATTCATTATGACATGCACTCGAAGAGAGGTATCATTCATCGAGTAATACGCTCAAACAGAGGGGTCGTACATCATAGTATACGCTCAAAGAGAAGGATCGTTCATTATTACATGCACTCGAAGATAAGGTTCATTCATCGCGACATTTGCTCAAAGAGAGGGGTCATTCTTCGTGTCATACGCTCAAAGATAGGGGTCGTCCATCACGGTATACACTCTAAGAAATGGACTATTCATTATGACATGCACTAGAAGATAAAGGTCTTTCATCGCGATATACGCTCAAAGAGAGGGAAGGGTCTTTCATCGCAATATACGCTCAAAGACAGGGCTATAAACATGAATAGTCATTATAACCATATTATTAAGTTCCAGCTTAGATCTAAATTTATATTAAGTTATTTTAAGTATTCTCATTATTTCGATTATAATGTTTCCTTCATAGAACTTACATATTGTTCAAGGAGTAAGTATTAGCTCGGTGTTAGCTCAGTCAGCTCAGAAGAAGCTAAACGGAAGGCAATGCTAGAAACACAAGGAGCCAACTTCAGAATAGCTTGAAAATGCATGGAACACTCCTACAATACTTAAAGGACTCAAGACTAGCTTCATGTCAGCTCACAAATCCCATATGAGCTCAAATGAAGCATAATTCAAAACGAGGCCTTAGGAGATTCGGATCAGCTCCAAAACACTCCTAGCACTAGAAGAGAGTATAGGGAAGCTAACAGACCAACTCACTTTGCTAAAGGCATCTTAGATTAGCTTATTTCAACTTCAAACTTTAGCTATGTCTATCAGCTAGATAGCTCAGTTTAATTCAGCTCAGTCCCAACTTGATTAGCTCATCTCAACTACACCCGAAGGTCACCAACCCTTCACCAAGCATCATGTCCGTCCATCATCCACATTGGATGCCAAGATATTGGAGGGAAAGCAAGTGGGCACCAAAACAAAGAGATACTATTTCCATAACCTAGTTTCTTCCTTAAAGATCAATATAAGGTTCAGGATTAGGTTTTCTATAACCTAGTTTCTTCCTTGAGTATCTTTAAGATACTATTTCCATTTCACCATTCGTTACATATCCTCATATTCTATACATCATTCCAATCCTTTGTCATCACCACAAAATGTCCTAAACATCCATTCACCCTCATCAACACCACACATCCTTCCAATTCCAAATCAGTCCCTAAACTATTCCTTTTATTAATTCTACTTATTCCTTTCATCTTTATTCTCAAATTCTTCATTTTGCAGTCAATTCTTGCGAGAGACTTCCTTCCTTCCTAGGTCCTACAATCAAAGTGTGCCACTCAGCATCATCTACAAGATTGGCACACATCAAGAATGGTCATCCATCACGGTATACGGTCTAAAAAATGGACGATTTATTATGACATGCACTCGAAGAGAGGGGTCATTCATCGCGACATGTGCTCAAAGAGAGGGGTCGTCCATTACGGCATGCGCTCAAAGAGAGGGGTAGTCCATCATGGCATACTCTCAAAGAGAGGAATCGTTCATTATGACATACACTTGACAAGAGGGGTCATTCACCGCGACATACGCTCAATGAGAGGGACCGTTCATTATGACATGCACTCGAAGAGAGGGGTCTTTCATCGCGACATACGCTCAAAGAACGACGGTATACGCACAAAGAGAGGGACCGTTCACCATGACATGTACTCGTAGAGAGGGGTCATCGATCACGGTATACGCTCAAATAGAGGAAATGTTTATTATGACATGCACTCGAAGAGAGGGGGTTTTCATCGCGACATACGTTCAAAGAGAGAGACCATTCTCCATGACATGAACTCAAAGAGAGGGGTCGTTCATCGCGACATACGCTCAAAGAGAAGGGTCGTCGATCACGGTATACGCTCTAAGAAAGGGACCGTTCACTATGACATACACTCGAAGAGAGGTGCCACTCATCGTGACATACACTCAAAGAGAGGGGTCGCCATCACGGTATACGTTCTAAGAAAGAGATCATTTATTATGACATGAACTCGAAGAGAGGGGTCATTCATCGCAACATACGCTTAAGGAGTGGGGTCATCCATCACAGTATACGCTCAAAGAGAGGGACAGTTCACTATGATATGCACTCGAAGACAATGGTTCTACTTAATCCTCTTTATTTACTCAATTCATGTGCTACACTCACTTTCTATCTCATATTATATACCTATAATGTTTATTTTTCGTATATTACTATTGATAACTTAGTAATTATTGTTGAACCATGGCTTTATTTAGCTTATATTATGCATAATTAATATTCAACACATGTTTAGTAACATCATACTTATTTGTTTAGGCTGTTTCTTTATTTAGCTTATATTGACCATCTCCGTTTTAGCTCAAATGCACTATTTGAGCTCAAAACAAAGAATCATTGTTTGAAGTACTTACCAGCTCCCGATTAACACCAAAATGTATTAAACACTCCTAGGAGAGTATCATGGCCCTAAGGATCAGTTCACGCAGCTAGGGGGTTAGCCGTTCATCTCAAATCATCACTCAAAGATGGTGAACTTTTAGCTAGATAAATTAGCTAGCTAGCTCAGATCAACCATGGTTGATCCAGCTCATCTTAGCTCAGCTTACAACATTCAGCTCAAACATGGAAAGACAAGTTCCCTCCCCAAGAGACACAACCGACCAACCATGGAGGGAAATATGTTTGGGCGCCAAAACAAAGAGATATCACTCTTCATTGGGCAGATTCATGATGGCCCACTTGTTTGCCAATTTCGAGTAAGATACAAGTAGAATTGAGTTTCGATGTCTTCATGAATGTTGTTCCTCTATCTCTTATCTTTCCAACGAATGTTGATGTGCAGGCTAGAATTTTGAACCGAAAAGTTACAAAAATTCTTGGAAGGAGACACCACTTAACCTGAATGGTTAAGGAGGAAGACACCACCAATTGAACAGCCACTAAGGCCATTACTATTCAGCCACCTTTTCAAAGGGGAATGTCCCTTGGCCACACCCTTTCATTTCATATATTTATATGAATCAGATTACCAAATCAGATTATTTATTTTGTGAGTTAATTTCTCATTTTTGTTCTTTTAAGAACTTTATCGACTTACCAAATCATCTCTTAGTTTTGTGGCGTCACCCTCCATCCTTTATACTTTAGATTTCTTGGATTACATTTCCAAGAAGTCTAAGTGTATCTACCACCCTCAGAGTTGCAACTAGATTGGGTTTATGTTCCTATAACATAAGTTCAATCGTTGCCCCTTTGAATACTATCATTCCATCATCACATAATCACCATCCACCTTCCATTTTCGTCCATCATTCTTCACCATCCCTTAACATATCCTTCCATATCATTTACTTCATATAAACACCTCCATTTCCTTCCTTAATCAACCATCAACATCCCCCATGCATTCCTTTCACCAAGACAGCTTCATTTTCGTCTAAACAATACCCTACACCATAACCTTTTCTCAAATCATCCTTATCTTATTTCTAACAACATTTAACATTCTTTTGTTCCGGAAACAAGTGTTATCCAAGGCTTGCTTGCATTCTAAGGTCCGGGCAATCAAAGCTTCTCTTTACAAGCATCTTTGGAGAGTTAGAGCATATCAAATGGTAATCAGAGCAAAGGAAGAATCAAGTAAGCCCAATTTCTTGTTATTTCAATTCTGATTAAAAAAATAGAAAAGAAAGAAAAAAAATCCAGATTATTCTAGCATATAAGGAATCTAAATTAGATTTAAAAAAGAGAGAGAGTGAATAAAAAAGAAATTCGAATTTTGAAAGGCTGAAGATTCAAGTACAAACGTCCAAGTAACCAACTCTGAGAAGTTCCTAAAGTTCGATTGCTCAAGACCAATTTGTAAGTTGAGTTTTGTGGTAACGTTTCTGTTTTTCTTTAGTCCTTTTCAATTGAATCCTTGAAAATTATCTTTATTCAATCCCTAAACTTTTTAAAACTTTTTTCTTCTTTCCATTTGCACACCTAACCTTTGTTTCAGCCCAAACGCCATCATTTCTTAGGATATTTGACAAGTTTTGAGTAAGTTCATCTAAGAACTTGATTTGAGAGATTTGAGAGGTAAAAGGCAAGAGATTGGTGAGAACAAAAGGGGGAATAGAAGCCAGAATTCCCAGTGTGTAAACACGAGTTAATTGAGTGTCATATTTCTTTACTTGGAGTGTCTATGAGGATTGTGTGTGTGTGAATTGGTGAGGAACTTAAACTTTTGTTTCATTTATTCATACTAACACTATGTCGCAACACTCAAATGAAAACAATCGGGAAGAACGACCAGCCCAGAACCTCCAAACACAAGCTCTAATAAGGGAAATGCAAAAGCTCTTATGTGATGAGTTAGAACCAATTCATGAGTGGATGGATCATACTGAGGAGTCCAGTGGAGGGCGTCCAAGGGGCCAAGATGGACAGAATCATAGAAGGCATCCCATGCAACATGAATTTGAAGAAGAAGATGTCATTTCTGTCTAGAGCAATGGAAGGAACCATGGCCAATTGGATGACAATTTTGGGAGCGTCCGAGTTAACATTCCTCTCTTTCAAGGAAAATCAAAACCGGAAGCATATTTGGACTGAGAGAGAAAAGTGGAGTACATCTTTGAATGCCATAACTATTCCGAGCAAAAGAAGGAGCACATGGCTTCCTTAGAATTTATTGACTACGCACTTGTATGGTGGGATTAACTAAGATCAACAAGGAGATGCAATTGTGAATGGCCTATCAACACTTGGAGAGAAATGAAACGTATTCTGAGGAAATGTTTTGTGCCTACTCATTATCACTATGATCTATATTATAAGTTTAAGAATCTTAAACAAGGAAGTAGAACCGTGGAAGACTACTACAAAGAGAAGGAAATAGCCAAGATCCGAACAAGTGTGCATGAAGACCGTGAAGCCACCATGACAAGGTTCTTGTCCAAATTAAACAAAGATAATGCTGACGTAGTGGAATTACAACACTACATTGAAATTGAGGACATGGTGCATATGGCTATCAAAATCGAGAGGCAACAACACAAGAGATCATCTTCTAGAGGTGTCACAAATGCAGCCCCTAAATAGAGTCCAAACACACCTCTGAGAAATACTCATTTCCAAAGCAAAGAACAGGCTGAAACGTCCAAAACCAAGCCTATGGTGGAGAATATTCGAGGAAAGCAACAAGAAGTGTCCATACAATCCCTAGAGATCAAATGTTTCAAGTGCTTAGGGCATGGCCATATTGCTAGCCAATGTCCAAATAGAAACACTATGTTGTTGCTGGAAAATGGAGAGATTGCATCGGATAATGAGGAAGAAATTTTGGAAGAATCCAAGCAAGAGGAAGAAGAAGAATTCACCCCTGTCATTGAAGGACAACTTATGGTTGTTAAAAGGCTTTTAAACACCCAAATGTCAGAAGAAGAGGAGCAACGAGAGAACATATTTCACGCTAGGTGTTATGTTAACAACAAAATGTGTTTTATAATAACCGATGGTGGAAGCTGCACCAACGTGGCTAGCACTCTTATGGTGGATAAACTCGGCCTCAAAACTTTAAAGCATCCAGACCCATATAAACTCCAATGGCTCAATGATTCGGGGGAATTAAAGGTCACCAAACAGGTTCTTGTCCCTTTCTCTATTGGTTCATATAAGGATGAGAGTTTGTGCGACGTAGTTCCTATGCACACAAGTCACATTTTACTTGAGAGGCCATGGCAATATGATCGAAGAACGATGCATGATTGTTACACCCACCGGTTCATCTTCAAGCATGGAGGCAAGAAGATAGTGCTCGCACCTATGACGCCTAAGCAAGTGCAAAGTGACCAGATTCTGATGAAACAAAGTGTGGAGGCTAGGAAATAAGAGAAGATCCAAACCAAGCTTAAAGAAGGAGGGCCTAGGGAAGAAAAGGTGTCTGGCAGCATCAAGTTGATTAGGGAATGTCTTTTAACACATCCCGTGCTCACTTCTAAATTTTCTAACCCAAAACAAGCCAAAAAGAATTCTCATCTTCTTTTCAGAAATTCAAGGATGAGATAGAAGACCATGCACGTCAAAACTATGTCTTTCCAATTGCTAAGGGAGATTGCAGCACCAAGGGGTTCGATTTGAGGATAAATCGCCCAAAAGAAGAAGGGGATAATATGTGCACGCCCAACTTTAGTTTCTGCCCATACCTTAAGTCACACAATTGCAATCAGGGAGTTCTACTTAATCCTCCTTATTTACTCAATTCATGTGCTACACTCACTTGCTATCTCATATTATATACATATAATGTTTATTTTCTTATATTACTATTGATAACTTAGTAATTAATATTGAACCACAGCTTTATTTAGCTTATATTATGCATAATTAATATTTAACACATGTTTAGTAACATCATACTTACTAGTTTAAGTTGTTTCTTTGCAGGTTATGTTAAACATAGCTTAAAGGACTATTGGCCAGCTCCGTTTTAGCTCAAATGCACCATTTGAGCTCAGAACAAAGAATCATTTTTTGAGGCACTTACCAGTTTCTGATCAACACCAAAATGTACTAAACACTCCTAGGCAGCGCAATGAAGTGGAAGATAGCTCCGTTCTAGCTCACGAATTCAAAATGAGCTCAAAACGACAAATGGTGAATTTCCCTTCATTTGGGATTCGGATCAGCTCCTATACACTCTTATGGATTAAGGAGAGTATTATGGCCCTAAGGATCAATTCACTCAACTAAGGGGTTAGCCGTTCAGCTCAAATCATCACTCAAAGATGGTGAAATTTCAGCTAGCTAAATCATCTAGCTAGATCAGCTCAACCTAGCTCAGCCTTAGTTCATCAAGCTTACTCACCCTACAACCTTCATCTCAACCATGGAAGGACATGTTTGTCCCTAAGAGACACAACCGACCAACCATGGAGGGAAACATGTTTCGGCGCCAAAACAAAGAGATAACACTCTTCATTGGGCAGATTCATGATGGTCCACTTGTTTTCCAATTTCGAGTAATATACAAGTAGAATTGGGTTTTGGTGTCTTCATGAAAGTTGTTCTTCTATCTCTTATATTTCCAACGCATGTTGAATTGCATAAATCTGATATTGGGAACTTGAGATATGTCCAACTTACTGAAGACTGTGCAGGCTGAAATTTTGAACCGAAAAGTTACAACAATTCTTGGAAGGAGACACCATTCAACCCGAATGGTTAAGGAGGGAGACACCACCAATTGAGCAAACACCAAGGCCACTATTCATCCACCTTCTCAAAGGGGAATGTCCCTTGGCCACACCCTTTCATTTCATATAAATATGTAGCCATTTTAGCATTTGAACACACAACTTTGAATCAGATTATTTATTTTGTGAGTTAATTTCTCATTCTTGTTCTTTTAAGAACTTTATCGACTTATCAAATCATCTCTTTGTTTTGTGGTGTCACCCTCCATCCTTTATACTTTAGATTTCTGAAATTACATTTCCAAGAGGTCTAAGTGTATCTACCACCCTCAGAGTTGCAACTAGATTGGGTTTATGTTCCTATAACCTAAGTTCAACCTTTGCCCCTTTGAATATTATCATTCCATCATCACATAATCACCATCCACATTCCATTTTCGTCCACCATTCTTCACCAGCCCTTAACATATCCTTCTATATCATTTACTTCACTTAAACACCTCCATTTTCTTCGTTAATCAACCATCAACATCCCCCACACATTCCCTTCACCAGGACAACTTTCTTTTTATCTAAAAATACCCCACACCATAACCTCTTCTTAAATCATCTTTATCTTATTTCCAGCATCCTATAACATTCTTTTGTTCATGAAACAATACAAGGCTTTCTTGCATTCTAAGGTCCGGGCAATCAAAGCTTCTCTCTGCAAGCATCTTTGGAGAGTTGGAGCATATCAGTGGCCATGGGACATTTCCCTTTGAAAAGTTGGCCGAATAGTGGCCTTGGTGTATGTTCAATTGGTGGTGTCTCCCTCCTTAACCGTTCGGTTGAATGGTGTCTCCTTCCAAGAGTTGTTGGAACTTTTCGTTAAAATTTTATCCTGCACAGTCTTTAGTAATTTTGTCATATCTCGAGCTTCCGATATCGGACTGATGCGATTCAACATGCATTGGAAAGATAAGAGATAGGGGAACAACTTTCATGCAGAAAACGAAACCTAGTTCTTCTTGTATCCTGCTCGAAAATGGTAGCTAGAGTTGGTGACCTACGGGTGTTAAGCCGGGAGTGGTAGCTAGAGTTGAGATGAGTTAATCAAGCTGAGAGTGAGCTAAGCTATCTAACTGAAACACTTTAGCTAAAGTCTGAATGTGAAATAAGCTAATTCGAGATTCCTTTAGCAAAGTGAGTTGGTCCATTAGCTTCCTTATACTCTCTTCTAGTGTGAGAAGTGTTCTTGAGCTGATATGAGTCTCTTAATGCCTCGTTTTGAAATTTGCTTCATTTGAGTCCTTTAAGTACTGTAGGAGTGTTCCATGCATTCCCAAGCTATTCTAAAGTTGAATCCTTTTGTTTGTAGCATTGCCTTACATTTAGCTTCTTCTAAGCAAACTTTAGCTGCTTGAGCTAGGCCTTTAAGTTCGTGAGCTCCTGTACATAGTTCCTTTAAGTTCACGACCTAAAATAATCATTCCTTAAGCTCCTATGCAATTCTAAGCGTTTGAGCTATTCTTGAGTTGTTCCAAGCTGTCATAAGTCTTCCTAAGCCACATTGAGCTACCCTTAATGTCTTTAAGCTTCCTCGGACTATTATCTTTACTTAAAATAGCTGAAACAATAAGCAAACAATGTATAAGCTGAAACAAACTGAAATAAACCAAACTGAGCTAGAAAACAATATAGTTTAGTTAATATTAAGAATAAGATGACTTAGAATAAATATAAAGATTTGGTTATGCAATCACAAAACATTACTTAAATAGCAAAAGTATACACTCAAATAGAGGGATCGTTCATTATGACGTACGCTTGAAGAGAGAGGTCATTCATCGCGACATACGCTGGAAGAGAAGGGTCGTCCATCACGGTATACACTCTAAGAAAGGGATCATTCATTAAGACATGCACTCGAAGAGAGGGGTCATTCATCGCGACATACGCTCAAAGAGAGGGACCGTTCACCATGACTTGAACTCGAAGAGAAGGGTTATTCATCGCAATATATGCTCAAAGAGAGGTGTCATCGATCATGGTATACGCTCAAAGAGAGGGACCGTTTATTATGACATGCACTCGAATAGGGGGTCTTTTATCGCCATATACACTCAAAGAGCGGCGGTGTCCATCACGGTATATACTGAAAGAGGGACCATTCATTAAGACATGCACTCGAAGAGGGGTCATTCATCGCAACATATGCTCAAAGAGATGGACCGTTCATTATGACACGCACTCGAAGATAGGGTTCATTCTTCGCGACAAACGCTCAAAGGCAAGAGTCGTCCACCACGACATACGCTGAAAGAGAGGGACTGTATATCATGACATGCACTCAAAGAGAGGGGTCATTCATCGCGTCATACGCTCAAGGAGAGGGGTCGTCCATCATGGTATACGCTCCAAGAAAGGGACCATTATTATGACATGCACTAGAACAGAGGGGGTATTCATCGCGACATTCGCTCAAAGAGAGGTGTCTTCCATCACGACATACTCTCTAAGAAAGGAACCATTAATTATGACATGCACTCGAACAGAGGGGTCATTCATCGCGACATACATTGAAGGAGAGGTGTTGTCCATCCCGACATACACTCGTTCACCATGACATTCACTCAAAGAGAGGGGTCATTCATAGCGACATACGCTCAAAGAGAAAGGTCGTCCACCACGGTATACGCTCCAAGAAAAGGACCGTTCATAATGACATGCACTCGAAGAGAGGGGTCATTCATCGTGACATACGCCCAAATAGGAGTCGTCCATCACGATATACGCTTTAAGAAAGGGACTGTTCATTATGACAGGCACTCGAAGAGTGGGGTATTTCATCGCGACATACACTCAAAGAGAAGGGTCGTCCATCAGGATATAGGCCCTAAGGGACCATTCATTAAGACATGCACTCGAAGAGAGGGGTCATTCATCATGACATGCGCTCAAAGAGAGGAACCGTTCACCATGACATGCACTCGAAGAGAAGGGTCATTTATCGCAACATATGCTCAAAGAGAGAGGTCATCGATCACAGTATATGCTCAAAGAGAGGCACCGTTCATTATGACATGCACTGGAAGAGAGGGGTCTTTTATCGCCATATACGCTCAAAGAGCGACGATGTCCACCATGGTATATGCTCAAAGAGGGACCGCTCATTAAGATATGCACTCGAAGAGGGGTCATTCATTGCGACTTACTCTCAAAGAGAGGGTTCATCCATAACAGTATACGCTCTCGTTCATTATGACACGAACTCAAAGATAGGGGTCATTCATCGCGACATACGCTCAAAGAGGGGTCATCCATCACGGCATACGCTCAAAGAGAGGGACTATTCATTATGACATATGCTCGAAGAGAGGGGTCATTCACCGCGACATATGCTCCAAGAGATGGGTCGTCTATCACGATATAAACTCTAAGAAAGGGTCCGTTCAATATGACATGCACTCAAAGATAGGGGTAATTCTATGCGACATACGCTCAAAGAGAGGGATCGTTCATCACGACATACTCTCAAAGATAAGGACCATTCATTTTGACATGCGCTCGAAGAGAAGGGTCATTCCCTGCGACATACGCTCAAAGTGATGTGTTTTCCATCACGGTATACGCTCTAGGAAAGGGGTCGTACATTATGACATGCATTCGAAGAGAGGGGTCATTCATCGCAACATACGCTCAAAGAGAGGGATCGTCCATCACGTTATATGCTCCAAGAGAGGGACCATTCGCCAGGAGATGCACTCGAAGAGAGGGTGATACAGTCCAACTCTCCAATGGTTGTTGTAGAGAGAAGCTTTGATATTCCCAGCCGTGATACAGTCCAACTCTCCAACTCTCAAAGACAGGGGTCATCGATCACGGTATACGCTCAAATAGAGAGACCATTCATTATGACATGCACACGAAGAGTGGTCGTCCATCACGGTATACGCTCAAGGAGAGGGACCGTTTATTATGACATTCACTTGATGATAAGGGTCATTCATTGCGACATACGCTCAAAGAGAGGGGTCGTCCATCACGGTAAACGCTCAAAGTAAGCGACCGTTCATTATGACATACACTTGAAGAGAGGGGTCATTCACCGCGACATACGCTCAAATAGAAGGGTTGTCCATCACGGTATAAGATTTAAGAAAGGGACCGTTAATTAAGATATGCATTCAAAGAGATGGGTCATTCATCGTGACCGACACTCAAAGTGAAGGGTCTTCCATCACGATACGCACTCAAAGAGAGGGACCATTCACATGACATACACTCAAAGAGAAGAGTCATTCATCGCAACATATGCTCAAAGTGAGGGGTCATTGATCACGATATACTCTAAAAGAGAGGTACTGTTCACCGTAACATGCACTCGAAGAGAAGTGTTATTCATCGGAACGTATGCTCAATAAGAGGGGTCATCGATCACGGTATACACTCAAAGAGAGGGACCATTCGTTATTACATGCACTCGAAGAAAGGGGTCATTCATTGTGACATACTATCAAAGAAAGGGGTCGTCCATCACAGTATTCGCTAAAAGAGAGGGACTGTTCACCCTAACAAGCACTAAAAGAGAAGTGACATTCATCGCAACATACGCTCAAAGAATGGGGTCATCGATCACGGTATATGCTCAAAGAGAGGGACCATTCATTATGGCATGCACTTGAAGAGAGGGGTCATTTATCGCGACATACGCTCAAAGAGCAGCGGCTTCCATCACGGTATGCGCTCAAAGAGAGGGATCGTTCATTATGACAAGCATTTGAACAATGGGGTCATTGACCGCGACATACGCTCAAAGAGAGAGGTCGTTCTTTATGACATGCACTCGAAGTTTGATGTGAGCACATCATGTGAAGTTCAACAGGTTGATCCAGAGGTCTTACCATCAGGACCTATCACACGTTCTAAGGCAAAGAAATACAGGGAAGCTCTTTTCCTTACTTGTGCTAACATTTCAGATTCATTTGAGAATGTTCATGCCTTAGAATATGTTGTTTATAATGTGTTGCATGCTGATATGTGACATATTTAGATATATATTAGTATGTGTGTTTACTTATGTATATACTATGTTAATTATGTTTGCATTTGGTTTTAAGTGTGTATGTGTGGTTAAAATAAGACTACAAGGCTTTTTAGATGTGTTTGCCTTGTTCTAATATAGTTACTTAGGCGAACCTTAGCTCAAGTGGGCATACCCAGCTCATCTCCAGCTCAGGAGAGCGTATGCAGTTCAATACCAGCTCAAGTGGATTATATTTAGCTCAGAAGAAGCTCAATGGTGTGCACGCAGCTCACCTTAGCTCGGGGCAGCTCAGAGGCTTAGCTCCCAGCTCCGTTTAGCTCCTAACACTCTTAGCTAGTTCGTTTCAGCTCATCTCCATTTCCAGCTCAATTCAACTCAAGTTGAAGTGAACAATAGCAGCTGAAACCTATCGTACACGAAGAGCAGGTGTCCTACGCATGTGCCATGCATGTGGGGCCCACATAGCACCCTTTTGCACAAGTTTGGGCGTCCAAAAGCAAGCAAGCCAAGCAAGGCTCTTGCTTTGAAGACCAATCAGCAATATTGGATAAGAATGAGTGGTTTCTTATTCAAATTCAAACATTAAACACATGTTTAATGTGTTTTAAGTGCCAAAACATGTGGCTAAGGATATTAGGAGCCTAGGAGAAGTTATTTGAGCATTTAAATTTTAATTTTCGTTTGAATTAAGGCCACAAATTCAAATTTGGCCGACTTCTCCTTTATTCCTATATATTTACTTAATTTTGTAAAGATAAGGGTAGACATTTTATGAATAAAATCACTTGTGAGATTTTCTCTCAATTTTAGTTCTTCATTGAACTTTTCTTGACAAATTCAGACTTTGTTTGAGTGTGTCAAATCCTTGATACTTCGGGTTCCTAGATCGCTATCTACAGGGTCCAAGTCCGTTGACGAAGAACGTATTCGATTCGGGTCCGCTCAACATATTGTTCGGGTTCTTTCGAGTTCAATGTAATTGTTATTTCCCAACAACTTAAACATCCAATTCTGCCATTTTGGACGTTTTAATGATTCCATGAATGCCTTCGGAGCTTTTTCATCTTCATTAACCTCTAGAAACTGCCAGAATTCCTTCATCCCTTTTCTTCTTTGTTTTAGTTTTTTTTCTTTGTTTTCTTATTGTTTTAACATCATTCTAACATCCATAATGTTGTGTTTATTGCAGAGACTTGCTTGCTATTATCCTAGATCCGTTCCAAACAAGGATCGTTGTTTTTGAAGCAACAAATCCCTAATATCAAAGTTGGTGATCATTCATCGCTACATACGCTCAAAGAGAGGGGTCGTCCATCACCAACATACAATCAAAGAGAGGGACTGAGAGGATGTGGCAGCGGAATAAAGATATAATGCAATAACAAAAGATAAATATTAGAATAAATGGACAATGGTGTAAAGAAGATGATAAAAAATAGCAAACTTATTTGAAAATGGATTGTAGACTTGTTGTGAATAGGATGGATTATGGAATAGATTTATGTCCTAGGAACCCTCTTGATCGCAATTGATCAAGCAAACTCCATGATAGGCTCTAACCGATCCTCTAAGAATTGATTATCTTGGCAACCCGGAGTGTGAAGATGGCTTTTTCCACGAAAACTAGAAGGAAATCGTGTGGAAGACAAGCTTCGAAGGAACAAGTAACAATACTTGCAAAAATGTACTCAATAACATTTATTCTCCAAAAGAAATATTCAAATTGGGTGTCTTACAAGAGAATAGGCTGCCTCCTTTTATAGCCTAAAAGAGACATCAAAACACCCTAAGAAATAGCTATTTCATCCCTAAAAATCAGCACATAGATAGCTAATTAGAAGGGATCAACAATTATTTAGGAAAATATGAATTAAAGCATATGGAAAGTTGAATAAAAAGATTTATAAAATCAGCACATGGATCTGATCATTCCAGATTTTATTTATTTAATATATATAATTTATTTGGGCCTCAAATATGTTTTAAGGCATTTGGGTTTCTTGGACCATCAATGTAGCTTTTGTCACCCATGTGTTCTTGAGAGCTTGAGGACATAGGATTTTTTCATTAAATGCTTGATTCGTCAAGAAGGCTTACAAACCCTTGTTTACAAAATCTTGGACTGCTGAATATATCTTGTCTTTGAGTTGCCTTGATTTTGTTCTTGTCATCGGGCCATGTGGTAACGTAAGCCCATCAGATGTAAGGGCCTTAGTTCATGCATCATTCCCCTCCTACTCAAAAGGATTCGTCCTCGAATCTGAAATATCAGAAGGAGAAAGATCAGCAACATTAAAAAGAGGAACTAACATTATATTCACGTGGGAGGTCAATACGGTAAGCATTATCATTGATGCGGTCTAAAACTTGGAAAGGACCATCTCCACGTGGGTCCAACTTATTCTTCCTTTTGGATGGAAAACGTTCCTTCCTCATATGAACCCAAACCCAATCTCCTGGTTCAAAAATAATTTCTTTGCGTCCTTTGTTAGCTTTTGTAGCATTGTTATTGGCAATCTTCTCCATCCGTTGTTTAGCTTTGATGTGAATTATCTTCACCAACTCAGCTTTTTGTTCCCCATCTAAGCTACAAATACTATTGATATGTAAAGGAATAAGATATAAAATAGTTAATGTGTTAAATCCATAAACTACAGCAAATGGTGAAAATCCAGTAGAAGAATGAAAAGAGCGGTTGTAAGCAAACTCTACAAAAGGTAAACATTCTTCATAATTCCGTATATTTTTACCAACAATTGTTCGAAGTAGGGCACCCAAGATTCGATTAACTACCTCAGTTTGTCCATCAGTTTGAGGATGGCAAGTAATCGAGTATAAAAGTTTAGTGTCAATCTTACCCCATAACACTTTCCAAAAGTGACTAATAAACTTGACATCTCGATCAGAAACAATGGTACATGGGATGCCATGAAGCCTTACCACTTCTCGAAAGAATAAACCAGCCACATGTGTTGCATCATCAGTTTTGTGGCAAGGTATGAAATGTGCCATCTTTTAAAAATCTATCTACAACCACAAAAATACTATATCGTCCCTTCTTAGTGCGTGGTAAACTAATAATGAAATCCATAGATAAATCAACCCAAGGGGAAGAAGGGATGGGAAGGGGAGTATACAAACCGTGGGGCATTACCTTAGATTTGGCTTGTTTGCATGTAAGACAAGATGCACATATCTTTTCAACGGTTTTTCTCATGTGTGGCCAGAAAAAATGCTCCATGACAATGTTTAGGGTCTTGGTAACACCAAAGTGCCCCATCAACCCTTCATAATGTGCTTCGTGTATTAAAAACTCCCATAAAGAACCTTGTAGAATACACAACCTGTTCAAGCGGAATAAATATCCATCTACAAGATAAAACTTGTTAGAAGAACCTTTATTACACTGAGTATAAATTTCAGCAAAATCAACATCTATCGAATACAAGTCCTTAATATGTTCGAATCCCAAAACCTTAGCATGCATAGTAGTAATTAATGTATAACGACGAGATAAAGCATCAGCTACTATGTTATCCTTACCTTGCTTGTATTTGATTACATATGGAAACGTTTCAATAAACTCAACCCATCGAGCATGTCGTTTGCTTAAATTACCTTGGCCATTTAGCCACTTGAATGACTCATGGTCTCTGTGAATGACAAACTCCTTGGGCAGCAAGTAGTGTTGCCAAACTTCAAGGGAGCGAACCAAAGCTAGGAGTTCCTTGTCATAGGTTGAATAATTTAGCTGGGCTCCTTTAAGTTTTTCACTAAAATAAGCAATGGGCCTTTTTTCTTGTAAAAGAACTGCCCCTATGCCTATTCCTGAAGCATCACATTCAAGTTCAAATGTATTAGAAAAATCTGGTAAGCGTAAAATTGGAGTTGAACATAACTTATCTTTCAAGGCTAAGAAAGCCTTATCTTGCTCCCTACCCCATGTGAAACCAACTAATTTTTTAATTATTTCAGTTAAAGGAGCTGCTATAGTGGAGAAGTCCTTGACAAATCGATGATAGAAGCTTGCAAGACCATGAAATGATCTTACTTCCGAAATAGAAGTAGGTGTAGGCCACTCACGAACAGCCTTAACCTTCTCATCATCAACGTGAATACCCTGAGCACTAATTACAAAACTTAGAAATATGAGTTGATCACTACAAAAAATGCACTTGTCAACATTAGCATATAATCGTTCTCGTCGAAGAACATCAAAAACTGGCTTAACATGTAAAATATGAAGCTCAAGAGAAATAGAAAAAATCAGAATGTCGTCAAAATAAACAAATACAAATTTACCTATAAACTCCTTTAAAACATGGTTCATCAAGCGCATAAAGGTGCTAGGTGCATTTATCAGCCAAAAGGCATGACTAACCACTCATATAACCCAAACTTCATTTTGAATGTTGTCTTCCATTCATCTCCTTCTTTCATACGAATCTGATGATATCCGCTTTTCAGATCAATCTTTGTAAAAACACGTGCTCCATAAAGTTCATCAAGCATATCATCTAGACGTGGAATGGGATGTCTATACTTGATGGTAATGCGGTTAATGGGTCGACAATCAACGCACATACGATACGTACCATCTTTTTTTGGTACCAGGAGTACAGGAACAACACAAGGGCTTAAACTTTCTCTTATGTACCCTTTCTCCAGCAAAGCCTCCACTTGTCTTTTCAACTCTTTAGTCTCTTCGGGGTTGCAACGATATGCTGGTTGATTAGGAATGTATGAACCTGGAATTAGATCAATTTGATGTTCTATTCCTCTCAACGGCGGTAAACCTTTAAGTGGATCATCTAAAACATCGGAATATTCCTGCAATAATGAAACAAACATACTAGGGAAATTCTCGTGAGTGTTAGATATAGATAAGCCATATTGCCTAAAATGGATGAGGATGTAAGGCTTTTTTGTGAAGAGGGCTTGCCTTACTTCTTTTTCTCTCGCATATATATTTTGAACCACTCTTTTTTTCTCACAGTTAGATTCACTCACCACCCTTGGGCCATTATGTCTTTGGCTTTTATTACTAAGGGCCTCTTTCTCAGCCTTTTTTTCATCTTTTGGAGCTCCCACCCTCTCACAAAATTTATGCATTTTAAGTTGATCCTTGTAGACATCTTTAGGATCCAATGGAGTTAAGGTATATTTCTTCCCATGGTACACGAGAGAATATCGATTCAACTTTCCATGGTGAGTAACATCTCGATCATACTGCCATGGTCATCCGAGAAGTAAGTGGGCAGCTTGCATGGGAACTACATCACACCAAACGTCATCACAATAATTCCCCATATTAAAGGTGATCAAGGAACGTCTAATTACCTTAACTTCAGATCCTTCATTAAGCCATTGAAGATGGTATGGCTTTGGGTGTCGTTGGCAAGGTAGATTTAGTGCATCAACAAGAAAACTACTTATGACGTTTGCACAACTTCTGCTATCAATGATGACGGAACAAAGTTTACCTTTTGCCATACACCGAGAATGGAAGATATTGGTTCGTTGAACATCAGTTTCTTCCGTGGTTTGAATGCTAAGGGAATGACGAATTACCAAACAACGAGCATCAAGTACATCACTCTCATAAGGAGCAATAGTTTCTTCTTCATAAACATCATCTTGCTCCTTCTCCGAGTCGGAAGAGAAATCACCATTATCTCTTATAAACATAATTCTCAAATTTGGGCAATCACGAGCATAATGTCCACGTCCTCTACATTTGAAGCATTCAACATCTCTAGCCCGACTTGTTCTTTGATTACTTTCATCCACCATGTGTGTTCGGGTCGACTTTGGTCTCTGTTTGCTTTTTCTTCCAACATTTTTAGCCCTTCTTCCTTTGGTTTCATTCTGGAAGACTCAAACGAAGGCTTAGAACTTTGAAATGGTAAAGGTTGAGATGTACCTTTATCGTGGTGAGAATATTCCCTTTGTCGAAACCTTGGTTTTCTTTGCAACCGATTTTCAATAGCAATAGCCTTTTGGAGAGCTTCTTCAAGATCTAAGTTTGAAGTTCAAGTACCTCTGAAATATTATCATTGAGACCAACAATAAATCGAGCTAAGGTATCTTCTTCGCCCTCTTGGATGTTTGCTCTTTGTAGTAAAGCCTCCAAATCTTGAAAATACTCATTGACGGATCTATTTCCTTGTCTCAACCGCTGAAGCCTTTGTTTGCATTCCCTATAGTAGTATTGAGGAACAAACCGTTTTCTCAAGATTTGTTTAAGCTCATATCATGTATCAATCTCGTGCTCTTCATTGGATTGTCGGGTCCGAACAAATTGTGTCCACCAATTCAAAGCATAATCAGAAAACTCCAATGTCACCAAAGGAACTTTCTCTTCTTCAGGACATTTGTAATAGGCAAACAATAGTTCAACCTTGCTCTCCCAATCGCAATATGCATCTGGGTCATGTTTACCTTTGAATGGAGGAACGGAGAACTTTGGTTTGTCCAAAGAATGTTGCTCACGAGCGGGTTGTCTAGTTGCATCAAAACGACGGTCGCGAAAAGGTAGGCGTCGAGGAGGAAGGTTTTGTCGTAGTGCACGCCTAGTTTGATGTCCATCACTATCTGTTGAGGAGTTTTCATCGGTTGACACCTCTCGATTAGTATTCATGCTTGTTATGGTTTGAGTGAGATTTTGTAACACTATATCATTGTGTTCAAATCTAGTATTCATTGTTGCAATCAATTTTGATAAACCATTTACAACGCTTTCAAGATTCGTTGATGTTTGTGGTATATCTTTATCTGTGCTTTTGTTTGACATCCTGAAAACACAACACTCAAAGAAAATTTAAAGTAAACAAGAAAAAAAAAGAAACCTTACTTATCACTCCAAAAAGTAAATGTTAAAGAGGCAAGTGAATTGATCTTGTACGTCTTTAAAACCGTCCTGCCATGATTTCACAACCAATATTTAGTGGAATTTTAACCCTAACAAAGAATCGAAAAGCACTAGGAATCCAAGGAAAGAAAGACACCAAATGAATGCAGTTGCAAGGAGGAAGAAAAATATGCAACTTGATGTTCCTACTAACACAAGAGACAAGAAGGTGTTAGATGATGTATAAGAATAAAAGGTAAAAACAACAACGGAGAACTAATAACTAAGAATAAAAGAAAACATAAAGAAAAAGAAAAGAAAAACCCAAAAAAAACTAAAATTGAGCAGAAGAATGATCTACTTTGTTTGAATGGTTCCCAATGTCCAAAAATTATGAATTTTCGTGTGGTGATTCCTCAAATGTTGTAAACTTGATCTGGAAATTTTGGGCCTCAAATTTCTTCAAATAAGTTTTGCGTTTTTTTTTATTTTTCACTCTATTTCTTTTATGGAAAACACCAAGAATCGCTCCAAATCTGATACCAAATGATAGGATGTGGCAGCGAAATAAAGATATAATGCAATAACAAAAGAAAAATATTAGAATAAATGGACAATGGTGTAAAGAAGATGATAAAAAATAGCAAACATATTTGAAAATGGATTGTGGACTTGCTGTGAATAGGATGGATTATGGAATAGATTTATGTCCTAGGAACCCTCTTGATCGCAATTGATCAAGCAAACTTCAAGATAGGCTCCAACCGACCCTCCAAGAATTGATTATCTTGGCAACCCGGAGTGTGAAGATGGCTTTTTCCACGAAAACTAGAAAGAAATCGTGTTGAAGACAAGCTTCGAAGGCACAAGTAACAATACTTGCAAAAATATACTCAATAACATTTATTCTCCAAAAGAAATATTCAAATTGTGTGTCTTATAAGAGAATAGGCTGCCTCCTTTAATAGCCTAAAAGAGACAGCAAAACACCCTAAGAAATAGCTCTGTCATCCCTAAAAATCAGCATATAGATAGCTAATTAGAAGGGATCAACAATTATTTAGGAAAATATGAATTAAAACATATGGAAAGTTGAATAAAAAGATTCATAAAATCAGCACATGGAGCTGATCATTCCAGATTTTATTTATTTAATATATATAATTTATTTGGGCCTCAAATATGTTTTAAGGCATTTGGGTTTCTTGGACCATCAATGTAGCTTTTGTCACCCATGTGTTCTTGAGAGCTTGAGGACATAGGATTTTTTCATTAAATGCTTGATTTGTCAAGAAGGCGTGCAAATCCTTGTTTACAAAATCTTGGACTGCTGAATGTATCTTGTCTTTGAGTTGCCTTGATTTTGTTCTTGTCATCGGGCCATGTGGTAACGTAAGCCCATCAGATGTAAGGGCCTTAGTGCATGCATCAAGGACCGTTCATTATGACATATGTTCAATGAGAGGAGTGATTCACCGCGACATATGCTCAAAGAGAGGGGTTGTCTATCATGACATATGCTCTAAGAAAGGGGTCATTCATTATGACAGGCACTCGAAGAGAGGGGTTATTCATCGCTACATACGCTCAAAGAGAGGGTTCATCCATCACAGTATACGCTCAAAGAGAGGGACCGTTTAGTATGACATGCACTAGAAGAGAGCGGTCCTTTATCGCGACATACGCTCAAAGAGTGGTGGCATCCATCACGGTATACGCTGAAAGAGAGGGATCGTTCAATAAGACATAAGCTGGAAGAGATGGGTCATTCACCCTGATATATGCTCAAAGAGGGTGTTAGACATCGAGATATACGCTCAAAGAGTCGGACCATTCATTATGACATATGCTCAGTGAGAGGAGTCATTCATCGCGACATATGCTAAAAGAGAGGGGTTGTCCATCATGGCATATGCTCTAAGAAAAGGACCGTTCATTATGACATGCACTCGAAGAGAGGGGTCATTCATCACGACATACGCTCAAAGAGAGGGGTCATTCGTCACAGTATACGCTCAAAGAGAGCGACCGTTCATTATGACTTGCACTCGAAGATAAGGGTCATACATTGCGACATACGCTCAAAGAGAGGGGTCGTCTATCACGACATACGCTAAAAGAGAGGGACCGTTCATTATGACAGGCTCGAAGAGAGGGATCATTCATCACAATATCGCTAAAAGAGGGATCGTCCATCACAGCATACGCTCAAAGAGAGGGACCGTTAATTATGACATGCTCAAAGAGAGTTATCATTCATAGCGACATATGTTCAAAAAGAGGGGTCATCCAGCACGTTATACACTCTATGGAAGGAACCTTTCTTTCTGACATGCACTCGAAGAGAGGGGTCATTCATCGCGACATATGCTTATAGAGAGGGTCGTCCATCACGGTATACACTATAAGAAAGGGACCGTTAATTATGACATGCACTCAAAGAGAGAGGTCATTCATTACGATATAAGCTCAAAGAGAGGTGTTGATATGTGTCGAATTTGTTGATGGTGCTGAACGACAAACTTTGATTGTAGGACCTAGGAAGAATGCAAGTATCTCGCAAGAAGTCGCTGCAAAAATGAAGAATTAAGGATAAAGGATGAAAGGAATAGTTTAGGGACTAATTTGGAAGCGGAAGAGAGGTGATATGTGGTGTTGACAAGGGTGATGGATGTTTAAGATGTTTTATGGTGATGACAAAGGATCGGGAATGATGATGGAATGAGAGGATATGTAAGGATAATGATATGGTGAAATGGAAATAGTATCTTAAAGATACTCAAGGAAGAAACTAGGTTATTAAAAACCTAATCTTGAACCTTATATTGATCTTTAAGGGGTGGTGATAAACAGACTTTGACCCTTTTAGTATATTAAACTAAAAGAACCAGAAGTATCAAGATGGATAGAAAGGGGTTGACGCCCCAAGTACAAAATTACTTGAAAAGTCGATAAAATTTTAAGAACTAAACGAGAGAAAATTCTCACAAAGGATAAAATATATTCTGAATTGTATGTTTACACAATGAAATTCAAGTCCTATTTAAAGTTTTCTAAGGGTTTTGGTTGAAATGACATTTAACTACTCTGATAACCATTCATTTGAATGGTGTCTCCCTCCAAATCTATTAGAAGAGGTAACTTTTCGGTTCAGCCTGCACAGTCCTTAGTAATTGGGTCATATCTCGCGATGACGATATTGGATTGATGTGATTCAACATTTGTTGGAGAGATAAGAGATAGAGGAACAACTTTGTTGAAGACACTGAAACCCAACTCGATAAGTATCCTGATCTAAATTGGCAAACAAGTGGACCATCATGAATCTGCCCAATGAAGAGTGCTATATCTTTGTTTTGGCGCCCACTTGCTTTCCCTCCATGATCTTGGCGCCCAATGTGGATTATGGTCGGTCTTGATTCTTGGTGAAGGGTAGGTGACCTTCAGGTGTTGAGTTGAGAGTGATAGTTGGAGCTGAGGTGAGCTAATTGAGCTATGAGTGAGCTGAATTGAACTGAGCTATCTAGCTGAAAGAATTAGCTAAAGTTTAAAGCTGAAATAAGCTAATCCGAGTTGCCTTTTGCAAAGTGAACTGACCCGTTAGCTTCCTTATACTCTCTTCTAGTGTAAGGAGTGTTTTTGGAGCTGATTCGAAGAATAGAGTTTGACAAATTGATGGTTTGCATTGATTGAGGAAAAGCAATAGTTCAAGTATGGGGGTGTGATAAGTGCTCAACTCACCATCACTTTCTACACTTTCATGGGCACTTATCATCAATTATACACCTACTTGAACCAATGCATGTACTTAATATAATATATTTAGGGATGATACTATTAAAGATAACATTTATAGAAAAGACATAGTTTACTTTATTTTCATGTCTATGTAGGAACAAGTGTTGCCGCAGCAGCAAAATGAGGCCGAGGCAGGACCTGATGCCGAGGCAGTAGAAGATAAAAAGCAATATGGCAGGCAAACTAAGGAGAAAAATATGGAGAATGTTGCTGGACAAGAAGCCCAAGGATCGGAGCTGAACAACACATCAAAAGCCCAAGGACAAGCTATTCTGAAGTTGGCACCTTGTGTTTCTAGCATTACCTTTCGTTTAGCTTCTTCTGAGCTGACACTGAGCTAATATTTACTCCTTGATTTGTAGGTAAGTCCTTTGAAGAAAACATAATAATAGAAATAATGAGAATACTTAAAATAACTTAATATAAATTTAGATCTAAACTGAAATTGAATAATGTGGGTTATATTGACTATTCATATTTATAGCCTAAATAAATAACTCTTAAGTAGCTTACTATAAAGTATATAAAAGTAATAAATACTAAGATCAGTAAGGTAACTCACCTTTGATCCCATGCGTGAAATGAAGCATGAAAGAATGAGATAAATGAGAGGAGTCATTCATCGCGACATACGCTCAAAGAGAGGGGTTATCTATCACAGTATACGCTCTAAGAAAGGGACCGCTAATCAGGACATGCACTCGAAGAGAGGGGTCTTTCTTCGCGACATACACTCAAAGAGAGAGGTCGTCCATCACGGTATACACTCTATGAAAGGGACCATTAATTATGATATGCACTCGAAGAGAGGGGTCATTCATCATGGTATACGCTCAAACAGAGGGACCGTTCACCATGGCATGCACGCGAAGAGAGGGGTCTTTCATCGCAACATATGCTCAAAGAGAGGGGTCATCCATCACGGCATACGCTCAAAGAGAAGGACCGTTCATTATGACATACACTCAAAGAGAGGGATCATTCATCACTACATACGCTCAAAGAGAGGGCTTGTCCATCACGGTATACGTTTGATGCGTGTCAAATATGCGCAATTAGTGCAAGTGAACACGTCGCAAGTAATAAGTGATAAGTATTATCGAGTTATCATCTCCTCAGGGATTGGTATACTTAATATGCTTCCTTTGATCTTCTTGCTCTGTAAGACAAAAGTAAAGACACAAGTAAATTGGATGTTGATTGTACTAAATAAAAGAAACTAAATAAGATGAGATCAAATTTGAGAAAGAGGGTAGGATCCAGTTGTGCTGTATAGTGGATTTCATTGATCTATTTCTATCTAATGCAATTGCACTATACTGCCTCGGTAGTACTACAGATTATTGTCTTCGACAGCGGTAGTGTTCTCTGTCGCGGCAATCCCTTGCTCTTGGGAAGATTTACCAAAGTTCGGTAAAATGTCCTTTGATGGTTCCGCTTATGCCTAAGTCGAAACACTGTTGATGATCAGTCCTTGATGATACCTCCCGGCATTAAGCAATTATAATCAACAACCAATCTCACACTTTTTTTAGCCGTTGAAACTCTAACCTATCCCTAGGCCGAGTTAGTATCCTCCAATCAAGTTGAAATATCGCACTTACTCCTTTCATGAGTCTAACTCTCCCGAGTCTAGACAAATAGATTACTTACAAAATTCTCTCCCGAGCTTGGATGCAAGAACAAAGAATGACAAAGAGTAAGCAAACTTTGATATTTTATTGCATTGAAACAAGAAACAAGATATAATCTCCTCTCACTAATACTCAACAACTTTCCCCTAGACCCTAAGAAAGCTTAGAACATGATGGGAAGAATTGTTCCTAGGGTAAACTCTCTCAAATTCGGCTCTCCTAGTCCCTTGGACGGCTATGCCTTATATAGGCTTGACCTAGGGCAAACCTTTCCTAAATAGAGTACAACTTGGAGTAGATAACAAGTTATGTACATAGGTTAAATATTTATAAGTTTAATTCTTCTAGAAGGTTTTTTTCCGCATGGCCTTGTCCTTGGGCTTTTGATGTGTTGTTCAGCTCCGATCCTTGAGCTTCTTGTCCAGTAACATTCTCCATATTTTTCTCCTAAGTTTTCCTACCATATTGCTTTTTATCTTCTGCTGCCTCGGCATCAAATTCTGCCTCGGCCTCATTTTGCTGCTGCGGCAACACTTGTTCCTGCATAGACATGAAAATGAAGTAAACTATGTCTTTTCTATAAATGTTATCTTTAATAGCATCATCCCTAAATATATTATATTAAGTACATGCATTGGTTCAAGTAGGTGTATAATTGATGATAAGTGCCCATGAAAGTGTAGAAAGTGATGGTGAGTTGAGCACTTATCACACCCCCATACTAGAACTATTGCTTGTCCTCAATCAATGCAAACCATCAATTTGTCAAACTCTATTCTTCTTTGGTCTTATACTTTCATCTATTCTCCCCACCATAACTATGTCTATTATTTAGACTTAACCTTTCGGTTACCTAAGGGTGTACCTAGAAGACAAACTATAAGGTTAGTGTGTGTGTACGTTTTTGTGGATAATTTGATGAAGGGCCTTCTTAGATAAACTCTAAGTTAAAGAAAAATAGATTTGGATTTAGTGTACTCTTCTTAAAACAACAATTTATTGAGCTAATTTTGAGAACTTCTAGCATGAAGAAGAGTATTTCCTAAAGCCGATGATAGGAACCTCTAGTCACCTTACCAAAGATCTAAGTCTTTATCACCTAATTAGTTTATTAAAAGAATTCCTATAACCAAACAAGCCTCAAAAGTGTTTTAAAGTTCAACATATACTAAGCTTCTAAGTTTTTCTCCTTAAGTATCCTATAATTAAGCCTTCAAAACAGAACCTAACTATGGTAAGGAGAAAGATTTTTATTGTCTTCAAGAATAAACTAAGACAATACTGATGATGGGCAGTGTAAGAGTATGGGCAACAATTTCAAGTGAAGTGATGGATATAAAACAAAAAAATTTATCACTAAAAACTTCATTTTCATGGTAGGGCCGCGGAAGTAGATTGCCTCGGCAGTGGATCTACACCCTCAAACTCAAACCAAGCATTGTCCACAATGCTTAATTTAGGGGTAGGTAGTAGGTAACAAAATATAAGCGATAAGTTTTTTTATATAAGCAATAAATAAAAGAAAGAAGAGAAATTATAATGATTTAGAAGAGCTTTCTTCCACAATTTGTTTTCTCGATCTTGCTGTTGATTGTTGTGCCCTTGGTGATGTGATGGCTTTTCTCGTCTTGGTGGTTGAACTCTCGTTGGTGTTACTCGTTGCGTGGGAGCATTAACCTCTTCTCCTCCTTCATCTTCAGTGTTCATTATTTATGTTCCTCCTTCATTCTCTGGATCTGCCCTGGCATTCTGAATGTTTGGCTTGGCAGTGCCTGAGCTCTAATTAACATAGGCATCTATCTCAGCAAATAGACTGTCCATTGGGATTGGGGATCTTGGGGGAGTGTTGAAGACTGCCCTTCGCATGGAAAGTCTTCTATTGGCACATGATGACGCGGCAGGATCTACTGCCCTAGATGGGCCAGCTGCGTGGAACTGTTATTGTGATCTAGAGGAGAAGAATGGCCTTGATGTGAGCACATCATGTCAAGTTCAACAGGTTGATCTGGAGGTCTTACCATCAGGACCTATCACACGTTCTAAGGCAAAGAAATACAGGGAAGCTCTTTTCCTTACTTGTGCTAACATTTCAGATTCATTTGAGAATGTTCATGCCTTAGAATATGTTGTTTATAATGTGTTGCATGCTGATATGTGACATATTTAGGTATATATATATTAGTATGTGTGTTTACTTATGTATATACTATGTTAATTATGTTTGCATTTGGTTTTAAGTGTGTTTGTGTGGTTAAAATAAGACTACAAGGCGTTTTAGATGTGTTTGCCTTGTTCTAATATAGGTACTTAGGAGAACCTTAGCTCAAGTGGGCATACCCAGCTCATCTCCAGCTCAGGAGAGCGTATGCAGTTCAATACCAGCTCAAGTGGATTATATTTAGCTCAGAAGAAGCTCAATGGTGTGCACGCAGCTAACCTTAGCTCAGGGCAGCTCAGAGGCTTAGCTCCCAGCTCCATTTAGCTCCTAACACTCTTAGCTAGTTCATTTTAGCTCATCTCCATTTCCAGCTCAACTCATCAATTCAAGTTGAAGTGACCTACAGCAGTTGAAACCTATCGTACACGAAGAGCAGGTGTCCTACGCATGTGCCATGCATGTGGGGCTCACATAGCACCCTTTTCCACAAGTTTGGGCGTCCAAAAGCAAGCAAGCCAAAAGCCCTTGCTTTGAAGACCAATCAGCAACATTGGATAAGAATGAGTGGTTTCTTATTCAAATTCAAACATTGAACACATGTTTAATGTGTTTTAAGTGCCAAAACATGTGGCTAAGGATATTAGGAGCCTAGGAGAAGTTATTTGAGCATTTAAATCTTAATTTTCGTTTGAATTAAGGCCACAAATTCAAATTTGGCCAACTTCTCCTTTATTCCTATATATTTACTTAATTTTGTAAAGACAAGGGTAGACATTTTATGAATAAAATCACTTGTGAGATTTTCTCTCAATTTCAGTTCTTCATTGAACTTTTCTTGACAAATTCAGACTTTGTTTGAGTGTGTCAAATCCTTGATACTTCGGGTTCCTAGATCGCTATCTAGAGGGTCCAAGTCCGTTGACGAAGAACGTATTCGATTCGAGTCCGCTCAGTATATTGTTCGGGTTCTTTCGAGTTCAACGTTGTTGTTATTTCCCAGCAACTTAAACATCCAATTCTGCCATTTTGGACGTTTTAATGCTTCCATGAAAGCCCTCGGAGCATTTCATCTTCATTAACCTCCAGAAACTGCCAGAATTCCTTCATCCCTTTTCTTCTTTGTTTCTGTTTTTTTTTCTTTGTTTTCTTATTGTTTTAACATCATTCTAACATCCATAATGTTGTGTTTATTGCAGAGACTTGCTTGCTATTATCCTAGATCCGTTTCAAACAAGGATCGTTGTTTTTGAAGCAGTGAATTCCCCATATCATAAGGTATCAGAGCTTTGGTTGGATATTAGCACTTTCTGCACTACATATATCAAAAACAACAAAAGAAAAAAAAAGAAAAAAATTCGAAATTCTACAAAAAAAGAAAGTCAAAGTCAAAGTTTGATCAGAAAAGTCAAAGTCAACAAAAGAAATTCGAAAAATTTGAAAAAAAAAATCAGATTTGAATATTTAGTATATTTTCATGTTTATGTGTTGTTTGACCACAAAAATGATGAAGGATGCTTACGTTTACCATGGAATGCTTCTAAATCACTTAAAACGACGTGTTCTTGTTTGTTCGGTGATAGGATTGTGGTAAGTATTTTTAATGCAGTAAGTACTTCATTTCCAGCCTTAATTCACTTTGTTCTTCATTAATTACAGCCTTATTCTTGTTTTCCTTTTTTTTTTTTTTTTGCAGCCTTGTTTTTTCTTTTTTTTTTTACTTTCTAGCATTGTTTTTCTTTTGTTTTACTATCCAACCTTGCTTTTTGTTTGTTCTCTTTATTTTCCAGCCTTTGTGTCATCTAAACAGACCGTAATTCACTTTTAACTCTTGTTTGTACCACTGTTACATATATCTTGGAGTTTGACACAGATAACAAGTTTGAAGGATCAGATTAGTTCCTTAAAGAGCCGTTTGCAAGAGAACGAGTGGAAAAGGCATTTGAGAGTGTGAGCACAGAAGGGGAATCAAAAGAGCCATTCAAGTATTCCCGAGTGAGACACGAGCGTTGAGTGTTACTTTGTTGAGTGCATTGTTCTTTTGGAGTGATTTGCGAGAATTTGTTGTGTGTGCAGTGAGGGACTTTAAAATTTCGTTTATTTAACATAATAGTTTTCTTTTCTTGTTTTTCGTTGCTGCAATGACAGGTAATGACGATCGTAGTCCCGGTGGAAGTAATCCACCATATTTGCAAATGCAGGCTTTTACTCGAACCTTGCAGCGTCTTTTAGACCAAGCAGTCTCGTTTGGATAGAATAGATGGGAGTGGTTTCCAATCTGTCCAAAATGAGAATCTTGATGAAAACGACGTTGAACAATCACCACGGACGAATCAACGACCAGGACGTGCAGTTGATGATAATATTTCTAACATAAAAGTTGCTATACCTTCTTTTCAGGGACATTCAGATCCAGATGCTTATCTAACATGAGAAAGTAAAGTTGAACACGTTTTCGAGTGTTACAATTACTCGGAACAAAAGAAAGTACGACTAGCAACTTTGGAGTTTGTTGACTATGAACTATTGTGGTGGGATCAATTACTGGTTAGTCGACGACGTGCGGGTGAAGGACCAGTGAGAACATGGGACGAAATGAAGCATATCATGCGGAAACGGTTTGTTCCTTCTCACTATCATCGTGATTTATTTCAGAAATTGCAAACTTTGAAACAGGGCAATAGGAGCGTCGAGGACTATTTCAAGGAAATGGAGATGTCCATGATGCGTGCGAACATAGTTGAGGATCGTGAGGCGACTATGGCTAGGTTTATGGCAGGTTTGAATTCTGAAATTGCTAACGTTGTTGAATTGCAGCATTATGTCGAATTGGATGACATGGTGCATATGGCGATGAAAATTGAACGACAACAACGTAGAAAAGTTTCTACTCGAGGTAATACTACTCCATTTAAATCTTTTACGAATCCATTATATACCCCTAACCATGCTAGGAAACAAGCACCACAAGCGCCACTTCGGATTCAAGAACAAGGCGAGTCCAGCAAGCCAAAGCCTCCCGTTGCTGATAATGGGCATGGTAAACAAAAAGTGGTTGTACGAGAGAGATCGAGAGATATTCAATGTTTTAAGTGCCTTAGTCGAGGACATGTTTCTAGCCAGTGTCCTAATCATAGGGTTATGTTGATGCGAGATGATGGAGAGATTGAGTCAGATTCTGAAGAAGAACCACATGAGATCCCTAATGAAGATGATAAAGAGGATGTCCTAGAAGTTGCTGAGACTGGTAAGGTAATTGAAATTATGGTTGTTAAACGTAGTCTGAGTGTGCAACAGGTTCAGGATGAACAACAACGCGAGAATATCTTTCACACGCGATGCAAAATTCAAGATAAGGTATGTGTTGTTATTATTGATAGCAGTAGTTGTACTAATGTTGCTAGTTCAGTGATGGTTGACAGGTTAGGTCTCAAGACAACAAAGCATCCGAATCCGTACAAATTGCAATGGTTGAATGACGGGGGAGAACTTAAAGTAACAAAACAAGTTGTTATACCGTTTTCGATCGGAAGTTACAAGGACGAGGTCCTTTGTGATGTTGTGTCGGTGGATGCTACTCACCTTCTTTTGGGACGCCCTTGGCAATATGACAAGAAGGTAATGCATGATGGTTTTACAAATCGATACTCTTTTATGCATGCAGGTAAGAAGATTACTTTGGCTCCTTTGACACCGAGTCAAGTGATGGAAGATCAAGCAAGCTTAAAAAAGAGTAAGGAAGCTGCAAAGGAGAAGAAAAAGATGAATGTTTATGCAAGCAATCGAGAAATCAGGAAATGTCTTTCCTCTCACCAATCTTTGCTTATTTTAATATTTAAAGATTATTGTTTATTGACTGACTTTCCTTTTGATTTTCCTGCATCAATTGTTTCCCTTTTGCAGGAATTTAAGGATGTGTTTCCGGAAGAAACACCGAGGGGATTGCCACCACTTCGTGGCATTGAGCACCAGATTGACTTTATCCCAGGTGCTACTATTCCAAATCGACCAGCTTATCGAACTAACCCCGAAGAGACGAAAGAGCTTCAAAGACAAGTGACAGAATTAATGGACAAGGGTTATATTCGAGAGAGTCTGAGTCCGTGTGCTGTTCCGGTACTGTTAGTGCCGAAGAAAGATGGGTCTTGGAGGATGTGCGTAGATTGTAGAGTTGTGAATCAGATTACAATTAAGTATCGTCATCCTATTCCCAGACTTGATGATATGTTGGACGAGCTTTGTGGAGCCATCATCTTCTCCAAAATTGACCTAAAGAGTGGATATCATCAGATTCGCATGCGAGAAGGCGATGAATGGAAGACAGCCTTCAAAACGAAGCTAGGTTTGTACGAATGGTTAGTAATGCCTTTTGGCTTAACTAATGCACCTAGTACTTTTATGCGATTGATGAATCATGTTCTGCGATCTTTTATTGGAAAGTTTTGTGTTGTATATTTTTACGACATTTTGATTTATAGCAAGACTTTGCAGGATCATGTAGAACATTTGAGAGTTGTTTTACAAACTTTGCGAGAAGAAAGATTGTTTGGTAACATAGAGAAATGTGTGTTTTGTACTGACAAACTTACATTTCCTGGTTACATTGTTAGTGCACAGGGTGTTGAAGTCGATCCTGAGAAGATAAAGGCAATTCAGGAATGGCCACAACCGACATCGATTACTCAGGTTAGATCTTTTCATGGCTTAGCTAGTTTCTATCGTCGGTTTGTTCCTAACTTCAGTTCTATTACCGCACCCTTAACAGGGATTATTAAGAAGAATTCTAGCTTCTTATGGGGTAAAGAACAAGAAGATGCCTTTTTGAAAAGTAAGGATTGTTTAATTAAGTCACCTGTGTTAGCCTTACCTAACTTTGATAAAACTTTTGAAATTGAATGTGATGCTTCTGGAGTTGGTATAGGCGCTGTGCTAATGCAGGAAAAAAGGCCCATTGCATACTTTAGTGAAAAGCTTAGTGGAGCAACATTGAATTATCCAGTCTACGACAAGGAGATGTATGCACTAATTCGGGCATTGGAGACATGGCAACATTACTTGTTGCCTAAGGAGTTTGTGATTCACACTGATCATGAGGCTTTACGATATATCACAGGTCAGCATAAATTGAATAAACGACATGCTAAATGGGTTGAATTTTTAGAGTCTTTTCCTTATGTCATTCGTTACAAAAAGGGTAAAGATAATGTCGTTGCTGATGCTTTATCACGTAGATATGTGCTTTTGAATTACCTTGACTCACATTTGATTGGATTTGCATATATACGTGACTTGTATGTTGATGATTCTGGTTTTAGAGATAAGTATAATGCTTCTGAGAAAGGTGCAGATGGAAAGTTTTACAGGCATGATGGTTATCTTTTCAAAGAAAATAGGATATGCATTCCACAGGGTTCAATGCGTGATATTCTGATCCGTGAAGCACATGAGGGTGGATTGATGGGTCACTTTGGAGTCACCAAGACGTTACAAACATTGAAAGAACATCTATTTTGGCCTAAGATGCGTAGAGACGTAGAAAGGTACTGTGAACGTTGTGTGACATGTAAAAAAGCAAAATCGAAGGTTTCACCACATGGTATGTACTTACCTCTACCTATTCTTGATTCCCCTTGGACTGATATTTCAATGGATTTTGTTTTCGGATTGCCTCGAACTAGAAATGGTAGAGATAGTGTCTTTGTTGTGGTTGATAGATTCTCTAAGATGACACATTTCATTGCATGCCATAAGACTGATGATGCTGTTAATGTGGCTAACTTATTCTTTAGAGAGATTGTTCGATTACATGGTATTCCTAGGTCAATTGTTTCTGGCAGGGATGTTAAGTTTCTGAGTCATTTCTGGAGGACTCTTTGGAGCAAAATAGGTACAAAACTCATGTTTTCTACTACTTGTCATCCCTAGACTGATGGACAAACTGAGGTTGTTAATCGTGTTTTATCGACTTTGTTGCGTTCCATCATTAAAAAGAACATTAGGATTTGCGAAGATTGTTTGCCACATGTTGAGTTTGCGTATAATCGTGCTATACATTCTGCTACTAAGATGTCACCCTTTGAGGTTGTTTATGGTTTTAACCCTATTACGCCTCTAGATTTGTTACCTTTGCCACAGGAACAAGTGACGAACAGAGACGGTCAAGCGAAAGCAGAATATGTGAAGAAGTTGCATCAACAGGTGAAGGAGAATTTAGAACGAAGGACTCAACAGTACGAAAAGCAAGCAAATAAGGGAAGAAAGCGAGTCACCTTTGATGTTGGTGATTGGTTTGGGTTCACTTCCGAAAGGAACGATTTCTAGCCCAAAGGCGGTCTAAGTTGTTACCGCGAGGAGATGGTCCTTTTCAGGTGTTGGAGAAAGTGAATGACAACGCCTACAAGATAGACATACCGGGTGAGTACACTGTAAGTGCCACATTTAATGTTTCTGATTTAACCCCGTATGATATTTCTGTAGATTTGAGGTCAAATCCTTTTCAAGAAAGGGGGGATGATGTGAGCACATCATGTCAAGTTCAACAGGTTGATCCGGAGGTCTTACCATCAGGACCTATCACACGTTCTAAGGCAAAGAAATACAGGGAAGCTCTTTTCCTTGTGCTAACATTTCAGATTCATTTGAGAATGTTCATGCCTTAGAATATGTTGTTTATAATGTGTTGCATGCTGATATGTGACATATTTAGATATATATTAGTATGTGTGTTTACTTATGTATATACTATGTTAATTATGTTTGCATTTGGTTTTAAGTGTGTATGTGTGGTTAAAATAAGACTACAAGGCGTTTTAGATGTGTTTGCCTTGTTCTAATATAGGTACTTTAGGAGAACCTTAGCTCAAGTGGGCATACCCAGCTCATCTCCAGCTCAGGAGAGCGTATGCAGTTCAATACCAGCTCAAGTGGATTATATTTAGCTCAGAAGAAGCTCAATGGTGTGCACGCAGCTCACCTTAGCTCGGGGCAGCTCAGAGGCTTAGCTCCCAGCTCCATTTAGCTCCTAACACTCTTAGCTAGTTCGTTTCAGCTCATCTCCATTTCCAGCTCAACTCAATTCAAGTTGAAGTGACCTACAGCAGCTGAAACCTATCGTACACGAAGAGCAGGTGTCCTACGCATGTGCCATGCATGTGGGGCTCACATAGCACCCTTTTCCACAAGTTTGGGCGTCCAAAAGCAAGCAAGCCAAACAAGGCCCTTGCTTTGAAGACCAATCAGCAACATTGGATAAGAATGAGTGGTTTCTTATTCAAATTCAAACATTAAACACATGTTTAATGTGTTTTAAGTGCCAAAATATGTGGCTAAGGATATTAGGAGCCTAGGGGAAGTTATTTGAGCATTTAAATTTTAATTTTCGTTTGAATTAAGGCCACAAATTCAAATTTGGCCAACTTCTCCTTTATTCCTATATATTTACTTAATTTTGTAAAGACAAGGGTAGACATTTTCTGAATAAAATCACTTGTGAGATTTTCTCTCAATTTCAGTTCTTCATTGAACTTTTCTTGACAAATTCAGACTTTGTTTGAGTGTGTCAAATCCTTGATACTTCGGGTTCCTAGATCGCTATCTAGAGGGTCCAAGTCCGTTGACGAAGAATGTATTCGATTCGGGTCCGCTCAGTATATTGTTCGGGTTCTTTCGAGTTCAACGTCGTTGTTATTTCCCAGCAACTTAAACATACAATTCTACCATTTTGGACGTTTTAATGCTTCCATGAAAGTCCTCGGAGCATTTCATCTTCATTAACCTCCAGAAACTGCCAGAATTCCTTCATCCCTTTTCTTCTTTGTTTCATTTTTTTTCTTTGTTTTCTTATTGTTTTAACATCATTCTAACATCCATAATGTTGTGTTTATTGCAGAGACTTGCTTGCTATTATCCTAGATCCGTTTCAAACAAGGATCGTTGTTTTTGAAGCAACGAATTCCCCCAATATCATATGGTAATCAGAGCTTTGGTTGGATATTAGCACGTTCTGCACTACATATATCAAAAACAACAAAAGAAAAAAAAAGAAAAAAAATTCGAAATTCTACAAAAAAAGAAAGTCAAAGTCAAAGTTTGTCCAGAAAAGTCAAAGTCAACAAAAGAAATTCGAAAAATTTGAAAAAAAATCACATTTGAATATTTAGTGTATTTTCATGTTTATATGTGCTGTTTGACCACAAAAATGATGAAGGATGCTTACGTTTACCATGGAATGCTTCTAAATCACTTAAAACGACGTGTTCTTGTTTGTTTGGTGATAGGATTGTGGTAAGCATTTCTAATGCAGTAAGTACTTCATTTCCAGCCTTAATTCACTTTGTTCTTCATTAATTCCAGCCTTATTCTTGTTTTCCTTTTTTTTTTGCAGCCTTGTTTTTCTTTCTTTTTTACTTTCTAGCACTGTTTTTCTTTTGTTTTACTATCCAACCTTGCTTTTTGTTTGTTTTCTTTATTTTCCAGCCTTTGTGTCATCTAAACAGACCCTAATTCACTTTTAACTCTTGTTTGTACCACCGTTACATATATGTTGGAGTTTGACACAAATAACAAGTTTGAAGGATCAGATTAGTTCCTTAAAGAGTTGTTTGCAAGAGAATGAGTGGAAAAGAACAAGAAGATGCCTATCGTTTTTTTTTCATTTTTCTTTTCCACTCGTTCTCTTGCAAACAACTCTTTAAGGAACTAATATGACATGCAGTCGAAGAAGAGGGGTAATTCATCATGACAAATGCTCAAAGAGAGGGATCGTCCATCACGGTATATGCTCAAAGAGAGGGACCGTTCACCATGTCATATTCTCGAAGAGAGGGGTCATTAGCACGGTATACAATGAAAGTGAGGGACCGTTCATTATGACATACGCTCGAAGTTTGGGGTCATTCATCGCAACATATTCTCAAAGAGAGGGGTCATCGATCACGATATAAGCTCCAAGAGAGGACCGTCCATTATGACATGCACTCGAAAAGAGGGGTCATTCATCATGACATACGCTCAAAGAAAGGGACCATTTACCATGACATGCACTCGAAGAGAGGGGTCATTCATCATGACATACGCTCAAAGAAAGGGTCCATTTCCCATGACATGCACTAGAACAGATGGGTCATTCATCGTATTATACGCTCAAAGAGAGGGGTCATCCATAACGGTATACACTAAAAGAGAGGGAACGCTCACCATGACATGCACTCGAAGACGGGGGTCATTCATCGCAACATGAGCTCAAAGAGAGGGGTCATCCATCACGCTATACGCTCAATGAGAGAGGCATTTATTATGACATACGCCGGAAGAGAGGGGTCATTCACTGTGACATACGCTCAAAGAGAGGGGTCATCCATCATGGTATATCCACTAAGAAAGGGACCGCTGATTATAACATGCACTCGAAGTGAGGTGTAATTCACGATATACGCTCAAAGAGATGGATCGTCCATCACGGTATACGCTTAAAGAGAGAAACCATTTATTATGACATGCAATCGAAGAGAGGAGTCATTCATCGAGACATATGCTCAACGAGAGGGGTCGTCTATCAAGGTATATGCTCTAAGAAAGGGACCGTTCACTATGACACACACTCGAAGAGAGGGGTCATTCATTCGTAAAATATGCTTAAAGAGAGAGGTCATCCATTACGGTATACGATCAAAGAGCCGGTCCGTTTATTATGACATACGCTTGAATAGAGGGGTCATTCACCATGAAATACGCTTAAAGTGAGGGGTCGTCCATCATGGTACACTCTAAAAGAGAGAGACCGTTCATTATGACATGAACTCAAAGAGAGTGGTAACTCATCGCGACATACGCTCAAAGAGAAGGGTCGTCCATTACGGTATACTCTCTAAGAGAGAGGTCATCCATCATGGTATATGTTCTAAGAAAGAGACCGTTCACTATGACATGCACTCGAAGAGAGGGGTCATTCATTCGCAAAATATGCTTAGAGAGAGGTCGTCCGTCACGGTATACGCTCAAAGAGACAGATTGTTTGTTATGACATATGCTTGAATTGAGTAGTCATTCACCACGAAATACGCTCAAAGAGAGGGGTCGTTTATCACGGTATATGCTCCAAGAAAGGGACCATTCACCTTGACATGCACTCTAAGAGAGGGGTCATTCATCACACATACGCTCAAGGAGAGGGGTCGTCCATCACGGCATACGCTCAAAGAGAGAGGTCGTTCATTATGACTTACTCTCGAAGAGGGGTCATTCACTGCGACAAACGCTCAATGAGAGGGGTCATTCGTCACGGTATATGCTCTAAGAAAGGGACCATTCACCATGACATGGACTCGAAGAAAGGGGTCATTCATCACGACATACGGTCAGAGAAAGGGGTTGATATAGGGGTTCGTTGCTTCAAAAACAACGATCCTTATTTGAAATGGATCTAGGATAATAGCAAGCAAGTCTCTACAATAAAAACAACAATATGGATGTTAGAGTGATGTTAAAACGATAAGAAAACAAAGAAAAAAACTGAAAACAAAGAAAGAAAAGGGATGAAGGAATTCTGGCAGTTTCTGGAGGTTAATGAAGATGAAATGCTCCGAGGGCTTTCATAGCAGCATTAAAACGTCCAAAATGACAGAATTGAATGTTTAAGTTGCTGGAAAATAACAACGACGTTGAACTCGAAAGAACCCGAAGTATCAAGGATTTGACACACTCAAACAAAGTCTGAATTTGTCAAGAAAAGTTCAATGAAGAACTGAAATTAAGAGAAAATCTCACAAGTGATTTTATTCATAAAATGTCGAACCCTTTATCATTACAAAATACACATATATATAGGCAAATACAAGGATAAGGCTGCCAAAATACAAGGCTGAAATTGAAATAGGGTGGTTGCTGAAAATTCAAAAGGTGTGGCTGAAATTCAAACAAAATTAATCATGTGCATTTTGTTTGATTTTTTTAAAAAAAACATGTGCTTTATTCCTTTAAAATTCGGCTGGTACCTTTTATGGAGGGAAAACTGTAAATTCAAACAATAAACAAGTGGTTTATTGTTTGAAATTTAAAGTTTTGTGCTTATCCTTTCAATTTTCGTACATGCCTTGCACACACACATGTGAAAGTCCTTACACATGCCGTGCACATGCTTGGAGTGGTGTAGGATGCCCCACATGCTGGTCACATGCTTGGAGGAAACTCTCCCATGTGTAGGACACCTTTCAACTACTTCTGGACTTGTCAGCTAGAGTTGAGCTGATTGGAGCTAAGGTGAGCTGAAATGAGCTGCATACGAATATTCTCCCGAGCTGAGGATAAACCTTAAGTTAGTACCCTTGTACCTATGAGAAAACAAAGCAACCATCCATCAAAAGTATGGAAACTTATTGAGATATGTATGAAAACATATAAACAAGCTGAAAACATGATGCAAACATGTTTATGAGCTATGAAACTTATTGAAACATGTAATACTTAATATATATAATGCACACACTTATGTACTAACTCTAACTAATGCAAACACACATAAATACTAAGTATAACTAAAGTTGTTACACATCAGTATGTAACACGTTAAAAGGCATATCTCCTAAGGTACAAGCATCAATAAAGGTATTAAGAATGACTAAAAATTTTAGTGAAAGAACTTACCTGATTTGCTTTGCCTTGGATCGAGTGATTGGTCCTAATGGTAAGACCTCCAAATCAGCTTCCTTAGCTCCATATATGTGCTCACATCAGTGGTCGTCCGTCACAGTATACGCTCAAAGAGAGGGGATGTTCACCATGACATGCACTCGAAGAGATGGGTCATTCATCGGAACATACGCTCAAAGAGAGGGGTCGTCCGTCACAGTATATGCTCAAAGAGAGGGAACGTTCACCATGACATGCACTCGAAGAGAGGGGTCATTCATCACAACATACGCTCAAAGAGAGGGTTCATCGATCACGGTACACGCTCAAAGAGAGGGATTATTCATTATGACATGCACTCCAAGGGAGGGGTTATTCATCGCGATATACGCTCAAAGAGAGGGGAAATCAATCACGGTATACGCTCAAAAAGAGGGATCATTCATTATGGCATGAACTCGATGAGAGAGGGCATTCATCGTGACATACGCTCAAAGAGAAGGGGTCGTCCATCACGGTATACTCTCTAAGAAAGGGAATGTTCATTATGACATGCACTCGAAAAGAGGGGTCATTCAACACGACATACACTCAAAGAGAAGGGTCGTCCATCACGGTATACAGTCTAAGAAAGGGATCGTTCATTATGACAAGCACTCGAAGAGAGGTCATTCATCGCGACATATAATCAAAGAGAGGGGTCATCCATCACGGCATACATACACTCAAAGAGAGGGACCGTTCCCCACGGCATGCACTCAAAGAGATGGGTCATCGGTCATGGTATACGCTCAAAGAGAGGGTCTATTCATTATGACATACATTCGAAGAGAGAGGTTATTCATCGCGGCATACGCTCCAAGAGAAGAGTTGTCAGTCACGACACACGATTAAAGAGAGGGATCGTTAATTATGACATGCACTCGAAGAGAGGGGTTATTCATCGCAACATATGCTCAAAGAGAGGGATCGTTCACCATAATATTCAATCAATGAGAAGGCTCATTCAACGCAGCATACATTCAAAGAGAGAGGTCATCGCTCACGGTAGGAGCTCAGAGAGAGTGACTGTTCATTATGACATGCACTCAAAGAAAGGAGTCACTCATCGCGACATACGCTCAAAGAGTGGGAGCGACCCATCACGGTATACGCTCTAGGAAAGTGATCATTCATTATGACATGTACTCGAAGAGAGGGGTCATTCATCTAGACAAATACTCAAAGAGAGGGGTCGTCCATCACGGTATACGGTCAAAGAGAGGGACCATACACCATGACAAGCACTCAAAGAGAGGGGTCATTCATCGCGACATATGCTGAATGAGAGAGGACGTCCATCATGGCATACGTTCAAGAAGAGGGACCGTTCATTACGAAATACGCTCGAAGAGAGGGGTCATTCACCGTGACATACGCTCAAAGTGAGGGATTGTCCATCACGGTATACGCTCAAAGAGAGGGACCGTTCACTATGACTTGCACACGAAGAGTATGGTCATTCATCGCAACATAAGGTCAAAGAGAGGGGTCATCAATCATGGTATACTCTCAAAGAGAGGGACCATTCAGCATGACATGCACTCGAAGAGGGGGGTCATTCATCGCAACATATGCTCAAAGAGAGGTCGTCCATCACAGCATATGCTCAAAGAGAGGGTTCATTCACCGCGATATATGCTCGAAGAGAGGTATCGTCTATCACGGTATACGTTCAAAGAGAGGGACCGTTTACCATGACATTAGCTCGAAGAGGTGTAATTCATCGCAGCATACGCTCAAAGAGTGGGGTCATCGATCATGGAATAAGCACAAAGAAAGGGACTGTTCATTATGACATACGCTCAAAGAGTGGGGGCAATCCATCACGGTATACACTCTAGGAAAGTGATCATTCATTATGACATGCACTCGAAGAAGAGGGATCATTCATCATGACAAATGCTTAATGAGAGGGATAGTCCATCACGGTATACGCCCAAAGAGAGGGACCATTCACCATGTCATGTACTCTAAGAGAGGGTTCGTCCATCACGGCATATGCTCAAAATGAAGGACCGTTCATTATGACATACGCTCGAAGAGAGGGGTCATCGATCACGATATAAGCTCAAAGAGAGGATCGTTCATTATGACATGCACTTGAAGAGAGGGGTCATTCATCATGACATACGCTCAAAGGGAGGGAGCATTCACCATGACATGTACTCGAAGAGATGGGTCATTCATCTTGACAAATACTCAAAGAGATGGGTCGTTCATCGCGACATACGCTCAAAGGGAAGGGACCATTCATTATGACATGCACTCGAAGAAGAGGGGTAATTCATCATGACAAATGCTCAAAGAGAGGGATTGTCCATCACGGTATACGCTCAAAGAGAGGGACCATTCACCATGTCATGTACTCGAAGAGAGGGTCGTCCATCACGGCATATGCTCAAAATGAGGGACCGTCCATTATGACATACACTCGAAGAGAGGGGTCATTCATCGTAACATATGCTCAAAGAGAGGGGTCATTTATCGTAACATATGCTCAAAGAGAGGGGCCATCGATTACGGTATAAACTCAAAGAGAGGGGCCATCGATCACGGTATAAACTCAAAGAGAGGACCGTTCATTATGACATACACTCGAAGAGAGGGGTCATTCAATATGACATACGCTCAAAGAGAGGGAACATTCACCATGACATACACTCGAAGAGATGGGTCATTCAAGGTGTTATACGCTCAAAGAGAGGGGTTGTCCATAACTGTATACGGTCAAAGAGAGGGAACACTCACCATTACATGCACTCGAAGAAGGGGTCACTCATCGCAACGTAAGCTCAAAGAGAGGGGTCATCGATCACGCTATACGCTCAAAGAGAGGGAATGTTTATTATGACATACACCTGAAGAGAGGGATCATTCACCATGACATACGCTCAAGGAGAGGGGTCGTCCATCATGGTATACGCTCTAAGAAAGGGACCGTTCATTATGACATGCACTCGAAGAGAGGGGTAATTCATCGCGACATATGCTCAAAGAGAAGGGTCGTCCATCACGGTATACGCTCAAGGAGAGAAATAGTTTATTATGACATGCACTCGAAGAGAGGAGTCATTAATCGCGACATACGTTCATAGAGATGTGTCGTCTATCCAGGTATATGCTCTAAGAAAGGGACCGTTCACTATGACATGCACTCGAAGAGAGGGGTTATTCGTTGCGACAAATGTTCAAAGAGAGGGAACGTCAATCACGATATTCACTCAAAGAGAGGGACTGTTAACCATAATATGCACTCGAAGACGGGTTTATTCATTGCAACAAACGCTCAATGAGAGGGGTCATCGATCAGGGTACACGCTCAAAGAGAGGGACCATTCATTATGACATGCACTTTAAGAGAGGGCTTATTCACCGTATACCCTCAAAGATCGGGACCGTTTACCATGACATGCACTCGAAGATAGGGTCATTCACCGCAACATACACTCAAAGAGAGGGGTCATCCATCACGATATACGCTCAATGAGAGATACAATTCACCACGACAGGCACTCGAAGAGAGGGATAATTCATCGCGACATACGCTTAAAGAGAGGGGTCATCCTTCACTGAAAATGCTCAAAGAGAGGGACCGTTCATTATGACAAATGCTCGAAGAGAGAAGTCATTCATCGCGACATACGCTCAAAGAGAGGGGTCGTTCATCATGGCATATGCTCTAAGAAAGGGATTGTTCACTATGACAAGCACTTGAAGAGAGGGATCATTCATCTCAACATTCCCTCAAAGAGAGGGGTCATCCATCACGGCATACGCTCAAAGCGAGGGACCGTTCATTATGACATACGCTCAAAGAGAGGGTTCCTTCATCGCGACATACAATAAAAGCGAGGTATCGTCTATCACAGAATATGTTCAAAGAGACGAACCGTTTACCATGACATACGCTCGAAGAAGGGTAATTCATTTCAACATACGCTCAAAGAGAGGGGTCTTCCGTCACAGGATATGCTCAAAGAGAGGGAACAATCACCTTGACATGCACTCAAAGAGAGGGGTCATTCATCACAACATACGCTCAAAGAGAGGGGTCATCGATCACGGCACACGCTCAAAGAGAGGGACTATTCATTATGACATGGACTCGTAGAGAGGGGTTATTCATCGCGACATATGCTCAAAGAGAGGGGACATCCATCACGGTATTCGCTCAAAAAGAGGGACCATTCATTATGACATGAACTCGATGAGTGAAGACATTCATCGTGACATACGCTCAATGAGAAGGGGTCGTCCATCACGGTATACGCTCTAAGAGAAGAGTTGCCCGTCACAGCATACAATTAAAAAGAGGAACCGTTCATTATGACATTCACTCGAAGAGAGGGGTTATTCATCGCAACATACGCTCAAAGAGAGGGATCATCCATCAAGGTATACGCTCAAAGAGAGGGATCGTTCACCATAATATGAACTCGAAGAGAAGGCTCATTCATCGCAACATACACTCAAAGAGTGGGGTCATCGCTCACGGTATGAGCTCAGAGAGAGTGACTGTTCATTATGAAATGCACTCAAAGAAAAGGAGTTATTCATCGCGACATACGCTCAAAGAGAGAGGAGATCCATCACGGTATACGCTCTAAGAAAAGACCATTCATTATGACATGCACTCGAAGAGAGCGGTCATTCATCTCGAAAAATACTCAAAAAGAGGGGTCGTCCATCACGGTATACGGTCAAAGATAGGGACCATTCACCATCACAAGCACTCGAAGAGAGGGGTCGTTCATTGCGACATATGCTGAAAGAGAGAGGTCGTCCATCACGGCATACGCTCAAGGAGATGGATCGTTCATTATGAAATACGCTCGAAGAGAGGGGTCATTCACCATTACATAGGCTCAAAGAGAGGGGTCATCCATCACGACATACCCTCAAAGAGAGGGACCATTCATTATGACATGCACTCGAAGAGAGGGGTTATTCATCACGACATACGCTCAAAGAGAGGGGTCATCCATCACTGCATACTCTCAAAGAGAGGAACTGTTCGTGATGACATGCACTCAAAGAGGGTTCATTCATCGCGACATGCACTCAAAGAGAGGGGTCGTCCATCACGGTATATGGTGATGTGTGCACATTTCTGCTCATTTATCTCATGCTTTCATGCTTCATTTCACGCTTGGGATCAAAGGGGAGTTATCTTACCGATATTAGTTTTTATTACTTTTATTTACTTTATAGTAAACTACTTAAGAGTTATATTAATTAAGCTATAAACATGAATAGTCAATATGACCACATTACTAAGTTTCAGCTTTGATCTAAATTTATATTAAGTTATTTTATGTATTCTCATTATGTCCGTTATTATGTTTTCTTCATAGGACTTTCCTACGGCTCAAGGAGTAAGAATTAGCTCGGTGTCAGCTCAGTCAACTCAGAAGATGCTAAACGAAAGGCAATGCTAGAAACACAAGGAGCCAACTTCGGAATAGCTTGGAAATGCATGGAACACTCCTACAGTACTTAAAGGACCAAAGGATAGCTCCATGTCAGCTCACCAGTCCCATACGAGCTCAAATGAAGCATAATTCAAAACGAGGCCTTAGGAGATTCGGATTAGCTCCAAAACACTCCTCACACTAGAAGAGAGTATAAGGAAGCTAATGGACCAGCTCACTTTGCCAAAGGCAGCTTGGATTAACTTATTTCAGCTTCAAACTTTAGCTACGTCTTTCAGCTAGATAGCTAAGTTCAATCCAGCTCACTCTTAGCTCGATTAGCTCACCTCAACTCTAGCTATCACTCTCAGCTCAACACCGTCACCTACCCTTCACCAAGCATCATGTTTGTCCATTATCCACATTGGGCGCCAAAACAAAGATATAGCACTTTTCATTGGACATATTCATAATGGTCCACTTGTTTATCATTTTAAAGCATGATACAAGCAGAAATGGGCTTCGATGTTTTCATGAAAATTGTTCCCCTATCTCTTATGTTTCCAACGCATGTTGAATTGCATTAATACGATATCGGGACCTCGAGATATGGCCAAATTATTGAAGACAGTGCAGACTGGACCGAGAAGTTACATCTTTTCGAATAGTTATGTAGGGAGACACCGTTCAAATGAATGGTTATCCGAATAGTTAAAGGCCATTTCGGCCAAACCCTTTAGAAAACTATAGATAGGACTCGGTTAATTGGTTATGGATTGTTTCTTCCTTATCTCTCTTCTCTCTCCCTCCTCCGTTCCTTTTTCTTCTTGATAGTCGCCGCCTTCTTCACCACCGATCCCCTTGTTGCTTTGATCGGCTACTCCGCCCTACCTCCACACTTAAGAGAGGAAGAAACATCCGTCGTTCTGACCACCTCCTTGAGAACGGAATAAATACCGGTTGTGTTGTCCACCTCCCTAAGGGTTTTTCGATTATCAACTATGCTATTCTACTGGTCTCTTTCTTAGACTGCTTCCATTGCAGTTCTTTTCTCTTATCACACATTATACCAACAAATCCTTATGGATTTGTATATCTACTTGGTCGCTGCCCAACGTCGCAGACGGTTTCCTCTTTCCAAGTCTCTCCTTGGTTTCGGCTTCTGCAGACTCTGCTGTTAGGATTCATGTGTTTTTATTTCCTTTGTTTTGTGATGAATATGTTCTCTCGGATTGGGATAGAGTTCCAGTTTAAGGAGGTGTCCTATTCCGATTCAAAGTCCCAAACTTTTCTTTGTTTCTTCTTTATAGTTTGCGCTTCTGCCGTCTTCTTGCTGGCCGACGGATCTCTCTCTCTTTCAAGTTCGAAAGTTGAGGCAACTTCTGCAACTTCCGCAGTTTTCTTTCTCCTCCCGTATCTCCGTCTGCACGAGAAGGGTTCCTTCCTTCATGTTTCTGGTATGCAGCTTCAAGGAAAACCGATTCACTGTCTCCAGTTCGTTCGTCCTCCTGTATTCGATCTCTCTTCTGCTGGACCTTTTATTGGTTCCTTGCCTCTTGGTGCTACTGGGCATCGTTTTTTATGTTTTCTTTAGTTCCCACTTTGTTTGTTTTGCTGCCATGCTTTGTTCGCTTATTCTTTCGTGCTTTTCATGCCTTTTTAGGTTCATCTTTGTTTGCTTTATTGTTAGTCGATCGGTGTTTCTTTGGCCATGTTACCTCGATTTCTTTGTTTTCTTTGATCAGGTTTTTTTAACTTTCTTTTATGATCTTCTTCTTGTTATTTCTTTGTTCTTATTGGCTCACTCCATCGTCTACTTTTCGCCAGGACTAAGTCTGTATGGCTGCAGATGCTGCACTATGCAGCCATCTGCTGCTCTCATGGCTCTCATCTTCAGGAGCATAGACAAGGCAGTGATTTCTCCTGCCCGGTTTACAGGCGTGGTGCATGGTGGCTCTCGGTTTGCTGCCATGCTTTGTTCGCTTTTTCCTTCATGCTTTTCATGCCATTTGAGGTACGTCTTTGTTTGTTTTCTTGTTCGTCGATCTGTTTTTATCTTTGATCTATCTGTTGCCCTCATGGCTCTCTTCTTGATGAGTATAGATAAGGCAGTGTATTCGCATGGCCGATTTACAGGCGTGGTGCATGGTGGCTCTCGGTTGTGCCCTTGTGCACTCCTTGGACTGGGTCACAACCTGGTTTGGTTGTCTACTAGGGTTATTTTTAGTTTTAATTTTATTCATATACCACCCTTATATAGGGATTTGTCCAACATCTTTAACGATGTACTATCCTTGCTAACCGATCATCGGTCTTACACTTTTATCTATTTTAGTTTACCTCTCTACAAGTTTCTTTGGACTTATACTTATTCGAAACAATACTTCTTTTATATACTTTTCAGGCACCATCCTATTAAATCTTGCCCTCTTAATGAGGCTTTTATATTTTATTTTTACACTCCTTCTCCATACTAAACTCTTTTCTTCTCGACTCTTCCTATCTTTTCTCTTTTCATATGTGATAAGTTATCCTTTTCTATCTATTCTCAAATACTTTATATTTTTTTATCTTCAATTCATACTATTATCTATCTCTTTTTCTTGTTATCTCCTTCTTACTTATTAAGCTGTAATTTTGCTTCAAGTCAAACTCTTCCCTTCTTATATAAACCTGGCTTTTGATTTCATATATTCTCCTCCACACTCCATCTTCTTCCTTTTCTTCTGACCCTTTCCTTTGTTTTCTGCAATCTCTTTACAATGGATTCTAAGTCATTCCTCCAGCAATTTGGCTTTACTGCCGAGGAACAAGCAACTGTCTTCCAACCGGGTACTTCTTGGGGTTTACCTGAGGAGGAAACACATTCAACCATTCTCCGGAAACTTATCACTTCAAGGGAGATTGATGATCAGGTGATCATCAAGGCTTTTACTAGTATCTGGACTATGGCCAAACTGATATCTATGGGTATCTTGAAACCACGCATGTTTCTTATCCGGTTTAGGGATGAGAAGATTAAGGATGATATCCTGTCAAGGGGACCTTGGACTTACAAAGATGATTGGCTTGCTCTTTCCCAGTATAACCCCTCTATCACGCCTGACGAACATTCATTCTCTACAATGAATATTTGGATCCGCATCTACAACATTCCTCATATTTTCCTGGCTACTGAAGAATCTGCTCATGATATTGGTAAATCCTTAGGGTCTTTAATTGGTTTAATCACAAAACTTGATACGAGGATAATTGATTCCAACATGGTTGACTACCTACGGCTTGTCTTGTCTTTAGATGTCACTCAGCCTATTAGGCGTTGTGTTGCTATTGGGGGAGGGTCCTCCACAAGATTCTGTCTACTTCAATATGAACGGCTTCCCACTTTTTGCCACTGTTGTGGCTGTATTGGACATTCTCTAGATTCTTGTTCAATTCCGACTGATTCGCGACCTGAACAACTTCCTTTTGGCGATTGGCTATGGTATGTTCCTAAAAAGAAGGACCCACAACCTACTCAACGTGGGCGAATCCATTATATCACCAATGACACCAATGCTCAACAAATGCCTACGCCATCCCAAACCACCAACACCAATACTAGTAATGGGAAGGATAAAGGCCTTTTGTCCTCTCTTCCGAACAGTGGCAATGAATCTGCTCCAAGTAATGAACCTCCACTTTTCCCCAAAGGCCCCAGACTCCTCCCAGTAGCCCCTAGCAAGCTCACTACCCGATGCTATCCTACACAGCCGCTGCAAATGGTCTTTCCTGATCAGAGCTCTAATATTACTTCTCGGCAACCTTCCAACGCTAACACTGGGGATGTGAGTCTTCTTGATCCTGACCTCCAAGACTTGGAGGCTGACCTAGCCAATGATCACGACTTTCAAGAGGCCACTAAATGGCTCGAATCTGCTCCAACTCCTCGGCGAGCTGCCCGGACAACCTCAGGTCGAGGTGCAAAGAGAACTCCTCCCTCTGATGAGAATGCTAGGGTTAAGCGACCACGAGTTAGCACTGCACCTATTGGAAAAGCTGGGATGAGCAGCGTTAAAAACTCTGCGGTGGAGGTTGACCCTGATCAACCCCGCCGACAGAAATGAGTTGTTTACCTTGGAACTGTCTGAGCTTTGGCAATGCTTTGACACTTCCCGTTCTACAACTTGCTGGTCTCATGCATGTTGCCATCTTTTCTATTGTTTTTTCTTTTCCTTATTTTAGATTTCTTCGTTTCTCGCTTTTGTTAGGAACCTTCGGCTGTTTTGGCTTTGTTTTTTAGGATTTGATGTTCTTTGCTTTATGGAATAATAATACCTTTTCTGCTTTGTTTGTTTACCTTTCATGTTTCTATGTTGCACTTTTTTTTATTTTTCTGGACTTCCTTTTTGCGATATGTCCAACTATTAATCCTCTGTTTATCTATTCTGTCTGCCATCTATCTTTTGAGGAATTTTTAACTACTCTGACTTTACCACCCTTTTATAGGGATTTCTCTAACATCTCTAATGATGTCGCTCCAATCCGATTTTTTACCTTTGTTTTCGGCTTATGCCTACGATTTCTCGGGTATTATACTTCTTTTAATTCGGTTTCTCTATCTTCTTTTACTTATCGTATCTATTCTTTTTCATTCGCTCTAACACTTAATTTTATAAGGCTTTGTCCTTCGACCTGGGCCATGTTTGAATTAGCTGGGATGAGCAGCGTAAAAAACTCTTCGGCGGAGGTTGATCACTATCAACCTCCGCCGAGATAAATGAAACTCTTATGTTGGAATTGCCAGGGTCTTGGCAACACCCAGGCAGTTCTTGCACTTCAACGTGCTACTTCAAAGCATGATGTCGATTGTGTCTTTCTTTGCGAAACTAGATTGAATTAATCCAATATGGAAAGAATTAAACATAAGCTTGGCATGCATGGATGCATAGCCATTGATTCTAGGCCCACTTGCACCGGACTTGCCTTTATTTGGAATAACAAAGTCTTAGTCGACTTGCTTTCCTACTCCGATCGTCACATTGATGTCATTCTTTCTTACGGTGCAGTACCTTTCCACTTTTCTAGTTTACATGGGTTCCAGAAAACTACCAACAAACATAAAACTTGGCAGCTAATAGATTCTCTTAATTCCAATTCAACCCTCCCCTGGCTTTTAGGGGGGATTTTAATGAAATTCTTTATGATTATGAAAAACAAGGTGGCCCTCGGCGCGCAAGATCACAAATTAATAACTTTCGGGATTGTCTCGACAAGAATGATCTTTTTGATTGCAAACCAACATCTGGTTGGTTCACTTGGACTCGATCAGGTCATGTTACGGAAACCATCAAGGAACGACTTGATCGTTTTCTAGGCAACTCCGCTTGGTTTCATGCTTTCCCTAATTGTCAAGCTATGTCCTTCTTTCAAGCGCGTTCTGATCACTGCCCTATCTTAATAGATACAAACCCCTATCAGATTCCACGTTCTACGCGCCTTCACATTCCTTTTCGCTATGAGAATTGTTGGGCTGACAACCCAGAGGTTCTATCCTGAATTACTGAGGTTTGGTCTAACCAATATTGCTCGACTCTTCAGAAGCTTCAAGATATTGGACGCTTTTTGGCTAAATGGCAATCTAATAAGCGTATTAAATTTAATGAATGCATCACTCTGCTAAATGACTTTATCAATATGTGTTTTCAACGTCAACCCTCGGATACGGATGCTCATAACTTCCTTGCTGCTAAGAGTGAGCTTGATCGCTTACTTAATGAGAAGGAAATTTATTGGGCTCAACGAGCTCGGGCACACTGGTTAGTAAACGGTGACAAGAATACTTCCTTCTTTCACGCAAGGGCATCCAACCGGCGATGGAAGAATCATATTGCTGGGTTTTTAATAATCAGAATCTGTGGCACACTAATATGCCTGACATAATTTCTATTGCTGTCAGTTATTTTCAACATTTTTTTACTTCTTCCTCTCCTACTATTGCGTCTTCCATCTTGGACAACATTCCTTCTATTGTTACTGATTCCATGAATAATGATCTTAACAAGGCTTTCACAGCAGATGAAGTCTATGTTGCCTTTCGTGATATTGACCCGAGGAAAGCACCTGGTGTTGATGGCTTTCCGAGCGGCTTCTTCAAAAAGTATTGGGACATTCTTGGTCAGGACTTTACAAATCTCTGCCTCGGACTTTTACGTGGGTCTGTTAATTTAGAAGAGGTCAATCAATCCATTATTGTTCTTATTCCTAAAGTAAGTGACCCTACTACGATGCGACATCTCCGACCTATTAGTCTTTGCACAGTCATTTATAAAATTGTGTCGAAAGTTTTAGTTAACCGGCTAAAATCTATCATACCCCTATGTATTAGTGGTAATCAGGCTGCTTTCATTCGCGGGCGGAATATTACTGATAACATTCTTATCGCTCATGAGCTTATCCATACTCTAAACTATGATGTTACTTCCTTGGCAAAAGGTGTCAGCCTAAAGCTGGATATGGAAAAAGCCTTTGATCGTGTTGAATGGCCCTTTCTTGAACAAATTATGTTTCGTCTAGGTTTCAACTCCAACTGGGTTTCTCTTATTATGAGGTGTATCTCCTCGGTATCTTATGAAGTTCGTATCAATGATTCCCTTTCCAGGCCTTTCAAAACTAGTAGAGGGTTGCGGCAAGGAGACCCCCTCTCTCCCTTTTTGTTTCTTTTCTGCACTCAAGGCCTCTCAGCCTTGCTCAATGTTGAACAAGCCAATGGTCACCTCCCTGGTCTCCGTGCCAGTAAGAATGGTCCTCGCATCAATCACCTTCTTTTTTGCGGATGACTGTGTTGTCTTTATCAAAAATACAACCACAGAGGCTCAGCGACTTAAGGATGTTTTGCAAACTTACGCCTCCTCGTCGGGATAGGCGGTGAACTTTGAAAAATCTACTATCTTTTTCTCACGGAAAACTTCCATGTTGCTCCGGGCGGAGATTAATGATATCCTTCGTGTACGAGAAGTGGATGACCCTGGTATTTATTTAGGGGTTCCTCTCCTTATTGGGAAGAACAAAACTGCAGTTTTAGGCTTCACCAGGGACAATATGAATGCCCGCCTGAGTACTTGGGATAAACATCTCCTTTCCTTTAGTGGTCGAAAAATTTTCATTAAAACGGTTATACAATCTATTCCTGAATATGTCATGTCTTGTTACCTTTTATCACAAAATATTATTGATGATATGACTACCGTAATACGTCGATACTAGTGGTCTGGGAAAGCTGGCAAACGAGGGTGGCACATGCTTTCTTGGGACACTCTCTGCCTCCCTAAAGCTGCTGGAGATGTAGGCATTCGTGATCTTCACCACTTTAGCATCGCTTTGCTAGGCAAACAAATTTGGCGGTTAATTTGTGTGCCTGATAACCTTCTTAGTCGGGTCTACAAATGCAAGTACTATCCTACGGGCTCAGTCCTAGATTCCGCTCATACGCGGAGTTCTTCCTTTGCTTGGAAAGGTCTAAGCATTGCTATTTCTAAGCTTCGCAATGGTTTTTTCAAACGTCCTGGCATGTCTAGTAATGTTCAGATTCATTTTGACAGGTGGGGAGCTCTCAGCCTGTTCATCTTTATGGTAATTATGAAATGAATGACGAAGTCCCTCTTCGTGCAGGATCTTTTATGCTCCATAATTCATCCCGTTGGGATGAAGCAAAAGTGAGAGATTATTTTTCCCATGAAGATGCTAATACCATACTTAACGTCCCAATTATTAATGATATAAAAGACTCTACACTTTGGAGTCACCATGATGCAGGTACCTATACAGTTCGCTCTGGTTATCAATTTTTGCAGTTGCAACTAGGGCCTGTTAACAGGCCTTCTAAACTTTGGAAAATTTTGTCTAAGTTGCCTACTCTGCCCAAAGTTCGTTCCTTTGGCTGGCGTTTATGTCATGATGCGTTACCCTCCGGTCAGAAAATTCTGCAGGCTAATTTTGGTCCTGGGGTTTACCCAATTTACAACATGACTGTCGAAACCTCTATCCATGCTATACGAGATTGTCCTAGTGCTAAGGAGGCGATCCTCTTGGCAGGCCTTCCCCATCGTCTATTGTCCAATAATTATACCTCTCCCCATCAGTGGCTTTCTGATGCTACTGGTTTCCTCTCCTTGCACCAATTCTCTCTTCTTATTACAATTTTATGGAACCTGTGGAACCGCCGTAATGATTTTGTTCATAACAACCATATCCAACCGAGTTGGTTAACTGTTGCCTCTGCCCAAAAACTTTTCACTGATTATACATCTTTTAATGATGAGTCCCGCCAATCCTCCCGGCTAGCTGAGCCCAATTTTGCTCCAGCTAGATGGATGAAACCGACTCCAGGTTTTGTCAAAATTAACACAGATGGGGCTTTTGACCCCGTCTTGAGAGGGGCAGCTGCAGGTGTTATTGCTCATGATTCTTCTGGCTCAATGGCTACTTCATGCCCCTTCTTTGCCCGGATCCTACCTCTACAGAGGCTCTTGCTATTCTGGAAGGATTATGCTTTGTTGTTGCCAACGGATGGACTAATGTGATTTTTAAAACTGACTCTACGTCCATTGCCAACAAAATTAAAAACGCTCCTCCTCGAGATCTTTCCATAGTGCAGCACTTGGTAACTCGCATTTGCGCCACTCTGGGTACTATGCCTAATTGCAAGATTTGTTGTGCCTAGAGATGCAAACATTGTAGCCCATACCTTGGCTAATAGGGCTTTGCGTTCTTTTACTTCTTGTTCTTTTGATTGTTTCTTTCCCGATTTTATTCAGGTCTCTGTAAACTCGGAGAGGTTCTCCTCTTCTTCTCAATAATACCTTGGGTACTCTTTTCCCCATAGGGCCTTCTCACCTCTCGGGGTGGTCGGCTATAGGTTTTTTTAATGAGGCCCTTTCCTTCAAAAAAACTATAGATATGACTTGGATTTAATTTTGTAAACACACCATTGAGATTATATAAAATTACTTGTGAGATTTTTCTCTCGTTTAGTTCTTCTTAGAACTTTATCGACTTATCAAGTACTTTTGTACTTGTAGCATCAACCCTTTTCTATCCATCTTGATACTTTGTGTTCTTTTAGTTTAATATACTAAAAGGGTCAGAGTTCGTTTATCACCATCCCTTAAAGATCGATATAAGTTTCAGGATTAGGTTTTCTACAACCTAGTTTCTTCCGTGAGTATCTTTAAGATACTATTTCCATTTCACCATTCCTTACATTTCCTCTCGCTCCATTCATCATTCTCAATACTTTGTCATCCCCACAAAATGTTCTAAACATCCATTCATCCTTATCAACACCACACATCCTTTCGTTTCCATATTAGTCCCTAAACTATTCCTTTCATTCATTTCACCTATTCCTTTCATTCCTCATCCTTAATTCTTCATTTTGCAGCCACTTCTTGCGAGAGACTTCCTTCCTTCCTAGGTCCAACAATCAAAGTGTACAGTTCAGCATCACCAGCAAGATCGACACATATCATACGTTCAAAGGGAGGTATCGTTCACCATGACATGCACTTGAAGAGGGGTCATTCATCGCGACATACGCTCAAAGAGAGGAGTCGTCCATCATGGTATACGCTCAAAGAGAGTGACTATTCACCATGACATCAACTCAAAAGAGGAGTCATTCACCGTACGCTCAAAGAGAGGGGTCATTCATCACGATATACGCTCTAAGAAAGGGACCATTCATTATGACATGCACTCTAAGAGAGGGGTCATTCATTGCGACATATGATCAAAGAGAGGGGTCGTTGGTCACGGTATACGCTCAAAGAGAGGACCGTTCATTATGACATGCACATGAAGAGAGCGTTCATTCATTGAAACATACGCTCAATGAGAGGGGTTATCCATCAAGGTATACGCTCTAAGAAAGTTCCTTCTTTATGACTGGCATTCGATGAGAGAGGTTATTCATCGCGGCATACGCTCAAAGACAGGGGTCGTTGATCACGGTATACGCTCAAAGAGAGGATTGTTCATTATGATATGCACACGAAGGGAACGTTCATTCATCGCGACATACGCTCAATGAGAGGGGTCATCCATCAAGTTATACACTCTAAGAAAGTGAACCTTCATTATGACTTGCATTCGAAGAGAGAAGTTATTCATCGCGATATACGCTCAAAGAGAGGGGTCATCGATCACGGTATACGTTCAAAGAGAGAGGTCATCGATCATGGTATACGCTCAAAGAAAGGGGTCATCGATCACAGTGTACGCTCAAAGAGAGGGTGATACATGTTCCACACACCATATTCAAGAAAGAGACGGGCTTACCTTCCCACTTGGCCCAACCACTCGATCCAAGTCCAAACAACTCCGAGACAAGCTGAATATTGATGTACAAGGATTCTTGAGCAAGGGATTACAAACTAGTATAAAAACCAAATAATTCCATGGAGAAAGCTATTATTCTTCATCTTTCAAAGACAATTGGGTCACACAAAGCCAAATTGAGGTCCCAAATGAAGTGCATGAACAGATTGTATTTAAACTTCCTTAATAGGTCATTCATTGTTTGTGTTATTTTGGCTCAATACTAAATTATGAAGTTTGGGTCAAATATTTTAATTAAGGCCAACTAGAAATTATATTTATTTAGGTAATAAGGCCTTTAAAATAAGATAATATCTTCCTCAAACATACCATATCGACCACTCTCCATGCTGCCACAACACTTCTGTAACAACCCAATTTTTTCCCCTTTTCAAAACCAAAATCCCTAATTTTAGAACCCAAGAAATTGGGGATTTTTCAGTGCTCATTTTGTGAATTTCTGAAAGTTGAGGGCTTAAGTGTGGAAATTCAAAAATATAAAACTCAGACCCTTGAATGGTATTTTTACCATTTTTCAAATATGGTATTTCTTTCTCCTCTTATCCGTTTCAATTATCTGAGAATTTATTTCTCATTTAATTTTTGTTTATTCTTACTCTTTTTATTCCTATCTTCCGTTAATAATCTAAAGAAAACCTGAAACTTTACTTTCCTTATCTCTCTCAGATCTTACTTGTGTTCTTGTGATCTTCGTTTCCTTTCGTTTGGTAAGTAATCACCATCTTCGTTCTTCCAGTTTTGTTTATTGTTTTTAATCGTTTGAGAGTGAGTGTTGAGGGGGTTGTTTCTTGTTTCGAAGGATGGAAGATGTGTGAAGAGTTTAGGTTTGAATAAAGGTTCGAAAGTGTTTAGGAGAGAGGGGTTTAGATTTGTTTTAATTCGATTTGTTGTTTGGTTGTTGAAGAGGGTGTTTTAATCGAATCTTGGAATCGAATCAGGGGGTGAGAGAGCGTCTGAAAATCTGTTAAAATAGCCTGGGAAAAATCTGGAAAACCCAGATTTTCTCAGAAAAATCTATCTCGGACCGTGATCGACGCGACCCGACTCGACCTACATGACTTCCGACCCACTGACGTCACTGTTGACGTCATCCGCTAACATCATTGCTGACCTCATCCACTGATGTCACTGTTGACATCATCTACTAACGTTAGCGTTTACATGATGACGTCACTACTGACGTCAACGTTGACCAATGTTGACGTTAGTAGTTGACTTTTTTTGACCCGATCCCACTGTATGTTTTTCAACGTCTTGAGTCTGATGGCGTTGTCCTTTTTTCGAAATTCAAACTGAAGTTTCGTCTGATGGAGTTAGAGTGGTTCTGGGGAACCTACTCTTCTGATGGTTTTCGATGTTGGGTACATTCATGCATACAATGTATCATATGCCCTGTTCTGTTATCTGAGTCTGTTTATCTGCACACTAGAGACACACTAGGCTCCCTAGCTTACACCCTGTTAGTTTCCTGTTTCAGATCACAGATCTAGACTCCGTACGGTACTTGGAGGATCCTGTTTTCAATATTCAGATTTTTAATGTGATTTCAAGAGCAACATTTAATTCCGGACATTTTCATTATTATTTTGTAATAAACTTTGGACTTTGATTTTTATTTGATAATTTGTGGGTTGAACTCAGTTTGTTTAAATGTTCAGTTTTTTAAATTATTAATATGTTTAATTCTATGAAAACCCTAACTTACAAAACAAGTTTTCATATCGTAAACCCTAACTTGTAATGTAAGAAATTAGGTTAATTTTAGGGGTACATTTAATTGTATCAGGGTCAGGTTTGACCCTTGGACTATGAGGTCCATGATGATGTTTAATCTAAAAATAATTTTGTAAATATGTTTTATAAATCCAGATTCTCGATTTGATTTGATTTTGAAATACTATGAAATATTTTGAATATTACTCCAAGTACCGGTTCTAACGTAGGATTCTGTCTATATTATTCTTTAGATACTCTACTATGCCACCTCGTAGTAGTACACGTTTAGCTACTGGAAGAGGCCGTGGACGAGGTCGATCTGCTTCTTCTTATAGTGATGTCCCGCCTCCTGTGGACCCACCACAGGATTAGAGTTTGGCCCAAGATATAGAAGGAGAAGATTTACCTAACGTTGGGACCGAGTCTCAACAGATTGAGGTTGATCAGCCGATCCAGAGTGAGGGACTTTATGTTTCTGGGGACATCGAGACTGTTGGTTTGGATTCTGTGACCATGCAGAGAGAGTTGCTCAGATATTTACTACAGAATGAGGGTGTTAAGAAACCCATATCTACAAAGTTTCTAGATGTCAGTATGACGATATTTGATGGTAAGACTGGTATTGACCCAACCGATGGAGAGTATTGGCTAAAGAAACTTCAGCGTCTATTCGTCGAGATGGAATACTCCTCTGACAGGAAATTGAGGGCTACTGTATCTTTGCTTCAAGGTGAGACCCTGAACTGGTGGGAGGCGAAGGGGAGAGTCACTGCTTAGGAGAAGATTTCTTGGGAGTTTTTCAGACATGCTTTCATGGATAGATATGTGGAGCCTGAGTACTTGGCTAAGTGCCGAGAGGATTTTTTGAATCAACAACAGAACGACATGTCTATGAACGACTATGAGATTGAGTTTCTCCGCCTGCTCTAGTATGCTACTAGTATTGTTTCCACTAAGAAACAAAAGTGTGATCATTTTCTAAAGGGACTCCGGGTACCGCTGAAGATTGTTGTTCCGACTCACCACAACATAGAATATAAGATGATTACTCGGCGTGCCAGGACAGCCAAGCGTAATGAGAGCTTAAGGGTTCAGCTTGAGTCTCAGGTTCAGGAGGTAGACGACAGCCTGCGGCACCTGCTTTGTACAGTCAGGTTTTTCAATCTCGGAAGAAGGGCCTTGATGAGTTTGAGCCACATAGTTCTGCACGTTCTAGACCAATTGCTTCTATTATTCCTACTTCTAGTGGAGCTGGATCCACTAGTACCCGAGCCTTACCTCAGTGTTCGTTCTGTAAGAAGTGGCACTCAGGAGAGTATTGTATGCGGAGTGCAGCCTGTTTCCGATGTGGTTCTCTTGACTATCGTCTCAGGGACTATCCAGTGGCACCATAGTCTAGTTATACTCCGGGACAATCACAGACATCAGTTCAGACCCCAGTTGGGGGAAGAGGAAAGGTAGACCTGCAGCATCCGGTACTGGTAGTAGAGACAGACCTAGTCAGTTTAGAGAATTTGCCAGATCAGTAGGATCTCATCCAGACTTGTTATATGATATGAGGAGACAGGAGGACCGGGATGAGCCAGACATCATTGTTGGTACTTTTTCTGTTCATGCTATTTCTTTCTTTGCACTGTTAAATAATGGGTCTACACACTCCTATGTTTCTAGCTTTGTTTCTGGGTATCTAGAAATTCTTATAGAGGATACTAGTAGTTCTGTCTCAGTTTATAGTCATGTAGGTAACCTTGTAGTGGTTACCAAAGTGTATAAAGATTGTCATCTTGAGGTTTAAGGGGAAATCTTTCCTACTAATATGATGGAGCTACCGTTGGGAAAGTTGACTTGATTCTGGGAATGGATTGGTTGTTAACACACCGAGTTACTCCTGACTATGAACGAAAAAGGGAAACTCTAAGGACATCTGATGACCGTGAGGTAACCCTTATCGGTGAGTGTAAAGGTTATCTGTCTAATCTTATATCATCTCTGAAAGCTGAGAAAATGATCAGGAAATGATCTGTGGCTTATCTTGCCTACATATTCATCGTGACATACGCTCAAAGAGACGGGTCGTTCACTATGACATACTCTCGAAGAGGGGTAATTCACAGTAACATACGCTAAAAGGGAGGGGTCGTCCATCACGATATAAGCTCAAATAGAGGGACCGTTCACTATGACATGCACACGAAGAGTAAGGTCATTTATTGCAACATAAGCTCAAAGAGAGGGGTCATCAATCACGGTATACGCTCACAGAGAGGGACCGTTCATTACGACATGCACTCGAAGAGACGGGTTATCCATCGTGACATACGCTCAAAAAGAGTGTCGTCCATTACGATATACACTCAAAGAGAGGAATCGTTCATTATGACATGAATTCGAAGAGAGGGGTAATTCATCGCGATATATGCACAAAGAGTAGGGTCGTCCATCACGGTATACGCTTAAAGGGAAGAATCGTTTATTATGACATACACTCGAAGAGAGGAGTCATTCATCGCAACATACGCTCAAAGAGAGGGTCGTCCATCAGGGTATACGCACTAGGAAAGTGACCACTCACTATGACATCTCACTCGAAGAGAGGGATCATTTATCACGACATACGCTCAAAGAGAGGGACTGTTCATTATGACATGCACTCAAAGAGAGGAGTCATTTATCATGGCATACGCTCAAAGAGAGGGGGCGATCCATCACAGTACACGCTCTAAGTAAGGGACTATTCATTATGACATGCACTTGAAGAGAGGGGTCATTCATTTCGACAAATGCTCAAAGAGAGGATTCGTCCATCACGGTATACACTCAAAGAGAGGGACCATACACCATGACATGCACTCGAAGAGAGAGGTCATTTATCGCGACATATGCTCAAAGAGAGTGGTCGTCCATCATGACATATTCTCAAGGAGAGGGACCGTTCATTATGAAATACGCTCGAAGAGCGGGGTCATTCTCCGTGACATACGCTCAAAGTGTGGGGTCGTCCATCATGGTATATGTTCAAAGAGAGGGACCGTTTACTATGACATACATACGAAGAGTAGGGTCATTCATCACAACATAAGCTCAAAGAGAGGGGTCATCGATCACAGTATACGCTCAAGGAGAGGGACCTTTCACCATGATATGCACTCGAAGAGTGGGGTCGTTCATCGTGACATATGCTCAAAGAGAGAGGTCGTCCATCAAGGCATACGCTCGAAGAGGGGTAATTCACCATGACATATGCTTAAAGAGAGAGGTCGTCCATCACGGCATACGCTCAAAGAGAGGGGTGGGTAATTCACCGTGACATACGCTAAAATGGAGGGATCGTCCATCATAGTATAAGCTCAAAGAGAGGGATCGTTAACTATGACATGCACATGAAGAGTAGGGTTATTCATCGCAACATAAGCTCAAAGAGAGGGGTCATCGATCATGGTATACGCTCAAAGAGAGGGACCGCTCATTATGACATGCACTTGAAGAGACGGGTCATTCATCTCGACATACGCTCAAAGAGAGGGGCGTCCACCACGATATAATCCCAAAGCGAGGAACCATTCAAAGAGAGGTGTCATCGATCACGGTATACGTTTAAAGAGAGGGATAATTCATTATGAAATGCACTCGAAGAGCGGTGTCATTTATCGCGACATATGCTCAAAAAGAGAGGTCGTCCATCACGGTATACGCTCAAAGAGAGGGACCGTTTATTATGATATGCACTTGAAGAGAGGGGTCATTTATCACGAAATACACTCAAAGAGAGGGGTCCTCCATCACGGTATGCACTGAAAGAGAGGGACCGTTCACCATTACATGCACTCGAAAAGTGGGGTAATTCTTTGTCACATACACTTAAAGAGAGGGGTCTTCCTTCACGGAAAACGATCAAAGAGAGGGGTCGTTCATCATGACAAATGCTCGAAGAGAGGAGACATTCATCGCAACATACTCTCAAAGAGAGGGGTCGTTCATCACGTTATACGCTCTAAGAATGGGACCGTTCACTAGGACATGCACTTTAAGAGTGGGGTCATTCATCACGACATACGCTCAAAGAGAGGGACCGTTCATTATGACATACGCTCAAAAAGAGGGATCATTCACCATGCCATATGCTCAAAGAGTGGTATTTTCTATCACGGTATACGCTCAAAGAGAGGGATCATTCACCATGACATTCACTCAAAGGGAAGGGTCATTCATCGCAATATAAGCTCAAATAGAGGGGTCATCAATCACGGTATACTTTCGAAGAGAGGGACCGTTCATTATGACATACACTCAAAGAGGGGTCATTCACCGTGGCATACGCTCAAAGAGAGGGGTCGTCCATCATGGTATACGCTCAAAGAGAGGGACCGTTCACCATGACATTCACTAAAAGAGAAGGGTCATTCATCGCAACATAAGCTCAAATAGAGGGGTCATCGATCACGGTATACTTTCAAAGAGAGGGACCGTTCATTATGGCATATACTTTCAAAGAGAGGGGTCATTCATCGTGACACGCTCAGTGATAGGGTTGTCCATCACGGTATACGCTCAATGAGAGGGACTATTCATTATGAAATGCAATCGAAGAGAGGCGTCATTCATCGCGACGTATGCTCAAAGAGAGGGGTCGTCCATCATGGTATACGCTCAAAGAGAGGGGTCATCTATCACGAAATACGATCAAAGAGTGGGGTCGTCCATCACGGTATACACTCAAAGAGAGGAACTGTTCAATATGTCATGAACTCGAAGAGAGGGGTTATACATCGCGACATACGCTCAAAGAGAGGGGTCATCTATCATAGTATATGCTCAAAGAGAGGGACCGTTCATTATGACATGCACTCGAAGGGACGGATCATTCATCGCGACATACGCTTTCTGACCATGTATTTTTGTTTTCTTGTCCAACTAATCTTGTTAAGATTGTAGATGATGGAACAAAGCTTCAATCCGTGAGAGCTCTACATCGAAAAATGAGAGGAAACAAAGAGAGGAAAGCCAAGCATGACGAAAATAAAATTTACAAGAAGTGAGAGTGAACTATCTTTGAACCAGGAGATTGGAGGGACCGTTAATTATGACACATACTTGAATGGAGGGTCATTCATCTCGACATACGCTCAAATAGAGGGGCCGTCCATCATGGTATACGCTCTAAGAAAGGGACCATTCATTATGACAAGCACTCGAAGAGAGGAGTCATTCATTGCGAGATACGCTCAAAGAGAGGGTCGTCCATCATGGTATACGCACAAATGGAGGGACCGTTCATTATGACAGGCAGTCGTAGAGAGGTGTCATTCATCGCGACATACGTTCAAAGAGAGGGGTCGTCCATAACGGTATACGCTATAGGAAAGGATCGTTCATTATGACATGCACTCGAAGAGAGGGTTCATTCATCGCGACGTACGCTTAAAGAGAGGGGTCATCCATCACGGCATATGCTCAAAGAGAGGGACTGTTCATTGTGATATACGCTCGAAGAGAGAGTTCATTCACCGTGACATATGCTCGAAGATAGGGTCGTCCATCACAATATACGCTCTAAGAAAGTGACCTTTCATTATGACATACACTCAAAGATATGGGTCATTCATCGCAACATACACTCAAAGATATGGGTCATTCATCGTAACATACGCTCAAAGAGAGGGGTCGTCCTTCACGGTATACGCTCAAAGAGAGGGACCACTTATTATGACTTACGCTTTAAAAGAAGGGTCATTCACGGTGACATACGCTCAAAGAGAGGGGTCGTCCATCACGGTATACGCTCTAATAAAGGGACCATACGCTATGACATGTACTTGAAGAGAAGGGTCATCCATCGCGACATACACTCAAAGAGAGAGACCGTTCATTGTGACATGCACTCGAAGAGAGGGGTTAGTCATCGCGACATACAGTCAAAGAGAGGGATCGTCTAGCATGGTATACGTTCAAAGGGAGAGACCGTTCATTATGACATGCATTCGAAGAGAAGAGTCATTCATTGCGACATACCCCCAAAGAGAGGGGTCATCCACCACAGTATACTCTCTAAGAAAGGGACCGTTCATTATGACATGCACTCGAAGAGTGGAGTCATTCATCGTGACATACGCTCAAAGAGAGGGTTATCCATCATGGTATACGCTCAAAGGGAGGGATAGTTCATTATGGCATGCCGTCGAAGAGAGGGGTCATTCATCGTGACATATGTTCAAAAAGTGGGGTCGTCCAACATGGTATACACTCTAAGAAAAGTACCGTTCGTTGTGGCATGCACTCGAAGTGAGGGGTCATTCATCGCGATGTACACTCAAAAAGAGGGGTTGTCTATCACGGTATACGCTCAAAGTGAGGGACAATTCATTATGACATACGCTCGAAGAGAGGGCTCATTCAACGTGACATATGCTCAAAGAGAGGCGTTTTCCATCACGGTATACGCTCTAACAAAGGGACCACTCATTATGACATACACCCGAAGAGAGGAGTCATTCATCGCGACATATGCTCAAAGAGAGGGGTCGTCCATCATGGTATACGCTCAAAGGGAGGGATCGTTCAGTATGACTTGCAGTCGAAGAGAGGAGTCATTTATCGCGATATACACTCAAAGAGAGGGGTTGTCCATCATAGTATTCGTTCAAAGGGAGGGACCGTTCGTTATGACATGTAGCCGAAGAGAGGTGTAATTCATCGGGACATACGTTCAAAGAGAGGGGTCGTCCATCACGATATACGCTCTAAGAAAGGGACTGTTCATTATGATATGCACTCAAAGAGAGGGGTCATTCATCGCGACGTATGCTTAAAGAGAGGGGTTGATGTGAGCACGTTTATGCCACCCAACAAAGCAACTTCAACATTCATGGGAGTTTATTTTTCATTTGTTACATATTGATGTGTAACATTTTTTTTCTTATATTTAGTATGTCTATATTATGCTAAGTATGTTTTAGAGATTGGATGGATAGTTTTTGTATTATTTCCAACTAGTTTGAGAGTCAATGTGAGTTATTGAATAAGTTTGCAAGTGTTTACACCTTATAATTATGTTTCCATTAAGTTTAAACTACTTTGATGGATTCTTGTGATGTTTACATGTAGGAACATAGGAGAACACCAGCTCAAGAGAGTGTATGTAGCTCAACTCTAGCTCAAGCGAGTGTATGCAACTGAACACAAGCTCATGTGAGTTCTATTCATCTCAGAAGAAGACCAATGGAGTGCACGCTACTAACCTTAGCTCGAGGCAGCTCAAAGGCTTAGCTCTAAGCTCAAGTTAACTCCTAACACTCTTAGCTAGCTCGTTTCAGCTCAACTCCATTTCTAGCGCAACTTAACTCAAGCTGAAGTGACATACAATAGTTGAAACCTATCCTACACGAAGAGAAGGTGTACTAGACATGTGCCATGCATGTGGGACCCACATGGCAACCTTGTGCACATATTTGGGCGTGTAAATGCAAGCAAGCCAAAAAAGGCCCTTGCTTTTGAAGACCAAAACGCTCAGGGGATATGAATGAGTGGTTTTATGTTCAAAATTCAAACATTTAACACATGTTAAATGTGTTTTATGTGCCAAATCACTTAACAGAAATTAAATGGAGCCTAGAGTGGCTTATTTTAATTATTTTCTTTCAAATAATGGCCACACATTTGAATTTTGGCCAACACCTTTCATCTCCTACATATTTCTTTATTTTGTAAACAAAAGGATAGACACTTATGAAATAAATATTACTCTGAGATTTTTCCCTTATTTGGTTTCTTTTTAGAACTTTTCTGACTTTCAAACTTTTTTTATTGTCATTTTGATACTTCGGGTTCCTAGATCGCTTTCTAGAGGGTCCAAGTCCTTCTAACGTTAAACAGATTCGATTCGGGTTAGCTCAATAAATTGTGCAGGTTCTTTCGAGTTTAGCGTTTCATTTTAAATCCAGCAAAAAATTGACCATTGTTGAATGTTCGAGTTACTGCCAGGGATGTTTTTTTGAAGCGTTCATCTTCTTCGTTTTGAAATTCATCAAAACGCCATCTCATTCTTACTTTTTCTTTTAATTTTCGTTCTTCTTTTTAATTCCTTATTTTATCATGAATATATTTTGAGTAATTGTTGTTTTCATGTTGTTCTTGTTGCAAGAACGTGATTACAACAATCCTAGGTCCGTAACATACGAAGAAAGTCCATTTCGACAGGCTACTTCGTTTCAGGGGTTGTCCATCATAATATACGCTCAAAGAGAGGGATCGTTCATTATCGCATACGCTCGAAGAAAGGGCTCATTCACAGGGACATATGCTAAAAGAGAGGGTTTTACATCACGGTATACGCTAGAAGAAAGGGATCTTTCTTTATGACATGCACTCGAAGAGAGGGATCATTCATCGTGATATATGCTCAAAAGAGAGGGGTCGTCCATCACGGTATACGCTCAAAGAGTGACCATTCTCCATGACATGCACTCAAAGAGAGGGGTCATTCACCGTGATATACGCTCAAAGAGAGGGGTCATCCATCATTGTATACACTCTAAGAAAAGGACCATTCATTATGACATGCACTCGAAGAGAGGAATACACTCAAGAGAGGGGTCATTCATCGCGACATACACTCAAAGAGAAGGTTCGTCCATCACGTATACGCTTTAGGAAAGGGATCGCTGATTTTGACATGCACTCGAAGAGAGGGGTCATTCATCGCGACAAACGCTTAAAGAGAAGGGTCGTCCATCATGGTATACTCTCAGAGAGAGGGACCGTTTAACATGACAAGGATAGTTCATTATGACATGCACTCAAAAGGAGGGGTAATTCATCTCGACATACGCTCAAATAGGGGTCGTCCATCACGGTATACACTTAAAGTGAGGAACCGTTTGCCATAACATGCACTCGAAGAGAAGTGTCATTCATCGCAACAAACGCTCAAAGAGATGGTTCGTCCATCACGGTATACGTTCTAAGAAAGGGATTGATACGCTCCAACTCTCCAAAGATGCTTGTAGAGAGAAGCTTTGATTGCTCGGACCTTAGAATACAAGCAAGCCTTGTTGTATCATGCTTGTTTCCAGAACAAAAGAATGTTAAAAGGTGTTGGAAATAAGATAAGGATGATTCAAGAAGGTGTTATAGTGTGGGGGATGTTGATGGTTGATTAAGGAAGGAAATAGAGGTGTTTAAGTGATGTAAATGATATGAAAGGATATGTAAAGGGCTGGTGAAGAATGGTGGACGAAAATGGAAGATGGATGGTGATTAGGGGGTGTTGGAATGATAGTATTCAAAGGGGAAAAGATTGAACTTATGTTATAGGAACATAAACCCAATCTAGTTGCAACTCTGAGGGTGGGAGATGCACTTAGACCTCTTGGAAATGTAATTCCGGAAACCTAAAGTATAAAAGGATGGAGGGTGACGCCACAAATCAAAGAGATGATTTGATAAGTCGATAATGTTCTAAAAAGAACAAGAATGAGAGATTAACTCACAAATTAAATAATCTAATTCAAAGTTGTGTTTGTAATGCCAAAATGGCTACATATTTATAGGAAATGAAAGGGTGTGGATAAGGGACATTTCGCTTTGAAAGGGTGGCCGAATAGTGGCCTTGGTGTCTGTTCAATTGGTGGTGTCTCCCTCTTTAAACGTTCGGTTGAATGGTGTCTCCTCCAAATAATTGTTGTAACTTTTCGGTTTAAAATTCGAGCTTGCACAGTCTTTAGTAAATTGGACATATTTTGAGTTCCCGATACCGGATTGATGAGATTCAACATGATCCGGAAAGAAAAAAGAGAGAGGAACAACTTTCATGAAGACACAAAGGTCCAATTCTTCTAGTATCCTTCTCGAAATCGGCACACAAGTGGACCATCATGAATTTGCCCAATGAAGAGTGCTATCTCTTTGTTTTAGCGCCCAAAACATGTTTCCCTCCATGTTGGTCGATTGTGTCTCTTGGGGAGGGAACATGTCCTTTCCATGGTTGAGCTGAAGGTTGTAGGGTGAGCTAAGATGACTGGATGAACTAAGGTTGAGCTAGGTTGAGCTGATCTAGCTAGCTGATTTAGCTAGTTGAAAGTTCATCATCTTTGAGTGATGATTTGAGTTGAACGGCTAAACCCTAGCTGAGTGAACTTATCCTTAGAGCCATAATACTCTCCTCAATCCATAAGAGTGTGTAGGAGTTGATCCGAATCCCATATGGATGGAAATTCACCCTTTGTCATTTTGAGCTCATTCTGAATTCGTAAACTGGAATGAAGCTAGCATCCACTTCATTGCGCTGCCTAGGAGTGCTTGGTAGATTTTAGTGCTGATCGGAAGCTGGTAAGTGCCTCAAACAACGATTCTTTGTTTTAAGCTCAAATTGTGCATTCAAGCTAAAACAAAGCTGACTAATAGTCCCTTAAGCTGTGTTTAATATAACCTGTAAAGAAAAAACTTAAACTAATAAGTATGATGTTACTAAACATGTATTGAATATTAATAATGCATAATATAAGCTAGATAAAGCTGTGGTTCAATACCAATTACTAAGTTATCAACAGTAACATAAGGAAATAAACATTATAGGTATATAATATGCGATAACAAGCGAATGTAGAGCATGAATTGAATAAATAAAGAGGATTAAGTTAAACTCCCTGATTGGACTTGTGTGACATATGGTATGGTCAAAACTTAAGGTTGGGCGTGCACATATCAGGGACCGTTTATTATGACATGCACTCGAAGAAAGGGGTCATTAATCGTGAGATACGCTCAAAGAGAGGGTTTTCCATCATGGCATACGCTCATGACATGCACTCGAAGGAGGGGTCATTAATCATGACATATGCTCAAAGAGAGTGGTCGTCAATCAAAACATACGCTCAAAGGGAGGGACCGTTCATTATGGCATGCACTCGAAGAGAAGAGTCATTGATCACAACATACGCACAAAGAAAGGGGTCGCCTATCACGATATACACTCTAAGAAAGGGACTATACATTATGACATGCACACGAAGAGAGGTGTCGTTCATCGTGACATACGCACAAAAAGAGGGGTCGTTCATTATGACATGCACTAGAAGACAAAGATCATTTATCGCGACAAATGCTCAAAGTGAGGGGTCATCCATCACGGTGTTCACTCCTAGAGAGGGACCATTCACCATGACATGCCCTCGAAGAGGGGGCATTCATCGCGACATATGCTCAAAGAGGGGGGTCGTTTGTCAACACATACGCTGAAAGAGAGGGACCATTCACCATGACATGCACTCGAAGAGAAGGTTCATGCAGTGTGACAAACGCTCAAAGAGAGGGGTCATCCATCATGGTATTCGCTCAAAGAGAGGGACCATTCATCATGACATGCAGTCGAAGAGGGGGCATTCATTGTGACATACGCTCAAAGAGAGGGGTCGTACGTCAACGCATACGCTTCAAGAGAGGAACTGTTAACCATGACATGCACTTAAAGAGAAGGGTCATTCATCGTGATATACGCTCAAAGAGAGGGGTCGTCCAACACGGCATAGGCTCAAGGAGAGGGGTCGTTCTTTATGACAAATGCTTGAACAAAGGGGTCATTAATCGCGAGATACGCTCAAAGAGAGGGGTCGTCCATCACGGTATACAAACAAATAGAGGGACCTTTCACCCTGACATGCACTTGAAGAGAGGAGTCATTCATATCGACATCGGCTCAAAGAGAGGGGGTCGTCCATCATGGCATACGCTCAAAGAGAGGGGTCATCCAAAGACAGGGACCATTCACCATGACTTGGACTCGTAGAGTGGGAACATTCTTCGCAACATACGCTCAAAGAGAGCGACCGTTCATTATGACATGCACTCAAAGAGAGGGTTCATTCATCGCGACACACGCTTAAAGATAGGGACCATTCATTATGATATGCACTCAAGAGAGGGGTCATTCATCGCGATGTAAGCTCAAAGAGAAGGTTCGTCCACCACAATATAGGCTCTAGGAAAGGGACCGTTGATTTTGACATGCACTCGAAGAGAGGGGTCATTCATCGCCACATACGCTTAAAGAGAGGGGTCGTCCATCATGGTATACTCTCAGAGAGACGGACCGTTCAACATGACAAGCACTCGAATAGAGGAGTCAGTCATCGCAACATACACTCAAAGAGAGGGACGGTTCATTATGATATGCACTCGAAGGAGGGATCATTCATCCCGAGATATGCTCAAAGAGAGGGTCATCCATCACGGTATACGCTCAAAGAGAGGGACCGTTTACCATAACATGCACTCGAAGAGAAGGGTCATTCATCATAACAAACACTCAAAGAGAGGGGTTTCCATCATGGTATACGCTCTAAGAAAGGGACTGTTCATTATGACATGCACTCGAAGAAAGACGTTATTAATCACGACATACGCTCTAATAGAGGAGTCGTCCATCACGGCATACGCTCAAAGAGAGGGACCGTTCACCATGACATGCACTCGAAGAGGGGGTTATTCTTCGCTACATACGCTCAAAGAGATGGGTCGTCCATCACCGCACACTCAATGGGAGGGACCATTCATTATAACATGCACTCGAAGAGTGGGTCATTTATCGCGATATACGCTCAAAGAGAGAGGTCATCCATCATGGCATTCGCTCGAAGGGAGGGGTCATTCACCGCGACATACACTGAAAGAGAGGGTTCATCTATCACGGTATACGCTCTAAGAACGATACCATTCATTATGACATGCAATCGAAGAGAGTGGTCATTCATCACGACATATCCTTAAAAAGGGGGTTCTCCATCACAGCATACACTCAAGGAGAGGGACCTTTCATTATGACATATGCTCGAAGAGAGGGGTCATTCATCGTGACATACAAGAGAGGGGTCGTCCATCACGGTATAGCTCAAAGAGAGGGACCGTTAACCATGACATTCACTCAAAGAGAAGGGTCATTCATCGCAACATAGGCTCAAAGAGAGGGGTCATCGATCACGGTATACGCTCAAAGAGAGGGACCGTTCATTATGACATACACTCGAACAAGGGGTCATTCATCACGACATACGCTTAGAGAGAGGGTCGTCCATCACGGTATACGCTCAAAGAGAAGGACCGGTCATTATGACATGCAATTAAAGAGAGGCGTCATTCATCACGACATACGCTCAAAGAGAGGGGTCATCCATCACGACATACGCTCAAACAGAGGGAGCATTCACCACGACATGCACTAGATAAGAGGCGTCATTCATTGCGACATACACTCAAAGAGAGAGGTCGTCCATCACGGTATACGTTCTCAGAAATAGACCATTCATTATGACATTTACTTGAAGAGAGAGATATTTTAACATGATATACGCTCAAAGAGACGGGTCATCCATCACGGCATACACTCAAAGCGAGGGAGCGTTCACCATGTCAGGTACTCGAAGAGCGGTCATTCATCGCGACATGTGCTCAAAGAGAGCGGTCGTCCAATACGGCATACGCTCAAAGAGAGCGGACGTTCATTATGACACATACTCGAAGAGAGGGGTCATTCAACGCAGCATACGCTTAAAGAGAGGGGTCATTCATCGCGATATTTGAACTAAGAAGGGGACCATTCACCATGACATGCACTCGAAGAGAGGGGTCATTCATCACGATATACGCTCAAGGAGAAGGGTCGTCCATCACGACATATGCTCAAAGAGATGGACCATTTATTATGAATACTCTTGAAGAGAGGGGTCTTTCACAGCGACAGACGCTCGGAAAGAGAGGTATTTCACAGCGACATATGCTCAAAGAGAGTGGTTGTCCACCACGCTATACGCTTTAAGAAAGGGAACGTTTCACTATAACATGCACTTGAAGAGAGGGTCATCCATCACGGTATACGCTTTAAGAAAGGGACCATTTATTATGACATGCACTCGAAGAGAGCGATCATTCATCTCGACATATGCTCAATGAGAGGGGTCATCCATCACGATATACGCTCGAAGAAAGGGAACGTTCACCATAACATGCACTTGAAGAGAGGGGTCATCTATCACGATATATGCTCTAAGAAAGGGACCATTTATTATGACATGCACTCGAATAGAGGGGTCATTCATCTCGACATACGCTCAGAGTGAGATCGTCCATCACGATATACGCTCAAAGAGAGGGACCATTCACCGTGAAATGCACTAGAAGAGAGGGGTCGTTCATCATGACATACGCTCAAAGAAAGAGATCGTCCATCACGACAAACACTCAAGGAGAGGGACCATTTATTATGACATACGCTCGAAGAGAGGGGTTGTCCATAACGGTATATGCTCAAAGAGAGGGACCGTTCACCATTACATTCACTAAAAAAGAAGGGTCATTCATCGCAACATAAGCTTAAAGAGTGGGGTCATCGATCACGGTATACGCTCAAAGAGAGCGACCGTTCATTATGACATATACTCGAAGAGAGGGGTCATTCACTACAGTATACGCTCAAAGAGAGGGGTCGTCCATCACTGTATATGCTCTAAGAAGGGGACCGTTTATTATGACATGCACTAGAAGAGATGGGTCTTTCATTGCGGCATATTCTCGAAGAGTGGGGTAGTCCATCACAGTATATGCTCTAAGAAACGGACCGTTCATTATAACCTGCACTAGAAGGGAGGGGTTATTCATCGATACATACGCTCAAAGAGAGGGGTCGTCCATCACGGGATACGCTCAATGATAGGGCTCGTTCATTATAACATACGTCCAAAGAGAATGGTCATTCACTGCGATATACGCTCAAAATGAGGGGTTGTCTATCACGGTATACGCTCTAACAAAGAGACCGTTCATTATGACATTTACTCAAAGAGAGTGGTCATTCATCGTGACATACGCTCAAAGAGAAAGGTTGTCCATCATGGTATACGCTCTAAGAAAGGGACCGTTCATTATTACATGCACTCGAAGAGAGGAGTCATTCATCTCGAAATACGCTCAAAGAGAATGGTCGTCCATCGTGATATATGCTCAAAGAGAGAGACCGTTCACCATGACATGCACTCGAAGAGAAGGGTCATCCATCACGGTATACGCTATAAGAGAGGGAATGTTCATTATAACATGCACTCAATGAGAGGGGTCATTCATCGCGACTTACGCTCAAATAGAGGGGTCGTCCATCATGTAGCACATGAATTGAATAAATAAAGAGGATTAAGTAGAACTCCCTGATTGGACTTGTGTGACTTAGGGTATGGGCAGAATTTAAGGTTGGGCGTGCACATATCAACCACTCTTGCTCTCTTTTGTAAGTCCTTAGAGAACATACTTAAGGCTCAACAAGTATTCTTTGTGAAATTCGGCTAAAAAGAAGTGATTAGAAAAAGGAAAAAAATATGTAGAAATAAGGTAGAATGGAAAGATAATAAGAAGATAGCAATCTAAACTAGATATTACCAAAAGAATATTTTTTTCAGAATAAAGAATAATATCCCTCCCTCTATAACTTTTTTTTTTGAATTCTTATTTTTTAATTTTTTTTTACTATTTTTACTAACCCGAGAGAGAGAAAAAATAGTCTTCTTACTGAATCGCCAATGCTCTGATACCAATTGATACGAATACAGTTGTGAAATATCCGAATTTGTATTTGTGATTACCCGATCATGATTCTAGAAAGTAACTGAAATTAAAAGTAGGAATTTTGAAATGAAACTTACAAGATGATACAAAATGGATGGATAGTATGGTGAAATGGAATGATGATAAGATGATTATTGTGCTTGGATGAAGTATGGAAAATATGTATGGATGGATGATGGAAGTGAAGAGAATAAATGTAATTGATGGTGCAATGTAAACAAAGGAGGAACCAACACTAATAAGTGATGACCCATTTCTTAAGAGTTTTTAAATCGTGATTTAGGTTAAAGGTTAATGGATTGTGACCCTCTAGTTATAAGAACTAAGAACCTGCAATATAAGAGAAATGAATAGGGATGAATGCTACAAGAACAACCTTGTGAGTCGGTAAAGTCAAAAAGAACTACAAAAGAAAATTACTCTCAAGTTGTAATATATGCCGAAAGTTGTATCTTTTTACAATGAAATGTGTGCCTATTTATAGGTGTAAGACATCAACAAATTGACTGACCTAGACAAAGATTAAAGACTCATTATTCTAGTGTTAAAGGCCTATTAATTTGTAGGTTATTCCATCTCCAATTGAAAACCAAAAGTTTGATCTAGAAGGACTAATGCGAACATTCTCAGAATGAATGTAGACATACATATTATCCACATGCAGAAACCCTTGGGCTGATGCTTGATTAAGTTTTCATTCATCCTCCTTTAATGGGCTGTTGATAAAGCATTGAATTCAGCAATTGAATGATCTCTTGAATTTTTGAAAGAAGCATCTTGTGATTATACCCGTATTGGATTTCCAGCATGTACTGTCTTCAATAATTTAATCATATCTTAAGATCCAGATATCGGATTGACGTGATTCAAAGTGCGTTGGCAATCTAAGGAATATGGGAATATGCTTGAAGAAGACCTCAAGACTCAAATATGCTTGTATCCAATCAAAAAATAGATAACAATTTGATTGATATTCCTTGAATTCTTCCTCAAGTGTTTTTTTAATTCTTGCCTTTACTCTCCCTTAAATGGTGATAATGAAGGCGTTCATTGCATGTGTTCTCTTTCTTTCTTGCTAAAACTGACAGCCTTAAAGTGATGTAAAGATTCTCTTAAACTGACAGCATACGTTCAAAGAGAGGGACCGTTCATTATGATATACGCTCTAAGAAAGGAACCACTCATTATGACATGCACTCGAGTAGATGGGTCAATAATCACTACATATGCTCAAAGAGATGGTCGTCCATCACAGTATACGCTCAAAGAGAAGGGTCATCCACCACGGCGAACTCTCAAAGTGAGGTTTTTTTCATTATGACAAGCACTCAAAGAGAGGAGTCATTCATCGCGACATATGCTCAAAGACAGGGGTCGTCGATCACGGTATACGCTTTAAGAAAGGGACCATTCACTATGACATGCACTCGATGAGGGGTCATTCATTCGCAAAATAAGATCAAGGAAAGCGATCGTCCGTCGCGGTATACGCTCAAAGAGACGGACCATTTATTATGACATACGTTTGAAGAGAGGGGTCATCTATCACGGTATATGCTCAAAGAGAGGGACCGTTCATTATGACATGAACTCGAAGAGAGGGCTAATTCATCGCGATATACACACAAAGAGTAGGGTCATCCATCACGGTATACGTTTAAAGGGAAGAACCGTTTATTATGACATACACTCGAAGAGAGGAGTCACTCATCGCGACATACGCTCAAAGAGAGGGGTCGTCCATTAGGGTATACGCTCTAGGAAAGGGACCACTCACTATGACATGCACTCAAAGAGAGGGGTCATTCATCACGACATACGCTCAAAGAGAAGGGGCATCCATCATGGTATAACCTCTAAGAAAGGGACCGATTATTATGATATGCACTCGAAGAGATGGGTAATTCATTGTGACATAGGATCAAAGAATGAGGCCGTCTGTCACGATATACGCTCAAAGAGGGGGAACGTTCACCATAACATGCACTCGAAGAGAGGGGTCATTCACTGCAACATATGCTCGAAGAGAGGGGTCGTCCATCACGGTATATGCTCAAAAAGAGGTACCGTTCACCATGTCATGCACTCGAAGAGTGGATTCGTCCATCATAACATACGCTCAAAGAGAAGGACCGTTTATTATGACATAGCTCAAAAAGAGGGGTCATTCACCGCGACATACTATCAAAGAGAGGGGTCGTCCATTATGGTATACGCTCTATGAATGGGACCATTCATTATGACATGCACTTGAAGTGAGGGGTAATTCATAGGGACATACACTCAAAGAGAGGGGTCGTCTGTCACGGTATAAGCTCAAAGAAAGGAATCGTTCATTATGACATACACTCGAAGAGAGGGGTAAATCATCGCGACATACGCTCAAAGAGAAGTATCGTCCATCATGGTATACGGTCAAAGAGAGGAACCGTTTATTATGACATGCACTCGAAGAGAGGAGTCATTCATCATGACATACGCTCAAAGAGAGGGGTCGTCCATCATGGTATACGCTTGAAGAAAAGGATCGTTCACTATTACATGCACTCAAAGAGAGGGGTCATTCATTCTTGAAATACACTTAGAGTGACAGGTCGTCCATCATAGTATACGCTCAAAGAAATGGACTGTTTATTATGACATACGCTTGATGAGAGGGGTCATTCACCGTGAAATACGCTCAAAGAGAGGGGTCATCCATCACGGTATACGCTCAGAGAGAGGGACCGTTCATTATGACATGCACTCGAAGTGAGGTGTAACTAATCACGACATACGCTCAAAGAGAAGGGTCGTCCATCACGGTATACGCTCAAAGGGAAGAACCGTTCATTATGACATGCACTCTATGAGAGGGGTCATTCATTGCGTTATACGCTGAAATAGAGGGGTCTCTATAACGTATACGCTCTAAGAAATGGACCGTTTATTATGACATACACTCGAAGAGAGGGGTAATTCATCGCGACATACGGTCAAAGAAAGGGGTCATCCATCACGGTATACGCTTAAAGAGAGGGAACGTTCACCATGACAATCAATCGAAGAGAGGGGTCATTCATCGCAACATACGCTCAAAGAGAGGGGTCATCGATCATGTTACACCCTCCAAGAGAGGGACTATTCACTATGACATGCACTCGAAGAGAGGGGTTATTTATCGCGACATATGCTGAAAGAGAAGGGGTCGTCTATCACGGTATACGCTCTAAGAAAGGGATCGTTCATTATGACATGCACTCGAAAAGAGAGGTCAAAGAGAGGGACCGTCCATAACGGTATACGCTCAAAGAGAAGGGTCGTTCATCATGGAATACACTCTAAGAAAGGGAGCTTTCATTATGACATGCACTCAAAGAGAGGGTCGTCAATTACGACATACGCTCAAAGAGAGGGACCGTTCCTTATGACATAAACTCGAAGAGATGGGTAATTCATAGCGACAAACGCTAAAAGAGAGGGGTCATCGGTCACGGTATACGCTCAAAGAGCAGGTCTGTTCATTATGACATACACTCGTAGAGAGGGGTTATCATCGCGACATACGCTCCAAGAGAACGGTTATCCATCACGGTATACGCTTAAAGAGAGGTACCGTATATTATGACATGCAAATGAAGAGAGGGGTTATTCATCACAACATACGATCAAAGAGAAGGATTGTGCATCAGGGTATACGCTCAAAGAGAGGGATCGTGCACCATGACATGCAATTTAAGAGAAGGGTCATTCATCGCAACATATGCTCAAAGAGAGTGGTCATCGGTCATGGTATGCGCACAGAGAGAGGGACCGTTCGTTATGACATACGCTCAAAGAAAGGAGTCATTCATCGTGACATACGCTCAAAGAGATGGGTCGTTCATTATGACATACTCTTGAAGAGGGGTAATTCATAGTGACATACGCTAAAAGGGAGGGGTCGTCCATCACGATATAAGATCAAATAGAGGGACCGTTCACTATGACATGCACACGAAGAGACGTGTCATCCATCGCAACATAAGCTCAAAGAGAGGGGTCATCAATCACGGTATACGCTCACAGAGAGGGACCGTTCATTATGACATGCACTCGAAGAGACGGGTCATCCATCGTGACATATGCTCAAAAAGAGTGTCGTCCATCATGGTATACGCTCAAAGAGAGGAATCGTTCATTATGACATGAATTCAAAGAGAGGGGTAATTCATCGCGATATATGCACAAAGAGTAGGGTCGTCCATCACAGTATACGCTTAAAGGGAATAACCGTTTATTATGACATACACTCGAAGAGAGGAGTCATTCATCGCAACATACGCTCAAAGAGAGGGTCGTCCATCAGGGTATACGCACTAGGAAAGTGACCACTCACTATGACATGCACTCGAAGAGAGGGATCATTCATCACGAAATACGCTCAAAGAGAGGGACCGTTCATTATGACATGCACTCAAAGAGAGGAGTCATTTATCATGGCACATGCTCAAAGAGAGGGGGCGATCCATCACAGTACACGCTCTAAGTAAGGGACTATTCATTATGACATGCACTTGAAGAGAGGGGTCATTCATTTCGACAAACGCTCAAAGAGAGGGTTCATCCATCACGATATACACTCAAAGAGAGGGACCATACACCATGACATGCACTTGAAGAGAGGGGTCGTTTATCACGACATATGCTCAAAGAGAGTGGTCGTCGATCATGACATATTCTCAAGGAGAGGGACCGTTCATTATGAAATACGCTCGAAGAGCGGTGTCATTCTCCGTGACATACGCTCAAAGATTGGGGTCGTCCATCATGGTATACGCTCAAAGAGAGGGACCGTTTACTTTGACATACATACGAAGAGTAGGGTCATTCATCGCAACATAAGGTCAAAGAGAGGGGTCATCGATCACAATATACGCTCAAGAGAGGGACTATTCACATGATATGCACGTGGGGTCGTTCATCGTGACATATGCTCAAAGAGAGAGGTCGTCCATCACGGCAAACGCTCGAAGAGAGGGGTAATTCACCATGACATACGCTAAAAGGGAGAGGTCTTCCATCGCGGTATAAGCTCAAAGAGAGGGACCGTGCACTGTGACATGCACACGAAGAGTAGGGTTATTCATAGCAACATAAGCTCAAAGAGTGGGGTCGTTCATCGCGACATATGCTTAAAGAGAGAGGTCGTCGATCACGGTATACGCTCAAAGAGAGGGGTGGGTAATTCATCGTGACATACGCTAAAATGGAGTGATCGTTCATCACAGTATAAGCTCAAAGAGAGGGATTGTTAACTATGACATGCACATGAAGAGTAGGGTTATTCATTGCAACATAAGCTCAAAGAGAGGGGTCATCGATCATGGTATACGCTCAAAGAGAGGGACCGTTCATTATGACATGCACTTGAAGAGATGGGTCATTCATCTCGACATACGCTCAAAGAGAGGGGCGTCCACCACGATATAATCCCAAAGCGAGGAATCGTTCGAAGAGAGGCATCATCGATCACGGTATACGTTTAAAGAGAGGGATCATTCATTATGAAATGCACTCGAAGAGAGGTGTCATTTATCGCGACATACGCTCAAAGAGAGAGGTCGTCCATCACGGTATACGCTCGAAGAGAGGGACCGTTTATTATGACATGCACTTGAAGAGAGGGGTCATTCATCACGAAATACACTCAAAGAGAGGGGTCCTCCATCACGGTATACACTGAAAGAGAGGGACCGTTCACCATTACATGCACTCGAAAAGAGGGGTAATTCTTTGTGACATACACTTAAAGAGAGAGGTCTTCCTTCACGGAAAACGTTCAAAGAGAGGGATTGTTCATTATGACAAGTGCTCGAAGAGAGGAGACATTCATCGCAACATGCTCTCAAAGAGAGGGGTCGTTCATCACGTTATACGCTCTAAGAATGGGACCGTTCACTAGGACATGCACTTTAAGAGTGGGGTCATTCATCACGACATACGGTCAAAGAGAGGGACCGTTCATTATGACATACGTTCAAAAAGAGGGGTCATTCACCATGCCATATGCTTAAAGAGTGGTATCGTCTATCACGGTATACGCTCAAAGAGAGGGATCATTCACCATGACATTCATTCAAAGAGAAGGGTCTTTCATCGCAACATAAGCTCAAATAGAGGGGTCATCGATCACGGTATACTTTCAAAGAGAGGGACCGTTCATTATGACATACACTCAAAGAGAGGGGTCATTCACCGTGGCATACGCTTAAAGAGAGGGGTCGTCCATCACGGTATACGCTCAAAGAGAGGGACCGTTCACCATGACATTCACTAAAAGAGAAGGGTCATTCATCGCAACATAAGCTCAAATAGAGGGGTCATCGATCACGGTATACTTTCAAAGAGAGAGACCGTTCATTATGACATACACTCAAAGAGAGGGGTCATTCATCGCAACACGCTCAGAGATAGGGTTGTCCATCACGGTATACGCTCAATGAGAGGGACTATTCATTACGAAATGCAATCGAAGAGAGGCGTCATTCATTGCGACATATGCTCAAAGATAGGGGTCGTCCATCACGGTATACGCTCAAAGAGAGATCGTTCATTGTGATATGTACTCGAAGAGAGGGGTCATTCATCGCGAAATACGATCAAAGAGCGGGGTCGTCCATCACGGTATACACTCAAAGAGAGGGACTGTTCAATATGATATGAACTCGAAGTGAGGGGTTATACATCGCGACATACGCTCAAAGAGAGGAGCCATCTATCATAGTATACGCTCAAAGAGAGGGACCGTTCATTATGACATGCACTCGAAGGGAGGGATCATTCATCGCGACATACGCTTTCTAACCATGTATTTTTGTTTTCTTGTCGAACTAATCTTGTTAAGATTGTAGATGATGGAAGAAAGCTTCAATCCGTGAGAGCTCTACATCGAAAAATGGGAGGAAACAAAGAGAGGAAATCCAAGCATGACGAGAATAAAATTTACAAGAAGTGAGAGTGAACTATCTTTGAACCAGGAGATTGGTTTGGTTCAAGAAGCGAATGAAGATGTTTCCAGCCTTGCAAAAGTCAAAATTATTCCCATATATAGCAAAAGTCGATTTGGGGACAAATCATTTTGAAGAAGGGGGAATGACGTGATCCAAGTTAGCACCAAACTTCTTGGGGCCTTGCTCATATTAGTGAAGAAGTCACAAGATTTAAACACTTGAGGCAAAGTTGATGACCTTAGCAGTTCAAGTTCAAACATGCTATTTTAAGCCTTGAATTTGAACTTGGAGCCTTGGCCTTCTTTTGAACAAATGCAGCATCTTACTTTTGCATTTTAATACACGCATTTAAGTGCTAGCTTAGGCGTGTGTTGCATGAGCATTTCGCTTGCATGAGTTTACATTATTTTGCATATTTAATTTCTGCATTTTTATCATGAATAAATTAGGCTTATTGTTCATTTAAAGATATTGTTTCATTTATGTTTGTTTAGAATATTTAAGCATGTTAGTTCTTTTAAGCTTGTTAGTTTAATTAATTCATTTCAGTTTATGCATGTTTGTTCATTTAAAGTCTAAGAGCTTATTGATGTTTGTTAGTTCATTAAGTGAGTTAGTTCATTCAATTAAACTGGTTCATTTAATTTAACTAGCACATTAAGTTTCTTTCCAGCATTTGGTTTATTTAAATAAAGTTTTTATCTAATGGTTGCTCATATATTTTCAACTAAGGTATTCATTTTGGATCAAATGGGTGATCATTTTCTACAAGAATGACAAGACGTTTACCACCAATTGAAGATACTTGAAGACACCATGATGTCTTATAATTTTCAAACTTTCAAGGGAGATTTACACCACTTAAAGGCTGTTAGTTTCAACTATAAAACCAAGGTATTGAAGAGATCCTAAATACACCACTTAAAAAGGCACTTAAATACCACTTAAGAGCTACTTAATCCTCCATAAAGATGATCAATTTTTTATCAGAGGAAACATTCAATGAAAGACTTCAATTATCACCACTTAAGGGAGAGTAATGGTGGGAATTAAAACAACACTTTATGAGGGAATTCAAGGAATATCTATCAACTTGTTCAGCATTTTTGGATTGGATACGAGCATATTTGAGTCTTGAGACAGTACATGTTGGATATTCAATTCGGGAATAGTCACAAGATGCTTCTTCCAAATATTCAAGAGACCATTCAATTGTTGAATTCAATGCTTTATCAACAACCCATTAAAGGAGGATGAATGAAAACTTAATCAAGCATCAGCCCAAGGGTTTCTACATGTGGATGATATGTATGTCTACATTCATTCAAAGAATGTCCACTTTCATCCTTCTAGATCAAACTTTTTAGCTGTCAATCAGAGATGGGATAACCTACAAATTAATAGGCCTTTAACACTAGAATAATGAGTTTTTAATCTTTGTCTAGGTCAATAAATTTGTTGTTGTCTTACACCCATGAATAGGCACTCATTCCATTGTAAAAGATACAACTTTTGGCATATATTACAACTTGAGAGTGTTTCTCTTTTATAGTTCTTTTTGAACTTTATCGGCTTGCAAGATTGTTTTTGTGGCATTCATCCCTATCCATTTCTCTTATATTGTTGGTTCCTAGTTCTTACACTAGAGGGTCACAATCCATTAAACTTTCACCCAAGTAACGGTTTAAAAATTCTTAAGGAACGGGTCTTCAGTTTTTAGTGTTGGTTCCTCCTTCGTTTACACCGTACCATCAATTACATTTTTTCTCATCACTTCCATCATCCATAAATCTATATTTTCCATACTTCAACCTAAACATAATAACCATCTTATCATCATTCCATTTTGCCATACTATCAATTCATTTCATATCATTTTGTAAGTTCTATTTCAAAATTCCTATTTTTCATCTTAGTTACTTACTAGAATCACTATCGGGTAATCACAAATACAAATTCGGATATTCTGCAACCAGATTTGTATCAAGAGGGGTTATTAATCATGACATATAATCAAAGAGAGGGAACGTTCACCATGACATGCAATCGAAGAGAGGGGTCATTCATCACAGCATACACTTAAACAGAGGGGTCATCGATCATGATATACGCTCAAAGGGAGGGACCGTTAATTATGACACACACTTGAATGGAGGGTAATTCATCTCGACATACGCTCAAAGAGAAGGGTCGTCCATCATGGTATACGCTCTAAGAAAGGGACCATTCATTATGACAAGCACTCGAAGAGAGGAGTCATTCATTGCGAGATACGCTCAAAGAGAGAGTCGTCCATCATGGTATACGCACAAATGGAGGGACCGTTCATTATGACAGGCAGTCGAAGAGAGGGGTCATTCATCGTGACATACGTTCAAAGAGAGGGGTCGTCCATAACGGTATTCGCTATAGGAAAGGATCATTCATTATGACATGCACTCGAAGAGTGGGTTCATTCATCGCAACGTACGCTTAAAGAGAGAGGTTGTCCATCACGGCATATGCTCAAAGAGAGGGACTGTTCATTGTGATATACGCTCGAAGAGAGAGTTCATTCACCGTGACATATGCTCGAAGAGAGGGGTCGTCCATCACAATATACGCTCTAAGAAAGTGACCTTTCATTATGACATACACTCGAAGATATGGGTCATTCATCGCAACATACGCTCAAAGAGAGGGGTCGTCCTTCACGGTATACGCTCAAAGAGAGGGACCACTTATTATGACTTACGCTTTAAAAGAAGGGTCATTCACGGTGACATACGCTCAAAGAGATGGGTCGTCCATCACGGTATACGCTCTAATAAAGGGACCATACGCTATGACATGTACTTGAAGAGAAGGGTCATCCATCGCGACATACACTCAAAGAGAGAGACCGTTCATTGTGACATGCACTCGAAGAGAGGGGTTAGTCATCGCGACATACAGTCAAAGAGAGGCATCGTCTAGCATGGTATACGCTCAAAGGGAGAGACCGTTCATTATGACATGCACTCGAAGAGAAGAGTCATTCATTGTGACATACCCCCAAAGAGAGGGGTCGTCCACCACAGTATACTCTCTAAGAAAGGGACCGTTCATTATGACATGCACTCGAAGAGTGGAGTCATTCATCGTGACATACGCTCAAAGAGAGGGTCGTCCATCATTGTATAGATCAAAGGGAGGGATAGTTCATTATGGCATGCCGTCGAAGAGAGGGGTCATTCACCGTGACATATGTTCAACAAGTGGGGTCGTCCATCCTGGTATACACTCTAAGAAAAGTACCGTTCATTGTGGCATGCACTCGAAGTGAGGGGTCATTCATCGCGACGTACACTCAAAGAGAGGGGTCATCCATCACAGTATACGCTCAAAGTGAGGGACAATTCATTATGACATACGCTCGAAGAGAGGGCTCATTCAACGTGACATATGCTCAAAGAGAGGCGTTTTCCATCACGGTATACGCTCTAGGAAAGGGACCATTCATTATGACATGCACTCGAAGAGAGGAGTCATTCATCGCGACATATGCTCAAAGAGAGGGGTCGTCCATCATGGTATACGCTCAAAGGGAGAGATCGTTCATTATGACTTGCAGTCGAAGAGAGGAATCATTTATCGCGATATACATTCAAAGAGAGGGGTTGTCCATCATAGTATACGTTCAAAGGGAGGGACCGTTTGTTATGACATGTAGCCGAAGAGAGGTGTAATTCATCGAGACATACGTTCAAAGAGAGGGGTCGTCCATCACCGTATACGCTCTAAGAAAGGGACTGTTCATTATGATATGCACTCGAAGAGAGGGGTCATTCATCGCGACGTATGCTTAAAGAGAGGGGCTGATGTGAGCACATTTATACCACCCAACAAAGCAACTTCAACATTCATGGGAGTTTATTTTTCATTTGTTACATATTGATGTGTAACATTTCTTTTCTTATATTTAGTATGTCTATATTATGCTAAGTATGTTTTAGAGATTGGATTGATAGTTTTTGTATTGTTTCCAACTAGTTTGAGAGTGACATACAACAGTTGAAACCTATCCTACACGAAGAGAAGGTGTACTAGACATGTTCCATGCATGTGGGACCCACATGGCAGCCTTGTGCACATATTTGGGCGTGTAAATGCAAGCAAGCCAAAAAAGGCCCTTGCTTTTGAAGACCAAAACGCCCAGGGGATAAGAATGGGTGGTTTTGTGTTCAAAATTCAAACATTTAACACATGTTAAATGTGTTTTATGTGCCAAATCACTTGACAGAAATTAAATGGAGCCTAGAGTGGCTTATTTTAGTTATTTTCGTTCAAATAATGGCCACACATTTGAATTTTGGCCAACACCTTTCGTCTCCTATATATTTCTCTATTTTGTAAACATAAGGTTAGACACTTGTGAAATAAAAATTACTTTGAGATTTTTCCCTTATTTAATTCTTTTTAGAACTTTTTTGACTTTCAAACTTTTTTATTGTCATTTTAATACTTCGGGTTCCTAGATCGCTTTCTAGAGGGTCCAAGTCCTTCTAACGTTAAACAGATTCGATTCAGGTTTGCTCAATAAATTGTGCAGGTTCTTTCGAGTTTAGCATTTCATTTTAAATCCAGCAAAAAATTGACCATTGTTGAATGTTCGAGTTGCTGCCAGGGATGTTTTTTTGAAGCGTTTATCTTCTTCGTTTTGAAATTCATCAAAACGCCATCTCATTCTTATTTTTTCTTTTAATTTTCATTCTTCCTTTTAAATTCCTTATTTTATCATGAATATAATTTTGAGTAATTGTTGTTTTCATGTTGTTCTTGTTTCAAGAATGTGATTACAACAATCCTAGATCCGTAACATACGAAGAAAGTCCATTTCGACAGGCTACTTCGTTACAGGGGTCATCCATCATAATATACGCTCAAAGAGAGGGATCGTTCATTATCGCATACGCTCGAAGAGAGGGCTCATTCACAGGGACATATGCTGAAAGAGAGGGGTTTTAAATCACGGTATACGCTAGAAGAAAGGGATCTTTCTTTATGACATGCACTCGAAGAGAGAGATCATTCATCGTGATATATACTCAAAAGGGAGGGGTCGTCCATCACGGTATACGCTTAAAGAGTGACCATCCTCCATGACATGCACTCAAAGAGAGGGGTCATTCACCGCGATATACGCTCAAAGAGAGGGGTCATCCGTCATGGTATACGCTCTAAGAAAAGGATCATTCATTATGACATGCACTCGAAGAGAGGAATACACTCAAGAGAGGGGTCATTCATCGCGACATACGCTCAAAGAGAAGGTTCGTCCATCACGGTATACGCTCTAGGAAAGAGATCGCTGATTTTGACATGCACTCGAAGAGAGGGGTCATTCATCGCGACAAACGCTTAAAGAGAGGGGTCGTCCATCATGGTATACTCTCAGAGAGAGGGACCGTTTAACATGACAAGCACTCAAATAGAGGAGTCATTCATCACAACATACACTCAAAGAGAGGGGCATCGATCAAGGTATACGCTCAAAGAGAGGGATAGTTCATTATGACATGCACTCAAAAGGAGGGGTAATTCATCACGACATACGCTCAAAGATAGGGGTCGTCCATCACGGTATACACTTAAAGTGAGGGACCGTTTGAACATGCACTCGAAGAGAAGGGTCATTCATCGCAACAAACGCTCAAAGAGATGGTTCGTCCATCACGGTATACGTTCTAAGAAAGGGACTGATACGCTGCAACTCTCCAAATATGCTTGTAGAGAGAAGCTTTGATTGCCCGGACCTTAGAATGCAAGCAAGCCTTGTATCATGCTTGTTTCTAGAACAAAAGAATGTTAAAAGATGTTGGAAATAAGATAAGGATGATTCAAGAAGGTGTTATAGTGTGGGGGATGTTGATGATTGATTAAGGAAGGAAATAGAGGTGTTTAAGTGATGTAATGATATGAAAGTATATGTAAAGGGCTGGTGAAAAATGGTGGACGAAAATGGAAGATGGATGGTGATTAGGGGGTGTTGGAATGATAGTATTCAAAGGGGAAAAGATTGAACTTATGTTATAGGAACATAAACCCAATCTAGTTGCAACTCTGAGGGTGGGAGATGCACTTAGACCTCTTGGAAATGTAATTCCGGAAACCTAAAGTATAAAAGGATGGAGGGTGACGCCACAAATCAAAGAGATTATTAGATAAGTCGATAATGTTCTAAAAAGAACAAGAATGAGAGATCAACTCACAAATTAAATAATCTGATTCAAAGTTGTGTTTGTAATGCCAAAATGGCTACATATTTATAGGAAATGAAAGGGTGTGGATAAGGGACATTTCCCTTTGAAAGGGTGGCCGAATAGTGGCCTTGGTGTCTGTTCAATTGGTGGTATTCCCTCTTTAAACGTTCGGTTGAATGGTGTCTCCTCCAAATAATTGTTGTAACTTTTCGGTTTAAAATTCGAGCTTGCACAGTCTTTAGTAAATTGGACATATTTTGAGTTCCCGATACCGGATTGATGAGATTCAACATGCTCTGGAAAGAGAAAAGAGAGAGGAACAACTTTCATGAAGACACCAAAGTCCAATTCTACTAGTATCTTTCTCGAAATCAGCACACAAGTGGACCATCATGAATTTGCCCAATGAAGAGTGCTATCTCATTGTTTTAGCGCCCAAACCATGTTTCCCTCCATGTTGGTCGGTTGTGTCTCTTGGGGAGGGAACATGTCCTTTCCATGGTTGAGCTGAAGGTTGTAGGGTGTGCTAAGACGACTTGGATGAACTAAGGTTGAGCTAGGTTGAGCTGAGCTAGCTAGCTGATTTAGCTAGTTGAAAGTTCACCATCTTTGAGTGATGATTTGAGTTGAACGACTAAACCCTAGCTGAGTGAACTTATCCTTAGGGCCATAATACTCTCTTCAATCCATAAGAGTGTGTAGGAGCTGATCCGAATCCCATATAGATGGAAATTCACCATTTGTCGTTTTGAGCTCATTCTGAATTCGTAAACTGGAATGAAGCTAGCATCCACTTCATTGCGTTGCCTAGGAGTGTTTGGTAGATTTTAGTGCTGATCGGAAGCTGGTAAGTGCCTCAAACAACGATTCTTTGTTTTAAGCTCAAATGGTGCATTCGAGCTAAAACAAAGCTGACCAATAGTCCCTTAAGTTGTGTTTAACATAACCTGTAAAGAAACAACTTAAACTAATAAGTATGATGTTACTAAACATGTATTGAATATTAATAATGCATAATATAAGCTAGATAAAGCTGTGGTTCAATACCAATTACTAAGTTATCAATAGTAATATAAGGAAATAAACATTATAGGTATATAATATGCGACAGTAAGCGAATGTAGAGCATGAATTGAATAAATAAAGAGGATTAAGTAAAACTCCCTAATTGGACTTGTGTGACTTAGGGCATGGGCAGAATTTAAGGTTGGGCGTGCACATATCAGGGACCGTTTATTATGACATGCACTCGAAGAAAGGGGTCATTAATCATGACATACGCTCAAAGAGAGGGGTTTTCCATCATGGCATACGCTCAAAGAGAGGTCCGTTCACCATGACATGCACTCGAAGGAGGGGTCATTCATCATGACATACGCTCAAAGAGAGTGGTCGTCAATCACAACATACGCTCAAAGGGAGGGACCGTTCATTATGGCACGCATTCAGAGAGAGGAGTCATTGATCACAACATACGCACAAAGAAAGGGGTCGCCCATTATGGTATACACTCTAAGAAAGGGACCATACATTATGACATGCACACGAAGAGAGGTGTCATTCATCGTGACATACGCACAAAAAGAGGGGCCATTCATTATAACATGCACTAGAAGACAAAGATCATTTATCGCGATAGACGCTCAAAGTGAGGGGTCATCCATCACGGTGTTTACTCCTAGAGAGGGACCATTCACCATGACATGCACTCGAAGAGGGGGCATTCATCGCGACATATGCTCAAAGAGGGGGGGTCGTCCGTCAACACATACGCTCAAAGAGAGACCATTCACCATGACATGCACTCGAAGAGAAGGTTCATGCAGTGCGATAAAAGCTCAAAGAGAGGGGTCATCCATCACGGTATTCGCTCAAAGAGAGGGACCATTCACCATGACATGCAATCGAAGAGGGGGCATTCATCGCGACATACGCTCAAAGAGAGGGGTCGTACGTCAACGCATACGCTTCAAGAGAGGGACTGTTAACCATGACATGCACTTAAAGAGAAGGGTCATTCATCGTGATATACGCTCAAAGAGAGGGGTCGTCCAACACGGCATAGGCTTAAAGAGAGGGGTCGTTCTTTATGACAAATGCTTGAACAAAGGGGTCATTAATCGCAACATACGTTCAATGAGAGGAAACGTCCATCACGGTATACACTTAAAGAGAGGAACCCTTTATTATGACTTAAGTTCGAAGAGTGGGGTCATTCACCGCGAGATACGCTCAAAGAGAGGGGTCGTCCATCACGGTATACACACAAATAGAGGAACCTTTCACCCTGACATGCACTCGAAGAGAGGAGTCATTCATATCGACATCGGCTCAAAGAGAGGGGGTCGTCCATCATGGCACACGCTCAAAGAGAGGGGTCATCCAAAGACAGGGACCATTCACCACAACTTGGACTCGTAGAGTGGGAACATTCTTCGCAACATACACTCAAAGAGAGCGACCGTTCATTATGACATGCACTCAAAGAGAGGGTTCATTCATCGCGACATACGCTTAAAGATAGGGACCATTCATTATGATATGCACTCAAGAGAGGGGTCATTCATCGCGATGTACGCTCAAAGAGAAGGTTCGTCCATCACGATATAGGCTCTAGGAAAGGGACCGTTGATTTTGATATGCACTTAAAGAGAGGGGTCGTCCATCATGGTATACTCTCAGAGAGAGGGACCGTTCAACATGACAAGCACTCGAATAGGGGAGTCAGTCATCGCAACATACACTCAAAGAGAGGGACGGTTCGGATCATGGCTACTTCCATGTCTTTATAATAATCCTCAACACTACGATTGCCTTGTGTAAGGTTTTGAAGCTTGTTAAACAACTCTCTATGGTAGTGAGTTGGAATGAATCTTCTACGCATCACAGCTTTCATCTCATTCCAAGCAGAAATAGGATGTTCACCATTGCGTCTCCTGCTAGATGTCAACTGATCCCACCATATAAGTGCATAATCCGTAAACTCAATGGCTGCGAGTTTTACCTTTTCAAGATCTGAATAGTTATGACACTCAAAGATGTGTTCAACCTTCTTTTCCCATGCGAGGTATGCTTCTGGATCCGTTCTTCCTTGAAAAGGAGGAATGGTAATTTTGATGTTGCTGAGATTATCATCCACTCTTGGACGTGCTCTTTGGCCTTGTTGTTCCATACTATAGAGATGATTGATCAAGTTCATGCACATCATCATCCCCTTCAGGATGATACTCCTCATTACCATGATAAGCTTGTGAAATTTCAAGTTGATCAATTCGTTCTAATAAGGGCTCCAATTGTTGTTGAATCATCTTTGCCATTGCTTGTAGCAATGCTTGATTTTGCAAATTGGGAACTCCTTCACCACCGTGACCAGATCTTTGTGAAATGATTAGATAAAAAAAATTTAAACCTTACCAACACAAATCCTCACCTTTCCACTCCAAAGAAAATGCACTCACACCCGTGTTTCTCTCGGGATAGGCTTTTCCCCTTAATGCACACTATTGCCTTTTACCACTCTTGCTCTCTTTTCTAAGTCCGTAGAGAACTTACTCAAGGCTTAACAAGCTTTCTTTGTGGAATTCGGCTAAAACAAAATGGTTAGGAAAAGAAAACAAGAAATAGGTAGTAAACGGATGGTAAAAAAAGATAAAATAGGAATCCGAAGAAAATGTGATAAAAATACAACCCAAACCTTTTTTCACTTTTAAGATATGATCCCTCCCTCTTGAACTTTTTTTCTTTTTTTGAGATTTTGGACTTTTTTTTGCAATTTTTTTGACTTTTTTTTGTTTTCTAACCCGAGATAGAGAAAAAAAAACAAAATGCTTACTGAATCGCCAATACTCTGATTACCAATTGATATGAATCCGGTTGCGGAATATCCGAATTTGTATATGTGATTGCCCGATCGTGATTCTAGTAAGTAATTGATATGATTACAAGATGATACGACAACGGTATGATGATAAGTTGATTGTTGTGTTTAGGATGAAATATGGAAAATATGGATGTATGGTTGATGAAAATGAAAAGATGAAATGTAATTGATGGTGCGGTGTAAACAAAGGAGGAACCAAAACTAAAAAGTGAAGACCCGTTCCTTAAGAAATTTTAAACTGTGACTTGGGTGAAAGGCTAATGGATGCGACCCTCTAGTTATATGAACTAGGAACCAACAATATAAAAAAAATGAAAAGGGATTAATGCCACAAGAACAATCTTGCAAGCCGATAAAGTTCAAAAAGAACTATAAAAGAGAACACTCTCAAAGTTTAATATATGCCAAAAGTTGTTCCTTTTACAATGAAATGAGTGCCTATTTATAGGTGTAAGACAACAACAAATTGATTAGCCTAGACAAAGATTAAAGACTCATTATTCTGGTGTTATAATTTGTAGGTTATCCTATCTCCAATTGACAGCCAAAAAAGTTTGATCTAACAAGGATGAATGTGGACATTCGTAGGATGAATGTAGACATACATATCATCCACATGGAGAAACTCTTGGGCTAATGAACTTGATTAAGTTGTCATTCATCCTCCTTTAATGGGCTGTTGATAAAGCATTAAATTCAGCAATTGAATGGCCTCTTGAATTTGATGAACAAGCATCTTGTGACTATTCCCGTATTGAATTTCCAGCATGCACTGTCTTCAATAATTTAATCATATCTTAAGCTCCTGATATCGGATTGAGGTGATTCAAAGTGCGTTGGAAAGCTAAGATTCGAACGGAATCTCAATAAAACCCATTTAGACATGCACGTTTTAATTGCATCAAAACGATAACCAAATTTTATTAAAATCAAATTTTATGATGTCAAATATTTAATTATTATCTTTTGAACAAAATTATACAGATTAATCTGAAATTTTCAGAATTTTACTCGGTTAAAATTAGAACGGAATCTCTATAAAGCCCATTTAGACATGCACGTTTTAATCCCAACAAAACGATAACCAAATGTTATTAAATCAAATTTTATGAGTTTAAATATTTAATTATGGGGTTTGAACAAAATTATACAGATTAATCTCAAATTTTAAGGTTTTTACACGGTCAAAATTCGAACGGATTCTCTATAGAGCACATTTAGACATACTCGTATTAATCGCATCAAAACGACACCCAAGTGTTATTAAATTAAATTTTATGAGTTCAAATACTTAATTATAGGCTTTTGAACAAAATTATACAGATTAATCTCAAATTTTCAGCTTTTTACTCGGTTAAAATTCGAACGAAATCTCTATAAAGCCCATTTAGATATACACGTTTTAAGCGCTTCAAAACGACAACCAAATTTTATTAAAATCAAATTTTATGATTTAAAATATTTAATTATTAGCTTTTGAACAAAATTATACAGATTAATCTGAAATTTTCAGAATTTTACTCGGTTAAAATTAGAACGAAATCTCTATAAAACCCGTTTAGAAATGCACGTTTTAATCCCAACAAAACGACAACCAAATTTTATTAAAATCAAATTTTATGATTTAAAATATTTAATTATTCGCTTTTGAACAAAATTATACTGATTAATCTGAAATTTTAAGAATTTTACTCGGTTAAAATTAGAACGGAATCTCTATAAAGCCCATTTAGACATGCACGTTTTAATCGCATCAAAACGACAACCAAATTTTATTAAAATCAAATTTTATGATTTCAAATATTTAATTATTAGCTTTTGAACAAAATTATACAGATTAATCTGAAATTTTCAGAATTTTTCTCGAAAAAAATTAGAACGGAATCTCTATAAAGCCTATTTAAACATGCAAGTTTTAATCCCAACAAAACGAAAACCAAATATTATTAAATAAAATTTTATGAGTTTAAATATTTAATTATGGGCTTTTGAACAAAATTATAAAGATTAATCTCAAATTTTAAGGTTTTTACTCGGTTAAAATTCGAACGGATTCTCTATAGAGCACATTTAGACATGCTCGTATTAATCGCATCAAAACGACAACCAAATTTTATTAACTCAAATTTTATGAGTTCAAATAGTTAATTATAGGCTTTTGAACAAAATTATACAGATTAATCTAAATCTTTAGCTTTTTACTCGGTTAAAATTGGAACGGAATCTCTATAAAGCCCATTTAGACATGCACGTTTTAATCGCATCAAAACGAAAACCAAATGCTATTAAATTATATTTTATGAGTTCAAATAGTTAATTATAGGCTTTTGAACAAATTATACATATTAATCTCAAATTTTCAGCTTTTTAATCGGTGGAAATTCGAACGGAATCTCTATAAAGCCCATTTAGGCATGCACATTTTAATCGCATCAAAACGACAACCAAATTTTTTTAACATCAAATTTTAGGATTTCAAATGTTTAATTATTAGCTTTTGAAAAAAATTATACAGATTAATCTGAAATTTTCAGAATTTTACTCTGTTAAAAGTAGAACGGAATCTCTATAAAGCCCATTTAGACATGCACGTATTAATCCCAACAAAACGACAACCAAATGTTATTAAATCAAATTTTATGAGTTTAAATATTTAATTATGGGCTTTTGAACAAAATTATACAGATTAATCTCAAATTTTAAGGTTTTTACTCGGTTAAAATTTGAACGGATTCTCTATAGAGCATATTTAGACATGCTCGTATTAATCGCATCAAAACGACAACCAAATGTTATTAACTTAAATTTTCTGAGTTCAAATAGTTAATTATAGGCTTTTGAACAAAATTATACAGATTAATCTCAAATTTTCAGCTTTTTACTCGGTTAAAATTGGAATGGAATCTCTATAAAGCCCATTTAGACATGCACGTTTTAATCGCATCAAAACGACAACCAAATTTTATTAAAATCAAATTTTATGATTTCAAATATTTAATTATTAGCTTTTGACCAAAATTATACAGATTAATCTGAAATTTTAAGAATTTTACTCTGTTAAAATTAGAACAGAATCTCTATAAAGCCCATGTTGACATGCACGTTTTAATGCCTACAAAACTACAACCAAATGTTATTAAATCAAATTTTATGAGTTTAAATATTTAATTATTCGCTTTTGAACAAAATTATACAGATTAATCTCAAATTTTAAGGTTTTTACTCGGTTAAAATTCGAACGAATTCTCTATAGAGCACATTTAGACATGCTCGTATTAATCGCATCAAAAGGACAACCAAATGTTATTAAATAAAATTTTATGAGTTCAAATAGTTAATTATAGGCTTTTGAACAAAATTATACATATTAATCTCAAATTTTAAGCTTTTTACACGGTTAAAATTCGAACGAAATCTCTATAGAGCCCATTTAGACATGCACGCTTTAATCGCATCAAAATGACAACTAAATTTTATTAAAATCAAATTTTATGATTTCAAATAATTAATTATTAGCTTTTGAACTAAATTATACAGATTAATCTAAAATTTTTCAGAATTTTACTCGGTTAAAATTAGAACGGAATCTCTATAAAGCCCATTTAGACATGCACGTTTTAATCTCAACAAAACGACAACCAAATGTTATTAAATAAAATTTTATGAGTTTAAATATTTAATTATGGGCTTTAGAACAAAATTATACAGATTAATCTCAAATTTTAAGGTTTTTACTCGGTTAAAATTCGAACTGATTTTCTATGGAGCACATTTAGACATGCTCGTATTAATCGCATCAAAATGAGAATCAAATGTTTTTAAATCAAATTTTATGAGTTCAAATAGTTAATTATAGGCTTTTGAATAAAATTATACAGATTCATCTTAAATTTTTAGCTTTTTACTCGGTTAAAATTGGAAGGGAATCTCTGTAAAGCCCATTTAGACATATACGTTTTAATCGCATCAAAAGGACAATCAAATGTTATTAAATTAAATTTTATTAGTTCAAATAGTGAATTATAGGCTTCTAAAACAAATTATACGAATTAATCTCAAATTTTCAGCTTTTTACTCGGTGAAAATTTGAACGATATATCTATAAAGCCCATTTAGACATGCTCGTTTTAATCGCATCAAAACGATAATAAAATTTTATTAAAATCAAATTTTATGATTTCAAATAATTAATTATTTGCTTTTGAACAAAATTATATAGATTAATCTGAAATTTTCAGAATTTTACTCGGTTAAAATTAGAACGGAATCTCTATAAAGCCCATTTAGACATGCACGTTTTAATCCCAACAAAACGACAACCAAATGTTATTAAATCAAATTTTATATGTTTAAGTATTTAATTATGGGCTTTTGAACAAAATTAGTCAGATTAATCTCAAATTTTAAAGTTTTTACTCGGTTAAAATTCGAACGGAATCTCTATAGAGCACATTTAGACATGCTGGTATTAATCGAATCAAAACGACAACCAAATGTTACTAAATTAAATTTTATGAGTTCAAATAGTTAATTATAGGCTTTTGAACAAAATTATACAGATTAATCTCAAATTTTCAGCTTTTTACTCGATTAAAATTCGAACGGAATCTCTATAAAGCCCATTTAGACATGGACGTTTTAATCGCATCAAAACGACAAACAAATTTTTTTAAAATCAAATTTTATGATTTCAAATATTTAATTATTAGCTTTTAAATAAATTATACAGATTAATCTCAAATTTTCAGAATTTTACTCGATTAAAATTAGAACAAAATCTCTATAAAGCCCATTTCGACTTGCACATTTTAATCCCAAAAAAACGACAACCAAATGTTATTAAATCAAATTTTATGAGTCCAAATAGTTAATTATAGGCTTATGAATAAAATTATACACATTAATCTCAAATTTTAAGCTTTTTACTCGGTCAAAATTCGAACGGAATCTCTATAAAGCCCATTTAGACATGCACGCTTTAATCGCATCAAAACGACAACCAAATTTTATTAAAATCAAATTTTATGATTTCAAATATTTAATTATTAGCTCTTGAACAAAATTATACAAATTAATCTTAAATTTTCAGCATTTTACTCGGTTATAATTAGAACGGAAACTCTATAAAGCCCATTGAGACATGCACGTTTTAATCTAAAAAAACGACAACCAAATGTTATTAAATCAAATTTTATGAGTTTAAATATTTAATTATGGGCTTTTGAACAAAATTATACAGATTAATCTCAAATTTTAAGTTTTTACTCGGTTAAAATTTGAACGGATTCTCTACAGTGCACATTTAGACATGCTCGTATTAATCGCGTCAAAACGACAACCAAATGATATTAAATTAAATTTTATGAGTTCAAATAGTTAATTATAGGCTTATGAATAAAATTATACAGATTAATCTCAAATTTTCAGCTTTTTACTTGGTTAAAATTCGAACAAAATCTCTATAAAGCCCATTTAGGCATGCATGCTTTAATCGCATCAAAATGATAACCAAATTTTTTTAAAATCAAATTTTATGATTTCAAATAATTAATTATTAGCTTTTGACCAAAATTTTACAGATTAATCTGAAATTTTTAGAAATTTACTCGGTTAAAATTAAAACGGAATCTCTATAAAGCCCATTTAGACATGCACGTTTTAATCTCAACAAAATGACAACCAAATGTTATTAAATCAAATTTTATGAGTTTAAATATTTGATTATGGGCTTTAGAACAAAATTATACAGATTAATCTCAAATTTTAAAGTTTTTACTCGGTTAAAATTCGAATTGATTTTCTACAGGGCACATTTAGACATGCTCGTATTAATCACATCAAAACGAGAACCAAATGTTTTTAAATCAAATTTTATGAGTTCAAATAGTTAATTATAGGCTTTTCAATAAAATTATACATATTAATCATAAATTTTTAGCTTTTTACTCGGTTAAAATTGGAACGGAATATCTGTAAAGCCCATTTAGACATACACGTTTTAATCGCATCAAAACGACAATCAAGTGTTATTAAATTAAATTTTATGAGTTCAAATAGTTAATTATAGGCTTCTAAAACAAATTATACAAATTAATCTCAAATTTTTAGCTTTTTACTCGGTGAAAATTCGAACGGAATCTCTATAAAGCCCATTCAGACATGCACATTTTAATCGCATCAAAACGACAACCAAATTTTATTAAAATCAAATTTTATGATTTCAAATAATTAATTATTTGCTTTTGAACAAAATTATACAGATTAATCAGAAATTTTAAGAATTTTACTCGGTTAAAATTAGAACAGAATGTCTATCAAGCCCAAATATACAAGTACGTTTTAAGCCCAACAAAACGACAACCAAATGTTATTAAATCAAATTTTATGAGTTTAAATATTTAATTATGGGCTTTTGAACAAAATTATACAGATTAATCTCAAATTTTAAGGTTTTTACTTGGTTAAAATTCGAACGGATTCTCTATAGAGCACATTTAGACATGCTCGTATTAATCGCATCAAAACGACAACCAAATATTACTAAATCAAATTTTATGAGTTCAAATAGTTAATTATAGGCTTTTGAAAAAATTATATAGATTAATCTCAAATTTACAGTTTTTTACTCGGTTAAAATTGGAATGGAATCTCTATAAAGCCCATTTTGACATGCACGTTTTAACCGCATCAAAAGGACAACCAAATGTTATTAAATTAAATTTTATGTGTTCAAATAGTTAATTATAGGCTTCTGAACAAAATTATACAGATTAATCTCAAATTTTCAGCTTTTTACTTGGTGGAAATTCGATCGGAATCTCTCTAAAGCCCATTTAGGCATGCACATTTTAATCGCATCAAAACGACAACCAAATTTTATTAAAATCAAATTTCATGATTTCAAATAATTAATTATTAGCTTTTGAACAAAATTATACAGATTAATCTAAAATTTTCAGAATTTTACTCGGTTATAATTAGAACGCAATCTCTATAAAGCCCATTTAGACATGCACGTTTTAATCCCAACAAAATGACAACCAAATGTTATTAAATCAAATTTTATGAATTCAAATAGTTAATTATAGGCTTGTGAACAAAATTATACTGATTAATCTCAAATTTTCTGCTTTTTACTCCGTTAAAATTCGAACGAAATCTCTATAAAGCCCATTTAGACATGCACGTTTTAATCGCATCAAAACGATAACCAAATTTTATTAAAATCAAATTTTATGATTTCAAATATTTAATTATTAGATTTTGAACAAAATTATACAGATTAATCTTAAATTTTCAGAATTTTACTCGGTTATAATTAGAACGGAAATTCTATAAAGCCCATTGAGACATGCACGTTTTAATCCAAACAAAACGACAACCAAATGTTATTAAATCAAATTTTATGAGTTTAAATATTTAATTATGGGATTTTGAATGAAATTATACAGATTAATCTTAAATTTTCAACTGTTTACTCGGTTAAAATTGAAACGGATTCTCTATAAAGAACATTTAGACATGCTCGTATTAATCGCATCAGAACGACATCCAAATGTTATTAAATTAAATTTTATGAGTTCAAATAGTTAATTATAGGCTTTTGAACAAAATTATACAGATTAATCTCAAATTTTCAGCTTTTTACTCAGTTAAAATTCGAATCGAATCTCTATAAAGCTCATTTAGACATGCACGTTTTAATCGCATCAAAACGACAATCAAACTTTATAAAAATCAAATTTATGATTTTAAATATTTAATTATTAGCTTTGGAATCTCTATAAAGCTCATTTAGACATGCACATTTAATTATTAGACATGCACATTTTAAAATCAAACTTTATTAAAATCAAACGTTTTAATCTCAAATTTTCAGAATTTTACTCGGTTAAAATTACAACGGAATCTCTATAAAGCCCATTTAGACATGCACATTTTAATTCGAACTAAATTCGAACCGAATCTCTATAAAGCCTATTTAGACTTGCAAGTTTTAATCGCATCAAAACGAAAACCAAATTTTTTTAAAATCATATTTTAAGATTTCAAATATTTAATTATTAGCTTTTGAACAAAATTATACAGATTAATATAAAAAATTTTCAGAATTTTACTCGGTTATAATTAGAACGGAATTTCTATAAAGCCCATTTAGACATGCACATTTTAATTCGAACTAAACGACAACCAAATGTTATTAAATCAAATTTTATGAGTTTAAATATTTAATTATGGTCTTTTGAAAAAAATTATAGAGATTAATCTCAAATTTTAAGGTTTTTACTCGGTTAAAATTCGAACGGATTCTCTATAGAGCACATTTAGACATGCTCGTATTAATCGCATCAAAACGATAATCAAATTTTATTAACTTAAATTTCATGAGTTCAAATAGTTAATTATAGGTTTCTGAACAAAATTATACAGATTAATCTCCAATTTTCAGCTCTTTACTAGGTTAAAATTGGAACAAATCTCTATGAAGCCCATTTAGACATGCACATTTTAATCGCATCAAAACGACAACTAAATTTTATTAAACTCAAATTTTATTATTTCAAATATTTAATTAATTAGCTTTTGAACAAAATTATACAGATTAATCTCAAATTTTCAGAATTTTACTCGGTTAAAATTAGAACGAAATCTCTATAAAGCCCATTTAGACATGCACGTTTTAATCGCATCAAAACGATAACCAAATTTTATTAAAATCAAATTTTATGATTTCAAATATTTAATTATTAGATTTTGAACAAAATTATACAGATTAATCTTAAATTTTCAGAATTTTACTCGGTTATAATTAGAACGGAAATTCTATAAAGCCCATTGAGACATGCACGTTTTAATCCAAACAAAACGACAACCAAATGTTATTAAATCAAATTTTATGAGTTTAAATATTTAATTATGGGATTTTGAATGAAATTATACAGATTAATCTTAAATTTTCAACTGTTTACTCGGTTAAAATTGAAACGGATTCTCTATAAAGAACATTTAGACATGCTCGTATTAATCGCATCAGAACGACATCCAAATGTTATTAAATTAAATTTTATGAGTTCAAATAGTTAATTATAGGCTTTTGAACAAAATTATACAGATTAATCTCAAATTTTCAGCTTTTTACTCAGTTAAAATTCGAATCGAATCTCTATAAAGCTCATTTAGACATGCACGTTTTAATCGCATCAAAACGACAATCAAACTTTATAAAAATCAAATTTATGATTTTAAATATTTAATTATTAGCTTTGGAATCTCTATAAAGCTCATTTAGACATGCACATTTAATTATTAGACATGCACATTTTAAAATCAAACTTTATTAAAATCAAACGTTTTAATCTCAAATTTTCAGAATTTTACTCGGTTAAAATTACAACGGAATCTCTATAAAGCCCATTTAGACATGCACATTTTAATTCGAACTAAATTCGAACCGAATCTCTATAAAGCCTATTTAGACTTGCAAGTTTTAATCGCATCAAAACGAAAACCAAATTTTTTTAAAATCATATTTTAAGATTTCAAATATTTAATTATTAGCTTTTGAACAAAATTATACAGATTAATATAAAAAATTTTCAGAATTTTACTCGGTTATAATTAGAACGGAATTTCTATAAAGCCCATTTAGACATGCACATTTTAATTCGAACTAAACGACAACCAAATGTTATTAAATCAAATTTTATGAGTTTAAATATTTAATTATGGTCTTTTGAAAAAAATTATAGAGATTAATCTCAAATTTTAAGGTTTTTACTCGGTTAAAATTCGAACGGATTCTCTATAGAGCACATTTAGACATGCTCGTATTAATCGCATCAAAACGATAATCAAATTTTATTAACTTAAATTTCATGAGTTCAAATAGTTAATTATAGGTTTCTGAACAAAATTATACAGATTAATCTCCAATTTTCAGCTCTTTACTAGGTTAAAATTGGAACAAATCTCTATGAAGCCCATTTAGACATGCACATTTTAATCGCATCAAAACGACAACTAAATTTTATTAAACTCAAATTTTATTATTTCAAATATTTAATTAATTAGCTTTTGAACAAAATTATACAGATTAATCTCAAATTTTCAGAATTTTACTCGGTTAAAATTAGAACGAAATCTCTATAAAGCCCATTTAGACATGCACGTTTTAATCCCAACAAAACGACAACCAAATGTTATTAAATAAAATTTTATGAGTTTAAATATTTAATTATGGGCTTTTAAATAAAATTATAGAGATTAATCTCAAATTTTAAGGTTTTTACTCGGTTAAAATTCGAACGGATTCTCTATAGAGCATATTTAGACATGCTCGTATTAATCGCATCAAAACGACAACCAAATTTTATTAACTTAAATTTTATGAGTTCAAATAGTTAATTATAGGCTTCTGAACAAAATTATACAGATTAATCTCCAATTTTCAGCTCTTTACTAGGTTAAAATTCGAACGAATCTCTATGAAGCCCATTTAGACATGCACGTTTTAATGGCATCAAAACGACAACTAAATTTTATTAAAATCAAATTTTGTTATTTCAAATATTTAATTAATTAGCTTTTAAACAAAATTATACTGATTAATCTGAAATTTTCAGAATTTTACTCGGTTAAAATTAGAACGGAATCTCTATAAATCCCATTTAGACATGCATGTTTTAATCCCAACAAAACGACAACCAAATGTTGTTAAATAAAATTTTATGAGTTTAAATATTTAATTATGGGATTTTGAACAAAATTATATAGATTAATCTCAATTTTAAGGTTTTTACTCGGTTAAAATTCGAACGGATTCTCTATAGAGCACATTTAGACATGCTCGTATTAATCGCATCAAAAGGACAACCAAATGTTATTAAATAAAATTTTATGAGTTCAAATAGTTAATTATAGGCTTTTGAACAAAATTATACAGATTAATCTCAAATTTTCAGCTTTTTACACGGTTAAAATTCGAACGAAATCTCTATAGAGCCCATTTAGACATCCACGCTTTAATCGCATCAAAATGAGAACTAAATTTTATTAAAATCAAATTTTATGATTTCAAATAATTAATTATTAGCTTTTGAACAAAATTTTACAGATTAATCTGAAATTTTTAGAAATTTACTCGGTTATAATTAGAACGGAATTTCTATAAAGCCCATTTAGACATGCACATTTTAATTCGAACTAAACGACAACCAAATGTTATTAAATCAAATTTTATGAGTTTAAATATTTAATTATCGGCTCTTGAACAAAATTATACAGATTAATCTCAAATTTTAAGGTTTTTACTCGGTTAAAATTCGAACGGATTCTTTATAGAGGATATTTAGACATGCTCGTATAATCGCATCAAAACGACAACCAAATTTTATTAACTTAAATTTTATGAGTTGAAATAGTTAATTATAGGCTTTTGAACAAAATTATACAGATTAATCTCAAATTTTAAACTTTTTACTCAGTTAAAATTCAAACGGAATCTTTTTAAAGCCCATTTAGACATGCACGTTTTAATCGCATCAAAACGATAACCAAATTTTATTAAAATCAAATTTTATGATTTCAAATATTTAATTATTAGCTTTTGAACAAAATTATACAGATTAATCTGAAATTTTTAGAATTTTACTCGGTTAAAATTTGAAAGGAGTCTCTGTAAATCCCATTTAGATATGCACGTTTTAATCCCAATAAAACGACAACCAAATGTTATTAAATCAAATTTTATGAGTTTAAATATTTATTTATGGGCTTTTGAACAAAATTATACAGATTAATCTCAAATTTTAAGGTTTTTACTCTGTTAAAATTCGAATGGATTCTCTATAGAGCACATTTAGACATGCTCGTATTAATCGCATCAAAACGACAACCAAATTTTATTAAATTAAATTTTATGAGTTTAAATAGTTAATTATAGGCTTCTAAACAAAATTATACAAATTAATCTCAAATTTTCAGCTTTTTACTCGTTTAAAATTCGAACGGAATCTCTATAAAGCCCATTTAGACATGCACGTTTTAATCGCATCAAAACGACAACCAAATTTTATTAAAATCATATTTTAAGATTTCAAATATTTAATTATTAGTTTTTGAACAAAATTATACAAATTGATCTAAAATTTTCAGAATCTTACTCGGTTAAAATTAGAACGAAATCTCTATAAAGCCCATTTAGACATGCATGTTTTAATCCCAACAAAACGATAATCAAATGTTATTAAATCAAATTTTATGAGTTTAAATATTTAATTATGGGCTTTTGAACAAAATTATATAGATTTATCTCAAATTTTAAGGTTTTTACTCGGTTAAAATTCGAACGGATTCTCTATAGAGCATATTTAGACATGCTCGTATTAACCGCATCAAAACGATAACCAAATGTTATTAAATCAAATTTTATGAGTTCAAATAGTTAATTATAGGCTTCTAAACAAAATTAGACAGATTAATCTCAAATTTTCAGCTTTTTACTCGGTTAAAATTTGAACGGAATCTCTATAAAGTCCATTTAGACATGCACGTTTTAATCGCATCAAAACGACAACCAAATTTTATTAAAATCAAATTTTATGATTTCAAATATTTAATTATTAGCTTTTGAACAAAATTATACAGATTAATATAAAAAAAATTTCAGAATTTTACTCGGTTATAATTAGAACGAAATTTCTATAAAGCCCATTTAGACATGCACATTTTAATTCGAACCAAACGACAACCAAATGTTATTAAATCAAAATTTATGAGTTTAAATATTTAATTATGGGATCTTGAAAAAAAATTATACAGATTAATCTCAAATTTTAAGGTTTTTACTCGGTTAAAATTCGAACGGATTCTTTATAGAGGATATTTAGACATGCTCGTATTAATCGCATCAAAACGACAACCAAATTTTATTAACTTAAATTTTATGAGTTGAAATAGTTAATTATAGGTTTTTGAACAAAATTATACAGATTAATCTCAAATTTTCAACCTTTTACTCGGTTAAAATTCAAACGGAATCTCTTTAAATCCTATTTAGACATGAACGTTTTAATCGCATCAAAAGGATGACCAAATTTTATTAAAATCAAATTTTATGATTAAAAATATTTAATTATTAGCTTTTAAACAAAATTATACAGATTAATCTGAAAATTTTAGAATTTTACTCGGTTAAAATTTGAAAGGAGTCTCTGTAAATCCCATTTAGACATGCACGTTTTAATCCCAATAAAACGACAACCAAATGTTATTAAATCAAATTTTATGAGTTTAAATATTTATTTATGGGCTTTTGAACAAAATTATACAGATTAATCTCAAATTTTAAGGTTTTTACTCTGTTAAAATTCGAATGGATTCTCTATAGAGCACATTTAGACATGCTCGTATTAATCGCATCAAAACGACAACCAAATTTTATTAAATTAAATTTTATGAGTTTAAATAGTTAATTATAGGCTTCTAAACAAAATTATACAAATTAATCTCAAATTTTCAGCTTTTTACTCGTTTAAAATTCGAACGGAATCTCTATAAAGCCCATTTAGACATGCACGTTTTAATCGCATCAAAACGACAACCAAATTTTATTAAAATCATATTTTAAGATTTCAAATATTTAATTATTAGTTTTTGAACAAAATTATACAAATTGATCTAAAATTTTCAGAATTTTATGCGGTTAAAACTAGAACGAAATCTCTATAAAGCCCATTTAGACATGAACGTTTTAATCCCAACAAAACGACAACTAAATATTATTAAATCAAATTTTATGAGTTTAAATATTTAATTATGGGTTTTGAACAAAATTATACAGATTAATCTCAAATTTTAAGGTTTTTACTCGGTTAAAATTCGAACGGATTCTTTATAGAGGATATTTAGACATGCTCGTATTAATCGCATCAAAACGACAACCAAATTTTATTAACTTAAATTTTATGAGTTGAAATAGTTAATTATAGGCTTTTGAACAAAATTATACAGATTAATCTCAAATTTTCAGCTTTTTACTCGGTTAAAATTCAAACGGAATCTCTTTAAAGCCCATTTAGACATGCACGTTTTAATCGCATCAAAACGACAACCAAATTTTATTAAAATCAAATTTTATGATTTCATATATTTAATTATTACCTTTTTTACAAAATTATACAGATTAATCTGAAATTTTTAGAATTTTACTCGGTTAAAATTAGAACGCAATCTCTATAAAGCCCTTTTAGACATGCACATTTTAATCCCAACAAAACGACAACCAAATGTTATTAAATCAAATTTTATGATTTCAAATATTTAATTATTAGTTTTGAACAAAATTATACAGATAAATCTGAAATTTTCAGAATTTTTCTCGAAAAAAATTAGAACGGAATCTCTATAAAGCCTATTTAAACATGCACGTTTTAATCCCAATAAAACAACAACCAAATGTTATTAAATCAAATTTCATGAGTTTAAATATTTAATTATGGGCTTTTGAACAAAATTATACATATTAATATCAAATTTTCAGGTTTTTTCTCGGTTAAAATTCGATAGGATTCTCTATAGAGCACATTTAGACACGCTCGTATTAATCGCATCAAAACGACAACCAAATGTTATTAAATTAAATTTTATGAGTTCAAATAGTTAATTATAGGCTTCTAAACAAAATTATACAAATTAATCTCAAATTTTCATCTTTTTACTTGGTTAAAATTCGAACGGAATCTCTATATAGCCCAATTAGACATGCACGTTTTAATCCCAACAAAACGACAACCAAATGTTATTAAATCAAATTTTATGAGTTTAAATATTTAATTATGGGGTTTTGAACAAAATAATACATATTAGTCTTTAATTTTTGGGTTATTACTCTGTTAAAATTCTAATGGATTCTTTATAGAGGACATTTAGACATGCTCGTATTAATAGTATCAAAACGAAAACAGAATTTTATTAACTTAAATTTTATGAGTTGAAATAGTTAATTATAGGCTTTTGAACAAAATTATACAGATTAATCTCAAAATTTCAGCTTTTTACTCGGTTAAAATTCAAACGGAATCTCTTTAAAGCCCATTTAGACATGCACATTTTAATCGCATCAAAATGACAACCAAATTTTATTAAAATCAAATTTTATGATTTCTAATATTTAATTATTAGCTTTTGAACAAAATTATACAGATTAATTTGAAATTTTAGAATTTTACTCGGTTATAATTAGAACGCAATCTCTATAAAGCCCATTTAGACATGCACGTTTTAATCCCAACAAAACGACAACCAAATGTTATTAAATCAATTTCATGAGTTTAAATATTTAATTATGGGCTTTTGAACAAAATTATACATATTAATATCAAATTTTAAGGTTTTTACTCGGTTAAAATTCGAACGGATTCTCTATAGAGCATATTTATACACGCTCGTATCGCATTAAAACGACAACCAAATGTTATTAAATTAAATTTTATGAGTTCAAATAGTTAATTATAGGTTTTTGAACAAAATTATATAGATTAATCTCAAATTTTCATCTTTTTACTCAATTAAAATTCGAACAGATTCTCTATAAAGCCAATTTAGACATGCACGTTTTATAACCCCTGAGTAAAAAAAAGGAATGAAAGTAAGGTTGTGGAGTTTCAAACCCACAACCCTCAGCCTGTTTAACCCATGACCCAACCATCTAAGCTAGTTAGCTCTTGGGAGATAATATACCTCGTCTAGCTTTTAACCTGTTCATGTTCTGGTTAAATAAAATCTTAATTAGATTCGAAATTTATCTGAGATAATATCCCTCGTCTAGCTTTTAACCTGTTCATGTTCTAGTTAACTCTTGGAACCCTTTTAGATCAAAAAAATACCTTATCTGTTCAAAATAAACCCTTTCCCTCACCAAACTCTCCGACCACCGCCCTGCTCGCCCACCGCCACGCCGTGCCGAGCACCGCCACCACCGAAGTGCTCGTCGTCGCACCCTGAGCCGAACCCCTCACCCGACGCACGCGTTCACCGTCGTCTCCACCGCGAATCGAAGCTGGAAGCTTCGCCGTGGGTTTAGGGTTAAACCCTTCGCATTTTGCTTGTTTCCGGTCACCGTCGACGTTCCTCCGGCGCGTCGACTGCCTCCCATGACCAGCGTGGGAAGGCGACCAAAACCCCTCCTAGATCGCCTCCCTCCGATGCCGTTCAAGCCACCGTCGGAGACTTTTCCTGATTCAACAATCCGGTAAGTTTCGAACCGTTTCAGTGGTTTTAACGACTTGTTGTGGTTAAAAATCAGTGTTTGAAGGTATCTGAGGCCATTTCTGGGCGTTTTAGGCCGCACATGGGCTCCACTCACCGTCATTGGCGATTTCCGACCACCGTGGATGGCTGCCGGGAGCCAGCCGGTCTGAACCGGTCAACCCAAGGCAAACCGGCCTTGAACCGGTCAAACCAAACCGGTCCAACCCAAATTGAACCAGTCCAACCCGAACCAAACCCGACCCGTTGACTCGACCCGACCCGTTGACCAGGCCTGACCCGTTGACCCGACCCGACCCGACCCGTTAACCGACCTATTGACAAACTCGTTGACCAACCCATTGACTAGTGACGTCAGTGTTGACTGCTGACGTCAGCATTAACTGCTAACGTGGCAGCTGACGTGGCAGTTGGCTGCTGACATGGCAGCTGACGTCAACATTGACTGCTGAAGTGGCAGCTGACGTTAGTGTTGACTTTGCTGACATCAGCGTTGACTTTGACCAAAAAGTCAAAATTTTCAAAACCCCTTGTTTTATGTTTTCGACATCCTGAGTCTATCCGTAAAGTCCGTTTTTCGAAATTCAATCCCGAAAGCCTCCAAATTGTACTTTAAAGTCTTGAGTCAAACTTTTCTTCTAAGTTAAGTTAAGTTCAGAGTTTTAGTCTGGGTTTAATATCGATACCTGTTTACTTCTAGGATCTCATAGTCCTCCCGATCGAGTACCGACCCAATTGGGTTCCTCCCGATTCGACCCGACTCGTGATCTGATCGTGACTCGTATGTATTCTCATCTCTAGTGAATAAATCCAGTATCTAGATTCCTGTATTGATATAAAATTTGATCGTGTACCTATAGGGTCTAGTACTGCTGCAGAGCGAGGCTCAGCCGCCCAATAGACCACCTGTGTGCTTCTACTCTTTTGAGGTGTCTTCCCTTACGTGCTATATGTTGTATGTTATTGCTTTACCGTTTTTACAAACCAAGCATGTGCACATGACTATTTTCGGATTTTACCTAGACACATATGTTAAACTTGATCATATTCTGTTTTGCTGTATGCCTGATATATTTTACATGACATGTACCGATTTACCATTACATGATATCTGGATAATTACTATCACTACCATCATTAAACCTGCTATTACTACATGCCTGTCGCTTTAGGTTTGGGGATGATGTGTAGTGCATGTTATTCGGTTCAACCTTAATCCAGCTGGTAATTCCGTCCTGTTTACGGTTCCTAGCTACGGTTAGGGTAATTTCGTCCTGATATCGGTTCCCGTGCTACAGTCGGGGTAATTCCGCCTGTTACCTAAGGTGATTCCTTAGGCCGGTACCTTTGCCCCATCGGGCTTAGGTTAATGCCTGTATTAGATACTGTTCTGGGGAACCGTATCCTGGAGATTGGTTGGGGGGGGGTACTATATCATGCCATGCATTTCATGCATTGTTTTCTGATATCATTATATATTTGTTGTACTTGTGATTTTTTATGCACTGTTAGAACACACTGGGCTCCATAGCTCATACCTGTTTTCTTCCCCCTTTTAGATAACCGTAGATAGGCATCCCGGATTTGGCACTCGGAGGATCTACACCTCCCAGATTATCTTTTTGACGTAATGCTTATATCTTCCGGGTTTTTAGATATGGTGACATGTGCCTCTATTTTGCTACTGTTATGCCTATATTTTGTTACTGAATGGTTTTAACTCATTATGTTTTATTACTGTGATATGGATTGTTTTATGAGCAATGTTTTAAACGCATGTTACTTTTGGAGATTAACGGTTTATTATGATCATATGGATTATGGTTGAATTTATGATTTGATGGAACTGTCATTCTTACAGGTTATCTTGAGTTTGGGTTGAATCTTGTATTTGCTTTATATATTCGTTTTGAAAAAAATGTAACTACTTTAGGTCGGGCTTTCTACATAGGCCGGTCTAGTGGGTTATATTTAGTTGGTATCAAAGCTTTTGGTGTGATGGGTCCTAAATAAAATGTTTTCTATTAAACCGTTTTTAATTTAATATCTGAAAGGCCATGTCACCTATATCTTTTTGTATTGTGTATAATTCTCCAGTGCCAATTCTAATCCCATAAACTCTATTCTTGTAGATTACCTGAGACTCATGAGTGTCCGTAGGGCAAGCCGGACCATCCGAGGGCGTGGTCGTGCGACTAGCTTCGCCGATCCCGTAGAGGAGCCTATCAGTGGCCCTCCGCCTATTACTCCTGTAGACCCTCTCATTCCTACTAGTACCACTGTACCGCCTGGCCCACATCCTCCTACGGGCATAAGTATGTCTACCCCGATCAAAGGGGCACCAATACCGAGCACTGAACCTACTATTACAGTGACAGATGAGACCCTTAGTAGACAGTTCCTTTAGTTGATACAGGGAGCTGTCAGAGCTTCAGGTGCTATACCAGATACTCCTATCTCTCAGATCTTGATCGCCAATGGAGTGAGGACTTTTTCTGGATCCCTGACAGGTGCACCTTCTGAGGCTGAGTCATGGTTGTATGATACTAAGAGACGTACGGATCAATTGGGTTTGGATACAGCTAAGAGATATTTGGGAGTTGTGTCTATGCTCGATGGTAGTGCCCACGTTTGGTGGGAGTCTGTGGTGAGTAGTGTACCCCTGATATGTTGACTTGGGTCTTCTTCAAGGAGCGGTTCATGAACCATTTCCTTGGTGAGCGTTATCTAAGAGAGAGGCGTCAGGACTTCAAGGACTTGATTCAGGGTACCATGACAGTGGCCGAGTATGAGTTACAGTTTCTGGATCTGATGAGGTATGGTGCTGGGTTAGTGGCTACAGAGAAGGATATGTGCGACAAGTTTCTTGAGGGTCTCCGTATTGGAATCAGAGATAGAGTAGCCATGCACCATGATACAGTATTTGAGGATCTTGTGAACCGTGCAAAGACAGCTGAGGACTTGGAGAAGCTTTCTGATAGTCAGATTATCAGAGATCAGGATCGGGATAGGGGCAGAGATAGGGATCGCAGGAAGGACCATAACCGATCTGGGGATACGACCATGGTGAGTCCTATAGTCGCCCTAATAAGAGGGCTCAATCTGCACCGAGTCAGAGAGGTGGTTCTTACCATCGGCCTACGGCACCTTAAGACTCTGCCGTCAGCCGAGGTGGTTCTTCTGGGTTTCTGACTGTATCAGCATGTGACTTTTGTGGTAACCTGCATAAGGGCGAGTGTAGGAAGAAGACTGGAGCATGTTTTCGATGTGGTTCTTCCGAGCACTTTCTGAGAGACTGCTCACATCCACCTTCTGCTGGTCAACCATCGACCCATCCCCCTGTGCACACTCAGACTCCTTCCCGATCTCAGACATCTGTTCAGACACTTGCTACGGGGCATTTTCAGAGTAGAGCTTCTAAGTCTGTTGCTAGATCCGATACCCGGGGCCGAGGCCATCAGAGTGTTGGACCACCTGTTTTTGAGGCTCGTCAGCCAGCGATAGTTTATGCTACCAGACGTCGTGATGACCGAGATGAGCCAGATGTTATCACAGGTACTTTTACCATCCTTTCTGTCCCGTACTTTGCCTTGTTTGACAATGGTTCCACCCACTCCTATATATCCAAGTCAGTATCTGGTGATCTTTCGATCTCTGTTGAGGACACCGAGAGTGTTGTTACCGTTATGAGCCCCGTGGGACGATCCTTATCTTTGAATAAGGTGTTTCGGAGATGTCCCCTCGTTGTGGAAGGGGAAGTGTTTCTTGCGGATCTTATGGAACTTCCTTTACAGGAGTTCGATCTCATCCTGGGGATGGATTGGTTATCTGAGCATCGTGTTAGTCTAGACTACGAGGCCAAAAGGGCCACGTTAAGGACTTAGGATGGATGATCCGTAGTTTTGGTTGGTGAACGTCGAGGCTATCTGACCAATGTTGTATCAGTTTTGACTACTGACAGGATGATCCGTAAGGGATACGAGACCTTTATTACCTATTTCCTTAACACAAAGGGGTCTCTATCTAAGATCGAGGAGATTCGCACTGTTAGCGAGTTTCTTGAGGTTTTTCCTGAGGAGCTACCGGGTCTCCCTCCAGACAGGGAGGTTGAGTTCGAGATTGAGACTTATCCCAGATGAGCACCAGTTTTTATGGCCCCGTATCGTATGGCTCCGAAAGAGTTGAAGGAGTTGAAAGTTCAGTTATAGGAACTGCTTGACCGAGGGTTCATCCGACCTAGCTCTTCACCCTGGGGAGCTCCAGTACTCTTTGTTAAAAAGAAGGATGGTTCCCTTTGGTTGTGCATCGACTACCGAAAGCTGAATAAGCTAACGGTGAAAAACAAGTACTCTTTACCCAGGATTGATGACTTGTTTGACCAGTTTTGGGGAGCCACAGTCTTCTCGAAGATTGATCTTCGATCTGGGTACTATCAGTTGAAGGTTAAGGGCTCGGATGTTGAGTTTTTAGTGATGCCTTTCGGGTTGACTAATGCTCCTGCTGCCTTCATGGACCTGATGAACCGTGTCTTCCGACCCTATCTGGACCATCTTGTTGTAGTGTTCATTGATGATATCCTGGTTTACTCTCGCTCTGAGGACGAGCATGTTGGGCATCTGAGAGTAGTGCTGCAGACTCTTAGAGAGCATCGGTTATATGCCAAACTAAGTAAGTGTGAGTTTTGGCTTAGTGAGGTGGCTTTTCTGGGACATGTTGTTTCAGCTAAGGGTATCCAGGTGGATCCGAGTAAAATTGATGCAATCACCAGTTGGAAGCCTCCTAGAAACGTGTCTGAGATCCACAGTTTTCTTGGCTTAGCTGGGTATTACCGACGCTTTGTCGAGGGTTTTTCCATCATCGTTGCCCCTTTGACAAAGCTTCTGAGGAAAGATGTTCCTTTTGTGTGGTCTGAGGCCCAGTAATCTAGTTTTGACCAGTTGAAATCAGCTTTGACCCAAGCTCCAGTTTTAGCATAACCTGAGACAGGAAATGACTTTACAGTTTACAGTGATGCCTCGCATTCTGGACTTGGATGTATTTTGATACAGGATGGCAAGGTGATCGCTTATGCATCACGCCAGTTGAGACCACATGAGTGTAACTATCCCACCCATGATCCTGAGCTTGCTGTAGTAGTTTTTGCTTTGAAAATCTGGAGACACTATCTCCACGGAGAGAAGTGTTATATCTTTACCGATCATAAGAGCCTGAAGTACCTCCTTACTCAAAAGGAGCTTAATCTGAGACAGCATCGTTGGTTGGAGCTTCTTAAGGATTATGACTGCGAGATTGAGTATCATCCGGGAAAAGCTAATGTTGTGGCTGATGCTTTGAGTCGTAAGACCATATCAGACTTGAGATCCCTGTTTGCCAGGATGAGTGTATATGATGATGGTAGCTTACTACTGAGTTACAAGTCAAACCGACCTCGGCCGAGCAGATCAAGGACAAGCAGCGGTTAGATAACTCCTTACTTTCTGTTATGCAGCAAATTGAGCAAGGATCCACCTCTGTCTATTCTTTTGACCAGGATGGAGTCCTTTGTTTTAACGGTCGATACTATGTACCCAACGATACTGAGTTGAGACAGACCATTCTTAGAGAGGCTCATAGTAGTCCTTATGCTATGCACCCCGGAGGAGATAAGATGTATCAAAACCTGAAACAGAGATACCGTTGGGTAGGTATGAAAAAAGATATCTCAGACTATGTATCCAGATGCTTGACATGTCAGCAGGTGAAAGCGGAACATCAGCATCCTTCTGGTCTCTTGCAACCTATCAAGATTCCAAAATAGAAATAGGAGCGAATCACGATGGACTTTGTTACTGGTTTGCCTCTGACCCCGTCTAAGAAAGATTCTGTCTGGGTTGTTGTTGATAGACTTACAAAGTTGCCTCACTTTATTCCTGTCCGGGACACTTATTCTCTGGAAAAGCTGGCTAGAATGTATATTTCTGAGATTGTCAGATTGCATGGGCTGCCCCTGTCTATCATCTCTGATCGAGATCCGAGGTTTACTTCCCGTTTCTGGACAACTCTACAGTCTGCTTTGGGTACCCGTCTGAATTTCAGTACATCTTTTCATCCTCAGACAGATGGTCAGTCTGAGAGAGTAATACAGATCTTGGAGGATATGTTACGGGGTTGTGTCTTAGACTTCCGAGGCAGTTGAAAAGATTTCTTACCTTTGGCAGAATTTGCTTATAATAACAATTATCAGGCCAGCATCCGTATGGCACCTTATGAGGCTTTGTATGGTCGTAAGTGTCGTACCCCTATCTGTTGGACAGAGTTATATGATCGGAAGACTTTGGGTCCCGAGTTAATTCAGGAAACTGAGGAGACTGTTAGATTGATCCGAGATTGCTTAAAGGAAGCTTTTGATAGACAGAAATCGTATGCTGATCGGAGGAGGAAGGATATCGAGTTTGAGGTTGGTGATCAGATTTTCTTGAAGATCTCTCCATGGAAGAAAGTTTTGAGATTTAGGCGTAAGAGCAAGTTGAGCCCGAGATATATTGGATCATACCGTATTCTGAAAAGAATCAGGCCTGTTGTCGAACCCCTTAACGGGTCAATCCGAGTCAAACTAGCCTTGAACCGGTCCAACCCGAACCAAAACCGACCCGTTGACCCGACCTGACTCGTTGACCGACCCGTTGACCAGGCTCGACCCGTTTATCGACCCACTGACCGACTCGTTGACCCGACCCATTGATCGACTTGTTGACCAACCCGTTGACCAATGACGTCAGTGTTGACTGCTGACGTGGCTGCTGACTGCTAACGTGGCAGCTGACGTCAGTGTTGACTGCTGATGTGGTAGTTGACTGCTTACGTGGCAGCTGACATCAGTGTTGACTACTGACGTCAACGTTGACTTTGACCAAAAAGTTAAAATTTTTAAAAAACCCTATTTTATGTTTTTTGACGTCTTAAGTCTATCCGTGAAGTCCGTTTTTCGAAATTCAATCTCGAAAGCCTCCAACTTGGACTTTAAAGTCTTGAGTCAAACTTTTCTTCTAAGTTAAGTTCAGAGTTTTAGTCTGGGTCTAATATCGATACCTGTTTATTTGTAGGATCTCATAGTCCTCCCGATCGAGTATCGACCCAGTCCGGTTCCTCCCAATTCGACCCGACTCGTGATCCGATCTTGATTCGTATGTATTCTCATCTCTAGTGAATAAATCCAGTATCTAGATCCTGTATTGATATAAAATTTGATCGTGTACCTATAGGGTCCAGTACTGCTGCAGAGTGAGGCTCAGCCGCCCAGTAGACTACCTGTGTGCTTCTATTCTTTTGAGGTGTGTTCCCTTACGTGCTATATGTTGTATGTTATTACTTTCCTGTTTTTACAAACCAAGCATGTGCACATGAATATATCCGGATTTCACCTAGACACATATGTTGAACTTGATCATATTCTGTTTTGTTGTATGCCTGATATATTTTACATGACATGTCCCGATTTAGCATTACATGATATCTGGATAATTACTGTCATTGCCATCATTAAAACTGTTATTACTGCATGCCTGTCACTTTAGGTTTGGGGATGATGTGTAGCGCCTGTTATTCGGTTCAGCCTTGATCCAGCTGGTAATTCCGTCCTGTTTACGGTTCCTAGCTACGATTAGGGTAATTCCGTCCTGATATTGGTTCCCGTGCTACAACCGGGGTAATTCTGCCTATTACCTAAGGTGATTCCTTAGGCCGGTACCTTTGCCCCATCAGGCTTAGGTTAATGCCTGTATTAGATACTGTTCTGGGGAACTGTATCTTGGAGATCGGTTGGGGGGTAGTATATCATGCCATGCATTTCATGCATTGTTTTCTGATATCATTATATATTTGTTATACCTGTGGTTTTTTATGCACTGTTGGAACACACTTGGCTCCATAGCTCATACATGTTTTCATCCCCCTTTCAGACAACCGTAGATAGGCATCCCGATTTGGCATTCGGAGGATCTACACCTCCTAGATTATCTTTTTGACGTAATGCTTATATCTTCCGGGTTTTTAGATATTGCGACATGTGCCTTTATTTTGCTACTGTTATGCCTATATTTTGTTACTGAATGGTTTTAACTCATTATGTTTTATTACTGTGATATGGATTGTTTTATGAGCAATGTTTTAAACTCATGTTACTTTTAGAGATTAATGGTTTATTATGATCATATGGATTATGGTCGAATTTATGATTTGACAGAACTGTCATTCTTACAGGTTATCTTGAGTTTGGGTTGAATCTTGTATTTTCTTTGTATATTCGTTTTGAAAACAAAAATGTAACTACTTTAGGTCGGGCTTTCCGCATAGGCCGGTCTAGGGGGTTACACGTTTTAATCACATCAAAACGACAACTAAATTTTATTAAAATCAAATTTTATGATTTCAAATATATAATTAATTAGCTTTTGAAAAAAATTATACAGATAAATCTGAAATTTTTAGAATTTTACTCGGTTAAAATTAGAACGAAATCTCTATAAAGCCCATTTAGACATGCACGTTTTAATCCCAACAAAACGACAACCAAATGTTATTAAATAAAATTTTATGAGTTTAAATATTTAATTATGGGTTTTTGAACAAAATTATAAAGATTAATCTCAAATTTTAAGGTTTTTACTCGGTTAAAATTCGAACGGATTCTCTATAGAGCATATTTAGAAATGCTCGTATTAATCGCATCAAAACGATAATCAAATTTTATTAACTTAAATTTTATGAGTTCAAATAGTTAATTATAGGCTTCTAAACAAAATTATACAGATTAATCTCTAATTTTTAGCTCTTTACTAGGTTAAAATTCGAACGAATCTCAATGAAGCCCATTTAGACATGCACGTTTTAATCGCATCAAAACGACAACTAAATTTTATTAAAATCAAATTTTATTATTTCAAATACTTAATTAATTAGCTTTTGAACCAAATTATACAGATTAATCTGAAATTTTCAGAATTTTACTCGGTTAAAATTAGAATGGAATCTCTATAAATCCCATTTAGACATGCACGTTTTAATCCCAACAAAACGACAACCAAATGTTATTAAATAAAATTTTATGAGTTTAAATATTTAATTATGGGCTTTTGAACAAAATTATACAGATTAATCTCAAATTTTAAGGTTTTTACTCGGTTAAAATTCGAACGGATTCTCTATAGAGCATATTTAGAAATGCTTTTATTAATCGCATCAAAACGATAACCAAATATTATTAAATTAAAGTTTATAACTTCAAATAGTTAATTATAGGCTTTTGAAATAAATTATACAGGTTAATCTCAAATTTTCAGCTTTTTACTAAGTTAAAATTCGAACGGAATCTCTATAGAGCCCTTTTAGACATGCATGTTTTAATCGCATCAAAACGACAACCAAATTTTATTAAAATCAAATTTTATGATTTCAAATATTTAATTATTAGCTTTTTTACAAAATTATACAGATTAATCTGAAATTTTCAGAATTTTACTTGACTAAAATTAGAACGGAATCTCTATAAAGCCTATTTAGACATGCACGTTTTAATCCCAACAAAACGACAATCAAATGTTATTAAATCAAATGTTATGAGTTTAAATATTTAATTATGGGGTTTTGAACAAAATTATACAGATTAATCTCAAATTTTAAGGTTTTTCCTTGGTTAAAATTCGAACGGATTCTCTATAGAGCACATTTAGACATGCTCGTATTAATCGCATCAAAACGATAACTAAATGTTATTAAATTACATTTTATGAGTTCAAATAGTTAATTATAGGTTTGTGAACAAAATTATATAGATTAATCTCAAATTTTCAACTTTTTATTCGGTTAAAATTCGAACAGAATCTCTATAAAGCCCATTTAGACATGCAGGTTTTAATCGCATCAAAACGACAACCAAATTTTATTAACATCAAATTTTAGGATTTCAAATGTTTAATTATTAGCTTTTGAACAAAATTATACAGATTAATCTGAAATTTTCAGAATTTTACTTGGTTAAAATTAGAACGGAATCTATATAAAGCTCATTTAGACATGCACGTTTTAATCCCAGCAAAACGACAACCAAATGTTATTAAATGAAATTTTATGAATTTAAATATTTAATTACGGGCTTTTGAACAAAATTATACAGATTAATCTCAAATTTTAAGGTTTTTACTCGGTTAAAATTCGAACGGATTCTCTATAGAGCACATTTAGACATGCTCGTACTATTAATGGCATCAAAACGACAACCAAATGTTATTAAATTAAATTTTATGAGCTCAAATAGTTAATTATAGGCTTTTTAACAAAATTATACAGATTAATCTCAAATTTTCAGTTGTTGACTGGGTTAAAATTCGAACAGAATCTCTATAAAGCCCATTTAGACATGCACATTTTAATCGCATCAAAAGGACAACCAAATTTTATTAAAATCAAATTTTATGATTTTAAATATTTAATTATTAGCTTTTGAACAAAATTATATAGATTAATCTAAAATTTTCAGAATTTTACTCTGTCAAAATTATAATGGAATCTCTATAAAGCCTATTTAGACATGCACGTTTTAATCCCAACAAAAAGACAACCAAATGTTATTAAATAAAATTTTATGAGTTTAAATATTTAAATATGGGCTTTTAAACAAAATTATAGAGATTAATCTCAAATTTTAAGGTTTTTACTCGGTTAAAATTCGAACGGATTCTCTATAGAGCACATTTAGACATGCTCGTACTATTAATGGCATCAAAACGACAACCATATTTTATTAACTTAAATTTTATGAGTTCAAATAGTTAATTATAGACTTTTGAAAAAAATTATATAGATTAATCTCCAATTTTCAGCTCTTTACTAGGTTAAAATTCGAACGAATCTCTATGAAGCCCATTTAGACATGCACGTTTTAATCGCATCAAAACGACAACTAAATTTTATTAAAATCAAATTTTATGATTTCAAATATTTAATTAATTAGCTTTTGAACAAAATTATACAGATTAATCTGAAATTTTCAGAAATTTACTCTATTAAAATTAGAACAAAATCTCTATAAAGCCCATTTAGACATGCACGTTTTAATCCCAACAAAACGACAACCAAATGTTATTAAATAAAATTTTATGAGTTTAAATATTTAATTATGGGCTTTTGAACAAAATTATACAGATTAATCTCAAATTTTAAGGTTTTTACTCGGTTAAAATTCGAACGGATTCTCTATAGAGCACATTTAGACATGCTCGTATTAATCGCATCAAAACGACAACCAAATTTTATTAACTTAAATTTTATGAGTTCAAATAGTTAATTATAGGCTTCTGAACAAAATTACAAAGATTAATCTCCAATTTTCAGCTCTTTACAAGGTTAAAATTCGAACGAATCTCTATGAAGCCCATTTAGACATGCACGTTTTAATCGCATCAAAACGACAACTAAATTTTATTAAAATCAAATTTTATTATTTCAAATATTTAATTAATTAGCTTTTGAACCAAATTATACAGATTAATCTGAAATTTTCAGAATTTTACTCGGTTAAAATTAGAACAAAATCTCTATAAATCCCATTTAGACATGCACGTTTTAATCCCAACAAAACGACAACCAAATGTTATTAAATAAAATTTTATGAGTTTAAATATTTAATTATGGGCTTTTGAACAAAATTATACAGATTAATCTAAAATTTTAAGGTTTTTACTCGGTTAAAATTCGAACGGATTCTCTATAGAGCACATTTAGAAATGCTTTTATTAATCGCATCAAAACGATAACCAAATATTATTAAATTAACGTTTATGAGTTCAAATAGTTAATTATAGGCTTTTGAAGAAAATTATACAGATTAATCTCAAATTTTCAGCTAATTACTAGGTTAAAATTCGAACGGAATCTCTATAAAGCCCATTTAGACATGCATGTTTTAATCGCATCAAAATGACAACCAAATTTTATTAAAATCAAATTTTATGATTTCAAATATTTAATTATTAGCTTTTTTACAAAATTATACAGATTAATCTGAAATTTTCAGAATTTTACTCGACTAAAATTAGAACGGAATCTCTATAAAGCGCATTTAGACAAGCACGTTCTAATCCCAACAAAACGATAATCAAATGTTATTAAATCAAATGTTATGAGTTTAAAAATTTAATTATGGGATTTTGAACAAAATTATAAGATTAACCTCAAATTTTAAGTTTTTTCCTTGGTTAAAATTCGAATGGATTCTCTATAGAGCACATTTAGACATGCTCGTATTAATCGCATCAAAAAGATAACTAAATGTTATTAAATTAAATTTTATGAGTTCAAATAGTTAATTATAGGTTTTTGAACAAAATTATACAGATTAATCTCAAATTTTCAACTTTTTATTCGGTTAAAATTCGAACGGAATCTCTATAAAGCCCATTTAGACATGCACGTTTTAATCGCATCAAAACGACAACCAAATTTTTTTAACATCAAATTTTAGTATTTCAAATGTTTAATTATTAGGTTTTAAACAAAATTATACAGATTAATCTCAAATTTTAAGGTTTTTACTCGGTTAAAATTCGAACAAATTCTCTATATAGCACATTTAGACATGCTCGTATTAATCGTATCAAAATGACAACCAAATGTTATTAAATTAAATTTTATGAGTTCAAATAGTTAATTATAGGATTTTTAACAAAATTATAGAGATTAATCTCAAATTTTCAGCTTTTGACTGGGTTAAAATTCGAACGGAATCTCTATAAAGCCCATTTAGATATGCACATTTTAATCGCATCAAAAGGACAACCAAATTTTATTAAAATCAAATTTTATGATTTCAAATATTTGATTATTAGATTTTGAAGTAAATTATACAGATTAATCTGAAATTCGGTTAAAATTAGAACGGAATCTCTATAAAGCCCATTTAGACATGCACATTTTAATCGCATCAAAACGACAACCAAATTTTATTAAAATCAAATTTTATGATTTCAAATATTTAATTTTTAGCTTTTTTACAAAATTATACAGATTAATCTGAAATTTTCAGAATTTTACTCGATTAAAATTATAACGGAATCTCTATAAAGCCCATTTAGACATGCACGTTTTAATCACAACAAAACGACAACCAAATGTTATTAAATCAAATTTTAAGAGTTTAAATATTTAGTTATGGGCTTTTGAACAAAATTATACAGATTAATCTCAAATTTTCAGGTTTTTACTCTGTTAAAATTCGAACGGAATCTCTATAGAGCACATTTAGGCATGCTCGTATTTATTCGCATCAAAACGACAACCAAATGTTATTAAATTAAATTTTATAAGTTGAAATAGTTAATGAGTTTAAATTTTATAAATTTAATAACATTTTCAAAATTTTACTCGGTTATAATTAGAACGGAATCTCTATAAAGCCCATTTAGACATGCACGTTTTAATCCCAACAAATCGACAACCAAATGTTATTAAATCAAAATTTATGATTTTAAATATTTAATTATGGGCTTTTGAACAAAATTATATAGATTAATCTCAAATTTTAAGGTTTTTACTCGGTTAAAATTCGAACGAATTCTCTATAGAGCTGATTTAGACATGCTTGTATTAATCGCATCAAAACGACAACCAAATGTTATTAAATTAAATTTTATGAGTTCAAATAGTTAATTATAGGCTTTTGAACAAAATTATACAATTTAATCTTAAATTTTCAGCTTTTTACTCGTTTAAAATTCGAACGGAATCTCTATAAAGCTGATTTAGACATGCACGTTTTAATCGCATCTAAATGACAACCAAATTTTATTAAAATCAAATTTTATGATTTCAAATATTTAATTATTCGCTTTTGAACAAAATTATACAGATTAATCTGAAATTTTCAGAATTTTACTCGGTTAAAATTAGAACGGAATCTCTATAAAGCCCATTTAGACATGCACGTTTTAATCCCAACAAAACGACTACCAAATGTTATTAAATAAAATTTTATGAGTTTAAATATTTAATTATGGGCTTTTGAACTAAATTATACAGATTAATCTCAAATTTTAAGGTTTTTACTCGGTTAAAATTCGAACGGATTCTCAATAGAGCATATTTAGACATGCTCGTATTAATCGCATGAAAACGACAACCAAATGTTATTAAATCAAATTTTATGATTTCAAATATTTAATTATTAGCTTTTTTACAAAATTATACAGATTAATCTGAAATTTTTAGAATTTTACTCGGTTAAAATTTGAACGGAATCTCTATAAAGCCCATTTAGACACGCACATTTTAATCGCATCAAAACGAAAACCAAATTTTATTATAATCAAATTTTATGATTTCAAATATTTAATTATTAGCTTTTGAACAAAATTATACAGATTAATCTGAAATTTTCAGAATTTTACTCGGTTAAAATTTGAACGGAATCTCTATAAAGCCCATTTAGACATGCACATTTTAATCGCATCAAAACGACAACCAAATTTTATTAAAATCAAATTTTATGATTTCAAATATTTAATTTTTAGCTTTTTTACAAAATTATACAGATTAATCTGAAATTTTCAGAATTTTACTCGATTAAAATTATAACGGAATCTCTATAAAGCCCATTTAGACATGCACGTTTTAATCACAACAGAACGATAGACAAATGTTATTTAATCAAATTTTATGAGTTTAAATATTTAATTATGGGTTTTTGAATAAAATTATACAGATTAATCTCAAATTTTAAGGTTTTTACTCTGTTAAAATTCGAACGGAATCTCTATAGAGCACATTTAGGCATGCTCGTATTTATTCGCATCAAAACGACAACCAAATGTTATTAAATTAAATTTTATAAGTTGAAATAGTTAATGAGTTTAAATTTTATAAATTTAATAACATTTTCAAAATTTTACTCGGTTATAATTAGAACGGAATCTCTATAAAGCCCATTTAGACATGCACGTTTTAATCCCAACAAATCGACAACCAAATGTTATTAAATCAAAATTTATGATTTTAAATATTTAATTATGGGCTTTTGAACAAAATTATATAGATTAATCTCAAATTTTAAGGTTTTTACTCGGTTAAAATTCGAACGAATTCTCTATAGAGCTGATTTAGACATGCTTGTATTAATCGCATCAAAACGACAACCAAATGTTATTAAATTAAATTTTATGAGTTCAAATAGTTAATTATAGGCTTTTGAACAAAATTATACAATTTAATCTTAAATTTTCAGCTTTTTACTCGTTTAAAATTCGAACGGAATCTCTATAAAGCTGATTTAGACATGCACGTTTTAATCGCATCTAAATGACAACCAAATTTTATTAAAATCAAATTTTATGATTTCAAATATTTAATTATTCGCTTTTGAACAAAATTATACAGATTAATCTGAAATTTTCAGAATTTTACTCGGTTAAAATTAGAACGGAATCTCTATAAAGCCCATTTAGACATGCACGTTTTAATCCCAACAAAACGACTACCAAATGTTATTAAATAAAATTTTATGAGTTTAAATATTTAATTATGGGCTTTTGAACTAAATTATACAGATTAATCTCAAATTTTAAGGTTTTTACTCGGTTAAAATTCGAACGGATTCTCAATAGAGCATATTTAGACATGCTCGTATTAATCGCATGAAAACGACAACCAAATGTTATTAAATCAAATTTTATGATTTCAAATATTTAATTATTAGCTTTTTTACAAAATTATACAGATTAATCTGAAATTTTTAGAATTTTACTCGGTTAAAATTTGAACGGAATCTCTATAAAGCCCATTTAGACACGCACATTTTAATCGCATCAAAACGAAAACCAAATTTTATTATAATCAAATTTTATGATTTCAAATATTTAATTATTAGCTTTTGAACAAAATTATACAGATTAATCTGAAATTTTCAGAATTTTACTCGGTTAAAATTTGAACGGAATCTCTATAAAGCCCATTTAGACATGCACATTTTAATCGCATCAAAACGACAACCAAATTTTATTAAAATCAAATTTTATGATTTCAAATATTTAATTTTTAGCTTTTTTACAAAATTATACAGATTAATCTGAAATTTTCAGAATTTTACTCGATTAAAATTATAACGGAATCTCTATAAAGCCCATTTAGACATGCACGTTTTAATCACAACAGAACGATAGACAAATGTTATTTAATCAAATTTTATGAGTTTAAATATTTAATTATGGGTTTTTGAATAAAATTATACAGATTAATCTCAAATTTTAAGGTTTTTACTCTGTTAAAATTCGAACGGAATCTCTATAGAGCACATTTAGGCATGCTCGTATTTATTCGCATCAAAACGACAACCAAATGTTATTAAATTAAATTTTATAAGTTGAAATAGTTAATGAGTTTAAATTTTATAAATTTAATAACATTTTCAAAATTTTACTCGGTTATAATTAGAACGGAATCTCTATAAAGCCCATTTAGACATGCACGTTTTAATCCCAACAAATCGACAACCAAATGTTATTAAATCAAAATTTATGATTTTAAATATTTAATTATGGGCTTTTGAACAAAATTATATAGATTAATCTCAAATTTTAAGGTTTTTACTCGGTTAAAATTCGAACGAATTCTCTATAGAGCTGATTTAGACATGCTTGTATTAATCGCATCAAAACGACAACCAAATGTTATTAAATTAAATTTTATGAGTTCAAATAGTTAATTATAGGCTTTTGAACAAAATTATACAATTTAATCTTAAATTTTCAGCTTTTTACTCGTTTAAAATTCGAACGGAATCTCTATAAAGCTGATTTAGACATGCACGTTTTAATCGCATCTAAATGACAACCAAATTTTATTAAAATCAAATTTTATGATTTCAAATATTTAATTATTCGCTTTTGAACAAAATTATACAGATTAATCTGAAATTTTCAGAATTTTACTCGGTTAAAATTAGAACGGAATCTCTATAAAGCCCATTTAGACATGCACGTTTTAATCCCAACAAAACGACTACCAAATGTTATTAAATAAAATTTTATGAGTTTAAATATTTAATTATGGGCTTTTGAACTAAATTATACAGATTAATCTCAAATTTTAAGGTTTTTACTCGGTTAAAATTCGAACGGATTCTCAATAGAGCATATTTAGACATGCTCGTATTAATCGCATCAAAACGACAACCAAATGTTACTAAATCAAATTTTATGATTTCAAATATTTAATTATTAGCTTTTTTACAAAATTATACAGATTAATCTGAAATTTTTAGAATTTTACTCGGTTAAAATTCGAACGGAATCTCTATAAAGCCCATTTAGACATGCACATTTTAATCGCATCAAAACTAAAACCAAATTTTATTATAATCAAATTTTATGATTTCAAATATTTAATTATTAGCTTTTGAACAAAATTATACAGATTAATCTGAAATTTTCAGAATTTTACTCGATTAAAATTAGAACGGAATCTCTATAAAGCCCATTTAGACATGCACGTTTTAATCCCAACAAAACGATAGACAAATGTTATTTAATCAAATTTTATGAGTTTAAATATTTAATTATGGGGTTTTGAATAAAATTATACAGATTAATCTCAAATTTTAAGGTTTTTACTCTGTTAAAATTCGAACAGAATCTCTATAGAGCACATTTAGGCATGCTCGTATTATTCGCATTAAAACGACAACCAAATGTTATTAAATTAAATTTTATAAGTTGAAATAGTTAATGAGTTTAAATTTTATAAATTTAATAACATTTTCAGAATTTTACTCGGTTATAATTAGAACGGAATCTCTATAAAGCTCATTTAGACATGCACGTTTTAATCCCAACAAATCGACAATCAAATGTTATTAAATCAAATTTTATGATTTTAAATATTTAATTATGGGCTGTTGAACAAAATTATACAGATTAATCTCAAATTTAAAGGTTTTTACTTGGTTTAAATTCAAACGGATTCTTTTCAGAGCACATTTAGACATGCTCGTATTAATCTCATCAAAACGACAACCAAATGTTATTAAATTAAATTTTATGAGTTCAAATAGTTAATTATAGGCTTTTGAACAAAATTATATAATTTAATCTCAAATTTTCAGCTTTTTACTCGTTTAAAATTCGAACGGAATCTCTATAAAGCTGCTTTAGACATGCACGTTTTAATCGCATCTAAATGACAACCAAATTTTATTAAAATCAAATTTTATGATTTCAAGTATTTAATTATTAGCTTTTGAACAAAATTATACAGATTAATCTAAAATTTTCAGAATTTTACTCGGTTAAAATTAGAACGGAATCTCTATAAAGCCCATTTAGACATGCACGTTTTAATCCCAACAAAACGACTACCAAATGTTATTAAATAAAATTTTATGAGTTTAAATATTTAATTATGGGCTTTTGAACTAAATTATACAGATTAATCTCAAATTTTAAGGTTTTTACTCGGTTAAAATTCAAACGGATTCTCAATAGAGCATATTTAGACATGCTCGTATTAATCACATCAAAACGACAACCAAATGTTATTAAATCAAATTTTATGATTTCAAATATTTAATTATTAGCTTTTTTACAAAATTATACAAATTAATCTGAAATTTTTAGAATTTTACTCGGTTAAAATTAGAACGGAATCTCTATAAAGCTCATTTAGACACGCACATTTTAATCGCATCAAAACGAAAACCAAATTTTATTATAATCAAATTTTATGATTTCAAATATTTAATTATTAGCTTTTTTACAAAATTATACAAATTAATCTGAAATTTTTAGAATTTTACTCGGTTAAAATTAGAACGGAATCTCTATAAAGCCCATTTAGACACGCACATTTTAATCGCATCAAAACGAAAACCAAATTTTATTATAATCAAATTTTATGATTTCAAATATTTAATTATTAGCTTTTGAACAAAATTATACAGATTAATCTGAAATTTTCAGAATTTTACTCGGTTAAAATTAGAACGGAATCTCTATAAAGCCCATTTAGAAATGCACATTTTAATCGCATCAAAACGAAAACCAAATTTTATTAAAATCAAATTTTATGATTTCAAATATTTAATTTTTAGCTTTTTTACAAAATTATACAGATTAATCTGAAATTTTCAGAATTTTACTCGATTAAAATTAGAACGGAATCTCTATAAAGCCTATTAGGACATGCACGTTTTAATCCCAACAAAACGATAGACAAATGTTATTTAATCCAATTTTATGAGTTTAAATATTTAATTATGGGGTTTTGAATAAAATTATACAGATTAATCTCAAATTTTATGGTTTTTACTCTGTTAAAATTCGAACGGAATCTCTATAGAGCACATTTAGGCATGCTCGTATTATTCGCATCAAAACGACAACCAAATGTTATTAAATTAAATTTTATAAGTTGAAATAGTTAATGAGTTTAAATTTTATAAATTTAATAACATTTTCAGAATTTTACTCGGTTATAATTAGAACGGAATCTCTATAAAGCCCATTTAGACATGCACGTTTTAATCCCAACAAATCGAAAACCAAATCTTATTAAATCAAAATTTATGATTTTAAATATTTAATTATGGGCTTTTGAACAAAATTATACAGATTAATCTCAAATTTTAAGGTTTTTACTCGGTTAAAATTCGAACGGATTCTCAATAGAGCATATTTAGACATGCTCGTATTAATCGCATCAAAACGACAACCAAATGTTACTAAATCAAATTTTATGATTTCAAATATTTAATTATTAGCTTTTTTACAAAATTATACAGATTAATCTGAAATTTTTAGAATTTTACTCGGTTAAAATTCGAACGGAATCTCTATAAAGCCCATTTAGACATGCACATTTTAATCGCATCAAAACGAAAACCAAATTTTATTATAATCAAATTTTATGATTTCAAATATTTAATTATTAGCTTTTGAACAAAATTATACAGATTAATCTGAAATTTTCAGAATTTTACTCGATTAAAATTAGAACGGAATCTCTATAAAGCCCATTTAGACATGCACGTTTTAATCCCAACAAAACGATAGACAAATGTTATTTAATCCAATTTTATGAGTTTAAATATTTAATTATGGGGTTTTGAATAAAATTATACAGATTAATCTCAAATTTTATGGTTTTTACTCTGTTAAAATTCGAACGGAATCTCTATAGAGCACATTTAGGCATGCTCGTATTATTCGCATCAAAACGACAACCAAATGTTATTAAATTAAATTTTATAAGTTGAAATAGTTAATGAGTTTAAATTTTATAAATTTAATAACATTTTCAGAATTTTACTCGGTTATAATTAGAACGGAATCTCTATAAAGCCCATTTAGACATGCACGTTTTAATCCCAACAAATCGACAACCAAATGTTATTAAATCAAAATTTATGATTTTAAATATTTAATTATGGGCTTTTGAACTAAATTATATAGATTAATCTCAAATTTTAAGGTTTTTACTCGGTTAAAATTCGAACGGATTCTCAATAGAGCATATTTAGACATGCTCGTATTAATCGCATCAAAACGACAACCAAATGTTATTAAATCAAATTTTATGATTTCAAATATTTAATTATTAGCTTTTTTACAAAATTATACAGATTAATCTGAAATTTTTAGAATTTTACTCGGTTAAAATTCGAACGGAATCTCTATAAAGCCCATTTAGACATGCACATTTTAATCGCATCAAAACTAAAACCAAATTTTATTATAATCAAATTTTATGATTTCAAATATTTAATTATTAGCTTTTGAACAAAATTATACAGATTAATCTGAAATTTTCAGAATTTTACTCGATTAAAATTAGAACGGAATCTCTATAAAGCCCATTTAGACATGCACGTTTTAATCCCAACAAAACGATAGACAAATGTTATTTAATCAAATTTTATGAGTTTAAATATTTAATTATGGGGTTTTGAATAAAATTATACAGATTAATCTCAAATTTTAAGGTTTTTACTCTGTTAAAATTCGAACAGAATCTCTATAGAGCACATTTAGGCATGCTCGTATTATTCGCATTAAAACGACAACCAAATGTTATTAAATTAAATTTTATAAGTTGAAATAGTTAATGAGTTTAAATTTTATAAATTTAATAACATTTTCAGAATTTTACTCGGTTATAATTAGAACGGAATCTCTATAAAGCCCATTTAGACATGCACGTTTTAATCCCAACAAATCGACAATCAAATGTTATTAAATCAAATTTTATGATTTTAAATATTTAATTATGGGTTGTTGAACAAAATTATACAGATTAATCTCAAATTTTAAGGTTTTTACTTGGTTTAAATTCAAACGGATTCTTTTCAGAGCACATTTAGACATGCTCGTATTAATCTCATCAAAACGACAACCAAATGTTATTAAATTAAATTTTATGAGTTCAAATAGTTAATTATAGGCTTTTGAACAAAATTATACAATTTAATCTCAAATTTTCAGCTTTTTACTCGTTTAAAATTCGAACGGAATCTCTATAAAGCTGCTTTAGACATGCACGTTTTAATCGCATCTAAATGACAACCAAATTTTATTAAAATCAAATTTTATGATTTCAAGTATTTAATTATTAGCTTTTGAACAAAATTATACAGATTAATCTAAAATTTTCAGAATTTTACTCGGTTAAAATTAGAACGGAATCTCTATAAAGCCCATTTAGACATGCACGTTTTAATCCCAACAAAACGACTACCAAATGTTATTAAATAAAATTTTATGAGTTTAAATATTTAATTATGGGCTTTTGAACTAAATTATACAGATTAATCTCAAATTTTAAGGTTTTTACTCGGTTAAAATTCGAACGGATTCTCAATAGAGCATATTTAGACATGCTCGTATTAATCACATCAAAACGACAACCAAATGTTATTAAATCAAATTTTATGATTTCAAATATTTAATTATTAGCTTTTTTACAAAATTATACAAATTAATCTGAAATTTTTAGAATTTTACTCGGTTAAAATTAGAACGGAATCTCTATAAAGCCCATTTAGACACGCACATTTTAATCGCATCAAAACGAAAACCAAATTTTATTATAATCAAATTTTATGATTTCAAATATTTAATTATGGGCTTTTGAACAAAATTATACAAATTAATCTGAAATTTTTAGAATTTTACTCGGTTAAAATTAGAACGGAATCTCTATAAAGCCCATTTAGACACGCACATTTTAATCGCATCAAAACGAAAACCAAATTTTATTATAATCAAATTTTATGATTTCAAATATTTAATTATTAGCTTTTGAACAAAATTATACAGATTAATCTGAAATTTTCAGAATTTTACTCGGTTAAAATTCGAACGGAATCTCTATAAAGCCCATTTAGAAATGCACATTTTAATCGCATCAAAACGAAAACCAAATTTTATTAAAATCAAATTTTATGATTTCAAATATTTAATTTTTAGCTTTTTTACAAAATTATACAGATTAATCTGAAATTTTCAGAATTTTACTCTATTAAAATTAGAACGGAATCTCTATAAAGCCTATTTAGACATGCACGTTTTAATCCCAACAAAACGATAGACAAATGTTATTTAATCCAATTTTATGAGTTTAAATATTTAATTATGGGGTTTTGAATAAAATTATACAGATTAATCTCAAATTTTATGGTTTTTACTCTGTTAAAATTCGAACGGAATCTCTATAGAGCACATTTAGGCATGCTCGTATTATTCGCATCAAAACGACAACCAAATGTTATTAAATTAAATTTTATAAGTTGAAATAGTTAATGAGTTTAAATTTTATAAATTTAATAACATTTTCAGAATTTTACTCGGTTATAATTAGAACGGAATCTCTATAAAGCCCATTTAGACATGCACGTTTTAATCCCAACAAATCGACAACCAAATGTTATTAAATCAAAATTTATGATTTTAAATATTTAATTATGGGCTTTTGAACAAAATTATATAGATTAATCTCAAATTTTAAGGTTTTTACTCGGTTAAAATTCGAACGGATTCTCAATAGAGCATATTTAGACATGCTCGTATTAATCGCATCAAAACGACAACCAAATGTTATTAAATCAAATTTTATGATTTCAAATATTTAATTATTAGCTTTTTTACAAAATTATACAGATTAATCTGAAATTTTTAGAATTTTACTCGGTTAAAATTCGAACGGAATCTCTATAAAGCCCATTTAGACATGCACATTTTAATCGCATCAAAACGAAAACCAAATTTTATTATAATCAAATTTTATGATTTCAAATATTTAATTATTAGCTTTTGAACAAAATTATACAGATTAATATAAAAAATTTTAAGAATTTTACTCGGTTATAATTAGAACGGAATCTCTATAAAGCCCATTTAGACATGCACATTTTAATTCGAACAAAACGAAAACCAAATGTTATTAAATCAAATTTTATGAGTTTAAATATTTAATTATGGGCTTTTGAACAAAATTATACAGATTAATCTCAAATTTTAAGGTTTTTACTCGGTTAAAATTCAAACGGATTCTCTATAGAGCATATTTAGACATGCTCGTATTAATCGCATCAAAACGAAAACCAAATGTTATTAAATTAAATTTTTTAAGTTCAAATAGTTAATTATAGGCTTTTGAACAAAATTATACAGATTAATTTGAAATTTTTAGCTTTTTACTCGGTTAAAATTCTAACAGAATCTCTATAAAGCCCATTTAGACGTGCACGTTTTAATCGCATTAAAACGACAACCAAATTTTATTAAAAATCAAAATTTATAATTTCAAATATTTAATTATTAGCTTTTGAACAAAATTATACCGATTAATCTGAAATTTTCAGAATTTTACTCGGTTAAATTTCGAACAGAATCTCTATAAAGCCCATTTAGACATGGACGATTTAATCCCAACAAAACGACAACCAAATGTTATTAAATCAAATTTTATGAGTTTAAATATTTAATTATGGGCTTTTGAACAAAATAATAAATCCAATTTAGACATGCACTTTTTAATCGCATCAAAACGACAACCAAATTTTACTAAAATCAAATTTTATGATTTCAAATAATTAATTATTAGCTTCTGAACAAAATTATACAGATTAATCTGAAATTTTTAGAATTTTACTCGGTTAGAAATAGAACGGAAACTCTATAAAGCCCATTGAGACATGCACGTTTTAATTTGAACAAAACGATAACCAAATGTTATTAGATCAAATTTTATAAGTTTAAACATTTAATTATGGGCTTTTGAACAAAATTATACAGATTAATCTCAAATTTTAGGGTTTTTACTCGGTTAAAATTCGAACGGATTCTCTATATAGCACATTTAGACATGCTCGTATTAATCGCATCAAAACGACAACCAAATTTTATTAAATTAAATTTTATGAGTTGAAATAGTTAATTATAGGCTTTTGAACAAAATTATACAGATTAATCTCAAATTTTCAGCTTTTTACTCGGTTAAAATTCAAACGGAATCTCTATAAAGCCCATTTAGACATGCACGTTTTAATCGCATCAAAACGACAACCAAATTTTTTAAAAATTAAATTTTATGATTTCAAATATATAATTATTAGATTTTAACCAAAATTATACAGATTAATCTGAAATTTTCAGAATTTTACTCGGTTAAAATTAGAACGGAATCTCTATAAAGCGCATTTAGACATGTACGTTTTAATTCAAACAAAACGACAACCAAATGTTATTAAATCAAATTTTATGAGTTTAAAAATCTAATTATGGGCTTTTGAACAAAATTATACAGATTAATCTCAAATTTTAGGGTTTTTACTCGGTTAAAATTCGAACGGAATCTCTATAAAGCATATTTAGACATGAACATTTTAATCGCATCAAAACGACAATCAAATTTTATTAAAATCAAATTTTATGATTTCAAATATTTAATTATTAGCTTTTGAACAAAATTATACAGATTAATCTCAAATTTTCAGAATTTTACTCGGTTAAAATTAGAACGGAATCTCTATAAAGCCCATTTAGATATGCACGTTTTAATCCCAAAAAAACGAAAACCAAATGTTATTAAATCAAATTTTATGAGTTTAAATATTTAATTATGGGCTTTTGAACAAAATTATACAGATTAATCTCAAATTTTTAGTTGTTTACTCGGTTAAAATTCGAAAGGAATCTCTATAAAGCCCAATTAGACATGCACGGTTTAATCGCATCAAAACGACAACTAAATGTTATTAAATTAAATTTTATGAGTTCAAATAATTAATTATAAGCTTTTGAACAAAATTATACAGATTAATCTCAAATTTTCAACTTTTTTCTCGGTTAAAATTAGAACGAAATCTCTATAAAGCCCATTTAGACATGCACGTTTTAATCCCATCAAAACGACAACCAAATGTTATTAAATTAAATTTTATTAGTTTAAATATTTAATTATGGGCTTTTGAACAAAATTATACAGATTAATCTCAAATTTTCAGCTGTTTACTCGGTTAAAGTTCGAACGGAATCTCAATAAAGACCATTTAGACATGCACGGTTTAATCGCATCAAAACGACAACCAGTTGTTATTAAATTAAATTTTATGAGTTCAAATAGTTAATTATAGGCTTTTGAACAAAATTATACAGATTAATCTAAAATTTTTAGCTTTTTACTCGGTTAAAATTCTAACGGAATATCTATAAAGACCATTTAGACATGCACGGTTTAATCGCATCAAAACGACAACCACTTGTTATTAAATTAAATTTTACGAGTTCAAATTGTTAATTATAGGCTTTTGAACAAAATTATACAGATTAATCTAAAATTTTCAGCTTTTTACTCGGTTAAATTCGAATAGAATCTCTGCAAAGCCCATTTAGACATGCACGGTTTAATCGCATCAAAACGATAACCAAATTTTATTAAAATAAAATTTTATGATTTCAAATATTTAATTATTATATTCGGAAAAAAATTATCGAGATTAATCTCAAATTTTTAGAATTTTACTTAGTTAAAATTAGAACGGAATCTCTATAAAGCCCATTTAGACATGCACGTTTTAATCCCAAAAAAACTACAACCAAATGTTATTAAATCAAATTTTATGAGTTTAAATATTTAATTATGGGCTTTTGAACAAAATTATACAGATTAATCTCAAATTTTCAGTTGTTTACTCGGTTAAAATTTGAACGGAATCTCTGTAGAGACCATTTAGACATGCACGGTTTAATCGCATCAAAACGACAGCCAATAGTTATTAAATTAAATTTTATGAGTTCAAATAGTTAATTATAGGCTTTTGAACAAAATTATAAAGATTAATCTCAAATTTTCAGCTTTTTACTCGGTTTAAATTCAAACGGAATCTCTGTGAAGCCCATTTAGGCATGTACGTTTTAATCGCATCAAAACGACAACCAAATTTTATTAAAATCAAATTTTATGATTTCAAATATTTAATTATTAGCTTTGGAATAAAATTATCGAGATTAATCTCAAATTTTTACAATTTTACTAGGTTAAAATTAGAACGGAATCTCTATAAAGTCCATTTAGACATGCACGTTTTAATCCCAAAAAAACGACAACCAAATGTTATTAAATCAAATTTTATGAGTTTAAATATTTAATTATGGGCTTTTGAAGAAAATTATACAGATTAATCTCAAATTTTCAGCTTTTTACTCGGTTAAAATTCGAACAGAATCTCTATAAAGACCGTTTAGAAATGCACGGTTTAATCGCATCAAAACGACAACCAAATTTTATTAAAACCAAATTTTATGATTTCAAATTTTTAATTATTAGCTTTGGAACAAAATTATCGAGATTAATCTCAAATTTTTAGAATTTTACTCTGTTAAAATTAGAACGGAATCTCTATAAAGCCCATTTAGACATGCACGTTTTAATCCCAAAAAAACGATAACCAAATGTTATTAAATCTAATTTTATGAGTTTAAATATTTAATTATGGGCTTTTAAACAAAATTATACAGATTAATCTCAAATTTTCAGCTTTTAACTCGGTTAAAATTCGAACGGAATCTCTATAAAGACCGTTTAGAAATGCACGGTTTAATCACATCAAAACGACAACCACTTGTTATTAAATTAAATTTTACGAGTTCAAGTAGTTAAATATAGGCTTTTGAACAAAATTATACAGATTAATCTCAAATTTTCAGCTTTTTTTTCGGTTAAATTCGAATGGAATCTCTGCAAAGCCCATTTAGACATGCACGTTTTAATCGCATCAAAACGACAACCAAATTTTATTAAAATCAAATTTTATAATTTCAAATATTTATTTATTAGATTTGGAAAAAAATTATCAAGATTAATCTCAAATTTTTAGAATTTTACTTAGTTAAAATTAGAACGGAATCTCTATAAAGCCCATTTAGACATGCACGTTTTAATCCCAAAAAAACTACAACCAAATGTTATTAAATCAAATTTTATGAGTTTAAAAATTTAATTATGGGCTTTTGAACAAAATTATACAGATTAATCTCAAATTTTCAGCTGTTTACACGGTTAAAATTCGTACGGAATCTCTATAAAGACCATTTAGACATGCACGGTTTAATCGCATCAAAACAACGACCAATTGTAATTAAATTAAATTTTATGAGTTCAAATAGTTAATTATAGGCTTTTGAATAAAATTATACAGATTAATCTCCAATTTTTAGCTTTTTACTCGGTTAAAATTAGAACGGAATCTCTATAAAGCCCATTTAGACATGCACGTTTTAATCGCATCAAAACGACAACCAAATTTTATTAAAACCAAATTTTATGATTTCAAATTTTTAATTATTAGCTTTGGAACAAAATTATCGAGATTATTCTCAAATATTTAGAATTTTACTCGGTTAAAATTAGAACGGAATATCTATAAAGCCCATTTAGACATGCACGTTTTAATCCCAAAATAACGATAACCAAATGTTATTAAATCAAATTTTATGAGTTTAAAAATTTAATTATGGGCTTTTGAACAAAATTATACAGATTAATCTCAAATTTTCAGCTGTTTACTCGGTTAAAATTCGAACGGAATCTCTATAAAGTCTATTTAGACATGCACGGTTTAATCGCATCAAAACGACAACCTATTGTTATTAAATTAAATTTTATGAGTTCAAATAGTTAATTGTAGGCTTTTGAACAAAATTATACAGATTAATCTCAAATTTTTCAGCTTTTTACTCGGTTAAAATTAGAACGGAATCTCTATAAAGCCCATTTAGACATGCACGTTTTAATCCCAAAAAAACGACAACCAAATGTTATTAAATAAAATTTTATGAGTTTAAATATTTAATTATGGGCTTTTGAACTAAATTATATAGATTAATCTCAAATTTTCAGCTGTTTACTCGGTTAAAATTCGAACGGAATCTCTATAAAGTCTATTTAGACATGCACGGTTTAATCGCATCAAAACGACAACCAATTATTATTAAATTAAATTTTATGAGTTCAAATAGTTAATTATAGGCTTTTGAACAAAATTATATAGATTAATCTCAAATTTTCAGCTTTTAACTCGGTTAAAATTAGAACGGAATCTCTATAAAGCCCATTTAGACATGCACGTTTTAATCCCAAAAAAACGACAACCAAATGTTATTAAATCAAATTTTATGAGTTTAAAAATTTAATTATGGGCTTTTGAACAAAATTATACAGATTAATCTCAAATTTTCAGCTGTTTACACGGTTAAAATTCGTACGGAATCTCTATAAAGACCATTTAGACATGCACGGTTTAATCGCATCAAAACAACGACCAATTGTTATTAAATTAAATTTTATGAGTTCAAATAGTTAATTATAGGCTTTTGAACAAAATTATACAGATTAATCTCAAATTTTTAGCTTTTTACTCGGTTAAAATTAGAACGGAATCTCTATAAAGCCCATTTAGACATGCACGTTTTAATCGCATCAAAACGAAAACCAAATTTTATTAAAACCAAATTTAATGAGTTCAAATAGTTAATTATAGGCTTTTAAACAAAATTATACAAATTAATCTCAAATTTTCAGCTTTTAACTCGGTTAAAATTAGAACGAAATCTCTATAAAGCCCATTTAGACATGCACGTTTTAATCCCAAAAAAACGACAACCAAATGTTATTTAATCAAATTTTATGAGTTTAAATTTTTAACTATGGGCTTTTGAACTAAATTATATAGATTAATCTCAAATTTTCAGCTGTTTACTCGGTTAAAATTCGAACGGAATCTCTATAAAGTCTATTTAGACATGCATGGTTTAATCGCATCAAAACGACAACCAATTGTTATTAAATTAAATTTTATGAGTTGAAATAGTTAATTATAGGCTTTTGAACAAAATTATATAGATTAATCTCAAATTTTTAGCTTTTAACTCGGTTAAAATTAGAATGAAATCTCTATAAAGCCCATTTAGACATGCACGTTTTAATCCCAAAAAAATGACAACAAAATGTTATTAAATCAAATTTTATGAGTTTAAAAATTTAATTATGGGCTTTTGAAAAAAATTATATAGATTAATCTCAAATTTTCAGCTGTTTACTCGGTTAAAATTAGAACGCAATCTCTATAAAGCCCATTTAGACATGCACGTTTTAATCCCAAAAAAACGACAACCAAATGTTATTAAAACAAATTTTATGAGTTTAAATATTTAATTATGGGCTTTTGAACAAAATTATACAGATTAATCTCAAATTTTCAGCTGTTTACTCAGTTAAAATTCGAACGGAATCTCTATAAAGTCTATTTAGACATGTACGGTTTAATCGCATCAAAACGACAACCAATTGTTATGAAATTTAATTTTATGAGTTCAAATAGTTAATTATAGGCTTTTGAACAAAATTATACAGATTAATCTCAAATTTTCAGCTTTTAACTCGGTTAAAATTAGAACGGAATCTCTATAAAGCCCATTTAGACATGCACGTTTTAATCCCAAAAAAACGACAACCAAATGTTATTAAATCAAATTTTATGAGTTTAAATATTTAATTATGGGCTTTTGAACAAAATTATACAGATTAATCTCAAATTTTCTGCTGTTTACTCGGTTAAAATTCGAACGGAATCTCTATAAAGACCATTTAGACATGCACGGTTTAATCGCATCAAAACGATAGCCAATTGTTATTAAATTAAATTTTATAAGTTCAAATAGTTAATTATAGGCTTTTGAAGAAAATTATACAGATTAATCTGAAATTTTCAGCTTTTTACTCGGTTAAAATTCGACCGGAATCTCTATAAAGCCCATTTAGACATGCACGTTTTAATCGAATCAAAACGACAACCAAATTTTATTAAAATCAAATTTTCTGATTTCAAATATTTAATTATTAGCTTTTGAACAAAATTATCGAGATTAATCTCAAATTTTCAGAATTTTACTCGGTTAAAATTAGAACGGAATCTCTATAAAGCCTATTTAGACATGCACGTTTTAATCCCAAAAAAACGACAACCAAATGTTATTAAATCAAATTTTATGAGTTTAAATATTTAATTATGGGCTTTTAAACAAAATTATACAGATTAATCTCAAATTTTCAGCTATTTACTCGATTAAAATTCGAACGGAATCTCTATCAAGACCATTTAGAAATGCACGGTTTAATCGCATCAAAACGACAACCAATTGTTATTAAATTAAATTTTATGATGTCAAATAGTTAATTATAGGCTTTTGAACAAAATTATCGAGATTAATCTCAAATTTTCAGAATTTTACTCGGTTAAAATTAGAACGGAATCTCTATAAATCCCATTTAGACATGCATGTTTTAATCGCATCAAAACGACAAACAAATTTTATTAAAATCAAATTTTATGATTTTAAATAATTAATTATTGGCTTTGAAACAAAATTATCGAGATTAATCTCAAATTTTTAGCTTTTTACTCGGATAAAATTAGAACGAAATCTTTATAAAGCATATTTAGACATGCACGTTTTAATCCCAAAATAACGTCAACCAAATGTTATTAAATCAAATTTTATGAGTTTAAATATTTAATTATGGGCTTTTGAACAAAATTATACAGATTAATCTCAAATTTTCAGCTGTTTACTAGGTTAAAATTCGAACGAAATCTCTATAAAGTCTATTTAGACATGCACGGTTTAATCGCATCAAAACGACAACCAATTGTTGTTAAATTAAATTTTTTGAGTTCAAATAGTTAATTATACGCTTTTGAACAAAATTATACAGATTAATCTCAAATTTTCAGCTTTTAACTCGGTTAAAATTAGAACGCAATCTCTACAAAGCCCATTTAGACATGCACGTTTTAATCCCAAAAAAACGACAACCAAATGTTATTAAATCAAATTTTAAGAGTTTAAATATTTAATTATGGGCTTTTGAACTAAATTATATAGATTAATCTCAAATTTTCAGCTGTTTACTCGGTTAAAATTCGAACGGAATCTCTATAAAGTCTATTTAGACATGCATGGTTTAATCGCATCAAAACGACAACCAATTGTTATTAAATTAAATTTTATGAGTTCAAATAGTTAATTATAGGCTTCTGAACAAAATTATATAGATTAATCTCAAATTTTCAGCTTTTAACTCGGTTAAAATTAGAACGGAATCTCTATAAAGCCCATTTAGACATGCACGTTTTAATCCCAAAAAAACGACAACCAAATGTTATTAAATCAAATTTTATGAGTTTAAATATTTAATTATGGGCTTTTAAAAAAAATTATACAGATTAATCTCAAATTTTCAGCTGTTTACACGGTTAAAATTCGAACGGAATCTCTATAGAGTCTATTTAGACATGCACGGTTTAATCGCTTCAAAACGACAACCAATTGTTATTAAATTAAATTTTATGAGTTCAAATAGTTAATTATAGGCTTTTGAACAAAATTATACAGATTAATCTCAAATTTTCAGCTTTTAACTCGGTTAAAATTAGGACGGAATCTCTATAAAGCCCATTTAGACATGCACGTTTTAATCCCAAAAAAACGATAACCAAATGTTATTAAAACAAATTTTATGAGTTTAAATATTTAATTATGGGTTTTTGAACAAAATTCTACAGATTAATCTCAAATTTTCAACTATTTACTCGGTTAAAATTCGAACGGAATCTCTATCAAGTCTATTTAGACATGCACGGTTTAATCACATCAAAACGACAACCAATTGTTATTAAATTAAATTTTATGAGTTCAAATAGTTAATTATAGGCTTTTGAACAAAATTATATAGATTAATCTCAAATTTTCAGCTTTTAACTCGGTTAAAATTAGAACGAAATCTCTATAAAGCCCATTTAGACATGCACGTTTTAATCCTAAAAAAACGACAACCAAATGTTATTAAATCAAATTTTATGAGTTTAAAAATTTAATTATGGGCTTTTGAACAAAATTATACAGATTAATCTCAAATTTTCAGCTGTTTACTCGGTTAAAATTCGTACGGAATCTCTATAAAGACCATTTAGACATGCACGGTTTAATCGCATCAAAACAACGACCAATTGTTATTAAATTAAATTTTATGAGTTCAAATAGTTAATTATAGGCTTTTGAAAAAAATTATACAGATTAATCTCAAATTTTTAGCTTTTTACTCGGTTAAAATTAGAACAGAATCTCTATAAAGCCCATTTAGACATGCACGTTTTAATCGCATCAAAACGACAACCAAATTTTATTAAAACAAAATTTTATGATTTCAAATTTTTAATTATTAGCTTTGGAACAAAATTATCGAGATTAATCTCAAATTTTTAGAATTTTACTCGGTTAAAATTAGAACGGAATCTCTATAAAGCATATTTAGACATGCACGTTTTAATCCCAAAATAACGACAACCAAATGTTATTAAATCAAATTTTATGAGTTTAAATATTTAATTATGGGCTTTTGAACAAAATTATACAGATTAATCTCAAATTTTCAGTTGTTTACTCGGTTAAAATTCAAACGGAATCTCTATAAAGTCTATTTAGACATGCACGGTTTAATCGCATCAAAACGACAACCAATTGTTATTAAATTAAATTTTTTGAGTTCAAATAGTTAATTATACGCTTTTGAACAAAATTATACAGATTAATCTCAAATTTTCAGCTTTTAACTCGGTTAAAATTAGAACGCAATCTCTATAAAGCCCATTTAGACATGCACGTTTTAATCCCAAAAAAACGACAACCAAATGTTATTAAATCAAATTTTATGAGTTTAAATATTTAATTATGGGCTTTTGAACAAAATTATACAGATTAATCTCAAATTTTCTGCTGTTTACTCGGTTAAAATTCGAACGGAATCTCTATAAAGTCTATTTAGACATGCACGGTTTAATCGCATCAAAACGACAACCAATTATTATTAAATTAAATTTTATGAGTTCAAATAGTTAATTATAGGCTTTTGAACAAAATTATACAGATTAATCTCAAATTTTCAGCTTTTAACTCGGTTAAAATTAGAACGCAATCTCTATAAAGCCCATTTAGACATGCACGTTTTAATCCCAAAAAAACGACAACCAAATGTTATTAAATCAAATTTTATGAGTTTAAATATTTAATTATGGGCTTTTGAACAAAATTATACAGATTAATCTCAAATTTTCAGCTGTTTACAAGGTTAAAATTCGAACGAAATCTCTATAAAGTCTATTTAGACATGCACGGCTTAATCGCATCAAAACGACAACCAATTGTTATTAAATTAAATTTTATGAGTTCAAATAGTTAATTATAGGCTTTTGAACAAAATTATACAGATTAATCTCAAATTTTCAGCTTTTAACTCGGTTAAAATTAGAACGGAATCTCTATAAAGCCAATTCAGACATGGACGTTTTAATCCCAAAAAAACGACAACCAAATGTTATTAAATCAAATTTTATGATTTTAAATATTTAATTATGGGCTTTTGAACAAAATTATACAGATTAATCTCAAATTTTCAGTTGTTTACTCGGTTAAAATTCGAACGGAATCTCTATAGAGTCTATTTAGACATGCACGGTTTAATCGCTTCAAAACGACAACCAATTGTTATTAAATTAAATTTTATGAGTTCAAATAGTTAATTATAGGCTTTTGAATTAAATTATACAGATTAATCTCAAATTTTTAGCTTTTAACTCGGTTAAAATTAGAACGGAATCTCTATAAAGCCCATTTAGACATGCACGTTTTAATCCCAAAAAAACGATAACCAAATGTTATTAAAACAAATTTTATGAGTTTAAATATTTAATTATGGGCTTTTGAACAAAATTATACAGATTAATCTCAAATTTTCAGCTGTTTACTCGTTTAAAATTCGAACGGAATCTCTATCAAGACTATTTAGACATGCACGGTTTAATCACATCAAAACGATATCCAACTGTTATTAGATTAAATTTTATGAGTTCAAATAGTTAATTATAGGCTTTTGAACAAAATTATACAGATTAATCTCAAATTTTTCAGCTTTTTACTCGGTTAAAATTAGAACGGAATCTCTACAAAGCCCATTTAGACATGCACGTTTTAATCCCAAAAAAACGATAACCAAATGTTATTAAATCAAATTTTATGAGTTTAAATATTTAATTATAGGCTTTTGAACTAAATTATATAGATTAATCTCAAATTTTCAGCTGTTTACTCGGTTAAAATTCGAACGGAATCTCTATAAAGTCTATTTAGACATGCAGGGTTTAATCGCATCAAAACGACAACCAATTGTTATTAAATTAAATTTTATGAGTTCAAATAGTTAATTATAGCCTTTTGAACAAAATTATATAGATTAATCTCAAATTTTCAGCTTTTAACTCGTTTAAAATTAGAACGAAATCTCTATAAAGCCCATTTAGACATGCACGTTTTAATCCCAAAAAAACGACAACCAAATGTTATTAAATCAAATTTTATGAGTTTAAATATTTAATTATGGGCTTTTGAACAAAATTATACAGATTAATCTCAAATTTTCAGTTGTTCACTCGGTTAAAATTCGAACGGAATCTCTATAAAGTCTATTTAGACATGCACGGTTTAATCGCATCAAAACGACAACCAATTGTTATTAAATTAAATTTTTTGAGTTGAAATAGTTAATTATACGCTTTTGAACAAAATTATACAGATTAATCTCAAATTTTCAGCTTTTAACTCGGTTAAAATTAGAACGCAATCTCTATAAAGCCCATTTAGACATGCACGTTTTAATCCCAAAAAAACGACAACCAAATGTTATTAAATCAAATTTTATGAGTTTAAATATTTAATTATGGGCTTTTGAACAAAATTATACAGATTAATCTCAAATTTTCTGCTGTTTACTCGGTTAAAATTCGAACGGAATCTCTATAAAGTCTATTTAGACATGCACGGTTTAATCGCATCAAAACGACAACCAATTATTATTAAATTAAATTTTAAGAGTTCAAATAGTTAATTATAGGCTTTTGAACAAAATTATACAGATTAATCTCAAATTTTCAGCTTTTAACTCGGTTAAAATTAGAACGCAATCTCTATAAAGCCCATTTAGACATGCACGTTTTAATCCCAAAAAAACGACAACCAAATGTTATTAAATCAAATTTTATGAGTTTAAATATTTAATTATGGGCTTTTGAACAAAATTATACAGATTAATCTCAAATTTTTAGCTGTTTACAAGGTTAAAATTCGAACGAAATCTCTATAAAGTCTATTTAGACATGCACGGCTTAATCGCATCAAAACGACAACCAATTGTTATTAAATTAAATTTTATGAGTTCAAATAGTTAATTATAGGCTTTTGAACAAAATTATACAGATTAATCTCAAATTTTCAGCTTTTAACTCGGTTAAAATTAGAACGGAATCTCTATAAAGCCAATTCAGACATGGACGTTTTAATCCCAAAAAAACTAAACCAAATGTTATTAAATCAAATTTTATGAGTTTAAATATTTAATTATGGGCTTTTGAACAAAATTATACAGATTAATCTCAAATTTTCAGTTGTTTACTCGGTAAAAATTCGAACGGAATCTCTATAGAGTCTATTTAGACATGCACGGTTTAATCGCTTCAAAACGACAACCAATTGTTATTAAATTAAATTTTATGAGTTCAAATAGTTAATTATAGGCTTTTGAACAAAATTATACAGATTAATCTCAATTTTTTAGCTTTTAACTCGGTTAAAATTAGAACGGAATCTCTATAAAGCCCATTTAGACATGCACGTTTTAATCCCAAAAAAACGATAACCAAATGTTATTAAAACAAATTTTATGAGTTTAAATATTTAATTATGGGCTTTTGAACAAAATTATACAGATTAATCTCAAATTTTCAGCTATTTACTCGTTTAAAATTCGAACGGAATCTCTATCAAGACTATTTAGACATGCACGGTTTAATCACATCAAAACGATATCCAATTGTTATTAGATTAAATTTTACGAGTTCGAATAGTTAATTATAGGCTTTTGAACAAAATTATACAGATTAATCTCAAATTTTTCAGCTTTTTACTCGGTTAAAATTAGAACGGAATCTCTACAAAGCCCATTTAGACATGCACGTTTTAATCCCAAAAAAACGATAACCAAATGTTATTAAATCAAATTTTATGAGTTTAAATATTTAATTATAGGCTTTTGAACTAAATTATATAGATTAATCTCAAATTTTCAGCTGTTTACTCGGTTAAAATTCGAACGGAATCTCTATAAAGTCTATTTAGACATGCAGGGTTTAATCGCATCAAAACGACAACCAATTGTTATTAAATTAAATTTTATGAGTTCAAATAGTTAATTATAGGCTTTTGAACAAAATTATATAGATTAATCTCAAATTTTCAGCTTTTAACTCGTTTAAAATTAGAACGAAATCTCTATAAAGCCCATTTAGACAAGCACGTTTTAATCCCAAAAAAACGACAACCAAATGTTATTAAATCAAATTTTATGAGTTTAAAAATTTAATTATGGGCTTTTGAACAAAATTATACAGATTAATCTCAAATTTTCAGCTGTTTACTCGGTTAAAATTAGAACGCAATCTCTATAAAACCCATTTAGACATGCACGTTTTAATCCCAAAAAAACGACAACCAAATGTTATTAAATCAAATTTTATGAGTTTAAATATTTAATTATGGGCTTTTGAACAAAATTATACAGATTAATCTCAAATTTTCAGCTTTTAACTCGGTTAAAATTAGAACGCAATCTCTATAAAGCCCATTTAGACATGCACGTTTTAATCCTAAAAAAACGACAACCAAATGTTATTAAATCAAATTTTACGAGTTTAAATATTTAATTATGGGCTTTTGAACAAAATTATACAGATTAATCTCAAATTTTCAGTTGTTTACTTGGTTAAAATTCGAAAGGAATCTCTATAGAGTCTATTTAGACATGCACGGTTTAATCGCTTCAAAACGACAACCAGTTGTTATTAAATTAAATTTTATGAGTTCAAATAATTAATTATAGGCTTTTGAACAAAATTATACAGATTAATCTCAAATTTTTAGCTTTTAACTCGGTTAAAATTAGAACGGAATCTCTATAAAGCCCATTTAGACATGCTCGTTTTAATCCCAAAAAAACGATAACCAAATGTTATTAAAACAAATTTTATGAGTTTAAATATTTAATTATGGGCTTTTGAACAAAATTATAAAGATTAATCTCAAATTTTCAGCTATTTACTCGGTTAAAATTCGAACGGAATCTCTATCAAGTCTATTTAGACATGCACGGTTTAATCGCATCAAAACGACAACCAATTATTATTAAATTAAATTTTAAGAGTTCAAATAGTTAATTATAGGCTTTTGAACAAAATTATACAGATTAATCTCAAATTTTCAGCTTTTAACTCGGTTAAAATTAGAACGCAATCTCTATAAAGCCCATTTAGACATGCACGTTTTAATCCCAAAAAAACGACAACCAAATGTTATTAAATCAAATTTTATGAGTTTAAAAATTTAATTATGGGCTTTTGAACAAAATTATACAGATTAATCTCAAATTTTCAGTTGTTTACTCGGTTAAAATTCGAACGGAATCTCTATAGAGACCATTTATACATGCACGGTTTAATCGCATCAAAACGACAACCAAATGTTATTAAATTAAATTTTATGAGTTCAAATAGTTAATTATAGGCTTTTGAACAAAATTATACAGATTAATCTCAAATTTTCAGCTGTTTACTCGGTTAAAATTCGAACGGAATCTCTATAAAGTCTATTTAGACATGCAGGGTTTAATCGCATCAAAACGACAACCAAATGTTATTAAATTAAATTTTATGAGTTCAAATAGTTAATTATAGGCTTTTGAACAAAACTATACAGATTAATCTCAAATTTTCAGCTTTTTACTCGGTTAAAATTAGAACGGAATCTCTATAAAGCCCGTTTAGACATGCACATTTTAATCCCAATAAAACGACAACCAAATGTTATTAAATCAAATTTTATGAGTTTAAATACTTAATTATGGGCTTTTGAACAAAATTATACAGATTAATCTCAAATTTTCAGCTGTTTACTCGGTTAAAATTCGAACGGAATCTCTATAAAGACCATTTAGACATGCACGGTTTAATCGCATCAAAACGATAGCCATTATTATTAAATTAAATTTTATGAGTTCAAATAGTTAATTATAGGCTTTTGAACAAAATTATACAGATTAATCTCAAATTTTCAGCTGTTTACTCGGTTAAAATTCGAACGGAATCTCTATAAAGTCTATTTAGACATGCAGGGTTTAATCGCATCAAAACGACAACCAAATGTTATTAAATTAAATTTTATGAGTTCAAATAGTTAATTATAGGCTTTTGAACAAAACTATACAGATTAATCTCAAATTTTCAGCTTTTTACTCGGTTAAAATTAGAACGGAATCTCTATAAAGCCCGTTTAGACATGCACATTTTAATCCCAATAAAACGACAACCAAATGTTATTAAATCAAATTTTATGAGTTTAAATACTTAATTATGGGCTTTTGAACAAAATTATACAGATTAATCTCAAATTTTCAGCTGTTTACTCGGTTAAAATTCGAACGGAATCTCTATAAAGACCATTTAGACATGCACGGTTTAATCGCATCAAAACGATAGCCATTATTATTAAATTAAATTTTATAAGTTCAGATAGTTAATTATAGGCTTTTGAAGAAAATTATACAGATTAATCTCAAATTTTCAGCTTTTTACTCGGTTAAAATTCAACTGGAATCTCTATAAAGCCCATTTAGACATGCACGTTTTAATCGAATCAAAACGACAACCAAATTTTATTAAAATCAAATTTTCTGATTTCAAATATTTAATTATTAGCTTTTGAACAAAATTATCGAGATTAATCTCAAATTTTCAGAATTTTACTCGGTTAAAATTAGAACGGAATCTCTATAAAGCCTATTTAGACATGCACGTTTTAATCCCAAAAAAACGACAACCAAATGTTATTAAATCAAATTTTATGAGTTTAAATATTTAATTATGGGCTTTTAAACAAAATTATATAGATTAATCTCAAATTTTCAGCTATTTACTCGATTAAAATTCGAACGGAATCTCTATCAAGACCATTTAGAAATGCACGGTTTAATCGCATCAAAACGACATCCAATTGTTATTAAATTAAATTTTATGAGGTCAAATAGTTAATTATAGGCTTTTGAACAAAATTATACAGATTAATCTCAAATTTTTCAGCTTTTAACTCGGTTAAAATTAGAACGGAATCTCTATAAAGCCCATTTAGACATGCACGTTTTAATCCCCAAAAAACGACAACCAAATGTTATTAAATAAAATTTTATGAGTTTAAAAATTTAATTATGGGCTTTTGAACAAAATTATCTAGATTAATCTCAAATTTTCAGTTGTTTACTCGGTTAAAATTCGAACGGAATCTCTATAAAGACCATTTAGAAATGCACGGCTTAATCGCATCAAAACGACAAACAATTGTTATTAAATTAAATTTTACGAGTTCAAATAGTTAATTATAGGCTTTTGAACAAAATTATACAGATTAATCTCAAATTTTCAGCTTTTTACTCGAATAAAATTAGAACGAAATCTTTATAAAGCCCATTTAGACATGCACGTTTTAATCCCAAAAAAACGACAACCAAATGTTATTAAATCAAATTTTATGAGTTTAAATATTTAATTATGGGCTTTTGAACAAAATTATACAGATTAATCTCAAATTTTCAGCTGTTTACTCGGTTAAAATTCGAACGGAATCTCTATAAAGACCATTTAGACATGCACGGTTTAATCGCATCAAAACGACAACCAATTTTTATTAAATTAATTTTTATGAGTTCAAATAGTTAATTATAGGCTTTTGAACAAAATTATACACATTAATCTCAAATTTTCAGCTTTTTACTCGGTTAAAATTAGAATGGAATCTCTATAAAGCCCATTTAGACATGCACCTTTTAATCCCAAAAAAACAACAACCAACTGTTATTAAATCAAATTTTATGAGTTTAAATATTTAATTATTGGCTTTTGAACAAAATTATACAGATTAATCTCAAATTTTCAGTTGTTTACTCGGTTAAAATTCGAACGGAATCTCTATAAAGCCCATTTAGACATGCACGGTTTAATCGAACTAAAACGACAACCAAATGTTATAAAATTAAATTTTATGAGCTCAAATAGTTAATTATAGGCTTTTGAACAAAATTATACAGATTAATCTCAAATTTTCAGCTTTTTACTAGGTTAAAATTAGAACGGAATCAATATAAAGCCCATTTAGACATGCACATTTTAATCCCAACAAAACGACAACCAAATAATTAATTATTGGCTTTGAAACAAAATTATCGAGATTAATCTTAAATTTTTAGAATTTTACTCGGTTAAAATTAGAACGGAATCTCTATAAAGCTCATTTAGACATGCACGTTTTAATCCCAAAAAAATGACAACCAAATGTTATTAAATCAAATTTTATGAGTTTAAATATTTAATTATGGGCTTTTGAACAAAATTATAAAGATTAATCTCAAATTTTCAGCTGTTTACTCGGTTAAAATTCGAACGGAATCTCTATAAAGACCATTTAGACATGCACGGTTTAATCGCATCAAAACGACAACCAATTGTTATTAAATTAAATTTTATAAGTTCAAATAGTTAATTATAGGCTTTTGAACAAAATTATACAGATTAATCTCAAATTTTCAGCTTTTTACTCTGTAAAAATTAGAACGGAATCTCTAGAAAGCTCATTTAGACATGCACGTTTTAATCCCAACAAAACGATAACCAAATGTTATTAAATCTAATTTTATGAGTTTAAATATTTAATTATGGGCTTTTAAACAAAATTATACAGATTAATTTCAAATTTTCATCCGTTTAATCGGTTAAAATTCGAACAGAATCTCTATAAAGACCATTTAGACATGCACGGTTTAATCGCATCAAAACGACAACCAATTGTTTTTAAATTAAATTTTATCAGTTCAAATAGTTAATTATAGGCTTTTGAACAAAATTATACAGATTAATCTCAAATTTTCAGCTTTTTACTCGGATAAAATTAGAACGGAATCTTTATAAAGCCCATTTAGACATGCACGTTTTAATCCCAAAAAAACGACAATCAAATGTTATTAAATCTAATTTTATGAGTTTTTAAATATTTAATTATGGGCTTTTGAACAAAATTATACAGATTAATCTCAAATTTTTAGCTGTTTACTCGGTTAAAATTCGAACAGAATCTCTATGAAGACCATTTAGACATGCACGGTTTAATCGCATCAAAGCGACAACCAATTGTTATTAAATTAAATTTTATGAGTTCAAATAGTTTATTATAGGCTTTTGAACAAAATTATACAGGTTAATCTTAAATTTTAAGCTTTTTACTCGGTTAAAATTAGAACGGAATCTCTATAAATCCCATTTAGACATGCACGTTTTAATCGCATCAAAACGACAACCAAATTTTATTAAAACAAAATTTTATGATTTCAAATTTTTAATTATTAGCTTTGGAACAAAATTATCGAGATTAATCTCAAATTTTTAGAATTTTACTCGGTTAAAATTAGAACGGAATCTCTATAAAGCTCATTTAGACATGCACGTTTTAATCCCAAAAAAACGACAACCAAATGTTATTAAATCAAATTTTATGAGTATAAATATTTAATTATGGGCTTTTGAACAAAATTATAAAGATTAATCTCAAATTTTCAGTTGTTTACTCGGTTAAAATTCGAACGGAATTTCTATAAAGACCATTTAGACATGCACGGTTTAATCGCATCAAAACGACAACCAATTGTTATTAAATTAAATTTTATAAGTTCAAATAGTTAATTATAGGCTTTTGAACAAAATTATACAGATTAATCTCAAATTTTCAGCTTTTGACTCTGTTAAAATTAGAACGGAATCTCTAGAAAGCCCATTTAGACATGCACGTTTTAATCCCAACAAAACGATAACCAAATGTTATTAAATCTAATTTTATGAGTTCAAATATTTAATTATGGGCTTTTAAACAAAATTATACAGATTAATCTCAAATTTTCAGCCGTTTAATCGGTTAAAATTCGAACAGAATCTCTATAAAGACCATTTAGACATGCGCGGTTTAATCGCATCAAAACGACAACCAATTGTTATTAAATTAAATTTTATGAGTTCAAATAGTTAATTATAGGCTTTTGAACAAAATTATACAGATTAATCTCAAATTTTCAGCTTTTGACTCGGTTAAAATTAGAAAGGAATCCTTATAAAGCCCATTTAGACATGCACGTTTTAATCCCAAAAAAACGACAACCAAATGTTATTAAATCAAATTTTATGAGTTTAAATATTTAATTATGGGCTTTTAAACAAAATTATACAGATTAATCTCAAATTTTCAGCCGTTTACTCGGTTAAAATTCGAACAGAATCTCTATAAAGACCATTTAGATATACACAGTTTAATCGCATCAAAACGTCAACCAATTGTTATTAAATTAAATTTTATGAGTTCAAATAGATAATTATAGGCTTTTGAACAAAATTATATAGATTAATCTCAAATTTTCAGCTTTTAACTCGGTTAAAATTAGAACGGAATCTCTATAAAACCCATTTAGACATGCACGTTTTAATCCCAAAAAAACGACAACCAAATATTATTATATAAAATTTGATGAGTTTAAATATTTAATTATGTGCTTTTGAACAAAATTATACAGATTAATCTCAAAGTTTCAGCTGTTTACTCGGTTAAAATTCGAACGGAAGCTCTATAAAAACCATTTAGACATGCACGGTTTAATCGCATCAAAACAACAACCAGTTGTTATAAAATTAAATTTTATCAGTTCAAATAGTTAATTATAGGCTTTTGAACAAAATTATACAGATTAATCTCAAATTTTCAGCTTTTTACTCGATTAAAATTAGAACAGGATCTCTATAAAGCCCATTTAGACATGCACGTTTTAATCCTAACAAAACGACAACCAAATGTTATTAAATCAAATTTTATGAGTTTAAATATTTAATTATGGGCTTTTGAACAAAATTTTACAGATTAATCTCAAATTTTCAGCTTTTTACTCGGTTAAAATTCGAACAGAATCTCTATAAAGACCATTTAGACATGCACGGATTACTCGCATCAAAATGACAACCAATTGTTTTTAAATTAAATTTTATGTGTTGAAATAGTTAATTATAGGCTTTTGAACAAAATTATACAGATTAATCTCAAATTTTCAGCCGTTTAATCGGTTAAAATTCGAACAGAATCTCTATAAAGACCATGTAGACATGCACGGTTTAATCGCATCAAAACGACAACCAATTGTTATTAAATTAAATTTTATGAGTTCAAATAGTTAATTATAGGCTTTTGAACAAAATTATACAGATTAATCTCAAATTTTTAGCTTTTGACTCGATTAAAATTAGAACAAAATCTTTATACAGCCCATTTACACATGCACGTTTTAATCCAAAAAAAACGACAACCAAATGTTATTAAATCAAATTTTATGAGTTTAAAAATTTAATTATGGGCTTTTGAACAAAATTATACAGATTAATCTCAAAGTTTCAGCTGTTTACTCGGTTAAAATTCGAACGGAAGCTCTATAAAAACCATTTAGACATGCACAGTTTAATCGCATCAAAACGACAACCAATTGTTATTAAATTAAATTTTATGTGTTCAAATAGTTAATTATAGGCTTTTGAACAAAATTATACAGATTAATCTTAAATTTTCAGCTTTTTACTCGGTTAAAATTAGAACGGAATCTCTATAAATCCCATTTAGACATGCACGTTTTAATCGCATCAAAACGACAACCAAATTTTACTAAAACCAAATTTTATAATTTCAAATTTTTAATTATTAGCTTTGGAACAAAATTATCGAGATTAATCTCAAATTTTCAGCTTTTTACTCGGTTAAAATTCGAACGAAATCTTTATAAAGCCCATTTAGACATGCACGGTTTAATCGCATCAAAACGACAACCAATTGTTATTAAATTAAATTTTATGAGTTCAAATAGATAATTATAGGCTTTTGAACAAAATTATATAGATTAATCTCAAATTTTTAGCTTTTAACTCGGTTAAAATTAGAACGGAATCTCTATAAAGCCCATTTAGACATGCACGTTTTAATCCCAAAAAAACGACAACCAAATATTATTATATAAAATTTTATGAGTTTAAATATTTAATTATGTGCTTTTGAACAAAATTATACAGATTAATCTCAAAGTTTCAGCTGTTTACTCGGTTAAAATTCGAACGGAAGCTCTATAAAAACCATTTAGACATGCACGGTTTAATCGCATCAAAACGACAACCAATTGTTATTAAATTAAATTTTATGAGTTCAAATAGTTAATTATAAGCTTTTGAACAAAATTATACAGATTAATCTCAAATTTTCAGCTTTTTACTCGGTTAAAATTAGAACGAAATCTCTATAAAGCACATTTACACATGCACATTTTAATCCCAACAAAACGACAACCAAATGTTATTAAAATTAAATTTTATGATTTCAAATATTTAATTATTAGCTTTGGAACAAAATTATCGAGATTAATCTCAAATTTTTAGAATTTTACTCGGTTAAAATTAGAACGGAATCTCTATAAAGCCCATTTAGACATGCACGTTTTAATCCCCAAAAAACGACAACCAAATGTTATTAAATCAAATTTTATGAGTTTAAATATTTAATTATGGGCTTTTGAACAAAATTATACAGATTAATCTCAAATTTTCAGCTGTTTACTCGGTTAAAATTCGAACGGAATCTCTATAAAGACCATTTATACATGCACGGTTTAATCGCATCAAAACGACAACCAAATGTTATTAAATTAAATTTTATGAGTTCAAATAGTTAATTATAGGCTTTTGAACAAAATTATACAGATTAATCTCAAATTTTCAGCTTTTTACTCGGTTAAAATTAGAACGGAATCTCTATAAAGCCCGTTTAGACATGCACGTTTTAATCCCAGCAAAACGATAACCAAATGTTATTAAATCTAATTTTATGAGTTTAAATATTTAATTATGGGCTTTTAAACAAAATTATACAGATTAATCTCTAATTTTCAGCCGTTTAATCGGTTAAAATTCGAACAGAATCTCTATAAAGACCATGTAGACATGCACGGTTTAATCGCATCAAAACGATAACCAATTGTTATTAAATTAAATTTTATGAGTTCAAATAGTTAGTTATAGGCTTTTGAACAAAATTATACAGATTAATCTCAAATTTTTAGCTTTTGACTCGATTAAAATTAGAACAAAATCTTTATAAAGCCCATTTACACATGCACGTTTTAATCCAAAAAAAACGACAACCAAATGTTATTAAATCAAATTTTATGAGTTTAAAAATTTAATTATGGGCTTTTGAACAAAATTATACAGATTAATCTCAAAGTTTCAGCTGTTTACTCGGTTAAAATTCGAACGGAAGCTCTATAAAAACCATTTAGACATGCACGGTTTAATCGCATCAAAACGACAACCAATTGTTATTAAATTAAATTTTATGAGTTCAAATAGTTAATTATAGGCTTTTGAACCAAATTATACAGATTAATCTTAAATTTTCAGCTTTTTACTCGGTTAAAATTAGAACGGAATCTCTATAAATCCCATTTAGACATGCACGTTTTAATCGCATCAAAACGACAACCAAATTTTACTAAAACCAAATTTTATGATTTCAAATTTTTAATTATTAGCTTTGGAACAAAATTATCGAGATTAATCTCAAATTTTCAGCTTTTTACTCGGTTAAAATTCGAACGGAATCTTTATAAAGCCCATTTAGACATGCACGGTTTAATCGCATCAAAACGACAACCAATTGTTATTAAATTAAATTTTATGAGTTCAAATAGATAATTATAGGCTTTTGAACAAAATTATATAGATTAATCTCAAATTTTTAGCTTTTAACTCGGTTAAAATTAGAACGGAATCTCTATAAAGCCCATTTAGACATGCACGTTTTAATCCCAAAAAAACGACAACCAAATATTATTATATCAAATTTTATGAGTTTAAATACTTAATTATGGGCTTTTGAACAAAATTATACAGATTAATCTCAAATTTTCAACTTTTTACTCGGTTAAAATTAGAACAGAATCTCTATAAATGCCATTTAGACATGCACGTTTTAATCGCATCAAAACGACAACCAAATTTTATTAAAACCAAATTTTATGATTTCAAATTTTTAATTATTAGCTTTGGAACAAAATTATTGAGATTAATTTCAAATTTTTAGAATTTTACACGGTTAAAATTAGAACGGAATCTCTATAAAGCTCATTTAGACATGCACGTTTTAATCCCAAAAAAACGACAACCAAATGTTATTAAATCAAATTTTATGAGTTTAAACATTTAATTATGGGCTTTTGAACAAAATTATACAGATTAATCTCAAATTTTCAGCTGTTTACTCTGTTAAAATTAGAACGGAATCTCTAGAAAGCCCATTTAGACATGCATGTTTTAATCCCAAAAAAACGACAACCGAATGTTATTAAATCAAATTTTAGGAGTTTAAATATTTAATTATGGGCTTTTGAACAAAATTATACAGATTAATCTCAAATTTTCAGTTGTTTACTTGGTTAAAATTCGAACGGAATCTCTATAAAGCCCATTTAGACATGCACGGTTTAATCGCATCAAAACGACAACCAAATGTTATTAAATTAAATTTTATGAGTTCAAATAGTTAATTATAGGCTTTTGAACAAAATTATACAGTTTAATCTCAAATTTTCAACTTTTTACTCGGTTAAAATTAGAACGGAATCTCTATCAAGCCCATTTAGACATGCAAATTTTAATCCCAACAAAACGACAACCAAATGTTACTAAATCAAATTTTATGAGTTTAAATACTTAATTATGGGCTTTTGAACAAAATTATACAGATTAATCTCAAATTTTCAACTTTTTACTCGGTTAAAATTAGAACGGAATCTCTATAAATCCCATTTAGACATGCACGTTTTAATCGCATCAAAACGACAACCAAATTTTATGATTTCAAATTTTTAATTATTAGATTTGGAACAAAATTATTGAGATTAATCTCAAATTTTAAGAATTTTACTCGCTTAAAATTAGAACGGAATCTCTATAAAGCTCATTTAGACATGCACGTTTTAATCCCAAAAAAACGACAACCAAATGTTATTAAATCAAATTTTATGAGTTTAAATATTTAATTATGGGCTTTTGAACAAAATTATACAGATTAATCTCAAATTTTCAGCTGTTTACTCTGTTAAAATTAGAACGGAATCTCTAGAAAGCCTATTTAGACATGCACGTTTTAATCGCTTCAAAACGACAACCACATTTTATTAAAATCAAATTTTATGATTTCAAATATTTAATTATTTGCTTTTGAAGAAAATTATACAGATTAATCTCAAATTTTCAGCTGTTTACTCGGTTAAAATTCGAACGGAATCTCTATAAAGACCATTTAGACACGCACGGTTTAATTGCATCAAAACGACAACCAATTGTTATTAAATTAAATTTTATGAGTTAAAATAGTTAATTATAGGCTTTTGAAGAAAATTATACAGATTAATCTTAAATTTTCAGCTTTTTACTCGGTTAAATTCGAATGGAATCTCTATAAAGCCCATTTAGACATGCATGTTTTAATCGCATCCAAAGGACAACCAAATTTTATTAAAATCAAATTTTATTATTTCAAATATTTAATTATTAGCTTTTGAACAAAATTATACAGATTAATCTCAAATTTTCAGAATTTTACTCGGTTAAAATTCGTACGGAATCTCTATAAAGACCATTTAGACATGCACGGTTTAATCGCATCAAAACGACAACCAATTGTTATTAAATTAAATTTTATGAGTTCAAATAGTTAATTATAGGCTTTTGAACCAAATTATACAGATTAATCTTAAATTTTCAGCTTTTTACTCGGTTAAAATTAGAACGGAATCTCTATAAATCCCATTTAGACATGCACGTTTTAATCGCATCAAAACGACAACCAAATTTTACTAAAACCAAATTTTATGATTTCAAATTTTTAATTATTAGCTTTGGAACAAAATTATCGAGATTAATCTCAAATTTTCAGCTTTTTACTCGGTTAAAATTCGAACGGAATCTTTATAAAGCCCATTTAGACATGAACGGTTTAATCGCATCAAAACGACAACCAATTGTTATTAAATTAAATTTTATGAGTTCAAATAGATAATTATAGGCTTTTGAACAAAATTATATAGATTAATCTCAAATTTTTAGCTTTTAACTCGGTTAAAATTAGAACGGAATCTCTATAAAGCCCATTTAGACATGCACGTTTTAATCCCAAAAAAACGACAACCAAATATTATTATATCAAATTTTATGAGTTTAAATACTTAATTATGGGCTTTTGAACAAAATTATACAGATTAATCTCAAATTTTCAACTTTTTACTCGGTTAAAATTAGAACAGAATCTCTATAAATGCCATTTAGACATGCACGTTTTAATCGCATCAAAACGACAACCAAATTTTATTAAAACCAAATTTTATGATTTCAAATTTTTAATTATTAGCTTTGGAACAAAATTATTGAGATTAATTTCAAATTTTTAGAATTTTACACGGTTAAAATTAGAACGGAATCTCTATAAAGCTCATTTAGACATGCACGTTTTAATCCCAAAAAAACGACAACCAAATGTTATTAAATCAAATTTTATGAGTTTAAACATTTAATTATGGGCTTTTGAACAAAATTATACAGATTAATCTCAAATTTTCAGCTGTTTACTCTGTTAAAATTAGAACGGAATCTCTAGAAAGCCCATTTAGACATGCATGTTTTAATCCCAAAAAAACGACAACCGAATGTTATTAAATCAAATTTTAGGAGTTTAAATATTTAATTATGGGCTTTTGAACAAAATTATACAGATTAATCTCAAATTTTCAGTTGTTTACTTGGTTAAAATTCGAACGGAATCTCTATAAAGCCCATTTAGACATGCACGGTTTAATCGCATCAAAACGACAACCAAATGTTATTAAATTAAATTTTATGAGTTCAAATAGTTAATTATAGGCTTTTGAACAAAATTATACAGTTTAATCTCAAATTTTCAACTTTTTACTCGGTTAAAATTAGAACGGAATCTCTATCAAGCCCATTTAGACATGCAAATTTTAATCCCAACAAAACGACAACCAAATGTTACTAAATCAAATTTTATGAGTTTAAATACTTAATTATGGGCTTTTGAACAAAATTATACAGATTAATCTCAAATTTTCAACTTTTTACTCGGTTAAAATTAGAACGGAATCTCTATAAAACCCATTTAGACATGCACGTTTTAATCGCATCAAAACGACAACCAAATTTTATGATTTCAAATTTTTAATTATTAGATTTGGAACAAAATTATTGAGATTAATCTCAAATTTTAAGAATTTTACTCGCTTAAAATTAGAACGGAATCTCTATAAAGCTCATTTAGACATGCACGTTTTAATCCCAAAAAAACGACAACCAAATGTTATTAAATCAAATTTTATGAGTTTAAATATTTAATTATGGGCTTTTGAACAAAATTATACAGATTAATCTCAAATTTTCAGCTGTTTACTCTGTTAAAATTAGAACGGAATCTCTAGAAAGCCTATTTAGACATGCACGTTTTAATCGCTTCAAAACGACAACCACATTTTATTAAAATCAAATTTTATGATTTCAAATATTTAATTATTTGCTTTTGAAGAAAATTATACAGATTAATCTCAAATTTTCAGCTGTTTACTCGGTTAAAATTCGAACGGAATCTCTATAAAGACCATTTAGACACGCACGGTTTAATTGCATCAAAACGACAACCAATTGTTATTAAATTAAATTTTATGAGTTAAAATAGTTAATTATAGGCTTTTGAAGAAAATTATACAGATTAATCTTAAATTTTCAGCTTTTTACTCGGTTAAATTCGAATGGAATCTCTATAAAGCCCATTTAGACATGCATGTTTTAATCGCATCCAAAGGACAACCAAATTTTATTAAAATCAAATTTTATTATTTCAAATATTTAATTATTAGCTTTTGAACAAAATTATACAGATTAATCTCAAATTTTCAGAATTTTACTCGGTTAAAATTAGAACGGAATCTCTATAAAGCCCATTTAGACATGCACGTTTTAATCCCAAAAAAACGACAACCAAATGTTATTAAATCAAATTTTATGAGTTTAAATATTTAATTATGGGCTTTTGAACAAAATTATACAGATTAATCTCAAATTTTCAGCTTTTTACTCGGTTAAAATTCGAACAGAATCTCTATAAAGCCTATTTAGACATGCACGTTTTAATCGCTTCAAAACGACAACCACATTTTATTAAAATCAAATTTTATGATTTCAAATATTTAATTATTAGCTTTTAAACAAAATTATCGAGATTAATCTCAAATTTTCAGAATTTTACTCTGTTAGAATTAGAACGGAATCTCTATAAAGCCCATTTAGACATGCACGTTTTAATCCCAAAAAAACGACAACCAAATGTTATTAAATCAAATTTTATGAATTTAAATATTTAATTATGGGCTTTTGAACAAAATTATACAGATTAATCTCAAATTTTCAGTTGTTTACTTGGTTAAAATTCGAACGGAATCTCTATAAAGCCCATTTACACATACACGGTTTAATCGCATCAAAACGACAACTAATTGTTATTAAATTAAATTTTATGAGTTCAAATAGTTAATTGTAGGCTTTTGAACAAAAATATACAGATTAATCTCAAATTTTCAGCTTTTTACTCGGTTAAAATTAGAACGAAATCTCTATAAAGCCCATTTAGACATGCACGTTTTAATCCCAAAAAACGACAACCAAATGTTATTAAATCAAATTTTATGAGTTTAAATGTTTACTTATTGGATTTTGAGCAAAATTATACAGATTAATCTCAAATTTGTAGCTGTTTACTCGGTTAAAATTCGAACGGAATCTCTATAAAGACCATTTAGACATGCACGGTTTAATCGCATCAAAACGACAACCAATTGTTATTGAATTAAATTTTATGAGTTAAAATAGTTAATTATAGGCTTTTGAACAAAATTATACAGATTAATCTCAAATTTTCAGCTTTTAACTCGGTTAAAATTAGAACGGAATCTCTATAAAGCCCATTTAGACATGCACGTTTTAATCCCAAAAAAACGACAACCAAATGTTATTAAATCAAATTTTATGAGTTTAAATATTTAATTATTGGCTTTTGAACAAAATTATACAGATTAATCTCAAATTTTCAGCTATTTACTCGGTTAAGATTCGAATGGAATCTCTATAAAGACCATTTAGACATGCACGGTTTAATCGCATCAAAACGACAACCAATTGTTATTAAATTAAATTTTATGAGTTCAAATAGCTAATTATAGGCTTTTGAACTAAATTATACAGATTAATCTCAAACTTTCAGCTTTTAACTCGGTTAAAATTAGAAGGGAATCTCTACAAAGACCATTTAGACATGCACGATTTAATCGCATCAAAACGATAGCCAATTGTTATTAAATTAAATTTTATGAGTTCAAATAGTTAATTATAGGCTTTTGAACAAAATTATACAGATTAATCTCCAATTTTCAGCTTTTTACTCGGTTAAAATTAGAACGAAATCTCTATAAAGCCCATTTAGACATGCACGTTTTAATCGCATCAAAACGACAACCAAATTTTATTAAAACCAAATTTTATAATTTCAAATTTTTAATTATTAGCTTTGGAACAAAATTATCGAGATTAATCTCAAATTTTCAGCTGTTTACTCGGTTAAAATTCGAACGGAATCTCTATAAAGACCATTTAGAAATGCACGGTTTAATCGCATAAAAACGATAACCAATTGTTATTAAATTAAATTTTACGAGTTCAAATAGTTAATTATAGGCTTTTGGACAAAATTATACAGATTAATCTCAAATTTTCAGCTTTTTACTCGGATGAAATTAGAACGGAATCTTTATAAAGCCCATTTAGACATGCACGTTTTAATCCCAAAAAAACAACAACCAAATGTTATTAAATCAAATTTTATGATTTTAAATATTTAATTATGGGCTTTTGAAAAAAATTATACATATTAATCTCAAATTTTAAGCTGATTACTCGGTTAAAATTCGAACGGAATCTCTATAAAGACCATTTAGACATGCACGGTTTAATCGCATCAAAACGACAGCCAATTGTTATTAAATTAAATTTTATGAGTTCAAATAGTTAATTATAGGCTTTTGAAGAAAATTATACAGATTAATCTCAAATTTTTAGCTTTTTATTCGATTAAAATTCGAACGGAATCTCTATAAAGCCCATTTAGGCATGCACGTTTTAATCGCATCAAAACGACAACCAAATTTTATTAAAATCAAATTTTATGATTTCAAATATTTAATTATTTGCTTTTAAACAAAATTATACAGATTAATCTCAAATTTTCAGCTTTTTACTCGGTTAAAATTAGAACGGAATCTCTATAAAGCCCATTTAGACATGCACGTTTTAATCCCAAAAAAACGACAACCAAATGTTATTAAATCAAATTTTATGACTTTAAATATTTAATTATGGGCTTTTGGATAAAGTTATACAGATTAATCTCAAATTTTCAGTTGTTTGCTCGGTTAAAATTCGAACGAAATCTCTATAAAGCCCATTTAGACATACATGGTTTAATCGCATCAAAGCGACAACTAAATGTTACTAAATTAAATTTTTTGAGTTCAAATAGTTAATTATAGGCTTTTGAACAAAATTATACAGATTAATCTCAAATTTTCAGCTTTTTACTCCGTTAAAATTCGAACGGAATCTCTAGAAAGCCTATTTAGACTTGCACGTTTTAATCGCATCAAAACGACAACCAAATTTTATTAAAATCAAATTTTATAATTTCAAATATTTAATTATTTGCTTTTGAACAAAATTATACAGATTAATCTCAAATTTTCAGCTGTTTACTCGGTTAAAATTCGAACGGAATCTCTATAAAGACCATTTAGACACGCACGGTTTAATTGCATCAAAACGACAACCAATTGTTATTAAATTAAATTTTATGAGTTAAAATAGTTAATTATAGGCTTTTGAAGAAAATTATACAGATTAATCTTAAATTTTCAGCTTTTTACTCGGTTAAATTCGAATGGAATCTCTATAATGCCCATTTAGACATGCATGTTTTAATCGCATCCAAAGGACAACCAAATTTTATTAAAATCAAATTTTATTATTTCAAATATTTAATTATTAGCTTTTGAACAAAATTATACAGATTAATCTCAAATTTTCAGAATTTTACTCGGTTAAAATTAGAACGGAATCTCTATAAAGCCCATTTAGACATGCACGTTTTAATCCCAAAAAAACGACAACCAAATGTTATTAAATCAAATTTTATGAGTTTAAATATTTAATTATGGGCTTTTGGATAAAATTATACAGATTAATCTCAAATTTTCAGTTGTTTACTCGGTTAAAATTCGAACGAAATCTCTATAAAGCCCATTTAGACATACATGGTTTAATCGCATCAAAGCGATAACTAAATGTTACTAAATTAAATTTTATGAGTTCAAATATTTAATTATAGGCTTTTGAGCAAAATTATACAGATTAATCTCAAATTTTCAGCTGTTTTCTCGGTTAAAATTCAAACGGAATCTCTATCAAGACCATTTAGACATGTACGGTTTAATCGCTTCAAAACGACAGCCAATTGTTATTAAATTAAATTTTATGAGTTCAAATAGTTAATTATAGGCTTTTGAAGAAAATTATACAGATTAATCTCAAATTTTTAGCTTTTTATTCCGTTAAAATTTGAACGGAATCTCTATAAAGCCCATTTAGACATGCACGTTTTAATCGCATCAAAACGACAACCAAATTTTATTAAAATAAAATTTTATGATTTCAAATATTTAATTATTAGCTCTTGAAAAAAATTATACAGATTAATCTCAAATTTTCAGAATTTTACTCGGTTAAAATTAGAATGGAATCCCTATAAATCCCTTTTAGACATGCACGTTTTAAACCCAAAAAAACGACAACCAAATGTTATTAAATCAAATTTTTTGAGTTTAAATATTTAATTATGGGCTTTTGAATAAAATTATAAAGATTAATCTCAAATTTTCAGCTGTTTACTCGGGTTAAAATTCGAACGGAATCTCTATAAAGCCCATTTAGACATGCACGGTTTAATCGCATCAAAACGACAACCAAATGTTCTTAAATTAAATTTTATGAGTTCAAATAGTTAATTAAAGGCTTTTGAACAAAATTATACAGATTAATCTCAAATTTTCAGCTTTTTACTCGGTTAAAATTAGAACGGAATCTCTATAAAGCCCATTTAGACATGCACGTTTTAATCCCAACAAAACGACTACCAAATGTTATTAAATCAAATTTTATGAGTTTAAATATTTAATTATGGGCTTTTGAACACAATTATACAAATTAATCTCAAATTTTCAGCTTTTTACTCGGTTAATATTCGAATGGAATCTCTATAAAGCCCATTTAGACATGCACGGTTTAATCGAATCAAAACGACAACCGAATGTTATTAAATTAAATTTTAGGAGTTCAAATAGTTAATTATTGGCTTTTGAACAAAATTATACAGATTAATCTCAAATTTTCAGCTTTTTACTCGGTTAAAATTTGAACGGAATCTCTATAAAGCCCATTTAGACATGCACGTTTTAATCGCAATAAAATGACAACCAAATGTTATTAAATCAAATTTTATGAGTTTAATTTTTAATTATGGGCTTTTGAACAAAATTATACAGATTAATCTCAAATTTTCAGTTGTTTACTCGGTTAAAATTCGAACGAAATCTTTATAAAGACCATTTAAACATGCACGGTTTAATCGCATCAAAACAACAACCAATTGTTATTAAATTAAATTTTATCAGTTCAAATAGTTAATTATAGGCTTTTGAACAAAATTATACAGATTAATCTCAAATTTTCAGCTTTTTACTCGATTAAAATTAGAACAGGATCTCTATAAATCCCATTTAGACATGCACGTTTTAATCCTAACAAAACGACAACCAAATGTTATTAAATCAAATTTTATGAGTTTAAATATTTAATTATGGGCTTTTGAACAAAATTTTACAGATTAATCTCAAATTTTCAGCTTTTTACTCGGTTAAAATTCGAACGGAATCTCTATAAAGACCATTTAGACATGCACGGATTACTCGCATCAAAATGACAACCAATTGTTTTTAAATTAAATTTTATGTGTTCAAATAGTTAATTATAGGCTTTTGAACAAAATTATACAGATTAATCTCAAATTTTTAGCTTTTTACTCGGTTAAAATTTGAACGGAATCTCTATAAAGACCATTTAGACATGCACGGTTTAATCGCATCAAAATAACAACCAATTGTTATTAAATTAAATTTTATGAGTTGAAATAGTTAATTATGGGCTTTTAAACAAAATTATACAGATTAATCTCAAATTTTCAGCTGTTTACTCGGTTAAAATTCGAACGGAATCTCTATAAAGCCGATTTAGGCATGCACGTTTTAATCCCAACAAAACGACAACCAAATTTTATTAAATTTAATTTTATGAATTTAAATATTTAATTATGGGTTTTTGAACAAAATTATATATATTAATCTCAAATTTTTAGCTGTTTACTCGGTTAAAATTCGAACAGAATCTCTATAAAGCCCATTTAGACATGAACGGTTTAATCGCATCAAAACGATAACCAATTGTTATTAAATTAAATTTTAGGAGTTCAAATAGTTAATTATAAACTTTTGAACAAAATTATACAGATTAATCTCAAATTTTCAGCTTTTTACTCGGTTAAAATTCGAACGAAATCTCTATAAAGCCAATTTAGACAGGCACGTTTTAATCGCAACAAAACGACAACCAAATTTTATTAAAATCAAATTTTATGATTTTAAATATTTAATTATTAGCTTTTGAAAAAAATTATACAGATTAATCTCAAATTTTCAGAATTTTACTCGGTTAAAATTAGAACGGAATCTCTATAAAGACCATTTAGACATGCACGGTTTAATCCCATCCAAATGACAATCAATTGTTATTAAATTAAATTTTATGAGTTCAAATAGCTAATTATATGCATTTGAACAAAATTATTCAGATTAATCTCAAATTTTAAGCTTTTTACTCGGTTAAATTCGAATGAAATCTCTATAAATCCCATTTAGACATGCACGTTTTAATCGCATCAAAACGACAACCAAATTTTATTAAAATCAAATTTTATGATTTCAAATATTTAATTATTAGCTTTTGAACAAAATTACACAGATTAATCTCAAATTTTCAGAATTTTACTCGGTTAAAATTAGAACGAAATCTCTAGATACCCCATTTGGACATGCACGTTTTAATCCCAACAAAACGACAACCAAATATTATTAAATCCAATTTTATGGGTTTAAATATTTAATTATGGGTTTTGAACAAAATTATACAGATTAATATCAAATTTTCAGTTGTTTACTCGGTTAATATTCGAACGGAATATCTATAAAGCCCATTTAGACATACACAGTTTAATCGCATGAAACCGACAACCTAATGTTATTAAATTAAATTTTATGAGTTGAATTCGAACGAATCTCTATAAAGGCCATTTAGACATACACGTTTTAATCGCAACAAAACGACAACTAAAATGTTATTAAATCAAATTTTATGAGTTCAAATACATGATTATGGGCTTTTGAACAAAATTATATAGATTAATCTCAAATTTTCAACTTTTTACTCGGTTAAAATTCGAACGGAATCTCTATAAAGCCCATTTAGACATGCAAGTTTTAGTCGCATATTTAGACATGGTCGTATTAATCGCATCAAAACGATAACCAAATTTTATTAAATAAAATTGCATGAGTTTAAATATTTAATTATGGGCTTTTGAACAAAATTATACAGAATAATCTAAATTTTAAGGTGTTTATTCGGTTAAAATTTGAACGGATTCTCTATAGAGAACATTTAGACATGGTCGTATTAATCGCATCCAAACGACAACCAAATGTTATTAAATTAAATTTTATGAGTTCAAATATTTAATTATAGGCTTTTGAACAAAATTATACAAATTAATCTCAAATTTTAATGTTTTTACTCTTTTAAAATTCGAACGAATTCTCTATAGAGTATATTTAGACATGCAAGGTTTAATAGCATCAAAATGACAACTAAAATGTTATTAAGTCAAATTTTATGAGTTCAAATACATGATTATGGGCTTTTGAAAGAGAATTATATAGATTAATATCAATTTTTAAGGTTTTTACTCGGTTAAAATTCGAACGGACTCTTTATAAAGCCCATTTAGACATGCACGTTTTAGTCGCATCAAAATGATAACCAAATTTTATTAAATCAAATTGCATGAGTTTAAATATTTAATTATGGGCTTTTGAACAAAATTATACAGATTAATCTCAATTTTTATGGTTTTTACTCGGTTAAAATTCGAACGGATTCTCTATAGAGCATATTTAGACATGGTCGTATTAATCGCATCAAAACGACAACCAAATGTTATTAAATTAAATTTTATGAGTTCAAATATTTAATTATAGGCTTTTGAAAAAAATTATACAGATTAATCTAAATTTTTAAGGTTTTTACTCGGTTAAAATTCGAACGGATTCTCTATAGAGCATATTTAGACATGGTCGTATTAATCGCATCAAAACGACAACTAAAATGTTATTAAAATTAAATTTTATGAGTTCAAATACTTGATTATGGGCTTTTGACCAAAATTATATAGATTAATCTCAAATTTTCAGCTTTTTACTCGGTTAAAATTCGAACGGAATCTTTATAAAGCCCATTTAGACATGCATGTTTTAGTCGCATCAAAACGATAACCAAATTTTATTAAATCAAATTTTATGAGTTTAAATATTTAATTATGGGCTTTTGAATAAAATTATACAGATTAATCTCAAATTTTAAGGTTTTTACTCAGTTAAAATTTAATTGGATTCTCTATAGAGCACATTTTGACATGGTCGTATTAATCACATCCAAACGACAACCAAATGTTATTAAATTAAATTTTATGAGTTCAAATATTTAAGTATAGGCTTTTGAACAAAATTATACAGATTGATCTCAAATTTTAATGTTTTAACTCGTTTAAAATTCGAACGGATTCTCTATAGAGTACATTTAGACATGCAGGGTTTAATCGCATCAAAACGACAACTAAAATGTTATTAAATCAAATTTTATGAGTTCAAATACTTGATTATAGGCTTTTGAACAGAATTATATAGATTAATATCAATTTTTAAGGTTTTTACTCGGTTAAAATTCGAACGGACTCTTTATAAAGCCCATTTAGACATGCACGTTTTAGTCGCATCAAAATAATAACCAAATTTTATTAAATCAAATTGCATGAGTTTAAATATTTAATTATGGACTTTTGAACAAAATTATACAGATTAATCTCAATTTTTATGGTTTTTACTCGGTTAAAATTCGAACGGATTCTCTATAGAGCACATTTAGACATGGTCGTATTAATCGGATCAAAACGACAACCTAATGTTATTAAATTAAATTTTATGAGTTCAAATATTTAATTATAGGCTTTTGAAAAAAATTATACAGATTAATCTTAAATTTTAAGGTTTTTACTCGGTTAAAATTCGAACGGATTCTCTATAGAGCATATTTAGACATGCACTGTTTAATCGTATCAAAACGACAACCAAACGTTATTAAATTAAATTTTATGAGTTCAAATAGTTAATTATAGGCTTTTGAAAAAAATTATACAGATTAATCTCAAATTTTCAGCTTTTTACTCGATTAAAATTCGAACAGAATCTCTATAAAGCCCATTTAGACATGCACGTTTTAATCGCAACAAAACGACAACTAAAATGTTATTAAATCAAATTTTATGAGTTCAAATACTTGATTATGGGATTTTGAACTGAATTATATAGATTAATCTCAAATTTTTAGCTTTTTACTCGGTTAAAATTCGAACGGAATCTTTATAAAGCCCATTTAGACATTCACATTTTAGTCGTATCAAAACGATAACCAAATTTTATTAAATCAAAATTGCATGAGTTTAAATATTTAATTATGGGCTTTTGAACAAAATTATACAGATTAATCTCAATTTTTATGGTTTTTACTCGGTTAAAATTCGAACGGATTCTCTATAGAGCATATTTAGACATGGTCGTATTAATCGCATCAAAACGACAACCAAATGTTATTAAATTAAATTTTATGAGTTCAAATATTTAATTATAGGCTTTTGAAAAAAATTATACAGATTAATCTAAATTTTTAAGGTTTTTACTCGGTTAAAATTCGAACGGATTCTCTATAGAGCATATTTAGACATGGTCGTATTAATCGCATCAAAACGACAACTAAAATGTTATTAAAATTAAATTTTATGAGTTCAAATACTTGATTATGGGCTTTTGACCAAAATTATATAGATTAATCTCAAATTTTCAGCTTTTTACTCGGTTAAAATTCGAACGGAATCTTTATAAAGCCCATTTAGACATGCATGTTTTAGTCGCATCAAAACGATAACCAAATTTTATTAAATCAAATTTTATGAGTTTAAATATTTAATTATGGGCTTTTGAATAAAATTATACAGATTAATCTCAAATTTTAAGGTTTTTACTCGGTTAAAATTTAATTGGATTCTCTATAGAGCACATTTTGACATGGTCGTATTAATCGCATCCAAACGACAACCAAATGTTATTAAATTAAATTTTATGAGTTCAAATATTTAAGTATAGGCTTTTGAACAAAATTATACAGATTGATCTCAAATTTTAATGTTTTAACTCGTTTAAAATTCGAACGGATTCTCTATAGAGTACATTTAGACATGCAGGGTTTAATCGCATCAAAACGACAACTAAAATGTTATTAAATCAAATTTTATGAGTTCAAATACTTGATTATAGGCTTTTGAACAGAATTATATAGATTAATATCAATTTTTAAGGTTTTTACTCGGTTAAAATTCGAACGGACTCTTTATAAAGCCCATTTAGACATGCACGTTTTAGTCGCATCAAAATAATAACCAAATTTTATTAAATCAAATTGCATGAGTTTAAATATTTAATTATGGACTTTTGAACAAAATTATACAGATTAATCTCAATTTTTATGGTTTTTACTCGGTTAAAATTCGAACGGATTCTCTATAGAGCACATTTAGACATGGTCGTATTAATCGGATCAAAACGACAACCTAATGTTATTAAATTAAATTTTATGAGTTCAAATATTTAATTATAGGCTTTTGAAAAAAATTATACAGATTAATCTTAAATTTTAAGGTTTTTACTCGGTTAAAATTCGAACGGATTCTCTATAGAGCATATTTAGACATGCACTGTTTAATCGTATCAAAACGACGACCAAACGTTATTAAATTAAATTTTATGAGTTCAAATAGTTAATTATAGGCTTTTGAAAAAAATTATACAGATTAATCTCAAATTTTCAGCTTTTTACTCGGTTAAAATTCGAACAGAATCTCTATAAAGCCCATTTAGACATGCACGTTTTAATCGCAACAAAACGACAACTAAAATGTTATTAAATCAAATTTTATGAGTTCAAATACTTGATTATGGGCTTTTGAACTGAATTATATAGATTAATCTCAAATTTTTAGCTTTTTACTCGGTTAAAATTCGAACGGAATCTTTATAAAGCCCATTTAGACATTCACATTTTAGTCGTATCAAAACGATAACCAAATTTTATTAAATCAAAATTGCATGAGTTTAAATATTTAATTATGGGCTTTTGAACAAAATTATACAGATTAATCTCAATTTTTATGGTTTTTACTCGGTTAAAATTCGAACGGATTCTCTATAGAGCATATTTAGACATGGTCGTATTAATCGCATCAAAACGACAACCAAATGTTATTAAATTAAATTTTATGAGTTCAAATATTTAATTATAGGCTTTTGAAAAAAATTATACAGATTAATCTAAATTTTTAAGGTTTTTACTCGGTTAAAATTCGAACGGATTCTCTATAGAGCATATTTAGACATGGTCGTATTAATCGCATCAAAACGACAACTAAAATGTTATTAAAATTAAATTTTATGAGTTCAAATACTTGATTATGGGCTTTTGACCAAAATTATATAGATTAATCTCAAATTTTCAGCTTTTTACTCGGTTAAAATTCGAACGGAATCTTTATAAAGCCCATTTAGACATGCATGTTTTAGTTGCATCAAAACGATAACCAAATTTTATTAAATCAAATTTTATGAGTTTAAATATTTAATTATGGGCTTTTGAATAAAATTATACAGATTAATCTCAAATTTTAAGGTTTTTACTCGGTTAAAATTTAATTGGATTCTCTATAGAGCACATTTTGACATGGTCGTATTAATCGCATCCAAACGACAACCAAATGTTATTAAATTAAATTTTATGAGTTCAAATATTTAAGTATAGGCTTTTGAACAAAATTATATAGATTGATCTCAAATTTTAATGTTTTAACTCGTTTAAAATTCGAACGGATTCTCTATAGAGTACATTTAGACATGCAGGGTTTAATCGCATCAAAACGACAACTAAAATGTTATTAAATCAAATTTTATGAGTTCAAATACTTGATTATAGGCTTTTGAACAGAATTATATAGATTAATATCAATTTTTAAGGTTTTTACTCGGTTAAAATTAGAACGGAATCTCTATAGAACCCATTTAGACATGCACGTTTTAATCCCAACAAAACGACAACCAAATGTTATTAAATCAAATTTTATGAGTTAAATATTTAATTATTATCTTTTGAACAAAATTATACAGATTAATCTCAAATTTTCAGAATTTTACTTGGTTAAATTAGAACGGAATCTCTATAGAGCCCATTTAGACTTGCAGGTTTTAGTCGCATCAAAATAATAACCAAATTTTATTAAATCAAATTGCATGAGTTTAAATATTTAATTATGGACTTTTGAACAAAATTATACAGATTAATCTCAATTTTTATGGTTTTTACTCGGTTAAAATTCGAACGGATTCTCTATAGAGCACATTTAGACATGGTCGTATTAATCGGATCAAAACGACAACCTAATGTTATTAAATTAAATTTTATGAGTTCAAATATTTAATTATAGGCTTTTGAAAAAAATTATACAGATTAATCTTAAATTTTAAGGTTTTTACTCTGTTAAAATTCGAACGGATTCTCTATAGAGCATATTTAGACATGCACTGTTTAATCGTATCAAAACGACAACCAAACGTTATTAAATTAAATTTTATGAGTTCAAATAGTTAATTATAGGCTTTTGAAAAAAATTATACAGATTAATCTCAAATTTTCAGCTTTTTACTCGGTTAAAATTCGAACAGAATTTCTATAAAGCCCATTTAGACATGCACGTTTTAATCGCAACAAAACGACAACTAAAATGTTATTAAATCAAATTTTATGAGTTCAAATACTTGATTATGGGCTTTTGAACTGAATTATATAGATTAATCTCAAATTTTTAGCTTTTTACTCGGTTAAAATTCGAACGGAATCTTTATAAAGCCCATTTAGACATTCACATTTTAGTCGTATCAAAACGATAACCAAATTTTATTAAATCAAGATTGCATGAGTTTAAATATTTAATTATGGGCTTTTGAACAAAATTATACAGATTAATCTCAATTTTTAAGGTTTTTACTCGGTTAAAATTGAACGGATTTTCTATAGGGCACATTTAGACTTGGTAGTATTAATCGTATCAAAACGACAACCTAATGTTATTAAATCAAATTTTATGAGTTCAAATATTTAATTATAGGCTTTTGAACAAAATTATACAGATTAATCTCAAATTTTAAGGTTTTACTCAGTTAAAATTCGAACGGTTTCTATATAGAGCATATTTAGACATGCACGGTTTAATCGCATCAAAACGACAACCAAATGTTATTAAATTAAATTTTATGAGTTCAAATAGTTAATTATAGGCTTTTGAACAAAATTATACAGATTAATCTCAAATTTTCAGCTTTTTACTCGATTAAAATTCGAACGGAATCTTTCTGAAGCCCATTTAGACATGCACGTTTTAGTCACATCAAAACGATAACCAAATTTTATTAAATCAAATTTTATGAGTTTAAATATTTAATTATTGGCTTTTGAACAAAATTATACAGATTAATCTCAATTTTTAAGGTTTTTACTCGGTTAAAATTTGAATGGATTCTTTATAGAGCACATTTAGACATGGTCGTATTAATCGCATCAAAACGACAACTAAATGTTATTAAATTAAATTTTATGAGTTCAAATATTTAATTATAGGCTTTTGAACAAAATTATACAGATTAATATCAAATTTTCAGCTTTTTACTCGGTTAAAATTCGAACGGAATATTTATAAAACCCATTTATACATGCACGTTTTAGTCGCATCAAAACGATAACCAAATTTTATTAAATCAAATTTTATGAGTTTAAATATTTAATTATGGGCTTTTGAACAAAATTATACAGATCAATCTCAATTTTAAGGTTTTTACTCGGTTAAAATTCAAACGGATTCTCTATAGAGGACATTTAGACATGGTCGTATTAATCGCATCAAAACGACAACCAAATGTTATTAAATTAATTTTTATGAGTTCAAATATTTAATTATAGGCTTTTGAAGAAAATTATACAGATTAATCTAAATTTGTAAGGTTTTTACTCGGTTAAAATTCGAACGGATTCTCTATAGAGCATATTTAGACATGGTCGTATTAATCGCATCAAAACGACAACTAAAATGTTATTAAAATTAAATTTTATGAGTTCAAATACTTGATTATGGGCTTTTGAACAAAATTATATAGATTAATCTCAAATTTTGAGCTTTTTACTCGGTTAAAATTCGATCGGAATCTTTGTAAAGCCCATTTAGACATGCATGTTTTAGTCGCATCAAAACGATAACCAAATTTTATTAAATCAAATTTTATGAGTTTAAATATTTAATTATGGGCTTTTGAATAAAATTATACAGATTAATCTCAATTTTTAAGGTTTTTACTTGGTTAAAATTCGAATGGATTCTCTATAGACCACATTTAGACATGGTCGTATTAATCGCATCAAAACGACAACCAAATGTTATTAAATTAAATTTTATGAGTTCAAATATTTAATTATAGGCTTTTGAACAAAATTATACAGATTAATCTTAAATTTTAAGGTTTTTACTCGGTTAAAATTCGAACGGATTCTCTATAGAGCATATTTAGACATGTACGTTTTAATCGCATTAAAACGACAACTAAAATGTTATTAAAATTAAATTTTATGAGTTCAAGTACTTGATTATGGGCTTTTGAATAAAATTATATAGATTAATCTCAAATTTTCAGCTTTTCACTCCGTTAAAATTCGAACGAAATCTTTATAAAGCCCATTTAGACATGTACGTTTTAGTCGCATCAAAACGATAACCAAATTTTATTAAATCGAATTTTATGAGTTTAAATATTTAATTATGGGCTTTTGAACAAAATTATACAGATTAATATCAATTTTAAGGTTTTTACTCGGTTAAAATTCGAACGAATTCTCTATAAGCATATTTAGACATGGTCATATAAATCGCATCAAAACAACAACCGAATGTTATTAGATTAAATTTTATGAGTTCAAATATTTAATTATAGGCTTTTGAACAAAATTATATAGATTAATCTCAAATTTTCAGCTTTTTACTCGGTTAAAATTCGAACGGAATCTCTATAAAGCCCATTTATACATGCATGTTTTAGTTGTATCAAAACGATAACCAAATTTTATTAAATCAAATTTTATGAGTTTAAATATTTAATTATGGGCTTTTGAACAAAATTATACAGTTTGTTCTCAATTTTTAAGGTTTTTACTCGGTTAAAATTCGAACGGAATCTTTATAAAGCCCATTTAGACATGCACGTTTTAGTCGCATCCAAACGATAACCAAATTTTATTAAATAAAATTGCATGAGTTTAAATATTTAATTATGGGCTTTTGAACAAAATTATACAGAATAATCTCAATTTTAAGGTGTTTATTCGGTTAAAATTCGAATTGATTCTCTATAGAGCACATTTAGACATGGCCGTATTAATCGCATTAAAACGACAACCAAATGTTATTAAATTAAATTTTATGAGTTAAAATATTTAATTATAGGCTTTTGAACAAAATTATACAGATTAATCTCAAATTTTAAGGTTTTTACTCGGTTAAAATTCGAACGGATTCTCTATAGAGCATATTTAGACATGCACGTTTTAATCGCATCAAAACGACAACTAAAATGTTATTAAATTAAATTTTATGAGTTCAAATACTTGATTATGGGATTTTGAACAAAATTATATAGATTAATCTCAAATTTTCAACTTTTTACTCGGTTAAAATTAGAATGGAATCTTTATAAAGCCCATTTAGACATGCACGTTTTAATCGCATCAAAACGATATCCACATTTTTTTTGAAATCAAATTTTATGATTTCAAATATTTAATTATTAGCTTTTGAGTAAAATTATACAGATTAATCTTAAATTTTCAGAATTTTACTCGGTTAAAATTAGAACGGAATCTCTATAAAGTCCATTTAGACATGCACATTTTAATCCCAACAAAATGAAAACCAAATGTTATTAAATCAAATTTTATGAGTTTAAATATTTAATTATAGGCTTTTGAACAAAATTATACAGATTAATCTCAAATTTTCAGTTGTTTACTCGGTTAAAATTCCAACGGAATCTCTATAAAGCCCATTTAGACATGCACGTTTTAATCGCAATAAAAAGACATCTAAAAAGTTATTAAATCAAATTTTATGATTTCAAATATTTGATTATGGGCTTTTGTATAAAATTATATAGATTAATCTCAAATTTACAGCTTTTTACTCGGTTAAAATTAGAACGGAATCTCTATAAAGCTTATTTAGACATGCACGTTTTAATCGTATCAAAACGATAACCAAATTTTATTAAATCAAATTTTATGAGTTTAAATATTTAATTATGGGCTTTTGAACAAAACTATACAGATTAATCTCAAATTTTAAGGTTTTTACTCGGTTAAAATTCGAACGAATTCTCTATAGAGCATATTTAGACATGCTCGTATTAATCGCTTCAAAACAAAAACCAAATATTATTAAATTAAATTTTATGAGTTCAAATAGTTAATTATAGGCTTTTGAACAAAATTATACAGATTAATCTCAAATTTTCAGTTTTTACTCGGTTAAAATTCAAACGGAATCTCTATAAAGGCCATTTAGACTTTCACGTTTTAATCACATCAAAACGACAATCAAACATTATTAAAATCAAATTTATGATTTCAAATATTTAATTATTAGCTTTTGAACAAAATTATAAGGATTAATCTCAATTTTTAAGGATTTTACTCAATTAAAATTTGAACGGAATCTCTATAGAGCATATTTAGACATGGTCGTATTAATCGCATCAAAACGACAACTAAAATATTATTAAATTAAATTTTATGAGTTCAAATACTTGATTATGGGCTTTTGAACAAAATTATATAGATTAATCTCAAATTTTCAGCTTTTTACTCGGTTAAAATTTGAACGGAATCTTTATAAAGCCCATTTAGACATGCACGTTTTAGTCGCATCAAAACGATAACTAAATTTTATCAAATCAAATTTTATGAGTTTAAATATTTAGTTATGGGCTTTTGAACAAAATTATGCAGATTAATCTCAATTTTAAGGTGTTTATTCGGTTAAAATTCGAACGAATTCTCTATAGAGCACATTTAGACATGGTCGTATTAATCGCATCAAAACGATAACCAAATGTTATTAAATTAAATTTTATGAGTTCAAATATTTAATTGTAGGCTTTTGAATAAAATTATACAGATTAATCTCAAATTTTAAGGTTTTTACTAGGTTAAAATTCGAACGGATTCTCTATAGAGCATATTTAGACATGTACGTTTTAATCGCATCAAAACGACAACTAAAATGTTATTAAAAATTAAATTTTATGAGTTCAAGTACTTGATTATGGGCTTTTGAACAAAATTATATAGATTAATCTCAAATTTTTAGCTTTTTACTTCGTTAAAATTCGAACGAAATATTTATAAAGCCTATTTAGACATGCACGTTTTAGTCGCATCAAAACGATAACCAAATTTTATTAAATCAAATTTTATGAGTTTAAATATTTAATTATGGGCTTTTGAATAAAATTATACAGATTAATCTCAATTTTTAAGGTTTTTACTCGGTTAATATTCGAACGGATTATCTATAGAGAACATTTAGACATGGTCGTATTAATCGCATCAAAACGACAACCAAATGCTATTAAATTAAATTTTATGAGTTCAAATATTTAATTATTGGCTTTTGAACAAAATTATACAGATTAATCTCAAATTTTAAGGTTTTTACTCGGTTAAAATTCGAACAGATTCTCTGTAGAGTAGATTTAGACATACACGGTTTAATCGCTTCAAAACGACAATCAAATGTTATTAAATTAAATTTTATGAACTCAAATAGTTAATTATAGGCTTTTGAACAAATTTACATAGATTAATCTCAAATTTTCAGCTTTTTACTCGGTTAAAATTCGAACAGAATCTCGATAAAGCCCATTTAGACATGCACGTTTTGATCGCAACAAAACGACATCTAAAATATTATTAAATCAAATTTTATGAGTTCAAATACTTGATTATGGGCTTTTGAATAGAATTATATAGATTAATCTCGAATTTTCAGCTTTTTACTCGGTTAAAATTCGAACAGAATCTTTATAAAGACCATTTAGACATGCACGTTTTAGTCGCATCAAAACGATAACCAAATTTTATTAAATCAAATTGCATGAGTTTAAATATTTAATTATGGGCTTTTGAACAAAATTATACAAATTAATCTCAATTTTAATCGCATCAAAACAACAACCAAATGTTATTAAATTAAATTTTATGAGTTCAAATAGTTAATTATAGGCTTTTGGACAAAATTATACAGATTAATCTCAAATTTTCAGGTTTTTACTCGGTTAAAATTCGAACGGATTATCTATAGAGCACATTTAGACATGGTTGTATTAATCGCATCAAAGGGACAACCAAATTTTATTAAATAAAATTTTATGAGTTTAAATATTTAATTATGAGCTTTTGAACAAAATTATACAGATTAATCTCAATTTTTAAGGTTTTTACTCGGTTAAAATTCGAACGGACTCTTTATAAAGCCCATTTAGACATGCACGTTTTAGTCGCATCAAAATGATAACCAAATTTTATTAAATCAAATTGCATGAGTTTAAATATTTAATTATGGGCTTTTGAACAAAATTATACAGATTAATATCAATTTTTATGGTTTTTACTCGGTTAAAATTCGAACGGATTCACTATAGAGCACATTTAGAGATGGTTGTATTAATCGCATCAAAACGACAACCAAATGTTATTAAATTAAATTTTATGAGTTCAAATAGTTAATTATAGGCTTTTGAGCAAAATTATACATATTAATCTCAAATTTTCAGCTTTTTACTAGATTAAAATTTGAACGGAATCTCTATAAAGCCCATTTAGACATGCACGTTTTAATCGTATCAAAACGACAGCCAAATTTTATTAAAATCAAATTTTATGATTTTAAATATTTAATTATAGGCTTTTGAATAAAATTATACAGATTAATCTCGAATTTTCAGCTTTTTACTCGGTTAAAATTAGAACAGAATCTTTATAAAGCCCATTTAGAGATGCACGGTTTAATCCCATCATAAAGATAACTAAATTTTATTAAATCAAATTTGTTGGTGTCAAATAATTAATTATTAGCTTTTGAAAAAAATTATACAGATTAATCTCAAATTTTCAGAATTTTACTCGGTTAAAATTAGAACGGATTCTCTATAAAGCCTATTTAGACATGCGCGTTTTAATCGCAACAAAACGACAACTAAAATGTTATTAAATCAAATTTTATGAGTTTATATACTTGATTATTGGCTTTTGAACAAAATTGTACAGATTAATCTCAAATTTTCAGCTTTTTACTTGGTTAAAATTCGAACGGAATCTCTATAAAGCCCATTTAGACATGCACGGTTTAATCCCATAAAAAAGATAACCAAATTTTATTAAATCAAATTTATGAGTTCAAATATTTAATTATGGGGTTTTAAATAAAATTATACAGATTAATCTCAAATTTTAAGGTTTTTACTCGATTAAAATTCGAATGGATTCTCTATAGAGCACATTTAGACATGCTCGTATTAATCGTATCAAAACGACAACAAAATGTTATTAAATTAAATTTTATGAGTTCAAATAGTTAATTATAGGCTTCTGAACAAAATTATACAGATTAATCTCAAATTTTCAGCTTTTTACTTGGTTAAAATTTGAACGAAATCTCTATAAAGCCCGTTTAGACATGCATGTTTTAATCGCATCAAAACGACAACCAAATTTTATTAAAATCAAATTTTATGATTTCAAATAATTAATTATTAGCTTTTGGACAAAATTATACAGATTAATCTGAAATTTTCAGAATTTTACTCGGTTAAAATTAGAACGTAATCTCTATAAAGCCCACTTAGACATGCACGTTTTAATAACAACAAAACGACAACCAAATTTTGCTAAATCAAATTTTATGAGTTTAAATATTTAATTATGGGCTTTCGAACAAAATTATACTGATTAATCTCAAATTTTATTGTTTTTACTTTGTTAAAATTCGAACGGATTCTCTATAGAGCACATTTAGATATGCTCGTATTAATCGTATCAAAACGACAACGAAATGATATTAAATTAAATTTTATGAGTTCAAATAGTTAATTATAGGCTTTTGAACAAAATTATATAGATTAATCTCAAATTTTCAGCTCTTTACTCGGTTAAAATTCGAACGGAATCTCTATAAAGCCCATTTAGACATGCACGGTTTAATCCCATCAAAAAGATAACCAAATTTTATTAAATCAAATTTTATGGTGTCAAATAATTAATTATTAGCTTTTGAACAAAGTTATACAGATTAATCTCAAATTTTCAGAATTTTACTCGGTTAAAATTAGAACGGATTCTCTATAAAGCCTATTTAGACGTGCACGTTATAATCGCAACAAAACGACAACTAAAATGTTATTAATTCAAATTTTATGAGTTCAAATACTTGATTATGGGTTTTGAACAAAATTATACAGATTAATCTCAAATTTTCAGCTCTTTACTCGGTTAAAATTCGAACGGAATCTCTATAAAACCCATTTAGACATGCACGGTTTAATCCCATCAAAAAGATAACCAAATTTTATTAAATCAAATTTTATGGTTTCAAATAATTAATTATTAGCTTTTGAACAAAATTATACGGATTAATCTCAAATTTTCAGAATTTTACTCGGTTAAAATTAGAACGGAATCTCTATAAAGCCCATTTAGACATGCACGTTTTAATCCCAACAAAACGACAACCAAATGTTATTAAATTAAATTTTATGAGTTTAAATATTTAATTATGGGCTTTTGAACAAAATTATACAGATTAATCTCAAATTTTCAGCTGTTTACTCGGTTAAAATTCGAACGGAATCTCTACAAAGCTTATTTAGACATGCACGTTTTAATCGCATCAAAAGGACAACCAATTATTATTAAATTAAATTTTATGAGTTCAAATAGTTAATTATAGGCTTTTGAACAAAATTATAGAGATTAATCTCAAATTTTCAGCTTTTTACTCGATTAAAATTAGAACGAAATCTCTATAGACCCCATTTAGACATGCACGGTTTAATTCCATCAAAAGATAACCAAATTTTACTAAAATCATATTTTATGATTTCAAATATTTAATTATTATCTTTTGAACAAAATTATACAGATTAATCTCAAATTTTCAGAATTTTACTTGGTTAAATTAGAACGGAATCTCTATAGAGCCCATTTAGACTTGCAGGTTTTAGTCGCATCAAAACGATAACCAAATTTTATTAAATCAAAATTTATGAGTTTAAATATTTAATTATTGGCTTTTGAACAAAATTATACAGATTAATCTCAATTTTTTAGCTTTTTACTCGGTTAAAATTAGAACGGAATCTCTATAGAACCCATTTAGACATGCACGTTTTAATCCCAACAAAACGACAACCAAATGTTATTAAATCAAATTTTATGAGTTAAATATTTAATTATGGGCTTTTGAACAAAATTATACAGATTAATCTCAAATTTTTAGTTTTTTACTCGGTTAAAATTCGAACGGAATCTCTATAAAGACCATTTAGACATGCACGGTTTAATCGCATCAAAAGGATAATAAATTATTATTAAATTAAATTTTATGAGTTCAAATAGTTAATTATAGGCTTTTGAACAAAGTTATACTGATTAATCTCAAATTTTCAGCTTTTTTCTAGGTTAAAATTCGAACAAAATCTCTATAAAGCCCATTGAGACGTACACGGTTTAATTGCATCAAAACGACAACCAAATGTTATTAAATTAAATTTTATTTGTTCAAATAGTTAATTATAGGCTTTTGAATAAAATTATACAGATTAATCTCAAATTTTCAGCTTTTTACTTGGTAAAAATTTGAACGAAATCTCTATAAAGCCCGTTTAGACATGCATGTTTTAATCGCATCAAAACGACAACCAAATTTTATTAAAATCAAATTTTATGATTTCAAATAATTAATTATTAGCTTTTGGACAAAATTATACAGATTAATCTGAAATTTTCAGAATTTTACTCGGTTAAAATTAGAACGTAATCTCTATAAAGCCCACTTAGACATGCACGTTTTAATAACAACAAAACGACAACCAAATTTTGCTAAATCAAATTTTATGAGTTTAAATATTTAATTATGGGCTTTTGAACAAAATTATACTGATTAATCTCAAATTTTATTGTTTTTACTTTGTTAAAATTCGAACGGATTCTCTATAGAGCACATTTAGATATGCTCGTATTAATCGTATCAAAACGACAACGAAATGATATTAAATTAAATTTTATGAGTTCAAATAGTTAATTATAGGCTTTTGAACAAAATTATATAGATTAATCTCAAATTTTCAGCTCTTTACTCGGTTAAAATTCGAACGAAATCTCTATAAAGCCCATTTAGACATGCACGGTTTAATCCCATCAAAAAGATAACCAAATTTTATTAAATCAAATTTTATGGTGTCAAATAATTAATTATTAGCTTTAGAACAAAGTTATACAGATTAATCTCAAATTTTCAGAATTTTACTCGGTTAAAACTAGAACGGATTCTCTATAAAGCCTATTTAGACGTGCACGTTATAATCGCAACAAAACGACAACTAAAATGTTATTAATTCAAATTTTATGAGTTCAAATACTTGATTATGGGTTTTGAAAAAAATTATACAGATTAATCTCAAATTTTCAGCTTTTTACTTGGTTAAAATTTGAACGAAATCTCTATAAAGCCCGTTTAGACATGCATGTTTTAATCGCATCAAAACGACAACCAAATTTTATTAAAATCAAATTTTATGATTTCAAATAATTAATTATTAGCTTTTGGACAAAATTATACAGATTAATCTGAAATTTTCAGAATTTTACTCGGTTAAAATTAGAACGTAATCTCTATAAAGCCCACTTAGACATGCACGTTTTAATAACAACAAAACGACAACCAAATTTTGCTAAATCAAATTTTATGAGTTTAAATATTTAATTATGGGCTTTTGAACAAAATTATACTGATTAATCTCAAATTTTCAGCTGTTTACTCGGTTAAAATTCGAACGGAATCTCTACAAAGCTTATTTAGACATGCACGTTTTAATCGCATCAAAAGGACAACCAATTATTATTAAATTAAATTTTATGAGTTCAAATAGTTAATTATAGGCTTTTGAACAAAATTATAGAGATTAATCTCAAATTTTCAGCTTTTTACTCGATTAAAATTAGAACGAAATCTCTATAGACCCCATTTAGACATGCACGGTTTAATTCCATCAAAAGATAACCAAATTTTACTAAAATCATATTTTATGATTTCAAATATTTAATTATTATCTTTTGAACAAAATTATACAGATTAATCTCAAATTTTCAGAATTTTACTTGGTTAAATTAGAACGGAATCTCTATAGAGCCCATTTAGACTTGCAGGTTTTAGTCGCATCAAAACGATAACCAAATTTTATTAAATCAAAATTTATGAGTTTAAATATTTAATTATTGGCTTTTGAACAAAATTATACAGATTAATCTCAATTTTTTAGCTTTTTACTCGGTTAAAATTAGAACGGAATCTCTATAGAACCCATTTAGACATGCACGTTTTAATCCCAACAAAACGACAACCAAATGTTATTAAATCAAATTTTATGAGTTAAATATTTAATTATGGGCTTTTGAACAAAATTATACAGATTAATCTCAAATTTTTAGTTTTTTACTCGGTTAAAATTCGAACGGAATCTCTATAAAGACCATTTAGACATGCACGGTTTAATCGCATCAAAAGGATAATAAATTATTATTAAATTAAATTTTATGAGTTCAAATAGTTAATTATAGGCTTTTAAACAAAGTTATACAGATTAATCTCAAATTTTCAGCTTTTTTCTAGGTTAAAATTCGAACAAAATCTCTATAAAGCCCATTTAGACGTACACGGTTTAATTGCATCAAAACGACAACCAAATGTTATTAAATTAAATTTTATTTGTTCAAATAGTTAATTATAGGCTTTTGAATAAAATTATACAGATTAATCTCAAATTTTCAGCTTTTTACTTGGTAAAAATTAGAATGAAATCTCTATAAAGCCCATTTAGATAAGCATGGTTTAATCCCAACAAAACGACAACCAAATGTTATTATATCAAATTTTATGATTTTAAATTTTTAATTATGGGATTTTGAACAAAATTATATAGATTAATCTCAAATTTTCAGCTGTTTACTCAATTAAAATTCGAACGGAATCTCTATAAAGACCATTTAGACATGCACAGTTTAATCGTATCAAAACGACAACCAATTGTTATTAAATTAAATTTTATGAGTTCAAATAGTTAATTATAGGCTTTTGAACAAAATTATACAGATTAATCCCAAATTTCCAGCTTTTTACTCGGTTAAAATTAGAACGGAATCTCTATAAAGCCCATTTAAACATGCACATTTTAATCCCAACAAAACGACAACCAAATATTATTAAATCAAATTTTATGAGTTTAAATTTTAATTATGGGCTTTTGAACAAAATTATACAGATTAATCTCAAATTTTCAGCTGTTTACTCGGTTAAAATTCGAACGGAATCTCTATAAAACCCATTTAGACATGCAGGGTTTAATCCCAACAAAACGACAACCAAATGTTATTAAATCAAATTTTATGAGTTTAAATATTTAATTATGGGCTTTTGAACAAAATTATACAGATTATTCTCAAATTTTCAGCAGTTTACTCGGTTAAAATTCAAACGGAATCTCTATAAAGTCCATTTAGACATTCACGTTTTAATCGCATCAAAACGATAACCAAACTTTATTAAAATCAAATTTTATGAGTTCAAATATTTAATTATTAGCTTTTGAACAAAATTATACGGATTAATCTCAAATTTTCAGCTTTTTACTCGGTTAAAATTCGAACGGAATCTCTATAAAGCCCATTTAGACATGCACGTTTTAATCCCAACAAAACGACAACCAAATGTTATTAAATCAAATTTTATGAGTTTAAATATTTAATTATGGGCTTTTGAACGAAATTATACAGAATAATCTTAAATTTTCAGCTGTTTACTCGGTTAAAATTCGAACGGAATCTCTATAAAACCCATTTAGACATGCACGGTTTAATCCCAACAAAACGACAACCAAACTTTATTAAAATCAAATTTTATGAGTTCATATATTTAATTATTAGCTTTTGAACAAAATTATACGGATTAATCTCAAATTTTCAGCTTTTTACTCGGTTAAAATTGGAACGGAATCTCTATAAAGCCCATTTAGACATGCACGTTTTAATCCCAACAAAACGACAACCAAATGTTATTAAATCAAATTTTATGAGTTTAAATATTTAATTATGGGCTTTTGAACGAAATTATACAGATTAATCTTAAATTTTCAGCTGTTTACTCGGTTAAAATTCGAACGGAATCTCTATAAAACCCATTTAGACATGCACGGTTTAATCCCAACAAAACGACAACCAAATGTTGTTAAATCAAATTTTATGAGTTTAAATATTTAATTATGGGCTTTTGAACAAAATTATACAGATTAATCTCAAATTTTCAATTGTTTACTTGGTTAAAATTCGAACGGAATCTCTATAAAGCCCATTTAGACATTCACGTTTTAATCGCATCAAAACGATAACCAAACTTTATTAAAATCAAATTTTATGAGTTCAAATATTTAATTATTAGCTTTTGAATAAAATTATATGGATTAATCTCAAATTTTCAAAATTTTACTCGGTTAAAATTAGATTGGAATCTCTATAAAGCCCACTTAGACATGCACATTTTAATCCCAACAAAACGACAACCAAATGTTATTAAATCAAATTTTATGAGTTTAAATATTTAGTTATGGTCTTTTGAACGAAATTATACGGATTAATCTCAAATTTTCAGCTGTTTACTCGGTTAAAATTCGAACGGAATCTCTATAAAACCCATTTAGACATGCACGGTTTAAACCCAACAAAACGACAACCAAATATTATTAAATCAAATTTTATGATTTTAAATATTTAATTATGGGCTTTTGAACAAAATTATACAGATTATTCTCAAATTTTCAACTGTTTACTCGGTTAAAATTCGAACGGAATCTCTATAAAGTCCATTTAGACATTCACGTTTTAATCGCTTCAAAACGATAACCAAACTTTATTAAAATCAAATTTTATGAGTTCAAATTTTTAATTATTAGCTTTTGAACAAAATTATACGGATTAATCTCAAATTTTCAGCTTTTTACTCGGTTAAAATTAGAACGGAATCTCTATAAAGCCCATTTAGACATGCACGTTTTAATTTCAACAAAACGACAACCAAATGTTATTAAATCAAATTTTATGAGTTTAAATATTTAATTATGAGCTTTTGAACGAAATTATACAGATTAATCTTAAATTTTCAGCTGTTTACTCGGTTAAAATTCGAACGGAATCTCTATAAAGTCCATTTAGACATTCACGTTTTAATCGCATCAAAACGATAACCAAACTTTATTAAAATCAAATTTTATGAGTTCAAATATTTAATTATTAGCTTTTGAACAAAATTATACGGATTAATCTCAAATTTTCAGCTTTTTACTCGGTTAAAATTCGAACGGAATCTCTATAAAGCCCATTTAGACATGCACGTTTTAATCCCAACAAAACGACAACCAAATGTTATTAAATCAAATTTTATGAGTTTAAATATTTAATTATGGGCTTTTGAACGAAATTATACAGAATAATCTTAAATTTTCAGCTGTTTACTCGGTTAAAATTCTAACGGAATCTCTATAAATCCCATTTAGACATGCACGGTTTAATCCCAACAAAACGACAAACAAACTTTATTAAAATCAAATTTTATGAGTTCATATATTTAATTATTAGCTTTTGAACAAAATTATACGGATTAATCTCAAATTTTCAGCTTTTTACTCGGTTAAAATTGGAACGGAATCTCTATAAAGCCCATTTAGACATGCACGTTTTAATCCCAACAAAATGACAACCAAATGTTATTAAATCAAATTTTATGAGTTTAAATATTTAATTATGGGCTTTTGAACGAAATTATACAGATTAATCTTAAATTTTCAGTTGTTTACTCGGTTAAAATTCGAACGGAATCTCTATAAAACCCATTTAGACATGCACGGTTTAATCCCAACAAAACGACAACCAAATGTTGTTAAATCAAATTTTATGAGTTTAAATATTTAATTATGGGCTTTTGAACAAAATTATACAGATTAATCTCAAATTTTCAATTGTTTACTTGGTTAAAATTCGAACGGAATCTCTATAAAGCCCATTTAGACATTCACGTTTTAATCGCATCAAAACGATAACCAAACTTTATTAAAATCAAATTTTATGAGTTCAAATATTTAATTATTAGCTTTTGAATAAAATTATATGGATTAATCTCAAATTTTCAAAATTTTACTCGGTTAAAATTAGATTGGAATCTCTATAAAGCCCACTTAGACATGCACATTTTAATCCCAACAAAACGACAACCAAATGTTATTAAATCAAATTTTATGAGTTTAAATATTTAGTTATGGTCTTTTGAACGAAATTATACAGATTAATCTCAAATTTTCAGCTGTTTACTCGGTTAAAATTCGAACGGAATCTCTATAAAACCCATTTAGACATGCACGGTTTAATCCCAACAAAACGACAACCAAATATTATTAAATCAAATTTTATGAGTTTAAATATTTAATTATGGGCTTTTGAACAAAATTATACAGATTATTCTCAAATTTTCAACTGTTTACTCGGTTAAAATTCGAACGGAATCTCTATAAAGTCCATTTAGACATTCACGTTTTAATCGCTTCAAAACGATAACCAAACTTTATTAAAATCAAATTTTATGAGTTCAAATTTTTAATTATTAGCTTTTGAACAAAATTATACGGATTAATCTCAAATTTTCAGCTTTTTACTCGGTTAAAATTCGAACGGAATCTCTATAAAGCCCATTTAGACATGCACGTTTTAATTTCAACAAAACGACAACCAAATGTTATTAAATCAAATTTTATGAGTTTAAATATTTAATTATGAGCTTTTGAACGAAATTATACAGATTAATCTTAAATTTTCAGCTGTTTACTCGGTTAAAATTCGAACGATATCTCTATAAAGTCCATTTAGACATTCACGTTTTAATCGCATCAAAACGATAACCAAACTTTATTAAAATCAAATTTTATGAGTTCATATATTTAATTATTAGCTTTTGAACAAAATTATACGGATTAATCTCAAATTTTCAGCTTTTTACTCGGTTAAAATTAGAACGGAATCTCTATAAAGCCCATTTAGACATGCACGTTTTAATCCCAACAAAACGACAACCAAATGTTATTAAATCAAATTTTATGAGTTTAAATATTTAATTATGGGCTTTTGAACGAAATTATACAGATTAATCTTAAATTTTCAGCTGTTTACTCGGTTAAAATTCGAACGGAATCTCTATAAAACCCATTTAGACTTGCACGGTTTAATCCCAACAAAACGACAACCAAATGTTATTAAATCAAATTTTATGAGTTTAAATATTTAATTATAGGCTTTTGAACAAAATTATACAGATTAATCTCAAATTTTCAATTGTTTACTTGGTTAAAATTCGAACGGAATCTCTATAAAGCCCATTTAGACATTCACGTTTTAATCGCATCAAAACGATAACCAAACTTTATTAAAATCAAATTTTATGAGTTCAAATATTTAATTATTAGCTTTTGAATAAAATTATATGGATTAATCTCAAATTTTCAGAATTTTACTCGGTTAAAATTAGATTGGAATCTCTATAAAGCCCACTTAGACATGCACATTTTAATCCCAACAAAACGACAACCAAATGTTATTAAATCAAATTTTATGAGTTTAAATATTTAGTTATGGTCTTTTGAACGAAATTATACAGATTAATCTCAAATTTTCAGCTGTTTACTCGGTTAAAATTCGAACGGAATCTCTATAAAACCCATTTAGACATGCACGGTTTAATCCCAACAAAACGACAACCAAATATTATTAAATCAAATTTTATGAGTTTAAATATTTAATTATGGGCTTTTGAACAAAATTATACGGATTATTCTCAAATTTTCAGCTGTTTTCTCGGTTAAAATTCGAACGGAATCTCTATAAAGTCCATTTAGACATTCACGTTTTAATCGCATCAAAACGATAACCAAACTTTATTAAAATCAAATTTTATGAGTTCAAATTTTTAATTATTAGCTTTTGAACAAAATTATACGGATTAATCTCAAATTTTCAGCTTTTTACTCGGTTAAAATTCGAACGGAATCTCTATAAAGCCCATTTAGACATGCACGTTTTAATTTCAACAAAACGACAACCAAATGTTATTAAATCAAATTTTATGAGTTTAAATATTTAATTATGAGCTTTTGAACGAAATTATACAGATTAATCTTAAATTTTCAGCTGTTTACTCGGTTAAAATTCGAACGATATCTCTATAAAGTCCATTTAGACATTCACGTTTTAATCGCATCAAAACGATAACCAAACTTTATTAAAATCAAATTTTATGAGTTCATATATTTAATTATTAGCTTTTGAACAAAATTATACGGATTAATCTCAAATTTTCAGCTTTTTACTCGGTTAAAATTAGAACGGAATCTCTATAAAGCCCATTTAGACATGCACGTTTTAATCCCAACAAAACGACAACCAAATGTTATTAAATCAAATTTTATGAGTTTAAATATTTAATTATGGGCTTTTGAACGAAATTATACAGATTAATCTTAAATTTTCAGCTGTTTACTCGGTTAAAATTCGAACGGAATCTCTATAAAACCCATTTAGACTTGCACGGTTTAATCCCAACAAAACGACAACCAAATGTTATTAAATCAAATTTTATGAGTTTAAATATTTAATTATAGGCTTTTGAACAAAATTATACAGATTAATCTCAAATTTTCAATTGTTTACTTGGTTAAAATTCGAACGGAATCTCTATAAAGCCCATTTAGACATTCACGTTTTAATCGCATCAAAACGATAACCAAACTTTATTAAAATCAAATTTTATGAGTTCAAATATTTAATTATTAGCTTTTGAATAAAATTATATGGATTAATCTCAAATTTTCAGAATTTTACTCGGTTAAAATTAGATTGGAATCTCTATAAAGCCCACTTAGACATGCACATTTTAATCCCAACAAAACGACAACCAAATGTTATTAAATCAAATTTTATGAGTTTAAATATTTAGTTATGGTCTTTTGAACGAAATTATACAGATTAATCTCAAATTTTCAGCTGTTTACTCGGTTAAAATTCGAACGGAATCTCTATAAAACCCATTTAGACATGCACGGTTTAATCCCAACAAAACGACAACCAAATATTATTAAATCAAATTTTATGAGTTTAAATATTTAATTATGGGCTTTTGAACAAAATTATACGGATTATTCTCAAATTTTCAGCTGTTTTCTCGGTTAAAATTCGAACGGAATCTCTATAAAGTCCATTTAGACATTCACGTTTTAATCGCATCAAAACGATAACCAAACTTTATTAAGATCAAATTTTATGAGTTCAAATTTTTAATTATTAGCTTTTGAACAAAATTATACGGATTAATCTCAAATTTTCAGCTTTTTACTCGGTTAAAATTAGAACGGAATCTCTATAAAGCCCATTTAGACATGCACGTTTTAATTTCAACAAAACGACAACCAAATGTTATTAAATCAAATTTTATGAGTTTAAATATTTAATTATGAGCTTTTGAACGAAATTATACAGATTAATCTTAAATTTTCAGCTGTTTACTCGGTTAAAATTCGAACGGAATCTCTATAAAACCCATTTAGACATGCACGGTTTAATCCCAACAAAACGACAACCAAATGTTATTAAATCAAATTTTATGAGTTTAAATATTTAATTATGGGCTTTTGAATAAAATTATACAGATTAATCTCAAATTTTCTGTTGTTTACTCGGTTAAAATTCGAACGAAATCTCTATAAAGCCCATTTAGTCATGCACGGTTTAATCCCAACAAAACGACAACCAAATGTTATTAAATCAAATTGTATGAGGTTAAATATTTAATTATGGGCTTTTGAACAAAATTATACAGATTAATCTCAAATTTTATGATTTCAAATATTTAAATATTAGCTTTTGAACAAAATTCTAGAGATTAATCTCAAATTTTCAGAATTTTAATCGTTTTAAATTAGAACGGAATTTCTATAAAGCCCATTTAGGCATGCACGTTTTAATCCCAACAAAACGACAATCAAATGTTATTAAATCAAATTTTATGAGTTTAAATATTTCATTACGGGCTTTTGAACAAAATTATACAGATTAATCTCAAATTTTAAGGTTTTTTCTCGGTTAAAATTTGAACAGATTAATCGCATCAAAACGATAACCAAATGTTATTAAATTAAATTTTATGAGTTCAAATAGTTAATTATAGGCTTTTGAAAAAAAATATATATAGATTAATCTCAAATCTTTAGCTTTTTACTCGGTTAAAATTCGAATGGAATCACTATAAATCCCATTTAGACATGCACGTTTTAATCGCATCAAAACGACAACCAAACTTTATTAAAATCAAAATTTATGATTTCAAATATTTAATTATTATCTTTTGATCAAAATTGTACAGATTAATCTCAAATTTTCAGTTCTTTACTCGGTTAAAATTAGAACGGAATCTCTATAAAGCCCATTTAGACATGCACGTTTTAATCCCAACAAAATGACAACCAAATGTTATTAAATCAAATTTTATGAGTTTAAATATTTAATTATGGGCTTTTGAACAAAATTATACAGATTAATCTCAAATTTTTAGCTGTTTACTCGGTTAAAATTCGAACGAAATCTCTATAAAGCACATTTAGACATGCACGGTTTAATCGAATCAAAACGACAACCAAATGTTATTAAATTGAATTTGATGAGTCCAAATAGTTAATTATAGGATTTTGAACAAAATTATACTGATTAATCTCAAATTTTAACCTTTTTACTCGGTTAAAATTCAAACAGAATCTCTATAAAGCCCATTTAGACATGCACATTTTAATCGCATCAAAACAACAACCAAACTTTATTAAAATCAAATTTATGATTTCAAATATTTAATTATTAGCTTTTGAAAAAAATTATACAGATTAATCTCAAATTTTCAGAATTTTACTCAGTTAAAATTATAACGAAATCTCTATAAAGCCCATTTAGACATGCACGTTTTAATCCCAACAAAACGACAACCAAATGTTATTAAATCAAATTTTATGAGTTTAAATTTTTAATTATGGACTTTTGAACAGAATTATACAGATTAATCGCAAATTTTAAGGTTTTTACTAGGTTAAAATTCGAACGGATTCTCTATAGAGCATATTTAGACATGCTCATATTAATTGCATCAAAACGAAAACCAAATTTTATTGAATTAAATTTTATGAGTTCCAATAGTTAATTATAGTATTTTGAACAAAATTATACAGATTAATCTCAAATTTTTAGCTTTTTACTCGATTGAAATTTGAACGGAATCTCTATAAAGCCCATTTAGACATGCACGTTTTAATCGCATCAAAACGACATCCACATTTTTTTAAAATCAAATTTTATGATTTCAAAAATTTAATTATTAGCTTTTGAATAAAATTATAGAGATTAATCTCAAATTTTTAGAATTTTAATCAGTTAAAATTAGAACGGAATCTCTATAATATCCATTTAGACATGCATATTTTAATCCCAACAAAACGAAAACCAAATGTTATTAAATCAAATTTTATGAGTTTAAATATTTAATTATAGGCTTTTGAACAAAATTATACAGATTAATCTCAAATTTTCAGATGTTTACTCGGTTAAAATTCGAACGGAATCTTTATAAAGCCTATTTAGATATGCACTGTTTAATCGCATCAAAACGACAACCAAATTTTATTAAAATCAAATTTTATGATTTCAAATATTTAATTATTAGCTTTTGAACAAAATTATACATATTAATCTCAAATTTTCAGAATTTTACTCGGTTAAAATTAGAACGGATTCTCTATAAAGCCTATTTAGACATGCACATTTTAATCACAATTAAACGAAAACCAAAATGTTATTAAATCGAATTTTATAAGTTCAAATACTTGATTATGAGCTTTTGAACAAAATTATACAGATTAATCTCAAATTTTAAGGTTTTTACTCGGTTAAAATTCGAACGGAATCTCTATAAAGCCCATTTAGATATGCACTGTTTAATCGCATTAAATGATAACTAAATGTGATTAAATTAAATTTTATGAGTTCATATAGTTAATTATAGGATTTTGAACAAAATTATACAGATTAATCTCAAATTTTCAGCTTTTTACTCGGTTAAAATTCGAATAGAATCTCTCTGAAGCCCATTTAGACATGCACGTTTTAATCGCATCAAAACGAAAACCAATTTTTTTCAAATCAAATTTTATGATTTCAAATATTTAATTATTAGCTTTTGAATAAAATTATACAGATTAATCTCAAATTTTTAGAATTTTACTCGGATAAAATTAGAATGAAATCTCTATAAAGCCCATTTAGACATGCACATTTTAATCCCAACAAAACGACAACCAAATGTTATTAAATCAAATTTAATGAGTTTAAATATTTAATTATACGCTTTTGTACAAAATTATATAGATTAATCTCAAATTTCCAGTTGTTTACTCGGTTAATATTCAAACGGAATCTCTATAAAGCCCATTTAGACATGCACGTTTTAATCGCATCAAAATGACAACCAAATGTTATTAAATTAAATTTTATGAGTTCAAATAGTTAATTATTGGCTTTTGAACAAAATTATATAGATTAATCTAAAATTTTCAACTTTTTACTCGGTTAAAATTTTATGTCTACCTCACCTTCGCCTGAGAGAGGAAGAAACATCCACCACCGATCTCATCGTTGCCTCTTTGACGGATGAATCATTTGTTGTTCTTCTCACCGTTTTGGCGACGGGAGACACCTCCACTGGTTCTTCCTCCTTACCGGCCCCTTTTCTCATGTTGTTTTCTATACCAACAAATCCTTCTGGTTTCGTTTACCGACTCGGTTTCCGCCCACCAGCTTGTCTGGATTCTTGTTTTCAGACCCCTTCTTGGTCTTTGTTTTTTGGCTGGCAGATCCTTCAGTTATCTAGCTTTGAGTGGCTTATGAGACTCACCACTGGGATAGAGTTTCAGCGCCCAAAGGTCTCCTGCTTTAAGTCAAGTTCTCCCCCTAGATATAAGATTGAGAGTTTCTGTAGCTCTCGCCGCATCCACGCTCACGATGAGGTCTCCTCCTCCCTCCCGACTCCATACCTGTGGCCGTTGTACGCTAATGCTTCGTTTTCCCTCCTACTATCCATCTTTGCTTCTACGGGAAGAGTTTCGAGGCGGTTCGTTCCCTTATCATCGGCAGCTCCTTGTCGGACTTTCGGGTTTCATAATAGACCAGTATCTCCTTCCTTCTGCGCAAGACTTCCAACACCCTTTGCAGGCGGCCTCTCCTTATGTCCCAGTAAGAGTCTGGAAGCTTGTACTACCAAACTTTAACGTCTGGCTCTGCATGATCTACAGCTTGTTTCATGTCCGGCTCAAGATTCGTTTTTGGGACCGAGAGCTATGCTCAAGGAACGGTATTCTCATCCTTTTGGTTTCCTTTCCTCTCTTTATCAGTCCTCTTTTCTACTCTCATCTCTCTTCGTGTTTTTCCTTTTCGGCCATGTATTGGTGCTTCCTTTTGTTTACTTTTGGTTTACGTTCTGTGCGTTTTGGCTTACAGTCTCCTTGTTTCTTTATTAGATTCGTTTTGTTTTCTTCTTTCTTTTGTGTTCTCTTGTTCTATGCTTTGTTGCACTTTTCGCTGGATTTGTTCTTGTGGTTATTCTAGGGTTTAATTCCATTTATCGTGGTTCCGTTTTCCATTCTGTGTTTTCCTTGTTTGCTGGATTATTGTGGTTCCGTTTTCTGTTTTCCGTTTATTATGTTCAGTTTGCTGGATTTGTTCTCTTGGTTTCCGCTCTGTGTGTTTTCCTTGTTTCTTTGTTAGATTCGTTTCGTTCTTTTGTGTTTTCTTGCTCCATGCTCTGCTGCTCTATGCGTTGTCTTTGTTCTTGTGGTTGTTAGCTTCAGTTTACTGGTCCTTTGTTTCTTTCATCTGCGGACTGTCTGCATTTCTGGTCGTGCCTCCGGGCCATTCGGCTTTTGCTTGCTGTAGCCGGACTCCCATGCATGTGGGCTCTCCTTTTTGCCTTACGGCAAATGGGGGTCACGCCTATCTCTGGTTGTCGGCTAGGTTTGTTATGAGTTATAACTTTGCTTATATACCATCCTTTGATAGGGATTTGTCCAACACCCTTAATGGTGTCCTATTTTCGCCAACCTTTCTTCGGTTATACAGTAATATACTTTTTATATATTTTTTCGACGTTATTCATTTGATGTCTATACTTTTAAAGGAGTTTTTATAATTCCTTTTCACATTCCTTGTTCATACCAAACTCCTTCTTTTCCTATGTTTTCTATGTTCATAAGTGTAAGCTTTTATTGTCTTTCTATTCTCTAATTTGTTCTATCTATTTGTTTTCTCCTTCTTCTTTTTTAAACTATAATTCTACTTTATATCAAACTCTTCTATCTTTTTTAAACTGTAATCCTACTTTATGTCCAACTCTTTCCTCCCTATATAAACCTTTTGGTCCTCACTTCTTGTCATCTACACACCAATCTTTCTTTCTCTCTTGGATCTTCTCTTTTGTTTTTTACAATCTCTCTATAATGGATTCCAAGTCCTTCCTCCAGCAATTTGGCAATATTCAATTTACTACTGAGGAACAAGCTACTGTTTTTCAGCCAGGTACTTCTTGGGGTTTATCTGACGAGGAAACTCATTCCACCATCCTCGGGAAACTTATCTCTTCACGGGAGTTTGATGACCAGGTGATTATTAAGGCCTTCACGGGTATCTGGACTCCAAGTAAGCTACTTTCTATGAGTATCTTGAAGCCACGCATGTTCCTTATCCGGTTTAGGGATGAGAAGATTAAGGATGATATTTTATCAAGAGGACCTTGGACTTACAAAGATGACTGGCTTGCTCTCTCCCAGTATAATCCCTCTATCACTCCTGATGAACATTCGTTTTCTACAATGAATATTTGGGTACGCATTTACAACATCCTTGATGTGAGCACATCATGTCAAGTTCAACAGGTTGATCCGGAGGTCTTACCATCAGGACCTATCACACGTTCTAAGGCAAAGAAATACAGGGAAGCTCTTTTCCTTACTTGTGCTAACATTTCAGATTCATTTGAGAATGTTCATGCCTTAGAATATGTTGTTTATAATGTGTTGCATGTTGATATGTGACATATTTAGGTATATATATTAGTATGTGTGTTTACTTATGTATATACTATGTTAATTATGTTTGCATTTGGTTTTAAATGTGTTTGTATGGTTAAAATAAGACTACAAGGCTTTTTAGATGTGTTTGCCTTGTTCTAATATAGGTACTTAGGAGAACCTTAGCTCAAGTGGGCATACCCAGCTCATCTCCAGCTCAGGAGAGTGTATGCAGTTCAATACCAGCTCAAGTGGATTATATTTAGCTCAGAAGAAGCTCGATGCTCAGAGGCTTAGCTCCCAATTCCATTTAGCTCCTAACACTCTTAGCTAGTTCGTTTCAGCTCATCTCCATTTCCAGCTCAACTCAACTCAAGTTGAAGTGACCTACAGCAGCTGAAACCTATCGTACACGAAGAGCAGATGTCTTACGCATGTGCCATGCATGTGGGGCCCACATAGCACCCTTTTCCACATGTTTGGGCGTCCAAAAGCAAGCAAGCCAAACAAGGCCCTTGCTTTGAAGACCAATCAGCAACATTGGATAAGAATGAGTGGTTTCTTATTCAAATTCAAACATTAAACACATGTTTAATGTGTTTTAAGTGCGAAAACATGTGGCTAAGGATATTAGGAGCCTAGGAGAAGTTATTTGAGCATTTAAATTTTAATTTTCGTTTGAATTAAGGCCACAAATTCAAATTTGGCCAACTTCTCCTTTATTCCTATATATTTACTTAATTTTGTAAAGACAAGGGTAGACATTTTATGAATAAAATCACTTGTGAGATTTTCTCTCAATTTCAGTTCTTCATTGAACTTTTCTTGACAAATTCAGACTTTGTTTGAGTGTGTCAAATCCTTGATACTTCGGGTTCCTAGATCGCTATCTAGAGGGTCCAAGTCCGTTGACGAAGAACGTATTCGATTCGGGTCCGCTCAGTATATTGTTCGGGTTCTTTCGAGTTCAACACCGTTTCAAACAAGGATCGTTGTTTTTTGAAGCAACGAATTCCCCCATATCATATGGTAATCAGAGCTTTGGTTGGATATTAGAACTTTCTGCACTACATATATCAAAAACAACAAAAGAAAAAAAAAAGAAAAAAAATCGAAATTTTACAAAAAAAGAAAGTCAAAGTCAAAGTTTGACCAGAAAAGTCAAAGTCAACAAAAGAAATTCGAAAAATTAAAAAAAATCACATTTGAATATTTAGTGTATTTTCATGTTTATATGTGTTGTTTGACCACAAAAATGATGAAGGATGCTTACGTTAACCATGGAATGCTTGTAAATCACTTAAAACGACGTGTTCTTGTTTGTTCGGTGATAGGATTGTGGTAAGCATTTCTAATGCAGTAAGTACTTCATTTCCAGCCTTAATTCACTTTGTTCTTCATTAATTCCAGCCTTATTCTTGTTTTCCTTTTGTTTTTTTTTGCAGCCTTGTTTTTCTTTCTTTTTTACTTTCTAGCATTGTTTTTCTTTTGTTTTACTATCCAACCTTGCTTTTTGTTTGTTTTCTTTATTTTCTAGCCTTTGTGTCATCTAAACAGACCCTAATTCACTTTTAACTCTTGTTTGTACCACCGTTACATATATCTTGGAGTTTGACACAGATAACAAGTTTGAAGGATCAGATTAGTTCCTTAAAGAGCTGTTTGCAAGAGAACGAGAGGAAAAGGCATTTGAGAGTGTGAGCACAGAAGGGGAATCAAAAGAGCCATTTAAGTATTCCCGAGTGAAACACGAGCGCTGAGTGTTACTTTGTTGAGTGCATTGTTCTTTTGGAGTGATCTGCGAGAATTTGTTGTGTGTGCAGTGAGGGACTTTAAAATTTCATTTATTTAACATAATAGTTTTCTTTTCTTGTTTTTCGTTGCTGCAATGATAGGTAATGACGATCGTAGTCCCGGTGGAAGTAATCCACCAGATTTGCAAATGCAGGCTTTTACTCAAACCTTGCAGCGTCTTTTAGACCAAGCATTTGAGCCTATTCAGTCTCGTTTGGATAGAATAGATGGGGGTGGTTCCCAATCTGTCCAAAATGAGAATCTTGATGAAAACGACGTCGAACAATCACCACGGACGAATCAACGACCAGGATGTGCAGTTGATGATAATATTTCTAACATAAAAGTTGCTATACCTTCTTTTCAGGGACGTTCAGATCCAGATGCTTATCTAACATGAGAAAGTAAAGTTGAACACGTTTTCGAGTGTTACAATTACTCGGAACAAAAGAAAGTACGACTAGCAACTTTGGAGTTTGTTGACTATGCACTATTGTGGTGGGATCAATTACTGGTTAGTAGACAACGTGCGGGTGAAGGACCAGTGAGAACATGGGACGAAATGAAGCGTATCATGCGGAAACGGTTTGTTCCTTCTCACTATCATAGTGATTTATTTCAGAAATTACAAACTTTGAAACAGGGCAATAGGAGCGTCGAGGATTATTTCAAGGAAATGGAGATGTCCATGATGCGTGCGAACATAGTTGAGGATCGTGAGGCGACTATGGCTCGGTTTATGGCAGGTTTGAATTCTGAAATTGCTAACGTTGTTGAATTGCAGCATTATGTCGAATTGGATGACATGGTGCATATGGCGATGAAAATTGAGCGGCAACAACGTAGAAAAGTTTCTACTCGAGGTAATACTACTCCATTTAAATCTTTTACGAATCCATTATATACCCCTAACCATGCTAGGAAACAAGCACCACAAGCGCCACTTCGGATTCAAGAACAAGGCGAGTCCAGCAAGCCAAAGCCTCTCGTTGCTGATAATGGGCATGGTAAACAAAAAGTGGTTGTACGAGAGAGATCGAGAGATATTCAATGTTTTAAGTGCTTTGGTCGAGGACATGTTGCTAGCTAGTGTCCTAATCGTAGGGTTATGTTGATGCGAGATGATGGAGAGATTGAGTCAGATTCTGAAGAAGAACCACATGAGATCCCTGATGAAGATGATAAAGAGGATGTCCTAGAAGTTGCTGAGACTGGTAAGGTAATGGAAATTATGGTTGTTAAACGTAGTCTGAGTGTGCAACAGGTTCAGGATGAAAAACAACGCGAGAATATCTTTCACACGCGATACAAAATTCAAGATAAGGTATGTGTTGTTATTATTGATAGCGGTAGTTGTACTAATGTTGCTAGTTCAGTGATGGTTGACAGGTTAGGTCTCAAGACAACAAAGCATCTGAATCCGTACAAATTGCAATGGTTGAATGACGGGGAGAACTTAAAGTAACAAAACAAGTTGTTATACCGTTTTCAATCGGAAGTTACAAGGACGAGGTCCTTTGTGATGTTGTATCGATGGATGCTACTCACCTTCTTTTGGGACGCCCTTGGCAATATGACAAGAAGGTAATGCATGATGGTTTTACAAATCGATACTCTTTTATGCATGCAGGTAAGAAGATTACTTTGGCTCCTTTGACACCGAGTCAAGTGATGGAAGATCAAGCAAGCTTAAAAAAGAGTAAGGAAGCTGCAAAGGAGAAGAAAAAGATGAATGTTTATGCAAGCAATCGAGAAATCAGGAAATGTCTTTCTTCTCACCAATCTTTGCTTATTTTAATATTTAAAGATTATTGTTTATTGACTGACTTTCCTTCTGATTTGCCTGCATCAATTGTTTCCCTTTTGCAAGAATTTAAGGATGTGTTTCCGGAAGAAACACCGAGGGGATTGCCACCTCTTCGTGGCATTGAGCACCAGATTGACTTTATCCCAAGTGCTACTATTCCAAATCAACCAGCTTATCGAACTAACCCCGAAGAGACGAAAGAGCTTCAAAGACAAGTGACATAATTAATGGACAAGGGTTATATTCGAGAGAGTCTGAGTCCGTGTGCTGTTCCGGTACTGTTAGTGCCGAAGAAAGATGGGTCTTGGAGGATGTGCGTAGATTGTAGAGCTGTGAATCAGATTACAATTAAGTATCGTCATCCTATTCCCAGACTTGATGCATGTTGGACGAGCTTTGTGGAGCCGTCATCTTCTCCAAAATTGACCTAAAGAGTGGATATCATCAGATTCGCATGCGAGAAGGCGATGAATGGAAGACAACCTTCAAAACGAAGCTAGGTTTGTACGAATGGTTAGTAATGCCTTTTGGCTTAACTAATGCACCTAGTACTTTTATGCGATTGATGAATCATGTTCTGCGATCTTTTATTGGAAAGTTTTGTGTTGTATATTTTGACGACATTTTGATTTATAGCAAGACTTTGCAGGATCATGTAGAACATTTGAGAGTTGTTTTACAAACTTTGCGAGAAGAAAGATTGTTTGGTAACATAGAGAAATGTGTGTTTTGTACTGACAAACTTACATTTCTTGGTTACATTGTTAGTGCACAGGGTGTTGAAGTCGATCCTGAGAAGATAAAGGCAATTCAGGAATGGCCACAACCGACATCGATTACTCAGGTTAGATCTTTTCATGGCTTAGCTAGTTTCTATCGTCGGTTTGTTCCTAACTTCAGTTCTATTACCGCACCCTTAACAGGGATTATTAAGAAGAATTCTAGCTTCTTATGGGGTAAAGAACAAGAAGATGCCTTTTTGAAAATTAAGGATTGTTTAACGAAGTCACCTGTGTTAGCCTTACCTAACTTTGATAAAACTTTTGAAATTGAATGTGATGCTTCTGGAGTTGGTATAGGCGCTGTGCTAATGCAGGAAAAAAGGCCCATTGCATACTTTAGTGAAAAGCTTAGTGGAGCAACATTGAATTATCCAGTCTACGACAAGGAGATGTATGCACTAATTCGGGCATTGGAGACATAGCAACATTACTTGTTGCCTAAGGAGTTTTTGATTCACACTGATCATGAGGCTTTACGATATATCACAGGTCAGCATAAATTGAATAAACGACATGCTAAATGGGTTGAATTTTTAGAGTCTTTTCCTTATGTCATTCGTTACAAAAAGGGTAAAGATAATATCGTTGCTGATGCTTTATCACGTAGATATGTGCTTTTGAATTACCTTGACTCACATTTGATTGGATTTGCATATATACGTGACTTGTATGTTGATGATTCTGATTTTAGAGATAAGTATAATGCTTGTGAGAAAGGTGCAGATGGAAAGTTTTACAGGCATGATGGTTATCTTTTCAAAGAAAATAGGATATGCATTCCACAGGGTTCAATGCGTGATATTCTGATCCGTGAAGCACATGAGGGTGGATTGATGGGTCACTTTGGAGTCACCAAGACGTTACAGACATTGAAAGAACATCTATTTTGGCCTAAGATGCGTAGAGACGTAGAAAGGTACTGTGAACGTTGTGTGACATGTAAGAAAGCAAAATCGAAGGTTTCATCACATGGTATGTACTTACCTCTACCTATTCCTGATTCCCCTTGGACTGATATTTCAATGGATTTTGTTTTGGGATTGCCTCGAACTAGAAATGGTAGAGATAGTGTCTTTGTTGTGGTTGATAGATTCTCTAAGATGGCACATTTCATTGCATGCCATAAGACTGATGATGCTGTTAATGTGGCTAACTTATTCTTTAGAGAGATTGTTCGATTACATGGTATTCCTAGGTCAATTGTTTCTGACAGGGATGTTAAGTTTCTGAGTCATTTCTGGAGGACTCTTTGGAGCAAAATAGGTACAAAACTCATGTTTTCTACTACTTGTCATCCCCAGACTGATGGACAAACTGAGGTTGTTAATCGTGTTTTATCTACTTTGTTGCGTTCCATCATTAAAAAGAACATTAGGACTTGGGAAGATTGTTTGCCACATGTTGAGTTTGCGTATAATCGTGCTATACATTCTGCTACTAAGATGTCACCATTTGAGGTTGTTTATGGTTTTAACCCTATTACGCCTCTAGATTTGTTACCTTTGCCACAGGAACAAGTGACGAACAGAGACGGTCAAGCGAAAGCAGAATATGTGAAGAAGTTGCATCAACAGGTGAAGGAGAATTTAGAACGAAGGACTCAACAGTACGAAAAGCAAGCAAATAAGGGAAGAAAGCGAGTCACCTTTGATGTTGGTGATTGGGTTTGGGTTCACTTCCGAAAGGAACGATTTCCAGCCCAAAGGCGGTCTAAGTTGTTACCGCGAGGAGATGGTCCTTTTCAGGTGTTGGAGAAAGTGAATGACAATGCCTACAAGATAGACTTACCGGGCGAGTACACTGTAAGTGCCACATTTAATGTTTCTGATTTAACCCCGTATGATATTTCTGTAGATTTGAGGTCAAATCCTTTTCAAGAAAGGGGGGATGATGTGAGCACATCATGTCAAGTTCAACAGGTTGATCCGGAGGTCTTACCATCAGGACCTATCACACGTTCTAAGGCAAAGAAATACAGGGAAGCTCTTTTCCTTACTTGTTCTAACATTTCAGATTCATTTGAGAATGTTCATGCCTTAGAATATATTGTTTATAATGTGTTGCATGTTGATATGTGACATATTTAGGTATATATTAGTATGTGTGTTTACTTATGTATATACTATGTTAATTATGTTTGCATTTGGTTTTAAAGGTGTTTGTATGGTTAAAATAAGACTACAAGGCTTTTTAGATGTGTTTGCCTTGTTCTAATATAGGTACTTAGGAGAACCTTAGCTCAAGTGGGCATACCCAGCTCATCTCCAGCTCAGGAGAGTGTATGCAGTTCAATACCAGCTCAAGTGGATTATATTTAGCTCAGAAGAAGCTCGATGCTTAGAGGCTTAGCTCCCAACTCCATTTAGCTCCTAACACTCTTAGCTAGTTCGTTTCAGCTCATCTCCATTTCCAGCTCAACTCAACTCAAGTTGAAGTGACCTACAGCAGCTGAAACCTATCGTACACGAAGAGCAGGTGTCTTACGCATGTGCCATGCATGTGGGGCCCACATAGCACCCTTTTCCACATGTTTGGGCGTCCAAAAGCAAGCAAGCCAAACAAGGCCCTTGCTTTGAAGACCAATCAGCAACATTGGATAAGAATGAGTGGTTTCTTATTCAAATTCAAACATTAAACACATGTTTAATGTGTTTTAAGTGCCAAAACATGTGGCTAAGGATATTAGGAGCCTAGGAGAAGTTATTTGAGCATTTAAATTTTAATTTTCGTTTGAATTAAGGCCACAAATTCAAATTTGGCCAACTTCTCCTTTATTCCTATATATTTACTTAATTTTGTAAAGACAAGGGTAGACATTTTATGAATAAAATCACTTGTGAGATTTTCTCTCAATTTCAGTTCTTCATTGAACTTTTCTTGACAAATTCAGACTTTGTTTGAGTGTGTCAAATCCTTGATACTTCGGGTTCCTAGACCGCTATCTAGAGGGTCCAAGTCCGTTGACGAAGAACGTATTCGATTCGGGTCCGCTCAGTATATTGTTCGGGTTCTTTCGAGTTCAACGTCGTTGTTATTTCCCAGCAACTTAAACATCCAATTCTGCCATTTTGGACGTTTTAATGCTTCCATGAAAGCCCTCGGAGCATTTCATCTTCATTAACCTCCAGAAACTGACAGAATTCCTTCATCCCTTTTCTTCTTTGTTTCATTTTTTTTCTTTGTTTTCTTATTGTTTTAACATCATTCTAACATCCATAATGTTGTGTTTATTGCAGAGACTTGCTTGCTATTATCCTAGATCCGTTTCAAACAAGGATCGTTGTTTTTTGAAGCAACGAATTCCCCCATATCAATCTCCCATATTTTCCTGGCCTCTGAAGATTCTGCTCATGATATTGGTAAATCATTGGGATCCCTAATTGGTCTTGTCACAAAAATTGATACGAGGAAAATCGACTCCAACATGGTTGACTACCTGCGAGTTGGGTTGTCCCTTGAGGCCACTCAGCCTATTAGGCGTTGTGTTGCTATTGGAGGAGGGCCCTCCACAAGATTCTGTCCATTTCAATATGAACGCCTACCAACCTTTTGCTACTGCTGTGGTTGTATTCGACATTCCTTAGATTTTTGTTCCGTTCCGACTGATTCACGACCTGAGCAACTCCCTTTCGGCGATTGGCTATGGTATATGCCTAAAAAGAAGGATCCTCAACCTTCTCAACGTGGACGAATCCGCTATATCACAAATGACGTCAATGCTCAGCCAATGCCTACACCATCCCAAACTGCCAACCCTAATTCTAGCAATGGGAAGGATAAAGGGGTTATGTCCTCGAACAGTGGTATTGCATCTGCTCCAAGCGCTGAGCCTCCGGTTTTTTTCAAAGGGCCCAGACTCCTTCCAACGGTTCCCAGCAAGCTCTCTGCTCGACGCTATCCTACACAGCCGTTGCAAATGGTCCTTCCTGAACAGACTTCTAATATTACTTCTAGGCAATCGTCCAACATTAACACTGGGGATGTGAGTCTTCTGGATCCTGAACTACAAGACCTGGAGGCTGACTTAGCCAATGATCAAGATTTCCAAGAGGCCACTGAATGGCTCGAATCTGCTCCAACTCCTCGACGAGCTGCTCGGATAACCTTAGGACGAGGTGCGAAGCGAACTCCTCCCTCTGATGAGAATGCTAGGGTCAAGCACCCTCGTGCTGGCACTGCGCCTATTGAGAAAGCTGGGATGAGCAGCGTTAAAAACTCTGCGGCGGAGGTTGACTCGGATCAACCCCGTCGACAGAAATGAGTTGTTTATATTGGAACTGTCAGAGCTATGGCATTGCTTTGACAGTTCTTGTCCTACCACTTGCCGGTTTCATGCATGTTGGTTTTCTTCTTAATTTTTTTCTTTTTCTTTGTTTTAGATTTCCTTGCTTTTTGGTTTTGTTAGAAGCCTTTGGCTACTTTAGTTTTGTCTTTCTTGTCTTGTTTTCCTTTATCTTTTGGAATAATAATACTCTTTTTGTTTTGTTTGTTTACTTTTCTTGCTTCTTTGTTGTTTTTTCTTTTATTTATTTGGGTTTTCTTATTGAGATATATGTTGTTATTTCTTTTTTTCTTTTGGGTTTACTTTTTGAAATGCGATCAATTTTTCTTTTCTTCCCTATCTATCCTATTTCCTATATTTCTTTTACAGAGTTTCTTTCTACTCTGACTTTACCACCCTTTTATAGGGATTTCTCTAACATCTTGAATGATGTCGCTTCAACCCGTTCTCTTATCATAGTCCTCAATTTCTGTCGCCAACTTCAAGGATGTTCTCCTTCTGTTACTTCTTCTTCTTTATCTTTTTTCCTTAGCTGTTCGGCTTCACTGCCCACATTACTTACTTTTATAAGGCCTTGTCTTTCGACCTGGGCTAGTATTGACTTAGCTGGGATGAGCAGGGTTAACAACTCTTCGGCGGAGGTTGATAGTGATTAACCCCGCCGAGCTAAATGAAGCTTTTATGTTGGAACTGCCAGGGTCTTGGCAACACCCAGGCAGTTCATGCACTCCAACGTGCTTCTTTGAAGCATGATGCTGATTGTGTCTTTCTTTGTGAGACTAGATTGAATCAATCCAATATGGAGAGAATTAAACATAAGCTTGGTATGCATGGATGCATAGCCGTGGATTCCAGACCCCCTTGTACTGGGCTTGCCTTACTTTGGAATAACAAAGTCTTAGCTGATTTGCTTTCCTACTCTGACCGTCATATTGATGTTATTATTTCTTACGGGGCAGTATAGTTCCACTTTTCTGGGCTACATGGGTTCCCTGAAACTGCCAACAAACATAAAACCTGGCAGCTAATAGATTCTCTTAGCTCTAATTCAAACCTTCCCTGGCTTTTAGGGGGAGACTTTAATGAAATTCTTTATGATTATGAAAAACAAGGTGGCCCTAGGCGCGCTCGATCACAGATTAATAATTTTCGGGATTGTCTCGACAAGAATGACCTTTTTGATTGCGTACCAACGTCTGGTTGGTTCACCTAGACTCGATCAGGACGTGTTACGGAAACCATTATGGAACGACTTGATCGTTTTCTCGGGAATTCAGCCTGGTTTCATGCTTTCCCTAATTGTCAAGCTATGTCCTTCTTCCAAGCGTGTTCTGATCACTGCCCTATCTTAATGAATACAAACCCCTCTCAAACTCCACGTTCTACACGTCTTCGCATTCCTTTTCGCTACGAGAATTGTTGGGCTGATAACCCAGAGGTCTTTTCTCGAATTACTGATGTTTGGTCCAACCGGAATTACTCGACTCTTTAGAAGCTTCAAGATATTAGACGCTTCTTGGATAAATGGCAGTCTACTAAGCGTATTAAATCCACTGAGCGTATCACTCAGCTTAATGACTTTATCAATATGTGTCTCCAACGTCAACTCTCGGCTACGAATACCAATAACTTCCTTGCTGCTAAAAGCGAGCTTGATCGGTTACTTACTGAAAAGGAAATTTATTGGGCTCAATGCGCTCGGGTACACTGACTAGTTCATGGTGATAAGAACACTTCCTTTTTCCATGCAAGGGCATCCAACCGGCGACGGAAGAACCATATTGCTGGGCTTTTTAATGATCAGAATTTCTGGCGCACTGATTCGCACGACATTATGTCCATTGCTGTCAGTTACTTCCAACATCTCTTCGCTTCTTCCTCTCCTATTATTACGTCTTCCATTCTGAATAACATTCCTTCCACTGTTACCGATGCAATGAATTCTGATCTTAACAAGGCTTTTACAGCAGATGAAGTTTATGTTGCCTTTCGTGATATTGACCAGAGGAAAGCACCTGGTGTTGATGGCTTTCCGAGTGGTTTCTTCCGAAAGTATTGGGACATTCTTGGTCCGGATTTTATAAACCTCTGCCTTGGACTTTTACATGGGTCTGTTAATTTGGAAGAAGTCAATCGCTCCATTATTGTTCTTATTCCTAAAGTTAGCGAACCTACTACGATGCGACATCTCCGTCCCATTAGTCTTTGCACAGTTATTTATAAAACTGTGTCGAAAGTTTTAGTCAACCGGTTAAAATCTATCATGCCCTTATGCATTAGTGGTAATCAGGCGGCTTTCGTCCGTGGGCAGAATATTACTGATAATATCCTTATCGCTCATGAACTTATTCATACTCTAAACTCTGATGTTACTGCTTTGGCAAAAGGTGCCAGTCTAAAGCTGGATATGGAAAAAGCCTTCGACCGTGTTGAATGGCCTTTTCTCGAACAGGTTATGATTCGTTTAGGTTTCCACTCCAACTGGGTTTCTCTCATTATGCGGTGTATATCTTCGGTCTCTTATCAAGTTAGAATTAATGATTCTCTTTCTAGGACCTTCAAACCCAGTAGAGGGTTACGGCAAGGAGACCCTCTATCTCCTTTCTTATTTCTTTTCTGCACTCAAGGCCTCTCAGCCTTGCTCAATGCTGAACAAGCCGCCGATCATCTTCCTGGCCTCCGTGCCAGTAGGAATGGCCCCCGCATTAATCATCTTCTTTTTGCGGATGACTGTGTTGTCTTTATCAAAAATACAACCACAGAGGCTCAACGACTCAAGGACGCTTTGCAGACTTATTCCTCCTCGTCGGGACAAGCAGTGAACTTTGAAAAATCTACTATTTTTTTCTCACGGAAAACTTTCTCTTTGCTTAGGGCAGAGATTAATGATATACTTCGTGTAAGAGAAGTGGATGACCCTGGTATTTATTTAGGGGTTCCCCTCCTTATTGGGAAGAACAAAACTGCAGCCTTGGGGTTCATCAGGGAAAATATGAATGCCCGGCTAAGCACTTGGGATAAACACCTCCTTTCCTTCAGTGGTCGTGAAGTTTTCATTAAAGCGGTTATCCAATCTATGCCTCAATATGTCATGTCCTGTTACCTCTTACCACAAAATATTATTGATGATATGACTACTATCATACGTCGATATTGGTGGTCGGGGAAAGCTGGCAAACGTGGGTGGCACATGCTTCCTTGGGACACTCTCTGCCTCCCTAAAGCTGCTAGTGGTGTAGGGTTTCGTGATCTTCACCACTTTAATATCTCTTTGCTAGGCAAACAAATTTGGCGATTAATTTGTGAGCCTGATAACCTTCTGAGTCAGGTCTACAAGTGTAAGTACTACCCTACGGGCTTAGTCCTCGAGTCTGCTCATACGCGAAGTTCTTCTTTTGCTTGGAAAGGTCTTAGCATTACTATTTCTAAGCTTCGTAACGGGTTCTTCAAACGCCCTGGCATGTCTAGTAATATTCAGGTTCATTTTGATAGGTGGGGTGGCTCTCAGCCCATTCACCTTTATGGTAATTATGAAATCAATAACGAAGTCCCTCTTCGTGCAGGTTCTTTCATGATCCATAATTCTACCCGTTGGGATGAAGCAAAAGTGAGAGGTTATTTTTCCCATGAAGATGCTAATACCATCCTTAACGTCCCAATTATTAATGACTTCAATGACTCTACTCTTTGGGGTTACCATGATGCAGGTCTCTACACGGTTCGCTCTGGTTATCATTTTTTGCAGTCGCAATTAGGGCCTATTAACAGGCCTTCTAAACTGTGGAAAATCTTGTATAGGTTGCCTACTTTGCCAAAGGTTCGTTCCTTTGGTTGGCGTTTATGTCATGATGCGTTGCCCTCCGGTCAGAAAATTATGCAGGCTAATCTTGGCCCTGGAGTTTGCCCTATTTGCAACATGACTATTGAAACCTCTATCCATGCTATGCGTGATTGTCATAGTGCTAAGGAGGCGATCCTCTTGGCAGGCCTTCCCCTTAGGTTGTTGTCTACTGGCTTTACCTCTCCCCTTCAGTGGCTTTCTGATGTTGTTGGTTTCCTCTCCCTACACCAATTCTCTCTTCTTATCACAATTTTATGGAACCTATGGAACCGCCGTAATGATTTTGTTCATAATAACCATGTTCAACCGATTTGGTTAACTGTTGCCTCTTCCTAAAAACTTCTCGCTGATTATACATCCTCTTATGATGAGGCCCGCCTATCCTCCCGGCTAGTTGAGCCCACTCTTGCTCCAGCTAGATGGATGAAACCGGCTCCAGGTTTTGTCAAAATTAATACGGATGGGGTTTTTGACCCTATCTTGAGAGGAGCTGCTGCTAGTGTTATTGCTCGCGATTCTTCTGGCTCCGTGCTTGGTGGCTGCTTCTTGCCCCTCCTCTGTTCGGATCCTGCCTCTGCTGAGGCTCTTGCTATTTTGGAAGGCTTACGGCTTGCTGCTACAAACGGATGGTCTAATGTGGTTCTGGAAACTGATTCTGCGTCCATTGCCAACAAAATTAATCATGCTCCATCTCGAGATCTTTCCATAGTGCAGCACTTGATAGCTCGCATTCGTGCCACTCTGGGCACAGTGCCTAATTGCAAAATTTGTTATGTGCCTAGAGATGCAAATGTTGTTGCCCATACTCTGGCTAGTAGGGCTTTGCGTTCTTTTACCTCTTGTTCTTTTGATTGTTTCTTTCCCGATTTTATTCGGGCCTCTGTAAATTTGGAGAGGTTCTCCTCTTCTTCTCAATAATATCTTGGGTACTCTTTTCCCCATAGGGGCCCTCTCACCTCTCGGGGTGGTCGGCTATAAGGGTTTTTTAATGACGCCCTTTCCTTCAAAAAAAAATTCGAACGGAATCTCTATAAATCCTATTTAGACATGCACGGTTTAATCGCATCAAAACGACAACCAAATATTATTAAATTAAATTTTATGAGTTTAAATATTTAATTATGGGCTTTTGAATAAAATTATACAGATTAATCTCAAATTTTCAGTTGTTTACTCGGTTAAAATTCGAACGGAATCTCTATAAAGCCCATTTAGACATGCATGGTTTAATCGCATCAAAACGACAACCAAATGTTATTAAATTAAATTTTATGAGTTCAAATAGTTAATTATAGGCTTTTGAAAAAAATTATACAAATTAATCTCAAATTTTCAGCTTTTTACTCGGTTAAAATTAGAACGGAATATCTATAAAGCCCATTCAGACATGCACGTTTTAATCGCATCAAAACGACAGCCAAATTTTATCAAAATCAAATTTTATGATTTTAAATATTTAATTATTATCTTTTGAACAAAATTATACAGATTAATCTCAAATTTTCAGAATTTTACTCGGTTAAAATTAGAATGGATTCTCTATAAAGCCAATTTAGACATTTACGTTTTAATCACAACAAAACGACAACCAAAATGTTATTAAATCAAATTTTATGAAATCAAATACTTGATTATGTGCTTTTGTACAAAATTATACAGATTTAGCTTAAATTTTCAGAATTTTACTCGGTTAAAATTGGAACGGAATCTCTATAAAGCCCATTTAGATATGCACGTTTAATCCCAACAAAACGGCAACCAAATTTTATTAAATAAAATTTTATGATTTCAAATAATTAATTATTAGCTTCTGAACAAAATTCTACAGATTGATCTCAAATTTTCAGAATTTTACTCGGTTAAGATTAGAACGTACTCCCAATAAAGCCTATTTAGACATGCACGTTTTAATCACAACAAAATGACAACCAAAATGATATTAAATCAAATTTTATAAGTTCAAATACTTGATTATGGGATTTTGAAAAAAATTATACAGATTAATCTCAAATTTTCAGCTTTTTACTCGGTCAAAATTCGAACGAAATCTCTATAAAGCCCATTTAGACATGCACGTTTTAATCCTAACAAAACTACAACCAAATTTTATTAAATAAAATTTTATGATTTCAAATAATTAATTATTAGCTTTTGAACAAAATTATACAGATTAATCTCAAATTTTCAGAATTTTACTCGGTTAAAATTAGAACGTATTCCCAATAAAGCCTATTTAGACATGCACGTTTTAATCACAACAAAACGACAACAAAAATGTTATTAAATCAAATTTTATGAGTTCAAATACTTGATTATGAGCTGTTGAACAAAATTATACAGATTACTCACAAATTTTCAGCTTTTTAAGAGGTTAAAATTCGAACGGAATCAATATAAAGCTCATTTAGACATGCACGTTTTAATCGCATCAAAACGACAACCAAATTTTATTAAAATCAAATTTTATGATTTCAAATAATTAATTATAGGCTTTTGAACAAAATTATACAGATTAATCTGAAATTTTCAGAATTTTACTCGGTTAAAATTAGAACGGAATCTCTATAAAGCCCATTTAGACATGCACGTTTTAATCCAAGCAAAACGACAACCAAATGCTATTAAATCAAATTTTATGAGTTTAAATATTTAATTATGGGCTTTTGAACAAAATTATATAGATTAATCTCAAATTTTAAGGTTTTTACTCGGTTAAAATTCGAACGGATTCTCTATAGAGCACATTTAGACATGCTCGTATTAATCGCATCAAAACGACAACCAAATGTTATTAAATTGAATTTTATGAGTTCAAATAGTTAATTATAGGCTTCTAAACAAAATTATACAGATTAATCTCAAATCTTCAGTTTTTTACTCAGTTAAAATTCGAACGGAATCTCTATAAAGCCCATTTAGACATGCACGCTTTAATCGCATCAAAACGACAAACAAATTTTATTAAAATCAAATTTTATGATTTCAAATATTTAATTATTAGCTTTTGAACAAAATTATACAGATTAATCTCAAATTTTTAGAATTTTACTCGGTTAAAATTAGAACAGATTCTCTATAAAGCCTATTTAGACATGCACGTTTTAATCACAACAAAACGACAACAAAAATGTTATTAAATCAAATTTTATGAGTTCAAATACTTGATTATGAGCTGTTGAACAAAATTATACAGATTACTCACAAATTTTCAGCTTTTTAAGAGGTTAAAATTCGAACGGAATCAATATAAAGCTCATTTAGACATGCACGTTTTAATCGCATCAAAACGACAACCAAATTTTATTAAAATCAAATTTTATGATTTCAAATAATTAATTATAGGCTTTTGAACAAAATTATACAGATTAATCTGAAATTTTCAGAATTTTACTCGGTTAAAATTAGAACGGAATCTCTATAAAGCCCATTTAGACATGCACGTTTTAATCCAAGCAAAACGACAACCAAATGCTATTAAATCAAATTTTATGAGTTTAAATATTTAATTATGGGCTTTTGAACAAAATTATATAGATTAATCTCAAATTTTAAGATTTTTACTCGGTTAAAATTCGAACGGATTCTCTATAGAGCACATTTAGACATGCTCGTATTAATCGCATCAAAACGACAACCAAATGTTATTAAATTGAATTTTATGAGTTCAAATAGTTAATTATAGGCTTCTAAACAAAATTATACAGATTAATCTCAAATCTTCAGTTTTTTACTCGGTTAAAATTCGAACGGAATCTCTATAAAGCCCATTTAGACATGCACGTTTTAATCGCATCAAAACAACAAACAAATTTTATTAAAATCAAATTTTATGATTTCAAATATTTAATTATTAGCTTTTGAACAAAATTATACAGATTAATCTCAAATTTTTAGAATTTTACTCGGTTAAAATTAGAACAGATTCTCTATAAAGCCTATTTAGACATGCACGTTTTAATCACAACAAAACGACAACAAAAATGTTATTAAATCAAATTTTATGAGTTCAAATACTTGATTATGAGCTGTTGAACAAAATTATACAGATTACTCACAAATTTTCAGCTTTTTAAGAGGTTAAAATTCGAACGGAATCAATATAAAGCTCATTTAGACATGCACGTTTTAATCGCATCAAAACGACAACCAAATTTTATTAAAATCAAATTTTATGATTTCAAATAATTAATTATAGGCTTTTGAACAAAATTATACAGATTAATCTGAAATTTTCAGAATTTTACTCGGTTAAAATTAGAACGGAATCTCTATAAAGCCCATTTAGACATGCACGTTTTAATCCAAGCAAAACGACAACCAAATGCTATTAAATCAAATTTTATGAGTTTAAATATTTAATTATGGGCTTTTGAACAAAATTATATAGATTAATCTCAAATTTTATGGTTTTTACTCGGTTAAAATTCGAACGGATTCTCTATAGAGCACATTTAGACATGCTCGTATTAATCGCATCAAAACGACAACCAAATGTTATTCAATTGAATTTTATGAGTTCAAATAGTTAATTATAGGCTTCTAAACAAAATTATACAGATTAATCTCAAATCTTCAGTTTTTTACTCGGTTAAAATTCGAACGGAATCTCTATAAAGCCCATTTAGACATGCACGCTTTAATCGCATCAAAACGACAAACAAATTTTATTAAAATCAAATTTTATGATTTCAAATATTTAATTATTAGCTTTTGAACAAAATTATACAGATTAATCTCAAATTTTTAGAATTTTACTCGGTTAAAATTAGAACAGATTCTCTATAAAGCCTATTTAGACATGCACGTTTTAATCACAACAAAACGACAACAAAAATGTTATTAAATCAAATTTTATGAGTTCAAATACTTGATTATGAGCTGTTGAACAAAATTATACAGATTACTCACAAATTTTCAGCTTTTTAAGAGGTTAAAATTCGAACGGAATCAATATAAAGCTCATTTAGACATGCACGTTTTAATCGCATCAAAACGACAACCAAATTTTATTAAAATCAAATTTTATGATTTCAAATAATTAATTATAGGCTTTTGAACAAAATTATACAGATTAATCTGAAATTTTCAGAATTTTACTCGGTTAAAATTAGAACGGAATCTCTATAAAGCCCATTTAGACATGCACGTTTTAATCCAAGCAAAACGACAACCAAATGCTATTAAATCAAATTTTATGAGTTTAAATATTTAATTATGGGCTTTTGAACAAAATTATATAGATTAATCTCAAATTTTAAGGTTTTTACTCGGTTAAAATTCGAACGGATTCTCTATAGAGCACATTTGGACATGCTCGTATTAATCGCATCAAAACGACAACCAAATGTTATTCAATTGAATTTTATGAGTTCAAATAGTTAATTATAGGCTTCTAAACAAAATTATACAGATTAATCTCAAATCTTCAGTTTTTTACTCGGTTAAAATTCGAACGGAATCTCTATAAAGCCCATTTAGACATGCACGCTTTAATCGCATCAAAACGACAAACAAATTTTATTAAAATCAAATTTTATGATTTCAAATATTTAATTATTAGCTTTTGAACAAAATTATACAGATTAATCTCAAATTTTTAGAATTTTACTCGGTTAAAATTAGAACAGATTCTCTATAAAGCCTATTTAGACATGCACGTTTTAATCACAACAAAACGACAACAAAAATGTTATTAAATCAAATTTTATGAGTTCAAATACTTGATTATGAGCTGTTGAACAAAATTATACAGATTACTCACAAATTTTCAGCTTTTTAAGAGGTTAAAATTCGAACGGAATCAATATAAAGCTCATTTAGACATGCACGTTTTAATCGCATCAAAACGACAACCAAATTTTATTAAAATCAAATTTTATGATTTCAAATAATTAATTATAGGCTTTTGAACAAAATTATACAGATTAATCTGAAATTTTCAGAATTTTACTCGGTTAAAATTAGAACGGAATCTCTATAAAGCCCATTTAGACATGCACGTTTTAATCCAAGCAAAACGACAACCAAATGCTATTAAATCAAATTTTATGAGTTTAAATATTTAATTATGGGCTTTTGAACAAAATTATATAGATTAATCTCAAATTTTAAGGTTTTTACTCGGTTAAAATTCGAACGGATTCTCTATAGAGCACATTTAGACATGCTCGTATTAATCGCATCAAAACGACAACCAAATGTTATTCAATTGAATTTTATGAGTTCAAATAGTTAATTATAGGCTTCTAAACAAAATTATACAGATTAATCTCAAATCTTCAGTTTTTTACTCGGTTAAAATTCGAACGGAATCTCTATAAAGCCCATTTAGACATGCACGCTTTAATCGCATCAAAACGACAAACAAATTTTATTAAAATCAAATTTTATGATTTCAAATATTTAATTATTAGCTTTTGAACAAAATTATACAGATTAATCTCAAATTTTTAGAATTTTACTCGGTTAAAATTAGAACAGATTCTCTATAAAGCCTATTTAGACATGCACGTTTTAATCACAACAAAACGACAACAAAAATGTTATTAAATCAAATTTTATGAGTTCAAATACTTGATTATGAGCTGTTGAACAAAATTATACAGATTACTCACAAATTTTCAGCTTTTTAAGAGGTTAAAATTCGAACGGAATCAATATAAAGCTCATTTAGACATGCACGTTTTAATCGCATCAAAACGACAACCAAATTTTATTAAAATCAAATTTTATGATTTCAAATAATTAATTATAGGCTTTTGAACAAAATTATACAGATTAATCTGAAATTTTCAGAATTTTACTCGGTTAAAATTAGAACGGAATCTCTATAAAGCCCATTTAGACATGCACGTTTTAATCCAAGCAAAACGACAACCAAATGCTATTAAATCAAATTTTATGAGTTTAAATATTTAATTATGGGCTTTTGAACAAAATTATATAGATTAATCTCAAATTTTAAGGTTTTTACTCGGTTAAAATTCGAACGGATTCTCTATAGAGCACATTTAGACATGCTCGTATTAATCGCATCAAAACGACAACCAAATGTTATTAAATTGAATTTTATGAGTTCAAATAGTTAATTATAGGCTTCTAAACAAAATTATACAGATTAATCTCAAATCTTCAGTTTTTTACTCGGTTAACATTCGAACGGAATCTCTATAAAGCCCATTTAGACATGCACGCTTTAATCGCATCAAAACGACAAACAAATTTTATTAAAATCAAATTTTATGATTTCAAATATTTAATTATTAGCTTTTGAACAAAATTATACAGATTAATCTCAAATTTTTAGAATTTTACTCGGTTAAAATTAGAACAGATTCTCTATAAAGCCTATTTAGACATGCACGTTTTAATCACAACAAAACGACAACAAAAATGTTATTAAATCAAATTTTATGAGTTCAAATACTTGATTATGAGCTGTTGAACAAAATTATACAGATTACTCACAAATTTTCAGCTTTTTAAGAGGTTAAAATTCGAACGGAATCAATATAAAGCTCATTTAGACATGCACGTTTTAATCGCATCAAAACGACAACCAAATTTTATTAAAATCAAATTTTATGATTTCAAATAATTAATTATAGGCTTTTGAACAAAATTATACAGATTAATCTGAAATTTTCAGAATTTTACTCGGTTAAAATTAGAACGGAATCTCTATAAAGCCCATTTAGACATGCACGTTTTAATCCAAGCAAAACGACAACCAAATGCTATTAAATCAAATTTTATGAGTTTAAATATTTAATTATGGGCTTTTGAACAAAATTATATAGATTAATCTCAAATTTTAAGGTTTTTACTCGGTTAAAATTCGAACGGATTCTCTATAGAGCACATTTGGACATGCTCGTATTAATCGCATCAAAACGACAACCAAATGTTATTCAATTGAATTTTATGAGTTCAAATAGTTAATTATAGGCTTCTAAACAAAATTATACAGATTAATCTCAAATCTTCAGTTTTTTACTCGGTTAAAATTCGAACGGAATCTCTATAAAGCCCATTTAGACATGCACGCTTTAATCGCATCAAAACGACAAAAAATTTTTATTAAAATCAAATTTTATGATTTCAAATATTTAATTATTAGCTTTTGAACAAAATTATACAGATTAATCTCAAATTTTTAGAATTTTACTCGGTTAAAATTAGAACAGATTCTCTATAAAGCCTATTTAGACATGCACGTTTTAATCACAACAAAACGACAACAAAAATGTTATTAAATCAAATTTTATGAGTTCAAATACTTGATTATGAGCTGTTGAACAAAATTATACAGATTACTCACAAATTTTCAGCTTTTTAAGAGGTTAAAATTCGAACGGAATCAATATAAAGCTCATTTAGACATGCACGTTTTAATCGCATCAAAACGACAACCAAATTTTATTAAAATCAAATTTTATGATTTCAAATAATTAATTATAGGCTTTTGAACAAAATTATACAGATTAATCTGAAATTTTCAGAATTTTACTCGGTTAAAATTAGAACGGAATCTCTATAAAGCCCATTTAGACATGCACGTTTTAATCCAAGCAAAACGACAACCAAATGCTATTAAATCAAATTTTATAAGTTTAAATATTTAATTATGGGCTTTTGAACAAAATTATATAGATTAATCTCAAATTTTAAGGTTTTTACTCGGTTAAAATTCGAACGGATTCTCTATAGAGCACATTTAGACATGCTCGTATTAATCGCATCAAAACGACAACCAAATGTTATTAAATTGAATTTTATGAGTTCAAATAGTTAATTATAGGCTTCTAAACAAAATTATACAGATTAATCTCAAATCTTCAGTTTTTTACTCGGTTAAAATTCGAACGGAATCTCTATAAAGCCCATTTAGACATGCACGTTTTAATCGCATCAAAACGACAAACAAATTTTATTAAAATCAAATTTTATGATTTCAAATATTTAATTATTAGCTTTTGAACAAAATTATACAGATTAATCTCAAATTTTTAGAATTTTACTCGGTTAAAATTAGAACAGATTCTCTATAAAGCCTATTTAGACATGCACGTTTTAATCACAACAAAACGACAACAAAAATGTTATTAAATCAAATTTTATGAGTTCAAATACTTGATTATGAGCTGTTGAACAAAATTATACAGATTACTCACAAATTTTCAACTTTTTAAGAGGTTAAAATTCGAACGGAATCAATATAAAGCTCATTTAGACATGCACGTTTTAATCGCATCAAAACGACAACCAAATTTTATTAAAATCAAATTTTATGATTTCAAATAATTAATTATAGGCTTTTGAACAAAATTATACAGATTAATCTGAAATTTTCAGAATTTTACTCGGTTAAAATTAGAACGGAATCTCTATAAAGCCCATTTAGACATGCACGTTTTAATCCAAGCAAAACGACAACCAAATGCTATTAAATCAAATTTTATGAGTTTGAATGTTTAATTATGGGCTTTTGAACAAAATTATATAGATTAATCTCAAATTTTATGGTTTTTACTCGGTTAAAATTCGAACGGATTCTCTATAGAGCACATTTAGACATGCTCGTATTAATCGCATCAAAACGACAACCAAATGTTATTGAATTAAATTTTATGAGTTCAAATAGTTAGTTATAGGCTTCTAAACAAAATTATACAGATTAAGCTCAAATCTTCAGTTTTTTACTCGATTAAAATTCGAACGGAATCTCTATAAAGCCCATTTAGACATGCACGTTTTAATCGCATCAAAACGACAACCAAATGTTATTCAATTGAATTTTATGAGTTCAAATAGTTAATTATAGGCTTCTAAACAAAATTATACAGATTAATCTCAAATCTTCAGTTTTTTACTCGGTTAAAATTCGAACGGAATCTCTATAAAGCCCATTTAGACATGCACGCTTTAATCGCATCAAAACGACAAACAAATTTTATTAAAATCAAATTTTATGATTTCAAATATTTAATTATTAGCTTTTGAACAAAATTATACAGATTAATCTCAAATTTTTAGAATTTTACTCGGTTAAAATTAGAACAGATTCTCTATAAAGCCTATTTAGACATGCACGTTTTAATCACAACAAAACGACAACAAAAATGTTATTAAATCAAATTTTATGAGTTCAAATACTTGATTATGAGCTGTTGAACAAAATTATACAGATTACTCACAAATTTTCAGCTTTTTAAGAGGTTAAAATTCGAACGGAATCAATATAAAGCTCATTTAGACATGCACGTTTTAATCGCATCAAAACGACAACCAAATTTTATTAAAATCAAATTTTATGATTTCAAATAATTAATTATAGGCTTTTGAACAAAATTATACAGATTAATCTGAAATTTTCAGAATTTTACTCGGTTAAAATTAGAACGGAATCTCTATAAAGCCCATTTAGACATGCACGTTTTAATCCAAGCAAAACGACAACCAAATGCTATTAAATCAAATTTTATGAGTTTAAATATTTAATTATGGGCTTTTGAACAAAATTATATAGATTAATCTCAAATTTTAAGGTTTTTACTCGGTTAAAATTCGAACGGATTCTCTATAGAGCACATTTAGACATGCTCGTATTAATCGCATCAAAACGACAACCAAATATTATTAAATTGAATTTTATGAGTTCAAATAGTTAATTATAGGCTTCTAAACAAAATTATACAAATTAATCTCAAATCTTCAGTTTTTTACTCGGTTAAAATTCGAATGGAATCTCTATAAAGCCCATTTAGACATGCACGTTTTAATCGCATCAAAACGACAAACAAATTTTATTAAAATCAAATTTTATGATTTCAAATATTTAATTATTAGCTTTTGAACAAAATTATACAGATTAATCTCAAATTTTTAGAATTTTACTCGGTTAAAATTAGAACAGATTCTCTATAAAGCCTATTTAGACATGCACGTTTTAATCACAACAAAACGACAACAAAAATGTTATTAAATCAAATTTTATGAGTTCAAATACTTGATTATGAGCTGTTGAACAAAATTATACAGATTACTCACAAATTTTCAGCTTTTTAAGAGGTTAAAATTCGAACGGAATCAATATAAAGCTCATTTAGACATGCACGTTTTAATCGCATCAAAACGACAACCAAATTTTATTAAAATCAAATTTTATGATTTCAAATAATTAATTATAGGCTTTTGAACAAAATTATACAGATTAATCTGAAATTTTCAGAATTTTACTCGGTTAAAATTAGAACGGAATCTCTATAAAGCCCATTTAGACATGCACGTTTTAATCCAAGCAAAACGACAACCAAATGCTATTAAATCAAATTTTATGAGTTTAAATATTTAATTATGGGCTTTTGAACAAAATTATATAGATTAATCTCAAATTTTAAGGTTTTTACTCGGTTAAAATTCGAACGGATTCTCTATAGAGCACATTTAGACATGCTCGTATTAATCGCATCAAAACGACAACCAAATGTTATTCAATTGAATTTTATGAGTTCAAATAGTTAATTATAGGCTTCTAAACAAAATTATACAGATTAATCTCAAATCTTCAGTTTTTTACTCGGTTAAAATTCGAACGGAATCTCTATAAAGCCCATTTAGACATGCACGTTTTAATCGCATCAAAACGACAAACAAATTTTATTAAAATCAAATTTTATGATTTCAAATATTTAATTATTAGCTTTTGAACAAAATTATACAGATTAATCTCAAATTTTTAGAATTTTACTCGGTTAAAATTAGAACAGATTCTCTATAAAGCCTATTTAGACATGCACGTTTTAATCACAACAAAACGACAACAAAAATGTTATTAAATCAAATTTTATGAGTTCAAATACTTGATTATGAGCTGTTGAACAAAATTATACAGATTACTCACAAATTTTCAACTTTTTAAGAGCTTAAAATTCGAACGGAATCAATATAAAGCTCATTTAGACATGCACGTTTTAATCGCATCAAAACGACAACCAAATTTTATTAAAATCAAATTTTATGATTTCAAATAATTAATTATTATCTTTTGAACAAAATTATACAGATTAATCTGAAATTTTCAGAATTTTACTCGGTTAAAATTAGAATGGATTCTCTATAAACCCAATTTAGACATGCACGTTTTAATCCCAACAAAACGACAACCAAATGTTATTAAATCAAATTTTATGAGTTTAAATATTTAATTATGGGCTTTTGAACAAAATTATACAGATTAATCTCAAATTTTAAGGTTTTTACTCGGTTAAAATTCGAACAGATTTTCTATAGATCACATTTAGACATGATCGTATTAATCGCATCAAAACGACAACCAAATGTTATTAAATTAAATTTTATGAGTTCAAATAGTTAATTATAGGCTTTTGAACAAAATTATACAGATTAATCTCAAATTTTCAGCTTTTTACTCGGTTAAAATTTGAACGGAATCTCTATAAAGCCCATTTAGACATGCACGTTTTTAATCCCAACAAAACTATAACCAAATGTTATTAAATCAAATTTTATGATTTCAAATACTTGATTATGGGATTTCGAAAAATATATACGGATTAATCTCAAATTTTTAACTTTTTACTCCGTTAAAATTTGAACGGAATCTCTATAAAGCCCATTTAGACACGTTTTAATCCCAATAAAATGACGACCAAATGTTATTAAATCAAATTTTATGAGTTCAAATATTTAATTATGGGCTTTTGATTATGAGTTGTCTATCACGGTATACGCTCAAAGAGAGGGACCGTTCACCAAGACATGAACTCAAAGATAGGGGTCATTCATCGCGACTTATGCTCAATGAGAGGGGTCGTTCATCACACCATATGCCCTAAGAAAGGGACCGTGCATTATGACATGAACTCGAAGAAAGTGGTTATTCATTGCAAGGTGCGCTCAAAGAGAGGGGTCATCGATCGTGGTATACGCTCAATGATATGATCACAACCAACAATGAATCAGAAGAATTCCCTATTGGACCTATGACTCGTGCTAAAACCCAGAAATTCCAAGAGGCCATGGGAAATCTATTTATTCAAGGCTAGAAGTAGAGAATGCAACACCAGCTTTATTAGAACAATACAACCTCCTACTTGTGCATGAGTTCATTAGTTTAATTAATGCATGATAGTTCACTTAAAGCATGTTAGTTTTCTTATGTTTTTATAAGTTAATTTAGTGTGTGAGTTAATTAATTAAACTAGATCATTCAATGTAACTAGTTTCATTAATTAATCTAGCTCTAAGAAAAGGACCATTCACTGACATGTGCTCAAAGAGAGGGGTTATTAATCGCGACATACGCTCAAAGAGAGGGGTTGTCCATCACGGTATACGCTCTAAGAAAGGGACCATTAATTATGACTTGCACTCGAAGAGAGGGGTCAAATATCGCGACATACGCTCAAAGAGTGGTGTCGTCCCTCATGGTATACGCTCAAAGAGAGAGAATGTTCACCATGACATGCACTCAAAGAGAGGGGTCATTCATTACAAAAAACGTTCAAAAAGAGGGGTCGTCAATCACGGTATACGCTCAAAGAGAGGGACCGTTCATTATGACATATGCTCGAAGAAAGGGGTCATTTATCACGATATACGCTCAAGGAGATGGCTCGTCCATCACGGTATACGCTCTAAGAAAGGGACCGTTCACTATGACATGCAGTCAAAGAGAGGAGTCTTTCATCGTGACATATGCTCAATGATAGGGGTCATCCATTACGGTATAATCTCTAAGAAAAGGTCCATTCACTATGAAATACACTCGAAGAGAGGGGTCATTCATCGCGACATACGCTCAAAGAGAGGGGTCATCGAACACTGTATACGGTCTAAGAAAGGGACCATTTATTATGACATGCACTCGAAGGGAGGGGTCATATATCGTGACATACGCTCAAAAAGAGGTGTCGTCCATCACTGTATACACTCAAAGAGAGGGATCGTTCATTATAACATACACTCGAAGAGAGGGGTCATTTATTGCGACATACACTCAAAGAGAGGGGTCATCCATCACGGTACACGCTCTAAGAAAGGGATCGTTCATTATGACATACACTCGAAGAGAGGCGTTATTCATCACAACATACGCTAAAGAGGGGTCACTGATCACGGTATACGCTCAAAGACAGGGACCGTTCATTATGACATGCACTCAAAGAGATAGGTCATTCATCGCGACATACGCTCAAAGAGAGGGATCGTCCATCACGGTATACGCTGAAAGAGAGGGATCTTTCACCAAGATAGGCACTCGAACAGAGGGGTTATTTATCGCGACATACGCTCAAAGAGAGTGGTCGTCCATCACGGCATACGCTCAAGGAGAGTGACCCTTTCTTAGAGCAAATACATGATGGAAAACCCGTCTCTTTGAGTGTATGTCATCGATCATGGTATATGCTCAAAGAGAGGGATCATTCATTATGACATGCACTCGAAGAGCGGGGTCATTCCTCGTGACATAAGCTCAAAGAGAGAGGTCATTCACCTTGACATATGCTAAAATAGAGGGGTCTTCCATCATGGTATATGCTAAAAGAGTGGGACCGTTCACCATGATATGCACTCAAGAGAGGGGTCATTCATCGCGACAAACATTCAAAGAGAGGGCCATCCATCATGGCATACGCTCAAAGAGAGGGAGCGTTCGTTATGACGTACTTTAGAAGAGATGGGTTATTCACCGTGACATATGCTTAAAGAGAGGGATCATCCATCACGGTCTACACAATTAGATGGGGACCGTTCATTATGACATGCACTCGAAGAGAGGGGTCATTCATCGCGACATACACTCAAAGAGATGGGTCGTCCGTCACGGTATACGCTCAAAGAGAGGGACCGTTCACCATTATATGCACTCAAAGAGAGTGGTCATTCATTGCAACATACGCACAAAGAGAGGGGTCATCAATCACGTTATATGCTTAAAGAGAGGGGCCATTCATTATGTTATGCACTCGAAGTGAGGTGTCATTCGTAACGGTATATACTCAAAGAGAGGGAGCATTTGATATGACATACGCTCGAAAAGAAGGGTCATTCATCACGATATACGCTCAAAGTGTGGGTTTATCCACCACGATGTACGCTCTAAGAAAGGGACCGTTCACCATGACATGCGCTCAAAGAGAGGGGTCATTCACCGTGACATACTCTCAAAGACAAGGGTCATCCATCACGGTACACGCTCTAAGAAAGAGACCATTCACTATGACATACACTCGAATAGAGGGATTATTCATCGCGACATACACTCAATGGGAGGGGTCGTCCATCACGGTATATGCTCAAAGAGAGGGACCGCTCACCATGACAGGCACTCGAAGAGAAGTCATCAATTGCAACATACGCTCAAAACGAGGGGTCATTGATCACGGTATACGCTCAAAGAGAGAGACCATTCATTGTGACATACGCTCGAAGAGATGACATACGCTCAAAGAGAAGGGTCTTCCATCACGCCATACGCTCAAAGAGAGGAACCGTTCGTTATGACATACGGTTGAAGAGAGGTGTCATTCACCGCGGCATACGCTCAAAGAAATGAGTCGTCCATCACGGTATAATCTCAAAGAGAGGGATCGTTCATTTTGACATTTGCTCGAAGAGATGAGTCATTTACCGCGACTTACTCTCAAAGAGAGGGGTCAACCATCACGGTATACGCAACAAGTAATGGCCTGTTCATTATGACATACGCTCAAAGAGATGGGTCGTCCATCACGGAATACGGTCAAAGAGAGGGACCATTCTTTATGACATGCACTTGAAGAAAGGGGTCTTTCACTGTGATAAATTCTCAAAGAGGGGTCGTCCATCACGATATATGCTCAAAGGGAGAGACCGTTTATTATGACTTGCACACGAAGAAAGGGGTCATTTATCGCGATATACGCTCAAAGATAGGGGTCATTCGTCACGGTATACGCTCAAGGAGAGGAACCGTTCACCATGAGATGCAATCGAAGAGAGGGGTCATTCATCGCACCATACGCTCAAAGAGAGAGACCGTTCATTTTGACGTGCACTCGAAAAGAGGGGTTATTCATCGCAACATATGCTTAAAGAGGGGTCGTCCATCACGACATGTGCTCAAAAAGAGGGACCATTCATTATGCCATGCACTAGAAGAAAGGGGGCGTCCATCACGACATGCGCTCAAAAAGAGGGACCATTCATTATGCCATGCACTAGAAGAAAAGGGCCATTCACCGCAAAATATGCTCAAAGAGAGGGGTCGTCCATCACGGTATACGCTCATTTAGGCAAGCACGTTTTAATACCAACAAAATGACAACCAAATGTTACTTAATTAAATTTTATGAGTTCAAATAGTTAATCAAGGACTTTTGGACAAAAATATACAGATTAAACTAAAATTTTCAGCTTTTTACTCTGTTAGAATTTGAACAGATTCTCCATAAATCTCATTCAGACAAACACTTCTTAATCCCAACAAAACGACAACCAAATGTTATTAAATAAAATTTTAAGAGTTCAAATAGTTAATTATGGGCTTTTGAACAAAATTAAACAGATAGTTAATTAGCAAGCACGTTTTAATTGCAACAAAACGACAACCAAATGTTATTAAACCAAATTTTATGAGTTTAAATAGTTAATTATGGCTTTTGAACAAAATTATATAGATTAATCTAAAACTTTTAGCTTTTTACTCGGTTAAAATTCGAACGGATTGAACGGGATATTGTTTTTTCTCTCCTCTCTCACCCTCTCTTCCCTCTTTTCCCTCTTTTCCCTTTCATGTCTTCTGCCGCCTCCACCGTCCCTCTCCACCGATCCTCCCCTCCCTTGATCGGCTATTTTTTACCATTTTCGTTGCTGGGAGAGGAAGAAACAAAACCCGTCTCAAACTCTACAAGGTATTTTCTTGTGATTTTTCTCATTCTTTCGCTTTACTGTTTCATTGTGAATCTTGCCTTTGGAACGCTATGTTTTCTGGTGGTCATCAACATCACTGTTGGTATGGATCTTTGCCATGCCTCCGCCAACAATGACGCTTGTGTTCTCCAATCACCATAGCAGACTCAAAAGATACAACCAGTGAAATAAGTTGGGTTTTATTAATTATATTTCATGAAAATTTTACTTGGTCTTTAGACCAGATCATTGCTACACAATTACCACCCTTGAGAAGGGATCAATATAACATCATAGATGATATAATAATCTTCATGAATATAACATCCGGCTGCCTCTCAAGTAAGAGATCTGGAGATTCCTTGAGTATTCTCCAATTCCATCTCCTTTATTGTCTGCTTCCTTTCTTAGAGATCTTAGTTGCAGAGATGAATCAAGCAAGTTACAATCCGATGTTGAATGCCTCAGTACTATCTCAACCTAACCAGACTTCTTCCATCCTACAAGTATTTGTTATTTATTTTAGTAAGGATTCTTGGATAGATTTTTACTTCGGCATGAACAGAACCTTGTTGTTCCCCTTAATCTTTTTATTAATATTATTCCTTAATTCCCATGAACTCCATCCATTATTTTCCATATGGAACCACAACTTTGATTCGCTATTTTATGTGGCCCTTGGATAGGAAATTCATATTTGGGTTCTGAAATGACTATCAAATTTTTAGTCTACAGGTGATCGCCTCTGCCGATCTCATCGATACTCCGATCACACGACATGGTTATGCACAGAATTTTGTATTGGTTATCGGTCCAACATATCTACGTCTCCAGGAGATCGTTTTCATCGATAGTAAACAAGATTATGGATTGTCTATCGGTCCTACATATCTACATCTCCAAGAGATCACTTTTGTCGATCTCATGGATTCTCCGATCATACGACATGGTTATAAACAAGGTTATGGATTGGCTATCAGTCCAACATATCTATGTCTCCAGGTTAGCTTCTTTTTAAACAAATGTTTCAGGTTTTTGCGTGTTAGACTTTATGGCTTTTGGTTTTTCTTTACCATTGGTTTTGCTGGGTTTTTTTATCAATGATCCATGCTCGTACATTTGTTATGGATCTCTCTCCATCACACCTATGAGCTTGGTTTTTTGTTTTGGCGATACATTCTTCTACACTTAACCATGAACAATTTACCGACGTTGAACCTTGTCTTCAGCATGTTGTTCTGGCATGTATTTCTCAACAGGTTTACGTTTTGTTGCACAATAGCCGCCTCCAGGTTGATCGCACAGTGCATTGGCGTGTACGTCCATGTCTCTATAATCTCGACAAATTTTTTGGCCTGTTCCGTTTTAGAAGAACCGAGATAAAGGACTCAATCACATTCACAAGTCCTGATTGGATCTTTTTCGATCTAATCCCATCTTTGGCCGAATTGGTTCAGTTTTGGCAGATTCAAGCAATCAAAACCTACTCAAACCTACTCCAAGAATGTGTACTTCCAATTCGTGTCTTTTTTCTCTAGCGATGACTGAAACTTGACATGGTTTTGCTGGCTCTGTCTCCATCGACAGGTAAATTATTTCGGTTTGATCATAAGTTTTTACTACTATATGTATTTATTTTTTATTTAAATACCTCAATTTAGCTTAATTCTTTTTAGATCATGTTTCTCTTTTCTGTATATTCTGGACTATTATCTTTTTTATAACACATTGTTCAATATTTTGAATATACCACCCTTAACTAGGGATCCACCCAACACCTTTCATGGTGTAATATCCTCAAACAGGTTGTACTGTCTAAATCTCTTGTGACTCTATACTGTCAATCCAACTAGGTCGGTAACAATCGCTTATTGGGTTCTCTCTCTTGTTTTATATCATGCTTATCTTATTTTTCCTGTTAACTTCATGTTTATACCATCTTTATAAGAGATTTATCCAACACAATCTATGGTGTATTATCATCAACCAAACACTCTTGTTTAATTGTTACCCTTGTGTTCACGATTCCTTGGATGTATTCCAATCAAGTTTTGTTAGTACTTTTTCTATCTTCCTCTATTCTTTCAGCGTCTGATATTGTTACTTGCTATGTTTATTTACCTTCTAATTTGTTTATTTGCCTTGTGTGGCAAAAAGCAACAAACATGTCGATACTACAGGACCTGTTGTTTCTTTCCTTGATGCCATGACGTTTTGGCAGTATGGCTCAACACTTCAGTTAGAGTGTATAAGACAAGACGTGAAAAAGGATCTGGTTTCGCTTACTTGATAAGCTTACTACCTCCACAAGGTTTCGTTTTGCTCCATGTTTGCACCAAAGGTTTCGTTTGGCTCTTTTTCATTGAGTCTTCTCTTGTTCCATGGTTACTTAAATGCTATGTACGCCTTTTACCCTATTCTTTATGTCATGTTCCTCCCTTTTATTCTCGGTTTACTAATTTTGATTCTATTTTTTTCACAGCTTTTTCCTCTAATCTTTCTTCAAGATTGGTGCCTTGCCTCTCATTTGGTCTTTGGTAATCTCTCTTACTCGGTAAGACCTCTACTTCCAAAAGTTTTGCTACCTTTATTATTGATGTTTGTTTCCTCAAAATTTGTATATTCTCTAGAATGGTATTATCATATTATTCCCATTATGATTGTTTTCGTTATGTGTCTACCAACCCTTCCACGGGTTCTTTCCAACACCTTTCATGGTGTATAATTCTTTAAATTCATAAATATACCACCCTTTCAGTGGGAATTTTCTAACACCATCTCTGATGTATTATCATCAACCAAACAATTTTTTGAAGTAACAACTCTTTTTCTTACGTTTCCTTGGATGATTTCATATCTCGAAATGTTATTACTTGCTTTCTTTTACTCTTTTTTTCAAGCTTTTGACATTAAGGATCGAGGGTTGCTTCCAAGACCGTATTTTTACTTGGTACCACCACCTCTATATCACCACCATTGTCGACTAATTGGGGTCTGGTTTTGGCCTTGTCATCGGGATCTTTAGATCTAAAACCTTTGTCAATATTTTGTATTTCATATCAATTGAACATGAAGCTTTTTATTCTATAACTAGCTATTATCTTGTTCACTACAATAAGTCTTCTATTCTATTTACAACTAGGACTCCTATTTACTCTCAATTTAATCCTTTTATTATACTACACGTGCTAGGTATCCTATTAAACACAGCTCATTGTGTATCTTCTCAATCCCTTGAACTCTACCAAATCGAAGATTGGCATATATATTTTCAACCCTTGGGTAGGGGTCTGTCCAACACCTTTTATGGTGTATTCTTACGAAACAAGTCTACATGTTATTTTAAATTCTTGCTCTTCATGAGAAGTCTAGATAATATGGCGTTATGCTACTTTCTTGAACCTAATCCATCAGAACAAAGTATGCATGATTTTGATTTTCCTACTTTAACTCAATTTTATACAAAGACTCCACCATATGATGAGGGATATAGTTCTAAATGTCCCCGAGCTCCATCAAAATCTTCATTTAAGAAAGCTGGGATGAAGGGCGGAAAAAACTCTCTGGTAGAGGTTGACGATGATCAACCCCACCGAGGGAAATGAAAATATTATGCCGGAACTGTCAGGGTCTCGACAATGCCTAGGTACTTCATGCATTACATTGTGCTATCCACAAGCATGATGTCGATATTTTATTTTTTTACGAAACTAGATTAAATAGACACAATCTTGATCGCATTAAGATTAAGCTAGGAATGCAAGGTTGTATACCAGTTGAATCCAGCCCCACTTGTACGGGTGATTTGCTTTCTTACTCAGATCATCATATTGATGTTATTATACATTTTCACCAATTGCAATTCCATTTTTCTGGTGTACATGGTTTTCCTGAAACGGCAAACAAATAAAAAACTTGACAACTAGTGGACACATTACAATCAGCTTCTTCTCTTTCATTGCTCTTAGGGGGAGACTTTAATGAAATCCTACATGATAATGAAAAGCAAGGTGGTATCTGTCGGGCACGATCACAAATTAATAATTTCAGAGATTGTCTTATGAGAAATAATCTCTTCGATTGTAAACGAAAATCTGGATGGTTCACTTGGACCAGGTCTGAACCTAATACCGAAACCATTATGGAAAGAATCGATAGATTCCTTATTAACTCCTCTAGGTTTAATGTCTTTCCTAGTTTCTAGGCTACGTCATTATTTCATGCCCGATCTGATCACTGCCCCATCTTAATGGACACTAGGCCCTCCCATGCAATCGGAACGAAAGCTTCTAGGAAACTCTTCCTCCAAAAATGAGCTTGATAGACTACTTAATGCGAAGAAAATCTATTGGGCACAACGTGCCCACACCACCTGGCTAGAACATGGTGACAAAAATACTTTATTTTTCTATGAAGAGCAAACAATCGCCAATGAAAAAACCATATTACTAGGCTTTTCTACAATGAAAATATTTGGCAAACGCACACGAAAGACATCATGGCTACTGTCATTGATTACTTCCAGACTCTCTTCTTATCCTCTTTTTCTACTATTGCATCTCCCATTTTAGACAACATTCCAAATATTGTTACTGAGACCATGAACAATAACCTTAATAAGGAATTCACAGCAGAAGAAATTGCCACTAATTTTCACGATATTGATCCGAGGAAAGCCTCGAGAGTTTACGGATTTCCAAGTGGTTTCCTTAGGAAACATTTGGATATCCTTGGCCAAGACTTTATAAACCTCTGCCTCAGACTCCAGAGTGGGTCTGTTCGCATGGAAGAGGTCAATCGTACTATCATCGTTCTTATACCCAAAATTAATGATCCCACAACTATGTGACATCTCAGACCTATAAGCCTATGCATAGTTATCTATAAGACTATTGCCAAAGTGCTTGTTAATTGTTTGAAATCTATCATCCTTTTATGTATAGGCGGTAATCAAACTGCCTTTGTTCAAGGTAGGAACATTACCGACAATATTCTCATTGCCCATGATCTTATCCACACTTTAAATACTGACGAGACCTCTCTTGCCAAAGGTGCTAGTTTAAAATTGGACATGGAGAAAGCTTTCGACCGTGTCGAATGATCTTTTCTACAACAAATTATGCTCCATGTAGGTTTTAATGACAAATGGATTTCCCTTATTATGAATTGTGTCTCTTCTATGTCTTTCTAAGTACGTGTCTATGATTCTCTTTCATGACCTTTTAAACCTCAAAGAGGGCTTCGACAAGGAGATCCCCTTTCACCTTTCTTGTTTCTTTTCTATACTCAAGGTCTTTCAGCATTGCTCAATGCTGAGAAAGTTATTGGCAATCTCCCTGGCCTTTGTGCTAGCAGGAACGACCCCCGTATAAATAACCTCCTCTTTGTTGATGATTGTGTGGTGTTCATTAAGAATACAACTACAGAAGCTCAACACCTCAAGGATGCTTTGCATACTTATGCCATTTCGTCTGGTCAGGCGGTGAATTTTAAAAAATCAACTATATATTTCTCATGCAAAACATCTACATCCCTTCAATAAGAAATCAATAGCATCCTTAATGTAAGAGAGGTCGATGACCTTGGTATTTATTTGGGGGTTCCACTCCTCAATGGGAATTATAAGACAGCAACTTTGGGTTTTCCAGAGACAAAATGAATGCTCGTCTTAGTATCGATGATATGACTACTTCGATATGCCGTTACTGGTCGTCGGGTAAAGCCGATAAACATGGATGGTATAAGCTTCAGTGAGACACTATCTGTCTACCGAAAGCAGACAGAGGTATATGATTTCACGATCTTCACCATTTCAACATTGTGTTACTTGGTAAACAAATTTGGAGACTAATTTTTGAGCCTGATATTCTTCTTAGTCAGGTCTACAACTGCAAATATTATCCATCGGGTTCTAAGCTCGAACACGATTCCACTCGAAGATCTTCCTTTGCTTGGAAAGGTCTTAGTATAGCTATCTCTAAACTTGGAAATGGCTTCTTTAAACGACCAGGTATGTCAAGTTAGAAACAGATACACTTCGACAATTGGGGAGGATCTAAGCCTTTACACCTTTATGGCGAAGTGAATGATAAAGTCCCTCTTCGAGCGGGATTTTTTATGCTGTCTAATCTACCCCGATGGGATATATCCAAGGTGAGAGATTATTTCTCTCACGAAGATGCTAACATAATCCTTAATGTACCAATCATTAATGATACGAAAGATACTACCCTTTGGTGTCATCACGACTCTAACATCTATATTGTGCGTTCTGGTTATCAATTTCTCCAACTACAACTAGGGCCGGTTAATAAACCCTTTAGGCTATGGAAAATTCCTTCTAAGTTGCCTACCTTGCTTAACGTTCGTTCATTTGGATGGCGATTAAGCCATGATATCCTACCGTCTGGACACAAAATCCTCCAACCAAATCTTGGTACTAGGGTTTGCCCAATTTGTAATACGAATATTGAAACTACCCTTCATGCTTTAAGGGATTGTCCTAGTGCCATGGAAGCTCTCCGTTTGGCAGGGTTTCTATGCCGTATTTTCTCTAATACTTCAATCTCCCCCCACCAGTGGCTTTCTAAATTAACTGGTTTTCTCTCATTGCACCAATTCTCCTTCCTGATAACAAGTCTATGGAACTTATGGAATCGTAGTAATGACTTTGTCCATAACCATCATCGTTAACTATATCTAACGCATGAAAACTCTTTGATGATTATACATCAGCCAATGATGCTCTCCATCTAAGATCCTGATTAGCTGAGCCCACCTTTGCTCAGGCTAGATGGACAAAATTGGACCGCGGTTTTGTTAAGGTTAATACGGATGGCGCCTTTTACCCAATTTTAAAAGCAACTGTTGCAGGTGTCTTTGCTCGGGATTCTTCAAGCTCCGTCCTTGGTGGACGCTCTATTCCCCTCGCCTTCTATCCAAATTCAGCTTCAGTCGAAGCTCTTGTCATTTGGGAGGGACTTAATCTTGTTGTTGATAATGGCTGGTCTAACGCCATCCTTGAGACCAATTCTGCTTCCATTGCCAACAAAGTTAACACCCATCATCATGATTTTTCCACGGTGCAACCTTTAGTGTCTCTCATTCGTTGTACTCTTGGTGCTTTGCCTGATTGTAAGATTTGTTATGTACCTAGAGAAGCAAATGTTGTAGCTCATTTCCTTGCTTCTAGAGCTTTGCGTTATTTTCTTTCTTTCACTTTTGGATGTAACTTTCCCGATTTTATTCGGGCTTTTTTAAACTCAGAGAGGTTCTCCTCTTCTTCTCATAAAAACTTGGGTAGTCTTTTCCCCATAGGGGCCTACTCACCTACCGAGGTGACTGACTATAGGTTTTTTAATGAGGCCCTTTCTTTCAAAAAAAATTTGAATGGATTCTCTCATATGCTCTCAGAAAGGGACCGTACATTATGACATTCACTCGAAGAGAGGAATCGTCTATCACGGTATACTCTCAAAGAGAATGACCATTCATTATGATATGCGCTCGAAGTGAGGGGTCATTCACTGCGACTTACGTTCAAAGAGAGGGGTCATTCATCACGTTATACGCTCTAAGAAAGGGACCGTTCATTATGACATGCACTCGAAGATAGGTATCATTCATCCAGTCATACGCTCAAACATAGGGGTCGTCCATCATAGTATACGCTCAAAGAGAAGGATCGTTCATTATTACATGCACTCGAAGATAAGGTTCATTCATCGCGACACATGCTCAAAGAGAGGGGCCATCTATCACGACACTCAGTCACAGAGAGGGATCGTTATTATGACATATCCTTGGAGAGAGGGGTCATCCATCATGGTATACGCTCAAAGAGAGGGACCGTTCATTATGACATATGCTCAAAGAGAGGGGTCATTCTTCGTGTCATACGCTCAAAGAGAGGGGTCGTCCTTCACGATATACGCTCTAAGAAAGGGACCATTCATTATGACACGCACTCGAAGATAAGGGTCTTTCATCGCGATATACACTCAAAGAGAGGGGTCTTTCATCGCGATATACGCTCAAAGAGAGGGCTATAAACATGAATAATCATTATAACCACATAATTAAGTTTCAAATTAGATCTAAATTTATATTAAGTTATTTTAAGTATTCTCATTATTTCGACTATTATGTTTTCTTCATAGAACTTACATATTGTTCAAGGGGTAAGTATTAGCTCAGTGTTAGCTCAGTCAACTCAGAAGAAGCTAAACGGAAGGTAATGTTAGAAACACAACGAGCCAACTTCAGAATAGCTTGGAAATGCATGGAACACTCCTACGGTACTTAAAGGACTCAAGACTAGCTTCATGTCAGCTCACAAATCCCATATGAGCTCAAACGAAGCATAATTTAAAACGAGGCCTTAGGAGATTCGGATCAGCTCCAAAACACTCCTAGCACTAGAAGAGAGTATAGGGAAGCTAACGACCAACTCACTTTGCTAAAGGCATCTCATATTAGCTTATTTCAGCTTCAAACTTTAGCTATATCTTTCAGCTAGATAGCTCAGTTTAATTCAGCTCACTCCCAGCTTGATTAGCTCATCTTAACTACACCCGAAGGTCACCAACCCTTCACCAAGCATCATGTCCGTCCATCATCCACATTGGATGCCTTGATATCGAAGGGAAAGCAAGTGGGCAACCAAACAAAGAGATAAAACTTTTCATTGAACAGATTCATGATGGTCCACTTGTTTTCCATTTTCTAGCATGATTCAAGCAGAATTGGGTTTTTGTGTCTTCATAAAAGTTGTGCCTCTATCTCTTATCTTTCCAACGTATGTAGAATCGAATCAATCCAATATCAGGAACTTGAGATATGTCCAAATTACTGAAGATTGTGCAGGTTAGAATTTTAAACCGAAAAGTTCCAACAACTTTTGGAAGGAGACACTATTCAACCGAACGGTTAAGGAGGGAGAAACCATCAGTTGGATAGTCACCAAGGCCACTATTCGATCACCTTTTCAAAGGGAAATATCCTTTGGCCACACCCTTTTATTTCCTATAATTTGGACTTAAATTTTCATTTGTAAAACACAATTCACAATATATTTTATCCTTTGTGAGAATTTTCTCTCGTTTAGTTCTTCTTAGAACTTTACCGACTTATCATGTACTTTTTTACTTTTGGCGTCAACCCCTTTTCTATCATCTTGATACTTCTAGTTCTTTTAGTTTAATATACTAAAAGGGTCAAACTCTGTTTATCACCACCCCTTAAAGATCAATAGAAGGTTCAAGATTAGGTTTTCTATAACCTAGCTTCTTCCTTGAGTATCTTTAAGATAATATTTTCATTTCACCATTCATTACATATCCTCTCATTCTATACATCATTCACCCTCATCAACACCACACATCCTTCCGCTTCCAAATCAGTCCCCAAACTATTCCTTTTATTAATTCTACTTATTCCTTTCATCCTTTATCCTTAATTCTTCATTTTGCAGTCAATTCTTGCGAGAGACTTGCTTCCTTCCCAGTTCCAACAATCAAAGTGTGCCACTCAGCATCATCAATAAGATTGCCACACAACAAGAATGGTCGTCCATCACGGCATACGGTCTAAGAAAGTGATGGTTTATTATAACATGCACTCGAAGAGAGGGGTCATTCATCGCGACATACGCACAAAGAGAGAAGCTGACCATCACGGTATACGCTCAAAGAGAGAGGCCATTCACCATGACATGCAATCAAAGAGAGGGTTCATTCATCGCGACATTCGCTCAAAGAGAAGGGTCGTCCATCATGGCATACTCTCAAAGAGAGGAACCGGTCATTATGACATACACTTAACGAGAGGGGTCATTCACCACGACACACGCTCAATGAGAGGGACCATTCATTATGACATGCACTCGAAGAGAGGGGTCTTTCATCGTGACATATTGATATAGGGGAATTCGTTGCTTCAAAAACAACGATCCTTGTTTGAAACGGATCTAGGATAATAGCAAGCAAGTCTCTGCAATAAACACAACATTATGGATGTTAGAATGATGTTAAAACAATAAGAAAACAAAGAAAAAAAAAACTAAAACAAAGAAGAAAAGGGATGAAGGAATTCTGGCAGTTTCTGGAGGTTAATGAAGATGAAATGCTCCGAAGGCTTTCATGGAAGCATTAAAATGTCCAAAATGGCAGAATTGGATGTTTAAGTTGCTGGGAAATAACAACGACGTTGAACTCGAAAGAACCCGAACAATATACTGAGCGGACCCGAATCACATACGTTCTTCGTCAACAGACTTGGACCCTCTAGATAGCGATCTAGGAACCCAAAGTATCAAGGATTTGACACATTCAAACAAAGTCTGAATTTGTCAAGAAAAGTTCAATGAAGAACTGAAATTGAGAGAAAATCTCACAAGTGATTTTATTCATAAAATGTCTACCCTTGTCTTTACAAAATTAAGTAAATATATAGGAATAAAGGAGAAGTTGGCCAAATTTGAATTTGTGGCCTTAATTCAAACGAAAATTAAAATTTAAATGCTCAAATAACTTCTCCTAGGCTCCTAATATCCTTAGCCACATGTTTTGGCACTTAAAACACATTAAACATGTGTTTAATGTTTGAATTTGAATAAGAAACCACTCATTCTTATCCAATGTTGCTGATTGGTCTTCAAAGCAAGGGCCTTGTTTGGCTTGCTTGCTTTTAGACGCCCAAACATGTGGAAAAGGGTGCTATGTGGGCCCCACATGCATGGCACATGCGTAAGACACCTGCTCTTCGTGTACGATAGGTTTCAGCGGCTGTAGGTCACTTCAACTTGAGTTGAGTTGAGCTGGAAATGGAGATGAGCTGAAACGAACTAGCTAAAAGTGTTAGGAGCTAAATGGAGTTGGGAGCTAAGCCTCTAAGCATCGAGCTTCTTCTGAGCTAAATATAATCCACTTGAGCTGGTATTGAACTGCATACGCTCTCCTGAGCTGGAGATGAGCTGGGTATGCCCACTTGAGCTAAGGTTCTCCTAAGTACCTATATTAGAACAAGGCAAACACATCTAAAAAGCCTTGTAGTCTTATTTTAACCATACAAACACATTTAAAACCAAATGCAAACATAATTAACATAGTATATACATAAGTAAACACACATACTAATATATACCTAAATATGTCACATATCAACATGCAACACATTATAAACAATATATTCTAAGGCATGAACATTCTCAAATGAATCTGAAATGTTAGAACAAGTAAGGAAAAGAGCTTCCCTGTATTTCTTTGCCTTAGAACGTGTGATAGGTCCTGATGGTAAGACCTCCGGATCAACCTGTTGAACTTGACATGATGTGCTCACATCATCCCCCCTTTCTTGAAAAGGATTTGACCTCAAATCTACAGAAATATCATACGGGGTTAAATCAGAAACATTAAATGTGGCACTTACAGTGTACTCGCCCGGTAAGTCTATCTTGTAGGCATTGTCATTCACTTTCTCCAACACCTGAAAAGGACCATCTCCTCGCGGTAACAACTTAGACCGCCTTTGGGCTGGAAATCGTTCCTTTCGGAAGTGAACCCAAACCCAATCACCAACATCAAAGGTGACTCGCTTTCTTCCCTTATTTGCTTGCTTTTCGTACTGTTGAGTCCTTCGTTCTAAATTCTCCTTCACCTGTTGATGCAACTTCTTCACATATTCTACTTTCGCTTGACCGTCTCTGTTCGTCACTTGTTCCTGTGGCAAAGGTAACAAATCTAGAGGCGTAATAGGGTTAAAACCATAAACAACCTCAAATGGTGACATCTTAGTAGCAGAATGTATAGCACGATTATACGCAAACTCAACATGTGGCAAACAATCTTCCCAAGTCCTAATGTTCTTTTTAATGATGGAACGCAACAAAGTAGATAAAACACGATTAACAACCTCAGTTTGTCCATCAGTCTGGGGATGACAAGTAGTAGAAAACATGAGTTTTGTACCTATTTTGCTCCAAAGAGTCCTCCAAAAATGACTCAGAAACTTAACATCCCTGTCAGAAACAATTGACCTAGGAATACCATGTAATCGAACAATCTCTCTAAAGAATAAGTTAGCCACATTAACAGCATCATCAGTCTTATGGCATGCAATGAAATGTGCCATCTTAGAGAATCTATCAACCACAACAAAGACACTATCTCTACCATTTCTAGTTCGATGCAATCCCAAAACAAAATCCATTGAAATATCAGTCCAAGGGGAATCAGGAATAGGTAGAGGTAAGTACATACCATGTGGTGAAACCTTCGATTTTGCTTTCTTACATGTCACACAACGTTCACAGTACCTTTCTATGTCTCTACGCATCTTAGGCCAAAATAGATGTTCTTTCAATGTCTGTAACGTCTTGGTGACTCCAAAGTGACCCATCAATCCACCCTCATGTGCTTCACGGATCAGAATATCACGCATTGAACCCTGTGGAATGCATATCCTATTTTCTTTGAAAAGATAACCATCATGCCTGTAAAACTTTCCATCTGCACCTTTCTCACAAGCATTATACTTATCTCTAAAATCAGAATCATCAACATACAAGTCACGTATATATGCAAATCCAATCAAATGTGAGTCAAGGTAATTCAAAAGCACATATCTGCGTGATAAAGCATCAGCAACGACATTATCTTTACCCTTTTTGTAACGAATGACATAAGGAAAAGACTCTAAAAATTCAACCCATTTAGCATGTCGTTTATTCAATTTATGCTGACCTGTGATATATCGTAAAGCCTCATGATCAGTGTGAATCACAAACTCCTTAGGCAACAAGTAATGTTGCCATGTCTCCAATGCCCGAATTAGTGCATACATCTCCTTGTCGTAGACTGGATAATTCAATGTTGCACCACTAAGCTTTTCACTAAAGTATGCAATGGGCCTTTTTTCCTGCATTAGCACAGCGCCTATACCAACTCCAGAAGCATCACATTCAATTTCAAAAGTTTTATCAAAGTTAGGTAAGGCTAACACAGGTGACTTCGTTAAATAATCCTTAATTTTCAAAAAGGCATCTTCTTGTTCTTTACCCCATAAGAAGCTAGAATTCTTCTTAATAATCCCTGTTAAAGGTGCGGTAATAGAACTGAAGTTAGGAACAAACCGACGATAGAAACTAGCTAAGCCATGAAAAGATCTAACCTGAGTAATCGATGTCGGTTGTGGCCATTCCTGAATTGCCTTTATCTTCTCAGGATCGACTTCAACACCCTGTGCACTAACAATGTAACCAAGAAATGTAAGTTTGTCAGTACAAAACACACATTTCTCTATATTACCAAACAATCTTTCTTCTCGCAAAGTTTGTAAAACAACTCTCAAATGTTCTACATGATCCTGCAAAGTCTTGCTATAAATCAAAATATCGTCAAAATATACAACACAAAACTTTCCAATAAAAGATCGCAGAACATGATTCATCAATCGCATAAAAGTACTAGGTGCATTAGTTAAGCCAAAAGGCATTACTAACCATTCGTACAAACCTAGCTTCGGTTTGAAGGTTGTCTTCCATTCATCGCCTTCTTGCATGCGAATCTGATGATATCCACTCTTTAGGTCAATTTTGGAGAAGATGACGGCTCCACAAAGCTCGTCCAACATATCATCAAGTCTGGGAATAGGATGACGATACTTAATTGTAATCTGATTCACAGCTCTACAATCTACGCACATCCTCCAAGACCCATCTTTCTTCGGCACTAACAGTACCGGAACAGCACACGGACTCAGACTCTCTCGAATATAACCCTTGTCCATTAATTCTGTCACTTGTCTTTGAAGCTCTTTCGTCTCTTCGGGGTTAGTTCGATAAGGTGGTCGATTTGGAATAGTAGCACCTGGGATAAAGTCAATCTGGTGCTCAATGCCACGAAGAGGTGGCAATCCCCTAGGTGTTTCTTCCGGAAACACATCCTTAAATTCCTGCAAAAGGGAAACAATTGATGCAGGCAAATCAGAAGGAAAGTCAGTCAATAAACAATAATCTTTAAATATTAAAATAAGCAAAGATTGGTGAGAGGAAAGACATTTCCTGATTTCTCGATTGCTTGCATAAACATTCATCTTTTTCTTCTCCTTTGCAGCTTCCTTACTCTTTTTTAAGCTTGCTTGATCTTCCATCACTTGACTCGGTGTCAAAGGAGCCAAAGTAATCTTCTTATCTGCATGCATAAAAGAGTATCGATTTGTAAAACCATCATGCATTACCTTCTTGTCATATTGCCAAGGGCGTCCCAAAAGAAGGTGAGTAGCATCCATCGACACAACATCACAAAGGACCTCGTCCTTGTAACTTCCGATCAAAAACGGTATAACAACTTGTTTTGTTACTTTAAGTTCTCCCCCGTCATTCAACCATTGCAATTTGTACGAATTCGGATGCTTTGTTGTCTTGAGACCTAACCTGTCAACCATCACTGAACTAGCAACATTAGTACAACTACCGCTATCAATAATAACAACACATACCTTATCTTGAATTTTGCATCACGTGTGAAAGATATTCTCGCGTTGTTGTTCATCCTGAACTTGTTGCACACTCAGACTACGTTTAACAACCATAATTTCCATTACCTTACCAGTCTCAGCAACTTCTAGGACATCCACTTTATCATCTTCATCAGGGATCTCATGTGGTTCTTCTTCAGAATCTAACTCAATCTCTCCATCATCTTGCATCAACATAACCCTACGATTAGGACACTGGCTAGCAACATGTCCTCGACCAAGGCACTTAAAACATTGAATATCTCTCGATCTCTCTCGTACAACCACTTTTTGTTTACCATGCCCATTATCAGCAACGGGAGTGTCGCGACCTCTTTGAAAAAAAACGCGATTTTTAGGGTGAAAAAGTTCGACGAGTGATTGATTTTAGAAAAAATAATGAATTATCAAATTTAATTTTGAAAATCCCAAATTTTAGAACAATCTTAATTAAATTTGAAAAATTTTGACTTGGAGTCGCCACCGGCCACTTAGGTAGGCCAGACACCATAAAATAAACCAGAGATTCATTTTTTACAAAACGGTTAGGTTCGGGAGTCGGTTACGTGTAAGGACGACCCTTACAAACGCCCAAAAAATTGGTACTTTTTTAAAAAAAACATTACGTGGCATTTGACATTTTGAAGAAAGATATTAATTTAATTTTCCATTGTTAAATGAACATTATTTGAATTTGGATATCCTTTTGATTTAGAATTTATACTACATTTAAACCTGAGTTAATCGAGACATCCTCTATATAGGAAACCTCACCCAAATTTAAAAGAATATAACTTCCGCCTAAAAAGGCTAAAGTAAAATGCATGATTATTTTTTATCTTGTTCATTTTAAGTTTTAGTCCTAAAATAGGCTCCATTACTTAAGTTTAAAACCTAAATTACTAGTGTTACTAGTTATTTACCTATCCATTTTTAATTCTAAACTTAAGTTTTTATCCAAATTCTAGGTTTTTAATAACACATGAATTCGATGCCAAGGTACACTCTCTAGGTCAGCATCTTAGTGCGTCAAAACACCAACCTCTTTAGTGTATCCGAGACATATGATTCATATATTATATTACTAGATTTTCTCCCTAATTAAATTAAATTAATTAATTTAAGTGACTAGTCCTAAAAGGCACTAAATTAACTAACCTAAGTTATTTAGGTGACCTCCCTAAAGCATGCTATGCAAGACAACATAAAATAAGGTAAACACATGAAAAAGGAACTTCAATTTTATTAAAAAACATGGTACATCATATTACATCAAAATCTCTCTCACATGAGTATAAAAAGGGACTTGAATGTAAATGATTACAAAGGATTCGAAAACAAACCTCGAGCAAAGGATAAGACTTAAATTAAGTGTGATTTTAAACTTTAAAGCTTTTAGAAATTTTTAATTAAGTTAATTAATTAAATCTTTCTTAGCTTCGAATTTTAAAACTTAATTAAAGTCTAGTGAATTTTAGGTTCAAAAGGTTAAGTGTTGGGTTTAACTTAATTAAGTTGATTATTAAATCTTAACTTAGAAACTTTAAATTAATTAAAAGTTCTTAATTAAAGTAATTTTTAACTTTTAAGAATTTAATTTTAACTTAATTAAAGTTTGGTGAAATTAAGGTTTATTAGACTAAATAAATTTTAAATCTTAATATCTTAGAAAATTAATTAAAATTAATTAAATTAATTAATTAAAATTATCTTTCCAATTTTTAAGAATTAAAACCTATTTAAAGTCTAATTTGGTGTGTGTTTTAAGGTTTAAGGGCAAAAACTAGGCCTAATTTAGTTTAATTTTAAAACCTTAATTTTTAGGAATTAATTAAATTAAAAAATCATCTCCTAAGTTAAAGAAATAAATTAAACCTATTTAAGTCTAATTTGGGCTTGGGTTAGATTAATTCATATTAGATTTTAAGTAAGTTAAATTAATTTTAAGTTTTCCTAAAAGTTTAACTAAGTTCTAAATTAGGACTTAATTATTTTTTAAAAGTCTTAAAATTAATTTTTACTCTAATTAAATCTAAAAAGTAACTTAATCTAAACCTTAAGGGTTTAACCTAGGGGCTTGAGGACCTAATTGAAAGATTTCTAGGAGTTTAGAGACTAATTAGGGGTTTCTAGGGACCTAATTGAGGTTCTAAGAGACCTAATTGAATTAATCTAAAGGTTTAGGGACCTAATTGAGGTTCTAAGGGACCTAATTGAATTAATCTAAAGGTTTAGGGACCTAATTGAGGTTCTAAGGGACCTAATTGAATTAATCTAAAGGTTTAGGGACTAATTAAGGCTTTCTAGGACTAAATTGAGTGATTTCTAAAACCTTGGGGCTAGAAAGGGAAACGGCTCAAAGTTTAAGGACCTGAAGTGTAATTAGCCCATATCCATTTAGAAACGCGCGGATCCAGGTTGAACCCGGATCCGACCCGCGTGTTTAAGCTGTCCAAAACGGCAGCGTTTAGCCACCTAATAAAAGCCCTAAACCGAGTTGGCTCGGTCATTTGAACCAAGGCCAACTCGGTGCAACTCAGAATCCTCTGAGAGAAACACCCTAAAACCAGAAACTTAAGCCTAGATAGATCAAAACCAAGCATTTTAGGGGGGTGTTCTTCATGTTCTTGGAAGAACATGAAGAACACCATGGATGTTCATCACAACCGCCGCGAGGTCAGCCGTATGATCCGAAGCGCCGCCGTGGGGCGTCGCTCCGGCGAGTTCTCCGGCCACCGAGTCGAGACCTCCGACCGATCTCCCGTCGTCGTTTCCGATGCCAGAGAGGGTTTCCGACGCCGGTGAGCCATCCGGTGAACCTAAAAACCCCTAAAAACAGCAAAAAAACCTCAGATTCAAGCCCTAAAACCGATCCTAACACCCCTAAAACATCGACCACCTGAAAACTTCCCAAAAACCAAAGATCAAAACACTTTAACATCAAAGTCTAACGGCCACCAGATTCAAGTCACTAAACAATCTGAAGCAAAGCGAAATCAAGGCTAAAGCTTACCTCAGATGTCAACTGCTGGTCACTTCCCTTCTCCGATCGAAATCCACCGATTCTAGCTCCTTAATTTCCAAATCCGATTGCCTCCTCCTTAGCTTCACTGCCGATTAAACTCTAAAATCCTCCCCAATTCAAGTGCCGATTCAATCCTTAAAAAGGATTGAATCAGAGTCTTAATCTTAGTTGAATCCAACACTCACCTGAATCTAATCCCCAAACAAACTCAACAACTAATCTACTCCCGCAAGAATCGGCTGATCAAGCCCCTGTCTCTCACGTTTCTGTTTCGTAATTTTTCAGTTTTTTTAATTTTTTTTAATATATTATAATATTATATTATTATATTATATTATATTATTTATTTATATATTATTATTTATTATATATATATAAATTATGGAAAAATCGTGTTGACAGCTGCCCCTCTTTGCTCGATGCTGCGGAGCAGGAGATGGGCAAAGACTGAGAAACACGAATACTGTACCTGAAACTTGAGGTTATTCTTCAGAAATCCCTCAAACTTAACATCATGTCCGAAGAACTTAACATCAAGAAGGGTTTCATTCTCCGTATGCACGAACAAATATGCGGGTTCTATTCTCCGAATGCTCGAATAGATAAGCAACTTCCAAAAGAAGGGTTCCACTCTCCGAATGCACGAATGGATATGCAGGTTCTATTCTCCGAATGCTCGAATAGATAAGCAGCTTCAAAAAGAAGGGTTCCACTCTCCGAATGCACGAATGGATATGCAGGTTCTATTCTCCGAATGCTCGAATAGATAAGCAGCTTCAAAAAGAAGGGTTCCACTCTCCGAATGCACGAATGGATATGCAGGTTCTATTCTCCGAATGCTCGAATAGGTAAGCAGCTTCAAAAAGAAGGGTTCCACTCTCCGAATGCACGAATGGATATGCAGGTTCTATTCTCCGAATGCTCAAATAGATAAGCAGCTTCAAAAAGAAGGGTTCCACTCTCCGAATGCACGAATAGATATGCAGGTTCTATTCTCCGAATGCTCGAATAGATAAGCAGCTTCAAAAAGAAGGGTTCCACTCTCCGAATGCACGAATGGATATGCAGGTTCTATTCTCCGAATGCTCGAATAGATAAGCAGCTTCAAAAAGAAGGGTTCCACTCTCCGAATGCACGAATGGATATGCAGGTTCTATTCTCCGAATGCTCGAATAGATAAGCAGCTTCACAAAGAAGGGTTCCACTCTCCGAATGCACGAATGGATATGCAGGTTCTATTCTCCGAATGCTCGAATAGATAAGCAGCTTCACAAAGAAGGGTTCCACTCTCCGAATGTACGAATGGATATGCAGGTTCTATTCTCCGAATGCTCGAATAGATAAGCAGCTTCACAAAGAAGGGTTCCACTCTCCGAATGCACGAATGGATATGCAGGTTCTGAAATGTCTTCTCAAAATCTTTTCTTGTCCTGATTTGGATTGCTTTGTTGATCTGTAAATCCCTGTTAAAATTAACAACAAAGATATCTTGAATGCATGAGTTAGCATGTTTTACCATGTGAATGCCTAACCCTATGATGCATGAGTATGGCCTTGAAAGGCAAGCATTATCAGTCAGTTTGCCACTCTAAAGGAGCTGATCAACTCTTCTCCTTCTTTCTGCACTTGAAGTTTTTGTTTACATAGTGAGGGTAGAGCTTCCTCTTTAAAAGCTATTCCGAGGCGTTCTTTCCAAACAACTTTGTCTAAAAATCGGAACATGTTTGCACTCCGTTATTTTGGTCCGGAGAAACAAATCTTACTTGTAATCTTGAAATATAATAATGCCAAAAGATCTTCTGTATTAATTCATTCATGTTAATCTATTAGCATGATGCTTTGGGCAAAATTGAAGGCTCAAAACGAAGGGAATGAGTATTTTTATTAAAACTTCTCATAGATTCAACATAACAAACAAGGCAAAACAATTTAAAGGGAAAAGAAAGGAACAGAAGGAACAGAATGCAAGTTCCCAAACGCTCATCACATGTGTTCATCCAGGCCTTTTCCCGAGACATAGATTCAAAAATGAGTTGTTCGTCTAGTCATCTTTCAAATGAGGATCCAACTTTGCAAACGTGAAGATCCTTCCAAATTGCTTTGGTAACTGAGAAGCACGAATCATTGGATGCCTATTTTATTCATCTGGGCCGCCATTCCTGGTTTTCGACCCAGACCCTCCGTTGGTGTCGGGACGCCCTTTACGGGTTTTCATCTCGACCTCTCCTTTCTTTTAGTCATCTTTTTTCGTGAAGCGCCCTTTCGGGTTTTCGCTTCATTTTTTCTTTTCTCTTTTTCTTTTCTTCTTTTTCTTTTTCTTTTTCTCTTTTTTTTTTGTTAGGCGTAGTATCTCTTAACTGAATCGGAATTCACGGGTTTGCTTAACTCTCGTCCATCCATTTCAATTAAGATTAGCGCACCTTCGGAGAAAGCCTTTTTAACAACGTAAGGCCCTTCCCAATTCGGCATCCATTTTCCCCGAAAATCACGGTGTATGAGCAAGATCTTCTTCAGCACTAGATTCCCTTCCCAGAATACTCGTGGTCGAACTTTCTTGTCGTAAGCCCGGATCATCCGTTTCTGATACATTTGGCTGTGGCAGATAGCTTTCAACCGCTTTTCTTCAATTAGATTCAACTGATCCAACCGAATCTGCACCCATTCTGCATCACTTAGCTTTACCTCCGATAATACCCGAAGAGATGGGATTTCAACTTCAAGAGGTAATACGGCCTCAGTACCATATAAGTCCGATATGCAAACAAGGCAAAAGGAAGCCTTTCATGCCAATCTTTGTAAGTTTCAGTCATCTTGGATATGATCCTCTTAATGTTCTTGTTCGCTGCCTCAACGACCCCATTCATCTTTGGCCGGTATGCTACTGAGTTGTGATGAATTATTTTAAACTGCTCATAGGTTTCTGCTATCAATCTATTATTGAAATTGGTAGCATTATCTGTGATGATCCGCTCTGGTAAACCATACCAACAAATAATCTCTTTCTTCAAGAACTTGCAAACTGTTGTTCTTGTGATGTTAGCATAGGAGACCGCTTCAATCCACTTAGTAAAGTAATCGATGGCCACTAAGATGAAACGATGCCCATTTGAAGCCTTGGGGTGAATCTACCCGATTACATCTAATCCCCAAACAGCAAAAGGCCAAGGCGAATTCATCGTATGCAACGGTACTGGCGGAGAGTTAATTTTATCTGCATAGATCTGACATTTGTGACACTTTTTGGCATACTCTATGCAATCCTCTTCAATAGTAGACCAGTAATATCCGTATCTCATTATCTTACGTGCCATCAAGAGACCATTGGCGTGCGTTCCGCAAATTCCGTCATGCACCTCTTCCAAGATACTTTTTGCCTCATTGGCATTGACACATCTTAACAATACTTGGTCTTTGCTCTTTCTGTACAAGACGTCACCATCCAGCACGTATGCAGCAGCCATTCTTCTGATTGTTCTTTTTTCGACGTCGTTAGCTCCCAGCGGGTAAACTTGGAACTTGACGTATTGCAGAATGTCAAAATACCAAGGATTGCCATCTTCTTCTTCCAAGTTGCAGCAATGAGCGAATGTTTCATAGCTCTGCATCCGGATTAACATCATATCCTCCGGCCTGTTTGCTTGGAAAACTGAGGCCAGTGTAGCTAAAGCATCTGCCATCTGGTTGTCTTCCCTAGGAAGGTAAATGAACGTTACTTCTTCAAATTCTTCAATTAACTCTAGAATCAACTTTCGATATTCTACCAACTTCGCGTCCTTGGTTTCCCATTCTCCACGTAGTTGATAAATAGCTAAAGCTGAATCGCCGTATACCTTCAGGGCCTTTATTTTTCGATCTATGGCAGCCTTCAATCCCATGACACATGCTTCATATTCGGCCATATTATTAGTGCACAAAAATTCCAACTTGCTCGTGAGAGGGTAATGTACACCATCCGGAGATATTAGCACAGCTCCGATTCCCCTTCCGAGGGATTGACTGCCCCATCGAAATATAATTTCCATTTTTCTGTTTCTTTGTTTTCTTCGACGGAGATAGTCATCACATCCTCATCAGGAAAATCGAAGTTTAGAGGCTCATAATCATCCGAGGCTCTACTCACGAGAAAGTCCGCTATTGCACTTCCCTTAATCGCCTTCTGGCTGACATATACTATGTCGAACTCAGACAACAGCATTTGCCATCGGGCTAACCTTCCAGTTAATGCGGGTGCTTCCATTAAAAACTTCAAGGGGTCGAGTTTCGAGATCAACCACGTGGTGTGGTATAGCAAATATTGCCTGAGCCGACGAGTAACCCAAACGAGTGCACAACACATCTTTTGGATAAATGGGTATCGTGCCTCGCATTCGGTGAATTTCTTGCTCAAGTAATAAATTGCTCTTTCCTTCTTCCCACTATCATCATGTTGCCCCAGTACACATCCCATAGAATTCTCGAACACTGTCAGGTACAGAATTAATGGTCTCCCAGGAACTGGTGCCACCAATATTGGTGCATTAGACAAATATTGTTTGATTGTGTCCAACGCTTCCTGACATTCATCATTCCATTCACCTGGGTTATTCTTCCGAAGCAATTTGAAAACGGGATCACATTTGTCGGTTAACTGAGAGATGAACCGAGACACATAGTTTAGTCTCCCAAGGAAACCTCGAACCTCTTTCTGTGTTTGGGGAGGTGGCAGACTCTGAATTGCTTTGACCTTATCAGGATCAATTTCGATGCCCCTTTGACTGACAACAAAACCAAGTAGCTTGCCGGATGTGACCCCGAACGTACATTTATTAGGGTTAAGCTTCAGCTGATACTTCCGTAGCCTTTGGAACAACTTTTTCAAATACTGCACATGTCCATCTTCTGTTTGGGACTTAGCTATCATATCGTCCACATAAACTTCGATTTCTTTGTGCATCATGTCGTGAAAGAGTGTCACCATAGCTCTCTGATATGTGGCCCCGCCATTCTTCAACCCAAAAGGCATAACTTTATAGCAGAACGTGCCCCAGAGTGTGGTAAAGGTCGTCTTCTCCATGTCTTCCGGATTCATCTTGATCTGATTGTAACCCGAGAACCCATCCATGAAGGAGAACCATGAATGCCCTGAGGTATTATCCACTAGGACATCGATATGAGGTAGAGGGAAATTGTCTTTCGGGCTTGCCCTATTCAAATCCCTATAATCTACACATTCGAACTTTCCCATCTTTTTTAGGCATAGGGACTATGTTCGCTACCCATTCTGGATATGCTGCCACCTGTAGGAAACCCGCATCAATCTGCTTTTGCACTTCTTCCTTAATTTTCAGTAACATCTCAGGTCTCAACCGTCTGAGTTTCTGTTGTATAGGCTTGCAATCTGGTTTGATGGGCAATTTATGGACCACGATGTCGATATTTAAGCCCGGCATATCTTGATAAGACCATGCGAAGATATCTTTGAACTCTCGTAATAAGTCGATCAATTTTTGTTTTGCCCCTGGTGGGAAAGCTGCACCTATCATAACTTCTTTTTTCTCCTCCTCTGTGCCCAAATTCAGAGTTTCTATTTCTTCTTTGAGGGGCATGATTTGCTTATCCTCCTGCTCCACCAACCTTAACAATTCTTCAGGAATCTCGTAGTCTGCATTGTCTTCACACTCATTGATTTCTGTTAGACAAGAGATCCTTTTCGAATCTATTTTGGGTTTAGGCCCGGAATCATACATGTGATCATTATTCGAAAACCTGCAAAGAAGAATTTGTATAGTTGGATGGGAATAGAAAATGAACAAGGATAAAATGAATGAAGTGAAATGAAAGAAAAGGGAAGTGTTTGCCATTGTTGAATGGGAAAAAGCATCTTTATTTGCTAAATGAAAAACATGAAAAGCCCTTTACAGAAAATTCCCTACACTTGCGGGCAAAAGCATAAGGTGGTTTATGGCATTACTCTGTTTTATAAACTACAGGTAAATCCTCTATAGTCTAGTTGCTCAGAGTCTCGCCAGGGAAACACGGATGAATCCTATCCAGCATATTCATCCTTGGGCCTTCGGAGATTCTCCCTACCATTAATCCTTCAAAGGCTTCCCCAAATATTTCCTCTTCCTGCAATCTGATGGCTTCTAGGCGATTCCTTTCTGCTTGCTCAGTGACATTCACATACCCGTGGGAGATGAAGTCGATTTTTGTGCTCAAAGATGTCGACTTCTTGGCTGCAATTCTTCCGTGTTTGTTCCAATATGCCTCAATCAAGAAGCCTAGCCCAGCTCGCCCTTTCTTCATGACCATAGGCCTCGGGCGTAAACTCCCTTGTAATTTTCTTCCTAGCCCTTTTCCGGCTTTGGCTCCCTTACCGAGGGTCTGTTTGACGGTCATCTCGGTACAGCTCGACAGTTTGGGACATGGGAATGTCGCACCTTCAGCTACAAATGCGGCATTGATAAATTCTAGGGCCCGAAAAGAACATTCTAAAGCCTGCTCATTTGCTTGCACATACGGCGTATCTGTAGAGACGGATGCGATGATGTCCTCTTCTGCCCCAACACATACGAGCTTGCCGTCGACTACAAATTTCAGCTTCTGGTGTAGTGATGATGGCATTGCCCCAGCAGAATGAATCCAAGGTCGGCCGAGCAAACAATTGTAAGTGGGCTTAATGTCCATTACAACAAAATCAATGTTGTATACGGATGGCCCAATCAACAACGGGACTTCAATCCGTCCCAACACGTCTCTTGTGGTCCCATCGAAAGCTCTAACCACATTCTGATAACTCTTCATATGTGTGACATCAATGGGCAACCTTTGTAGAGTTGCCATGGGTAATACATTCAAAGCGGAACCGTTATCGACTAAAACTCCCGGCACCACGTGACCCTTGCAGTGGGTCGTAATATTTAAGGCTTTGATAGACCCCATTCCTCCATCAGGGATCTCATCATCGGTGAACGTTATGTAATTGTCTGCGGTGATGTGATTAACGATTCGGTCCAATTTGTTCACCGATATGTCCTTCGGGACAAAAGTTTGATTCAATACTTTCAAGAAGGCGTCACGGTGCCCCTCCGAGCTTAATAGTAAGTCGAGGATGGAGATTCTAGCGGGCTGTTTCTTCAACTGCTCCACTATACTATACTCACTGTGCTTTAGGAATCGTAAAAATTCATGTGCCTGCTCTTCGGTAACTGGCTCGTTTACCTTTGGAGTTGACTCTGTGAAAATCTTCTTTTCTGCAGGCTTAATCTGCTCCTCTTCCTGAGCCGGCGAGTAACACCTCCCGCTCCTCGTGAAATGACCTACCTCGTTTACGGGTTCTACTTCTTTAGCAGTTCTTGGTTTCTCGGACTGTACCTCCTCAACAAGCTTTGAACCACTTGGCCCGGCCACACTTGCGGCGTAATTCCACGGGACCCTTCGCGTATCCTTAAACGGGAAGGGCGCTAGAGGGGTAATTACTATGCGTGGAGCACTTACTGACCCGGCTGGACTGTTGCCCCTTGGTCGGGCTGAGATGACTAGCGGCCTGCTCACACTATATTTGGGCCCGGTATCTTCAGACGCACATACATCTATCATTTTCCGCCCATTTTCCTTGGCAAAGAATTCGATCTCTTTATTGTCCATCATTCTTTGTAACAAGGCTTTGAAGGCATTGCACTGCTGGATTGTATGTCCACACTCTTGATGGAATTCGCAATATGAGCCTTCTTCGGTAAATTCCTTCATTTGCATCCCATGACATATGAGCCCGTTATCAAACAGCTGTTTAAAAACCCACTTTAAGGGTGATCGGATTTCTGACACCTCCATTTTAACTAGTCTCGCTTGATCCTCCTTGATCACATTCACGCCACAACCGCCATGATTCGGGAGCGGGTTTGTTGAGACACTGGGCTCGTCGAATTTCAGAACCCCGGTATTTATCATATTTTGGACGATCCTCTTGAAGGCCGTGCAGTTCTCGATGCTATGCCCCTGAATGTTGGAATGATATACACACTGGGCCTTCGTGTCATACCAGTGTGGGTAAGGGGGTTTGAGCGGAACTATAACGTATGGGCGAATCAGATCAGCGTCATGTAGCTGAGTGTACAACTCAGCATATGTGACTGGGATTGACGAGAAATTTGGCTTTTCCCACCTTGAGTTCTTCTTGTTTGAACCCTGTGAGCCACCTGTCCCTGACTCGGGTTTAGAGATCGTCACATTCTTCGGGGGTTCACATACCACAGTGTTGTTTACTTCGTTGTCTTTCTTTTTATAATTCTTCTTCGAATTATCCTCGATCCTCCCACTCTTGATAGCTGCCTCCACCAACTCCCCGGTAGCAACTATTTGGGAGAAACTTTGCATTAAGGTACTTGTGAAGAGACGTTCATACATAGGACCCTTCAATGTTTCTACAAACATGTGAGTCATCTCCCGCTCAATCAACGGAGGCTGCACCTGAGAGGCCAGATCCCTCCATCTATGGGCGTATTGTCTGAATGTTTCATTGGACCTTTGCCCCATATGCTGCAACATGACTCTGGTGGGCCCCATCTCTGTCACATGCTTGTAGTTCTCCATAAATGCGTGATAAAGGTCCTTCCAAGATTTTATACTATCCTGGGTGAGTTGTGTGTACCATCGGATAGCAGACCCCGTCAAACTATCTTGAAAGCAATGGATAAGCAGCTTCTCATCCTTGCTGAAAGCGACCATCTTTCGGTAGTACATGGTCATGTGGGCGCTCGGACAAGACGTCCCATCGTACTTCTCGAAGTCGGGCATTTTGAATTTTGGCGGCAGAATCAAATCAGAAACCAGGCCGAGTTCGAACGCATCGGTACTTTTATCCATCGGACCCTGGACTTGAATTTGCTGGATCCTGGCTTCGAGAGCCTTGAAGTGATCAGCATATTTCTTCTCCATTTCTTGTCTCATTTTCTCCACTTCGTTCACAAAGTTGAGATCTGGGACTTCATCGGTATTCGGAGAAAACTCTTCAACTTCCACGGGGTGACTTGTGGATGCCCCTACTGTATTAAATTGTGCTCTCCCTGGAACTGAATGTGCTTCCGGTTGCCCCCTAGTTGCCGTTTCTACCTGTCCGTCAGCCTCATCTCCCCCTTCCAAGGACGCTTTACCCCTCTCATCTTGCTTCGTACCCAAAAGAGCGGTTAACTGACTGATAAGATCGGTCTGAATCTTAGCAAAGCCTTCTTTCATGCTCGCCTCTATCGTATCTAAACGATTTGCAAATGCGACATGGTTATCCTCTAGTTTTTGTAGTCTTTCTTCCATTGCTACTCTCTTGGTACGCGAGCGCGTTGAATATGTGTATAGTATGTTTGCTATTTTTTAAAATTCACTGCCATAAAACCTTTGTTATTAAACTTTATTTTAATTAATAATAATGCATATGATGTATGAATGCATGAATGCATGAATGCAGGCGGGTATTAAATTCAAAAAACAATCTCTTAAAAACATCCGTCTGTGCAAAAAGGATTCACTACAATTTTAAAGATAACTACAAAAGACTGTTGGTCCTACTCCCTAAGTTGGGACTCTCCCTTGAAGTCGGCTAACTTTTCTCGCAACTCCTGGACTTGACCCTCGAGTGAGATATTCTTTCGCTGAAGTTCCTCCTTCTCTTCTTCTAGTTTGACTTTATCTTCATTATGATACTTAGCTACCAGTTCTTCTAACTGCGTTATTTGGGCTGTCAACTCGTGAATCGTCGCTCGGTCCTCGTCTGATGTCTTCTTGGCTTTGGAGCTTACCTCTTTCGCTTCACGGTATTTCTTTTCGTAGAGCTTTTTGTACGCCTCCTTTTCCTTTAGAGCCTTGTTCAAACGGTCAGAACTGTCCTCGACGCTTTCTCTTCTCCTTTTGTGCCCCCCGGACATTGGTATTGCTTGCACTTCTCTTAACTCTTGACGCAGCTTCTCGATCTGGGTTGCCATATCTTTTTCTCTCCTTTCATGGGTTTGTACCTGGTACTTTGCAAGATTCAGCTCCTGTGTGAGCTCGAGGATCTGCTTATCTCGCCTCTGAGAATCCAAGTCCCGGTCCTCCTTAAGTTTTTCCAAAGCCGACGGCGCCTCTAGGGTTACCGTACTTGAAGATGCTCCCTTATCCTTCGGTACTCCACGGAAGACTCCATCATTTGCCCTTCGTTCTCTCCACTCATCATATCGGGCCATGATCTCAAACTCTCTATAGGGCTGAACCCTTCTTGGTGAGTCCCAAGTCTTCACAATCCGGGCTAACTTAGCTCTGTATCCCTCACTCTGGTGTGAAAAAACAAAACTGGCCATTCCCGCTGTGGCTGGAATAAACTGTCTCGAACCGAACTGCCTTGAGACTAGTAAAGGGCAGTAGGCCGTTCCACCCCATATACCTGCTATCGGGATCCAATCGCAGTCCCCGCAACGATACCGGTAAGTCGACCCTCTATTCAACCAACAAGCCTTCCAGACGATATCCGAATCCGACAGATTTTGGAAAAGCTCATTCCACTGGGCTTCAGTCTTCTTCTCCACAATACAACTCTTTAGATGCTCCTCGATAGGTGAGTAAGTAGTCCTGAACCTTAAGGCACTGTACGGAGAGTTCCAACGGTGGCCTCTGAACCAAACCTCTAAAAGCTGAGCACATCCCAAGAATCTACCTTCACTGGCCTTCTTACACGCGGTGAGTGATCGATAAGTCTCGGCTAGTATGGCTGGCACTGGATTTATTCCCTTGGACAACTTCTCGAACAAACCGACTGTGGACGGGTCTATGTGCTCGGGAGTTCTAGGAAACAGCACTAACCCGTATATGCAAAGAGCGTATAACCTTCTTACCTTAGTGGGTTCCTCGTCGCACGAAGCTATCAAATCCTTAAAGACCCTCCAGCTCACTCTCTGACTCTCTTCGCTTGGATCCTCGTGACCCGTCACCTTCCGGTCCCAAAATTCCTTTTCCTTCCCGGTGATTTGCGTCAGCTTCTTCTTAAAGCCCGAAGTGCTGTTGGGCTTGACATAGATCCTATCAGACTTAATCACTGGGCAATTGATCAGAACCTCATACTCTTCTAGTGTGGGTGTCATGTCTACCTTTCCAAAGGTGAAACAATTGTAGGCTGGATTCCAGAATTGCACCATCGCCCTCATTACGTGTCTATCAACGGGTACCTTCACTAACAAGGCGATATCCCCAAACTCTTTCTTGAACTGACTCTTCATGTCGTCACTCCACTGTTCCCATACCTCTTAGACCTCGGAGAGACAAGAATTTTGATTCGTGCTCATTCTGACATACTTGTTTAATGTGGAGACACTTCCTATCGGCAGACTGTCACCTTTCTCGTGCTGAACTGATTTAGACCAAGTCCAGACTTCTGTGTTATCTTCGCCTATAATGATCCCTTCTGACATTATGTGACACTTCTAACTTTATTGTTTTCCAAATTAATACCCATGCAAATATGCCAAGCATAAATAAATGCATAAAGGAAAGAAAAACAAAAAGTAAAGTGTTAGTATAATGAAGGCAAAAATAAAGCAATAAGAAAATGCTGGTAAAAACATAACGCAAATAAAGTAAACCAAAAAAGCAGGATAAAATGCGTAAAATAACCATAGAACATGCTAAGTTGCATAAAAATAACCAGAGAGCATGCTAAAGTACGCAAAATAACCAGAGAGCATGTTAACAGAGAAATCCTAAGTTTGGCGGCATTTCGGCAGCATACCGCCTTATCTTATGGCTCCTGTCTGGCTCTAGAAGGGGTTGGTTTCTACTCTATATGCAAGTTTTTGGTCTAGACACTAGGTTCCCAAACTGTCGTTATCGTCTACTACGACGATAAGACATCGATTCGGTGGTATAGGTCCCTTACAACGGAGGTGAAAACCACACGATATGTAAGGTTAGTATACCGGAAGCAGATAATAATCCAAAACTCGGAGCTGGAGAGCATCACGTCGGATAATATCTAACTCCCACTTAAGGGTAAAAGCTCGGGTCGAGAGCTTATGCATGAATGACAAGATATAAAAGTAAAAGTTATCCTTATTCAAATAATGTTCACTTAACAATAGAAAATTAAATTAATATCTAACTCCGAAATACCAAAATGCCACATAAAGTTTGAAAACATTTAGGCCTGACTCACTAAAAAAAATAAATTTTTTAAGTCCCCAGCGGAGTCGCCAAGCTGTCGCGACCTCTTTGAAAAAAAACACGATTTTTAGGGTGAAAAAGTTCGACGAGTGATTGATTTTAGAAAAAATAATGAATTATCAAATTTAATTTTGAAAATCCCAAATTTTAGAACAATCTTAATTAAATTTGAAAAATTTTGACTTGGAGTCGCCATCGACCACTTAGGTAGGCCAGACACCATAAAATAAACCAGAGATTCATTTTTTACAAAACGGTTAGGTTCGGGAGTCGGTTACGTGTAAGGACGACCCTTACAAACGCCCAAAAAATTGGTACCTTTTTTAAAAAAAAACATTACGTGGCATTTGACATTTTGAAGAAAGATATTAATTTAATTTTCCATTGTTAAATGAACATTATTTGAATTTGGATATCCTTTTGATTTAGAATTTATACTACATTTAAACCTGAGTTAATCGAGACGTCCTCTATATAGGAAACCTCACCCAAATTTAAAAGAATATAACTTCCGCCTCAAAAGGCTAAAGTAAAATGCATGATTATTTTTTATCTTGTTCATTTTAAGTTCTAGTCCTAAAATAGGCTCCATTACTTAAGTTTAAAACCTAAATTACTAGTGTTATTAGTTATTTACCTATCCATTTTTAATTCTAAACTTAAGTTTTTATCCAAATTCTAGGTTTTTAATAACACATGAATTTGATGATAAGGTACACTCTCTAGGTCAGCATCTTAGTGCGTCAAAACACCAACCTCTTTAGTGTATCCGAGACATATGATTCATATATTATATTACTAGATTTTCTCCCTAATTAAATTAAATTAATTAATTTAAGTGACTAGTCCTAAAAGACACTAAATTAATTAACCTAAGTTATTTAGGTGACCTCCCTAAAGCATGCTATGCAAGACAACATAAAATAAGGTAAACACATGACAAAGGAACTTCAATTTTATTAAAAAACATGGTACATCATATTACATCAAAATCTCTCTCACATGAGTATAAAAAGGGACTTGAATGTAAATGATTACAAAGGATTCGAAAACAAACCTCGAGCAAAGGATAAGACTTAAATTAAGTGTGATTTTAAACTTTAAAGCTTTTAGAAATTTTTAATTAAGTTAATTAATTAAATCTTTCTTAGCTTCGAATTTTAAAACTTAATTAAAGTCTAGTGAATTTTAGGTTCAAAAGGTTAAGTGTTGGGTTTAACTTAATTAAGTTGATTATTAAATCTTAACTTAGAAACTTTAAATTAATTAAAAGTTCTTAATTAAAGTAATTTCTAACTTTTAAGAATTTAATTTTAACTTAATTAAAGTTCGGTGAAATTAAGGTTTATTAGACTAAATAAATTTTAAATCTTAATATCTTAAAAAATTAATTAAAATTATCTTTCCAATTTTTAAGAATTAAAACCTATTTAAAGTCTAATTTGGTGTGTGTTTTAAGGTTTAAGGGCAAAAACTAGGCCTAATTTAGTTTAATTTTAAAACCTTAATTTTTAGGAATTAATTAAATTAAAAAATCATCTCCTAAGTTAAAGAAATAAATTAAACCTATTTAAGTCTAATTTGGGCTTGGGTTAGATTAATTCATATTAGATTTTAAGTAAGTTAAATTAATTTTAAGTTTTCCTAAAAGTTTAACTAAGTTCTAAATTAGGACTTAATTATTTTTTAAAAGTCTTAAAATTAATTTTTACTCTAATTAAATCTAAAAAGTAACTTAATCTAAACCTTAAGGGTTTAACCTAGGGGCTTGAGGACCTAATTGAAAGATTTCTAGGAGTTTAGAGACTAATTAGGGGTTTCTAGGGACCTAATTGAGGTTCTAAGGGACCTAATTGAATTAATCTAAAGGTTTAGGGACCTAATTAAGGTTCTAAGGGACCTAATTGAATTAATCTAAAGGTTTAGGGACCTAATTGAGGTTCTAAGGGACCTAATTGAATTAATCTAAAGGTTTAGGGACTAATTAAGGCTTTCTAGGACTAAATTGAGTGATTTCTAAAACCTTGGGGCTAGAAAGGGAAACGGCTCAAAGTTTAAGGACCTGAAGTGTAATTAGCCCATATCCATTTAGAAACGCGCGGATCCGGGTTGAACCCGGATCCGACCCGCGTGTTTAAGCTGTCCAAAACGGCAGCGTTTAGCCACCTAATAAAAGCCCTAAACCGAGTTGGCTCGGTCATTTGAACCAAGGCCAACTCGGTGCAACTCAGAATCCTCTGAGAGAAACACCCTAAAACCAGAAACTTAAGCCTAGATAGATCAAAACCAAGCATTTTAGGGGGGTGTTCTTCATGTTCTTGGAAGAACATGAAGAACACCATGGATGTTCATCACAACCGCCGCGAGGTCAGCCGTATGATCCGAAGCGCCGCCGTGGGGCGTCGCTCCGGCGAGTTCTCCGGCCACTGAGTCGAGACCTCCGACCGATCTCCCGTCGTCGTTTCCGATGCCAGAGAGGGTTTCCGACGCCGGTGAGCTGTCCGGTGAACCTAAAAACCCCTAAAAACAGCAAAAAAACCTCAGATTCAAGCCCTAAAACCGATCCTAACACCCCTAAAACATCGGCCACCTGAAAACTTCCCAGAAACCAAAGATCAAAACACTTTAACATCAAAGTCTAACGGCCACCAGATTCAAGTCACTAAACAATCTGAAGCAAAGCGAAATCAAGGCTAAAGCTTACCTCAGACGTCAACTGCTGGTCACTTCCCTTCTCCGATCGAAATCCACCGATTCTAGCTCCTTAATTTCCAAATCCGATTGCCTCCTCCTTAGCTTCACTGCCGATTAAACTCTAAAATCCTCCCCAATTCAAGTGCCGATTCAATCCTTAAAAAGGATTGAATCAGAGTCCTAATCTTAGTTGAATCCAACACTCACCTGAATCTAATCCCCAAACAAACTCAACAGCTAATCTACTCCCGTAAGAATCGGCCGATCAAGCCCTTGTCTCTCACGTTTCTGTTTCGTAATTTTTCAGTTTTTTTAATTTTTTTTTAATATATTATAATATTATATTATTATATTATATTATATTATTTATTTATATATTATTATTTATTATATATACATTGTGGAAAAATCGTGTTGACAGGGAGGCTTTGGCTTGCTAAACTCGCCTTGTTCTTGAATCCGAAGTGGCGCTTGTGGTGCTTGTTTCCTAGCATGGTTAGGGGTATATAATGGATTCGTAAAAGATTTAAATGGAGTAGTATTACCTCGAGTAGAAACTTTTCTACATTGTTGCTGCTCAATTTTCATCGCCATATGCACCATGTCATCCAATTCGACATAATGCTGCAATTCAACAACGTTAGCAATTTCAGAATTCAAACCTGCCATAAACCGAGCCATAGTCGCCTCACGATCCTCAACTATGTTCGCACGCATCATGGACATGTCCATTTCCTTGAAATAATCCTCGACGCTCCTATTGCCCTGTTTCAAAGTTTGTAATTTCTGAAATAAATCACGATGATAGTGAGAAGGAACAAACCGTTTCCACATGATACGCTTCATTTCGTCCCATGTTCTCACTGGTCCTTCACCCGCACGTCGTCGACTAACCAGTAATTGATCCCACCACAATAGTGCATAGTCAACAAACTCCAAAGTTGCTAGTCGAACTTTTTTTTGTTCCGAGTAATTGTAACACTCGAAAACGTGTTCAACTTTACTTTCCCATGTTAGATAAGCATCTGGATCTGAACGTCCCTGAAAAGAAGGTATAGCAACTTTTATGTTAGAAATATTATCATCAACTGCACGTCCTGGTCGTTGATTCGTCCGTGGTGATTGTTCGACGTCGTTTTCATCAAGATTCTCATTTTGGACAGATTGGGAACCACCCCCATCTATTCTATCCAAACGAGACTGAATAGGCTCCAATGCTTGGTCTAAAAGACGTTGCAAGGTTCGAGTAAAAGCCTGCATTTGCAAATCTGGTGGATTACTTCCACCGGGACTATGATCGTCATTACCTGTCATTGCAGCAACGAAAAACAAGAAAAGAAAACTATTGTGTTAAATAAACGAAATTTTAAAGTCCCTCACTGCACACACAACAAATTCTCACAGATCACTCCAAAAGAACAATGCACTCAACAAAGTAACACTCAGCGCTCGTGTTTCACTCGGGAATACTTGAATGGCTCTTTTGATTCCCCTTCTGTGCTCACACTCTCAAATGCCTTTTCCTCTCATTCTCTTGCAAACAGCTCTTTAAGGAACTAATCTGATCCTTCAAACTTGTTATCTGTGTCAAACTCCAAGATATATGTAACGGTGGTACAAACAAGAGTTAAAAGTGAATTAGGGTCTGTTTAGATGACACAAAGGCTGGAAAATAAAGAAAACAAACAAAAAGCAAGGTTGGATAGTAAAACAAAAGAAAAACAATGCTAGAAAGTAAAAAAGAAAGAAAAACAAGGCTGCAAAAAAAAACAAAAGGAAAACAAGAATAAGGCTGGAATTAATGAAGAACAAAGTGAATTAAGGCTGGAAATGAAGTACTTACTGCATTAGAAATGCTTACCACAATCCTATCACCGAACAAACAAGAACACGTCGTTTTAAGTGATTTACAAGCATTCCATGGTAAACGTAAGCATCCTTCATCATTTTTGTGGTCAAACAGCACATATAAACATGAAAATACACTAAATATTCAAATGTGATTTTTTTTTTCAAATTTTTCGAATTTCTTTTGTTGACTTTGACTTTTTGGTCAAACTTTGACTTTGACTTTCTTTTTTTTTTTGCAGAATTTCGATTTTTTTTCTTTTTTTTTCTTTTGTTGTTTTTTGATATATGTAGTGCAGAAAGTGCTAATATCCAACCAAAGCTCTGATTACCATATGATATAGGGGAATTCGTTGCTTCAAAAACAACGATCCTTGTTTGAAACGGATCTAGGATAATAGCAAGCAAGTCTCTGCAATAAACACAACATTATGGATGTTAGAATGATGTTAAAACAATAAGAAAACAAAGAAAAAAAAACTAAAACAAAGAAGAAAAGGGATGAAGGAATTCTGGCAGTTTCTGGAGGTTAATGAAGATGAAATGCTCCGAAGGCTTTCATGGAAGCATTAAAACGTCCAAAATGACAGAATTGGATGTTTAAGTTGCTGGGAAATAACAACGACGTTGAACTCGAAAGAACCCGAACAATATACTGAGCGGACCCGAATCAAATACGTTCTTCGTAACGGACTTGGACCCTCTAGATAGCGATCTAGGAACCCAAAGTATCAAGGATTTGACACACTCAAACAAAGTCTGAATTTGTCAAGAAAAGTTCAATGAAGAATTGAAATTGAGAGAAAATCTCACAAGTGATTTTATTCATAAAATGTCTACCCTTTTCTTTACAAAATTAAGTAAATATATAGGAATAAAGGAGAAGTTGGCCAAATTTGAATTTGTGGCCTTAATTCAAACGAAAATTAAAATTTAAATGCTCAAATAACTTCTCCTAGGCTCCTAATATCCTTAGCCACATGTTTTGGCACTTAAAACACATTAAACATGTGTTTAATGTTTGAATTTGAATAAGAAACCACTCATTCTTATCCAATGTTGCTGATTGGTCTTCAAAGCAAGGGCCTTGTTTGGCTTGCTTGCTTTTGGACGCCCAAACTTGTGGAAAAGGGTGCTATGTGGGCCCCACATGCATGGCACATGCGTAGGACACCTGCTCTTCGTGTACGATAGGTTTCAGCTGCTGTAGGTCACTTCAACTTGAGCTGAGTTGAGCTGGAAATGGAGATGAGCTGAAACGAACTAGCTAAGAGTGTTAGGAGCTAAATGGAGCTGGGAGCTAAGCCTCTAAGCTGCCCCGAGCTAAGGTGAGCTGCGTGCACACCATTCAGCTTCTTCTGAGCTAAATATAATCCACTTGAGCTGGTATTGAACTGCATACGCTCTCCTGAGCTGGAGATGAGCTGGGTTTGCCCACTTGAGCTAAGGTTCTCCTAAGTACCTATATTAGAACAAGGCAAACACATCTAAAAAGCCTTGTAGTCTTATTTTAACCACACATACACACTTAAAACCAAATGCAAACATAATTAACATAGTATATACATAAGTAAACACACATACTAATATATATACCTAAATATGTCACATATCAGCATGCAACACATTATAAACAACATATTCTAAGGCATGAACATTCTCAAATGAATCTAAAATGTTAGCACAAGTAAGGAAAAGAGCTTCCCTGTATTTCTTTGCCTTAGAACGTGTGATAGGTCCTGATGGTAAGACCTCCGGATCAACCTGTTGAACTTGACATGATGTGCTCACATCACATATGCTCAAATAGCGATGGTATACGCTCAAAGAGAGGGACCGTTCACCATGACATGCACTCTTAGGGAGGGGTCCTTCATCGAACATATGCTCAAAGAGAGGGTTCATCGGTCACGGTATAGCTCAAATAGAGGAAATGTTTATTATGACATGCACTCGTAGAGAGGTGTCATTCATCGTGACATACGCTCAAAGAGAGGGGTCGCCCATCATGGTATACGCTCTAAGAATGGGATCATTCATTTTGACATTAACTCGAAGAGAGGGGTCATTCATCGCAACATACGCTCAAGGAGTAGGGTCGTCCATCAGAGTATACGCTCAAAGAGAGGGACAGTTGACTAAACATGGAAGGACATGTTCCTCCCCAAGAGACACAACCAACCAACCATGGAGGGAAACATGTTTGGGCGCCAAAACAAAGAGATAACACTCTTCATTGGGCAGATTCATGATGGTCCAATTGTTTGCCAATTTCGAGTAAGATACAAGTAGAATTGGGTTTCGGTGTCTTTATTAAAGTTGTTCCTCTATCTCTTATCTTTCCGATGCATATCGAATTGCATCAATCTGATATCGGGAACTTGAGATATGTCCAATTTATTGAAGACTGTGCAGGGTCATTCATAGAGACATACGCTCAAAGAGAAGGGTCGTCCATCACGGTATACGCTCTAAGAAAAGGACCGTTGATAATGACATGCACTCAAAGAGAGGGGTTATTCATCATGACATACGCTCAAAGAGGGATCGTCCATCACGGTATACGCTCTAAGAAAGGGACAGTTCATTATGACATGCACTCGAAGAGTGGGGTATTTCATCATGACATACGCTCAAAGAGAAGGGTCGTCCATCAGGGAATACACCTTAAGGTACCATTCATTAAGACACGCACTCGAAGAGAGGGGTTATTCATCGCGACATACGATCAAAGAGAGGTAACATTCACCATGACATGCACTCGAAGAGAAGGGTCATCATCGCAACATATGCTCAAAGAGAGTGGTCATCGATCACGGTATATGCTCAAAGAGAGGCACCGTTCATTATGACATGCACTCGAAGAGAGGGTTCTTTTATCGCCATATACGCTCAAAGAGCGGCGATGTCCAGCACGGTATATGCTGAAAGAGGGACCTCTCATTAAGACATGAACTCAAAGAGGGGTCATTCATTGCGACATACACTCAAAGAGAGGGGTCGTCCATCATAGTATATGCTCCCGTTCATTATACACGCACCGAAGATAGGGGTCTTCATCATGGCTTACGCTCAAAGAGAGGGACTATTCATTATGACATACGCTCGAAGAGAGGGGTCATTCACCGCGACATACGCTTAAATAGAGGGGTCATTATGACATGAACTCGAAGAGAGGGGTCATTCCGTCACGATATACGCTCTGAGAAAGGGACCGACCGTTCATTATGACATGCAGTCGAAGAGAGGGTCATTCATCGTAACATACGCTCAAAGATAGGGTTGTCTATCACGGCATACGTACAAAGTGAAGGACCGTTCATTATGACATGCGCTCGAAGAGAGGGGTCATTCACCGCGACATACGCTCAAAGAGAGGGGTCTTCCATCTTGGTATAAGCTCTAAGAAGGGGATTGTTCATTATGAAACACTCGAAGAGAGGGCTCATTCATCGCGATATACCCTCAAAGAGAATGGTCATTCATCACGGTCTACGCTCTAAGAAAGGGATTATTTGTTATTACATGCACTCGAAGAGAGGGGTCATTCTTTGCGACATACGCTCAAAGACAGGAGTTGTCTATCACGGTATACGCTCAAAGAGAGGTACCGTTCACCAAGACATGCACTCAAAGATAGGGGTCATTCATTGCGACTTATGCTCAATGAGAGGGGTCGTTCATCACGCCAAACGCTCTAAGAAAGGGACCGTACATTATGACATGAACTTGAAGAGAGGGGTCATTCATCGCAAGGTATGCTCAAAGAGAGGGGTCATCGATCACGGTATACGCTCAATGATATGATCACAACCAACAATGAATCAGAAGAATTTCCTTTTGGACCTATGACTCGTGCTAAAACCCATAAATTCAAAGAGGCCATGGGAAATCTATTTATTCAAGGGTAGAAATTGAGAATGCAAGACCAGCTTTATTGGAACAATACAACCTCCTACTTGTGCATGAGTTTGCACGAGTTCTTTCTTAAGTTTTTAAATTTAATTTCAGCATGTGTGCAAGAATAAATAATGTTTGATGTTCATTTAAGCATGTTAGTTCAATTAAGTTCATTAGTTTAATTAATGCATGATAGTTCACTTAAAGCATATTAATTTTCTTATATTTTTATAAGTTAATTTAGTGTGTGAGTTAATTAATTAAACTAGATTATTCAATGTAACTAGTTTCATTAATTAATCTAGCTCATTAAATCTGTTTCATGCATTCACTTTTTTTATTGAATAAGTTGTTATCTAATGGTTGCATATATATTTCAGCTAGGGTATTCTTTTGGAGCAAATCGTTTATCATATTCTCAGGAATGACAAGGCATTTACATCAATTAAAGTCCCTTGAAGACCCATCAAGGCTGATTGGTTAGAATGTAATTCAATGGAGCAATTACACCACTTGAATGTTGTTATTTCCAGCAATGGTTTTAAGGCTTTCAAGAGAGTCTTTACATTATTTTAAGGTTGTCAGTTTCAGCAAGTAAGAAAGATAAGACATGCAATGATAGCCATCATTATCACCATTTAAGGGAGAGTAAAGACAACTTGTTCACTATTTTTAGATTGGATGCGAGCAAATTTGAGTCTTGAGGCCTTCTTCAAACTTATTCCCATATAACTTAACCTTCATTATCCCGTATTCATCGCGACATACGCTCAATGAGAGGGTTCGTCCCTCACAGTATACGCTCAAAGAGAGGGACCGTTCATTATAACATGCACTCGAAGAGAGGGGTCATTCATCGCGACATACGCTCAAAGAGAGGGGTGGTCCATCACAGTATACGCTCTAAGGGACCATTCACTATGACATGCACTCGAAGAGAGGGGTCATTCATCGTGACATACGCTCAAAGAGAGGGGTCGTCCATCACAGTAAACGCTCAAAGAGAGGGACCATTCACCATGACATGCACTGGAAGAGAGGGGTAATTCATCGCGACAAACGCTCAAAGAGAGGAGTCGTCCATCACCTTATACGCTCAAAGAGAGGGACTGTTCATTATGACAAACACTCGAAGAGAGGGGTCATTCATTGCGACATACACTCAAAGAGAGGGGTCATCCATCACGGTACACGCTCTAAGAAAGGGATCGTTCATTATGACATTCACATGAAGAGAGGCGTCATTCATCACAACATATGCTAAAGAGGGGTCATTGATCACGGTATATGCTCAAAGACAGGGACCATTCATTATGACATGCACTCAAAGAGATGGGTCATTCATCGCGACGTACGCTCAAAGAGAGGGTTCGTTCATCACAGTATACGCTCAAAGAGAGGGGCCATTCACCATGATAGGCACTCGAACAGAGGGGTTATTTATCGCGACATACTCTCAAAGAGAGTGGTCATCCATCACGACATACACTCAAGGAGAGTGACCATTCATTATGACATATGCTCGAAAGAGGAGTCATTCAACGCGACATACGCTCAAAGAGACGGGTTTTCCATCATGTATCTGCTCTAAGAAAGGGTCCATTGACTATGACATGCATTCGAAGAGAGTGGTCATTTATCGCGATATATACTCAAAGAGAGGTGTCATCGATCACGGTATACGCTCAAAGAGAGGGATTGTTCATTATGACATGCAGTTGAAGAGCGGGGTCATTCCTCGTGACATATGCTCAAAGAGATGGGTCGTCCATCACGGTATATTCTAAAAGAGTGGGACCATTCACCGTGATATGCACTCAAGAGAGGAGAGGGGTCATTCATCGCAGCATACGTTCAAAGAGAGGGTCGTCCATCATGGCATACGCTCAAAGAGAGGGACAGTTCATTATGACATACACTAGAAGAGATGGGTTGTTCACCGCGACATATGCTTAAAGAGAGGGATCGTCCATCATGGTCTACACACTAATATGGGGACTGATCATTATGACATGCAATCGAAAGAGAGGGATCATTCATCGCGACATACGCTTAAAAAGATGGGTCGTCCGTCACGATATACGCTCAAAGAGAGGGATTGTTCACCATGATATGCACTCGAAGAGAGTGGTCATTCATCACAACATACGCACAAAGAGAGGGGTCATCAATCACATTATGTGCTTAAAGAGAGGGGTCGTTCATTATGATATGCACTCGAAGTGAGGGGTCATTCATCATGACATACGCTAGAAGAGAGGGGTCGTTCATCACGGTATACGCTCAAAGAGAGGGAGCATTTGTTATCACATATGCTCGAAGAGAAGGGGCATTCATCACGACATATGCTCAAAGAGAGGTTTCGTCCACCACGGTGTACACTCTAAGAAAGGGAACGTTCACCATGACATGCACTCAAAGAGAGGGGTCATTCACTGTGACATATTCTCAAAGAGAAGGGTCATCCATCACGGTACACGCTCTAAGAAAGGGACCGTTCACTATGACATGCACTCGAAAAGAGGGGTTATTCATCGCGACATACGCTAAAAGGGAGGGGTCGTCCATCACGGTATATGCTCAATGAGAGGGACCGTTCACCATGAAAGACACTCAAAGAGAGGGGTCATTCATCGCAACATACACTCAAAATGAGGGATCATTGATCACGGTATACGCTCAAAGAGAGGGACCATTCATTGTGACATACGCTCAAAGAGGGGTGACATACACTCAAAGAGAGGGGTCTTCCATCACGCCATACGCTCAAAGAGAGGGACCGTTTATTATGACATATGGTTGAAGAGAAGTGTCATTCACTGCGGCATACGCTCAAAGATATAAGTCATCCGTCACGGTATAGGCTCATAGAGAGGGATTGTTCATTTTGACATTTGCTCAAAGAGATGGGTCATTTACCGCGACTTACGCTCAAAGAGAGAGGTCAACCATCATGGTATACACAATAAATAATGGCCCGTTCATAATGACATGCACTCGTATTGAGGGGTCATTTATTGCGGTATACGCTCTAGAAAGGGACTATTCATTATGACATGCACTCGAAGAGAGAGGTCATTCATCGCAACATACACTCAAAATGAGGGGTCATTGATCACGGTATACGCTCAAAGAGAGGGACCATTCATTGTGACATACGCTCGAAGAGAAGTGACTTACGCTCAAAGAGAGGGACCGTTCATTATGACATACGGTTGAAGAGAGTTGTCATTCACCGCAGCATACGCTCAAAGAAATGAGTCGTCCATCACGATATAGGCTCAAAGAGACAGATCGTTCATTTTGACATTTGCTCAAAGAGATAGGTCATTTACCACGACTTACGCCCAAAGAGAGGGGTTACCCATCACGGTATACGCAATAGGTGGCCCGTTCATTATGACATGCACTTGAATATATGGGTCATTTATTGCGGTATACGCTCTACGAAAGGGACTGTTCATTATGACATGCACTCGAAGAGAGGGGTCATTTATCGCAACACACGCTCAAAGAGAGGGGTTATCCATCACAGTATACGCTTAAAGAGACGGACCATTCATTATGACATAGGCTCAAAAAGAAGGTAATTCATCATGACATACACTCAAAGAGATGGGTCGTCCATCACGGCATATGCTTAAAGAGAGGGACCGCTCTTTATGACATACACTCGAAGAAAGGGGTCTTTCACTGTGACAAATTCTCAAAGAGAGGGGTCGTCCATCATCGCGATATACACTCAAGGAGAGGGGTCATCCGTCACGGTATACGCTCAAAGAGAGGAACCATTCACCATGAGATGCAATCAAAGAGAGGGGTCATTCATCGCGCCATATGCTCAAAGAGAGGGGTCATCGATCACGGTATACGCTCAAAGAGAGAGACCGTTCATATGACATGCACTCGAAAAGATGGGTTATTCATCGCAACATATGCTTAAAGAGGGGTCTTCCATCACGACATGCGCTCAAAAAGAGGGACCATTCATTATGTCATGCACTAGAAGAAAGGGGTTATTCACCGCGACATATGCTCAAAGCGAGGGGTTGTCCATCACGGTATACGCCCATTTAGGCAAGCACGTTTTAAACCCAATAAAACAACAACTAAATGTTACTTAATCGAATTTTATGTGTTCAAATAGTTAATTATGGGGTTTTGGACAAAAATATACAAATTAAACTAAAATTTTCAGCTTTTTACTCTGTTAAAATTTGAACAGATTCTCTATAAATCCCATTTAGACAAACAATTTTTAATCCCAACAAAACGACAACCAAATGTTATTAAATAAAATTTTAAGAGTTCAAATAGTTAATTATGGGCTTTTGAACAAAATTAAACAGATAGTTAATTAGACAAGCACGTTTTAATTGCAACAAAACGACAACCAAATGTTATCAAACCAAATTTTATGAGTTCAAATAGTGTTAATTATGGCTTTTGAACAAAATTATACAGATTAATCTAAAATTTTCAGCGTTTTACTCGGTTAAAATTCGAACGTATTGAATGGGATATTGTTTTCTCTCTCTTCTCCCCTCCCTCTCTTCCCTCTTTTCCCTTTCATGTCTTCTGCCGCCTCCACCGTCTCTTTCCACCGATCCTCCCCTCCCTTGATCGGCCATTTTTCACCATCTCCACTGCTGGGAGAGGAAGAAACAAAACCCGTCTCAAACTCTACAAGGTATTTTCTTGTGATTTTCCTCATTCTTTCGCTTTACTATTTCATTGTGAATCTTGCCCTTTGGAACGCTATGTTTTCTGGTGGTCATCAACATCACTGTTGGTATGGATCTTTGCCATGCCCCAGCCAACAATGTTGCTCATCTTCTCCAATCACCACGGTAGACTCAAAAGATACAACTGGTGAGACAAGTTGGGTTTTATTAATTATATTTCATGAAAGTTTTACTTGGTCTTTAGACCAGATCACTGCTATACAATTACCACCCTTGAGAAGGGATCAATATAACATCATAGATGATGTAATAATCTTCATCAATATAACATCCGGCTGCCTCTCAGGTAAGAGATCCGGAGATTCCATGAGTATTCGTCAATTCCATCTCCTTTATTGGTTGCTTCCTTTCTTAGAGATCTTAGTTGTAGAGATGAATCAAGCAAGTTACAATCCGATGTTGTATGCCTCAGTACTGTCTCAAGCTAACCAGACTTCTTCCATTTTACAAGTAATTTTTATTTATTTTAGTAAGGATTCTTGGATAGATTTTCACTTCGGCATGAACAGAACCTTGTTGTTCCCCTTAATCTTTTTATTATTATTATTGCTTAGTTCCCATGAACTCCATCCATTATTTTCCATATAGAACCACAGCTTTGATTCGCTATTTTATGTGGCCCTTGGATCAGAAATTCATATTTGGGTTCTGAAATGACTTTATTGATTTTTTAGTCTACAGGAGATCGCCTCTACCGATCTCATCGATACTCCGATCATACGACATGGTTATGCATAGGATTTTGGATTGGTTATCGGTCCAACATATCTACGTCTCCAGGAGATCGTTTTCATCGACACTAAACAAGATTATGGATTGTCTATCGGTCCTACATATCTACATCTCCAGGAGATCATTTTTGTCGATCTCATCGATTCTTCGATCATACGACATGGTTACAAACAAGGTTATGAATTGGCTATCGGTCCAACATATCTATGTCTCCAGGTTAGCTTCTTTTTAAACAAATGTTTCAGGTTTTTGCATGTTAGATTTTATGGCTTTTGTTTTTTCTTTACCTGTGGTTTTGCTGGTTTTCTTTAACAACGGTCCATGCTCGTACGTCTGTTATGGATCTCTCTCCATCACACCTATGAGTTTTGTGTTTTTGCTTTGGCGACACATAACCATGAACAATTTACCAACGTTAAACTTTGTCTTTAACACGTTGTTCTGGCATGTATTTCTCAACAGGTTTACATTTTGTTGCGCAACAACCGCCTTCATGTTGATTTCATAGTGTATTAGCATGTACGTCCACGTCTCTATAATCTCGACAGATTTTCTGGTCTATTCTGTTTTGCAAGAACCGAGATAAAGGACTCAATCACATTCACAAGTCCTGATTGGATCTTTTTCGATCCAATCCCATCTATGGCCGAATTGGTTCGGTTTTGGAAGATTCAAGCAATCAAAACCTACTCCAAGAATGCGTACTTCCAATTTGTGTTTTTTTTTCTCTAGCGATGACCGAAACTGGACGTGGTTTTGCTGGCTCTGTCTCCATCGACAGGTAGATTGTTTCGGATTGATCATAAGTTTTTACTACTATATGTATTTATTTTTTTATTTATATATCTCAATCCAGCTTAATTCTTTTTAGATCATGTTTCTCCTTTTTGTACATTCTGGACTATTATCTGTTTTATAACACCTTGTTTAATATTTTGAATATACCACCCTTAACTAGGGATCCATCCAACACCTTTCATGGTGTAATATCCTCAAACAGGTTGTACTGTCTAAATCTCTTGTGACTCTATACTGTCAATCCAACTAGGTTGGTAACAATCGCTTATTGGTTTCTCTCTCTTGTTTTATATCATGCTTATCTTATTTTCCCTGTTAACTTCATGTTTTTACACCATCCTTTATAAGGGATTTATCCAACACAATCTATGGTGTATTATCATCAACCAAACATTCTTGTTTAATTGTTACTCTTCTGTTCACGATTTCTTGGATGTATTCCAATCAAGTTTCGTTAGTGCTTTTTCTATCTTCCTCTATTCTTTCAGCGTCTGACATTGTTTCTTGCTATGTTTATTTACCTTCTAACTTGTTTATTTGCCTTGTGTGGCAAAAAGTAACAAACATGTTCGATACTACAGGTTCCGTTGTTTCTTTCCCCGTTGTTTCTTCATGAGAAGTCTAGATGATATGACGTTATGCTACTTTCTTGAACCTAATCCATTAGAACGAAGTATGCATGATTTTGATTTTCCCACTTGAACTCAATTTTATACAAAGACTCCATCATATGATGAGGGATATAGTTCTAAATGTCCCCAACCTCCATCAAAATCTTCATTTAAGAAAGCTGGGATGAGGGGTAGAAAAAACTCTCCGGAGGAGGTTGACGATGATAAACCCTGCTGAGGGAAATACAAATATTATGCTGGAACTGTCAGGGTCTCGGCAATGCCCAGTCAGTTCATGAATTACAACGTGCTGTCCACAAGCATGATGCTGATCTTTTATTTCTTTGCGAAACTTGATTAAATAGACACAATCTTGATCGCATTAAGATTAAGCTAGGAATGCAAGGTTGTATACCAGTTGAATCCAGCCCCACTTGTACGGGGCTTGCTATTTACGATAATAAGACTACCATTGATTTGCTTTCTTACTTGGATCATCATATTGATGTTATTATACATTTTGGCCAATTGCAAATCCATTTTTTTGGTGTGCATGTTTTTCTTGAAACAACAAACAAATATAAAACTTGACAACTAGTGGACACATTACAATCAGCTTCTTCTCTTCCATGGCTCTTAGGGGGAGACTTTATGAAATCCTACACGATAATGAAAAGCAAGGCGGTATCCGTCGGGCACGATCACAAATTAATAATTTTAGAGATTGTCTTATGAGAAATAATCTCTTCGATTATAAACCAAAATTTGGATCGTTCACTTGGGCAAGGTCTGGACCTAATACCGAAACCATTATGGAAAGAATCGATAGATTCCTTTTTAACTCCTCTTAGTTTAATGTTTTTCCTAGCTTCAAGGCTACGTCATTCTTTCAAGCCCGATCTGATCACTGCCCCATTTTAATGGACACTAGGCCCTCCCATGCAATCGAAATGAAAGCTTCTAGGAACCGCTATGAGAATTCTTGGGCTGATAACCCTTAAGTCTCTTCTTGGATTAGAGAGATTTGGTCTAACCCATCCAGCACGACCATTATTATACTTCATGAAATTGGGTGTTTTCTAGAATCTTGGCAAACAAACAAACATATCAAGTCATATGAATGTATTAAACAGTTAACTGACTTTATAAACATGTGCCTCAAGCAACAACTTTCAGATGCTGATATCAATAATTTTATATCTGCCAAAAGCGAGCTTGATATGCCACTTAATGTGAAGGAAATCTATTGGGCACAATGCGCCCGCACAACCTGGCTAGAACATGGTGACAAAAATACTTCCTTTTTCCATGCAAGAACAAGCAATCGCCAACAAAAAACCATATTATTGGACTTTTCAACAATGAAAATATTTGGCAAACGCACACGAAAGACATCATGGCTATTGCCATTGATTACTTCCAGACTCTCTTCTCATCCTCTTCTCCTACTATTGCATCTTCCATTTTGGACAACATTCCAAATATTGTTACTGAGACCATGAACAATGACCTTAATAAGGAATTCACAGCAAAAGAAATTGCCATTGCTTTTCGCGGTATTGATCCGAGGAAACCCCCGAGAGTTTACGGATTTCCAAGTGGTTTCTTTAGGAAACATTGGGATATCCTTGGCTAGGACTTTATAAACCTTTGCCTCAGACTCCTAAGTGGGTCTGTTCGCATGGAAGTGATCAATAGTACTATCATCATTCTTATACCCAAAATTAATGATCCCACAACTATGTGACATCTCAGACTTATCTATAAGACTGTTGCCAAAATGCTTGTTAATCGTGTGAAATCTATCATCCCTTTATGTATAGGCGGTAATCAAGCTGCCTTTGTTCAAGGTAGGAACATTATCGACAATATTCTCATTGCCCATGAGCTTATCCAGACTTTAAATACTGACGAGACCTCCCTTGCCAAAGGTGCTAGTTTAAAATTGGACATGGATAAAGCTTTCGACCATGTCGAATGTTCTTTTCTACAACAAATTATGCTCCATCTAGGTTTTAATGACAAATGGGTTTCCCTTATTATGAATTGTGTCTCTTTTGTGTCTTTTCAAGTATGTGTCAATGATTCTCTTTTATGACCTTTTAAACCTCAAAGAAGGCTTCGACAAGGAGATCCCTTTCACCTTTCTTGTTTCTTTTGTGTACTCAAGGTCTTTCAGCATTGTTCAATGCTGAGAAAGTTATTGGCAATCTCCTTGGCCTTTGTGCTAGCAGGAACGGCCCCTGTATAAATAACCTCCTCTTTGTTGATGATTGTGTGGTGTTCATTAAGAATACAACTACAGAAGCTCAACACCTCAAGGACGCTTTGCATACTCATGCCATTTCGTATGGTCAGGCGGTAAATTTTGAAAAATCAACTATATATTTCACATGCTAAACATCTACATCCCTTCGATAAGAAATCAACAACATCCTTAATGTAAGAGAGGTCGATGACCTTGGTATTTATTTGGGGGTTCCACTCCTCATTGGGAAGAATAAGACAGCAACTTTGGGTTTTACTAGAGACAAAATGAATGCTTGTCTTAGCAAATAGGATAAGCACTTGCTCTCCTTTAGCGGTAGAGAAATTTTAATCAAATTTGTCGTACAATCAATGCCACAAAATGTTATGTCTTGTTACTTTCTAACCCAAAACATTATCGATAATATGAATACTTCGATACGTCGTTACTGGTCATCGGGAAAAGCCGAGAAACGTGAATGGCATATGCTTCAGTGGGACACTATCTGTCTACCAAAAGCAGCCAAACGTATAGGATTTTGCGATCTTCGCCATTTTAACATTGCGTTACTTGGTAAACAATTTGGAGAATAATTTTTGAGCCTGATATTCTTCCTAGTCAGGTCTACAAGTGCAAATATTATCCATTAGGTTATGTGCTCGAATCCGATTCCACTCGAAGATCTTCCCTTGCTTGGAAAGGTCTTAGTATAGCTATCTTTAAACTTGGAAATGGATTCTTTAAACGACCAGGTATGTCAGGTCAGATACAGATCCACTTCGACAATTGGGGAGGATCTAAGCCTTTACACCTTTATGGCGATTATGAAGTGAATGAGGAAGTCCCTCTTTGAGCGGGATTTTTTATGTTGTCTAATCTACCCCGATGGGATGAATCCAAGGTGAGAGATTATTTCTCTCACGAAGATGCTAACAAAATCCTTAATGTACCAGTCATTAGTGATACGAAAAGATACTACCCTTTGGGGTCATCACGACTCTGGCATCTATACTGTGCGTTCTGGTTATCAATTTCTCCAACTACAACTAGGGCCGGTTAATAGACCCTCTAGGCTATGGAAAATTCTTTCTAAGTTGCCTACCTTGCCTAAGGTTCGTTCCTTTGGATGGCGATTAAGCCATGATGCCCTACCGTCTAGCCACAAAATCCTCCAAGCAAATCTTGGTACTAGGGTTTGCCCAATTTGTAATACGAATATTGAAACTACCCTTCATGCTTTAAGGGATTGTCCTAGTGCCATGGAAGCTCTCCGTTTGGCAGAGTTTCCAGGCCATATTTTCTCTAATACTTCAATTTCCCCCCACCAGTGGTTTTCTAAAATAGTTGGTTTTCTCTCATTGCACCAATTCTCTTTCCTAATAACAATTCTAACGCACAAAAACTCTATCTAACGCACAAAAACTCTTCGACGATTATACATCAGCCAATGATGCTCTCCATCTAAGATCCTGACTAGCTGATCCCACCTTTGCTCAAGCTAGATGGACAAAACCGGACCGCGGTTTTGTTAAGGTTAATACGGATGGCGCCTTTTACCCAATTTTGAAGGGAGCTGCTGCAGGTGTCATTGCTTGGGATTCTTCAGGCTCCGTCCTTGGTGGACGCTCTATGCCCCTCGCCTTCTGTCTAGACCCAGCTTCAGCCAAAGCTCTTTCCATTTTGGAGGGAATTAATCTTGTTGTTGATGATGGCTGCTCTAATGTCATCCTTGAGACTGATTCTGCTTCCATTGCCAACAAAGTTAACAACACCCATCATCATGATCTTTCCACGTTGCAACCTTTAGTGTTTCGAATTCGTTGTACTCTTAGTGCTTTGCCTGATTGTAAGATTTGTTATGTACCTAGAGAAGTAAATGTTGTAGCTCGTGTCCTTGCTTCTAGAGCTTTCTGTTCTTTTCTTTCTTTCTCTTTTGGATGTAACTTTCCTGATTTTATTCGGGCTTCTATAAACTCAGAGAGGTTCTCCTCTTCTTCTCAATAAAAACTTGGGTAGTCTTTTCCTCATAGGGGCCTACTCACCTCCCGAGGTGACTGGCTATAGGGTTTTTTTAATGAGGCCCTTTCTTTCAAAAAATATTCGAATGGATTCTCTAATAAGCTCTCAGAAAGGGACCGTACATTATGACATTCACTCGAAGAGAGGGGTCATTTATCGCGACATACGCTTAAAGAGAGGGGTCATCCATCACGGTATACTCTCAAAGAGAATGACCGTTCATTATGGCATACGCTCGAAGAGAGGGGTCATTCATCACGGTATACGCTCTAAGAAAATGATTATTCATTATGACATGCACTCGAAGAGAGGTATCATTCATCGAGTAATACGCTCAAATAGAGGGGTCGTACATCATAGTATACGCTCAAAGAGAAGGATCGTTCATTATTACATACACTCGAAGATAAGGTTCATTCATCGCGACATTTGCTCAAAGAGAGGGGTCATTCTTCGTGTCATACGCTCAAAGATAGGGGTCGTCCATCACGGTATACACTCTAAGAAATGGACTATTCATTATGACATGCACTAGAAGATAAAGGTCTTTCATCGCGATGTACGCTCAAAGAGAGGGAGGGGTCTTTCATCGCAATATACGCTCAAAGACAGGGCTATAAACATGAATAGTCATTATAACCATATTATTAAGTTCCAGCTTAAATCTAAATTTATATTAAGTTATTTTAAGTATTCTCATTATTTCGATTATTATGTTTCCTTCATAGAACTTACATATTGTTCAAGGAGTAAGTATTAGCTCGGTGTTAGCTCAGTCAGCTCAGAAGAAGCTAAACGGAAAGCAATGCTAGAAACACAAGGAGCCAACTTCAGAATAGCTTGAAAATGCATGGAACACTCCTACAATACTTAAAGGACTCAAGACTAGCTTCATGTCAACTCACAAATCCCATATGAGCTCAAATGAAGCATAATTCAAAACGAGGCCTTATGAGATTCGGATCAGCTCCAAAACACTCCTAGCACTAGAAGAGAGTATAGGAAAGCTAATAGACCAACTCACTTTGCTAAAGGCTTCTTAGATTAGCTTATTTCAACTTCAAACTTTAGCTATGTCTTTCAGCTAGATAGCTCAGTTTAATTCAGCTCAGTCCCAACTTGATTAGCTCATCTCAACTACACCCGAAGGTCACCAACCCTTCACCAAGCATCATGTCCGTCCATCATCCACATTGGATGCCAAGATATTGGAGGGAAAGCAAGTGGGCACCAAAACAAAGAGATACTATTTCCATAACCTAGTTTCTTCCTTAAAGATCAATATAAGGTTCAGGATTAGGTTTTCTATAACCTAGTTTCTTCCTTGAGTATCTTTAAGATACTATTTCCATTTCACCATTCGTTACATATCCTCATATTCTATACATCATTCCAATCCTTTGTCATCACCACAAAATGTCCTAAACATCCATTCACCCTCATCAACACCACACATCCTTCCACTTCCAAATCAGTCCCTAAACTATTCCTTTTATTAATTCTACTTATTCCTTTCATCTTTATTCTCAAATTCTTCATTTTGCAGTCAATTCTTGCGAGAGACTTGCTTCCTTCCTAGGTCCTACAATCAAAGTGTGCCACTCAGCATCATCTACAAGATTGGCACACATCAAGAATGGTCGTCCATCATAGTATACGGTCTAAAAAATGGACGATTTATTATGACATGCACTCGAAGAGAGGGGTCATTCATCGCGACATGTGCTCAAAGAGAGGGGTCGTCCATCACGGCATGCGCTCAAAGAGAGGGGTAGTCCATCACGGCATACTCTCAAAGAGAGGAATCGTTCATTATGACATACACTTGACAAGAGGGGTCATTCACCGCGACATACGCTCAATGAGAGGGACCGTTCATTATGACATGCACTCGATTTCTTGTTATTTCAATTCTGATTAAAAAAATAGAAAAGAAAGAAAAAAACCAGATTATTCTAGCATATAAGAAATCTAAATTAGATTTAAAAAAGAGAGAGAGTGAATAAAAAAGAAATTCGAATTTTGAAAGGCTGAAGATTCAAGTACAAATGTCCAAGTAACCAACTCTGAGAAGTTCCTAAAGTTCGATTGCTCAAGACCAATTTGTAAGTTGAGTTTTGTGGTAACGTTTCTGTTTTTCTTTAGTCCTTTTCAATTGAATCCTTGAAAATTATCTTTATTCAATCCCTAAACTTTTTAAAACTTTTTTCTTCTTTCTATTTGCACACCTAACCTTTGTTTCAGCCCAAACGCCATCATTTCTTAGGATATTTGACAAGTTTTGAGTAAGTTCATCTAAGAACTTGATTTGAGAGAATTGAGAGGTAAAAGGCAAGAGATTGGTGAGCACAAAAGGGGGAATAGAAGCCAGAATTCCCAGTGTGTAAACACGAGTTAATTGAGTTCCATATTTCTTTCCTTGAAGTGTCTATGAGGATTGTGTGTGTGTGAATTGGTGAGGAGCTTAAACTTTTGTTTCATTTATTCATACTAACACTATGTCGCAACACTAAAATGAAAACAATCGGGAAGAACGACCAGCCCAGAACCTCCAAACACAAGCTCTAATAAGGGAAATGCAAAAGCTCTTATGTGATGAGTTAGAACCAATTCATGAGTGGATGGATCGTACTGAGGAGTCCAATGGAGGGCGTCCAAGGGGCCAAGATGGACAGAATCATAGAAGGCATCCCATGCAACATGAATTTGAAGAAGAAGATGTCATTTCTGTCTAGAGCAATGGAAGGAACCATGGCCAATTGGATGACAATTTTGGGAGCGTCCGAGTTAACATTCCTCTCTTTCAAGGAAATTCAAAACCGGAGGCATATTTGGACTGAGAGAGAAAAGTGGAGTACATCTTTGAATGCCATAATTATTCCGAGCAAAAGAAGGAGCACATGGCTTCCTTAGAATTTATTGACTACGCACTTGTATGGTGGGATTAACTAAGATCAACAAGGAGATGCAATTGTGAATGGCCTATCAACGCTTGGAGAGAAATGAAACGTATTCTGAGGAAATGTTTTGTGCCTACTCATTATCACTGTGATCTATATTATAAGTTTCAGAATCTTAAACAAGGAAGTAGAACCGTGGAAGACTACTACAAAGAGAAGGAAATAGCCAAGATCCGAACAAGTGTGCATGAAGACAGTGAAGCCACCATGACAAGGTTCTTGTCCAAATTAAACAAAGATAATGTTGATGTAGTGGAATTACAACACTACATTGAAATTGAGGACATGGTGCATATGGCTATCAAAATCGAGAGGCAACAACACAAGAGATCATCTTCTAGAGGTGTCACAAATGCAGCCCCTAAATAGAGTCCAAACACACCTCTGAGAAATACTCCTTTCCAAAGCAAAGAACAGGCTGAAACATCCAAAACCAAGCCTATGGTGGAGAATATTCGAGGAAAGCAATAAGAAGTGTCCATACAATCCCTAGAGATCAAATGTTTCAAGTGCTTAGGGCATGGCCATATTGCTAGCCAATGTCCAAATAGAAACACTATGTTGTTGCTGGAAAATGGAGAGATTGCATCGGATAATGAGGAAGAAATTTTGGAAGAATCCAAGCAAGAGGAAGAAGAAGAATTCACCCCTGTCATTGAAGGACAACTTATGGTTGTTAAAAGGCTTTTAAACACCCAAATGTCAGAAGAAGAGGAGCAACGAGAGAACATATTTCACGCTAGGTGTTATGTTAACAACAAAATGTGTTTTATGATAACCGATGGTGGAAGCTGCACCAACGTGGCTAGCACTCTTATGGTGGATAAACTCGGCCTCAAAACTTTAAAGCATCCAGACCCATATAAACTCCAATGGCTCAATGATTCGGGGGAATTAAAGGTCACCAAACAGGTTCTTGTCCCTTTCTCTATTGGTTCATATAAGGATGAGAGTTTGTGCGACGTAGTTCCTATGCACGCAAGTCACATTTTACTTGAGAGGCCATGGCAATATGATCGAAGAACGATGCATGATTGTTACACCCACCGGTTCATCTTCAAGCATGGAGGCAAGAAGATAGTGCTCGCACCTATAACGCCTAAGCAAGTGCAAAGTGACCAGATTCTGATGAAACAAAGTGTGGAGGCTAGGAAACAAGAGAAGATCCAAACCAAGCTTAAAGAAGGAGGGCCTAGGGAAGAAAAGGTGTCTGGCAGCATCAAGTTGATTAGGGAATGTCTTTTAACACATCCCGTGCTCACTTCTGAATTTTCTAACCCAAAACAAGCCAAAAAGAATTCTCATCTTCTTTTCAGAAATTCAAGGAGGAGATAGAAGACCATGCACGTCAAAACTATGTCTTTCCAATTGCTAAGGGAGATTTCAGCACCAAGGGGTTCGATTTGAGGATAAATCGCCCAAAAGAAGAAGGGGATAATATGTGCACACCCAACTTTAGTTTCTGCCCATACCTTAAGTCACACAATTCCAATCAGGGAGTTCTACTTAATCCTCCTTATTTACTCAATTCATGTGCTACACTCACTTGCTATCTCATATTATATACATATAATGTTTATTTTCTTATATTACTATTGATAACTTAGTAATTAGTATTGAACCACAGCTTTATTTAGCTTATATTATGCATAATTAATATTTAACACATGTTTAGTAACATCATACTTACTAGTTTAAGTTGTTTCTTTGCAGGTTATGTTAAACATAGCTTAAAGGACTATTGGCCAGCTCCGTTTTAGCTCAAATGCACCATTTGAGCTCAGAACAAAGAATCATTTTTTGAGGCACTTACCAGTTTCTGATCAACACCAAAATGTACTAAACACTCCTAGGCAGCGCAATGAAGTGGAAGATAGCTCCGTTCTAGCTCACGAATTCAAAATGAGCTCAAAACGACAAATGGTGAATTTCCCTTCATTTGGGATTCGGATCAGCTCCTATACACTCTTATGGATTAAGGAGAGTATTATGGCCCTAAGGATCAATTCACTCAACTAAGGGGTTAGCCGTTCAGCTCAAATCATCACTCAAAGATGGTGAACTTTCAGCTAGCTAAATCATCTAGCTAGATCAGCTCAAACCAGCTCAGCCTTAGTTCATCAAGCTTACTCACCCTACAACCTTCATCTCAACCATGGAAGGACATGTTTGTCCCTAAGAGACACAACCGACCAACCATGGAGGGAAACATGTTTCGGCGCCAAAACAAAGAGATAACACTCTTCATTGGGCAGATTCATGATGGTCCACTTGTTTGCCAATTTCGAGTAATATACAAGTAGAATTGGGTTTTGGTGTCTTCATGAAAGTTGTTCCTCTATCTCTTATATTTCCAACGTATGTTGAATTGCATAAATCTGATATTGGGAACTTGAGATATGTCCAATTTACTGAAGACTGTGCAGGCTGAAATTTTGAACCGAAAAGTTACAACAATTCTTGGAAGGAGACACCATTCAACCCGAACGGTTAAGGAGGGAGACACCACCAATTGAGCAAACACCAAGGCCACTATTCATCCACCTTCTCAAAGGGGAATGTCCCTTGGCCACATCCTTTCATTTCATATAAATATGTAGCCATTTTAGCATTTGAACACACAACTTTGAATCAGATTATTTATTTTGTGAGTTAATTTCTCATTCTTGTTCTTTTAAGAACTTTATCGACTTATCAAATCATCTCTTTGTTTTGTGGCGTCACCCTCCATCCTTTATACTTTAGATTTCTGAAATTACATTTCCAAGAGGTCTAAGTGTATCTACCACCCTCAGAGTTGCAACTAGATTGGGTTTATGTTCCTATAACCTAAGTTCAACCTTTGCCCCTTTGAATATTATCATTCCATCATCACATAATCACCATCCACATTCCATTTTCGTCCACCATTCTTCACCAGCCCTTAACATATCCTTCTATACCATTTACTTCACTTAAACACCTCCATTTTCTTCCTTAATCAACCATCAACATCCCCCACACATTCCCTTCACCAGGACAACTTTCTTTTCATCTAAAAATACCCCACACCATAACCTCTTCTTAAATCATCTTTATCTTATTTCCAGCATCCTATATAACATTCTTTTGTTCATGAAACAATACAAGGCTTTCTTGCATTCTAAGGTCCGGGCAATCAAAGCTTCTCTCTACAAGCATCTTTGGAGAGTTGGAGCATATCAGTGGCCATGGGACATTTCCCTTTGAAAAGTTGGCCGAATAGTGGCCTTGGTGTATGTTCAATTGGTGGTGTCTCCCTCAACCGTTCGGTTGAATGGTGTCTCCTTCCAAGAGTTGTTGGAACTTTTCGTTAAAATTTTATCCTGCACAGTCTTTAGTAATTTTGTCATATCTCGAGCTTCCGATATCGGATTGATGCGATTCAATATGCATTGGAAAGATAAGAGATAGGGGAACAACTTTCATGCAGAAAACGAAACCTAGTTCTTCTTGTATCCTGCTCGAAAATGGTAGCTAGAGTTGGCGACCTACGGGTGTTAAGCCGGGAGTGGTAGCTAGAGTTGAGATGAGTTAATCAAGCTGAGAGTGAGCTAAGCTATCTAACTGAAACACTTTAGCTAAAGTCTGAATGTGAAATAAGCTAATTCGAGATTCCTTTAGCAAAGTGAGTTGGTCCATTAGCTTCCTTATACTCTCTTCTAGTGTGAGAAGTGTTCTTGAGCTGATATGAGTCTCTTAATGCCTCGTGTAGGAGTGTTCCATGCATTCCCAAGCTATTCTAAAGTTGAATCCTTTTGTTTGTAGCATTGCCTTACATTTAGCTTCTTCTAAGCAAACTTTAGCTGCTTGAGCTAGGCCTTTAAGTTCGTGAGCTCCTGTACATAGTTCCTTTAAGTTCATGACCTAAAATAATCATTCCTTAAGCTCCTATGCAATTCTAAGCGTTTGAGCTATTCTTGAGTTGTTCCAAGCTGTCATAAGTCTTCCTAAGCCACATTGAGCTACCCTTAATGTCTTTAAGCTTCCTCGGACTATTATCTTTACTTAAAATAGCTGAAACAATAAGCAAACAATGTATAAGCTGAAACAAACTAAAATAAACCAAACTGAGCTAGAAAACAGTATAGTTTAGTTAATATTAAGAATAAGATGACTTAGAATAAATATAAAGATTTGGTTATGCAATCACAAAACATTACTTAAATAGCAAAAGTATACAACTCAAATAGAGGGATCGTTCATTATGACGTACGCTTGAAGAGAGAGGTCATTCATCGCGACATACGCTGGAAGAGAAGGGTCGTCCATCACGGTATACACTCTAAGAAAGGGATCATTCATTAAGACATGCACTCGAAGAGAGGGGTCATTCATCGCGACATACGCTCAAAGAGAGGGACCGTTCACCATGACTTGAACTCGAAGAGAAGGGTTATTCATCGCAATATATGCTCAAAGAGAGGTGTCATCGATCACGGTATACGCTCAAAGAGAGAGACCGTTTATTATGACATGCACTCGAACAGAGGGGTCTTTTATCGCCATATACACTCAAAGAGCAGCGGTGTCCATCACGGTATATACTGAAAGAGGGACCATTCATTAAGACATGCACTCGAAGAGGGGTCATTCATCGCAACATATGCTCAAAGAGATGGACCGTTCATTATGACACGCACTCGAAGATAGGGTTCATTCTTCGCGACAAACGCTCAAAGGCAAGAGTCGTCCACCACGACATACGCTGAAAGAGAGGGACTGTATATCATGACATGCACTCGAAGAGAGGGGTCATTCATCGCGTCATACGCTCAAGGAGAGGGGTCGTCCATCATGGTATACGCTCCAAGAAAGGGACCATTATTATGACATGCACTAGAACAGGGGGGGTATTCATCGCGACATTCGCTCAAAGAGAGGTGTCTTCCATCACGACATACTCTCTAAGAAAGGAACCATTAATTATGACATGCACTCGAACAGAGGGGTCATTCATCGCGACATACGTTGAAGGAGAGGTGTTGTCCATCCCGACATACACTCGTTCACCATGACATTCACTCAAAGAGAGGGGTCATTCATAGCGACATACGCTCAAAGAGAAGGGTCGTCCACCACGGTATACGCTCCAAGAAAAGTACCGTTCATAATGACATGCACTCGAAGAGAGGGGTCATTCATCGTGACATACGCCCAAATAGGAGTCGTCCATCACGATATACGCTTTAAGAAAGGGACTGTTCATTATGACAGGCACTCGAAGAGTGGGGTATTTCATCGCGACATACACTCAAAGAGAAGGGTCGTCCATCAGGATATAGGCCCTAAGGGACCATTCATTAAGACATGCACTCGAAGAGAGGGGTCATTCATCATGACATGCGCTCAAAGAGAGGAACCGTTCACCATGACATGCACTCGAAGAGAAGGGTCATTCATCGCAACATATGCTCAAAGAGAGAGGTCATCGATCACAGTATACGCTCAAAGAGAGGCACCGTTCATTATGACATGCACTGGAAGAGAGGGGTCTTTTATCGCCATATACGCTCAAAGAGCGACGATGTCCACCACGGTATTTGCTCAAAGAGGGACCGCTCATTAAGATATACACTCGAAGAGGGGTCATTCATCGCGACATACTCTCAAAGAGAGGGTTCATCCATAACAGTATACGCTCTCGTTCATTATGACACGAACTCAAAGATAGGGGTCATTCATCGCGACATACGCTCAAAGAGGGGTCATCCATCACGGCATATGCTCAAAGAGAGGGACTATTCATTATGACATATGCTCGAAGAGAGGGGTCATCCACCACGATGTACGCTCTAAGAAAGGGACCGTTCACCATGACATGCGCTCAAAGAGAGGGGTCATTCACCGTGACATACTCTCAAAGACAAGGGTCATCCATCACGGTACACGCTCTAAGAAAGAGACCATTCACTATGACATACACTCGAATAGAGGGATTATTCATCGCGACATACACTCAATGGGAGGGGTCGTCCATCACGGTATATGCTCAAAGAGAGGGACCGCTCACCATGACAGGCACTCGAAGAGAAGTCATCAATTGCAACATACGCTCAAAACGAGGGGTCATTGATCACGGTATACGCTCAAAGAGAGAGACCATTCATTGTGACATACGCTCGAAGAGATGACATACGCTCAAAGAGAAGGGTCTTCCATCACGCCATACGCTCAAAGAGAGGAACCGTTCGTTATGACATACGGTTGAAGAGAGGTGTCATTCACCGCGGCATACGCTCAAAGAAATGAGTCGTCCATCACGGTATAATCTCAAAGAGAGGGATCGTTCATTTTGACATTTGCTCGAAGAGATGAGTCATTTACCGCGACTTACTCTCAAAGAGAGGGGTCAACCATCACGGTATACGCAACAAGTAATGGCCTGTTCATTATGACATACGCTCAAAGAGATGGGTCGTCCATCACGGAATACGGTCAAAGAGAGGGACCATTCTTTATGACATGCACTTGAAGAAAGGGGTCTTTCACTGTGATAAATTCTCAAAGAGGGGTCGTCCATCACGATATATGCTCAAAGGGAGAGACCGTTTATTATGACTTGCACACGAAGAAAGGGGTCATTTATCGCGATATACGCTCAAAGATAGGGGTCATTCGTCACGGTATACGCTCAAGGAGAGGAACCGTTCACCATGAGATGCAATCGAAGAGAGGGGTCATTCATCGCACCATACGCTCAAAGAGAGAGACCGTTCATTTTGACGTGCACTCGAAAAGAGGGGTTATTCATCGCAACATATGCTTAAAGAGGGGTCGTCCATCACGACATGTGCTCAAAAAGAGGGACCATTCATTATGCCATGCACTAGAAGAAAGGGGGCGTCCATCACGACATGCGCTCAAAAAGAGGGACCATTCATTATGCCATGCACTAGAAGAAAAGGGCCATTCACCGCAAAATATGCTCAAAGAGAGGGGTCGTCCATCACGGTATACGCTCATTTAGGCAAGCACGTTTTAATACCAACAAAATGACAACCAAATGTTACTTAATTAAATTTTATGAGTTCAAATAGTTAATCAAGGACTTTTGGACAAAAATATACAGATTAAACTAAAATTTTCAGCTTTTTACTCTGTTAGAATTTGAACAGATTCTCCATAAATCTCATTCAGACAAACACTTCTTAATCCCAACAAAACGACAACCAAATGTTATTAAATAAAATTTTAAGAGTTCAAATAGTTAATTATGGGCTTTTGAACAAAATTAAACAGATAGTTAATTAGCAAGCACGTTTTAATTGCAACAAAACGACAACCAAATGTTATTAAACCAAATTTTATGAGTTTAAATAGTTAATTATGGCTTTTGAACAAAATTATATAGATTAATCTAAAACTTTTAGCTTTTTACTCGGTTAAAATTCGAACGGATTGAACGGGATATTGTTTTTTCTCTCCTCTCTCACCCTCTCTTCCCTCTTTTCCCTCTTTTCCCTTTCATGTCTTCTGCCGCCTCCACCGTCCCTCTCCACCGATCCTCCCCTCCCTTGATCGGCTATTTTTTACCATTTTCGTTGCTGGGAGAGGAAGAAACAAAACCCGTCTCAAACTCTACAAGGTATTTTCTTGTGATTTTTCTCATTCTTTCGCTTTACTGTTTCATTGTGAATCTTGCCTTTGGAACGCTATGTTTTCTGGTGGTCATCAACATCACTGTTGGTATGGATCTTTGCCATGCCTCCGCCAACAATGACGCTTGTGTTCTCCAATCACCATAGCAGACTCAAAAGATACAACCAGTGAAATAAGTTGGGTTTTATTAATTATATTTCATGAAAATTTTACTTGGTCTTTAGACCAGATCATTGCTACACAATTACCACCCTTGAGAAGGGATCAATATAACATCATAGATGATATAATAATCTTCATGAATATAACATCCGGCTGCCTCTCAAGTAAGAGATCTGGAGATTCCTTGAGTATTCTCCAATTCCATCTCCTTTATTGTCTGCTTCCTTTCTTAGAGATCTTAGTTGCAGAGATGAATCAAGCAAGTTACAATCCGATGTTGAATGCCTCAGTACTGTCTCAACCTAACCAGACTTCTTCCATCCTACAAGTATTTGTTATTTATTTTAGTAAGGATTCTTGGATAGATTTTTACTTCGGCATGAACAGAACCTTGTTGTTCCCCTTAATCTTTTTATTAATATTATTCCTTAATTCCCATGAACTCCATCCATTATTTTCCATATGGAACCACAACTTTGATTCGCTATTTTATGTGGCCCTTGGATAGGAAATTCATATTTGGGTTCTGAAATGACTATCAAATTTTTAGTCTACAGGTGATCGCCTCTGCCGATCTCATCGATACTCCGATCACACGACATGGTTATGCACAGAATTTTGTATTGGTTATCGGTCCAACATATCTACGTCTCCAGGAGATCGTTTTCATCGATAGTAAACAAGATTATGGATTGTCTATCGGTCCTACATATCTACATCTCCAAGAGATCACTTTTGTCGATCTCATGGATTCTCCGATCATACGACATGGTTATAAACAAGGTTATGGATTGGCTATCAGTCCAACATATCTATGTCTCCAGGTTAGCTTCTTTTTAAACAAATGTTTCAGGTTTTTGCGTGTTAGACTTTATGGCTTTTGGTTTTTCTTTACCATTGGTTTTGCTGGGTTTTTTTATCAATGATCCATGCTCGTACATTTGTTATGGATCTCTCTCCATCACACCTATGAGCTTGGTTTTTTGTTTTGGCGATACATTCTTCTACACTTAACCATGAACAATTTACCGACGTTGAACCTTGTCTTCAGCATGTTGTTCTGGCATGTATTTCTCAACAGGTTTACGTTTTGTTGCACAATAGCCGCCTCCAGGTTGATCGCACAGTGCATTGGCGTGTACGTCCATGTCTCTATAATCTCGACAAATTTTTTGGCCTGTTCCGTTTTAGAAGAACCGAGATAAAGGACTCAATCACATTCACAAGTCCTGATTGGATCTTTTTCGATCTAATCCCATCTTTGGCCGAATTGGTTCAGTTTTGGCAGATTCAAGCAATCAAAACCTACTCAAACCTACTCCAAGAATGTGTACTTCCAATTCGTGTCTTTTTTCTCTAGCGATGACTGAAACTTGACATGGTTTTGCTGGCTCTGTCTCCATCGACAGGTAAATTATTTCGGTTTGATCATAAGTTTTTACTACTATATGTATTTATTTTTTATTTAAATACCTCAATTTAGCTTAATTCTTTTTAGATCATGTTTCTCTTTTCTGTATATTCTGGACTATTATCTTTTTTATAACACATTGTTCAATATTTTGAATATACCACCCTTAACTAGGGATCCACCCAACACCTTTCATGGTGTAATATCCTCAAACAGGTTGTACTGTCTAAATCTCTTGTGACTCTATACTGTCAATCCAACTAGGTCGGTAACAATCGCTTATTGGGTTCTCTCTCTTGTTTTATATCATGCTTATCTTATTTTTCCTGTTAACTTCATGTTTATACCATCTTTATAAGAGATTTATCCAACACAATCTATGGTGTATTATCATCAACCAAACACTCTTGTTTAATTGTTACCCTTGTGTTCACGATTCCTTGGATGTATTCCAATCAAGTTTTGTTAGTACTTTTTCTATCTTCCTCTATTCTTTCAGCGTCTGATATTGTTACTTGCTATGTTTATTTACCTTCTAATTTGTTTATTTGCCTTGTGTGGCAAAAAGCAACAAACATGTCGATACTACAGGACCTGTTGTTTCTTTCCTTGATGCCATGACGTTTTGGCAGTATGGCTCAACACTTCAGTTAGAGTGTATAAGACAAGACGTGAAAAAGGATCTGGTTTCGCTTACTTGATAAGCTTACTACCTCCACAAGGTTTCGTTTTGCTCCATGTTTGCACCAAAGGTTTCGTTTGGCTCTTTTTCATTGAGTCTTCTCTTGTTCCATGGTTACTTAAATGCTATGTACGCCTTTTACCCTATTCTTTATGTCATGTTCCTCCCTTTTATTCTCGGTTTACTAATTTTGATTCTATTTTTTTCACAGCTTTTTCCTCTAATCTTTCTTCAAGATTGGTGCCTTGCCTCTCATTTGGTCTTTGGTAATCTCTCTTACTCGGTAAGACCTCTACTTCCAAAAGTTTTGCTACCTTTATTATTGATGTTTGTTTCCTCAAAATTTGTATATTCTCTAGAATGGTATTATCATATTATTCCCATTATGATTGTTTTCGTTATGTGTCTACCAACCCTTCCACGGGTTCTTTCCAACACCTTTCATGGTGTATAATTCTTTAAATTCATAAATATACCACCCTTTCAGTGGGAATTTTCTAACACCATCTCTGATGTATTATCATCAACCAAACAATTTTTTGAAGTAACAACTCTTTTTCTTACGTTTCCTTGGATGATTTCATATCTCGAAATGTTATTACTTGCTTTCTTTTACTCTTTTTTTCAAGCTTTTGACATTAAGGATCGAGGGTTGCTTCCAAGACCGTATTTTTACTTGGTACCACCACCTCTATATCACCACCATTGTCGACTAATTGGGGTCTGGTTTTGGCCTTGTCATCGGGATCTTTAGATCTAAAACCTTTGTCAATATTTTGTATTTCATATCAATTGAACATGAAGCTTTTTATTCTATAACTAGCTATTATCTTGTTCACTACAATAAGTCTTCTATTCTATTTACAACTAGGACTCCTATTTACTCTCAATTTAATCCTTTTATTATACTACACGTGCTAGGTATCCTATTAAACACAGCTCATTGTGTATCTTCTCAATCCCTTGAACTCTACCAAATCGAAGATTGGCATATATATTTTCAACCCTTGGGTAGGGGTCTGTCCAACACCTTTTATGGTGTATTCTTACGAAACAAGTCTACATGTTATTTTAAATTCTTGCTCTTCATGAGAAGTCTAGATAATATGGCGTTATGCTACTTTCTTGAACCTAATCCATCAGAACAAAGTATGCATGATTTTGATTTTCCTACTTTAACTCAATTTTATACAAAGACTCCACCATATGATGAGGGATATAGTTCTAAATGTCCCCGAGCTCCATCAAAATCTTCATTTAAGAAAGCTGGGATGAAGGGCGGAAAAAACTCTCTGGTAGAGGTTGACGATGATCAACCCCACCGAGGGAAATGAAAATATTATGCCGGAACTGTCAGGGTCTCGACAATGCCTAGGTACTTCATGCATTACATTGTGCTATCCACAAGCATGATGTCGATATTTTATTTTTTTACGAAACTAGATTAAATAGACACAATCTTGATCGCATTAAGATTAAGCTAGGAATGCAAGGTTGTATACCAGTTGAATCCAGCCCCACTTGTACGGGTGATTTGCTTTCTTACTCAGATCATCATATTGATGTTATTATACATTTTCACCAATTGCAATTCCATTTTTCTGGTGTACATGGTTTTCCTGAAACGGCAAACAAATAAAAAACTTGACAACTAGTGGACACATTACAATCAGCTTCTTCTCTTTCATTGCTCTTAGGGGGAGACTTTAATGAAATCCTACATGATAATGAAAAGCAAGGTGGTATCTGTCGGGCACGATCACAAATTAATAATTTCAGAGATTGTCTTATGAGAAATAATCTCTTCGATTGTAAACGAAAATCTGGATGGTTCACTTGGACCAGGTCTGAACCTAATACCGAAACCATTATGGAAAGAATCGATAGATTCCTTATTAACTCCTCTAGGTTTAATGTCTTTCCTAGTTTCTAGGCTACGTCATTATTTCATGCCCGATCTGATCACTGCCCCATCTTAATGGACACTAGGCCCTCCCATGCAATCGGAACGAAAGCTTCTAGGAAACTCTTCCTCCAAAAATGAGCTTGATAGACTACTTAATGCGAAGAAAATCTATTGGGCACAACGTGCCCACACCACCTGGCTAGAACATGGTGACAAAAATACTTTATTTTTCTATGAAGAGCAAACAATCGCCAATGAAAAAACCATATTACTAGGCTTTTCTACAATGAAAATATTTGGCAAACGCACACGAAAGACATCATGGCTACTGTCATTGATTACTTCCAGACTCTCTTCTTATCCTCTTTTTCTACTATTGCATCTCCCATTTTAGACAACATTCCAAATATTGTTACTGAGACCATGAACAATAACCTTAATAAGGAATTCACAGCAGAAGAAATTGCCACTAATTTTCACGATATTGATCCGAGGAAAGCCTCGAGAGTTTACGGATTTCCAAGTGGTTTCCTTAGGAAACATTTGGATATCCTTGGCCAAGACTTTATAAACCTCTGCCTCAGACTCCAGAGTGGGTCTGTTCGCATGGAAGAGGTCAATCGTACTATCATCGTTCTTATACCCAAAATTAATGATCCCACAACTATGTGACATCTCAGACCTATAAGCCTATGCATAGTTATCTATAAGACTATTGCCAAAGTGCTTGTTAATTGTTTGAAATCTATCATCCTTTTATGTATAGGCGGTAATCAAACTGCCTTTGTTCAAGGTAGGAACATTACCGACAATATTCTCATTGCCCATGATCTTATCCACACTTTAAATACTGACGAGACCTCTCTTGCCAAAGGTGCTAGTTTAAAATTGGACATGGAGAAAGCTTTCGACCGTGTCGAATGATCTTTTCTACAACAAATTATGCTCCATGTAGGTTTTAATGACAAATGGATTTCCCTTATTATGAATTGTGTCTCTTCTATGTCTTTCTAAGTACGTGTCTATGATTCTCTTTCATGACCTTTTAAACCTCAAAGAGGGCTTCGACAAGGAGATCCCCTTTCACCTTTCTTGTTTCTTTTCTATACTCAAGGTCTTTCAGCATTGCTCAATGCTGAGAAAGTTATTGGCAATCTCCCTGGCCTTTGTGCTAGCAGGAACGACCCCCGTATAAATAACCTCCTCTTTGTTGATGATTGTGTGGTGTTCATTAAGAATACAACTACAGAAGCTCAACACCTCAAGGATGCTTTGCATACTTATGCCATTTCGTCTGGTCAGGCGGTGAATTTTAAAAAATCAACTATATATTTCTCATGCAAAACATCTACATCCCTTCAATAAGAAATCAATAGCATCCTTAATGTAAGAGAGGTCGATGACCTTGGTATTTATTTGGGGGTTCCACTCCTCAATGGGAATTATAAGACAGCAACTTTGGGTTTTCCAGAGACAAAATGAATGCTCGTCTTAGTATCGATGATATGACTACTTCGATATGCCGTTACTGGTCGTCGGGTAAAGCCGATAAACATGGATGGTATAAGCTTCAGTGAGACACTATCTGTCTACCGAAAGCAGACAGAGGTATATGATTTCACGATCTTCACCATTTCAACATTGTGTTACTTGGTAAACAAATTTGGAGACTAATTTTTGAGCCTGATATTCTTCTTAGTCAGGTCTACAACTGCAAATATTATCCATCGGGTTCTAAGCTCGAACACGATTCCACTCGAAGATCTTCCTTTGCTTGGAAAGGTCTTAGTATAGCTATCTCTAAACTTGGAAATGGCTTCTTTAAACGACCAGGTATGTCAAGTTAGAAACAGATACACTTCGACAATTGGGGAGGATCTAAGCCTTTACACCTTTATGGCGAAGTGAATGATAAAGTCCCTCTTCGAGCGGGATTTTTTATGCTGTCTAATCTACCCCGATGGGATATATCCAAGGTGAGAGATTATTTCTCTCACGAAGATGCTAACATAATCCTTAATGTACCAATCATTAATGATACGAAAGATACTACCCTTTGGTGTCATCACGACTCTAACATCTATATTGTGCGTTCTGGTTATCAATTTCTCCAACTACAACTAGGGCCGGTTAATAAACCCTTTAGGCTATGGAAAATTCCTTCTAAGTTGCCTACCTTGCTTAACGTTCGTTCATTTGGATGGCGATTAAGCCATGATATCCTACCGTCTGGACACAAAATCCTCCAACCAAATCTTGGTACTAGGGTTTGCCCAATTTGTAATACGAATATTGAAACTACCCTTCATGCTTTAAGGGATTGTCCTAGTGCCATGGAAGCTCTCCGTTTGGCAGGGTTTCTATGCCGTATTTTCTCTAATACTTCAATCTCCCCCCACCAGTGGCTTTCTAAATTAACTGGTTTTCTCTCATTGCACCAATTCTCCTTCCTGATAACAAGTCTATGGAACTTATGGAATCGTAGTAATGACTTTGTCCATAACCATCATCGTTAACTATATCTAACGCATGAAAACTCTTTGATGATTATACATCAGCCAATGATGCTCTCCATCTAAGATCCTGATTAGCTGAGCCCACCTTTGCTCAGGCTAGATGGACAAAATTGGACCGCGGTTTTGTTAAGGTTAATACGGATGGCGCCTTTTACCCAATTTTAAAAGCAACTGTTGCAGGTGTCTTTGCTCGGGATTCTTCAAGCTCCGTCCTTGGTGGACGCTCTATTCCCCTCGCCTTCTATCCAAATTCAGCTTCAGTCGAAGCTCTTGTCATTTGGGAGGGACTTAATCTTGTTGTTGATAATGGCTGGTCTAACGCCATCCTTGAGACCAATTCTGCTTCCATTGCCAACAAAGTTAACACCCATCATCATGATTTTTCCACGGTGCAACCTTTAGTGTCTCTCATTCGTTGTACTCTTGGTGCTTTGCCTGATTGTAAGATTTGTTATGTACCTAGAGAAGCAAATGTTGTAGCTCATTTCCTTGCTTCTAGAGCTTTGCGTTATTTTCTTTCTTTCACTTTTGGATGTAACTTTCCCGATTTTATTCGGGCTTTTTTAAACTCAGAGAGGTTCTCCTCTTCTTCTCATAAAAACTTGGGTAGTCTTTTCCCCATAGGGGCCTACTCACCTACCGAGGTGACTGACTATAGGTTTTTTAATGAGGCCCTTTCTTTCAAAAAAAATTTGAATGGATTCTCTCATATGCTCTCAGAAAGGGACCGTACATTATGACATTCACTCGAAGAGAGGAATCGTCTATCACGGTATACTCTCAAAGAGAATGACCATTCATTATGATATGCGCTCGAAGTGAGGGGTCATTCACTGCGACTTACGTTCAAAGAGAGGGGTCATTCATCACGTTATACGCTCTAAGAAAGGGACCGTTCATTATGACATGCACTCGAAGATAGGTATCATTCATCCAGTCATACGCTCAAACATAGGGGTCGTCCATCATAGTATACGCTCAAAGAGAAGGATCGTTCATTATTACATGCACTCGAAGATAAGGTTCATTCATCGCGACACATGCTCAAAGAGAGGGGCCATCTATCACGACACTCAGTCACAGAGAGGGATCGTTATTATGACATATCCTTGGAGAGAGGGGTCATCCATCATGGTATACGCTCAAAGAGAGGGACCGTTCATTATGACATATGCTCAAAGAGAGGGGTCATTCTTCGTGTCATACGCTCAAAGAGAGGGGTCGTCCTTCACGATATACGCTCTAAGAAAGGGACCATTCATTATGACACGCACTCGAAGATAAGGGTCTTTCATCGCGATATACACTCAAAGAGAGGGGTCTTTCATCGCGATATACGCTCAAAGAGAGGGCTATAAACATGAATAATCATTATAACCACATAATTAAGTTTCAAATTAGATCTAAATTTATATTAAGTTATTTTAAGTATTCTCATTATTTCGACTATTATGTTTTCTTCATAGAACTTACATATTGTTCAAGGGGTAAGTATTAGCTCAGTGTTAGCTCAGTCAACTCAGAAGAAGCTAAACGGAAGGTAATGTTAGAAACACAACGAGCCAACTTCAGAATAGCTTGGAAATGCATGGAACACTCCTACGGTACTTAAAGGACTCAAGACTAGCTTCATGTCAGCTCACAAATCCCATATGAGCTCAAACGAAGCATAATTTAAAACGAGGCCTTAGGAGATTCGGATCAGCTCCAAAACACTCCTAGCACTAGAAGAGAGTATAGGGAAGCTAACGACCAACTCACTTTGCTAAAGGCATCTCATATTAGCTTATTTCAGCTTCAAACTTTAGCTATATCTTTCAGCTAGATAGCTCAGTTTAATTCAGCTCACTCCCAGCTTGATTAGCTCATCTTAACTACACCCGAAGGTCACCAACCCTTCACCAAGCATCATGTCCGTCCATCATCCACATTGGATGCCTTGATATCGAAGGGAAAGCAAGTGGGCAACCAAACAAAGAGATAAAACTTTTCATTGAACAGATTCATGATGGTCCACTTGTTTTCCATTTTCTAGCATGATTCAAGCAGAATTGGGTTTTTGTGTCTTCATAAAAGTTGTGCCTCTATCTCTTATCTTTCCAACGTATGTAGAATCGAATCAATCCAATATCAGGAACTCGAGATATGTCCAAATTACTGAAGATTGTGCAGGTTAGAATTTTAAACCGAAAAGTTCCAACAACTTTTGGAAGGAGACACTATTCAACCGAACGGTTAAGGAGGGAGAAACCATCAGTTGGATAGTCACCAAGGCCACTATTCGATCACCTTTTCAAAGGGAAATATCCTTTGGCCACACCCTTTTATTTCCTATAATTTGGACTTAAATTTTCATTTGTAAAACACAATTCACAATATATTTTATCCTTTGTGAGAATTTTCTCTCGTTTAGTTCTTCTTAGAACTTTACCGACTTATCATGTACTTTTTTACTTTTGGCGTCAACCCCTTTTCTATCATCTTGATACTTCTAGTTCTTTTAGTTTAATATACTAAAAGGGTCAAACTCTGTTTATCACCACCCCTTAAAGATCAATAGAAGGTTCAAGATTAGGTTTTCTATAACCTAGCTTCTTCCTTGAGTATCTTTAAGATAATATTTTCATTTCACCATTCATTACATATCCTCTCATTCTATACATCATTCACCCTCATCAACACCACACATCCTTCCGCTTCCAAATCAGTCCCCAAACTATTCCTTTTATTAATTCTACTTATTCCTTTCATCCTTTATCCTTAATTCTTCATTTTGCAGTCAATTCTTGCGAGAGACTTGCTTCCTTCCCAGTTCCAACAATCAAAGTGTGCCACTCAGCATCATCAATAAGATTGCCACACAACAAGAATGGTCGTCCATCACGGCATACGGTCTAAGAAAGTGATGGTTTATTATAACATGCACTCGAAGAGAGGGGTCATTCATCGCGACATACGCACAAAGAGAGAAGCTGACCATCACGGTATACGCTCAAAGAGAGAGGCCATTCACCATGACATGCAATCAAAGAGAGGGTTCATTCATCGCGACATTCGCTCAAAGAGAAGGGTCGTCCATCATGGCATACTCTCAAAGAGAGGAACCGGTCATTATGACATACACTTAACGAGAGGGGTCATTCACCACGACACACGCTCAATGAGAGGGACCATTCATTATGACATGCACTCGAAGAGAGGGGTCTTTCATCGTGACATATTGATATAGGGGAATTCGTTGCTTCAAAAACAACGATCCTTGTTTGAAACGGATCTAGGATAATAGCAAGCAAGTCTCTGCAATAAACACAACATTATGGATGTTAGAATGATGTTAAAACAATAAGAAAACAAAGAAAAAAAAAACTAAAACAAAGAAGAAAAGGGATGAAGGAATTCTGGCAGTTTCTGGAGGTTAATGAAGATGAAATGCTCCGAAGGCTTTCATGGAAGCATTAAAATGTCCAAAATGGCAGAATTGGATGTTTAAGTTGCTGGGAAATAACAACGACGTTGAACTCGAAAGAACCCGAACAATATACTGAGCGGACCCGAATCACATACGTTCTTCGTCAACAGACTTGGACCCTCTAGATAGCGATCTAGGAACCCAAAGTATCAAGGATTTGACACATTCAAACAAAGTCTGAATTTGTCAAGAAAAGTTCAATGAAGAACTGAAATTGAGAGAAAATCTCACAAGTGATTTTATTCATAAAATGTCTACCCTTGTCTTTACAAAATTAAGTAAATATATAGGAATAAAGGAGAAGTTGGCCAAATTTGAATTTGTGGCCTTAATTCAAACGAAAATTAAAATTTAAATGCTCAAATAACTTCTCCTAGGCTCCTAATATCCTTAGCCACATGTTTTGGCACTTAAAACACATTAAACATGTGTTTAATGTTTGAATTTGAATAAGAAACCACTCATTCTTATCCAATGTTGCTGATTGGTCTTCAAAGCAAGGGCCTTGTTTGGCTTGCTTGCTTTTAGACGCCCAAACATGTGGAAAAGGGTGCTATGTGGGCCCCACATGCATGGCACATGCGTAAGACACCTGCTCTTCGTGTACGATAGGTTTCAGCGGCTGTAGGTCACTTCAACTTGAGTTGAGTTGAGCTGGAAATGGAGATGAGCTGAAACGAACTAGCTAAAAGTGTTAGGAGCTAAATGGAGTTGGGAGCTAAGCCTCTAAGCATCGAGCTTCTTCTGAGCTAAATATAATCCACTTGAGCTGGTATTGAACTGCATACGCTCTCCTGAGCTGGAGATGAGCTGGGTATGCCCACTTGAGCTAAGGTTCTCCTAAGTACCTATATTAGAACAAGGCAAACACATCTAAAAAGCCTTGTAGTCTTATTTTAACCATACAAACACATTTAAAACCAAATGCAAACATAATTAACATAGTATATACATAAGTAAACACACATACTAATATATACCTAAATATGTCACATATCAACATGCAACACATTATAAACAATATATTCTAAGGCATGAACATTCTCAAATGAATCTGAAATGTTAGAACAAGTAAGGAAAAGAGCTTCCCTGTATTTCTTTGCCTTAGAACGTGTGATAGGTCCTGATGGTAAGACCTCCGGATCAACCTGTTGAACTTGACATGATGTGCTCACATCATCCCCCCTTTCTTGAAAAGGATTTGACCTCAAATCTACAGAAATATCATACGGGGTTAAATCAGAAACATTAAATGTGGCACTTACAGTGTACTCGCCCGGTAAGTCTATCTTGTAGGCATTGTCATTCACTTTCTCCAACACCTGAAAAGGACCATCTCCTCGCGGTAACAACTTAGACCGCCTTTGGGCTGGAAATCGTTCCTTTCGGAAGTGAACCCAAACCCAATCACCAACATCAAAGGTGACTCGCTTTCTTCCCTTATTTGCTTGCTTTTCGTACTGTTGAGTCCTTCGTTCTAAATTCTCCTTCACCTGTTGATGCAACTTCTTCACATATTCTACTTTCGCTTGACCGTCTCTGTTCGTCACTTGTTCCTGTGGCAAAGGTAACAAATCTAGAGGCGTAATAGGGTTAAAACCATAAACAACCTCAAATGGTGACATCTTAGTAGCAGAATGTATAGCACGATTATACGCAAACTCAACATGTGGCAAACAATCTTCCCAAGTCCTAATGTTCTTTTTAATGATGGAACGCAACAAAGTAGATAAAACACGATTAACAACCTCAGTTTGTCCATCAGTCTGGGGATGACAAGTAGTAGAAAACATGAGTTTTGTACCTATTTTGCTCCAAAGAGTCCTCCAAAAATGACTCAGAAACTTAACATCCCTGTCAGAAACAATTGACCTAGGAATACCATGTAATCGAACAATCTCTCTAAAGAATAAGTTAGCCACATTAACAGCATCATCAGTCTTATGGCATGCAATGAAATGTGCCATCTTAGAGAATCTATCAACCACAACAAAGACACTATCTCTACCATTTCTAGTTCGATGCAATCCCAAAACAAAATCCATTGAAATATCAGTCCAAGGGGAATCAGGAATAGGTAGAGGTAAGTACATACCATGTGGTGAAACCTTCGATTTTGCTTTCTTACATGTCACACAACGTTCACAGTACCTTTCTATGTCTCTACGCATCTTAGGCCAAAATAGATGTTCTTTCAATGTCTGTAACGTCTTGGTGACTCCAAAGTGACCCATCAATCCACCCTCATGTGCTTCACGGATCAGAATATCACGCATTGAACCCTGTGGAATGCATATCCTATTTTCTTTGAAAAGATAACCATCATGCCTGTAAAACTTTCCATCTGCACCTTTCTCACAAGCATTATACTTATCTCTAAAATCAGAATCATCAACATACAAGTCACGTATATATGCAAATCCAATCAAATGTGAGTCAAGGTAATTCAAAAGCACATATCTGCGTGATAAAGCATCAGCAACGACATTATCTTTACCCTTTTTGTAACGAATGACATAAGGAAAAGACTCTAAAAATTCAACCCATTTAGCATGTCGTTTATTCAATTTATGCTGACCTGTGATATATCGTAAAGCCTCATGATCAGTGTGAATCACAAACTCCTTAGGCAACAAGTAATGTTGCCATGTCTCCAATGCCCGAATTAGTGCATACATCTCCTTGTCGTAGACTGGATAATTCAATGTTGCACCACTAAGCTTTTCACTAAAGTATGCAATGGGCCTTTTTTCCTGCATTAGCACAGCGCCTATACCAACTCCAGAAGCATCACATTCAATTTCAAAAGTTTTATCAAAGTTAGGTAAGGCTAACACAGGTGACTTCGTTAAATAATCCTTAATTTTCAAAAAGGCATCTTCTTGTTCTTTACCCCATAAGAAGCTAGAATTCTTCTTAATAATCCCTGTTAAAGGTGCGGTAATAGAACTGAAGTTAGGAACAAACCGACGATAGAAACTAGCTAAGCCATGAAAAGATCTAACCTGAGTAATCGATGTCGGTTGTGGCCATTCCTGAATTGCCTTTATCTTCTCAGGATCGACTTCAACACCCTGTGCACTAACAATGTAACCAAGAAATGTAAGTTTGTCAGTACAAAACACACATTTCTCTATATTACCAAACAATCTTTCTTCTCGCAAAGTTTGTAAAACAACTCTCAAATGTTCTACATGATCCTGCAAAGTCTTGCTATAAATCAAAATATCGTCAAAATATACAACACAAAACTTTCCAATAAAAGATCGCAGAACATGATTCATCAATCGCATAAAAGTACTAGGTGCATTAGTTAAGCCAAAAGGCATTACTAACCATTCGTACAAACCTAGCTTCGGTTTGAAGGTTGTCTTCCATTCATCGCCTTCTTGCATGCGAATCTGATGATATCCACTCTTTAGGTCAATTTTGGAGAAGATGACGGCTCCACAAAGCTCGTCCAACATATCATCAAGTCTGGGAATAGGATGACGATACTTAATTGTAATCTGATTCACAGCTCTACAATCTACGCACATCCTCCAAGACCCATCTTTCTTCGGCACTAACAGTACCGGAACAGCACACGGACTCAGACTCTCTCGAATATAACCCTTGTCCATTAATTCTGTCACTTGTCTTTGAAGCTCTTTCGTCTCTTCGGGGTTAGTTCGATAAGGTGGTCGATTTGGAATAGTAGCACCTGGGATAAAGTCAATCTGGTGCTCAATGCCACGAAGAGGTGGCAATCCCCTAGGTGTTTCTTCCGGAAACACATCCTTAAATTCCTGCAAAAGGGAAACAATTGATGCAGGCAAATCAGAAGGAAAGTCAGTCAATAAACAATAATCTTTAAATATTAAAATAAGCAAAGATTGGTGAGAGGAAAGACATTTCCTGATTTCTCGATTGCTTGCATAAACATTCATCTTTTTCTTCTCCTTTGCAGCTTCCTTACTCTTTTTTAAGCTTGCTTGATCTTCCATCACTTGACTCGGTGTCAAAGGAGCCAAAGTAATCTTCTTATCTGCATGCATAAAAGAGTATCGATTTGTAAAACCATCATGCATTACCTTCTTGTCATATTGCCAAGGGCGTCCCAAAAGAAGGTGAGTAGCATCCATCGACACAACATCACAAAGGACCTCGTCCTTGTAACTTCCGATCAAAAACGGTATAACAACTTGTTTTGTTACTTTAAGTTCTCCCCCGTCATTCAACCATTGCAATTTGTACGAATTCGGATGCTTTGTTGTCTTGAGACCTAACCTGTCAACCATCACTGAACTAGCAACATTAGTACAACTACCGCCATCAATAATAACAACACATACCTTATCTTGAATTTTGCATCACGTGTGAAAGATATTCTCGCGTTGTTGTTCATCCTGAACTTGTTGCACACTCAGACTACGTTTAACAACCATAATTTCCATTACCTTACCAGTCTCAGCAACTTCTAGGACATCCACTTTATCATCTTCATCAGGGATCTCATGTGGTTCTTCTTCAGAATCTAACTCAATCTCTCCATCATCTTGCATCAACATAACCCTACGATTAGGACACTGGCTAGCAACATGTCCTCGACCAAGGCACTTAAAACATTGAATATCTCTCGATCTCTCTCGTACAACCACTTTTTGTTTACCATGCCCATTATCAGCAACGGGAGTGTCGCGACCTCTTTGAAAAAAAACGCGATTTTTAGGGTGAAAAAGTTCGACGAGTGATTGATTTTAGAAAAAATAATGAATTATCAAATTTAATTTTGAAAATCCCAAATTTTAGAACAATCTTAATTAAATTTGAAAAATTTTGACTTGGAGTCGCCACCGGCCACTTAGGTAGGCCAGACACCATAAAATAAACCAGAGATTCATTTTTTACAAAACGGTTAGGTTCGGGAGTCGGTTACGTGTAAGGACGACCCTTACAAACGCCCAAAAAATTGGTACTTTTTTAAAAAAAACATTACGTGGCATTTGACATTTTGAAGAAAGATATTAATTTAATTTTCCATTGTTAAATGAACATTATTTGAATTTGGATATCCTTTTGATTTAGAATTTATACTACATTTAAACCTGAGTTAATCGAGACATCCTCTATATAGGAAACCTCACCCAAATTTAAAAGAATATAACTTCCGCCTAAAAAGGCTAAAGTAAAATGCATGATTATTTTTTATCTTGTTCATTTTAAGTTTTAGTCCTAAAATAGGCTCCATTACTTAAGTTTAAAACCTAAATTACTAGTGTTACTAGTTATTTACCTATCCATTTTTAATTCTAAACTTAAGTTTTTATCCAAATTCTAGGTTTTTAATAACACATGAATTCGATGCCAAGGTACACTCTCTAGGTCAGCATCTTAGTGCGTCAAAACACCAACCTCTTTAGTGTATCCGAGACATATGATTCATATATTATATTACTAGATTTTCTCCCTAATTAAATTAAATTAATTAATTTAAGTGACTAGTCCTAAAAGGCACTAAATTAACTAACCTAAGTTATTTAGGTGACCTCCCTAAAGCATGCTATGCAAGACAACATAAAATAAGGTAAACACATGAAAAAGGAACTTCAATTTTATTAAAAAACATGGTACATCATATTACATCAAAATCTCTCTCACATGAGTATAAAAAGGGACTTGAATGTAAATGATTACAAAGGATTCGAAAACAAACCTCGAGCAAAGGATAAGACTTAAATTAAGTGTGATTTTAAACTTTAAAGCTTTTAGAAATTTTTAATTAAGTTAATTAATTAAATCTTTCTTAGCTTCGAATTTTAAAACTTAATTAAAGTCTAGTGAATTTTAGGTTCAAAAGGTTAAGTGTTGGGTTTAACTTAATTAAGTTGATTATTAAATCTTAACTTAGAAACTTTAAATTAATTAAAAGTTCTTAATTAAAGTAATTTTTAACTTTTAAGAATTTAATTTTAACTTAATTAAAGTTTGGTGAAATTAAGGTTTATTAGACTAAATAAATTTTAAATCTTAATATCTTAGAAAATTAATTAAAATTAATTAAATTAATTAATTAAAATTATCTTTCCAATTTTTAAGAATTAAAACCTATTTAAAGTCTAATTTGGTGTGTGTTTTAAGGTTTAAGGGCAAAAACTAGGCCTAATTTAGTTTAATTTTAAAACCTTAATTTTTAGGAATTAATTAAATTAAAAAATCATCTCCTAAGTTAAAGAAATAAATTAAACCTATTTAAGTCTAATTTGGGCTTGGGTTAGATTAATTCATATTAGATTTTAAGTAAGTTAAATTAATTTTAAGTTTTCCTAAAAGTTTAACTAAGTTCTAAATTAGGACTTAATTATTTTTTAAAAGTCTTAAAATTAATTTTTACTCTAATTAAATCTAAAAAGTAACTTAATCTAAACCTTAAGGGTTTAACCTAGGGGCTTGAGGACCTAATTGAAAGATTTCTAGGAGTTTAGAGACTAATTAGGGGTTTCTAGGGACCTAATTGAGGTTCTAAGAGACCTAATTGAATTAATCTAAAGGTTTAGGGACCTAATTGAGGTTCTAAGGGACCTAATTGAATTAATCTAAAGGTTTAGGGACCTAATTGAGGTTCTAAGGGACCTAATTGAATTAATCTAAAGGTTTAGGGACTAATTAAGGCTTTCTAGGACTAAATTGAGTGATTTCTAAAACCTTGGGGCTAGAAAGGGAAACGGCTCAAAGTTTAAGGACCTAAAGTGTAATTAGCCCATATCCATTTAGAAACGCGCGGATCCAGGTTGAACCCGGATCCGACCCGCGTGTTTAAGCTGTCCAAAACGGCAGCGTTTAGCCACCTAATAAAAGCCCTAAACCGAGTTGGCTCGGTCATTTGAACCAAGGCCAACTCGGTGCAACTCAGAATCCTCTGAGAGAAACACCCTAAAACCAGAAACTTAAGCCTAGATAGATCAAAACCAAGCATTTTAGGGGGGTGTTCTTCATGTTCTTGGAAGAACATGAAGAACACCATGGATGTTCATCACAACCGCCGCGAGGTCAGCCGTATGATCCGAAGCGCCGCCGTGGGGCGTCGCTCCGGCGAGTTCTCCGGCCACCGAGTCGAGACCTCCGACCGATCTCCCGTCGTCGTTTCCGATGCCAGAGAGGGTTTCCGACGCCGGTGAGCCATCCGGTGAACCTAAAAACCCCTAAAAACAGCAAAAAAACCTCAGATTCAAGCCCTAAAACCGATCCTAACACCCCTAAAACATCGACCACCTGAAAACTTCCCAAAAACCAAAGATCAAAACACTTTAACATCAAAGTCTAACGGCCACCAGATTCAAGTCACTAAACAATCTGAAGCAAAGCGAAATCAAGGCTAAAGCTTACCTCAGATGTCAACTGCTGGTCACTTCCCTTCTCCGATCGAAATCCACCGATTCTAGCTCCTTAATTTCCAAATCCGATTGCCTCCTCCTTAGCTTCACTGCCGATTAAACTCTAAAATCCTCCCCAATTCAAGTGCCGATTCAATCCTTAAAAAGGATTGAATCAGAGTCTTAATCTTAGTTGAATCCAACACTCACCTGAATCTAATCCCCAAACAAACTCAACAACTAATCTACTCCCGCAAGAATCGGCTGATCAAGCCCCTGTCTCTCACGTTTCTGTTTCGTAATTTTTCAGTTTTTTTAATTTTTTTTAATATATTATAATATTATATTATTATATTATATTATATTATTTATTTATATATTATTATTTATTATATATATATAAATTATGGAAAAATCGTGTTGACAGCTGCCCCTCTTTGCTCGATGCTGCGGAGCAGGAGATGGGCAAAGACTGAGAAACACGAATACTGTACCTGAAACTTGAGGTTATTCTTCAGAAATCCCTCAAACTTAACATCATGTCCGAAGAACTTAACATCAAGAAGGGTTTCATTCTCCGTATGCACGAACAAATATGCGGGTTCTATTCTCCGAATGCTCGAATAGATAAGCAACTTCCAAAAGAAGGGTTCCACTCTCCGAATGCACGAATGGATATGCAGGTTCTATTCTCCGAATGCTCGAATAGATAAGCAGCTTCAAAAAGAAGGGTTCCACTCTCCGAATGCACGAATGGATATGCAGGTTCTATTCTCCGAATGCTCGAATAGATAAGCAGCTTCAAAAAGAAGGGTTCCACTCTCCGAATGCACGAATGGATATGCAGGTTCTATTCTCCGAATGCTCGAATAGGTAAGCAGCTTCAAAAAGAAGGGTTCCACTCTCCGAATGCACGAATGGATATGCAGGTTCTATTCTCCGAATGCTCAAATAGATAAGCAGCTTCAAAAAGAAGGGTTCCACTCTCCGAATGCACGAATAGATATGCAGGTTCTATTCTCCGAATGCTCGAATAGATAAGCAGCTTCAAAAAGAAGGGTTCCACTCTCCGAATGCACGAATGGATATGCAGGTTCTATTCTCCGAATGCTCGAATAGATAAGCAGCTTCAAAAAGAAGGGTTCCACTCTCCGAATGCACGAATGGATATGCAGGTTCTATTCTCCGAATGCTCGAATAGATAAGCAGCTTCACAAAGAAGGGTTCCACTCTCCGAATGCACGAATGGATATGCAGGTTCTATTCTCCGAATGCTCGAATAGATAAGCAGCTTCACAAAGAAGGGTTCCACTCTCCGAATGTACGAATGGATATGCAGGTTCTATTCTCCGAATGCTCGAATAGATAAGCAGCTTCACAAAGAAGGGTTCCACTCTCCGAATGCACGAATGGATATGCAGGTTCTGAAATGTCTTCTCAAAATCTTTTCTTGTCCTGATTTGGATTGCTTTGTTGATCTGTAAATCCCTGTTAAAATTAACAACAAAGATATCTTGAATGCATGAGTTAGCATGTTTTACCATGTGAATGCCTAACCCTATGATGCATGAGTATGGCCTTGAAAGGCAAGCATTATCAGTCAGTTTGCCACTCTAAAGGAGCTGATCAACTCTTCTCCTTCTTTCTGCACTTGAAGTTTTTGTTTACATAGTGAGGGTAGAGCTTCCTCTTTAAAAGCTATTCCGAGGCGTTCTTTCCAAACAACTTTGTCTAAAAATCGGAACATGTTTGCACTCCGTTATTTTGGTCCGGAGAAACAAATCTTACTTGTAATCTTGAAATATAATAATGCCAAAAGATCTTCTGTATTAATTCATTCATGTTAATCTATTAGCATGATGCTTTGGGCAAAATTGAAGGCTCAAAACGAAGGGAATGAGTATTTTTATTAAAACTTCTCATAGATTCAACATAACAAACAAGGCAAAACAATTTAAAGGGAAAAGAAAGGAACAGAAGGAACAGAATGCAAGTTCCCAAACGCTCATCACATGTGTTCATCCAGGCCTTTTCCCGAGACATAGATTCAAAAATGAGTTGTTCGTCTAGTCATCTTTCAAATGAGGATCCAACTTTGCAAACGTGAAGATCCTTCCAAATTGCTTTGGTAACTGAGAAGCACGAATCATTGGATGCCTATTTTATTCATCTGGGCCGCCATTCCTGGTTTTCGACCCAGACCCTCCGTTGGTGTCGGGACGCCCTTTACGGGTTTTCATCTCGACCTCTCCTTTCTTTTAGTCATCTTTTTTCGTGAAGCGCCCTTTCGGGTTTTCGCTTCATTTTTTCTTTTCTCTTTTTCTTTTCTTCTTTTTCTTTTTCTTTTTCTCTTTTTTTTTTGTTAGGCGTAGTATCTCTTAACTGAATCGGAATTCACGGGTTTGCTTAACTCTCGTCCATCCATTTCAATTAAGATTAGCGCACCTTCGGAGAAAGCCTTTTTAACAACGTAAGGCCCTTCCCAATTCGGCATCCATTTTCCCCGAAAATCACGGTGTATGAGCAAGATCTTCTTCAGCACTAGATTCCCTTCCCAGAATACTCGTGGTCGAACTTTCTTGTCGTAAGCCCGGATCATCCGTTTCTGATACATTTGGCTGTGGCAGATAGCTTTCAACCGCTTTTCTTCAATTAGATTCAACTGATCCAACCGAATCTGCACCCATTCTGCATCACTTAGCTTTACCTCCGATAATACCCGAAGAGATGGGATTTCAACTTCAAGAGGTAATACGGCCTCAGTACCATATAAGTCCGATATGCAAACAAGGCAAAAGGAAGCCTTTCATGCCAATCTTTGTAAGTTTCAGTCATCTTGGATATGATCCTCTTAATGTTCTTGTTCGCTGCCTCAACGACCCCATTCATCTTTGGCCGGTATGCTACTGAGTTGTGATGAATTATTTTAAACTGCTCATAGGTTTCTGCTATCAATCTATTATTGAAATTGGTAGCATTATCTGTGATGATCCGCTCTGGTAAACCATACCAACAAATAATCTCTTTCTTCAAGAACTTGCAAACTGTTGTTCTTGTGATGTTAGCATAGGAGACCGCTTCAATCCACTTAGTAAAGTAATCGATGGCCACTAAGATGAAACGATGCCCATTTGAAGCCTTGGGGTGAATCTACCCGATTACATCTAATCCCCAAACAGCAAAAGGCCAAGGCGAATTCATCGTATGCAACGGTACTGGCGGAGAGTTAATTTTATCTGCATAGATCTGACATTTGTGACACTTTTTGGCATACTCTATGCAATCCTCTTCAATAGTAGACCAGTAATATCCGTATCTCATTATCTTACGTGCCATCAAGAGACCATTGGCGTGCGTTCCGCAAATTCCGTCATGCACCTCTTCCAAGATACTTTTTGCCTCATTGGCATTGACACATCTTAACAATACTTGGTCTTTGCTCTTTCTGTACAAGACGTCACCATCCAGCACGTATGCAGCAGCCATTCTTCTGATTGTTCTTTTTTCGACGTCGTTAGCTCCCAGCGGGTAAACTTGGAACTTGACGTATTGCAGAATGTCAAAATACCAAGGATTGCCATCTTCTTCTTCCAAGTTGCAGCAATGAGCGAATGTTTCATAGCTCTGCATCCGGATTAACATCATATCCTCCGGCCTGTTTGCTTGGAAAACTGAGGCCAGTGTAGCTAAAGCATCTGCCATCTGGTTGTCTTCCCTAGGAAGGTAAATGAACGTTACTTCTTCAAATTCTTCAATTAACTCTAGAATCAACTTTCGATATTCTACCAACTTCGCGTCCTTGGTTTCCCATTCTCCACGTAGTTGATAAATAGCTAAAGCTGAATCGCCGTATACCTTCAGGGCCTTTATTTTTCGATCTATGGCAGCCTTCAATCCCATGACACATGCTTCATATTCGGCCATATTATTAGTGCACAAAAATTCCAACTTGCTCGTGAGAGGGTAATGTACACCATCCGGAGATATTAGCACAGCTCCGATTCCCCTTCCGAGGGATTGACTGCCCCATCGAAATATAATTTCCATTTTTCTGTTTCTTTGTTTTCTTCGACGGAGATAGTCATCACATCCTCATCAGGAAAATCGAAGTTTAGAGGCTCATAATCATCCGAGGCTCTACTCACGAGAAAGTCCGCTATTGCACTTCCCTTAATCGCCTTCTGGCTGACATATACTATGTCGAACTCAGACAACAGCATTTGCCATCGGGCTAACCTTCCAGTTAATGCGGGTGCTTCCATTAAAAACTTCAAGGGGTCGAGTTTCGAGATCAACCACGTGGTGTGGTATAGCAAATATTGCCTGAGCCGACGAGTAACCCAAACGAGTGCACAACACATCTTTTGGATAAATGGGTATCGTGCCTCGCATTCGGTGAATTTCTTGCTCAAGTAATAAATTGCTCTTTCCTTCTTCCCACTATCATCATGTTGCCCCAGTACACATCCCATAGAATTCTCGAACACTGTCAGGTACAGAATTAATGGTCTCCCAGGAACTGGTGCCACCAATATTGGTGCATTAGACAAATATTGTTTGATTGTGTCCAACGCTTCCTGACATTCATCATTCCATTCACCTGGGTTATTCTTCCGAAGCAATTTGAAAACGGGATCACATTTGTCGGTTAACTGAGAGATGAACCGAGACACATAGTTTAGTCTCCCAAGGAAACCTCGAACCTCTTTCTGTGTTTGGGGAGGTGGCAGACTCTGAATTGCTTTGACCTTATCAGGATCAATTTCGATGCCCCTTTGACTGACAACAAAACCAAGTAGCTTGCCGGATGTGACCCCGAACGTACATTTATTAGGGTTAAGCTTCAGCTGATACTTCCGTAGCCTTTGGAACAACTTTTTCAAATACTGCACATGTCCATCTTCTGTTTGGGACTTAGCTATCATATCGTCCACATAAACTTCGATTTCTTTGTGCATCATGTCGTGAAAGAGTGTCACCATAGCTCTCTGATATGTGGCCCCGCCATTCTTCAACCCAAAAGGCATAACTTTATAGCAGAACGTGCCCCAGAGTGTGGTAAAGGTCGTCTTCTCCATGTCTTCCGGATTCATCTTGATCTGATTGTAACCCGAGAACCCATCCATGAAGGAGAACCATGAATGCCCTGAGGTATTATCCACTAGGACATCGATATGAGGTAGAGGGAAATTGTCTTTCGGGCTTGCCCTATTCAAATCCCTATAATCTACACATTCGAACTTTCCCATCTTTTTTAGGCATAGGGACTATGTTCGCTACCCATTCTGGATATGCTGCCACCTGTAGGAAACCCGCATCAATCTGCTTTTGCACTTCTTCCTTAATTTTCAGTAACATCTCAGGTCTCAACCGTCTGAGTTTCTGTTGTATAGGCTTGCAATCTGGTTTGATGGGCAATTTATGGACCACGATGTCGATATTTAAGCCCGGCATATCTTGATAAGACCATGCGAAGATATCTTTGAACTCTCGTAATAAGTCGATCAATTTTTGTTTTGCCCCTGGTGGGAAAGCTGCACCTATCATAACTTCTTTTTTCTCCTCCTCTGTGCCCAAATTCAGAGTTTCTATTTCTTCTTTGAGGGGCATGATTTGCTTATCCTCCTGCTCCACCAACCTTAACAATTCTTCAGGAATCTCGTAGTCTGCATTGTCTTCACACTCATTGATTTCTGTTAGACAAGAGATCCTTTTCGAATCTATTTTGGGTTTAGGCCCGGAATCATACATGTGATCATTATTCGAAAACCTGCAAAGAAGAATTTGTATAGTTGGATGGGAATAGAAAATGAACAAGGATAAAATGAATGAAGTGAAATGAAAGAAAAGGGAAGTGTTTGCCATTGTTGAATGGGAAAAAGCATCTTTATTTGCTAAATGAAAAACATGAAAAGCCCTTTACAGAAAATTCCCTACACTTGCGGGCAAAAGCATAAGGTGGTTTATGGCATTACTCTGTTTTATAAACTACAGGTAAATCCTCTATAGTCTAGTTGCTCAGAGTCTCGCCAGGGAAACACGGATGAATCCTATCCAGCATATTCATCCTTGGGCCTTCGGAGATTCTCCCTACCATTAATCCTTCAAAGGCTTCCCCAAATATTTCCTCTTCCTGCAATCTGATGGCTTCTAGGCGATTCCTTTCTGCTTGCTCAGTGACATTCACATACCCGTGGGAGATGAAGTCGATTTTTGTGCTCAAAGATGTCGACTTCTTGGCTGCAATTCTTCCGTGTTTGTTCCAATATGCCTCAATCAAGAAGCCTAGCCCAGCTCGCCCTTTCTTCATGACCATAGGCCTCGGGCGTAAACTCCCTTGTAATTTTCTTCCTAGCCCTTTTCCGGCTTTGGCTCCCTTACCGAGGGTCTGTTTGACGGTCATCTCGGTACAGCTCGACAGTTTGGGACATGGGAATGTCGCACCTTCAGCTACAAATGCGGCATTGATAAATTCTAGGGCCCGAAAAGAACATTCTAAAGCCTGCTCATTTGCTTGCACATACGGCGTATCTGTAGAGACGGATGCGATGATGTCCTCTTCTGCCCCAACACATACGAGCTTGCCGTCGACTACAAATTTCAGCTTCTGGTGTAGTGATGATGGCATTGCCCCAGCAGAATGAATCCAAGGTCGGCCGAGCAAACAATTGTAAGTGGGCTTAATGTCCATTACAACAAAATCAATGTTGTATACGGATGGCCCAATCAACAACGGGACTTCAATCCGTCCCAACACGTCTCTTGTGGTCCCATCGAAAGCTCTAACCACATTCTGATAACTCTTCATATGTGTGACATCAATGGGCAACCTTTGTAGAGTTGCCATGGGTAATACATTCAAAGCGGAACCGTTATCGACTAAAACTCCCGGCACCACGTGACCCTTGCAGTGGGTCGTAATATTTAAGGCTTTGATAGACCCCATTCCTCCATCAGGGATCTCATCATCGGTGAACGTTATGTAATTGTCTGCGGTGATGTGATTAACGATTCGGTCCAATTTGTTCACCGATATGTCCTTCGGGACAAAAGTTTGATTCAATACTTTCAAGAAGGCGTCACGGTGCCCCTCCGAGCTTAATAGTAAGTCGAGGATGGAGATTCTAGCGGGCTGTTTCTTCAACTGCTCCACTATACTATACTCACTGTGCTTTAGGAATCGTAAAAATTCATGTGCCTGCTCTTCGGTAACTGGCTCGTTTACCTTTGGAGTTGACTCTGTGAAAATCTTCTTTTCTGCAGGCTTAATCTGCTCCTCTTCCTGAGCCGGCGAGTAACACCTCCCGCTCCTCGTGAAATGACCTACCTCGTTTACGGGTTCTACTTCTTTAGCAGTTCTTGGTTTCTCGGACTGTACCTCCTCAACAAGCTTTGAACCACTTGGCCCGGCCACACTTGCGGCGTAATTCCACGGGACCCTTCGCGTATCCTTAAACGGGAAGGGCGCTAGAGGGGTAATTACTATGCGTGGAGCACTTACTGACCCGGCTGGACTGTTGCCCCTTGGTCGGGCTGAGATGACTAGCGGCCTGCTCACACTATATTTGGGCCCGGTATCTTCAGACGCACATACATCTATCATTTTCCGCCCATTTTCCTTGGCAAAGAATTCGATCTCTTTATTGTCCATCATTCTTTGTAACAAGGCTTTGAAGGCATTGCACTGCTGGATTGTATGTCCACACTCTTGATGGAATTCGCAATATGAGCCTTCTTCGGTAAATTCCTTCATTTGCATCCCATGACATATGAGCCCGTTATCAAACAGCTGTTTAAAAACCCACTTTAAGGGTGATCGGATTTCTGACACCTCCATTTTAACTAGTCTCGCTTGATCCTCCTTGATCACATTCACGCCACAACCGCCATGATTCGGGAGCGGGTTTGTTGAGACACTGGGCTCGTCGAATTTCAGAACCCCGGTATTTATCATATTTTGGACGATCCTCTTGAAGGCCGTGCAGTTCTCGATGCTATGCCCCTGAATGTTGGAATGATATACACACTGGGCCTTCGTGTCATACCAGTGTGGGTAAGGGGGTTTGAGCGGAACTATAACGTATGGGCGAATCAGATCAGCGTCATGTAGCTGAGTGTACAACTCAGCATATGTGACTGGGATTGACGAGAAATTTGGCTTTTCCCACCTTGAGTTCTTCTTGTTTGAACCCTGTGAGCCACCTGTCCCTGACTCGGGTTTAGAGATCGTCACATTCTTCGGGGGTTCACATACCACAGTGTTGTTTACTTCGTTGTCTTTCTTTTTATAATTCTTCTTCGAATTATCCTCGATCCTCCCACTCTTGATAGCTGCCTCCACCAACTCCCCGGTAGCAACTATTTGGGAGAAACTTTGCATTAAGGTGCTTGTGAAGAGACGTTCATACATAGGACCCTTCAATGTTTCTACAAACATGTGAGTCATCTCCCGCTCAATCAACGGAGGCTGCACCTGAGAGGCCAGATCCCTCCATCTATGGGCGTATTGTCTGAATGTTTCATTGGACCTTTGCCCCATATGCTGCAACATGACTCTGGTGGGCCCCATCTCTGTCACATGCTTGTAGTTCTCCATAAATGCGTGATAAAGGTCCTTCCAAGATTTTATACTATCCTGGGTGAGTTGTGTGTACCATCGGATAGCAGACCCCGTCAAACTATCTTGAAAGCAATGGATAAGCAGCTTCTCATCCTTGCTGAAAGCGACCATCTTTCGGTAGTACATGGTCATGTGGGCGCTCGGACAAGACGTCCCATCGTACTTCTCGAAGTCGGGCATTTTGAATTTTGGCGGCAGAATCAAATCAGAAACCAGGCCGAGTTCGAACGCATCGGTACTTTTATCCATCGGACCCTGGACTTGAATTTGCTGGATCCTGGCTTCGAGAGCCTTGAAGTGATCAGCATATTTCTTCTCCATTTCTTGTCTCATTTTCTCCACTTCGTTCACAAAGTTGAGATCTGGGACTTCATCGGTATTCGGAGAAAACTCTTCAACTTCCACGGGGTGACTTGTGGATGCCCCTACTGTATTAAATTGTGCTCTCCCTGGAACTGAATGTGCTTCCGGTTGCCCCCTAGTTGCCGTTTCTACCTGTCCGTCAGCCTCATCTCCCCCTTCCAAGGACGCTTTACCCCTCTCATCTTGCTTCGTACCCAAAAGAGCGGTTAACTGACTGATAAGATCGGTCTGAATCTTAGCAAAGCCTTCTTTCATGCTCGCCTCTATCGTATCTAAACGATTTGCAAATGCGACATGGTTATCCTCTAGTTTTTGTAGTCTTTCTTCCATTGCTACTCTCTTGGTACGCGAGCGCGTTGAATATGTGTATAGTATGTTTGCTATTTTTTAAAATTCACTGCCATAAAACCTTTGTTATTAAACTTTATTTTAATTAATAATAATGCATATGATGTATGAATGCATGAATGCATGAATGCAGGCGGGTATTAAATTCAAAAAACAATCTCTTAAAAACATCCGTCTGTGCAAAAAGGATTCACTACAATTTTAAAGATAACTACAAAAGACTGTTGGTCCTACTCCCTAAGTTGGGACTCTCCCTTGAAGTCGGCTAACTTTTCTCGCAACTCCTGGACTTGACCCTCGAGTGAGATATTCTTTCGCTGAAGTTCCTCCTTCTCTTCTTCTAGTTTGACTTTATCTTCATTATGATACTTAGCTACCAGTTCTTCTAACTGCGTTATTTGGGCTGTCAACTCGTGAATCGTCGCTCGGTCCTCGTCTGATGTCTTCTTGGCTTTGGAGCTTACCTCTTTCGCTTCACGGTATTTCTTTTCGTAGAGCTTTTTGTACGCCTCCTTTTCCTTTAGAGCCTTGTTCAAACGGTCAGAACTGTCCTCGACGCTTTCTCTTCTCCTTTTGTGCCCCCCGGACATTGGTATTGCTTGCACTTCTCTTAACTCTTGACGCAGCTTCTCGATCTGGGTTGCCATATCTTTTTCTCTCCTTTCATGGGTTTGTACCTGGTACTTTGCAAGATTCAGCTCCTGTGTGAGCTCGAGGATCTGCTTATCTCGCCTCTGAGAATCCAAGTCCCGGTCCTCCTTAAGTTTTTCCAAAGCCGACGGCGCCTCTAGGGTTACCGTACTTGAAGATGCTCCCTTATCCTTCGGTACTCCACGGAAGACTCCATCATTTGCCCTTCGTTCTCTCCACTCATCATATCGGGCCATGATCTCAAACTCTCTATAGGGCTGAACCCTTCTTGGTGAGTCCCAAGTCTTCACAATCCGGGCTAACTTAGCTCTGTATCCCTCACTCTGGTGTGAAAAAACAAAACTGGCCATTCCCGCTGTGGCTGGAATAAACTGTCTCGAACCGAACTGCCTTGAGACTAGTAAAGGGCAGTAGGCCGTTCCACCCCATATACCTGCTATCGGGATCCAATCGCAGTCCCCGCAACGATACCGGTAAGTCGACCCTCTATTCAACCAACAAGCCTTCCAGACGATATCCGAATCCGACAGATTTTGGAAAAGCTCATTCCACTGGGCTTCAGTCTTCTTCTCCACAATACAACTCTTTAGATGCTCCTCGATAGGTGAGTAAGTAGTCCTGAACCTTAAGGCACTGTACGGAGAGTTCCAACGGTGGCCTCTGAACCAAACCTCTAAAAGCTGAGCACATCCCAAGAATCTACCTTCACTGGCCTTCTTACACGCGGTGAGTGATCGATAAGTCTCGGCTAGTATGGCTGGCACTGGATTTATTCCCTTGGACAACTTCTCGAACAAACCGACTGTGGACGGGTCTATGTGCTCGGGAGTTCTAGGAAACAGCACTAACCCGTATATGCAAAGAGCGTATAACCTTCTTACCTTAGTGGGTTCCTCGTCGCACGAAGCTATCAAATCCTTAAAGACCCTCCAGCTCACTCTCTGACTCTCTTCGCTTGGATCCTCGTGACCCGTCACCTTCCGGTCCCAAAATTCCTTTTCCTTCCCGGTGATTTGCGTCAGCTTCTTCTTAAAGCCCGAAGTGCTGTTGGGCTTGACATAGATCCTATCAGACTTAATCACTGGGCAATTGATCAGAACCTCATACTCTTCTAGTGTGGGTGTCATGTCTACCTTTCCAAAGGTGAAACAATTGTAGGCTGGATTCCAGAATTGCACCATCGCCCTCATTACGTGTCTATCAACGGGTACCTTCACTAACAAGGCGATATCCCCAAACTCTTTCTTGAACTGACTCTTCATGTCGTCACTCCACTGTTCCCATACCTCTTAGACCTCGGAGAGACAAGAATTTTGATTCGTGCTCATTCTGACATACTTGTTTAATGTGGAGACACTTCCTATCGGCAGACTGTCACCTTTCTCGTGCTGAACTGATTTAGACCAAGTCCAGACTTCTGTGTTATCTTCGCCTATAATGATCCCTTCTGACATTATGTGACACTTCTAACTTTATTGTTTTCCAAATTAATACCCATGCAAATATGCCAAGCATAAATAAATGCATAAAGGAAAGAAAAACAAAAAGTAAAGTGTTAGTATAATGAAGGCAAAAATAAAGCAATAAGAAAATGCTGGTAAAAACATAACGCAAATAAAGTAAACCAAAAAAGCAGGATAAAATGCGTAAAATAACCATAGAACATGCTAAGTTGCATAAAAATAACCAGAGAGCATGCTAAAGTACGCAAAATAACCAGAGAGCATGTTAACAGAGAAATCCTAAGTTTGGCGGCATTTCGGCAGCATACCGCCTTATCTTATGGCTCCTGTCTGGCTCTAGAAGGGGTTGGTTTCTACTCTATATGCAAGTTTTTGGTCTAGACACTAGGTTCCCAAACTGTCGTTATCGTCTACTACGACGATAAGACATCGATTCGGTGGTATAGGTCCCTTACAACGGAGGTGAAAACCACACGATATGTAAGGTTAGTATACCGGAAGCAGATAATAATCCAAAACTCGGAGCTGGAGAGCATCACGTCGGATAATATCTAACTCCCACTTAAGGGTAAAAGCTCGGGTCGAGAGCTTATGCATGAATGACAAGATATAAAAGTAAAAGTTATCCTTATTCAAATAATGTTCACTTAACAATAGAAAATTAAATTAATATCTAACTCCGAAATACCAAAATGCCACATAAAGTTTGAAAACATTTAGGCCTGACTCACTAAAAAAAATAAATTTTTTAAGTCCCCAGCGGAGTCGCCAAGCTGTCGCGACCTCTTTGAAAAAAAACACGATTTTTAGGGTGAAAAAGTTCGACGAGTGATTGATTTTAGAAAAAATAATGAATTATCAAATTTAATTTTGAAAATCCCAAATTTTAGAACAATCTTAATTAAATTTGAAAAATTTTGACTTGGAGTCGCCATCGACCACTTAGGTAGGCCAGACACCATAAAATAAACCAGAGATTCATTTTTTACAAAACGGTTAGGTTCGGGAGTCGGTTACGTGTAAGGACGACCCTTACAAACGCCCAAAAAATTGGTACCTTTTTTAAAAAAAAACATTACGTGGCATTTGACATTTTGAAGAAAGATATTAATTTAATTTTCCATTGTTAAATGAACATTATTTGAATTTGGATATCCTTTTGATTTAGAATTTATACTACATTTAAACCTGAGTTAATCGAGACGTCCTCTATATAGGAAACCTCACCCAAATTTAAAAGAATATAACTTCCGCCTCAAAAGGCTAAAGTAAAATGCATGATTATTTTTTATCTTGTTCATTTTAAGTTCTAGTCCTAAAATAGGCTCCATTACTTAAGTTTAAAACCTAAATTACTAGTGTTATTAGTTATTTACCTATCCATTTTTAATTCTAAACTTAAGTTTTTATCCAAATTCTAGGTTTTTAATAACACATGAATTCGATGATAAGGTACACTCTCTAGGTCAGCATCTTAGTGCGTCAAAACACCAACCTCTTTAGTGTATCCGAGACATATGATTCATATATTATATTACTAGATTTTCTCCCTAATTAAATTAAATTAATTAATTTAAGTGACTAGTCCTAAAAGACACTAAATTAATTAACCTAAGTTATTTAGGTGACCTCCCTAAAGCATGCTATGCAAGACAACATAAAATAAGGTAAACACATGACAAAGGAACTTCAATTTTATTAAAAAACATGGTACATCATATTACATCAAAATCTCTCTCACATGAGTATAAAAAGGGACTTGAATGTAAATGATTACAAAGGATTCGAAAACAAACCTCGAGCAAAGGATAAGACTTAAATTAAGTGTGATTTTAAACTTTAAAGCTTTTAGAAATTTTTAATTAAGTTAATTAATTAAATCTTTCTTAGCTTCGAATTTTAAAACTTAATTAAAGTCTAGTGAATTTTAGGTTCAAAAGGTTAAGTGTTGGGTTTAACTTAATTAAGTTGATTATTAAATCTTAACTTAGAAACTTTAAATTAATTAAAAGTTCTTAATTAAAGTAATTTCTAACTTTTAAGAATTTAATTTTAACTTAATTAAAGTTCGGTGAAATTAAGGTTTATTAGACTAAATAAATTTTAAATCTTAATATCTTAAAAAATTAATTAAAATTATCTTTCCAATTTTTAAGAATTAAAACCTATTTAAAGTCTAATTTGGTGTGTGTTTTAAGGTTTAAGGGCAAAAACTAGGCCTAATTTAGTTTAATTTTAAAACCTTAATTTTTAGGAATTAATTAAATTAAAAAATCATCTCCTAAGTTAAAGAAATAAATTAAACCTATTTAAGTCTAATTTGGGCTTGGGTTAGATTAATTCATATTAGATTTTAAGTAAGTTAAATTAATTTTAAGTTTTCCTAAAAGTTTAACTAAGTTCTAAATTAGGACTTAATTATTTTTTAAAAGTCTTAAAATTAATTTTTACTCTAATTAAATCTAAAAAGTAACTTAATCTAAACCTTAAGGGTTTAACCTAGGGGCTTGAGGACCTAATTGAAAGATTTCTAGGAGTTTAGAGACTAATTAGGGGTTTCTAGGGACCTAATTGAGGTTCTAAGAGACCTAATTGAATTAATCTAAAGGTTTAGGGACCTAATTAAGGTTCTAAGGGACCTAATTGAATTAATCTAAAGGTTTAGGGACCTAATTGAGGTTCTAAGGGACCTAATTGAATTAATCTAAAGGTTTAGGGACTAATTAAGGCTTTCTAGGACTAAATTGAGTGATTTCTAAAACCTTGGGGCTAGAAAGGGAAACGGCTCAAAGTTTAAGGACCTGAAGTGTAATTAGCCCATATCCATTTAGAAACGCGCGGATCCGGGTTGAACCCGGATCCGACCCGCGTGTTTAAGCTGTCCAAAACGGCAGCGTTTAGCCACCTAATAAAAGCCCTAAACCGAGTTGGCTCGGTCATTTGAACCAAGGCCAACTCGGTGCAACTCAGAATCCTCTGAGAGAAACACCCTAAAACCAGAAACTTAAGCCTAGATAGATCAAAACCAAGCATTTTAGGGGGGTGTTCTTCATGTTCTTGGAAGAACATGAAGAACACCATGGATGTTCATCACAACCGCCGCGAGGTCAGCCGTATGATCCGAAGCGCCGCCGTGGGGCGTCGCTCCGGCGAGTTCTCCGGCCACTGAGTCGAGACCTCCGACCGATCTCCTGTCGTCGTTTCCGATGCCAGAGAGGGTTTCCGACGCCGGTGAGCTGTCCGGTGAACCTAAAAACCCCTAAAAACAGCAAAAAAACCTCAGATTCAAGCCCTAAAACCGATCCTAACACCCCTAAAACATCGGCCACCTGAAAACTTCCCAGAAACCAAAGATCAAAACACTTTAACATCAAAGTCTAACGGCCACCAGATTCAAGTCACTAAACAATCTGAAGCAAAGCGAAATCAAGGCTAAAGCTTACCTCAGACGTCAACTGCTGGTCACTTCCCTTCTCCGATCGAAATCCACCGATTCTAGCTCCTTAATTTCCAAATCCGATTGCCTCCTCCTTAGCTTCACTGCCGATTAAACTCTAAAATCCTCCCCAATTCAAGTGCCGATTCAATCCTTAAAAAGGATTGAATCAGAGTCCTAATCTTAGTTGAATCCAACACTCACCTGAATCTAATCCCCAAACAAACTCAACAGCTAATCTACTCCCGTAAGAATCGGCCGATCAAGCCCTTGTCTCTCACGTTTCTGTTTCGTAATTTTTCAGTTTTTTTAATTTTTTTTTAATATATTATAATATTATATTATTATATTATATTATATTATTTATTTATATATTATTATTTATTATATATACATTGTGGAAAAATCGTGTTGACAGGGAGGCTTTGGCTTGCTAAACTCGCCTTGTTCTTGAATCCGAAGTGGCGCTTGTGGTGCTTGTTTCCTAGCATGGTTAGGGGTATATAATGGATTCGTAAAAGATTTAAATGGAGTAGTATTACCTCGAGTAGAAACTTTTCTACATTGTTGCTGCTCAATTTTCATCGCCATATGCACCATGTCATCCAATTCGACATAATGCTGCAATTCAACAACGTTAGCAATTTCAGAATTCAAACCTGCCATAAACCGAGCCATAGTCGCCTCACGATCCTCAACTATGTTCGCACGCATCATGGACATGTCCATTTCCTTGAAATAATCCTCGACGCTCCTATTGCCCTGTTTCAAAGTTTGTAATTTCTGAAATAAATCACGATGATAGTGAGAAGGAACAAACCGTTTCCACATGATACGCTTCATTTCGTCCCATGTTCTCACTGGTCCTTCACCCGCACGTCGTCGACTAACCAGTAATTGATCCCACCACAATAGTGCATAGTCAACAAACTCCAAAGTTGCTAGTCGAACTTTTTTTTGTTCCGAGTAATTGTAACACTCGAAAACGTGTTCAACTTTACTTTCCCATGTTAGATAAGCATCTGGATCTGAACGTCCCTGAAAAGAAGGTATAGCAACTTTTATGTTAGAAATATTATCATCAACTGCACGTCCTGGTCGTTGATTCGTCCGTGGTGATTGTTCGACGTCGTTTTCATCAAGATTCTCATTTTGGACAGATTGGGAACCACCCCCATCTATTCTATCCAAACGAGACTGAATAGGCTCCAATGCTTGGTCTAAAAGACGTTGCAAGGTTCGAGTAAAAGCCTGCATTTGCAAATCTGGTGGATTACTTCCACCGGGACTATGATCGTCATTACCTGTCATTGCAGCAACGAAAAACAAGAAAAGAAAACTATTGTGTTAAATAAACGAAATTTTAAAGTCCCTCACTGCACACACAACAAATTCTCACAGATCACTCCAAAAGAACAATGCACTCAACAAAGTAACACTCAGCGCTCGTGTTTCACTCGGGAATACTTGAATGGCTCTTTTGATTCCCCTTCTGTGCTCACACTCTCAAATGCCTTTTCCTCTCATTCTCTTGCAAACAGCTCTTTAAGGAACTAATCTGATCCTTCAAACTTGTTATCTGTGTCAAACTCCAAGATATATGTAACGGTGGTACAAACAAGAGTTAAAAGTGAATTAGGGTCTGTTTAGATGACACAAAGGCTGGAAAATAAAGAAAACAAACAAAAAGCAAGGTTGGATAGTAAAACAAAAGAAAAACAATGCTAGAAAGTAAAAAAGAAAGAAAAACAAGGCTGCAAAAAAAAACAAAAGGAAAACAAGAATAAGGCTGGAATTAATGAAGAACAAAGTGAATTAAGGCTGGAAATGAAGTACTTACTGCATTAGAAATGCTTACCACAATCCTATCACCGAACAAACAAGAACACGTCGTTTTAAGTGATTTACAAGCATTCCATGGTAAACGTAAGCATCCTTCATCATTTTTGTGGTCAAACAGCACATATAAACATGAAAATACACTAAATATTCAAATGTGATTTTTTTTTTCAAATTTTTCGAATTTCTTTTGTTGACTTTGACTTTTTGGTCAAACTTTGACTTTGACTTTCTTTTTTTTTTTGCAGAATTTCGATTTTTTTTCTTTTTTTTTCTTTTGTTGTTTTTTGATATATGTAGTGCAGAAAGTGCTAATATCCAACCAAAGCTCTGATTACCATATGATATAGGGGAATTCGTTGCTTCAAAAACAACGATCCTTGTTTGAAACGGATCTAGGATAATAGCAAGCAAGTCTCTGCAATAAACACAACATTATGGATGTTAGAATGATGTTAAAACAATAAGAAAACAAAGAAAAAAAAACTAAAACAAAGAAGAAAAGGGATGAAGGAATTCTGGCAGTTTCTGGAGGTTAATGAAGATGAAATGCTCCGAAGGCTTTCATGGAAGCATTAAAACGTCCAAAATGACAGAATTGGATGTTTAAGTTGCTGGGAAATAACAACGACGTTGAACTCGAAAGAACCCGAACAATATACTGAGCGGACCCGAATCAAATACGTTCTTCGTAACGGACTTGGACCCTCTAGATAGCGATCTAGGAACCCAAAGTATCAAGGATTTGACACACTCAAACAAAGTCTGAATTTGTCAAGAAAAATTCAATGAAGAATTGAAATTGAGAGAAAATCTCACAAGTGATTTTATTCATAAAATGTCTACCCTTTTCTTTACAAAATTAAGTAAATATATAGGAATAAAGGAGAAGTTGGCCAAATTTGAATTTGTGGCCTTAATTCAAACGAAAATTAAAATTTAAATGCTCAAATAACTTCTCCTAGGCTCCTAATATCCTTAGCCACATGTTTTGGCACTTAAAACACATTAAACATGTGTTTAATGTTTGAATTTGAATAAGAAACCACTCATTCTTATCCAATGTTGCTGATTGGTCTTCAAAGCAAGGGCCTTGTTTGGCTTGCTTGCTTTTGGACGCCCAAACTTGTGGAAAAGGGTGCTATGTGGGCCCCACATGCATGGCACATGCGTAGGACACCTGCTCTTCGTGTACGATAGGTTTCAGCTGCTGTAGGTCACTTCAACTTGAGCTGAGTTGAGCTGGAAATGGAGATGAGCTGAAACGAACTAGCTAAGAGTGTTAGGAGCTAAATGGAGCTGGGAGCTAAGCCTCTAAGCTGCCCCGAGCTAAGGTGAGCTGCGTGCACACCATTCAGCTTCTTCTGAGCTAAATATAATCCACTTGAGCTGGTATTGAACTGCATACGCTCTCCTGAGCTGGAGATGAGCTGGGTTTGCCCACTTGAGCTAAGGTTCTCCTAAGTACCTATATTAGAACAAGGCAAACACATCTAAAAAGCCTTGTAGTCTTATTTTAACCACACATACACACTTAAAACCAAATGCAAACATAATTAACATAGTATATACATAAGTAAACACACATACTAATATATATACCTAAATATGTCACATATCAGCATGCAACACATTATAAACAACATATTCTAAGGCATGAACATTCTCAAATGAATCTAAAATGTTAGCACAAGTAAGGAAAAGAGCTTCCCTGTATTTCTTTGCCTTAGAACGTGTGATAGGTCCTGATGGTAAGACCTCCGGATCAACCTGTTGAACTTGACATGATGTGCTCACATCACATATGCTCAAATAGCGATGGTATACGCTCAAAGAGAGGGACCGTTCACCATGACATGCACTCTTAGGGAGGGGTCCTTCATCGAACATATGCTCAAAGAGAGGGTTCATCGGTCACGGTATAGCTCAAATAGAGGAAATGTTTATTATGACATGCACTCGTAGAGAGGTGTCATTCATCGTGACATACGCTCAAAGAGAGGGGTCGCCCATCATGGTATACGCTCTAAGAATGGGATCATTCATTTTGACATTAACTCGAAGAGAGGGGTCATTCATCGCAACATACGCTCAAGGAGTAGGGTCGTCCATCAGAGTATACGCTCAAAGAGAGGGACAGTTGACTAAACATGGAAGGACATGTTCCTCCCCAAGAGACACAACCAACCAACCATGGAGGGAAACATGTTTGGGCGCCAAAACAAAGAGATAACACTCTTCATTGGGCAGATTCATGATGGTCCAATTGTTTGCCAATTTCGAGTAAGATACAAGTAGAATTGGGTTTCGGTGTCTTTATTAAAGTTGTTCCTCTATCTCTTATCTTTCCGATGCATATCGAATTGCATCAATCTGATATCGGGAACTTGAGATATGTCCAATTTATTGAAGACTGTGCAGGGTCATTCATAGAGACATACGCTCAAAGAGAAGGGTCGTCCATCACGGTATACGCTCTAAGAAAAGGACCGTTGATAATGACATGCACTCAAAGAGAGGGGTTATTCATCATGACATACGCTCAAAGAGGGATCGTCCATCACGGTATACGCTCTAAGAAAGGGACAGTTCATTATGACATGCACTCGAAGAGTGGGGTATTTCATCATGACATACGCTCAAAGAGAAGGGTCGTCCATCAGGGAATACACCTTAAGGTACCATTCATTAAGACACGCACTCGAAGAGAGGGGTTATTCATCGCGACATACGATCAAAGAGAGGTAACATTCACCATGACATGCACTCGAAGAGAAGGGTCATCATCGCAACATATGCTCAAAGAGAGTGGTCATCGATCACGGTATATGCTCAAAGAGAGGCACCGTTCATTATGACATGCACTCGAAGAGAGGGTTCTTTTATCGCCATATACGCTCAAAGAGCGGCGATGTCCAGCACGGTATATGCTGAAAGAGGGACCTCTCATTAAGACATGAACTCAAAGAGGGGTCATTCATTGCGACATACACTCAAAGAGAGGGGTCGTCCATCATAGTATATGCTCCCGTTCATTATACACGCACCGAAGATAGGGGTCTTCATCATGGCTTACGCTCAAAGAGAGGGACTATTCATTATGACATACGCTCGAAGAGAGGGGTCATTCACCGCGACATACGCTTAAATAGAGGGGTCATTATGACATGAACTCGAAGAGAGGGGTCATTCCGTCACGATATACGCTCTGAGAAAGGGACCGACCGTTCATTATGACATGCAGTCGAAGAGAGGGTCATTCATCGTAACATACGCTCAAAGATAGGGTTGTCTATCACGGCATACGTACAAAGTGAAGGACCGTTCATTATGACATGCGCTCGAAGAGAGGGGTCATTCACCGCGACATACGCTCAAAGAGAGGGGTCTTCCATCTTGGTATAAGCTCTAAGAAGGGGATTGTTCATTATGAAACACTCGAAGAGAGGGCTCATTCATCGCGATATACCCTCAAAGAGAATGGTCATTCATCACGGTCTACGCTCTAAGAAAGGGATTATTTGTTATTACATGCACTCGAAGAGAGGGGTCATTCTTTGCGACATACGCTCAAAGACAGGAGTTGTCTATCACGGTATACGCTCAAAGAGAGGTACCGTTCACCAAGACATGCACTCAAAGATAGGGGTCATTCATTGCGACTTATGCTCAATGAGAGGGGTCGTTCATCACGCCAAACGCTCTAAGAAAGGGACCGTACATTATGACATGAACTTGAAGAGAGGGGTCATTCATCGCAAGGTATGCTCAAAGAGAGGGGTCATCGATCACGGTATACGCTCAATGATATGATCACAACCAACAATGAATCAGAAGAATTTCCTTTTGGACCTATGACTCGTGCTAAAACCCATAAATTCAAAGAGGCCATGGGAAATCTATTTATTCAAGGGTAGAAATTGAGAATGCAAGACCAGCTTTATTGGAACAATACAACCTCCTACTTGTGCATGAGTTTGCACGAGTTCTTTCTTAAGTTTTTAAATTTAATTTCAGCATGTGTGCAAGAATAAATAATGTTTGATGTTCATTTAAGCATGTTAGTTCAATTAAGTTCATTAGTTTAATTAATGCATGATAGTTCACTTAAAGCATATTAATTTTCTTATATTTTTATAAGTTAATTTAGTGTGTGAGTTAATTAATTAAACTAGATTATTCAATGTAACTAGTTTCATTAATTAATCTAGCTCATTAAATCTGTTTCATGCATTCACTTTTTTTATTGAATAAGTTGTTATCTAATGGTTGCATATATATTTCAGCTAGGGTATTCTTTTGGAGCAAATCGTTTATCATATTCTCAGGAATGACAAGGCATTTACATCAATTAAAGTCCCTTGAAGACCCATCAAGGCTGATTGGTTAGAATGTAATTCAATGGAGCAATTACACCACTTGAATGTTGTTATTTCCAGCAATGGTTTTAAGGCTTTCAAGAGAGTCTTTACATTATTTTAAGGTTGTCAGTTTCAGCAAGTAAGAAAGATAAGACATGCAATGATAGCCATCATTATCACCATTTAAGGGAGAGTAAAGACAACTTGTTCACTATTTTTAGATTGGATGCGAGCAAATTTGAGTCTTGAGGCCTTCTTCAAACTTATTCCCATATAACTTAACCTTCATTATCCCGTATTCATCGCGACATACGCTCAATGAGAGGGTTCGTCCCTCACAGTATACGCTCAAAGAGAGGGACCGTTCATTATAACATGCACTCGAAGAGAGGGGTCATTCATCGCGACATACGCTCAAAGAGAGGGGTGGTCCATCACAGTATACGCTCTAAGGGACCATTCACTATGACATGCACTCGAAGAGAGGGGTCATTCATCGTGACATACGCTCAAAGAGAGGGGTCGTCCATCACAGTAAACGCTCAAAGAGAGGGACCATTCACCATGACATGCACTGGAAGAGAGGGGTAATTCATCGCGACAAACGCTCAAAGAGAGGAGTCGTCCATCACCTTATACGCTCAAAGAGAGGGACTGTTCATTATGACAAACACTCGAAGAGAGGGGTCATTCATTGCGACATACACTCAAAGAGAGGGGTCATCCATCACGGTACACGCTCTAAGAAAGGGATCGTTCATTATGACATTCACATGAAGAGAGGCGTCATTCATCACAACATATGCTAAAGAGGGGTCATTGATCACGGTATATGCTCAAAGACAGGGACCATTCATTATGACATGCACTCAAAGAGATGGGTCATTCATCGCGACGTACGCTCAAAGAGAGGGTTCGTTCATCACAGTATACGCTCAAAGAGAGGGGCCATTCACCATGATAGGCACTCGAACAGAGGGGTTATTTATCGCGACATACTCTCAAAGAGAGTGGTCATCCATCACGACATACACTCAAGGAGAGTGACCATTCATTATGACATATGCTCGAAAGAGGAGTCATTCAACGCGACATACGCTCAAAGAGACGGGTTTTCCATCATGTATCTGCTCTAAGAAAGGGTCCATTGACTATGACATGCATTCGAAGAGAGTGGTCATTTATCGCGATATATACTCAAAGAGAGGTGTCATCGATCACGGTATACGCTCAAAGAGAGGGATTGTTCATTATGACATGCAGTTGAAGAGCGGGGTCATTCCTCGTGACATATGCTCAAAGAGATGGGTCGTCCATCACGGTATATTCTAAAAGAGTGGGACCATTCACCGTGATATGCACTCAAGAGAGGAGAGGGGTCATTCATCGCAGCATACGTTCAAAGAGAGGGTCGTCCATCATGGCATACGCTCAAAGAGAGGGACAGTTCATTATGACATACACTAGAAGAGATGGGTTGTTCACCGCGACATATGCTTAAAGAGAGGGATCGTCCATCATGGTCTACACACTAATATGGGGACTGATCATTATGACATGCAATCGAAAGAGAGGGATCATTCATCGCGACATACGCTTAAAAAGATGGGTCGTCCGTCACGATATACGCTCAAAGAGAGGGATTGTTCACCATGATATGCACTCGAAGAGAGTGGTCATTCATCACAACATACGCACAAAGAGAGGGGTCATCAATCACATTATGTGCTTAAAGAGAGGGGTCGTTCATTATGATATGCACTCGAAGTGAGGGGTCATTCATCATGACATACGCTAGAAGAGAGGGGTCGTTCATCACGGTATACGCTCAAAGAGAGGGAGCATTTGTTATCACATATGCTCGAAGAGAAGGGGCATTCATCACGACATATGCTCAAAGAGAGGTTTCGTCCACCACGGTGTACACTCTAAGAAAGGGAACGTTCACCATGACATGCACTCAAAGAGAGGGGTCATTCACTGTGACATATTCTCAAAGAGAAGGGTCATCCATCACGGTACACGCTCTAAGAAAGGGACCGTTCACTATGACATGCACTCGAAAAGAGGGGTTATTCATCGCGACATACGCTAAAAGGGAGGGGTCGTCCATCACGGTATATGCTCAATGAGAGGGACCGTTCACCATGAAAGACACTCAAAGAGAGGGGTCATTCATCGCAACATACACTCAAAATGAGGGATCATTGATCACGGTATACGCTCAAAGAGAGGGACCATTCATTGTGACATACGCTCAAAGAGGGGTGACATACACTCAAAGAGAGGGGTCTTCCATCACGCCATACGCTCAAAGAGAGGGACCGTTTATTATGACATATGGTTGAAGAGAAGTGTCATTCACTGCGGCATACGCTCAAAGATATAAGTCATCCGTCACGGTATAGGCTCATAGAGAGGGATTGTTCATTTTGACATTTGCTCAAAGAGATGGGTCATTTACCGCGACTTACGCTCAAAGAGAGAGGTCAACCATCATGGTATACACAATAAATAATGGCCCGTTCATAATGACATGCACTCGTATTGAGGGGTCATTTATTGCGGTATACGCTCTAGAAAGGGACTATTCATTATGACATGCACTCGAAGAGAGAGGTCATTCATCGCAACATACACTCAAAATGAGGGGTCATTGATCACGGTATACGCTCAAAGAGAGGGACCATTCATTGTGACATACGCTCGAAGAGAAGTGACTTACGCTCAAAGAGAGGGACCGTTCATTATGACATACGGTTGAAGAGAGTTGTCATTCACCGCAGCATACGCTCAAAGAAATGAGTCGTCCATCACGATATAGGCTCAAAGAGACAGATCGTTCATTTTGACATTTGCTCAAAGAGATAGGTCATTTACCACGACTTACGCCCAAAGAGAGGGGTTACCCATCACGGTATACGCAATAGGTGGCCCGTTCATTATGACATGCACTTGAATATATGGGTCATTTATTGCGGTATACGCTCTACGAAAGGGACTGTTCATTATGACATGCACTCGAAGAGAGGGGTCATTTATCGCAACACACGCTCAAAGAGAGGGGTTATCCATCACAGTATACGCTTAAAGAGACGGACCATTCATTATGACATAGGCTCAAAAAGAAGGTAATTCATCATGACATACACTCAAAGAGATGGGTCGTCCATCACGGCATATGCTTAAAGAGAGGGACCGCTCTTTATGACATACACTCGAAGAAAGGGGTCTTTCACTGTGACAAATTCTCAAAGAGAGGGGTCGTCCATCATCGCGATATACACTCAAGGAGAGGGGTCATCCGTCACGGTATACGCTCAAAGAGAGGAACCATTCACCATGAGATGCAATCAAAGAGAGGGGTCATTCATCGCGCCATATGCTCAAAGAGAGGGGTCATCGATCACGGTATACGCTCAAAGAGAGAGACCGTTCATATGACATGCACTCGAAAAGATGGGTTATTCATCGCAACATATGCTTAAAGAGGGGTCTTCCATCACGACATGCGCTCAAAAAGAGGGACCATTCATTATGTCATGCACTAGAAGAAAGGGGTTATTCACCGCGACATATGCTCAAAGCGAGGGGTTGTCCATCACGGTATACGCCCATTTAGGCAAGCACGTTTTAAACCCAATAAAACAACAACTAAATGTTACTTAATCGAATTTTATGTGTTCAAATAGTTAATTATGGGGTTTTGGACAAAAATATACAAATTAAACTAAAATTTTCAGCTTTTTACTCTGTTAAAATTTGAACAGATTCTCTATAAATCCCATTTAGACAAACAATTTTTAATCCCAACAAAACGACAACCAAATGTTATTAAATAAAATTTTAAGAGTTCAAATAGTTAATTATGGGCTTTTGAACAAAATTAAACAGATAGTTAATTAGACAAGCACGTTTTAATTGCAACAAAACGACAACCAAATGTTATCAAACCAAATTTTATGAGTTCAAATAGTGTTAATTATGGCTTTTGAACAAAATTATACAGATTAATCTAAAATTTTCAGCGTTTTACTCGGTTAAAATTCGAACGTATTGAATGGGATATTGTTTTCTCTCTCTTCTCCCCTCCCTCTCTTCCCTCTTTTCCCTTTCATGTCTTCTGCCGCCTCCACCGTCTCTTTCCACCGATCCTCCCCTCCCTTGATCGGCCATTTTTCACCATCTCCACTGCTGGGAGAGGAAGAAACAAAACCCGTCTCAAACTCTACAAGGTATTTTCTTGTGATTTTCCTCATTCTTTCGCTTTACTATTTCATTGTGAATCTTGCCCTTTGGAACGCTATGTTTTCTGGTGGTCATCAACATCACTGTTGGTATGGATCTTTGCCATGCCCCAGCCAACAATGTCGCTCATCTTCTCCAATCACCACGGTAGACTCAAAAGATACAACTGGTGAGACAAGTTGGGTTTTATTAATTATATTTCATGAAAGTTTTACTTGGTCTTTAGACCAGATCACTGCTATACAATTACCACCCTTGAGAAGGGATCAATATAACATCATAGATGATGTAATAATCTTCATCAATATAACATCCGGCTGCCTCTCAGGTAAGAGATCCGGAGATTCCATGAGTATTCGTCAATTCCATCTCCTTTATTGGTTGCTTCCTTTCTTAGAGATCTTAGTTGTAGAGATGAATCAAGCAAGTTACAATCCGATGTTGTATGCCTCAGTACTGTCTCAAGCTAACCAGACTTCTTCCATTTTACAAGTAATTTTTATTTATTTTAGTAAGGATTCTTGGATAGATTTTCACTTCGGCATGAACAGAACCTTGTTGTTCCCCTTAATCTTTTTATTATTATTATTGCTTAGTTCCCATGAACTCCATCCATTATTTTCCATATAGAACCACAGCTTTGATTCGCTATTTTATGTGGCCCTTGGATCAGAAATTCATATTTGGGTTCTGAAATGACTTTATTGATTTTTTAGTCTACAGGAGATCGCCTCTACCGATCTCATCGATACTCCGATCATACGACATGGTTATGCATAGGATTTTGGATTGGTTATCGGTCCAACATATCTACGTCTCCAGGAGATCGTTTTCATCGACACTAAACAAGATTATGGATTGTCTATCGGTCCTACATATCTACATCTCCAGGAGATCATTTTTGTCGATCTCATCGATTCTTCGATCATACGACATGGTTACAAACAAGGTTATGAATTGGCTATCGGTCCAACATATCTATGTCTCCAGGTTAGCTTCTTTTTAAACAAATGTTTCAGGTTTTTGCATGTTAGATTTTATGGCTTTTGTTTTTTCTTTACCTGTGGTTTTGCTGGTTTTCTTTAACAACGGTCCATGCTCGTACGTCTGTTATGGATCTCTCTCCATCACACCTATGAGTTTTGTGTTTTTGCTTTGGCGACACATAACCATGAACAATTTACCAACGTTAAACTTTGTCTTTAACACGTTGTTCTGGCATGTATTTCTCAACAGGTTTACATTTTGTTGCGCAACAACCGCCTTCATGTTGATTTCATAGTGTATTAGCATGTACGTCCACGTCTCTATAATCTCGACAGATTTTCTGGTCTATTCTGTTTTGCAAGAACCGAGATAAAGGACTCAATCACATTCACAAGTCCTGATTGGATCTTTTTCGATCCAATCCCATCTATGGCCGAATTGGTTCGGTTTTGGAAGATTCAAGCAATCAAAACCTACTCCAAGAATGCGTACTTCCAATTTGTGTTTTTTTTTCTCTAGCGATGACCGAAACTGGACGTGGTTTTGCTGGCTCTGTCTCCATCGACAGGTAGATTGTTTCGGATTGATCATAAGTTTTTACTACTATATGTATTTATTTTTTTATTTATATATCTCAATCCAGCTTAATTCTTTTTAGATCATGTTTCTCCTTTTTGTACATTCTGGACTATTATCTGTTTTATAACACCTTGTTTAATATTTTGAATATACCACCCTTAACTAGGGATCCATCCAACACCTTTCATGGTGTAATATCCTCAAACAGGTTGTACTGTCTAAATCTCTTGTGACTCTATACTGTCAATCCAACTAGGTTGGTAACAATCGCTTATTGGTTTCTCTCTCTTGTTTTATATCATGCTTATCTTATTTTCCCTGTTAACTTCATGTTTTTACACCATCCTTTATAAGGGATTTATCCAACACAATCTATGGTGTATTATCATCAACCAAACATTCTTGTTTAATTGTTACTCTTCTGTTCACGATTTCTTGGATGTATTCCAATCAAGTTTCGTTAGTGCTTTTTCTATCTTCCTCTATTCTTTCAGCGTCTGACATTGTTTCTTGCTATGTTTATTTACCTTCTAACTTGTTTATTTGCCTTGTGTGGCAAAAAGTAACAAACATGTTCGATACTACAGGTTCCGTTGTTTCTTTCCCCGTTGTTTCTTCATGAGAAGTCTAGATGATATGACGTTATGCTACTTTCTTGAACCTAATCCATTAGAACGAAGTATGCATGATTTTGATTTTCCCACTTGAACTCAATTTTATACAAAGACTCCATCATATGATGAGGGATATAGTTCTAAATGTCCCCAACCTCCATCAAAATCTTCATTTAAGAAAGCTGGGATGAGGGGTAGAAAAAACTCTCCGGAGGAGGTTGACGATGATAAACCCTGCTGAGGGAAATACAAATATTATGCTGGAACTGTCAGGGTCTCGGCAATGCCCAGTCAGTTCATGAATTACAACGTGCTGTCCACAAGCATGATGCTGATCTTTTATTTCTTTGCGAAACTTGATTAAATAGACACAATCTTGATCGCATTAAGATTAAGCTAGGAATGCAAGGTTGTATACCAGTTGAATCCAGCCCCACTTGTACGGGGCTTGCTATTTACGATAATAAGACTACCATTGATTTGCTTTCTTACTTGGATCATCATATTGATGTTATTATACATTTTGGCCAATTGCAAATCCATTTTTTTGGTGTGCATGTTTTTCTTGAAACAACAAACAAATATAAAACTTGACAACTAGTGGACACATTACAATCAGCTTCTTCTCTTCCATGGCTCTTAGGGGGAGACTTTATGAAATCCTACACGATAATGAAAAGCAAGGCGGTATCCGTCGGGCACGATCACAAATTAATAATTTTAGAGATTGTCTTATGAGAAATAATCTCTTCGATTATAAACCAAAATTTGGATCGTTCACTTGGGCAAGGTCTGGACCTAATACCGAAACCATTATGGAAAGAATCGATAGATTCCTTTTTAACTCCTCTTAGTTTAATGTTTTTCCTAGCTTCAAGGCTACGTCATTCTTTCAAGCCCGATCTGATCACTGCCCCATTTTAATGGACACTAGGCCCTCCCATGCAATCGAAATGAAAGCTTCTAGGAACCGCTATGAGAATTCTTGGGCTGATAACCCTTAAGTCTCTTCTTGGATTAGAGAGATTTGGTCTAACCCATCCAGCACGACCATTATTATACTTCATGAAATTGGGTGTTTTCTAGAATCTTGGCAAACAAACAAACATATCAAGTCATATGAATGTATTAAACAGTTAACTGACTTTATAAACATGTGCCTCAAGCAACAACTTTCAGATGCTGATATCAATAATTTTATATCTGCCAAAAGCGAGCTTGATATGCCACTTAATGTGAAGGAAATCTATTGGGCACAATGCGCCCGCACAACCTGGCTAGAACATGGTGACAAAAATACTTCCTTTTTCCATGCAAGAACAAGCAATCGCCAACAAAAAACCATATTATTGGACTTTTCAACAATGAAAATATTTGGCAAACGCACACGAAAGACATCATGGCTATTGCCATTGATTACTTCCAGACTCTCTTCTCATCCTCTTCTCCTACTATTGCATCTTCCATTTTGGACAACATTCCAAATATTGTTACTGAGACCATGAACAATGACCTTAATAAGGAATTCACAGCAAAAGAAATTGCCATTGCTTTTCGCGGTATTGATCCGAGGAAACCCCCGAGAGTTTACGGATTTCCAAGTGGTTTCTTTAGGAAACATTGGGATATCCTTGGCTAGGACTTTATAAACCTTTGCCTCAGACTCCTAAGTGGGTCTGTTCGCATGGAAGTGATCAATAGTACTATCATCATTCTTATACCCAAAATTAATGATCCCACAACTATGTGACATCTCAGACTTATCTATAAGACTGTTGCCAAAATGCTTGTTAATCGTGTGAAATCTATCATCCCTTTATGTATAGGCGGTAATCAAGCTGCCTTTGTTCAAGGTAGGAACATTATCGACAATATTCTCATTGCCCATGAGCTTATCCAGACTTTAAATACTGACGAGACCTCCCTTGCCAAAGGTGCTAGTTTAAAATTGGACATGGATAAAGCTTTCGACCATGTCGAATGTTCTTTTCTACAACAAATTATGCTCCATCTAGGTTTTAATGACAAATGGGTTTCCCTTATTATGAATTGTGTCTCTTTTGTGTCTTTTCAAGTATGTGTCAATGATTCTCTTTTATGACCTTTTAAACCTCAAAGAAGGCTTCGACAAGGAGATCCCTTTCACCTTTCTTGTTTCTTTTGTGTACTCAAGGTCTTTCAGCATTGTTCAATGCTGAGAAAGTTATTGGCAATCTCCTTGGCCTTTGTGCTAGCAGGAACGGCCCCTGTATAAATAACCTCCTCTTTGTTGATGATTGTGTGGTGTTCATTAAGAATACAACTACAGAAGCTCAACACCTCAAGGACGCTTTGCATACTCATGCCATTTCGTATGGTCAGGCGGTAAATTTTGAAAAATCAACTATATATTTCACATGCTAAACATCTACATCCCTTCGATAAGAAATCAACAACATCCTTAATGTAAGAGAGGTCGATGACCTTGGTATTTATTTGGGGGTTCCACTCCTCATTGGGAAGAATAAGACAGCAACTTTGGGTTTTACTAGAGACAAAATGAATGCTTGTCTTAGCAAATAGGATAAGCACTTGCTCTCCTTTAGCGGTAGAGAAATTTTAATCAAATTTGTCGTACAATCAATGCCACAAAATGTTATGTCTTGTTACTTTCTAACCCAAAACATTATCGATAATATGAATACTTCGATACGTCGTTACTGGTCATCGGGAAAAGCCGAGAAACGTGAATGGCATATGCTTCAGTGGGACACTATCTGTCTACCAAAAGCAGCCAAACGTATAGGATTTTGCGATCTTCGCCATTTTAACATTGCGTTACTTGGTAAACAATTTGGAGAATAATTTTTGAGCCTGATATTCTTCCTAGTCAGGTCTACAAGTGCAAATATTATCCATTAGGTTATGTGCTCGAATCCGATTCCACTCGAAGATCTTCCCTTGCTTGGAAAGGTCTTAGTATAGCTATCTTTAAACTTGGAAATGGATTCTTTAAACGACCAGGTATGTCAGGTCAGATACAGATCCACTTCGACAATTGGGGAGGATCTAAGCCTTTACACCTTTATGGCGATTATGAAGTGAATGAGGAAGTCCCTCTTTGAGCGGGATTTTTTATGTTGTCTAATCTACCCCGATGGGATGAATCCAAGGTGAGAGATTATTTCTCTCACGAAGATGCTAACAAAATCCTTAATGTACCAGTCATTAGTGATACGAAAAGATACTACCCTTTGGGGTCATCACGACTCTGGCATCTATACTGTGCGTTCTGGTTATCAATTTCTCCAACTACAACTAGGGCCGGTTAATAGACCCTCTAGGCTATGGAAAATTCTTTCTAAGTTGCCTACCTTGCCTAAGGTTCGTTCCTTTGGATGGCGATTAAGCCATGATGCCCTACCGTCTAGCCACAAAATCCTCCAAGCAAATCTTGGTACTAGGGTTTGCCCAATTTGTAATACGAATATTGAAACTACCCTTCATGCTTTAAGGGATTGTCCTAGTGCCATGGAAGCTCTCCGTTTGGCAGAGTTTCCAGGCCATATTTTCTCTAATACTTCAATTTCCCCCCACCAGTGGTTTTCTAAAATAGTTGGTTTTCTCTCATTGCACCAATTCTCTTTCCTAATAACAATTCTAACGCACAAAAACTCTATCTAACGCACAAAAACTCTTCGACGATTATACATCAGCCAATGATGCTCTCCATCTAAGATCCTGACTAGCTGATCCCACCTTTGCTCAAGCTAGATGGACAAAACCGGACCGCGGTTTTGTTAAGGTTAATACGGATGGCGCCTTTTACCCAATTTTGAAGGGAGCTGCTGCAGGTGTCATTGCTTGGGATTCTTCAGGCTCCGTCCTTGGTGGACGCTCTATGCCCCTCGCCTTCTGTCTAGACCCAGCTTCAGCCAAAGCTCTTTCCATTTTGGAGGGAATTAATCTTGTTGTTGATGATGGCTGCTCTAATGTCATCCTTGAGACTGATTCTGCTTCCATTGCCAACAAAGTTAACAACACCCATCATCATGATCTTTCCACGTTGCAACCTTTAGTGTTTCGAATTCGTTGTACTCTTAGTGCTTTGCCTGATTGTAAGATTTGTTATGTACCTAGAGAAGTAAATGTTGTAGCTCGTGTCCTTGCTTCTAGAGCTTTCTGTTCTTTTCTTTCTTTCTCTTTTGGATGTAACTTTCCTGATTTTATTCGGGCTTCTATAAACTCAGAGAGGTTCTCCTCTTCTTCTCAATAAAAACTTGGGTAGTCTTTTCCTCATAGGGGCCTACTCACCTCCCGAGGTGACTGGCTATAGGGTTTTTTTAATGAGGCCCTTTCTTTCAAAAAATATTCGAATGGATTCTCTAATAAGCTCTCAGAAAGGGACCGTACATTATGACATTCACTCGAAGAGAGGGGTCATTTATCGCGACATACGCTTAAAGAGAGGGGTCATCCATCACGGTATACTCTCAAAGAGAATGACCGTTCATTATGGCATACGCTCGAAGAGAGGGGTCATTCATCACGGTATACGCTCTAAGAAAATGATTATTCATTATGACATGCACTCGAAGAGAGGTATCATTCATCGAGTAATACGCTCAAATAGAGGGGTCGTACATCATAGTATACGCTCAAAGAGAAGGATCGTTCATTATTACATACACTCGAAGATAAGGTTCATTCATCGCGACATTTGCTCAAAGAGAGGGGTCATTCTTCGTGTCATACGCTCAAAGATAGGGGTCGTCCATCACGGTATACACTCTAAGAAATGGACTATTCATTATGACATGCACTAGAAGATAAAGGTCTTTCATCGCGATGTACGCTCAAAGAGAGGGAGGGGTCTTTCATCGCAATATACGCTCAAAGACAGGGCTATAAACATGAATAGTCATTATAACCATATTATTAAGTTCCAGCTTAAATCTAAATTTATATTAAGTTATTTTAAGTATTCTCATTATTTCGATTATTATGTTTCCTTCATAGAACTTACATATTGTTCAAGGAGTAAGTATTAGCTCGGTGTTAGCTCAGTCAGCTCAGAAGAAGCTAAACGGAAAGCAATGCTAGAAACACAAGGAGCCAACTTCAGAATAGCTTGAAAATGCATGGAACACTCCTACAATACTTAAAGGACTCAAGACTAGCTTCATGTCAACTCACAAATCCCATATGAGCTCAAATGAAGCATAATTCAAAACGAGGCCTTATGAGATTCGGATCAGCTCCAAAACACTCCTAGCACTAGAAGAGAGTATAGGAAAGCTAATAGACCAACTCACTTTGCTAAAGGCTTCTTAGATTAGCTTATTTCAACTTCAAACTTTAGCTATGTCTTTCAGCTAGATAGCTCAGTTTAATTCAGCTCAGTCCCAACTTGATTAGCTCATCTCAACTACACCCGAAGGTCACCAACCCTTCACCAAGCATCATGTCCGTCCATCATCCACATTGGATGCCAAGATATTGGAGGGAAAGCAAGTGGGCACCAAAACAAAGAGATACTATTTCCATAACCTAGTTTCTTCCTTAAAGATCAATATAAGGTTCAGGATTAGGTTTTCTATAACCTAGTTTCTTCCTTGAGTATCTTTAAGATACTATTTCCATTTCACCATTCGTTACATATCCTCATATTCTATACATCATTCCAATCCTTTGTCATCACCACAAAATGTCCTAAACATCCATTCACCCTCATCAACACCACACATCCTTCCACTTCCAAATCAGTCCCTAAACTATTCCTTTTATTAATTCTACTTATTCCTTTCATCTTTATTCTCAAATTCTTCATTTTGCAGTCAATTCTTGCGAGAGACTTGCTTCCTTCCTAGGTCCTACAATCAAAGTGTGCCACTCAGCATCATCTACAAGATTGGCACACATCAAGAATGGTCGTCCATCATAGTATACGGTCTAAAAAATGGACGATTTATTATGACATGCACTCGAAGAGAGGGGTCATTCATCGCGACATGTGCTCAAAGAGAGGGGTCGTCCATCACGGCATGCGCTCAAAGAGAGGGGTAGTCCATCACGGCATACTCTCAAAGAGAGGAATCGTTCATTATGACATACACTTGACAAGAGGGGTCATTCACCGCGACATACGCTCAATGAGAGGGACCGTTCATTATGACATGCACTCGATTTCTTGTTATTTCAATTCTGATTAAAAAAATAGAAAAGAAAGAAAAAAACCAGATTATTCTAGCATATAAGAAATCTAAATTAGATTTAAAAAAGAGAGAGAGTGAATAAAAAAGAAATTCGAATTTTGAAAGGCTGAAGATTCAAGTACAAATGTCCAAGTAACCAACTCTGAGAAGTTCCTAAAGTTCGATTGCTCAAGACCAATTTGTAAGTTGAGTTTTGTGGTAACGTTTCTGTTTTTCTTTAGTCCTTTTCAATTGAATCCTTGAAAATTATCTTTATTCAATCCCTAAACTTTTTAAAACTTTTTTCTTCTTTCTATTTGCACACCTAACCTTTGTTTCAGCCCAAACGCCATCATTTCTTAGGATATTTGACAAGTTTTGAGTAAGTTCATCTAAGAACTTGATTTGAGAGAATTGAGAGGTAAAAGGCAAGAGATTGGTGAGCACAAAAGGGGGAATAGAAGCCAGAATTCCCAGTGTGTAAACACGAGTTAATTGAGTTCCATATTTCTTTCCTTGAAGTGTCTATGAGGATTGTGTGTGTGTGAATTGGTGAGGAGCTTAAACTTTTGTTTCATTTATTCATACTAACACTATGTCGCAACACTAAAATGAAAACAATCGGGAAGAACGACCAGCCCAGAACCTCCAAACACAAGCTCTAATAAGGGAAATGCAAAAGCTCTTATGTGATGAGTTAGAACCAATTCATGAGTGGATGGATCGTACTGAGGAGTCCAATGGAGGGCGTCCAAGGGGCCAAGATGGACAGAATCATAGAAGGCATCCCATGCAACATGAATTTGAAGAAGAAGATGTCATTTCTGTCTAGAGCAATGGAAGGAACCATGGCCAATTGGATGACAATTTTGGGAGCGTCCGAGTTAACATTCCTCTCTTTCAAGGAAATTCAAAACCGGAGGCATATTTGGACTGAGAGAGAAAAGTGGAGTACATCTTTGAATGCCATAATTATTCCGAGCAAAAGAAGGAGCACATGGCTTCCTTAGAATTTATTGACTACGCACTTGTATGGTGGGATTAACTAAGATCAACAAGGAGATGCAATTGTGAATGGCCTATCAACGCTTGGAGAGAAATGAAACGTATTCTGAGGAAATGTTTTGTGCCTACTCATTATCACTGTGATCTATATTATAAGTTTCAGAATCTTAAACAAGGAAGTAGAACCGTGGAAGACTACTACAAAGAGAAGGAAATAGCCAAGATCCGAACAAGTGTGCATGAAGACAGTGAAGCCACCATGACAAGGTTCTTGTCCAAATTAAACAAAGATAATGTTGATGTAGTGGAATTACAACACTACATTGAAATTGAGGACATGGTGCATATGGCTATCAAAATCGAGAGGCAACAACACAAGAGATCATCTTCTAGAGGTGTCACAAATGCAGCCCCTAAATAGAGTCCAAACACACCTCTGAGAAATACTCCTTTCCAAAGCAAAGAACAGGCTGAAACATCCAAAACCAAGCCTATGGTGGAGAATATTCGAGGAAAGCAATAAGAAGTGTCCATACAATCCCTAGAGATCAAATGTTTCAAGTGCTTAGGGCATGGCCATATTGCTAGCCAATGTCCAAATAGAAACACTATGTTGTTGCTGGAAAATGGAGAGATTGCATCGGATAATGAGGAAGAAATTTTGGAAGAATCCAAGCAAGAGGAAGAAGAAGAATTCACCCCTGTCATTGAAGGACAACTTATGGTTGTTAAAAGGCTTTTAAACACCCAAATGTCAGAAGAAGAGGAGCAACGAGAGAACATATTTCACGCTAGGTGTTATGTTAACAACAAAATGTGTTTTATGATAACCGATGGTGGAAGCTGCACCAACGTGGCTAGCACTCTTATGGTGGATAAACTCGGCCTCAAAACTTTAAAGCATCCAGACCCATATAAACTCCAATGGCTCAATGATTCGGGGGAATTAAAGGTCACCAAACAGGTTCTTGTCCCTTTCTCTATTGGTTCATATAAGGATGAGAGTTTGTGCGACGTAGTTCCTATGCACGCAAGTCACATTTTACTTGAGAGGCCATGGCAATATGATCGAAGAACGATGCATGATTGTTACACCCACCGGTTCATCTTCAAGCATGGAGGCAAGAAGATAGTGCTCGCACCTATAACGCCTAAGCAAGTGCAAAGTGACCAGATTCTGATGAAACAAAGTGTGGAGGCTAGGAAACAAGAGAAGATCCAAACCAAGCTTAAAGAAGGAGGGCCTAGGGAAGAAAAGGTGTCTGGCAGCATCAAGTTGATTAGGGAATGTCTTTTAACACATCCCGTGCTCACTTCTGAATTTTCTAACCCAAAACAAGCCAAAAAGAATTCTCATCTTCTTTTCAGAAATTCAAGGAGGAGATAGAAGACCATGCACGTCAAAACTATGTCTTTCCAATTGCTAAGGGAGATTTCAGCACCAAGGGGTTCGATTTGAGGATAAATCGCCCAAAAGAAGAAGGGGATAATATGTGCACACCCAACTTTAGTTTCTGCCCATACCTTAAGTCACACAATTCCAATCAGGGAGTTCTACTTAATCCTCCTTATTTACTCAATTCATGTGCTACACTCACTTGCTATCTCATATTATATACATATAATGTTTATTTTCTTATATTACTATTGATAACTTAGTAATTAGTATTGAACCACAGCTTTATTTAGCTTATATTATGCATAATTAATATTTAACACATGTTTAGTAACATCATACTTACTAGTTTAAGTTGTTTCTTTGCAGGTTATGTTAAACATAGCTTAAAGGACTATTGGCCAGCTCCGTTTTAGCTCAAATGCACCATTTGAGCTCAGAACAAAGAATCATTTTTTGAGGCACTTACCAGTTTCTGATCAACACCAAAATGTACTAAACACTCCTAGGCAGCGCAATGAAGTGGAAGATAGCTCCGTTCTAGCTCACGAATTCAAAATGAGCTCAAAACGACAAATGGTGAATTTCCCTTCATTTGGGATTCGGATCAGCTCCTATACACTCTTATGGATTAAGGAGAGTATTATGGCCCTAAGGATCAATTCACTCAACTAAGGGGTTAGCCGTTCAGCTCAAATCATCACTCAAAGATGGTGAACTTTCAGCTAGCTAAATCATCTAGCTAGATCAGCTCAAACCAGCTCAGCCTTAGTTCATCAAGCTTACTCACCCTACAACCTTCATCTCAACCATGGAAGGACATGTTTGTCCCTAAGAGACACAACCGACCAACCATGGAGGGAAACATGTTTCGGCGCCAAAACAAAGAGATAACACTCTTCATTGGGCAGATTCATGATGGTCCACTTGTTTGCCAATTTCGAGTAATATACAAGTAGAATTGGGTTTTGGTGTCTTCATGAAAGTTGTTCCTCTATCTCTTATATTTCCAACGTATGTTGAATTGCATAAATCTGATATTGGGAACTTGAGATATGTCCAATTTACTGAAGACTGTGCAGGCTGAAATTTTGAACCGAAAAGTTACAACAATTCTTGGAAGGAGACACCATTCAACCCGAACGGTTAAGGAGGGAGACACCACCAATTGAGCAAACACCAAGGCCACTATTCATCCACCTTCTCAAAGGGGAATGTCCCTTGGCCACATCCTTTCATTTCATATAAATATGTAGCCATTTTAGCATTTGAACACACAACTTTGAATCAGATTATTTATTTTGTGAGTTAATTTCTCATTCTTGTTCTTTTAAGAACTTTATCGACTTATCAAATCATCTCTTTGTTTTGTGGCGTCACCCTCCATCCTTTATACTTTAGATTTCTGAAATTACATTTCCAAGAGGTCTAAGTGTATCTACCACCCTCAGAGTTGCAACTAGATTGGGTTTATGTTCCTATAACCTAAGTTCAACCTTTGCCCCTTTGAATATTATCATTCCATCATCACATAATCACCATCCACATTCCATTTTCGTCCACCATTCTTCACCAGCCCTTAACATATCCTTCTATACCATTTACTTCACTTAAACACCTCCATTTTCTTCCTTAATCAACCATCAACATCCCCCACACATTCCCTTCACCAGGACAACTTTCTTTTCATCTAAAAATACCCCACACCATAACCTCTTCTTAAATCATCTTTATCTTATTTCCAGCATCCTATATAACATTCTTTTGTTCATGAAACAATACAAGGCTTTCTTGCATTCTAAGGTCCGGGCAATCAAAGCTTCTCTCTACAAGCATCTTTGGAGAGTTGGAGCATATCAGTGGCCATGGGACATTTCCCTTTGAAAAGTTGGCCGAATAGTGGCCTTGGTGTATGTTCAATTGGTGGTGTCTCCCTCAACCGTTCGGTTGAATGGTGTCTCCTTCCAAGAGTTGTTGGAACTTTTCGTTAAAATTTTATCCTGCACAGTCTTTAGTAATTTTGTCATATCTCGAGCTTCCGATATCGGATTGATGCGATTCAATATGCATTGGAAAGATAAGAGATAGGGGAACAACTTTCATGCAGAAAACGAAACCTAGTTCTTCTTGTATCCTGCTCGAAAATGGTAGCTAGAGTTGGCGACCTACGGGTGTTAAGCCGGGAGTGGTAGCTAGAGTTGAGATGAGTTAATCAAGCTGAGAGTGAGCTAAGCTATCTAACTGAAACACTTTAGCTAAAGTCTGAATGTGAAATAAGCTAATTCGAGATTCCTTTAGCAAAGTGAGTTGGTCCATTAGCTTCCTTATACTCTCTTCTAGTGTGAGAAGTGTTCTTGAGCTGATATGAGTCTCTTAATGCCTCGTGTAGGAGTGTTCCATGCATTCCCAAGCTATTCTAAAGTTGAATCCTTTTGTTTGTAGCATTGCCTTACATTTAGCTTCTTCTAAGCAAACTTTAGCTGCTTGAGCTAGGCCTTTAAGTTCGTGAGCTCCTGTACATAGTTCCTTTAAGTTCATGACCTAAAATAATCATTCCTTAAGCTCCTATGCAATTCTAAGCGTTTGAGCTATTCTTGAGTTGTTCCAAGCTGTCATAAGTCTTCCTAAGCCACATTGAGCTACCCTTAATGTCTTTAAGCTTCCTCGGACTATTATCTTTACTTAAAATAGCTGAAACAATAAGCAAACAATGTATAAGCTGAAACAAACTAAAATAAACCAAACTGAGCTAGAAAACAGTATAGTTTAGTTAATATTAAGAATAAGATGACTTAGAATAAATATAAAGATTTGGTTATGCAATCACAAAACATTACTTAAATAGCAAAAGTATACAACTCAAATAGAGGGATCGTTCATTATGACGTACGCTTGAAGAGAGAGGTCATTCATCGCGACATACGCTGGAAGAGAAGGGTCGTCCATCACGGTATACACTCTAAGAAAGGGATCATTCATTAAGACATGCACTCGAAGAGAGGGGTCATTCATCGCGACATACGCTCAAAGAGAGGGACCGTTCACCATGACTTGAACTCGAAGAGAAGGGTTATTCATCGCAATATATGCTCAAAGAGAGGTGTCATCGATCACGGTATACGCTCAAAGAGAGAGACCGTTTATTATGACATGCACTCGAACAGAGGGGTCTTTTATCGCCATATACACTCAAAGAGCAGCGGTGTCCATCACGGTATATACTGAAAGAGGGACCATTCATTAAGACATGCACTCGAAGAGGGGTCATTCATCGCAACATATGCTCAAAGAGATGGACCGTTCATTATGACACGCACTCGAAGATAGGGTTCATTCTTCGCGACAAACGCTCAAAGGCAAGAGTCGTCCACCACGACATACGCTGAAAGAGAGGGACTGTATATCATGACATGCACTCGAAGAGAGGGGTCATTCATCGCGTCATACGCTCAAGGAGAGGGGTCGTCCATCATGGTATACGCTCCAAGAAAGGGACCATTATTATGACATGCACTAGAACAGGGGGGGTATTCATCGCGACATTCGCTCAAAGAGAGGTGTCTTCCATCACGACATACTCTCTAAGAAAGGAACCATTAATTATGACATGCACTCGAACAGAGGGGTCATTCATCGCGACATACGTTGAAGGAGAGGTGTTGTCCATCCCGACATACACTCGTTCACCATGACATTCACTCAAAGAGAGGGGTCATTCATAGCGACATACGCTCAAAGAGAAGGGTCGTCCACCACGGTATACGCTCCAAGAAAAGTACCGTTCATAATGACATGCACTCGAAGAGAGGGGTCATTCATCGTGACATACGCCCAAATAGGAGTCGTCCATCACGATATACGCTTTAAGAAAGGGACTGTTCATTATGACAGGCACTCGAAGAGTGGGGTATTTCATCGCGACATACACTCAAAGAGAAGGGTCGTCCATCAGGATATAGGCCCTAAGGGACCATTCATTAAGACATGCACTCGAAGAGAGGGGTCATTCATCATGACATGCGCTCAAAGAGAGGAACCGTTCACCATGACATGCACTCGAAGAGAAGGGTCATTCATCGCAACATATGCTCAAAGAGAGAGGTCATCGATCACAGTATACGCTCAAAGAGAGGCACCGTTCATTATGACATGCACTGGAAGAGAGGGGTCTTTTATCGCCATATACGCTCAAAGAGCGACGATGTCCACCACGGTATTTGCTCAAAGAGGGACCGCTCATTAAGATATACACTCGAAGAGGGGTCATTCATCGCGACATACTCTCAAAGAGAGGGTTCATCCATAACAGTATACGCTCTCGTTCATTATGACACGAACTCAAAGATAGGGGTCATTCATCGCGACATACGCTCAAAGAGGGGTCATCCATCACGGCATATGCTCAAAGAGAGGGACTATTCATTATGACATATGCTCGAAGAGAGGGGTCATTCACCGCGACATATGCTCCAAGAGATGGGTCGTCTATCACGATATAAACTCTAAGAAAGGGTCCGTTCAATATGACATGCACTCAAAGATAGGGGTAATTCTATGCGACATACGCTCAAAGAGAGGGATCGTTTATCACGACATACTCTCAAAGATAAGGACCATTCATTTTGACATGCGCTCGAAGAGAGGGGTCATTCCCTGCGACATACGCTCAAAGTGATGTGTTTTCCATCACGGTATACGCTCTAGGAAAGGGGTCGTACATTATGACATGCATTCGAAGAGAGGGGTCATTCATCGCGACATACGCTCAAAGAGAGGGACCATTCGCCAGGAGATGCACTCAAAGAGAGGGTGATACAGTCCAACTCTCCAATGGTTGTTGTAGAGAGAAGCTTTGATATTCCCAGCGTGATACAGTCCAACTCTCCAACTCTCAAAGACAGGGGTCATCGATCACGGTATACGCTCAAATAGAGAGACCATTCATTATGACATGCACTCGAAGAGTGGTCGTCCATCACGGTATACGCTCAAGGAGAGGGACCGTTTATTATGACATTCACTTGATGATAAGGGTCATTCATCGCGACATACGCTCAAAGAGAGGGATCGTTCATCACGGTAAACGCTCAAAGTAAGCGACCGTTACATTTCCCTTTGAAAAGTTGGCCGAATAGTGGCCTTGGTGTATGTTCAATTGGTGGTGTCTCCCTCAACCGTTCGGTTGAATGGTGTCTCCTTCCAAGAGTTGTTGGAACTTTTCGTTAAAATTTTATCCTGCACAGTCTTTAGTAATTTTGTCATATCTCGAGCTTCCGATATCGGATTGATGCGATTCAATATGCATTGGAAAGATAAGAGATAGGGGAACAACTTTCATGCAGAAAACGAAACCTAGTTCTTCTTGTATCCTGCTCGAAAATGGTAGCTAGAGTTGGCGACCTACGGGTGTTAAGCCGGGAGTGGTAGCTAGAGTTGAGATGAGTTAATCAAGCTGAGAGTGAGCTAAGCTATCTAACTGAAACACTTTAGCTAAAGTCTGAATGTGAAATAAGCTAATTCGAGATTCCTTTAGCAAAGTGAGTTGGTCCATTAGCTTCCTTATACTCTCTTCTAGTGTGAGAAGTGTTCTTGAGCTGATATGAGTCTCTTAATGCCTCGTGTAGGAGTGTTCCATGCATTCCCAAGCTATTCTAAAGTTGAATCCTTTTGTTTGTAGCATTGCCTTACATTTAGCTTCTTCTAAGCAAACTTTAGCTGCTTGAGCTAGGCCTTTAAGTTCGTGAGCTCCTGTACATAGTTCCTTTAAGTTCATGACCTAAAATAATCATTCCTTAAGCTCCTATGCAATTCTAAGCGTTTGAGCTATTCTTGAGTTGTTCCAAGCTGTCATAAGTCTTCCTAAGCCACATTGAGCTACCCTTAATGTCTTTAAGCTTCCTCGGACTATTATCTTTACTTAAAATAGCTGAAACAATAAGCAAACAATGTATAAGCTGAAACAAACTAAAATAAACCAAACTGAGCTAGAAAACAGTATAGTTTAGTTAATATTAAGAATAAGATGACTTAGAATAAATATAAAGATTTGGTTATGCAATCACAAAACATTACTTAAATAGCAAAAGTATACAACTCAAATAGAGGGATCGTTCATTATGACGTACGCTTGAAGAGAGAGGTCATTCATCGCGACATACGCTGGAAGAGAAGGGTCGTCCATCACGGTATACACTCTAAGAAAGGGATCATTCATTAAGACATGCACTCGAAGAGAGGGGTCATTCATCGCGACATACGCTCAAAGAGAGGGACCGTTCACCATGACTTGAACTCGAAGAGAAGGGTTATTCATCGCAATATATGCTCAAAGAGAGGTGTCATCGATCACGGTATACGCTCAAAGAGAGAGACCGTTTATTATGACATGCACTCGAACAGAGGGGTCTTTTATCGCCATATACACTCAAAGAGCAGCGGTGTCCATCACGGTATATACTGAAAGAGGGACCATTCATTAAGACATGCACTCGAAGAGGGGTCATTCATCGCAACATATGCTCAAAGAGATGGACCGTTCATTATGACACGCACTCGAAGATAGGGTTCATTCTTCGCGACAAACGCTCAAAGGCAAGAGTCGTCCACCACGACATACGCTGAAAGAGAGGGACTGTATATCATGACATGCACTCGAAGAGAGGGGTCATTCATCGCGTCATACGCTCAAGGAGAGGGGTCGTCCATCATGGTATACGCTCCAAGAAAGGGACCATTATTATGACATGCACTAGAACAGGGGGGGTATTCATCGCGACATTCGCTCAAAGAGAGGTGTCTTCCATCACGACATACTCTCTAAGAAAGGAACCATTAATTATGACATGCACTCGAACAGAGGGGTCATTCATCGCGACATACGTTGAAGGAGAGGTGTTGTCCATCCCGACATACACTCGTTCACCATGACATTCACTCAAAGAGAGGGGTCATTCATAGCGACATACGCTCAAAGAGAAGGGTCGTCCACCACGGTATACGCTCCAAGAAAAGTACCGTTCATAATGACATGCACTCGAAGAGAGGGGTCATTCATCGTGACATACGCCCAAATAGGAGTCGTCCATCACGATATACGCTTTAAGAAAGGGACTGTTCATTATGACAGGCACTCGAAGAGTGGGGTATTTCATCGCGACATACACTCAAAGAGAAGGGTCGTCCATCAGGATATAGGCCCTAAGGGACCATTCATTAAGACATGCACTCGAAGAGAGGGGTCATTCATCATGACATGCGCTCAAAGAGAGGAACCGTTCACCATGACATGCACTCGAAGAGAAGGGTCATTCATCGCAACATATGCTCAAAGAGAGAGGTCATCGATCACAGTATACGCTCAAAGAGAGGCACCGTTCATTATGACATGCACTGGAAGAGAGGGGTCTTTTATCGCCATATACGCTCAAAGAGCGACGATGTCCACCACGGTATTTGCTCAAAGAGGGACCGCTCATTAAGATATACACTCGAAGAGGGGTCATTCATCGCGACATACTCTCAAAGAGAGGGTTCATCCATAACAGTATACGCTCTCGTTCATTATGACACGAACTCAAAGATAGGGGTCATTCATCGCGACATACGCTCAAAGAGGGGTCATCCATCACGGCATATGCTCAAAGAGAGGGACTATTCATTATGACATATGCTCGAAGAGAGGGGTCATTCACCGCGACATATGCTCCAAGAGATGGGTCGTCTATCACGATATAAACTCTAAGAAAGGGTCCGTTCAATATGACATGCACTCAAAGATAGGGGTAATTCTATGCGACATACGCTCAAAGAGAGGGATCGTTTATCACGACATACTCTCAAAGATAAGGACCATTCATTTTGACATGCGCTCGAAGAGAGGGGTCATTCCCTGCGACATACGCTCAAAGTGATGTGTTTTCCATCACGGTATACGCTCTAGGAAAGGGGTCGTACATTATGACATGCATTCGAAGAGAGGGGTCATTCATCGCGACATACGCTCAAAGAGAGGGACCATTCGCCAGGAGATGCACTCAAAGAGAGGGTGATACAGTCCAACTCTCCAATGGTTGTTGTAGAGAGAAGCTTTGATATTCCCAGCGTGATACAGTCCAACTCTCCAACTCTCAAAGACAGGGGTCATCGATCACGGTATACGCTCAAATAGAGAGACCATTCATTATGACATGCACTCGAAGAGTGGTCGTCCATCACAGTATACGCTCAAGGAGAGGGACCGTTTATTATGACATTCACTTGATGATAAGGGTCATTCATCGCGACATACGCTCAAAGAGAGGGATCGTTCATCACGGTAAACGCTCAAAGTAAGCGACCGTTCATTATGACATACACTTGAAGAGAGGGATCATTCACCGCGACATACGCTCAAATAGAAGGGTTGTCCATCACGGTATACGATTTAAGAAAGGGACCGTTAATTAAGATATGCATTCAAAGAGATGGGTCATTCATCGCGACCGACACTCAAAGTGAAGGGTCTTCCATCACGATATGCACTCAAAGAGAGGGACCATTCACATGACATACACTCAAAGAGAAGAGTCATTCATCGCAACATATGCTCAAAGTGAGGGGTCATTGATCACGATATACTCTAAAAGAGAGGTACTGTTCACCGTAACATGCACTCGAAGAGAAGTGTTATTCATCGGAACGTATGCTCAATGAGAGGGGTCACCGATTACGGTATACGCTCAAAGAGAGGGACCGTTCGTTATTACATGCACTCGAAGAAAGGGGTCATTCATTGTGACATACTATCAAAGAAAGGGGTCGTCCATCACAGTATTCGCTAAAAGAGAGGGACTGTTCACCCTAACAAGCACTCAAAGAGAAGTGACATTCATCGCAACATACGCTCAAAGAATGGGGTCATCGATCACGGTATATGCTCAAAGAGAGGGACCATTCATTATGGCATGCACTTGAAGAGAGGGGTCATTTATCGCGACATACGCTCAAAGAGCGGCGGCTTCCATCACGGTATACGCTCAAAGAGAGGGATCGTTCATTATGACAAGCATTTGAACAATGGGGTCATTGATCGCGACATACGCTCAAAGAGAGAGGTCGTTCTTTATGACATGCACTCGAAGTTTGATGTGAGCACATCATGTCAAGTTCAACAGGTTGATCCGGAGGTCTTACCATCAGGACCTACCACACGTTCTAAGGCAAAGAAATACAGGGAAGCTCTTTTCCTTGTGCTAACATTTCAGATTCATTTGAGAATGTTCATGCCTTAGAATATGTTGTTTATAATGTGTTGCATGCTGATATATGACATATTTAGGTATATATATTAGTATGTGTGTTTACTTATGTATATACTATGTTAATTATGTTTGCATTTGGTTTTAAGTGTGTTTGTGTGGTTAAAATAAGACTACAAGGCTTTTTAGATGTTTTTGCCTTGTTCTAATATAGGTACTTAGGCAAACCTTAGCTCAAGTGGGCATACCCAGCTCATCTCCAGCTCAGGAGAGCGTATGCAGTTCAATACCAGCTCAAGTGGATTATATTTAGCTCAGAAGAAGCTCAATGGTGTGCACGCAGCTCACCTTAGCTCGGGGCAGCTCAGAGGCTTAGCTCCCAGCTCCATTTAGCTCCTAACACTCTTAGCTAGTTCGTTTCAGCTCATCTCCATTTCCAGCTCAATTCAACTCAAGTTGAAGTGACCAATAGCAGCTGAAACCTATCGTACACGAAGAGCAGGTGTCCTACGCATGTGCCATGCATGTGGGGCCCACACAGCACCCTTTTCCGCAAGTTTGGGCGTCCAAAAGCAAGCAAGCCAAACAAGGCCCTTGCTTTGAAGACCAATCAGCAACATTGGATAAGAATGAGTGGTTTCTTATTCAAATTCAAACATTAAACACATGTTTAATGTGTTTTAAGTGCCAAAACATGTGGCTAAGGATATTAGGAGCCTAGGAGAAGTTATTTGAGCATTTAAATTTTAATTTTCGTTTGAATTAAGGCCACAAATTCAAATTTGGCCAACTTCTCCTTTATTCCTATATATTTACTTAATTTTGTAAAGATAAGGGTAGACATTTTATGAATAAAATCACTTGTGAGATTTTCTCTCAATTTCAGTTCTTCATTGAACTTTTCTTGACAAATTCAGACTTTGTTTGAGTGTGTCAAATCCTTGATACTTCGGGTTCCTAGATTGCTATCTAGAGGGTCCAAGTCCGTTGACGAAGAACGTATTCGATTCGGGTCCGCTCAGCATATTGTTCGGGTTCTTTCGAGTTCAACGTCATTGTTATTTCCCAGCAACTTAAACATCCAATTCTGCCATTTTGGATGTTTTAATGCTTCCATGAAAGCCTTCGGAGCTTTTTCATCTTCATTAACCTCCAGAAACTGCCAGAATTCCTTCATCCCTTTTCTTCTTTGTTTCAGTTTTTTTTCTTTGTTTTCTTATTGTTTTAACATCATTCTAACATCCATAATGTTGTGTTTATTGCAGAGACTTGCTTGCTATTATCCTAGATCCGTTTCAAACAAGGATCGTTGTTTTTGAAGCAACGAATCCCTAATATCAAAGTTGGTGATCATTCATCGCTACATACGCTCAAAGAGAGGGGTCGTCCATCACCAACATACAGTCAAAGAGAGGGACTGATAGGATGTGGCAGCGGAATAAAGATATAATGCAATAACAAAAGATAAATATTAGAATAAATGGACAATGGTATAAAGAAGATGATAAAAAATAGCAAACTTATTTGAAAATGGATTGTAGACTTGCTGTGAATAAGATGGATTATGGAATAGATTTATGTCCTAGGAACCCTCTTGATCGCAATTGATCAAGCAAACTCCATGATAGGCTCTAACCGACCCTCTAAGAATTGATTATCTTGGCAACCCGGAGTGTGAAGATGGCTTTTTCCACGAAAACTAGAAGGAAATCGTGTTGAAGACAAGCTTCGAAGGAACTAGTAACAATACTTGCAAAAATGTACTCAATAACATTTATTCTCCAAAAGAAATATTCAAATTGTGTGTCTTACAAGAGAATTGGCTGCCTCCTTTTATAGCCTAAAAGAGACATCAAAACACCCTAAGAAATAGCTATTTCATCCCTAAAAATCAGCACATAGATAGCTAATTAGAAGGGATCAACAATTATTTAGGAAAATATGAATTAAAGCATATGGAAAGTTGAATAAAAAGATTTATAAAATCAGCATATGGATGTGATCATTCCAGATTTTATTTATTTAATATATATAATTTATTTGGGCCTCAAATATGTTTTAAGGCATTTGGGTTTCTTGGACCATCAATGTAGCTTTTGTCACCCATGTGTTCTTGAGAGCTTGAGGACATAGGATTTTTTCATTAAATGCTTGATTCGTCAAGAAGGCTTGCAAACCCTTGTTTACAAAATCTTGGACTGCTGAATATATCTTGTCTTTTAGTTGCCTTGATTTTGTTCTTGTCATCGGGCCATGTCGTAACGTAAGCCCATCAGATGTAAGGGCCTTAGTTCATGCATCATTCCCCTCCTCCTCAAAAGGATTCGTCCTCGAATCTGAAACATCAGAAGGAGAAAGATCAGCAACATTAAAAGAGGAACTAACATTATATTCACGTGGGAGGTCAATACGGTAAGCATTATTATTGATGCGGTCTAAAACTTGGAAAGGACCATCTCCACGTGGGTCCAACTTATTCTTCCTTTTGGATGGAAAACGTTCCTTCCTCATATGAACCCAAACCCAATCTCCTAGTTCAAAAATAATTTCTTTGCGTCCTTTGTTAGCTTTTGTAGCATTGTTATTGGCAATCTTCTCCATCCGTTGTTTAGCTTTGATGTGAATTATATTCACCAACTCAGCTTTTTGTTCCCCATCTAAGCTACAAATACTATTGATAGGTAAAGGAATAAGATATAAAACAGTTAATGTGTTAAATCCATAAACTACAGCAAATGGTGAAAATCCAGTAGAAGAATGAAAAGAGCGGTTGTAAGCAAACTCTACAAAAGGTAAACATTCTTCCTAATTCCGTATATTTTTACCAACAATTGTTCGAAGTAGGGCACCCAAGATTCGATTAACTACCTCAGTTTGTCCATCAGTTTGAGGATGGCAAGTAGTCGAGTATAAAAGTTTAGTGCCAATCTTACCCCATAACACTTTCCAAAAGTGACTAATAAACTTGACATCTCGATCAGAAACAATGGTACGTGGGATGCCATGAAGCCTTACCACTTCTCGAAAGAATAAACCAGCCACATGTGTTGCATCATCAGTTTTGTGGCAAGGTATGAAATGTGCCATCTTTAAAAATCTATCTACAACCACAAAAATACTATATCGTCCCTTCTTAGTGCGTGGTAAACCAATAATGAAATCCATAGATAAATCAACCCAAGGGGAAGAAGGGATGGGAAGGGGAGTATACAAACCGTGGGGCATTACCTTAGATTTGGCTTGTTTGCATGTAAGACAAGATGCACATATCTTGTCAACGATTTTTCTCATGTGTGGCTAGAAAAAATGCTCCATGACAATGTTTAGGGTCTTGGTAACACCAAAGTGCCCCATCAACCCTTCATAATGTGCTTCGTGTACTAAAAACTCCCATAAAGAACCTTGTAGAATACACAACCTGTTCAAGCGGAATAAATATCCATCTACAAGATAAAACTTGTTAGAAGAACCTTTATTACACTGAGTATAAATTTCAGCAAAATCAACATCTATCGAATACAAGTCCTTAATATGTTTGAATCCCAAAACCTTAGCATGCATAGTAGTAATTAATGTATAACGACGAGATAAAGCATCAGCTACTATGTTATCCTTACCTTGCTTGTATTTGATTACATATGGAAACGTTTCAATAAACTCAACCCATCGAGCATGTCGTTTGCTTAAATTACCTTGGCCATTTAGCCACTTGAATGACTCATGGTCTGTGTGAATGACAAACTCCTTGGGCAGCAAGTAGTGTTGCCAAACTTCAAGGGAGCGAACCAAAGCTAGGAGTTCCTTGTCATAGGTTGAATAATTTAGCTGGGCTCCTTTAAGTTTTTCACTAAAATAAGCAATGGGCCTTTTTTCTTGTAAAAGAACTGCCCCTATGCCTATTCCTGAAGCATCACATTCATGTTCAAATGTATTAGAAAAATCTGGTAAGCGTAAAATTGGAGTTGAACATAACTTATCTTTCAAGGCTAAGAAAGCCTTATCTTGCTCCCTACCCCATGTGAAACCAACTGATTTTTTAATTATTTCAGTTAAAGGAGCTGCTATAGTGGAGAAGTCCTTGACAAACCGATGATAGAAGCTTGCAAGACCATGAAATGATCTTACTTCCGAAATAGAAGTAGGTGTAGGCCACTCACGAATAGCCTTAACCTTCTCATCATCAACGTGAATACCCTGAGCACTAATTACAAAACCTAGAAATATGAGTTGATCACTACAAAAAATGCACTTGTCAACATTAGCATATAATCGTTCTCGTCGAAGAACATCAAAAACTGACTTAAAATGTAAAATATGAAGCTCAAGAGAAGTAGAAAAAATTAGAATGTCGTCAAAACAAACAAATACAAATTTACCTATAAACTCCTTTAAAACATGGTTCATCAAGCGCATAAAGGTGCTAGGTGCATTTATCAGCCAAAAGGCATGACTAACCACTCATATAACCCAAACTTCATTTTGAATGTTGTCTTCCATTCATCTCCTTCTTTCATACGAATCTGATGATATCCGCTTTTCAGATCAATCTTTGTAAAAACACGTGCTCCATAAAGTTCATCAAGCATATCATCTAGACGTGGAATGGGATGTCTATACTTGATGGTAATGCGGTTAATGGGTCGACAATCAACGCACATACGATACGTACCATCTTTTTTTGGTACCAAGAGTACCGGAACAGCACAAGGGCTTAAACTTTCTCTTATGTACCCTTTCTCCAGCAAAGCCTCCACTTGTCTTTCCAACTCTTTAGTCTCTTCGGGGTTGCAACGATATGCTGGTTGATTAGGAATGTATGAACCTGGAATTAGATCAATTTGATGTTCTATTCCTCTCAATTAAACCTTTAAGTGGATCATCTAAAACATCGGAATATTCCTGCAATAATGAAACAAACATACTAGGCAAATTCTCATGAGTGTTAGATATAGATAAGCCATATTGCCTAAAATGGATGAGGATGCAAGGCTTTTTTGTGAAGAGGGCTTCTTGCCTTACTTCTTTTTCTCTCGCATATATATTTTGAACCACTCTTTTTTTCTCACAGTTAGATTCACTCACCACCCTTGGGCCATTATGTCTTTGGCTTTTATTACTAAGGGCCTCTTTCTCAGCCTTTTTTTCATCTTTTGGAGCTCCCACCCCCTCACAAAATTTCTGCATTTTAAGTTGATCCTTGTAGACATCTTTAGGATCCAATGGAGTTAAGGTATATTTCTTCCCATGGTACACGAGAGAATATCGATTCAACTTTCCATGGTGAGTAACATCTCGATCATACTGCCATGGTCATCCGAGAAGTAAGTGGGCAGCTTGCATGGGAACTACATCACACCAAACGTCATCACAATAATTCCCCATATTAAAGGTGATCAAGGAACGTCTAATTACCTTAACTTCAGATCCTTCATTAAGCCATTGAAGATGGTATGGCTTTGGGTGTCGTTGGCAAGGTAGATTTAGTGCATCAACAAGAAAACTACTTATGATGTTTGCACAACTTCTGCTATCAATGATGACAGAACAAAGTTTACCTTTTGCCATACACCGAGAATGGAAGATATTGGTTCATTGAACATCAGTTTCTTTCGTGGTTTGAATGCTAAGGGAATGACGAATTACCAAACAACGAGCATCAAGTTCATCACTCTCATAAGGAGCAATAGTTTCTTCTTCATAAACATCATCTTGCTCCTTCTCCGATTCAGAAGAGAAATCACCATTATCTCTTATAAACATAATTCTCAAATTTGGGCAATCACGAGCATAATGTCCACGTCCTCTACATTTGAAGCATTCAACATCTCTAGCCCGACTTGTTCTTTGATTACTTTCATCCACCATGTGTGTTCGGGTCGACTTTGGTCTCTGTTTGCTTTTTCTTCCAACATTTTTAGCCCTTCTTCCTTTGGTTTCATTCTGGAAGACTCAAACGAAGGCTTAGAACTTTGAAATGGTAAAGGTTGAGATGTACCTTTATCGTGGTGAGAATATTCCCTTTGTCGAAACCTTAGTTTTCTTTGCAATCGATTTTCAATAGCAATAGCCTTTTGGAGAGCTTCTTCAAGATCTAAGTTTGAAGTTCAAGTACCTCTGAAATATTATCATTGAGACCAACGATAAATCGAGCTAAGGTATCTTCTTCGCCCTCTTGGATGTTTGCTCTTTGTAGTAAAGCCTCCAAATCTTGAAAATACTCATTGACGGATCTATTTCCTTGTCTCAACCGCTGAAGCCTTTGTTTGCATTCCCTATAGTAGTATTGAGGAACAAACCGTTTTCTCAAGATTTGTTTAAGCTCATATCATGTATCAATCTCGTGCTCTTCATTGGATCGTCGGGTCCGAACAAATTGTGTCCACCAATTCAAAGCATAATCAGAAAACTCCAATGTCACCAAAGGAACTTTCTCTTCTTCAGGACATTTGTAATAGGCAAACAATAGTTCAACCTTGCTCTCCCAATCGCAATATGTATCTGGGTCATGTTTACCTTTGAATGGAGGAACGGAGAACTTTGGTTTGTCCAAAGAATGTTGCTCACGAGCGGGTTGTCTAGTTGCATCAAAACGACGGTCGCGAAAAGGTAGGCGTCAAGGAGGAAGGTTTTGTCGTAGTACACGGCTAGTTTGATGTCCATCACTATCTGTTGAGGAGTTTTCATCGGTTGACACCTCTCGATTAGTATTCATGCTTGTTATGGTTTGAGTGAGATTTTGTAACACTATATCATTGTGTTCAAATCTAGTATTCATTGTTGCAATCAATTTTAATAAACCATTTACAACGCTTTCAAGATTCGTTGATGTTTGTGGTATATCTTTATCTGTGCTTTTGTTTGACATCCTGAAAACACAACACTCAAAGAAAATTTAAAGTAAACAAGAAAAAAAAGAAACCTTACTTATCACTCCAAAAAGTAAATGTTAAAGAGGCAAGTGAATTGATCTTGTACGTCTTTAAAACCGTCCTGCCATGATTTTACAACCAATATTTAGTGGAATTTTAACCCTAACAAAGAATCGAAAAGCACTAGGAATCCAAGGAAAGAAAGACACCAAATGAATGCAGTTGCAAGGAGGAAGAAAAATATGCAACTTGATGTTCCTACTAACACAAGAGACAAGAAGGTGTTAGATGATGTATAAGAATAAAAGGTAAAAACAACAACGGAGAACTAATAACTAAGAATAAAAGAAAACATAAAGAAAAAGAAAAGAAAAACCCGAAAAAATCTAAAATTGAGTAGAAGAATGATCTACTTTGTTCGAATGGTTCCCAATGTCCAAAAATTATGAATTTTTGTGTGGTGATTCCTCAAATGTTGTAAACTTGATCTGGAAATTTTGGGCCTCGAATTTCTTCAAATAAGTTTTGCGTTTTTTTTTTATTTTTCACTCTATTTCTTTTATGGAAAACACCAAGAATCGCTCCAAATCTGATACCAAATGATAGGATGTGGCAGCGAAATAAAGATATAATGCAATAACAAAAGAAAAATATTAGAATAAATGGATAATGGTGTAAAGAAGATGATAAAAAATAGCAAACATATTTGAAAATGGATTGTGGACTTGCTGTGAATAGGATGGATTATGGAATAGATTTATGTCCTAGGAACCCTCTTGATCGCAATTGATCAAGCAAACTCCAAGATAGGCTCTAACCAACCCTCCAAGAATTGATTATCTTGGCAACCCGGAGTGTGAAGATGGCTTTTTCCACGAAAACTAGAAGGAAATCGTGTTGAAGACAAGCTTCGAAGGCACAAGTAACAATATTTGCAAAAATGTACTCAATAACATTTATTCTCCAAAAGAAATATTCAAATTGTGTGTCTTATAAGAGAATAGGCTGCCTCCTTTAATAGCCTAAAAGAGACAGCAAAACACCCTAAGAAATAGCTCTTTCATCCCTAAAAATCAGCACATAGATAGCTAATTAGAAGGGATCAACAATTATTTAGGAAAATATGAATTAAAACATATGGAAAGTTGAATAAAAAGATTCATAAAATCAGCACATGGAGCTGATCATTCCAGATTTTATTTATTTAATATATATAATTTATTTGGGCCTCAAATATGTTTTAAGGCATTTGGGTTTCTTGGACCATCAATGTAGCTTTTGTCACCTATGTGTTCTTGAGAGCTTGAGGACATAGGATTTTTTCATTAAATGCTTGATTCGTCAAGAAGGCGTGCAAATCCTTGATTCGTCTTTGAGTTGCCTTGATTTTGTTCTTGTCATCGGGCCATGTGGTAACGTAAGCCCATCAGATGTAAGGGCCTTAGTGCATGCATCAAGGACCGTTCATTATGACATATGCTCAATGAGAGGAGTGATTCACTGCGACATATGCTCAAAGAGAGGGGTTGTCTATCATGACATATGCTCTAAGAAAGGGGTCATTCATTATGACAGGCACTCGAAGAGAGGGGTTATTCATCGCTACATATGCTCAAAGAGAGGGTTCATCCATCACAGTATACGCTCAAAGAGAGGGACCGTTTAGTATGACATGCACTAGAAGAGAGCGGTCCTTTATCGCGACATACGCTCAAAGAGTGGTGGCATCCATCACGGTATACGCTGAAAGAGAGGGATCGTTCAGTAAGACATAAGCTGAAAGAGATGGGTCATTCACCCTGATATATGCTCAAAGAGGGTGTCAGACATCAAGATATACGCTCAAAGAGTCGGACCATTCATTATGACATATGCTCAGTGAGAGGAGTCATTCATCGCGATACATGCTCAAAGAGAGGGGTTGTCCATCATGGCATATGCTCTAAGAAAAGGACCGTTCATTATGACATGCACTCGAAGAGGGGTCATTCATCGCGACATACGCTCAAAGAGAGGGGTCATCCGTCACAGTATACGCTCAAAGAGAGCGACCGTTCATTATGACTTGCACTCGAAGATAAGGGTCATTCATTGCGACATACGCTCAAAGAGAGGGGTCGTCTATCACGACATACGCTAAAAGAGAGGGACCGTTCATTACAACAGGCTCGAAGAGAGGGATCATTCATCGCAATATCGCTAAAAGAGGGGTCGTCCATCACAACATACGCTCAAAGAGAGAGACCGTTAATTATGACATATGCTCAATGAGAGTTATCATTCATAGCGACATATGTTCAAAAAGAGGGGTCATCCAGCACGTTATACACTCTATGGAAGGAACCTTTCTTTCTGACATGCACTCGAAGAGAGGGGTCATTCATCGTGACATATGCTTATAGAGAGGGTCGTCCATCATGGTATACACTATAAGAAAGGGACCGTTAATTATGACATGCACTCAAAGAGAGAGGTCATTCATTATGATATAAGCTCAAAGAGAGGTGTTGATATGTGTCGAATTTGTTGATGGTGCTGAACGACAAACTTTGATTGTAGGACCTAGGAAGGATGCAAGTATCTCGCAAGAAGTCGCTGCAAAAATGAAGAATTAAGGATAAAGGATGAAAGGAATAGTTTAGGGACTAATTTGGAAGCGGAAGAGAGGTGATATGTGGTGTTGACAAGGGTGATGGATGTTTAAGACGTTTTATGGTGATGACAAAGGATCGGGAATGATGATGGAATGAGAGGATATGTAAGGATAATAATGATATGGTGAAATGGAAATAGCATCTTAAAGATATTCAAGGAAGAAACTAGGTTATTGAAAACCTAATCTTGAACCTTATATTGATCTTTAAGGGGTGGTGATAAACAGACTTTGACCCTTTTAGTATATTAAACTAAAAGAACCAGAAGTATCAAGATGGATAGAAAGGGGTTGACGCCCCAAGTACAAAATTACTTGAAAAGTCGATAAAATTTTAAGAACTAAACGAGAGAAAATTCTCACAAAGGATAAAATATATTCTGAATTGTGTGTTTACAAAATGAAATTCAAGTCCTATTTAAAGTTTTCTAAGGGTTTTGGTTGAAATGACATTTAACTACTCTGATAACCATTCATTTGAATGGTGTCTCCCTCCAAAACTATTAGAAGAGATGTAACTTTTCGGTTCAGCCTGCACAGTCCTTAGTAATTGGGTAACATTTGTTGGAGAGATAAGAGATAGAGGAACAACTTTGTTGAAGACACTGAAACCCAACTCGACAAGTATCATGATCTAAATTGGCAAACAAGTGGACCATCATGAATCTGCCCAATGAAGAGTGCTATATCTTTGTTTTGGCGCCCACTTGCTTTCCCTCCATGATCTTGGCGCCCAATATGGATTATGGTCGGTCTTGATACTTGGTGAAGGGTAGGTGACCTTCAGGTGTTGAGTTGAGAGTGATAGTTGGAGCTGAGGTGAGCTAATCGAGCTACGAGTGAGCTGAATTGAACTGAGCTATCTAGCTGAAAGAATTAGCTAAAGTTTGAAGCTGAAATAAGCTAATCCGAGTTGCCTTTTGCAAAGTGAACTGACCCGTTAGCTTCCTTATACTCTCTTCTAGTGTAAGGAGTGTTTTTGGAGCTGATTCGAAGAATAGAGTTTGACAAATTGATGGTTTGTATTGCTTGAGGACAAGCAATAGTTCGAGTATGGGGGTGTGATAAGTGCTCAACTCACCATCACTTTCTACACTTTCATGGGCACTTATCATCAATTATACACCTACTTGAACCAATGCATGTACTTAATATAATATATTTAGGGATGATGCTATTAAAGATAACATTTATAGAAAAGACATAGTTTACTTCATTTTCATGTCTATGTAGGAACAAGTGTTGCCGCAGCAGCAAAATGAGGCCGAGGCAGGACCTGATGCCGAGGCAGCAGAAGATAAAAAGCAATATGGCGGCAAACTAAGGAGAAAAATATGGAGAATGTTGCTGGACAAGAAGCCCAAGGATCGGAGCTGAACAACACATCAAAAGCCCAAGGACAAGCTATTCTGAAGTTGGCACCTTGTGTTTCTAGCATTACCTTTCGTTTAGCTTCTTCTGAGATGACACTGAGCTAATATTTACTCCTTGATCTGTAGGTAAGTCCTTTGAAGAAAACATAATAATAAAATTATAAGAATACTTAAAATAACTTAATATAAATTTAGATCTAAACTGAAATTGAATAATGCGGTTATATTGACTATTCATATTTATAGCCTAAATAAATAACTCTTAAGTAGCTTACTATAAAGTATATAAAAGTAATAAATACTAAGATCAGTAAGGTAACTCACCTTTGATCCCATGCGTGAAATGAAGCATGAAAGAATGAGATAAATGAGAGGGGTCATTTATCGCGACATACGCTCAAAGAGAGGGGTTATCTATCACAGTATACGCTCTAAGAAAGGGACCGCTAATCAGGAAATGCACTCGAAGAGAGGGGTCTTTCTTCGCGACATACACTCAAAGAGAGAGGTCGTCCATCACGGTATACACTCTATGAAAGGGACCATTAATTATGACATGCACTCGAAGAGAGGGGTCATTCATAGCGACATACGCTGAAAGAGTGGGGTCGTTCATCATGGTATACGCTCAAACAGAGGGACCGTTCACCATGGCATGCACGCGAAGAGAGGGGTCTTTCATCGCGACTTATGCTCAAAGAGAGGGGTCGTCCATCACGGCATACGCTCAAAGAGAAGGACCGTTCATTATGACATACACTCAACGAGAGAGATCATTCATCACTACATACGCTCAAAGAGAGGGCTTGTCCATCACGGTATACGTTTGATGCGTGTCAAATATGCGCAATTAGTGCAAGTGAACACGTCGCAAGTAATAAGTGATAAGTATTATCGAGTTATCATCTCCTCAGGGATTGGTATACTTAATATGCTTCCTTTGATCTTCTTGCTCTGTAAGACAAAAGTAAAGACACAAGTAAATTGGATGTTTATTGTACTAAATAAAAGAAACTAAATAATATGAGATCAAATTTGAGAAAGAGGGCAGGATCCAGTTGTGTTGTATAGTGGATTTCATTGATCTGTTTCTATCTAATGCAATTGCACTATACTGCCTCGGTAGTACTCCAGATTATTGTCTTCGACAGCGGTAGTGTTCTCTGTCGCGGCAATCCCTTGCTCTTGGGTAGATTTACCAAAGTTCGGCAAAATGTCCTTTGATGGTTCCGCTTATCCCTAAGTCGAAACACTGTTGATGATCAGTCCTTGATGATACCTCCCGGCGTTAAGCAATTATAATCAACAATCAATCTCACACTTTTTTTAGCCGTTGAAACTCCAACCTATCCCTAGGCCGAGTTAGTATCCTCCAATCAAGTTGAATATCACACTTCTTTCATGAGTCTAACTCTCCCGAGTCTAGACAAATAGATTACTTACAAACTTCTCTCCCGAGCTTGGATGCAAGAACAAAGAATGACAAAGAGTAAGCAAACTTTGATATTTTATTGCATTGAAACAAGAAACAAGATACAATCTCCTCTCACTAATACTCAACAACTTTCACCTAGACCCTAAGAAAGCTTAGAACATGATGGGAAGAATTGTTCCTAGGGTAAACTCGCTCAAATTCGGCTCTCCTAGTCCCTTGGACGGCTATGCCTTATATAGGCTTGACCTAGGGCAAACCTTTCTTAAATAGAGTACAACTTGGAGTAGATAACAAGTTATGTACATAGATTAAATATTTATAAGTTTAATTCTTCTAGAAGGCTTTTTCCCGCGTGGCCTTGTCCTTGGGCTTTTGATGTGTTGTTCAGCTCCGATCCTTGGGCTTCTTGTCCAACAACATTCTCCATATTTTTCTCCTTAGTTTGCCTGTCATATTGCTTTTTATCTTCTGCTGCCTCGGCATCAGATCCTGCCTCGGCCTCATTTTGCTGCTGCGGCAACACTTGTTCCTGCATAGACATGAAAATGAAGTAAACTATGTCTTTTCTATAAATGTTATCTTTAATAGCATCATCCCTAAATATATTATATTAAATACATGCATTGGTTCAAGTAGGTGTATAATTGATGATAAGTGCCCATGAAAGTGTAGAAAGTGATGGTGAGTTGAGCACTTATCACACCCCCATACTCGAACTATTGCTTGTCCTCAAGCAATGCAAACCATCAATTTGTCAAACTCTATTCTTCTTTGGTCTTATACTTCCATCTATTCTCCCCACCATAACTATGTCTATTATTTAGACTTAACCTTTCGGTTACCTAAGGGTGTACCTAGAAGACAAACTATAAGGTTAGTGTGTGTGTACGTTTTTGTGGATAATTTGATGAAGGGCCTTCTTAGATAAACTCTAAGTTAAAGAAAAATAGATTTGGATTTAGTGTACTCTTCTTAAAACAACAATTTATTGAGCTAATTTTGGGAACCTCTAGCATGAAGAAGAGTATTTCCTAAAGCCGATGATAGGAACCTCTAGTCACCTTACCAAAGATCTAAGTCTTTATCACCTAATTAGTTTATTAAAAGAATTCCTATAACCAAACAAGTCCCAAAAGTGTTTTAAAGTTCAACATATACTAAGCTTCTAAGTTTTTCTCCTTAAGTATCCTATAATTAAGCCTTCAAAACAGAACCTAACTATGGTAAGGAGAAAGATTTCTATTGTCTTCAAGAATAAACTAAAAACTTCATTTTCATGGTAGGGCCGCGGTAGTAGATTGCCTCGGCAGTGGATCTACACCCTCAAACTCAAACCAAGCATTGTCCACAATGCTTAATTTAGGGGTAGGTAGTAGGTAACAAAATATAAGCGATAAGTTTTTTTATATGAGCAATAAAATAAATAAAAGAAAGAAGAGAAATTATAATGATTTAGAAGAGCTTTCTTCCACAATTTGTTTTCTCGATCTTGCTGTTGATTGTTGTGCCCTTGGTGATGGCGATGGCTTTTCTCGTCTTGGTGGTTGAACTCTCGTTGGTGTTACTCGTTGCGTGGGAGCATTAACCTCTTCTCCTCCTTCATCTTCAGTGTTCATTATTTATGTTCCTCCTTCATTCTCTAGATCTGCCCTGGCATTCTGAATGTTTGGCTTGGCAATGCCTGAGCTCTGATTAACATAGGCATCTATCTCAGCAGATAGACTGCCCATTGGGATTGGGGATCTTGGGGGAGTGTTGAAGACTGCCCTTCGCATGGAAAGTCTTCTATTGGCACATGATGACGCGGCAGGATCTACTGCCCTAGATGGGCCAGCTGCGTAGAACTGTTGTTGTGATCTAGAGGAGAAGAATGGCCTCGACCCTAGGGCTGGAGTAGTTTGTGTGTAGGGCGCTGCTGTGACGAATATGTTTGCAGGGAATTCTGGAAATTGCTCCCCTTGACTAGGGAAGTTCTGAATCATCATTTGGGCAAGAGTGCTTTTGAACTCTCTCCGATATTCCATGTATCTCTGCTGGCGAAGGTCAATAGATGCCATCCTCTAAAGAATATCTTGGTAGGGGTCTGCTGCGGTAGTGGCTTGGGCAGTGCCAGGCATCTCTGCCGTGTACTGGCTCCACAACAGTGTCGATAGTGAACTGCTGAGGGGTTGCCTGGACAGGCTTTGCTTGTGTGATTTGCATAACTCGGTGGCTGAATTCTTTTGTCCATCATTACCTGTTTGGTGTGTATTCATCCGTATCTTCTATTATACTCCTGCAGCAATTCACAAACTAGAGATTAAACAAAGGAAATATAAAGGTCCATGTTCCTTCTTACCGCACTCGTGTATTTCACGTAAAATAATCTCTCCAACATTTATGCTCCTCTTGTTGATGATGGATTGGATGAGCACCAATCTCTTACGGTCCACTGTGCTGTTGTGGGAGGTGGGGATGAGACGTCTCTTGACAAAGATACACCATAGCTTAGCCTCGGGCTTTAGACTTTGCCATGTTACAAAACCTTTATGGGCACCGGTTTTCCATGGGGTATTGTTGTAACAAAGGTCATCTTTGATCAACTCGTAGTCTTGAGTGGTGACATCCTCCACGAATTCGGCATGAACATCACGGATGGGTATGAGGCCATAGAAATCATTGATTGCTTCGGCATCAAGGCGGACAAGCTTGCCTCGGTAGTGGACGTAGAGATTGTCCTTGCTCGGTGATATAAAATATACAGCGGGATAGATGGTGGTGGTGGTATGATGTTGGATAGATTTGTCCTTGGCACCCTCCTAATCGCAATTGAATAGGCAAACATTGTAAACGAAACGAATCTCCCCGGTGAACTGATGATATGTCATTGTCCTAGGCACCCTCATATCCGTAATTAAATAGGCAAACACCATAATCGACTCTAACTCACCCTCCTAAACGCGATTGCTTAGGCAAGCGAGAGTGTGAAGATAATCTCCCTCATAAAAACTTGAAGTACTTATGTTGAAAAAGACTTCTACATCCATCACGGCATACACTCAAAGAGAGGGAACGTTCATTATGACATACGCTCGAAGAGAGGGGTCATTCACCGCAACATTCGCTCCTAGAGAGGGTTCGTCCATCATATTATACGCTCTAAGAAAGTGATCGTTTATTATGACATGCACTCGAAGGGAGGTCATTCATCGTGACTTACACACAAAGAGATGAACCGTCCATCACGGTATACGCTTTAAGAAAGGGACCGTTCAATATGATTTTCACTCGAAGAGAGGGGTCATTAAGCCTGACATACGCTCATAGAGAGAGGTCATCGATCACGGTATACTCTCAAAGTGAGGGACTGTTCATTATGACATGCACTCGAAGAGAAGGATTATTCATCGCGACATACGCTCAAAGGGAGGGGTCGTCCATCAAGGTATACGCTCAAAGTGAGGGACCTTTCATTATGACATGCACTGGAAGAGAGGGGTCATTCATCGCAACTTATGCTCAAAGAGAGGGTCATCGATCACGGTAGACGCTCAAAGAGAGGGTCAATTCGTTATGACTTGCATTCGAAAAGAGGATTTATTCTTCGCGACGTATGCTTAAATAGAGGGGTCGTCCCTCACGGTATACGCTCAAATAGAGAGAGTGTTCATTATGACATAAACTCGAAGAGAAGGGTCATTCATTGCGACATACACTTTAAGAGAGGGGTCGTCCATTACGGTATACGCTCAAAGGGAGGGACCATTCATTATGACATGCACTCTAAGGGAGGGGTCATTCATCGCAACATATGCTTAAAGAGAGGTATCGTCCATCAGGGTATACACTCTAAGAAAGGGACCATTCCTTATGGCATGCACTCAAAGAGAGTGGTCATTCATCGAACATACGCTCAAAGAGAGGGATCGTCCATCATGGTATACGCTCAAAGAGAGGGACCATTCACCATGACATGCACTCGAAGAGAGGGGTCATTCACCGCTACGTGCGCTCAAAGAGAGGGGTCGTCCATCACGATATACGCTCAAAGAGAGGGACATTTCATTATGACATGCACTGAAGAGAGGGGTCATTCATCGCGACATACCTTCAAAGAGAGTGGTCGTCCATCACGGTATACGTTCAAAGATTTGGACCAGTCATTATGACATACACTCAAAGAGAGAGGTCTTTCATCGCGACATACGCTCAAAGAGTGGGGTCGTCTATCACGGTATATACTCTAAGAAAAGGATCGTTCATTATGATATGCACTTGAATAGAGGGGTCGTCTATCACGGTATACGCTCAAAGACGATAGTTGTTCATTATGACATACGCTCGAAGAGTGATATAAGCATATCTAGGCCACCAACTGGGATCATGCGTTCTAAGACAAACAAACTCAGGGAAGTTCTTTCCTTGTGCTTCAATTCTAAAATTCGTTTAAACATATTTATGCCTTAGACCTAGGTTTTATAATGTGTTGCATGCTGATATATAACATAGTAGACTATACTACTTATTATATGTTTAAGTATGTATATATGCTATTAAGTATGTTTTAGGGATTGGATTGATAGAGTTTATTGTTTCCAACTTATTTTTAGGTTCTTGTGTGTTATTGAATAAGTTTGTAAGTGTTTACACCTTGCATTTATTTTTCCATTGAGTTTACAATATTTTAATGGATTCTTGTGATGTTTAAATATAGGAACGTATGAGAACACCAGCTCAAGAGAGTGTATGCAGCTAAACTCCAGCTCAAGATAGTGTATACAGCTCAACTCCAGCTCAAGTGAGTTCTATTCAGCTCAAATGAAGCTCAACGGAGTGCATGCAACTAACCTTAGCTCGAAGTAGCTCAGAGGCTTAGCTACCGACTCCATTTAGCTCCTAACACTTTCAGCTAGCTTGTTTCAGCTCTACTCAATTTACAGCTAAGTTGAAGTGACCTACGGCATCTGAAACCTATCCTACTCAAAGGGATGGTGTCCTAGGCATGTGCTATGCATGTGAGACACACATGAGAGGCTTGTGCACATGTGTGGGCGTTCACGGGAGTTCAAGCCAAACACATCCCTTGTTTTTAAGCACTAGGAGGCTATATGGATAAGGCTGAGTGATTTTTGTTCAAATTCAAACAAATTAACACATGTTTAATGTGTCAAAACTTGTGGATAAGATGGTTTGACGCACAAGATAGTTTTAGGAGTTATTTGTTTGAATTTCAAACAAATAAACACATGTTTTAAGTGTCATTTTCGTTCAAAACATTTGGCTAAGAAAGCATGGCTGCCAAAAGGAGTTATTTTCATTCAAATTCTATTTTTGAACTCCTTTAATATTAGCCACATATGTAATTTCGGTTTAGCACTTTTGTTTTTATATATTTGTACTACAAACATTGTAAAAAAGACATTTGAGAAATAAATTTTACTTGAGAGATTTTATCTTATTTGGTTCTTTTTAGAACTTTTTTTTTACTTTCAAACTTGTTTTGATTGTGAAACTTGATACTTCGGGTTCCTAGATCGTTATCTAGAGGGTCCAAGTCCTTTTGACATTAAACAGATTCAATTCGGGTTTGTTCAGTAGATTGTGCAAGGAATTCGGTAAGATTGGCCTTCTAATTTATCCACTGCTACTATTCAACTTTATCCATTATTAAGTTGTAGCCATGACCAGATAGCGAATTATAGAGTAATATCGTTTAGCTGCGACCATTTTTGGAAACAACGTATTCCATCTTATTTTCATCACTTCCATGGCTCATGTTCTCGGCAAACACAAACAGCAAAAAAGGTTTTTGGTCGGGCAAAAGGTTCTAGCATATCGATGATTTGCTTCTCTAGAATCATGTTGACCTTGTGGAATAGATGGACCTGGTCCTTCAAACTCGGGAAGTGTGTATGTATTATCGCCCTTTCCACCAACTACAAGTGTATTATAATTTTACAATGTTTTATCGATATGAATTTCAATGCTAGTTTTCTATATGCTCTCCTTCTATCTTTATCATATTTCTTATACCATGTACGTCTTACCTTTTTTTTGTTACACTGCATAAACCACCCTTTCAAAGGGATTCCTCTAACAACTTCCATGGTGTACAATTATCAAACAAGATTACTTCTACCTTTTACCTTCTCTCCTTTGAGGTTCAGTGTTTGCAACCAAGACCTGGAGTTTTGCTAACTCCATTGTTGTTTCTCCCCCCCTATCCTACTTATGCCTAATGATAGTTATTCTTCTAATATTTTTCTTTACCTTGTCAAGCAAGAACCTCGTTTTTCAAGTAGAGCTACTAAGTGAACCCCACCTTCTGATGAGGGTAACAAGCCTAAGCATCCTTGATTGGTAGCCAAGGTTTCTTTAGGAAAAAGTTAGGATGAGCAGCGGAAAAAACTCTCCGGAGGGGTTGACAGTGATCAACCCCGCCGAGTAAAATGAAAATCTTATGCTGGAACTGCCAAGGTCTCGACAGCACCCAGGCAGTTCTCGCTCTACAACGTGCTACCTCTAAGCATGATGTCGACTTTCTTTTTCTTTGTGAAACTAGATTGAACAAACACAATATGGACCATATTTGGATTAAGTTAGGAATGCAAGGTTGCATAGCCATTGATTCCAGCCCTTCCTGTACAAGGCTTGTTATTATTTAGAATAATAAACTACTATTGATTTGCTTTCTTACTCGGATCGTCATATTGATGTCATTATACATTTTGGTCGATTGCAATTCCATTTTTCTGGTGTACATAGTTTTGCTGAAAACGACAAACATATATAAAACTTGGCAACTAATGATATGATCCTTGTTACATGAGTTTTCGGAATTCAATAGTTGCCCGATCGTGAACGTTGTAAGTAATTCAAAAGGCGACGAAATGATTTCAAAGGGGTTATTGATGATGTGATTGGTATGATTGCGGAAGCTAATTTAGTAATTTGCTGAGAATGTATAAGATGAATGAAAGATGATGATGAAGGCATATGTGTAAATGGGGAAAGTAATGATAGTTAGTAACCCGGAAAGAACCGACACTATAGAGAATGTCAACCCGAATCCTATTGGATGTTTAGAGGAACGAGGAAGGAACCAACACTATATAAAAGTGAAGACCCGTTTCCTATAATGTTCATAAACAAAAGACCATGACCCTCTAATTAGAAAACTAGGAACATTGGTATATGGAAATAATGAATGACGCCATAAGGAGAATTCCTTGATAAGTCAGATAAGTTCAATGAAGAACAAAGAGATAAAACTCTCACAAAAAAGTGTATTAGAATCAAGTTGTCTCCTTATTAACGAAAAGCTAGGGAATATTTATAGGAAAACAAAATAAAAAAAAAGTCTAACAAAGAAACATGACAATGATGACAAGACATGAAGGCTTGTGTTCTTTCATCTTCTTTGGTAGCTGAATAGTTCTATAGAATATGTAGGATGAATGTGGACAACACTAGGATAAATGTAGACATCCATTTGTCCAAGGGAGAGTGTCTCATTGAATTCCATGCTCATCTACAAGTCACTTATCCTCCTTAAATATCATAATGGTATGATTAAAAAAGCTCTTCAATGTGTGTCTTATTGTAGAATTTGAATAGTCTCACAAAATGGATGATAAGAGGCCCTTGAATGATTTTTTTGTATGAATAAAGATGTCATTTAATTGCTTGTCTCTCTCGTTGAATACGAAAAGTTTCTCCTTGGTTCAAGTTCATCCTTGTATGCATAAAATTCCAACTTGCTCTGTCTTCGCTAAAATAACCATATCTCAAGTTTGCTCTGTCTTTGGTAAAAAAATTATATCTTAAGCTCCCGATATCGGATCAATGTGATTCAAAGTGCGTATGAAAGATAAGAAATAGGGGAACAAATTTTAAGAAGACTTAAAAACTCATTTCAGCCAGGATCCAACTCAAATATTGCGATAGAGTTGACTTAATATACAAAACTCCTTGAATTTCCTCTTTATGTATTGTTTAATTCATGTTTTACTCTCACTTGATTTCTTGAATCCGAAAAGACTTCAAATATTTCTTTATTCAGCCTTAATGCACCTAATAACACAAAAACATATATTAAAATAATGCAACTTATATGTAAATTAGAACTTAAATAAACTAGCATGCTTAATGAACATAACATATTCAATGAATTAGAATGCTTATGAACTACCATGCTTAAATGAGCTAACATATTAAGTGAACTACCATGCATTCTTAAACATTCAACTTATTAATACTCATGACACTACATGCAACAAACTACTAAGCTAGCACTCAAAAGCATATATTGACATGAATAACTAAAAGATGAAATAAGGAAAAACTCCCTTAGCCTTGAAGATCTTCAATGATGGTGGAGGTTCTTCCTTCGATTGAAATACACCTTCATATTTCTAACCTTATTTTGAACGTCCAAAATGATGGAAGAATAAGCTTATTGAATGTAAACAACTTGCCTCGGTCAAACAGTCTCAAAAAAGATGCAGAAAATAATTTAAGGATCGTATTTATGCTCACATCAACTAATGGACACATTACAATCAACTTCTTCCCTTCCATGGCTCTTAGGGGAAGACTTTAATGAAATCCTGTACGATAATGAAAAGCGAGGCGGTATCCGTTGGGCAAGATCACAAATTAATAATTTTAGAGATTGTCTTTTGTGAAATGATCTCTTCGATTGTAAACCAAAATCTGGATGGTTCACTTGGACTAGATGTGGACCTAATACTGAAACCATTATGGAAAAAATCGATATATTCCTTGGTAACTCTTCTTGGTTTAATGTCTTTCCTAACTTCCAAACTACTTTATTCTTTCAAGCCTGATCGGATCATTGCCCCATTTTAATGGACACTAGTCCTTCCCGTGCAATCGGATCGAAAGCTTCTAGGAACCTCTTCTGCTATGAGAATTGTTGGGCTGATAACCTAGAAGTCTTTTCCCGGGTTAGATAGATTATCAGAATTTTGAAGAGAGGATGATTTTCTGTGTAGGCAAAAGACGTATCTTCTATGCCATCCCTAACAGGTTTTATATAGCCCTTAAGAGAATAACAAACTAACACTTATGGTTTAGTTTGTTATTTCAAGTGGGCCATGTATGGCTAACAACCTTACTTAATATTTACCCGCCTTCTTTACGTTTTTCATTTCAAATTGACCGGGAACACTTTCAACAAGCTTCGGAGTTCCTGAAACCTTGCAGTAGGTAGAGGTTTGGTTAGAGAATCGGCAACCTGGTGTTGAGCAGGTATATAGTTGACTTCCGTAAGCTGTTGTGCCACCTTTTCGCAAACAAAATGAAGATCAAGGTCTACATGCTTTGTCTTGGCGTGAAGGACAGGGTTAGCGGCCATGGCAACCGCGCTCGTATTATCACACCATAGTTTCGGCACTTCAATTGGTTTAATTCCCATGTCAAGAAGAACGGCTTGAATCCACATAATTTCTAAGGTGGCATCTGCTAAGCTCTTGTATTCTGCCTCAGCAGTTGATCGGGAGACGGATTTCTGCTTTTTAGAAGCCCAAGACAATAGATGAGCTCCCAGAAACACACAATGTCCAGATATGGATCGTCTATCATCCATATCACTGCCCTAATCCGCATCTGCAAAAGACTAAAGAGAGCCTAAGGAAGGTTGTGTAGAAAACCAATGTCCATAATTGATTGTACCGTTCAAATATCTTAGGATTCTTTTCACAGCAGCCCAAGGAACATCCATAGGTTGCTGCATGAACTGGGCAACTTTGTTAACAGCATGGGCAACATCAGGTCTAGTGTGACATATGTAGATTAAGGCACCTACTATGCTTCGATACATCTGAGGATCCACAGAACATTGACCATCAAATTTGCTGAGTTTCGGTGTGATTGCCATGGGAGTGTCCACTGGTTTAGTAGTAGCCATGTTAACCTTTTCTAGTAGCTCATGAATGTATTTTTGTTGGGTCAACTTAAGCCCTTGCTCAATTCTATAAACCTCTAGACCGAGAAAATAGTGAACCAATTCAAGGTCCTTTAAGGAGAACTTTTCATGTAGTTCACTTTTAATTTTCTAAAGAACTTTTTCGGATGAGCCAGTCAAAAGAATGTCATCAACATAAATGACAACATATGTAGTTTCAGTCTGAGTTTTTCGAACAAATAAAGACACATCTGCAGTGGAGGCATTGAAACCAATCTCATGAAGAAAACTTTTGAGCTTGAAGAACCAATTACGGGGTGCTTGACGAAGGCCATATAAAGCCTTGTTTAGCTTGCACACAAGAGTAGCTCCATCAGATGCACGAGTTTGGAAGCCTTCGGGCTGGCTCATGTACACCTCTTCATACAAATCACCCTTAAGAAAAGCGTTGTTTATGTCAACTTGTTGAATGGACCAGCTATTAGTGACAGCCACAGAAAATAGTATATTCACAGTAGAGAATTTTACAACTGGACTGAATGTCTCAACAAAATCATACCCAGGGACCTGAGCATATCCCTTAGCAACCAATCTAGCCTTGAACCTGTTGACAGAGCCATCAGAATTATAATTGATACGAAACAACCATTTGCATCCGATTGCCCTTCGATCAGTAGGTAAGGGAACAAGATCCCAAGTACCATTATCGATGAGAGCCTGATATTCAGCCATAACAACATCTTTCCGTGCAAAATCTTGTAGAGCCTCATGAACATTAACTAGAATCGTAACCACCTCAGTCTGAAACACTCGAGGTTTAAAAATACCACTTTTGCTTCGAGTGCACATTCGATGTGTGTTCACTGGAGGAGGGAGATCAGGAACCAAAGGTGGGGAAGCATTGCCTGGCACTGGAACCGCAACTTCCTCAGGTAAGCCTGGAAACACAAAAGGTTGGCTTGTAGCTGGACTAGCATCAGGAACATCAGACCTTATAGGTGAAGCTGCCGATGCATGAGCTGCTGAATCGTGTGAAGTATCAACTGCTCTTAATGGTTCCGACCCAATAGACGATGCACCTGAGTCTTGAGCGCTCACGACTGGATGACCCGAGGAGTGTGACGCCACAGGAGTTGCTTGTCTGTCACAAGGACCCTGACTTGAAGGGGAAGTTATCGAGACATTCTGACGATCAAATGCAGTCGTAGATGGGCTCACTTCTTCAAGCGAAAGATATTGGAGAGGAGCTGACAGATAGGGATCAACAACTAACTGAGGTGATCTTTGTTTGGTGACAACAAACGGGAAACAAGTCTCATCAAACTTAACATGCCGAGACACATATATCCTCCCTGAGTTATCAATACATTTATACCCTTGATGTTGAGGTGAATAGCCAAGAAATATACACTCTGTGGACCTAAAACTAAACTTATGTTGTTGATATTGCCTCAAGCAAGGAAAGCATTTACAGCCGAAAACCTTAAAGAACTCATAATTTGGTGCCTTTCCATAAAGTCTTTGATAAGGTGACATACCTCCAAGAACATCTGTTGGCAGTCGATTAATGATGAACATAGAAGAAAGAATGGCATGTGACCAATAACAAAGAGGCATGGATGCTTGAGCTAGCAAAGCTAGAGATGTGTCAACAATATGCCGGTGTTTTCGTTCAACCACACCATTTTGTTGAGATGTCTTGGGACAAGTTATACGATGTTGGATCCCCAGTCGTTGAAGCTCACCTCTTAAAGCTTGGAATTCTCCACCTCCATCAGTTTGAAGAGCAATCACGTTAGTGGAAAATTGCTTTGTAACTAAGGCATGGAACATAGAAAAAACATGAGCAACTTCTCCTTTAGATTTTAGTAGATACAACCAGCAATTTCTTGAGAACAAATCTATAAACGAAACATAATTTTGATAGCCAGCAGATTTAACGGGTGCTGGTCCCCATACATCAGCCTCAACCAATTCAAAAGGTCTACTATAAACTGAAGTAGAATCAGTAAATGGTAAACAATGACTCTTGCCTAATTGGCATGGTGTGCATACAACAAGCTTATTGGAATTAAAAGACTTATTCAAAACTAAGGTGAGAGTGCCAGGGGACGCATGTCCTAGCCTTTGATGCCATAACCAGTAGTTGTAATTAGCAGCAGCAGTGAGAGCCACAGCACTTGTAAAAGACAAATCAAAGTAATATAGCCCATTCTCCTGCCTCCCTTGAAGCAAGACCTCTCCTGTGCTTTCATCCTTTACCAAGCATTTATCAGTCATAAACTCAAAGTAAACACAGTTATCTTTAGTGAATCTGGAAACCGAGATTAAATTCTTCTTAATCGAAGGTACAAGCAACAATGAACTAAGACTAAGATTCCTCGAGGCAGTAGAAACAACCTTAGATCCTACACATGAAATAGAAATAGAAGAACCATCACCCAAGAAGACTTGGCCATTACCTGTATAAGGAGGATTATTCAACACATTCTGCTCTTGTCCAGTAACATGATGGGTGGCTCCCGAGTCAACATACCACCTGCTATCAACAGGGGTTGCAGCCATGGTTAGAGAATTGACTTGTGGTGTAATATTAGCATCACAACCTTCTGTAAGCTCCATACTGGAATGCACAAAAGAATCGTAGCTGGGTTCAACATCATCTGATGTTACACGAGCCATGTTTGCTTGAGTGTCATTAGGTGCAGATCGCGAGTTGGGATTGACTTTGTAGGAGTGATCGAATCTATACCAGCATCGTTCGACCAGATGACCTAGCTTGCCACAAAGTTGGCATTGAGGGCGAAGTCGACCACGCGATTTGTTGCCAGGAGCACCTCTGGACATCATCGGAGCTTTGGATTGAGACCTGAAATTATTATCAGTGGGAGCATACCTAGCAACATTAATTCCGACCGGAGTTCGCATGGGATCGGCAAGCCTGGACTCAGCATCTTTAAGCACAGAGATAGCACCATCCAGAGTGAAAGGATCTTTACTGGCTGAAATAACAACAACAAAAGGATCAAACTCGGGAGGGAGACAGTTAAGAATTGTAGTGATATGTTCCACAACTGGAACCGGATTTCCACACGACGCCACCAAGTCACAGATCTCTTTGATCTGGGATGTATACTCACTCATGGAGAGTGTTCCTTTCTTGATCGACCGAAGGTGACAATGGAGATGCATTACCTTAGTTGTAGAAAGTGTCGAATAATGTTGACAGACCGCCTTCCAGATTGTCGCAGTCGTCTCTGCTCCGACGAGCTGAGGAAGTACACCAGGGCTGATCGTCGACAAGAGCCAAGACGCTAAGGAGCTGTCCTGTTTTACGAACTTCTTGTATTGCGGATTGATGGTACGAGAACCTCCAGGATCAGTTAAGTATTCTTCTGGAATTGGCGTCGACTCATCAAGAAACTCTTCAAGATCTAATCCACGAAGAAGGAGAAGCACCTGCTGCTTCCATGAGAGAAAATTACAATCATCAAGCTTAACACTAACTTGCTTATTAGCAAAAGCAAGGGCGAGGTTTTCAGAGGCAAGAGACTCCACGAGAGGAGAGACAAAAGAACAATAAAGAAGGAAAGAAAAGAAGAAGAAAAACAGTTACGGCCACAAGATCGGCTTGGCAACTGATACCATATCAGAATTTTGAAGAGAGAATGATTTTCTGTGTAGGCAAAAGACGTATCTTCTATGTCATCCCTAACAGGTTTTATATAGCCCTTAAGAGAATAACAAACTAACACTTATAGTTTAGTTTGTTATTTCAAGTGGGCCATGTATGGCTAACAACCTTACTTAATATAGATTTGGTCTAACCCATTTAGCACGACCATTGTTAAACTTCATGAAATTAGGTGTTTTCTCGAATCTTGGCAGACAAACCAACATATCAAGTCGAATGACCATATTAACTAGTTAACTGACTTTATTAATATGTGCCTCAAACGACAACTTTCAGATGCTGATACCAATAGTTTTATTTCTGCAAAAAACGAGCTTGATAGCTTGCTTAATGCAAAAGAAATCTATTAGGCACAATGAGCCCCCACCACCTGGCTCGAACATGGTGACAAATACTTCATTTTTCGTGCAAGAGCAAACAATCGCCGACGAAAAACCATATTACTGGCCTTTTCAACAATGACGCATACGGAAGACATCATGGGTAATGCCATTGATTACTTCCAGGATCTCTTCTCATCCTCTTCTCCTACTATTGCATCTTCCCTTTGGAAAACATTCTGAATATTGTTTCTGAGACCATGAACAATGACCTCGATAAGGAATTTACGGTAGACAAAATTACAACTGCTTTTCGTGATATTGATCCAAGGAGAGCCCCGGGGGTTGATGGATTTCCGAGTGGTATCTTTAGGAAGCATTGGGATGTCCTTGGCCAAGACTTTATAAACCTTTGCCTCAGACTCCTAAGTGAGCCCGTTAACAAGAAAGAGGTCAATCTTACTATCATCGTTCTTATACCCAAAATTAGCGCTCCCACAACTATGCGGCATCTCAAACCTTACTATCTCTTATGCATGGTTATATAAGACTGTTGCCAAAGTGCTTGTCCATCTTTTAAAATCCATCATTCCCTTATGCATAAGAGATAATCAATCGACCTTTTTTCAAGGTAGGAACATTACAGATAATATATTCTCATAGCCCATGAGCTTATCCACACGTTAAATACTGACGAGACATCCCTGCTAAACGCGCTAGTTTAAAGCTGGACATGGAGAAAGCTTTCGACCGTGTCGAATGGACTTTTCTAGAACAAATTATGCTCCATCTAGGCTTTAATGCCAACTGGGTTTCTCTTACTATTAATTGTGTCTCTTTCGTGTCTTTTCAAGTACGTGTCAACGATTCTCTTTCACGGCCTTTTAAACATCAGAGAGGGCTTCGACAAAGGGATCCCCCTTTCGCCTTTCTTATTTCTTTTTTGTACTCAAGGTCTTTCAGCAGTGCTCGATGTTGAGAAAACAATTGACAACCTCCCTGGCCTTTGTGCTAGTAGGAATGGCCCCCGTATAAATCATCTCCTCTTTGTAGATGATTGTGTGGTGTTCACGAAGAACACGACAACAGAAGCTCAACACCTAAAGTACGCTCTTCATACTTATGCAACTTCGTCTGATCAAGCGATGAATTTTGAAAAACCTACAATTTATTTTTCATGTAAAACCTCCACTTCCCTTCGTTCAGAAATCAATAATATTCTCGATGTAAGAGAGGTCGATGACCCTGGTATTTATCTGGGAGTTCCACTTCTAATTGGGAAGAATAAGACAGGTGCTCTAGGTTTTACTATAGATAAAAATGAATGGTCGTCATAGCAAATGGAACAAGCACTTGCTCTCCTTTAGCGGTAGAGAAAATTTCATTATATTTGTCATACAACCAATGCCACAATATGTCATGTCTTGTTACCCTCTACCCCAAAACATTATCGATGATATGACTACTTTGATATACCGTTATTAGTGGTCAGGGAAAGCTGATAAACGAGGATGACATATGCTTCCGTGGGACACTGTCTGTTTGCCGAAAGCAGGAGGAGGTATAGGGTTTCGTGATATACACCACTTCAACATTGCTTTACTAGGTAAACAAATTTGGATATTGATTTGTGATCCTGATACTCTTCTTAGTCATGTCTACAAGTGCAAATATTATCCATTGGGTTTTGTTCTCGAATCCGATTCTACTTGATGATCTTTCTTTGCCTGGAAATGTCTTAGTACAACTATCTCTAAACTTGGCAGTGATTTCTTTAAAAGACCAGGTATGTCAAGTCAGATTCAAATTCATTTCGACAATTGGGGAGGATCTCAGCCTTTACACCTTTATGGGAATTATGAAGTGAATGAGGAAGTCCCTCTTCGAGCAGATTTCTTCATGATATTTCTCTTACAAAGATGCTAACACCAACCTTAACGTACCAATTATTAGTGATACGAAAGATACTACCCTTTGGGGTCATCATGACTTTGGCATCTATATGGTGCGTTCTGCTATCAATTTCTTCAACTGCAACTAGGGCCGGTTAATAGACCCTCTAGGCTATGAAAAATTCTTTCTAAGTTGCCTACGTTGCCTAAGGTTCATTCCTTTGGGTGGCGGTTAAGCCATGATGCACTCCCGACTGGACAATAACTCTTCCAAGCAAATCCGGTTCTGGGTTTTGCCCTATTTGTAATATGGATATTGAGACTACTCTCCATGCCTTAAGGGATTGTCCTAGTGCCATGGAGGCTCTCCGTTTGGCAGGGTTTCCAGGTCGAATTTTCTCCCACACTCCTATCTCCCCCACTAGTGGCTTTCTGAAATTGCTGGTTTTCTCTCGTTGCACTAATTCTCCTCCTAATAACGGTTCTATGGAATCTATGGAACTATCGTAATGATTTTGTCCATAACCACCATCTCCAACTACCTTGGTTGACTGTATCCAACGTGCAAAAACTTTTTGACGATTACTCTTTAGCCAATGATGCTCCTTATCTAAGTTCCCGGCTAGCGAAGCCCACCTTTGTTCAGGCTAGATGAATGAAACCAGACCAAGGTTTCATTAAGATTAACACGGATGGCGTCTTTGGCCCAATTTTAAAGGGAGCTACTGCAGGTGTCATCGCTTGAGATTCTTCAGGCTCCATCCTTACTGGAGGCTCTATGCCTCTCGTCTTCTGCCTGGATCCAGCTTCTGCCGCAGCTTTTGCCATTTTTGAAGGAGTTCATCTTGTAGTTGATAATGGTTGGACTAAGGTTATCCTCGAGACTGACTCTGCATCCATTGCCAACAAAGTCAACAACACTCATCATCACGGTCTCTCCACGGTGCAACCTTTAGTGTCTCGAATCCGTTCTACTATTTTTAGTGATCCTTTCACATTTCTACTCATATATCTCATGCTTTCATGCTTTATTTCACGCATGGATCAAAGGGGAGTTACCTTACTGATCTTAGTATTTCTTACTTTTATATACTTTATAGTAAGCTACTTAAGAGTTATATTAATTAGGCTATAAACATGAATAGTAAATATAACCACATTATTAAGTTTCAGCTTAGATCTAAATTTATATTAAGTTATTTAAGTTTTCACATTATTTCCATTATTATGTTTTCTTTGTAGGACTTACCTACAGCTCAAGGAGTAAGTATTAGCTCGGTGTAAGCTCAGTCAACTCAGAAGATACTAAACGAAAGGCAATGCTAGAAACACAAGGAGCCAACTTCAGAATAGCTTGGAAATGCATGGAACACTCCTACAGTACTTAAAGGACCAAAGGATAGCTCCATGTCAGCTCACCAGTCCCATACGAGCTCAAATAAAGCATAATTCAAAACGAGGCCTTAGGAGATTCGAATTAGCTCCAAAACACTCCTCACACTAGAAGAGGGTATAAGGAAGCTAATGGACCAGCTCACTTTGATAAAAGGAAGCTCGGATTAGCTTATTTCAGCTTCAAACTTTAGCTAAGTCTTTCTGCTAGATAGCTCAGTTCAATCCAGCTCACTCCCAGCTCGATTAGCTCACCTCAGCTCCAGCTATCACTCCCAACTCAACACCCGAAGGTTACCTACCCTTCACCTAGCATCATGACATACCATAATCCACATTGGGCCCCAAGATCATGCAGGAAAAGCAAGTGGGCGCCAAAACAAAGATAACACTCTTCATTAGGCAGATTCATGATGCTCCACTTGTTTGCTAATTTCGAGAAGGATACAAGTCGAATTGGATTTCAGTGTCTTCATGATAAATGTTCCTCTATCCCTTATCTTTCCAACGCACATTGAATCAAATAAATCCGATATCAAGAGCTCGATATATGTCCCAATTACTAAAGACTGTGCAGGCTGGACCTATCAACCACAACAAATATACTGTCTCTACCGTTCCTAGTTCTAGGCAATCCCAACACAAAATCCATAGATATATCAGTCCAGGGAGAATCAGGAATAGGTAAAAGCATATACAAACCGTGTGGTAGAACCTTCGATTTTGCTTTCTTACATGTCACACAACGTTCACATAACCGTTCAACGTCCCTTCGCATCTTAGTTCAGAATAGATGCTCCTTCAAAATGTGCGTCTTACTGACACCAAAATGTCCCATGAGTCCGCCTTCATGTGCTTCGCAAATAAGGACCTCTCGAATCGACCCTTGAGGAATGCAAAGTCTTCCTTCCTTGAAAATATAACCATCGTGACGATAGAACTTCTCATCTGCACCTTTTTCACACAATGCATATCTTTCTCCAAAATCAAGGTCAGTAGCGTATAACTCTCGAATATAAGCAAATCCAATTAAATGAGTCCAAATAATTCAGAAATACATACCTACGGGATAAGGCATCTGCAACAATATTGCCTTTACCTTTCTTGTATCGAATGACATAAGGAAAAGACTCTAAAAGTTCAACCCACTTAGCATGCCTCTTATTCAACTTGTGCTGGCTCGTGATATGTCATAATGCCTCATGATCGGTATGAATCATGAACTCCTTAGGCAACAAATAATGTCGCCATGTCTCCAATGCCCGAATCAGTACATACATCTCCTTGTCATATACGAGATAATTCAATGTTGCACCACTAAGTTTCTCGCTGAAAAATGCAACGGGCCTCTTTTCTTGTGACAAAACAGCACCTATACCAACACCTGAAGCGTCACATTCAACTTCAAACATTTTATCAAAGTCAGGTAATGCTAAAATAGGGGCTTTTGTCAGACATTCCTTTATTTTCAGAAAGGCATCCTCTTGTTCCTTACCCCATGAGAATTGATTTTTCTTTACAATCCTGGTCAAGGGGGAGGTAATGGAACTGAAATTGGGAACAAACCTATGATAGAAACTAGCTAAACCATGAAATGATCTAACCTGACTAATCGATGTCGGTCGTGGCCATTCTTGGATCGCCTTTATCTTCTCTGGATCAACCTCCACTCCTTGTGCACTAACAATAAGGCCATGAAAGGTAACCTTGTCAGTACAAAACATACACTTCTATAAATTGTTGTACAACCTTTCTTTTCACAAAGTGCCTAGAACACTACTCAAATGTCCCTTGTGTTCCTGCAATGATCGACTATAAACCAAAATATCATCAAAGTAAACAACACAAAATTTACCAATGTAAGGTCGTAAAACATGATTCATCAGCCTCATAAAAGTACTAGGTGCGTTAGTTAAACCAAAGGGCATCACTAACCACTCATACAAACCAAGTTTCGTTTTGAAGGTCATCTTCCACTCATCACCTTCTCGCATCCAAATCTGATGATATCCGCTCTTTAGGTCTATCTTGGAGAAAATACATGCTCCACACAACTTGTCCAACATGTCATCGAGGCGAGGAATAGGATGTCGATATTTGATGGTGATTTGATTCACTGCTCGGCAATCAACACACATCCTCCAAGAACCATCTTTCTTAGGTACTAAACCACAGGTACAAGGACTCAAGCTTTCTCGAATATAACCCTTCTCCATCAACTCAGTGATTTGCTTTTGAAGTTTCTTTGTTTCTTCAGGGTTACTTCAGTAGGCTGGTCGGTTTGTGATAGTAGCTCCCTAAATGAGATCAATCTGATGTTCAATCCCTCGAATAGGGGGCAACCCACTTGGTGTTTTTCATCCGGAAATATATCCTCGAATTCCTGCAAAAGAGATGCAATAGGAGTAGGTAAATCATTGGGCAGTCCAGTCAACAATAAAGTCTCCTTATACATCAAAAATAAGCAAAGTTTGTTGAGTGAAAAGACATTTCCCGGTTGCTTTTCCACTTGCGTAGATGTTCATCTTTTTCTTCTCCTTTTCTTCCTCGACATTCTTTCTCAAGCGAATCTGATCTTCTTGTACTTGACTTAGCGTCAGAGGTGCTAGAATGATCTTTTTGCCTGCATGCATAAAAGAATATCTGTTTGTGAAGCCATCATGCCACGCCTTTTTATCTAACTGTCACGGGCATCCCAACAGCAAGTGACTCGCATCCATTGATAGAACATCGCAAAGGACTTCATCCCTGTAATTTCCAATGGCAAATGGTACTACCACCTGTTTTGTTACTTTCACCTCACCACCATCATTCAGCCATTGTAGTTTGTATGGATGTGGATGCTTTATCGGCTTTAACCCTAGCTTATCAACCATAAAAGAACTAGCAACGTTAGTGCAACTACCGCCATCGATAATCACAACACATACCTTGTAATGTACCAAACATCTCGTATGGAAAATATTCTCTCGCTGCTATTCATCTTGAATCGGTTGGGTATTTAAACTCCTCTTCACGACAAGTGCTTCACCTATGGGAATTGTTTGCACTTGGCCCTCTTCTTCTTCTTCAATGTCCTCTTCTTGGGGCTCCTATTCATCATCTTCATGGTCAGACTCGATCTCCCCATTCTCTAACAACAACATAGTCCTCCGGTTTGGACATTGATTTGTAACGTGCCCTCTACCAAGACACTTGAAGCATTGGATGTCTCGGTTACGTTCTGGTTGCACTTGTTGCTTTCCACGCCCATTATCTACAACCGGGGACTTTGGCTTACTTGTGTCACCCTTTTCTTTAACTTGAAACGGTGTTTGCTTCCTGAAATTGTTAGAAGGATTGAAAACAGAAGATGAAGGAGATTTGAAATAGTTATTACCTCGGGATGATGACATCTTCCTCTGTTGCTGACGTTGTACTTTGATCGCCATATGCACCATGTCGTCTAATTAGACATAAAGTTGCAACTCAACAACATTGACAATTTCGACATTCAAACCTGAAAGGAATCGCTCCATGGTTGTTTCTCGATCCTCCACAACATTAGCACGTATCACGACCATCTCCATTTCTTTAAAATAGTCCTCTACGGTTCAACTTCCTTGTTTCAAATTTTGCAATTTCTGAAACAAGTCTCGATGGTAATGGGATGGTACAAATCTCTTGCGCATGATTCTTTTCATTTCAGCCCATGTTACAACAGGACCTTCTTCATATCGTGTTTGGAAATCAGCAATTGATCCCACCAAATCAAGGCATAATCAACAAATTCCATTGCTGCTAATCAGACCTTCTTATGATCTGAATAATTGTAGCAATCACATGTTCAACCTTGCTTTCCCAAGCAAGATATGCATCCGGATCTGATCGTCCTTGGAAAGGAGGTATGGCAACTTTGATGTTATTCAAATTATCATCAAGTTGTGCACGTCCTCCATTATTCCTTGGTGCATTCTGTCTCGACAATGGATCCACATTTTCTTCAACGTTGTTATCACCGGTTGAATTGTTTTGGGATCCTTCGATTCTGTCTATACGTCCATGCAATTATTCTAGTTCTGCTTGCACTACTTTTCGAACTTCTTGAAGCATGGCTCGCATTAAAAGACTATGTGGTTCTCCATCTAAGTGTTCATCATCATGATCACCGTTTGAACCTGCCACTGTTAGTAAAATGAAATAAAAGAAAGCTCACTGCACACTCGTAAAAACCTCACAATTTCGCTCCAAGAAAAGTAGATATGGCACTCAACACTCGTGTTTTCACTCGGGAATACTTGAATGGCTCTTTTGATTCCCCTTTTGTGCTCACATTCTCAAATGTCTTTTCCGCTCGTTCTCTTGCAAACAGCTCTTTAAGGAACTAATTTGATCCTTCAAACTTGTTATCTGTGTCAAACTCCAAGATATATGTAACGGTGGTACAAACAAGAGTTAAAAGTGAATTAGGGGCTGTTTAGATGACACAAAAGTTGGAAAATAAAGAAAACAAACAAAAAGCAAGGTTGGATAGTAAAATGAAAGAAAAACAATGCTAGAAAGTAAAAAAGAAAGAAAAACAAGGCCGGAATAAAAGGAAAACAAGAATAAGGCTGGAATTAATGAAGAAAAAAGTGAATTAAGGCTGGAAATGAAGTACTTACTGCATTAGAAATGCTTACCACAATCCTATCACCGAACAAACAAGAACACGTCGTTTTAAGTGATTTAGAAGCATGCCATGGTAAACGTAAGCATCCTTCATGGTTTTTGTGGTCAAACACCACATATAAACATGAAAATACACTAAATATTCAAATCTGATTTTTTTCTATTTTTTTCAAATTTTTCGAATTTCTTTTGTTGACTTTGACTTTTTTGGTCAAACTTTGACATTGACTTTTTTTTTCCCAGAATTTTGAATTTTTTTCTTTTTTTTTCTTTTGTTGTTTTTGATATATGTAGTGCAGAAAGTGCTAATGTCCAACCAAAGCTCCGATACCATATGATATAGGGGGTTCGTTGCTTCAAAAACAACGATCCTTGTTTGAAACGGATCTAGGATAATAGCAAGCAAGTCTCTGCAATAAACACAACATTATGGATGTTAGAATGATGTTAAAACGATAAGAAAACGAAGAAGAAAAATTGAAAACAAAGAAAGAAAAGGGATGAAGGAATTCTGACAGTTTCTGGAGGTTAATGAAGATGAAATGCTCCGAGGGCTTTCATGGCATACGCTCAAAGAGAGGGGTCGTTCATCACGGTATACGCTCTAAAAAAGGGATCGTTCACTATGACATGCACTTGAAGAGAGGGATCATTCATCGCGACATTCCCTCAAAGAGAAGGATCATCCATCACGGCATACGCTCAAAGAGAGGGACCGTTCATTATGACATACGCTCAAAGAGAGGGTTCATTCACCGCGACATACGATAAAAGAGAGGTATCGTCTATCATGGAATACGTTCAAAGAGACGAACCGTTCACCATGACATACGCTCAAAGAGGGATAATTCATCGCAACATACGCTCAAAGAGTGGGGTCATCGTTCATGTTATAAGCTCAAAGAAAGGGACCATTCATTATGACATGCAGTCGAAGAAGAGGGGTCATTCATCATGACAAATGCTCAAAGAGAGGGATCGTCCATCACGGTATATGCTCAAAGAGAGGGACCGTTCACCATGTCATGTTCTCGAAGAGAGGGGTCATTAGCACGGTATACGATGAAAGTGAGGGATCGTTCATTATGACATACGCTCGAAGTGAGGGGTCATTCATCGCAACATATTCTCAAAGAGAGGGGTCATCGATCACGATATAAGCTCAAAGAGAGGACCGTTCATTATGACATGCACTCGAAGAGAGGGGTCATTCATCATGACATACGCTCAAAGAAAGGGACCATTTACCATGACATGCACTCGAAGAGAGGGGTCATTCATCATGACATACGCTCAAAGAAAGGGGCCATTTACCATGACATGCACTCGAACAGATGGGTCATTCATTGTATTATACGCTCAAAGAGAGGGGTCATCCATAACGGTATACACTAAAAGAGAGGGAACGCTCACCATGACATGCACTCGAAGACGGGGGTCATTCATCGCAACATGAGCTCAAAGAGAGGGGTCATCCATCACGCTATACGCTCAATGAGAGAGGCATTTATTATGACATATGCCGGAAGAGAGGGGTCATTCACTATGACATACGCTCAAAGAGAGGGGTCGTCCATCATGGTATATCCACTAAGAAAGGGACCGCTGATTATAACATGCACTCGAAGTGAGGTGTAATTCACGACATACGCTCAAAGAGATGGATTGTCCATCACGGTATACGCTCAAAGAGAGAAACCATTTATTATGACATGCACTCGAAGAGAAGAGTCATTCATCGAGACATACGCTCAACAAGAGGGGTCGTCTATCAAGATATATGCTCGAAGAAAGGGATCGTTCACTATGACACACACTCGAAGAGAGGGGTCATTCATTCGTAAAATATGCTTAAAGAGAGAGGTCATCCATTACGGTATACGATCAAAGAGCCAGTCCGTTTATTATGACATACGCTTGAATAGAGGGGTCATTCACCATGAAATACGCTTAAAGTGAGGGGTCGTCCATCATGGTACACTCTAAAAGAGAGAGACCGTTCATTATGACATGAACTCAAAGAGAGTGGTAACTCATCGCGACATACGCTCAAAGAGAAGGGTCGTCCATCATGGTATGTGCTCTAAGAAAGAGACCGTTCACTATGACATGCACTCGAAGAGAGGGGTCATTCATTCGCAAAATATGCTTAGAGAGAGGTCTACCGTCACGGTATACGCTCAAAGAGACAGATTGTTTGTTATGACATATGCTTGAATTGAGTAGTCATTCACCACGAAATACGCTCAAAGAGAGGGGTCGTTTATCACGGTATATGCTCCAAGAAAGGGACCATTCACCATGACATGCACTCTAAGAGAGGGGTCATTCATCACACATACGCTCAAGGAGAGGGGTCGTCCATCACGGCATACGCTCAAAGAGAGAGGTCGTTCATTATGACTTACTCTCGAAGAGGGGTCATTCACTGCGACATACGCTCAATGAGAGGGGTCATTCGTCACGGTATATGCTCTAAGAAAGGGACCATTCACCATGACATGGACTCGAAGAAAGGGGTCATTCATCACGACATACGGTCAGAGAAAGGGGTTGATATAGGGGTTCGTTGCTTCAAAAACAACGATCCTTATTTGAAATGGATCTAGGATAATAGCAAGCAAGTCTCTACAATAAAAAAACAATATGGATGTTAGAGTGATGTTAAAACGATAAGAAAACAAAGAAAAAAACTGAAAACAAAGAAAGAAAAGGGATGAAGGAATTCTGGCAGTTTCTGGAGGTTAATGAAGATGAAATGCTCCGAGGGCTTTCATAGCAGCATTAAAACGTCCAAAATGACAGAATTGGATGTTTAAGTTGCTGGAAAATAACAACGACGTTGAACTCGAAAGAACCCGAACAATATACTGAGCGGACCCGAATCGAATACATTCTTCGTCAACGAACTTGGACCTTCTAGATAGCGATCTAGGAACCCGAAGTATCAAGGATTTGACACACTCAAACAAAGTCTGAATTTGTCAAGAAAAGTTCAATGAAGAACTGAAATTAAGAGAAAATCTCACAAGTGATTTTATTCATAAAATGTCGAACCCTTTATCATTACAAAATACACATATATATAGGCAAATACAAGGATAAAGGCTGCCAAAATACAAGGCTGAAATTGAAATAGGGTGGTTGCTGAAAATTCAAAAGGTGTGGCTGAAATTCAAACAAAATTAATCATGTGCATTTTGTTTGAATTTTTTAAAAAAAACATGTGGTTTATTGTTTGAAATTTAAAGTTTTGTGCTTATCCTTTCAATTTTCGTACATGCCTTGCACACACACATGTGAAAGTCCTTACACATGCCGTGCACATGCTTGGAGTGGTGTAGGATGCCCCACATGCTGGTCACATGCTTGGAGGAAACTCTCCCATGTGTAGGACACCTTTCAACTACTTCTGGACTTGTCAACTAGAGTTGAGCTGATTGGAGCTAAGGTGAGCTGAATTCAGATAGCTAAAATGTATTGAACTTAGTTGAGCTGAAATGAGCTGCATACGAATATTCTCCCGAGCTGAGGATAAACCTTAAGTTAGTACCCTTGTACCTATGAGAAAACAAAGCAACCATCCATCAAAAGTATGGAAACTTATTGAGATATGTATGAAAACATATAAACAAGCTGAAAACATGATGCAAACATGTTTATGAGCTATGAAACTTATTGAAACATGTAATACTTAATATATATAATGCATACACTTATGTACTAACTCTAACTAATGCAAACACACATATAAATACTAAGTATAACTAAAGTTGTTACACATCAGTATGTAACACGTTAAAAGGCATATCTCCTAAGGTACAAGCATCATTAAAGGTATTAAGAATGACTAAAAATTTTAGTGAAAGAACTTACCTGATTTGCTTTGCCTTGGATCGAGTGATTGGTCCTAATGGTAAGACCTCCAGATCAGCTTCCTTAGCTCCATATATGTGCTCACATCAGTGGTCGTCCGTCACAGTATACGCTCAAAGAGAGGGGATGTTCACCATGACATGCACTCGAAGAGATGGGTCATTCATCGGAACATACGCTCAAAGAGAGGGGTCGTCCGTCACAGTATATGCTCAAAGAGAGGGAACGTTCACCATGACATGCACTCGAAGAGAGGGTTCATCGATACGGTACACGCTCAAAGAGAGGGATTATTCATTATGACATGCACTCCAAGGGAGGGGTTATTCATCGCGACATATGCTTAAAGAGAGGGGAAATCAATCACGGTATACGCTCAAAAAGAGGGATCATTCGTTATGGCATGTACTCGATGAGAGGGGACATTCATCGTGACATACGCTCAAAGAGAAGGGGTCGTCCAACACGGTATACTCTCTAAGAAAGGGAATGTTCATTATGACATGCACTCGAAAAGAGGGGTCATTCAACACGACATACACTCAAAGAGAAGGGTCGTCCATCACGGTATACAGTCTAAGAAAGGGACCGTTCATTATGACAAGCACTCGAAGAGAGGTCATTCATTGCGACATATTGATGTGAGCACATCATGTCAAGTTCAACAAGTTGATCCGGAGGTCTTACCATTAGGACCTATCACACGTTCTAAGGCAAAGAAATATAGGGAAGCTCTTTTCCTTACTTGTTCTAACATTTCAGATTCATTTGAGAATGTTCATGCCTTAGAATATGTTGTTTATAATGTGTTGCATGTTGATATGTGACATATTTAGGTATATATATTAGTATGTGTGTTTACTTATGTATATACTATATTAATTATGTTTGCATTTGGTTTTAAGTGTGTTTGTGTGGTTAAAATAAGACTACAAGGCTTTTTAGATGTGTTTGCCTTGTTCTAATATAGGTACTTAGGAGAACCTTAGCTCAAGTGGGCATACCCAGCTCATCTCCAGCTCAGGAGAGCGTATGCAGTTCAATACCAGCTCAAGTGGATTATATTTAGCTCAGAAGAAGCTCAATAGTGTGCACGCAGCTCACCTTATCTCGGGGCAGCTCAGAGGCTTAGCTCCCAGCTCCATTTAGCTCCTAACACTCTTAGCTAGTTCGTTTCATCAGCTTATCTCCATTACCAGCTCAACTCAACTCAAGTTGAAGTGACCTACAGCAGCTGAAACCTATCGTACACGAAGAGCAGGTGTCTTACGCATGTGCCATGCATGTGGGGCCCACATAGCACCCTTTTCCACATGTTTGGGCGTCCAAAAGGAAGCAAGCCAAACAAGGCCCTTGCTTTGAAGACCAATCAGCAACATTGGATAAGAATGAGTGGTTTCTTATTCAAATTCAAACATTAAACACATGTTTAATGTGTTTTAAGTGCCAAAACATGTGGCTAAGGATATTAGGAGCCTAGGAGAAGTTATTTGAGCATTTAAATTTTAATTTTCGTTTGAATTAAGGCCACAAATTCAAATTTGGCCAACTTCTCCTTTATTCCTATATATTTACTTAATTTTGTAAAGACAAGGGTAGATATTTTATGAATAAAATCACTTGTGAGATTTTCTGTCAATTTCAGTTCTTCATTGAACTTTTCTTGACAAATTCAGACTTTGTTTGAGTGTGTCAAATCCTTGATACTTCGGGTTCCTAGATCGCTATCTAGAGGGTCCAAGTCCGTTGATGAAGAACGTATTCGATTCGAGTCCGCTCAGTATATTGTTCGGGTTCTTTCGAGTTCAACGTCGTTGTTATTTCCCAGCAACTTAAACATCCAATTCTGCCATTTTGGACGTTTTAATGCTTCCATGAAAGCCCTCGGAGCATTTCATCTTCATTAACCTTCAGAAACTGCCAGATTTCCTTCATCCCTTTTCTTCTTTGTTTTATTTTTTTTCTTTATTTTCTTATTGTTTTAACATCATTCTAACATCCATAATGTTGTGTTTATTGCAGAGACTTGCTTGCTATTATCCTAGATCCGTTTCAAACAAGGATCGTTGTTTTTGAAGCAACGAATTCCCCCATATCATATGGTATCAGAGCTTTGGTTGGATATTAGCACTTTCTGCACTACATATATCAAAAACAACAAAAAAAAAAGAAAAAAAATTCGAAATTCTACAAAAAAAAAGAAAGTCAAAGTCAAAGTCAACAAAAGAAATTCGAAAAATTTGAAAAAAAATCACATTTGAATATTTAGTGTATTTTCATGTTTATATGTGCTGTTTGACCACAAAAATGATGAAGGATGCTTACGTTTACCATGGAATGCTTCTAAATCACTTAAAACGACGTGTTCTTGTTTGTTAGGTGATAGGATTGTGGTAAGCATTTCTAATGCAGTAAGTACTTCATTTCCAGCCTTAATTCACTTTGTTCTTCATTAATTCCAACCTTATTCTTGTTTTTCTTTTTTTTTTTTTGCAGCCTTGTTTTTCTTTCTTTTTTACTTTCTAGCATTGTTTTTCTTTTATTTTACTATCCAACCTTGCTTTTTGTTTGTTTTCTTTATTTAGCAGCCTTTGTGTCATCTAAACAGACCCTAATTCACTTTTAACTCTTGTTTGTACCACCGTTACATATATCTTTGAGTTTGACACAGATAACAAGTTTGAAGGATCAGATTAGTTCCTTAAAGAGCTGTTTGCAAGAAAACGAGAGGAAAAGGCATTCGAGAGTGTGAGCACAGAAGGGGAATCAAATGAGCCATTCAAGTATTCCCGAGTGAAACACGAGCGCTGAGTGTTACTTTGTTGAGTGCATTGTTCTTTTGAAGTGATCTGCGAGAATTTATTGTGTGTGCAGTGAGGGACTTTAAAATTTCGTTTATTTAACACAATAGTTTTCTTTTCTTGTTTTTCGTTGCTGCAATGACAGGTAATGACGATCGTAGTCCCGGTGGAAGTAATCCACCAGATTTGCAAATGCAGGCTTTTACTCGAACCTTGCAGCGTCTTTTAGACCAAGCATTGGAGCCTATTCAGTCTCGTTTGGATAGAATAGATGGGGGTGGTTCCCAATCTGTCCAAAATGAGAATCTTGATGAAAACGACGTTGAACAATCACCACGGACGAATCAACGACCAGGACGTGCAGTTGATGATAATATTTCTAACATAAAAGTTGCTATACCTTCTTTTCAGGGACATTCAGATCCAGATGCTTATCTAACATGGGAAAGTAAAGTTGAATACGTGTTCGAGTGTTACAATTACTCGGAACAAAAGAAAGTACGACTAGCAATTTTGGAGTTTGTTGACTATGCACTATTGTGGTGGGATCAATTACTGGTTAGTCGACGACGTGCGGGTGAAGGACCAGTGAGAACATGGGACGAAATGAAGCGTATCATGCAGAAACAGTTTGTTCCTTCTCACTATCATCGTGATTTATTTCAGAAATTACAAACTTTGAAACAGGGCAATAGGAGCGTCGAGGATTATTTCAAGGAAATGGAGATGTCCATGATGCGTGCGAACATAGTTGAGGATCGTGAGGCGACTATGGCTCGGTTTATGGCAGGTTTGAATTTTGAAATTGCTAACGTTGTTGAATTGCAGCATTATGTCGAATTCGATGACATGGTGCATATGGCGATAAAAATTGAGCGGCAACAACGTAGAAAAGTTTCTACTCGAGGTAATACTACTCCATTTAAATCTTTTACGAATCCATTATATACCCCTAACCATGCTAGGAAACAAGCACCACAAGCGCCACTTTGGATTCAAGAACAAGGTGAGTCTAGCAAGCCAAAGCCTCCCGTTGCTGATAATGGGCATGGTAAACAAAAAGTGGTTGTACGAGAGAGATCGAGAGATATTCAATGTTTTAAGTGCCTTGGTCGAGGACATGTTGCTAGCCAGTGTCCTAATCGTAGGGTTATGTTGATGCGAGATGATGGAGAGATTGAGTCAGATTCTGAAGAAGAACCACATGAGATCCCTGATGAAGATGATAAAGAGGATGTCCTAGAAGTTGCTGAGACTGGTAAGGTAATGGAAATTATGGTTGTTAAACGTAGTCTGAGTGTGCAACAGGTTCAGGATGAACAACAACGCGAGAATATCTTTCACACGCGATGCAAAATTCAAGATAAGGTATGTGCTGTTATTATTGATAGCGGTAGTTGTTCTAATGTTGCTAGTTCAATGATGGTTGACAGGTTAGGTCTCAAGACAACAAAGCATCCGAATCCGTACAAATTGCAATGGTTGAATGACGGGGGAGAACTTAAAGTAACAAAACAAGTTGTTATACCGTTTTCGATCGGAAGTTACAAGGACGAGGTCCTTTGTGATGTTGTGTCGATGGATGCTACTCACCTTTTTTTGGGACGCCCTTGGCAATATGACAAGAAGGTAATGCATGATGGTTTTACAAATCGATACTCTTTTATGCATGCAGGTAAGAAGATTACTTTGGCTCCTTTGACACCGAGTCAAGTGATGGAAGATCAAGCAAGCTTAAAAAAGAGTAAGGAAGCTGCAAAGGAGAAGAAAAAGATGAATGTTTATGCAAGCAATCGAGAAATCAGGAAATGTCTTTTCTCTCACCAATCTTTGCTTATTTTAATATTTAAAGATTATTGTTTATTGACTGACTTTCCTTCTGATTTGCCTGCATCAATTGTTTTCCTTTTGCAGGAATTTAAGGATGTGTTTCCGGAAGAAACACCGAGGGGATTGTCACCTCTTCGTGGCATTGAGCACCAAATTGACTTTATCCCAGGTGCTACTATTCCAAATCGACCAGCTTATCGAACTAACCCCAAAGAGACGAAAGAGCTTCAAAGACAAGTGACAGAATTAATGGACAAGGGTTATATTCGAGAGAGTCTGAGTCCGTGTGTTTTTCTGGTACTGTTAGTACCGAAGAAAGATGGGTCTTGGAGGATGTGCGTAGACTGTAGAGCTGTAAATCAGATTACAATTAAGTATCGTCATCCTATTCCCAGACTTGATGATATGTTCGACGAGCTTTGTGGAGCCGTCATCTTCTCCAAAATTGACCTAAAGAGTGGATATCATCAGATTCGCATGCGAGAAGGCGATGAATGGAAGACAGCCTTCAAAACGAAGCTAGGTTTGTACGAATGTGCACAGGGTGTTGAAGTCGATCCTGAGAAGATAAAGGCAATTCAGGAATGGCCACAACCGACATCGATTACTCAGGTTAGATCTTTTCATGGCTTAGCTAGTTTCTATCGTCGGTTTGTTCCTAACTTCAGTTCTATTACCGCACCCTTAACAGGGATTATTAAGAAGAATTCTAGCTTCTTATGGGTTAAAGAACAAGAAGATGCCTTTTTGAAAATTAAGGATTGTTTAACGAAGTCACCTATGTTAGCCTTACCTAACTTTGATAAAACTTTTGAAATTGAATGTGATGCTTCTGGAGTTGGTATAGGCGCTGTGCTAATGCAGGAAAAAAGGCCCATTGCATACTTTAGTGAAAAGCTTAGTGGAGCAACATTGAATTATCCAGTCTACGACAAGGAGATGTACGCACTAATTCGGGCATTGGAGACATGGCAACATTACTTGTTGCCTAAGGAGTTTGTGATTCACACTGATCATGAGGCTTTACGATATATCACAGGTCAACATAAATTGAATAAACGACATGCTAAATGGGTTGAATTTTTAGAGTCTTTTCCTTATGTCATTCGTTACAAAAAGGGTAAAGATAATGTCGTTGTTGATGCTTTATCACGTAGATATGTGCTTTTGAATTACCTTGACTCACATTTGATTGGATTTGCATATATACGTGACTTGTATGTTGATGATTCTGATTTTAGAGATAAGTATAATGCTTGTGAGAAAGGTGCAAATGGAAAGTTTTACAGGCATGATGGTTATATTTTCAAAGAAAATAGGATATGCATTCCACAGGGTTCAATGCGTGATATTCTGGTCCGTGAAGCACATGAGGGTGGATTGATGGGTCACTTTGGAGTCACCAAGACGTTAAAGACATTGAAAGAACATCTATTTTGGCCTAAGATGCATAGAGACGTAGAAAGGTACTGTGAACGTTGTGTGACATGTAAGAAAGAAAAATCGAAGGTTTCACCACATGGTATGTACTTACCTCTACCTATTCCTGATTCCCCTTGGACTGATATTTCAATGGATTTTGTTTTGGGATTGCCTCGAACTAGAAATGGTAGAGATAGTGTCTTTGTTGTGGTTGATAGATTCTCTAAGATGGCACATTTCATTGCATGCCATAAGACTGATGATGCTGTTAATGTGGCTAACTTATTCTTTAGAGAGATTGTTCGATTACATGGTATTCCTAGGCCAATTGTTTCTGACAGGGATGTTAAGTTTCTGAGTCATTTCTGGAGGACTCTTTGGAGCAAAATAGGTACAAAACTCATGTTTTCTACTACTTGTCATCCCCAGACTGATGGACAAACTGAGGTTGTTAATCGTGTTTTATCTACTTTGTTGCGTTCCATCATTAAAAAGAACATTAGGATTTGGGAAGATTGTTTGCCACATGTTGAGTTTGCGTATAATCGTGCTATACATTCTGCTACTAAGATGTCACCATTTGAGGTTGTTTATGGTTTTAACCCTATTACGCCTCTAGATTTGTTACCTTTGCCACAGGAACAAGTGACGAACAGAGACGGTCAAGCGAAAGCAGAATATGTGAAGAAGTTGCATCAACAGGTGAAGGAGAATTTAGAACGAAGGACTCAACAGTACGAAAAGCAAGCAAATAAGGGAAGAAAGCGAGTCACCTTTGATGTTGGTGATTGGGTTTGGGTTCACTTCCGAAAGGAACGATTTCCAGCCCAAAGGCGGTCTAAGTTGTTACCGCGAGGAGATGGTCCTTTTCAGGTGTTGGAAAAAGTGAATGACAACGCCTACAAGATAGACTTACCGGGCGAGTACACTGTAAGTGCCACATTTAATGTTTCTGATTTAACCCCGTATGATATTTCTGTAGATTTGAGGTCAAATCCTTTTCAAGAAAGGGGGGATGATGTGAGCACATCATGTCAAGTTCAACAAGTTGATCCGGAGGTCTTACCATCAGGACCTATCACACGTTTTAAGGCAAAGAAATATAGGGAAGCTCTTTTCCTTACTTGTTCTAACATTTCAGATTCATTTGAGAATGTTCATGCCTTAGAATATGTTGTTTATAATGTGTTGCATGTTGATATGTGACATATTTAGGTATATATATTAGTATGTGTGTTTACTTATGTATATACTATGTTAATTATGTTTGCATTTGGTTTTAAGTGTGTTTGTGTGGTTAAAATAAGACTACAAGGCTTTTTAGATGTGTTTGCCTTGTTCTAATATAGGTACTTAGGAGAACCTTAGCTCAAGTGGGCATACCCAGCTCATCTCCAGCTCAGGAGAGCGTATGCAGTTCAATACCAGCTCAAGTGGATTATATTTAGCTCAGAAGAAGCTCAATAGTGTGCACGCAGCTCACCTTATCTCGGGGCAGCTCAGAGGCTTAGCTCCCAGCTCCATTTAGCTCCTAACACTCTTAGCTAGTTCGTTTCATCAGCTTATCTCCATTACCAGCTCAACTCAACTCAAGTTGAAGTGACCTACAGCAGCTGAAACCTATCGTACACGAAGAGCAGGTGTCTTACGCATGTGCCATGCATGTGGGGCCCACATAGCACCCTTTTCCACATGTTTGGGCGTCCAAAAGGAAGCAAGCCAAACAAGGCCCTTGCTTTGAAGACCAATCAGCAACATTGGATAAGAATGAGTGGTTTCTTATTCAAATTCAAACATTAAACACATGTTTAATGTGTTTTAAGTGCCAAAACATGTGGCTAAGGATATTAGGAGCCTAGGAGAAGTTATTTGAGCATTTAAATTTTAATTTTCGTTTGAATTAAGGCCACAAATTCAAATTTGGCCAACTTCTCCTTTATTCCTATATATTTACTTAATTTTGTAAAGACAAGGGTAGATATTTTATGAATAAAATCACTTGTGAGATTTTCTGTCAATTTCAGTTCTTCATTGAACTTTTCTTGACAAATTCAGACTTTGTTTGAGTGTGTCAAATCCTTGATACTTCGGGTTCCTAGATCGCTATCTAGAGGGTCCAAGTCCGTTGATGAAGAACGTATTCGATTCGGGTCCGCTCAGTATATTGTTCGGGTTCTTTCGAGTTCAACGTCGTTGTTATTTCCCAGCAACTTAAACATCCAATTCTGCCATTTTGGACGTTTTAATGCTTCCATGAAAGCCCTCGGAGCATTTCATCTTCATTAACCTTCAGAAACTGCCAGATTTCCTTCATCCCTTTTCTTCTTTGTTTTATTTTTTTTCTTTGTTTTCTTATTGTTTTAACATCATTCTAACATCCATAATGTTGTGTTTATTGCAGAGACTTGCTTGCTATTATCCTAGATCCGTTTCAAACAAGGATCGTTGTTTTTGAAGCAACGAATTCCCCCATATCATATGGTATCAGAGCTTTGGTTGGATATTAGCACTTTCTGCACTACATATATCAAAAACAACAAAAAAAAAAGAAAAAAAATTCGAAATTCTACAAAAAAAAAGAAAGTCAAAGTCAAAGTCAACAAAAGAAATTCGAAAAATTTGAAAAAAAATCACATTTGAATATTTAGTGTATTTTCATGTTTATATGTGCTGTTTGACCACAAAAATGATGAAGGATGCTTACGTTTACCATGGAATGCTTCTAAATCACTTAAAACGACGTGTTCTTGTTTGTTCGGTGATAGGATTGTGGTAAGCATTTCTAATGCAGTAAGTACTTCATTTCCAGCCTTAATTCACTTTGTTCTTCATTAATTCCAACCTTATTCTTGTTTTTCTTTTGTTTTTTTTTTGCAGCCTTGTTTTTCTTTCTTTTTTACTTTCTAGCATTGTTTTTCTTTTATTTTACTATCCAACCTTGCTTTTTGTTTGTTTTCTTTATTTAGCAGCCTTTGTGTCATCTAAACAGACCCTAATTCACTTTTAACTCTTGTTTGTACCACCGTTACATATATCTTTGAGTTTGACACAGATAACAAGTTTGAAGGATCAGATTAGTTCCTTAAAGAGCTGTTTGCAAGAAAACGAGAGGAAAAGGCATTCGAGAGTGTGAGCACAGAAGGGGAATCAAATGAGCCATTCAAGTATTCCCGAGTGAAACACGAGCGCTGAGTGTTACTTTGTTGAGTGCATTGTTCTTTTGAAGTGATCTGCGAGAATTTATTGTGTGTGCAGTGAGGGACTTTAAAATTTCGTTTATTTAACACAATAGTTTTCTTTTCTTGTTTTTCGTTGCTGCAATGACAGGTAATGACGATCGTAGTCCCGGTGGAAGTAATCCACCAGATTTGCAAATGCAGGCTTTTACTCGAACCTTGCAGCGTCTTTTAGACCAAGCATTGGAGCCTATTCAGTCTCGTTTGGATAGAATAGATGGGGGTGGTTCCCAATCTGTCCAAAATGAGAATCTTGATGAAAACGACGTCGAACAATCACCACGGACGAATCAACGACCAGGACGTGCAGTTGATGATAATATTTCTAACATAAAAGTTGCTATACCTTCTTTTCAGGGACATTCAGATCCAGATGCTTATCTAACATGGGAAAGTAAAGTTGAATACGTGTTCGAGTGTTACAATTACTCGGAACAAAAGAAAGTACGACTAGCAATTTTGGAGTTTGTTGACTATGCACTATTGTGGTGGGATCAATTACTGGTTAGTCGACGACGTGCGGGTGAAGGACCAGTGAGAACATGGGACGAAATGAAGCGTATCATGCAGAAACAGTTTGTTCCTTCTCACTATCATCGTGATTTATTTCAGAAATTACAAACTTTGAAACAGGGCAATAGGAGCGTCGAGGATTATTTCAAGGAAATGGAGATGTCCATGATGCGTGCGAACATAGTTGAGGATCGTGAGGCGACTATGGCTCGGTTTATGGCAGGTTTGAATTTTGAAATTGCTAACGTTGTTGAATTGCAGCATTATGTCGAATTCGATGACATGGTGCATATGGCGATAAAAATTGAGCGGCAACAACGTAGAAAAGTTTCTACTCGAGGTAATACTACTCCATTTAAATCTTTTACGAATCCATTATATACCCCTAACCATGCTAGGAAACAAGCACCACAAGCGCCACTTTGGATTCAAGAACAAGGTGAGTCTAGCAAGCCAAAGCCTCCCGTTGCTGATAATGGGCATGGTAAACAAAAAGTGGTTGTACGAGAGAGATCGAGAGATATTCAATGTTTTAAGTGCCTTGGTCGAGGACATGTTGCTAGCCAGTGTCCTAATCGTAGGGTTATGTTGATGCGAGATGATGGAGAGATTGAGTCAGATTCTGAAGAAGAACCACATGAGATCCCTGATGAAGATGATAAAGAGGATGTCCTAGAAGTTGCTGAGACTGGTAAGGTAATGGAAATTATGGTTGTTAAACGTAGTCTGAGTGTGCAACAGGTTCAGGATGAACAACAACGCGAGAATATCTTTCACACGCGATGCAAAATTCAAGATAAGGTATGTGCTGTTATTATTGATAGCGGTAGTTGTTCTAATGTTGCTAGTTCAATGATGGTTGACAGGTTAGGTCTCAAGACAACAAAGCATCCGAATCCGTACAAATTGCAATGGTTGAATGACGGGGGAGAACTTAAAGTAACAAAACAAGTTGTTATACCGTTTTCGATCGGAAGTTACAAGGACGAGGTCCTTTGTGATGTTGTGTCGATGGATGCTACTCACCTTTTTTTGGGACGCCCTTGGCAATATGACAAGAAGGTAATGCATGATGGTTTTACAAATCGATACTCTTTTATGCATGCAGGTAAGAAGATTACTTTGGCTCCTTTGACACCGAGTCAAGTGATGGAAGATCAAGCAAGCTTAAAAAAGAGTAAGGAAGCTGCAAAGGAGAAGAAAAAGATGAATGTTTATGCAAGCAATCGAGAAATCAGGAAATGTCTTTTCTCTCACCAATCTTTGCTTATTTTAATATTTAAAGATTATTGTTTATTGACTGACTTTCCTTCTGATTTGCCTGCATCAATTGTTTTCCTTTTGCAGGAATTTAAGGATGTGTTTCCGGAAGAAACACCGAGGGGATTGTCACCTCTTCGTGGCATTGAGCACCAAATTGACTTTATCCCAGGTGCTACTATTCCAAATCGACCAGCTTATCGAACTAACCCCAAAGAGACGAAAGAGCTTCAAAGACAAGTGACAGAATTAATGGACAAGGGTTATATTCGAGAGAGTCTGAGTCCGTGTGTTTTTCTGGTACTGTTAGTACCGAAGAAAGATGGGTCTTGGAGGATGTGCGTAGACTGTAGAGCTGTAAATCAGATTACAATTAAGTATCGTCATCCTATTCCCAGACTTGATGATATGTTCGACGAGCTTTGTGGAGCCGTCATCTTCTCCAAAATTGACCTAAAGAGTGGATATCATCAGATTCGCATGCGAGAAGGCGATGAATGGAAGACAGCCTTCAAAACGAAGCTAGGTTTGTACGAATGTGCACAGGGTGTTGAAGTCGATCCTGAGAAGATAAAGGCAATTCAGGAATGGCCACAACCGACATCGATTACTCAGGTTAGATCTTTTCATGGCTTAGCTAGTTTCTATCGTCGGTTTGTTCCTAACTTCAGTTCTATTACCGCACCCTTAACAGGGATTATTAAGAAGAATTCTAGCTTCTTATGGGTTAAAGAACAAGAAGATGCCTTTTTGAAAATTAAGGATTGTTTAACGAAGTCACCTATGTTAGCCTTACCTAACTTTGATAAAACTTTTGAAATTGAATGTGATGCTTCTGGAGTTGGTATAGGCGCTGTGCTAATGCAGGAAAAAAGGCCCATTGCATACTTTAGTGAAAAGCTTAGTGGAGCAACATTGAATTATCCAGTCTACGACAAGGAGATGTACGCACTAATTCGGGCATTGGAGACATGGCAACATTACTTGTTGCCTAAGGAGTTTGTGATTCACACTGATCATGAGGCTTTACGATATATCACAGGTCAACATAAATTGAATAAACGACATGCTAAATGGGTTGAATTTTTAGAGTCTTTTCCTTATGTCATTCGTTACAAAAAGGGTAAAGATAATGTCGTTGTTGATGCTTTATCACGTAGATATGTGCTTTTGAATTACCTTGACTCACATTTGATTGGATTTGCATATATACGTGACTTGTATGTTGATGATTCTGATTTTAGAGATAAGTATAATGCTTGTGAGAAAGGTGCAAATGGAAAGTTTTACAGGCATGATGGTTATATTTTCAAAGAAAATAGGATATGCATTCCACAGGGTTCAATGCGTGATATTCTGGTCCGTGAAGCACATGAGGGTGGATTGATGGGTCACTTTGGAGTCACCAAGACGTTAAAGACATTGAAAGAACATCTATTTTGGCCTAAGATGCATAGAGACGTAGAAAGGTACTGTGAACGTTGTGTGACATGTAAGAAAGAAAAATCGAAGGTTTCACCACATGGTATGTACTTACCTCTACCTATTCCTGATTCCCCTTGGACTGATATTTCAATGGATTTTGTTTTGGGATTGCCTCGAACTAGAAATGGTAGAGATAGTGTCTTTGTTGTGGTTGATAGATTCTCTAAGATGGCACATTTCATTTGATAAGAGGGCTCCTTGTTGAGGACGCCTTCTTGATTGTTTCGGATCTAGGATTGAAGTAAGATGTCTCCTGCAATAAGCATGGCTGCAAATTGGTGTTTAAAAGGGCTGAAAAATATAGGTAGACAGAATGTAGAAGATGAAGGCTCGGAGAAGTTGACAATGGTGGAACGTTGAAAGTATTGGTTTGGTTATGGCTAGGTTTGGTCTTTGGTGAGGTGACTGGTGAGAAATGAAGTTTCTGACAAGGTTGAAAAATAGGATGCAAGGGGTAGTACGAAAATGAAATAAAAACAAGGAAAAGAAATAAAATGAAACAAACTCCAAGGATGAACTCGAACAATCTGTTGAACGAACCCGAACCTTATCTTGAACTTGCTTCAGACGGACTTGGACCCTTCGATTATCTACAACCGAGAACCCAAAGTATCAAAGGGGTTGACCACGCAAGCAACGAACTTGAGAAGTCAGAAAGTTCTCAAAAGAACCGAAATGAGAGAAATTCTCACAAAAGTAAATTTCATTCAAATTTGTCTTTTTTTTCCTTTACAAAGTATACATATATATAGGCTAGTACAAGGGAGTTGGCGCCTAGAATACTTGGCCAGAATTGAATTGGAAGTTTCAGATGAGTGGCTGAAATGTAAGCACAATTAACATGTGTTAATTATGTTAAATGTGGATGAGAAAACTACTCATCCTTATCCTTTGTGGCCGGCTGGTTTTGGAGGGAGGGAAGACTGAATTTCAAACATTTAACACATGTGTTTTATGTGTGAAATTCAAAGGAAATAACTCCTTGTCCTTATCTTACTTTGACGCCAACTTCAAGGAGGGAAATCTTGAAATTTGAATCTGCCACATGCCATGCACATGCACATGCTTGGAATGGATGGTGGACGCCCCTCATGCTGGTCACATGACCATGACACACTCTCCCACGTGGAGGACACCTTTGAGCTATCCCGGGACTCACCAGCTTGAGTTGAGCTAGTAGAGCTGGAGTTGAGCTGAATGGAGCTGAGTTGAGCTGAATTCAGCTAGCTGAAGTGTTGAGGATTAGTTGAGCTGAAACGAGCTGCTAGAAATCCATTGAGCTTTTCCCGAGCTAAGGTGAAGTCCTTCATTTGGTACTCTTCCTTGTGCCTATGAGAAAACAAAAGTTATACCATCATAAGTATTGTAAACTTATTAAAGAAAGTTAAAACAAGCTGAAAAACATAGTTATCATATTGGAAAACATGTAACAAGCTAAAGAAACATGGTAAACATGATTATGAGCTTGTGTTCTTATTGAACTTATTGAAAACACACCTATTTACATGCTTAATAAACACAATACTAGCTTAAGTACTATATAGTTACAAGATGTTACACATCAGTATGTAACATAGTGTAAAGTTTATTCTCTAAGGCATATGCATTATTAAGGGATTCTGAGACTTGTAAACATTTAAGAATAAGAACTTCCCTGAATTGCTTAGCCTTTGATCGAGTGATGGGTCCTGATGGTAAGACCTCCGGATCAGCTGTTTGAGCTTGTGTAGATGTGCTCACATCATCCCCCCCTTCTTGAAAAGGATTTGTCCTCAAATCTGCAGAATCATTAAAAGGGGATAAGTCGGAAACATTAAATGTAGCACTTACATTGTATTCACCCGGCAAGTCCAACTTGTAAGCATTGTCGTTCACTTTCTCAACCACTTGAAAAGGACCATCTCCTCGTGGTAACAGCTTGGACCGTCGTTGGGTTGGAAAACGTTCCTTTCGGAAGTGAATCCAAACCCAATCTCCAACATCGAAGGTAACTCGCTTACGTCCTTTGTTCGCTTGCTTCTCGTATTGTTGAGTCCTTCGTTCAAGGTTATCTTTAACCTGTTGATGCAACTTCTTTACATAATCAGCCTTGGATTGTCCGTCCCTATTCGTCACTTGTTCATATGGCAAAGGCAACATATCGAGAGGAGTGATAGGATTAAATCCATAAACAACCTCAAAAGGTGACATTTTAGTAGCAGAATGAACGGCATGGTTATATGCAAATTCAACATGCGGCAAACAATCTTCCCACGTCTTAATATTCTTTTTGATGATGGAACGGAGTAAAGTAGATAAAATACGATTAACAACCTCAGTTTGTCCATCAGTTTGGGGATGACAAGTAGTAGAAAACATAAGTTTCGTACCTAATTTGCTCCAAAGAGTCCTCCAGAAGTGACTCAAGAATTTTACATCCCTGTCAGAAACAATCGACCTAGGAATACCATGTAAACGCACAATTTCCTTAAAGAACAAGTTAGCCACATTAACAGCATCATCGGTCTTATGACACGCAATGAAGTGTGCCATCTTTGAGTACCTGTCAACCACAACAAAGATACTATCTCTACCTGTCCTAGTCCTAGGCAATCCCAACACAAAATCCATAGATATATCAGTCCAGGGGGAGTCGGGAATAGGTAAAGGTAAGTACAAACCGTGTGGTAATACCTTCGACTTTGCTTTCTTACATGTCACGCATCGTTCACACATCCTTTCGACGTCTCGTCGCATCTTTGGCCAGAATAGGTGCTCCTTGAGAATGTGAAACGTCTTGGTGACTCCAAAGTGTCCCATAAGTCCTCCTTCATGAGCTTCTCGAATTAGGACCTCTCGAATTGACCCTTGAGGAATGCAGAGTCTTCCTTCTTTGAAAAGATAATCATCATGTCGATAAAATTTCTCATCTGCACCCTTTTCACACAATGTATATCTTTCTCCAAAATCAGGGTCAGTAGCATATAATTCTTTGATATAGGCAAACCCAATCAAATGAGAGTCTAAGTAATTCAGAAGTGCATACCTACGGGATAAGGCATCTGCTACAACGTTGTCTTTACCTTTCTTATATCGAATGACATAAGGAAAAGATTCTAGAAATTCAACCCACTTAGCATGCCTTTTATTCAACTTATGCTGACTTGTTATGTGCTTCAAAGCTTCGTGATCGGTGTGAATTACGAATTCTTTCGGTAAGAGATAGTGCTGCCATGTTTCAAGAGCTCGAATCAATGCATACATCTCTTTGTCGTACACTGGATAATTCAAGGTAGCACCACTTAACTTCTCGCTGAAATAGGCAATAGGTCGCTTCTCCTGTGATAAAACGGCTCCAATTCCTATTCCTGAAGCATCACACTCAATCTCGAACATTTTATCAAAGTTAGGTAAGGCTAACACTGGGGCCTTAGTCAAATAATCCTTAATTTTCAAGAAGGCTTCTTCCTGTTCATCACCCCAATTGAAGACTGAATTCTTCTTTATAATCCCGGTTAAGGGGGCGGTAATGGAACTGAAATTAGGTACAAACCGACGATAAAAACTAGCTAAACCATGAAAAGATCTAACCTGACTTATTGATGTCGGTCGAGGCCAATCCTGAATCGCCTTCACCTTTTCTGGATCGACTTCCACACCCTGTGCAGTCACGATAAAACCAAGAAAGGTAACCTTATCAGTACAAAACATACATTTCTTCAGATTACCAAATAACCTTTCTTTTCTCAATGTGCCAAGAACATTCCTCAAGTGTTCCTCGTGATCCTGCAAAGACTTGCTGTATATAAGAATGTCATCAAAGTACACAACACAATATTTTCCAATGTAAGATCGTAAAACATGATTCATCAGACGCATAAAGGTGCTAGGTGCGTTAGTTAAACCGAAAGGCATCACTAACCACTCGTACAGACCCAATTTCGTTTTGAAGGCTGTCTTCCATTCGTCGCCTTCTCGCATCCGAATCTGATGATATCCACTCTTTAAATCAATTTTGGAAAATATGGTCGCACCACACAACTCATCTAGCATGTCATCAAGACGAGGAATGGGATGCCTATACTTGATGGTATTCTGATTCACCGCTCGGCAATCAACACACATTCTCCATGTTCCGTCTTTCTTGGGTACTAAAAGCACTGGTACAGCGCACGGACTTAAACTTTCCCGAATGTAACCCTTTTCCATCAACTCGGTGATTTGTTTTTGAAGTTCCTTTGTTTCTTCTGGATTACTTCGATATGCTGGCCGATTTGGAATGGTAGCTCCCGGAATGAAATCAATTTGACGTTCTATACCTCGAATAGGTGGCAACCCACTCGGTGTCTCATCCGGAAACACGTCTTCAAACTCCTGCAAAAGAGACGTAATAGATGTAGGCAAATCATTAGGAATATCAAATAACAAACAATACTCCTTATACATTAAAATAAGTAAAGTTTGTTGAGAGGAAAAACATTTCCTGATATCCTTGCCGCTCGCATATACGTTCGTCTTCTTCCTTTCTGTTTTGGCTTCCTCGACATTCTTTCTCAATCGAACCTGATCTTCTTGCACTTGACTCGGTGTCAAAGGTGCTAAGGTGATCTTCTTACCTGCATGTGTAAAAGAATATCGATTTGTAATTCCATCATGCAACGTACCTTTGTCGTATTGCCATGGACGTCCCAAAAGTAGGTGACACGCATCCATTGAGACGACATCACAAAGGATTTCATCTTTATACCTCCCTATGGTAAATGGTACCGAAACTTGTCTAGTAACTCGTACTTCTCCGCCATCATTTAACCATTGAAGACGGTATGGTTTGGGATGCTTCGTCGTCTTTAAGCCTAACTTATCAACCATGAAAGAACTTGCAACATTAGTACAACTACCACCATCAATAATGACAACACATACCTTGTCGTTAATGAGGCATCTAGTATGGAAGATGTTTTCTCGTTGCTGGTCGTCTTGTGTAGGTGTAGCATTTAGACTTCTTTTTATGACAAGTGCTTCACCGGTCATGTATGTATCCAAGGCATCATCCGCATCATCCTTGTCTTCCTCGTGTAAAGGTTCATGTTCTTCATTGTCGGATTCAGACTCAATCTCTCCGTTTTCTAACATCAACATAGTCTTCCGATTAGGACATTGGCTTGCAATATGTCCTCTTCCAAGACACTTAAAGCATTGAATATCCCTTGAGCGTTCTGGACGTTCTGGTTGTGCATTTTGCTTCCCACGCCCAACATCTACAATCGGGGCCTTTGGCTTGCTCGTTTCACCCTTCTCTTTGTTTTGAAACGGTACTTGTTTCCTGAAATTGTTAGAAGGATTGAAAACAGAATTGGAAGGAGGTCTGAAAGAATTATTACCTCGGGATGACGACATCTTTCTTCGTTGCTGCCTCTCAACCTTAATTGCCATTTGCACCATTTCGTCTAATTCGACGTAATGTTGCAATTCAACAGCATTGGCAATGTCGGTGTTCAAACCTGAAAGGAATCGCGCCATGGTTGCTTCTCGGTCTTCCTCAATGTTAGCACGCATCATGGCCATCTCCATGTCTTTAAAATAATCTTCGACGCTTCGATTTCCTTGTTTCAAAGTTTGTAACCTTTGAAATAGGTCTCGATGGTAATGGGATGGTACGAATCTCTTTCTCAAAATTCTTTTCATCTCTGCCCATGTATTGATTGGACCTTCACCGGTTCGTCTTCTACTTAGAATCAATTGATCCCACCAAATTAAGGCATAGTCAACGAACTCCATCGCTGCCAATCGAACCTTCTTCTGGTCAGAATAATTGTAGCAATCAAAGACGTGTTCCACCTTGCTTTCCCACGCAAGATATGCATCCGGATCTGATCGTCCTTGAAAAGGGGGTATGGCAACTTTGATGTTGTTCAAATTGTCATCCAGTTGTGCCTGGTGTTGTACACGCCTCCCATTTGTTCTAGGAGCATTCTGCCTCGGTTCTTGCACTTCTTCAACGTCATCATTGTTGTCATCATGGGAATTGTTTTGAGATCCCTCGATCTTGTCCATTCTCACGTGCAATTGTTCAATCTCTGATTGCACTACTCTTCGGACTTCTCGAAGCATGGCTTGCATCATAAGGCTTGGTTGAACGTCGTTTTGTTGTTGATCATCACGATCTCCATTTGAACCTGCCATTGTTAGTAAAGAACAAACAACACAAAATAAAATAAGGATAAATGGACCTCACAAAGTACACACACAAGATCCTCACAAGTTCACTCCAAAGAAAAATAAAAATGGCACTCCAACACTCGTGTTTCACTCGGGAATACTTGAATGGCTCTTTTGATTCCCCTTCTGATCTCACACACACAAATGCCTTTTACCACTCCTTCTCTCGTTATAAGTTCTTTAGAGGACTAGCGTAGACTTTCTTCAAATCTGTCACAAGTGTTAGTCTTTAACAACAACGGTTAGTGACAATCGAAATGTAAGGTTCTGTCCAAAACAAATTCGGTTAGTGTTAAATGGAAAGAAAAGTGATGTAAAGTAAGGTAAAGGTTAGAAAGAAAGAAAAAGAAAAGAAAAAAAAAATGGATTACTTACTACAAAGAAACACTTACTACTCTCCTTTCACCGAACAATCAATTCTTCATGCCCGGTTGATTATGGTAGTGTTTGATGCTGTAGAACACATTAAACTTGCATTTTCTTTCATCTTTTCAATACCATGAAGTGCTTTTCTTTCAACTATTGATATTCTGATTTTTTTTTTTGAATTTTCGAAATTTTTTTTTAACTAGAGTTGACTTTGACTTTTTTTTTTGACTTTTTTTTGTTTTTTGATTGTTTTTGCACTCACGAAGATGATTCTTACTTGTAATCCAACCTGGCTCTGATACCACATGATAAGAGGGCTCCTTGTTGAGGACGCCTTCTTGATTGTTTCGGATCTAGGATTGAAGTAAGATGTCTCCTGCAATAAGCATGGCTGCAAATTGGTGTTTAAAAGGGCTGAAAAATATAGGTAGACAGAATGTAGAAGATGAAGGCTCGGAGAAGTTGACAATGGTGGAACGTTGAAAGTATTGGTTTGGTTATGGCTAGGTTTGGTCTTTGGTGAGGTGACTGGTGAGAAATGAAGTTTCTGACAAGGTTGAAAAATAGGATGCAAGGGGTAGTACGAAAATGAAATAAAAACAAGGAAAAGAAATAAAATGAAACAAACTCCAAGGATGAACTCGAACAATCTGTTGAACGAACCCGAACCTTATCTTGAACTTGCTTCAGACGGACTTGGACCCTTCGATTATCTACAACCGAGAACCCAAAGTATCAAAGGGGTTGACCACGCAAGCAACGAACTTGAGAAGTCAGAAAGTTCTCAAAAGAACCGAAATGAGAGAAATTCTCACAAAAGTAAATTTCATTCAAATTTGTCTTTTTTTTCCTTTACAAAGTATACATATATATAGGCTAGTACAAGGGAGTTGGCGCCTAGAATACTTGGCCAGAATTGAATTGGAAGTTTCAGATGAGTGGCTGAAATGTAAGCACAATTAACATGTGTTAATTATGTTAAATGTGGATGAGAAAACTACTCATCCTTATCCTTTGTGGCCGGCTGGTTTTGGAGGGAGGGAAGACTGAATTTCAAACATTTAACACATGTGTTTTATGTGTGAAATTCAAAGGAAATAACTCCTTGTCCTTATCTTACTTTGACGCCAACTTCAAGGAGGGAAATCTTGAAATTTGAATCTGCCACATGCCATGCACATGCACATGCTTGGAATGGATGGTGGACGCCCCTCATGCTGGTCACATGACCATGACACACTCTCCCACGTGGAGGACACCTTTGAGCTATCCCGGGACTCACCAGCTTGAGTTGAGCTAGTAGAGCTGGAGTTGAGCTGAATGGAGCTGAGTTGAGCTGAATTCAGCTAGCTGAAGTGTTGAGGATTAGTTGAGCTGAAACGAGCTGCTAGAAATCCATTGAGCTTTTCCCGAGCTAAGGTGAAGTCCTTCATTTGGTACTCTTCCTTGTGCCTATGAGAAAACAAAAGTTATACCATCATAAGTATTGTAAACTTATTAAAGAAAGTTAAAACAAGCTGAAAAACATAGTTATCATATTGGAAAACATGTAACAAGCTAAAGAAACATGGTAAACATGATTATGAGCTTGTGTTCTTATTGAACTTATTGAAAACACACCTATTTACATGCTTAATAAACACAATACTAGCTTAAGTACTATATAGTTACAAGATGTTACACATCAGTATGTAACATAGTGTAAAGTTTATTCTCTAAGGCATATGCATTATTAAGGGATTCTGAGACTTGTAAACATTTAAGAATAAGAACTTCCCTGAATTGCTTAGCCTTTGATCGAGTGATGGGTCCTGATGGTAAGACCTCCGGATCAGCTGTTTGAGCTTGTGTAGATGTGCTCACATCATCATTGCATGCCATAAGACTGATGATGCTGTTAATGTGGCTAACTTATTCTTTAGAGAGATTGTTCGATTACATGGTATTCCTAGGCCAATTGTTTCTGACAGGGATGTTAAGTTTCTGAGTCATTTCTGGAGGACTCTTTGGAGCAAAATAGGTACAAAACTCATGTTTTCTACTACTTGTCATCCCCAGACTGATGGACAAACTGAGGTTGTTAATCGTGTTTTATCTACTTTGTTGCGTTCCATCATTAAAAAGAACATTAGGATTTGGGAAGATTGTTTGCCACATGTTGAGTTTGCGTATAATCGTGCTATACATTCTGCTACTAAGATGTCACCATTTGAGGTTGTTTATGGTTTTAACCCTATTACGCCTATAGATTTGTTACCTTTGCCACAGGAACAAGTGACGAACAGAGACGGTCAAGCGAAAGCAGAATATGTGAAGAAGTTGCATCAACAGGTGAAGGAGAATTTAGAACGAAGGACTCAACAGTACGAAAAGCAAGCAAATAAGGGAAGAAAGCGAGTCACCTTTGATGTTGGTGATTGGGTTTGGGTTCACTTCCGAAAGGAACGATTTCCAGCCCAAAGGCGGTCTAAGTTGTTACCGCGAGGAGATGGTCCTTTTCAGGTGTTGGAGAAAGTGAATGACAACGCCTACAAGATAGACTTACCGGGCGAGTACACTGTAAGTGCCACATTTAATGTTTCTGATTTAACCCCGTATGATATTTCTGTAGATTTGAGGTCAAATCCTTTTCAAGAAAGGGGGGATGATGTGAGCACATCATGTCAAGTTCAACAAGTTGATCCGGAGGTCTTACCATCAGGACCTATCACACGTTCTAAGGCAAAGAAATATAGGGAAGCTCTTTTCCTTACTTGTTCTAACATTTCAGATTCATTTGAGAATGTTCATGCCTTAGAATATGTTGTTTATAATGTGTTGCATGTTGATATGTGACATATTTAGGTATATATATTAGTATGTGTGTTTACTTATGTATATACTATGTTAATTATGTTTGCATTTGGTTTTAAGTGTGTTTGTGTGGTTAAAATAAGACTACAAGGCTTTTTAGATGTGTTTGCCTTGTTCTAATATAGGTACTTAGGAGAACCTTAGCTCAAGTGGGCATACCCAGCTCATCTCCAGCTCAGGAGAGCGTATGCAGTTCAATACCAGCTCAAGTGGATTATATTTAGCTCAGAAGAAGCTCAATAGTGTGCACGCAGCTCACCTTATCTCGGGGCAGCTCAGAGGCTTAGCTCCCAGCTCCATTTAGCTCCTAACACTCTTAGCTAGTTCGTTTCATCAGCTTATCTCCATTACCAGCTCAACTCAACTCAAGTTGAAGTGACCTACAGCAGCTGAAACCTATCGTACACGAAGAGCAGGTGTCTTACGCATGTGCCATGCATGTGGGGCCCACATAGCACCCTTTTCCACATGTTTGGGCGTCCAAAAGGAAGCAAGCCAAACAAGGCCCTTGCTTTGAAGACCAATCAGCAACATTGGATAAGAATGAGTGGTTTCTTATTCAAATTCAAACATTAAACACATGTTTAATGTGTTTTAAGTGCCAAAACATGTGGCTAAGGATATTAGGAGCCTAGGAGAAGTTATTTGAGCATTTAAATTTTAATTTTCATTTGAATTAAGGCCACAAATTCAAATTTGGCCAACTTCTCCTTTATTCCTATATATTTACTTAATTTTGTAAAGACAATGGTAGATATTTTATGAATAAAATCACTTGTGAGATTTTCTCTCAATTTCAGTTCTTCATTGAACTTTTCTTGACAAATTCAGACTTTGTTTGAGTGTGTCAAATCCTTGATACTTCGGGTTCCTAGATCGCTATCTAGAGGGTCCAAGTCCGTTGACGAAGAACGTATTCGATTCGGGTCCGCTCAGTATATTGTTTGGGTTCTTTCGAGTTCAACGTCGTTGTTATTTCCCAGCAACTTAAACATCCAATTCTGCCATTTTGGACGTTTTAATGCTTCCATGAAAGCCTTCGGAGCATTTCATCTTCATTAACCTCCAGAAACTGCCAGAATTCCTTCATCCCTTTTCTTCGTTGTTTCATTTTTTTTCTTTGTTTTCTTATTGTTTTAACATCATTCTAACATCCATAATGTTGTGTTTATTGCAGAGACTTGCTTGCTATTATCCTAGATCCGTTTCAAACAAGGATCGTTGTTTTTGAAACAACGAATTCCCCCATATCACATATAATCAAAGAGAGGGGTCGTCCATCATGGCATACATACACTCAAAGAGAGGGGTCGTCCATCACGGCATGCACTCAAAGAGATGGGTCATCGGTCATGGTATACGCTCAAAGAGAGGGTCTATTCATTATGACATACATTCGAAGAGAGATGCTATTCATCGCGACATACGCTCCAAGAGAAGAGTTGTCAGTCACGACATACGATTAAAGAGAGGGATCGTTAATTATGACATGCACTCGAAGAGAGGGGTTATTCATCGCAACATATGCTCAAAGAGAGGGATCGTTCATCAAGGTATACGCTCAAAGAGAGGGATCGTTCACCATAATATGCAATCAAAGAGAAGGCTCATTCATCGCAGCATACACTCAAAGAGAGAGGTCATCGCTCACGGTAGGAGCTCAGAGAGAGTGACTGTTCATTATGACATGCACTCAAAAAAAGGAGTCACTCATCGCGACATACGCTCAAAGAGTGGGAGCGACCCATCACGGTATACGCTCTAGGAAAATGATCATTCATTATGACATGCACTTGAAGAGAGGGGTCATTCATCTAGACAAATACTCAAAGAGAGGGGTCGTCCATCACGGTATACGGTCAAAGAGAGGGACCATACACCATGACAAGCACTCAAAGAGAGGGGTCATTCATCGCGACATATGCTGAATGAGTGAGGACGTCCATCATGGCATACGTTCAAGAAGAGGGACCGTTCATTATGAATTGCACACGAAGAGAGCGGTCATTCACCGTGACATACGCTCAAAGTGAGGGATTGTCTATCACGGTATACGCTCAAAGAGAGGGACCGTTCACTATGAATTGCACACGAAGAGTATGGTCATTCATCGCAACATAAGGTCAAAGAGAGTGGTCATCGATCATGGTATACTCTCAAAGAGAGGGACCATTCACCATGACATGCACTCGAAGAGGGGGGTCGTTCATCGCAACATATGCTCAAAGAGAGGTCGTCCATCACAGCATATGCTCAAAGAGAGGGTTCATTCACCGCGATATATGCTCGAAGAGAGGTATCGTCTATCACGGTATACATTCAAAGAGAGGGACCGTTTACCATGACATTAGCTCAAAGAGGTGTAATTCATCGCAGCATACGCTCAAAGAGTGGGGTCATCTATCATGGAATAAGCACAAAGAAAGGGACTGTTCATTATGACATGCACTCAAAGAAAGGAGTCATTCATCGCGACATACGCTCAAAGAGTGGGGGCGATCCATCACGGTATACACTCTAGGAAAGTGATCATTCATTATGACATGCACTCGAAGAAGAGGGATCATTCATCATGACAAATGCTTAATGAGAGGGATAGTCCATCACGGTATACGCCCAAAGAGAGGGACCATTCACCATGCCATGTACTCGAAGAGAGGGTTCGTCCATCACGGCATATGCTCAAAATGAAGGACCGTTCATTATGACATACGCTCGAAGAGAGGGGTCATTCATCGCAACATATGCTCAAAGAGAGGGGTCTTTGATCACGATATAAGCTCAAAGAGAGGACCGTTCATTATGACATGCACTTGAAGAGAGGGATCATTCATCATGACATACGCTCAAAGGGAGGGAGCATTCACCATGACATGTACTCGAAGAGATGGGTCATTCATCTTGACAAATACTCAAAGAGATGGGTCGTTCATCGCGACATACGCTCAAAGGGAAGGGACCATTCATTATGACATGCACTCGAAGAAGAGGGGTAATTCATCATGACAAATGCTCAAAGAGAGGGATTGTCCATCACAGTATACGCGCAAAGAGAGGGACCATTCACCATGTCATGTACTCGAAGAGAGGGTCGTCCATCACGGCATATGCTCAAAATGAGGGACCGTCCATTATGACATACACTCGAAGAGAGGGGTCATTCATCGTAACATATGCTCAAAGAGAGGGGTCATCGATCACGGTATAAACTCAAAGAGAGGACCGTTCATTATGACATACGTTCGAAGAGAGGGGTCATTCAACATGACATACGCTCAAAGAGAGGGAACATTCACCATGACATATACTCGAAGAGATGGGTCATTCAAGGTGTTATACGCTCAAAGAGAGGGGTCGTTCATAACTGTATACGGTCAAAGAGAGGGAACGCTCACCATTACATGCACTCGAAGAAGGGGTCACTCATCGCAACGTAAGCTCAAAGAGAGGGGTCATCGATCACGCTATACGCTCAAAGAGAGGGAATGCTTATTATGACATACACCTAAAGAGAGGGATCATTCACCATGACATACGCTCAAAGAGAGGGGTCGCCCATCATGGTATACGCTCTAAGAAAGGGACCGTTCATTATGACATGCACTCGAAGAGAGGGGTAATTCATCGCGACATATGCTCAAAGAGAAGGGTCGTCCATCACGGTATACGCTCAAGGAGAGAAACAGTTTATTATGACATGCACTCGAAGAGAGGAGTCATTCATCGCGACATACGCTCATAGAGATGTGTCGTCTATCCAGGTATATGCTCTAAGAAAGGGATCGTTCACTATGACATGCACTCGAAGAGAGGGGTTATTCGTTGCGACATATGTTCAAAGAGAGGGAACGTCTATCACGGTATTCACTCAAAGAGAGGGACTGTTAACCATGATATGCACTCGAAGACGGGTTCATTCATTGCAACAAACGCTCAATGAGAGGGGTCATCGATCAGGGTACACGCTCAAAGAGAGGGACCATTCATTATGACATGCACTTTAAGAGAGGGCTTATTCATCGTATACCCTCAAAGATCGGGACCGTTTACCATGACATGCACTCGAAGATAGGGTCATTCACCGCGACATACGCTCAAAGAGAGGGGTCATCCATCACGATATACGCTCAATGAGAGATACAATTCACCACGACAGGCACTCGAAGAGAGGGATAATTCATCGCGACATACGCTTAAAGAGAGGGGTCATCCTTCACTGAAAATGCTCAAAGAGAGGGACCGTTCATTATGACAAATGCTCGAAGAGAGGAGTCATTCATCGCGACATACGCTCAAAGAGAGGGGTCGTTCATCATGGTATATGCTCTAAGAAAGGGATTGTTCACTATGACAAGCACTTCAAGAGAGGGATCATTCATCTCGACATTCCCTCAAAGAGAGGGGTCATCCATCACGGCATACGCTCAAAGCGAGGGACCGTTCATTATGACATACGCTCAAAGAGAGGGTTCCTTCACCGCGACATACAATAAAAGCGAGGTATCGTCTATCACAGAATATGTTCAAAGAGACGAACCGTTCACCATGACATACGCTCGAAGAGGGGTAATTCATTTCAACATACGCTCAAAGAGAGGGGTCGTCCGTCACAGGATATGCTCAAAGAGAGGGAACAATCACCATGACATGCACTCGAAGAGAGGGGTCATTCATCACAACATACGCTCAAAGAGAGGGGTCATCGATCACGGTACACGCTCAAAGAGAGAGACTATTCATTATGACATGGACTCGTAGAGAGGGGTTATTCATCGCAACATATGCTCAAAGAGAGGGGACATCCATCACGGTATTCGCTCAAAAAGAGGGACCATTCATTATGACATGAACTCGATGAGTGGAGACATTCATCGTGACATACGCTCAATGAGAAGGAGTCGTCCATCATGGTATACGCTCTAAGGGACTGTTCATTATGACAAGCACTCAAAAAGAGGGGTCATTCATCACGACATACACTCAAAGAGAAGGGTCGTTCGTCACGGTATACACTCTAAGAAAGGGATCGTTCACTATGACATGCACTCGAAGAGAAAGGTCATTCATCGTGACATATAATCAAAGAGAGGGGTCGCCCATCACGGCATACATACACTTAAAGAGAGGGACCGTTCCCCATGACATGCACTCGAAGAGATGGGTAATTCATAGCGACATACGCTCAAAGAGAAGGGTCATCGGTCACGATATATGCTCAAAGAGAGGGTCTGTTCATTATGACATACACTCGAAGAGAGGGGTTATTCATCGCGACATACACTCGAAGAGAGGGGTTATTCATCGCGACATACGCTCCAAGAGAAGAGTTGTTCGTCACAACATACAATTAAAGAGAGGGACCGTTCATTATGACATTCACTCGAAGAGAGGGGTTATTCATCGCAACATACGCTCAAAGAGAGGGATGATCCATCAAGGTATACGCTCAAAGAGAGGGATCGTTCACCATAATATGAACTCGAAGAGAAGGCTCATTCATCGCAACATACACTCAAAGAGTGGGGTCATCGCTCACGGTATGAGCTCAGAGAGAGTGACTGTTCATTATGAAATGCACTCAAAGAAAAGGAGTCATTCATCGCGACATACACTCAAAGAGAGAGGAGATCCATCACGGTATACGCTCTAAGAAAAAGACCATTCATTATGACATGCACTCGAAGAGAGCGGTCATTCATCTCGAAAAATACTCAAAAAGAGGGGTCGTCCATCACGGTATACGGTCAAAGATAGGGACCATTCACCATCACAAGCACTCGAAGAGAGGGGTCGTTCATTGCGACATATGCTGAAAGAGAGAGGTCGTCCATCACGGCATACGCTCAAGGAGAGGGATCGTTCATTATGAAATACGCTCGAAGAGAGGGGTCATTCACCATTACATAGGCTCAAAGAGAGGGGTCATCCATCACGGCATACCCTCAAAGAGAGGGACCATTCATTATGCACTCGAAGAGAGGGGTTATTCATCACGACATACGCTCAAAGAGAGGGGTCATCCATCACTGCATACTCTCAAAGAGAGGAATTGTTCGTGATGACATGCACTCAAAGAGGGTTCATTCATCGCAACATGCACTCAAAGAGAGGGGTCGTCCATCACGGTATATGGTGATGTGTGCACATTTCTGCTCATTTATCTCATGCTTTCATGCTTCATTTCACGCTTGGGATCAAAGGGGAGTTATCTTACAGATATTAGTTTTTATTACTTTTATTTACTTTATAGTAAACTACTTAAGAGTTATATTAATTAAGCTATAAACATGAATAGTCAATATGACCACATTACTAAGTTTCAGCTTTGATCTAAATTTATATTAAGTTATTTTATGTATTCTCATTATGTCCATTATTATGTTTTCTTCATAGGACTTTCCTATAGATCAAGGAGTAAGAATTAGCTCGGTGTCAGCTCAGTCAACTCAGAAGATGCTAAACGAAAGGCAATGCTAGAAACACAAGGAGCCAACTTCAGAATAGCTTGGAAATGCATGGAACACTCCTACAGTACTTAAAGGACCAAAGGATAGCTCCATGTCAGCTCACCAGTCCCACACGAGCTCAAATGAAGCATAATTCAAAACGAGGCCTTAGGAGATTCGGATTAGCTCCAAAACACTCCTCACACTAGAAGAGAGTATAAGGAAGCTAATGGACCAGCTCACTTTGCTAAAGGCAGCTTGGATTAACTTATTTCTGCTTCAAACTTTAGCTACGTTTTTCAGCTAGATAACTAAGTTCAATCCAGCTCACTCTCAGCTCGATTATCCACATTGGGCGCCAAAACAAAGATATAGCACTTTTCATTGGACATATTCATAATGGTCCACTTGTTTGTCATTTTCGAGCATGATACAAGCAGAAATGGGCTTCGATGTTTTCATGAAAATTGTTCCCCTATCTCTTATGTTTCCAACGCATGTTGAATCGCATTAATACGATATCGGGACCTCGAGATATGGCCAAATTATTGAAGATAGTGCAGACTGGACCGAGAAGTTACATCTTTTCGAATAGTTATGTAGGGAGACATCATTCAAGTGAATGGTTATCCGAATAGTTAAAGGCCATTTCGGCCAAACCCTTTAGAAAACTATAGATAGGACTCAGTTAATTGGTTATGGATTGTTTCTTCCTTATATCTTTCTTCTTTCTCTCCCTCCTTCGTTCCTTTTTCTTCTTGATAGCCGCCGCCTTCTTCACCACCGATCCCCTTGCTGCTTTGATCGGCTACTCCCCCCTACCTCCACACTTGAGAGAGGAAGAAACATCCGTCGTTCTAACCACCTTCTTGAGAACGGAATAAGTACCGGCTGTGTTGTCCACCTCCCTGAGGGTTTTTCGATTATCAACTATGTTATTCTACTGGTCTCTTTCTTAGACTGCTTCCATTGCAGTTCTTTTCTCTTATCACACCTTATACCAACAAATCCTTATGGATTTGTATATCTACTTGGTCGCTGCACAACGTCGCGGACGGTTTCCTCTTTCCAGGTCTCTCCTTGGTTTCGGCTTCTGCAGACTTTGCTGTTAGGATTCATGTGTTTTTATTTCCTTTGTTTTGTGATGAATATGTTCTCTCGGATTGGGATAGAGTTCCAGTTTAAGGCGGTGTCCTATTCCGATTCAAAGTCCCAAACTTTTCTTTGTTTCTTCTTTATAGTTTGCGCTTCTGCCGTCTTCTTGCTGGCCGACGGATCTCTCTCTTTCAAGTTCGAAAGTTGAGGCAACTTCTGCAACTTCCGCAGTTTTCTTTCTCCTCCCGTATCTCCGTCTGCACGAGAAGGGTTCCTTCATGTTTCTGGTATGCAGCTTCAAGGAAAACTGATTCACTGTCTCCAGTTCGTTCGTCCTCTTGCATTCGGTCTCTCTTCTGCTGGACCTTTTATTGGTTCCTTGCCTCTTGGTGCTACTGGGCATCGTTTTTTTTTTTGTTTTCTTTAGTTCCCACTTTGTTTGTTTTGCTGCCATGCTTTGTTCGCTTATTCTTTCGTGCTTTTCATGCCTTTTTAGGTACATCTTTGTTTGCTTTATTGTTAGTCGATCGGTGTTTCTTTGGCCATGTTACCTCGATTTCTTTGTTTTCTTTGATCTGGTTTTTTTAACTTTCTTTTATGATCTTCTTCTTGTTATTTCTTTGTTCTTATTGGCTCCCTCCATCGTCTACTTTTCGCCAGGACTAAGTCTGTATGGCTGCAGATGCTGCACTATGCAGCCATCTGCTGCTCTCATGGCTCTCATCTTCAGGAGCATGGACAAGGCAGTGATTTCTCATGCCCGGTTTACAGGCGTGGTGCATGGTGGCTCTCGGTTTGCTGCCATGCTTTGTTCGCTTTTTCCTTCATGCTTTTCATGCCATTTGAGGTACGTCTTTGTTTGTTTTCTTGTTCGTCGATCTGTTTTTATCTTTGATCTATCTGTTGCCCTCATGGCTCTCTTCTTGATGAGTATAGATAAGGCAGTGTATTCGCATGGCCGATTTACAGGCGTGGTGCATGGTGGCTCTCGGTTGTGCCCTTGTGCACTCCTTGGACTGGGTCACAACCTGGTTTGGTCGTCTACTAGGGTTATTTTTAGTTTTAATTTTATTCATATACCACCCTTATATAGGGATTTGTCCAACATCTTTAACGATGTGCTATCCTTGCTAACCGATCATCGGTCTTACACTTTTATCTATTTTAGTTTACCTCTCTACATGTTTCTTTGGACTTATACTTATTCGAAACAATACTTTTTTTATATACTTTTCAAGCACCATCCTATTAAATCTTGCCCTCTTAATGAGGCTTTTATATTTTATTTTTACACTCCTTCTCCATACTAAACTCTTTTCTTCTCGACTCTTCCTATCTTTTCTCTTTTTATATGTGATAAGTTATCCTTTTCTATCTATTCTCAAATACTTTATATTTTTTTATCTTCAATTCATACTATTATCTATCTCTTTTTCTTATCACCTTCTTACTTATTAAACTGTAATTTTGCTTCAAGTCAAACTCTTCCCTTCTTATATAAACCTGGCTTTTGCTTTCATATATTCTCCTCCACACGCCATCTTCTTCCTTTTCTTTTAACCCTTTCCTTTGTTTTTTGCAATCTCTTTACAATGGATTCTAAGTCATTCCTCCAGCAATTTGGCTTTACTGCCGAGGAACAAGCAACTATCTTCCAACCGGGTACTTCTTGGGGTTTACCTGAGGAGGAAACACATTCAACCATTCTCGGGAAACTTATCACTTCAAGGGAGATTGATGATCAGGTGATCATCAAGGCTTTTACTGGTATCTGGACTATGGCCAAACTGATATCTATGGGTATCTTGAAACCACGCATGTTTCTTATCCGGTTTAGGGATGAGAAGATTAAGGATGATATCCTGTCAAGGGGACCTTGGACTTACAAAGATGACTGGCTTGCTCTTTCCCAGTATAACCCCTCTATCACGCCTGACGAACATTCATTCTCTACAATGAATATTTGGGTCCGCATCTACAATATTCCTCATATTTTCCTGGCTACTGAAGATTCTGCTCATGATATTGGTAAATCCTTAGGGTCTTTAATTGGTTTAATCACAAAACTTGATATGAGGATAATTGATTCCAACATGGTTGACTACCTACGGCTTGGCTTGTCTTTAGATGTCACTCAGCCTATTAGGCATTGTGTTGCTATTGGGGGAGGGCCCTCCACAAGATTCTGTCTACTTCAATATGAACGACTTCCCACTTTTTGCCACTGTTGTGGCCGTATTGGACATTCTCTAGATTCTTGTTCAATTCCGACTGATTCGCGACCTCAACAACTTCCTTTTGGCGATTGGCTATGGTATGTTCCTAAAAAGAAGGACCCACAACCTACTCAACGTGGGCAAATCCATTATATCACCAATGACACCAATGCTCAACAAATGCCTATGCCATCCCAAACCACCAACACCAATACTAGTAATGGGAAGGATAAAGGCCTTTTGTCCTCTCTTCCGAACAGTGGCAATGAATCTGCTCCAAGTAATGAACCTCCACTTTTCTCCAAAGGCACCAGACTCCTCCCAATAGCCCCTAGCAAGCTCACTGCCCGACGCTATCCTACACAGCTGCTGCAAATGGTATTTCCTGATCAGAGCTCTAATATTACTTCTCGGCAACCTTCCAACACTAACACTGGGGATGTGAGTCTTCTTGATCCTGACCTCCAAGACTTGGAGGCTGACCTAGCCAATGATCACGACTTTCAAGAGGCCACTGAATGGCTCGAATCTGCTCCAACTCCTCGGCGAGCTGCCTGGACAACCTCAAGTCGAGGTGCAAAGAGAACTCCTCCCTTTGATGAGAATGCTAGGGTTAAGCGACCACGAGTTAGCACTGCACCTATTGGAAAAGCTGGGATGAGCAGCGTTAAAAACTCTGCGGCAGAGGTTGACCCTGATCAACCCCGCCGACAGAAATGAGTTGTTTACCTTGGAACTGTCTGAGCTTTGGCAATGCTTTGACACTTCCCGTTCTACAACTTGCTGGTCTCATGCATGTTGCCATCTTTTCTATTGTTTTTCTTTTCCTTATTTTAGATTTCTTCGCTTCTCGCTTTTGTTAGGAATCTTCGGCTGTTTTGGCTTTGTTTTTCAGGATTTGATGTTCTTTGCTTTATGGAATAATAATACCTTTTCTGTTTTGTTTGTTTACCTTTCATGTTTCTATGTTGCGTTTTTTTTTATTTTTCTGGACTTCCTTTTTGCGATATGTCCAACTATTAATCCTCTGTTTATCTATTCTGTCTGCCATCTATCTTTTGAGGAATTTTTAACTACTCTGACTTTACCACCCTTTTATAGGGATTTCTCTAACATCTCTAATGATGTCACTCCAATCCAATTTTTTACCTTTGTTTTCGGCTTATGCCTACGATTTCTCGGGTATTATACTTCTTTTAATTCGGTTTCTCTATCTTCTTTTACATATCGTATCTATTCTTTTTCATTCGCTCCAACACTTAATTTTATAAGGCTTTGTCCTTCGACCTAGGCCAGGTTTGAATTAGCTGGGATGAGCAGCGTAAAAAACTGTTCGGCGGAGGTTGATAGTCCCGCCGAGATAAATGAAAATCTTATGTTGGAACTGCCAGGGTCTTGGAAACACCCAGGCAGTTCTTGCACTTCAACGTGCTACTTCAAAGCATGATGCCGATTGTGTCTTTCTTTGCGAAACTAGATTGAATCAATCCAATATGGAAAGAATTAAACATAAGCTTGGCATGCATGGATGCATAGCCATTGATTCCAGGCCCTCTTGTACCGGGCTTGCCTTTATTTGGAATAACAAAGTCTCAGTCGACTTGCTTTCCTACTCCGATCGTCACATTGATGTCATTCTTTCTTACGGTGCAGTACCTTTACACTTTTCTGGTTTACATGGGTTCCCAGAAACTACCAACAAACATAAAACTTGGCAGCTAATAGATTCTCTTAATTCCAATTCAACCCTCCCCTGGCTTTTAGGGGGGATTTTAATGAAATTCTTTATGATTATGAAAAACAAGGTGGCCCTCGGCGCGCAAGATCACAAATTAATAACTTTCGGGATTGTCTCGACAAGAATGATCTTTTTGATTGCAAACCAACATCTGGTTGGTTCACTTGGACTCGATCAGGTCGTGTTACGGAAACCATCGTGGAACGACTTGATCGTTTTCTAGGCAACTCCGCTTGGTTTCATGCTTTCCCTAATTGTCAAGCTATGTCCTTCTTTCAAGCGCGTTCTGATCACTGCCCTATCTTAATGGATACAAACCCCTATCAAATTCCACGTTCTACACGCCTTCACGTTCCTTTTCGCTATGAGAATTGTTGGGCTGACAACCTAGAGGTTCTATCCTGAATTACTGAGGTTTGGTCTAACCAATATTGCTCGACTCTTTAGAAGCTTCAAGATATTGGACGCTTTTTGGTTAAATGACAATCTAATAAGCGTATTAAATCTAATGAACGCATCACTCAGCTAAATGACTTTATCAATATGTGTCTTCAACGTCAAACCTCGGATACGGATGCTCATAACTTCCTTGCTGCTAAGAGTGAGCTTGATCGCTTACTTAATGAGAAGGAAATTTATTGGGCTCAACGAGCTCGGGCACACTAGTTAGTAAACGGTGACAAGAATACTTTCTTCTTTCACGCAAGGGCATCCAACTGGCGATGGAAGAATCATATTGCTGGGCTTTTTAATAATCAGAATCTATGGCACACTAATATGCCTGACATAATTTCTATTGCTGTCAGTTATTTTCAACATCTTTTTACTTCTTCCTCTCCTACTATTGCGTCTTCCATCTTGGACAACATTCCTTCTATTGTTACTGATTCCATGAATAATGATCTTAACAAGGCTTTCACAGCAGATGAAGTCTATGTTGCCTTTCGTGATATTGACCCGAGGAAAGCACCTGGTGTTGATGGCTTTCCGAGCGGCTTCTTCAAAAAGTATTGGGACATTCTTGGTCAGGACTTTACAAATCTCTGCCTCGGACTTTTACGTGGGTCTGTTAATTTAGAAGAGGTCAATCAATCCATTATTGTTCTTATTCCTAAAGTAAGCGACCCTACTACGATGCAATATCTCCGACCTATTAGTCTTTGCACAGTCATTTATAAAATTGTGTCGAAAGTTTTAGTTAACCGGCTAAAATCTATCATACCCCTATGTATTAGTGGTAATCAGGCTACTTTCGTTCGCGGGAGAAATATTACTGATAACATTCTTATCGCTCATGAGCTTATCCATACTCTAAACTATGATGTTACTTCCTTGGCAAAAGGTGCCAGCCTAAACCTGGATATGGAAAAAGCCTTCGATCGTGTTGAATGACCCTTTCTCGAACAAATTATGTTTCGTCTAGGTTTCAACCCCAACTGGGTTTCTCTTATTATGAGGTGTATCTCCTCGGTATCTTATCAAGTTCGCATCAATGATTCTCTTTCCAGGCCTTTCAAAACCAGTAGAGGGTTGCGGCAAGGAGACCCTCTCTCTCCCTTTTTGTTTCCTTTTTGCACTCAAGGCCTCTCAGCCTTGCTCAATGTTGAACAAGCCAATGGTCACCTCCCTGGTCTCTGTGCCAGTAAGAATGGTCCTCGCATCAATCAACTTCTTTTTGTGGATGACTGTGTTGTCTTTATCAAAAATACAACCACAGAGGCTCAGCGACTTAAGGATGTTTTGCAAACTTACACCTCCTCGTCGGGACAGGCAGTGAACTTTGAAAAATTTACTATCTTTTTCTCACGGAAAACTTTCACGTTGCTCCGAGCGGAGATTAATGATATCCTTCGTGTACGAGAAGTGGATGACCCTGGTATTTATTTAGGGGTTCCTCTCCTTATTGGGAAGAACAAAACTGCAGTTTTAGGCTTCACCAGGGACAATATGAATGCCCGCTTGAGTACTTGGGATAAACATCTCCTTTCCTTTAGTGGTCGAAAAGTTTTCATTAAAACGGTTATACAATCTATTCCTCAATATGTCATGTCTTATTACCTTTTACCACAAAATATTATTGATGATATGACTACCGTAATACGTCGATACTAGTGGTCTGGGAAAGCTGGCAAACGAGGGTGGCACATGCTTCCTTGGGACACTCTCTGCCTCCCTAAAGCTGCTGGAGATGTAGGCATTCGTGATCTTCACCACTTTAACATCGCTTTGCTAGGCAAACAAATTTGGCGGTTAATTTGTGAGCCTGATAACCTTCTTAGTCGGGTCTATAAATGCAAGTACTATCCTACGGGCTCAGTCCTAGATTCCGCTCATACGCGGAGTTCTTCCTTTGCTTGGAAAGGTCTAAGCATTGCTATTTCTAAGCTTCGCAATGGGTTTTTCAAACGTCTTGGCATGTCTAGTAATGTTCAGATTCATTTTGACAGGTGGGGGGGCTCTCAGCCTGTTCATCTTTATGGTAATTATGAAATGAATGACGAAGTCTCTCTTCGTGCTGGATCTTTTATGCTCCATAATTCATCCCGTTGGGATGAAGCAAAAGTGAGAGATTATTTTTCCCATGAAGATGCTAATACCATACTTAACGTCCCAATTATTAATGATATAAAAGACTCTACACTTTGGAGTCACCATGATGCAGGTACCTATACAGTTCGCTTTGGTTATCAATTTTTGCAGTTGCAACTAGGGCCTATTAACAGGCCTTCTAAACTTTGGAAAATTTTTTCTAAGTTGCCTACTCTGCCCAAAGTTTGTTCCTTTGGCTGGCGTTTATGTCATGATGCGTTACCCTCCGGTCAGAAAATTCTGCAGGCTAATCTTGGTCCTGGGGTTTGCCCAATTTACAACATGACTGCCGAAACCTCTATCCATGCTATGCGAGATTGTCCTAGTGCTAAGGAGGCGATCCTCTTGGCAGGCCTTCCCCATCGTCTGTTGTCCAATAATTATACCTCCCATCAGTGGCTTTCTGATGTTGCTGGTTTCCTCTCCTTGCACCAATTCTCTCTTCTTATTACAATTTTATGGAACCTGTGGAACCGCCGTAATGATTTTGTTCATAACAACCATATCCAACCGATTTGGTTAACTGTTGCCTCTGCCCAAAAACTTTTCACTGATTATACATCTTTTAATGATGAGTCCCGCCAATCCTCCCGGCTAGCTGAGCCCAATTTTGTTCCGGCTAGATGGATGAAACTGGCTCCAGGTTTTGTCAAAATTAACACGGATGGGGCTTTTGACACCGTCTTGAGAGGGGCAGCTGCAGGTGTTATTGCTCATGATTCTTCTGGCTCAGTGGCTACTACATGCCCCTTCTTTGCCCGGATCCTACCTTTACAGAGGCTCTTGCTATTCTGGAAGGATTACGCTTTGCTGTTGCGAACGTATGGACTAATGTGATTTTTAAAACTGACTCTACGTCCATTGCCAACAAAATTAATAACGCTCCTCCTCGAGAACATTCCACAGTGCAGCACTTGGTAACTCGCATTCACGCCACTCTGGGTACTATGCCTAATTGCAAGATTTGTTGTGCCTAGAGATGCAAACATTATAGCCCATACCTTGGCTAATAGGGCTTTGCGTTCTTTTACTTCTTGTTCTTTTGATTGTTTCTTTCCCAATTTTATTCGGGTCTCTGTAAACTCGGAGAGGTTCTCCTCTTCTTCTCAATAATACCTTGGGTACTCTTTTCCCCATAGGGGCCTTCTCACCTCTCGGGGTGGTCGACTATAGGTTTTTTAATGAGGCCCTTTCCTTCAAAAAAAACTATAGATAGGACTTGGATTTGATTTTGTAAACACACCATGGAGATTATATAAAATTACTTGTGAGATTTTTCTCTCGTTTAGTTCTTCTTAGAACTTTATCGACTTATCAAGTACTTTTGTACTTGTAGCATCAACCCTTTTCTATCCATCTTGATACTTCGTGTTCTTTTAGTTTAATATACTAAAAGGGTCAGAGTTCGTTTATCACCATCCCTTAAAGATCGATATAAGTTTCAGGATTAGGTTTTCTACAACCTAGTTTCTTCCTTGAGTATCTTTAAGATACTATTTCCATTTCACCATTCCTTACATTTCCTCTCACTCCATTCATCATTCTCAATACTTTGTCATCCCCACAAAATGTCCTAAACATCCATTCATCCTTATCAACACCACACATCCTTTCGTTTCCATATTAGTCCCTAAACTATTCCTTTCATTCATTTCACCTATTCCTTTCATTCCTTATCCTTAATTCTTCATTTTGCAGCCACTTCTTGCGAGAGACTTCCTTCCTTCCTAGATCCAACAATCAAAGTGTACAGTTCAGCATCACCAGCAAGATCGACACATATCATACGTTCAAAGGGAGGTATCGTTCACCATGACATGCACTTGAAGAGGGGTCATTCATCGCGACATACGCACAAAGAGAGGAGTCGTCCATCACGGTATACGCTCAAAGAGAGTGACTGTTCACCATGACATCCACTCAAAAAGAGGAGTCATTCACCCTGATACACGCTCAAAGAGAGGGGTCATTCATCACGGTATACGCTCTAAGAAAGGGACCATTCATTATGGCATGCACTCTAAGAGAGGTGTCATTCATTGCGACATATGATCAAAGAGAGGGGTCGTTGATCACGGTATACGCTCAAAGAGAGGACCGTTCATTATGACATGCACATGAAGAGAGCGTTCATTCATTGCAACATACGCTCAATGAGATTGGTCATCCATCAAGGTATACGCTCTAAGAAAGTTCCTTCTTTATGACTGGCATTCGATGAGAGGGGTTATTCATCGCGGCATACGCTCAAAGATAGGGGTCGTTGATCACGGTATACGCTCAAAGAGAGGATTGTTCATTATGATATGCACACGAAGAGAGCGTTCATTTATCGCGACATACGCTCAATGAGAGGGGTCATCCATAAAGTTATACACTCTAAGATAGTGAACCTTCATTATGACTTGCATTCGAAGAGAGAAGTTATTCATCGCGATATACGCTCAAAGAGAGGGGTCGTTGATCACGGTATACGTTCAAAGAGAGGGGTCATCGATCATGGTATACGCTCAAAGAGAGGGGTCATCGATCACGGTGTACGCTCAAAGAGAGGGTGATACATGTTCCACACGCCATATTCAAGAAAGAGACGGGCTTACCTTCCCACTTGGCCCAATCACTCGATCCAAGTCCAAACAACTCCGAGACAAGCTGAATATTGATGTACAAGGATTCTTGAGCAAGGGATTACAAACTAGTATAAAAACCAAATAATTCCATGGAGAAAACTATTATTCATCATCTTTCAAAGACAATTGGGTCACACAAAGCCAAATTGAGGTCCCAAATGAAGTGCATGAACAGATTGTATTTAAACCTCCTTAATAGGTCATTCATTGTTTGTGTTATTTTGGCTCAATACTAAATTATGAAGTTTGGGTCAAATATTTTAATTAAGGCCAACTAGAAATTATATTTATTTAGGTAATAAGGCCTTTAAAATAAGTTAATATCTTCCTCAAACATACCATATCGACCACTCTCCATGCTGCCACAAAACTTCTGTAACAACCCAATTTTTTCCCCTTTTCAAAACCAAAATCCCTAATTTTAGAACCCAAGAAATTGGGGATTTTTCAGTGCTCATTTTGTGGATTTCTGAAAGTTGAGGGCTTAAGTGTGGAAATTCAAAAATATAAAACTCAGACCCTTGAATGGTATTTTTACCATTTTTCAAATATGGTATTTCTTTCTCCTTTATCCGTTTCAATTATCTGAGAATTTATTTCTCATTTAATTTCTATTTATTCTTACTCTTTTTATTCCTATCTTCCGTTAATAATCTAAAGAAAACCTGAAACTTTCCTTTCCTTATCTCTCTCAGATCTTACTTGTGTTCTTGTGATCTTCGTTTCCTTTCGTTTGGTAAGTAATCACCATCTTCGTTCTTCCAGTTTTGTTTATTGTTTTTAATCGTTTGAGAGTGAGTGTTGAGGGGGTTGTTTCTTGTTTCGAAGGATGGAAGATGTGTGAAGAGTTTAGGTTTGAATAAAGGTTCGAAAGTGTTTAGGAGAGAGGGGTTTAGATTTGTTTTAATTCGGTTTGTTGTTTGGTTGTTGAAGAGGGTGTTTTAATCGAATCTTGTAATCGAATCAGGGGGTAAGAGAGCGTCTGAAAATCTGTTAAAATAGCCTGGGAAAAATCTGGAAAACCCAGATTTTCTCAGAAAAATCTATCTCGGCCCGTGATCGACGCGACCCGACTCGACCTACATGACTTCCGACCCCCTAACGTCATCCACTGACGTCACTGTTGACATCATCTACTAACGTTAGCGTTTACATGATGACGTCACTACCGACGTCAACGTTGACCAATGTTGACGTCTGTAGTTGACTTTTTTTGACCCGATCCCACTTTATGTTTTTCAACGTCTTGAGTCTGATGGCGTTGTCCTTTTTTCGAAACTCAAACCTAAGTTTCGTGTGATGGAGTTAGAGTGGTTCTGGGGAACCTACTCTTCTGATGGTTTTCGGTGTTGGGTACATTCATGCATACAATGTATCATATGCCCTGTTCTGTTATCTGAGTCTGTTTATCTGCACACTAGAGACACACTAGGCTCCCTAGCTTACACCCTCTTAGTTTTCTGTTTCAGATCACAGATCTAGACTACGTACGGTACTTGGAGGATCATGTTTTCAATATTCAGATTTTTAATGTGATTTCAGGAGCAACATTTAATTCCGGACATTTTCATTATTATTTTGTAATAAACTTTGGACTTTGATTTTTATTTGATAATTTGTGGGTTGAACTCAGTTTGTTTAAATGTTCAGTTTTTTAAATTATTAATATGTTTAATTCTATAAAAACCCCAACTTACAAAACAAGTTTTCATATCGTAAACCCTAACTTGTAATGTAAGAAATTAGGTTAATTTTAGGGGTATATTTAATTGTATCGGAGTCAGGTTTGACCCTTGGACTATGAGGTCCAAGATGATTTTTAATCTAAAAATAATTTTGTAAATATGTTTTATAAATCCAGATTCTCGATTTGATTTGATTTTGAGATACTATGAAATATTTTGAATATTACTCCAAGTACCGGTTCTAACGTAGGATTCTGTCTATATTATTCTTTAGATACTCTACTATGCCACCTCATAGTAGTACACATTTAGCTACTGGAAGAGGCTGTGGACGAGGTCGATCTGCTTCTTCTTATAGTGATGTCCCGCCTCCTGTGGACCCACCACAGGATTAGAGTTTGGCCCAAGATGTAGAAGGAGAGGATTTACCTAACGTTGGGACCGAGTCTCAATAGATTGAGGTTGATCAGCCGATCCAGAGTGAGGGACTTTATGTTTCTGGGACACCGAGACTGTTGGTTTGGATTCTGTGACCATGCAGAGAGAGTTGCTCAGATATTTACTGCAGAATGAGGGTGTTAAGAAACCCATATCTACAAAGTTTCTAGATGTCAGTATGACGATATTTGATGGTAAGACTGGTATTGACCCAACCGATGTAGAGTATTGGCTAAAGAAACTTCAGCGTCTGTTCGTCGAGATGGAATACTCCTCTGACAGGAAATTGAGGGCTACTGTATCTTTGCTTCAAGGTGAGACCCTGAACTGGTGGGAGGCGAAGGGGAGAGTCACTGCTTAGGAGAAGATTTCTTGGGAGTTTTTCAGACATGCTTTCATGGATAGATATGTGGAGCCTGAGTACTTGGCTAAGTGCCGAGAGGAGTTTTTGAATCAACAACAGAATGACATGTCTATGAACGACTATGAGATTGAGTTTCTCCGCTTGCTCCAGTATGCTACTAGTATTGTTTCCATTAAGAAACAAAAGTGTGATCATTTTCTAAAGGGACTCTGGGTACCGCTGAAGATTGTTGTTCCGACTCACCACAACATAGAATATAAGATGATTACTCGGCGTGCCAGGACAGCCGAGCGTAATGAGAGCTTAAGGGTTCAGCTTGAGTCTCAGGTTCAGGATAGAGATAGACGACAGCCTGCGGCACCTGCTCTGCACAGTCAAGTTTTTCAATCTCGGAAGAAGGGCCTTGATGAGTTTGAGCCACATAGTTCTACACGTTCTAGACCAATTGCTTCTATTATTCCTACTTCTAGTGGAGCTGGATCCACTAGTACCCGAGCCTTACCTCAGTGTTCGTTCTGTAAGAAGTGGCACTCAGGAGAGTATTGTATGCGGAGTACAGCCTATTTCTGATGTGGTTCTCTAGACTATCGTCTCAGGGACTATCCAGTGGCACCATAGTCTGGTTATACTCCGGGACAATCACAGACATCAGTCAGACCCCAGTTGGGGGAAAAGGACAGGGTAGACCTGCAGCATCCGGTACTGGTAGTAGAGACAGACCTAGTCAGTTTAGAGAATTTGCCAGATCAGTAGGATCTCATCCAGACTTGTTATATGATATGAGGAGACAGGAGGACCAGGATGAGCCAGACATCATTGCTGGTACTTTTTCTGTTCATGCTATTTCTTTCTTTCCATTGTTAAATAATGGGTCTACACACTCCTATGTTTCTAGCTTTGTTTCTGGGTATCTAGAAATTCTTATAGAGGATACTAGTAGTTCTGTCTCAGTTTATAGTCATGTAGGTAACATTGTGGTGGTTACCAAAGTGTATAAAGATTGTCCTCTTGAGGTTTAAGGGGAAATCTTTCCTACTAATATGATGGAGCTACCGTTGGGAAGGTTGACTTGATTCTGGGAATGGATTGGTTGTTAACACACCGAGTTACTCCTGACTGTGAACGAAAAAGGGAAACTCTAAGGACATCTGATGACCGTGAGGTAACCCTTATCGGTGAGTGTAAAGGTTATCTGTCTAATCTTATATCAGCTCTGAAAGCTGAGAAAATGATCAGGAAATGATCTGTGGCTTATCTTGCCTACATTCTTGGCCCGAGACAATTTGATTCTAGGATGGATAAGATTCGGGTTGTGTGTGAATTTCTAGATGTTTTTCTAGAAGAGTTACCAGGAGTGCCCCTAAGCGGGAAGAGGTGGAGTTCAGTATTGAGTTGTATCTGGGGACTACTCTAGTGTTTATGGCACCGTATAGGATGGCTTCGTAGGAGCTTTAGTAATATTGGGGATTCGTTGCTTCAAAAGCAACGATCCTTATTTGAAACGGATCTAGGATAATAGCAAGCAAGTCTCTGCAATAAACACAACATTATGGATGTTAGAATGATGTTTAAACAATAAGAAAACAAAGAAAAAAAAATTGAAACAAAGAAGAAAAGGGATGAAGGAATTCTGACAGTTTCTGGAGGTTAATGAAGATGAAATGCTCCGAAGGCTTTCATGGAAGCATTAAAACGTCCAAAATGGCAGAATTGGATGTTTAAGTTGCTGGGAAATAACAACGACGTTGAACTCGAAAGAATCCGAACAATACACTGAGCGGACCCAAATCGAATACGTTCTTCATCAACGGACTTGGATCCTCTAGATAGCGATCTAGGAACCCGAAGTATCAAGGATTTGACACACTCAAACAAAGTCTGAATTTGTCAAGAAAAGTTCAATGAAGAACTGAAATTGAGAGAAAATCTCACAAGTGATTTTATTCATAAAATATCTACCCTTGTCTTTACAAAATTAAGTAAATATATAGGAATAAAGGAGAAGTTGGCCAAATTTGAATAACCCTACTCTTCATGTGCATGTCATAGTTAACGATCCCTCTCTTTGAGCTTATACTGTGATGGACGATCCCTCCATTTTAGCGTATGTCACGGTGAATTACCCACCCCTCTCTTTGAGTGTATGCCGTGATGGATGACCTCTCTCTTTAAGCATATGTCGCGATGAAGGACCCCACTCTTTGAGCTTATGTTGCGATGAATGACCCTACTCTTCGTGTGCATGTCACAGTGCACGGTCCCTCTCTTTGAGCTTATACCGCGATGGAAGACCTCTCCATTTTAGCGTATGTCATGGTGAATTACCCCTCTCTTCGAGCGTATGCCTTGATGGACGACCTCTCCATTTTAGCGTATGTCATGGTGAATTACCCCTCTCTTCGAGCGTATGCCTTGATAGACGACCTCTCTCTTTGAGCATATGTCACGATGAACGAACCCACTCTTCGAGTGCATATCATGGTGAATGGTCCCTCTCCTTGAGCGTATACTGTGATCGATGACCCCTCTCTTTGAGCTTATGTTGCGATGAATGACCCTACTCTTCGTATGTATGTCATAGTAAACGGTCCCTCTCTTTGAGCATATACCATGATGGACGACCCCACTCTTTGAGCGTATGTCACGGAGAATGACCCCGCTCTTCGAGCGTATTTCATAATGAACGGTCCCTCTCCTTGAGAATATGTCATGATGGACGACCACTCTCTTTGAGCATATGTCGCGATAAATGACCTCTCTCTTCGAGTGCATGTCATGGTGTATGGTCCCTCTCTTTGAGTGTATACCGTGATGGACGAACCCTCTCTTTGAGCATTTGTCGAAATGAATGACCCCTCTCTTCAAGTGCATGTCATAATGAATAGTCCCTTACTTAGAGCGTGTACTGTGATGGATTGCCCCCTCTCTTTGAGCGTATGCCATGATAAATGACTCCTCTCTTTGAGTGCATGTCATAATGAACAGTCCCTCTCTTTGAGCGTATGTCGTGATAAATGATCTCTCTCTTCGAGTGAGATGTCATAGTGAGTGGTCACTTTCCTAGTGCGTATACCCTGATGGACGACCCTCTCTTTGAGCGTATGTTGCGATGAATGACTCCTCTCTTCGAGTGTATGTCATAATAAACGATTCTTCCCTTTAAGCGTATACCGTGATGGACGACCCTACTCTTTGTGCATATATCGCGATGAATTACCCCTCTCTTCGAATTCAAGTCATAATGAACGATTCCTCTCTTTGAGCGTATACCGTGATGGACGACACTTTTTTTGAGCGTATGTCATGATGGATGACCCGTCTCTTCGAGTGCATGTCATAATGAACGGTCCCTCTCTGTGAGCGTATACCGTGATTGATGACCCCTCTCTTTGAGCTTATGTTGCAATAAATGACCTTACTCTTCGTGTGCATGTCATAGTGAACGGTCCCTCTCTTTGAGCTTATATCGTGATGGACGACCCCTCCCTTTTAGCGTATGTCACTGTGAATTACCCCTCTTCGAGAGTATGTCATAATGAACGACCCATCTCTTTGAGCGTATGTCACGATGAATGACTCCTTTCTTTGAGCGTATGTCATAAGTAACGGTCCCTCTCTCTGTGCGTTGACCGATGACCACTCTCTTTGAGCATATGTTGCGATGAATGACCCTTCTCTTAAAGTGCATGTCATGGTGAACGATCCCTCTCTTTGAGCGTATGTTGTGATGAATAACCCCTCTCTTCAAGTGCATGTCATAATATACGGTACCTCTCTTTAAGCGTATACCGTGATGGATAACCCTTCTCTTGGAGCGTATGTCACGATGATAACCCCTCTCTACGAGTGTATGTCATAATGAACATACCCTCTCTTTGAGCGTATACCGTGACCGATGACCACTCTCTTTTAGCGTTTGTCGCTATGAATTACCCATCTCTTCGAGTTTATGTCATGGGAAACGGTCCCTCTCTTTGAGCGTATGCCGTGATGGACGACCCCTCTCTTCGAGTGCATGTCATAATGAATGCTCCCTTTCTTAGCGTGTATTCCGTGATTAACGATCCCTTTCTTAGAGCGTATACCGTGATGACGACCCCTTCTCTTTCAGCGTATGTCGCGATGAATAACCCCTCTCTTCGAGTGCATGTCATAATGAATAGTCCCTCTCTTAGAGCGTGTAACGTGATCGATGGCCCCTCTCTTTGAGCGTATGTTGCGATGAATGACCCCTCTCTCCGATTGATTGTCATGGTGAACGTTCCCTCTCTTTGAGCGTATACCGTGATGGATGACCCCTTTCTTTGACCGTATGTCACGATGAATTCCCCTCTCTTCGAGTGTATGTCATAATAAACGGTCCATTTCTTAGAGCGTATATGTTATAGAGACCCCTCTCTTTCAGCGTATGACGCAATGAATGACCCCTCTCATAGAGTGCATGTCATAATGAACGGTTCTTCCTTTTGAGCGTATACCATGATGGACGACCCTTCTCTTTGAGCATATGTCGCGATTAGTTACACCTCACTTCGAGTGCATGTCATAATGAACATTCCCTCTCTCTGAGCGTATACCGTGATGGATGACCCCTCTCTTTGAGCATATTTCGCGGTGAATGACACCTCTCATCAAGCGTATGTCATAATAAACAGTCCATTTCTTTGAGCGTATACTGTGATGGACGACTTGTCACTCTAAGTGTATTTCAAGAATGAATGACCCCTCTCTTCGAGTGCATGTCATAGTGAACCATCCCTTTCTTCAAGCGTATACCATGATGGACGACCCCTCTCTTTGAGCGTATGTCACGATGAATGACTCCTCTCTTCGAGTGCATGTCATAATAAACGGTTTCTCTCTTTGAGCGTATACCATGATGGACGACACTTCTCTTTGAGCGTATGTTGCGATGATTTACCCCTCTCTTCGAGTGTATGTCATAATGAACGGTCCCTCTCTTTGAGCTTATACCGTGACAAACGACCCCTCTCTTTGAGTGTATGTCCCTATGAATTACCCCTCACTTCGAGTGCATGTCATAATGAATGGTCCCATTCATAGAGCGTATACCATGATGGACGACCCCTCTCTTTGATAGTATGTCGCGGTGAATGACCCCTCTTTTTGAGCTATGTCATAATAAACGTTCCTTCTCTTTGAGCGTATGTTGTGATGGACGAATCCACTCTTCGAGTGCATGACATGGTGAACGGTACCTCTTTTTGAGCATATACCGTGATGGACGACCCCTCTCTTCGAGCATATGTTGCGGTGAGTGACCCATCTCTTCGAGTGCATGTTATGGTGAACATTCCCCCTCTTTGAGCGTATATCGTGACGGACGGCCTCATTCTTTGATCCTATGTCACGATGAATTACCCCTCTCTTCGAGTGCATATCATAATAAACGGTCCCTTTCTTAGAGATTATACCATGATGGATGCCCCTTCTCTTTGAGCGTATGTCGTGATGAATGACCCCTCTCTTTGAGTGCATGTCATAGTGAATGGTCCCTTTCTTAAAGCGTATACCGTGATCGACGACCCCTGTCTTTGAGCATATGTCGCGATGAATGACTCCTCTCTTTGAGTGCTTGTCATAATGAAAAAACCCTCACTTTGAGAGTTCGCCGTGGTGGATGACCCTTCACTTTGAGCGTATACTATGATGGACGACCATCTCTTTGAACATATGTAGTGATGATTGACCCATCTACTCGAGTGCATGTCATAATGAGTGGTTCCTTTCTTAGAGCGTATATCATAATAAACGGTCCCTCTCTTTGAACGTATGCCATGATGTACGACCCCTCTCTTTAAGCGTACGTCGCGACGAATGAACCCTCTTTTCGAGTGCATGTCATAATGAACGGTCCTTTCTTTGAGTACATGTCATAATGACTCCTCTCTTTGAGTACATGTCATAATGAACGGTCTCTCTCTTTGAAAGTATACCGTGATCGATGACCCCTCTATTTGAGCTTATGTTGCGATGAATGACCCTTCTCTTTTAGTGAATGTCATGGTGAACGGTCCCTCTCTTTGAGCGTATACCGTGATGGACGACCCATCTCTTTGAGCGCATGTCGCGATGAATTATCCTTTTCTTCAAGTGCTTGTATTAATGAACGGTCCCTTTCTTACAGCATATACCATGATGGACGACCCCCCTCTTTGAGCGTTTATCGCAGTGAATGACCCCTCTCCTCAAGCGTATGTCATAATAAACTGTCACTCTCTTTAAGCATTTGTAGCGGTGATGACCCTTCTCTTCAAGCGAATGTCATAATAAACGGTCCCTCTCTTTGAGCATTTGTCGCGGTGAATGACCCCTCTCTTCAACCATATGTCATAATAAACGGTCCCTCTCTTTGAGCTTATGTTGCGATGAATGACCACTCTCTTCAAGTGCATGTTATGGTGAGCGTTCCCTCTCTTTGAGCGTATACCGCTATGGATGACCCCTCTCTTTGAGTGAATGGGGCAATGAATGATCCTTCTCTTCGAGTGCATGTTATTGTGAATGGTCCCTCTCTTCGAGTGCATGTCATAATGAACGATCCCTTTCTTTGAGCTTATTCCATGATCGATGTTCCCACACTTTGAGCATATGTTGTGATGAATGACCCCTCTGTTCGAGCGTACGTCATGGTGAACGGTCCCTCTCTTTTAGCGTATACCGTGATAGACGGCACCTCTATTTGAGCATATGGCGCGGAGAATGAACCCTCTCTTTGAGCGTATATCATAATGAATGATCCCTCTCTTTTAGCGTATGCCGTGATGGACGACCCCTCTCTCTGTGCGCATGTCGCGATGAATGACCCCACTCTTCAAGTGCATGTCATAGTGAATGGTCCCTTTCTTAGAGCGTATAACGTGATGAACGACCACTGTCTTTGAGCGTATGTCGCGATGAATGACTCCTCTCTTGAAGCATTTATCATAATGAATTGTCCCTCTCTTTGAGCTTTTTCTATGAAGGACGAGACCCCTCTCTTTAAGCGTATGTCGCAAAGAATTGCCCCTCTTTTTGAGTGCATGTCATGGTGAAAAGTCCCTCTCTTTGAGCGTATACCGTGATGAACGAACTCTCTCTTTGAGTGTATGCAGCGGTGAATGACCCCTTTCTTCGAGTGTATGTCATAGTGAACGGTCCCTATCTTCGAGCGTATACCGTGATGGACGACCCCTGTCTTTGAGCGTATGACGCGACAAATAACCCCTCTCTATTAGAGCATGTCATGGTGAACTGTCTCTCTCTTTGAGCTTATACCGTGATGAACGAACCCTATCTTTGAGCGTATGTAGTGGTGAATGACCCCTATCTTCCAGTGCATGTCATGGTGAACGGTTCCTATCTTTGAGCGTATTCCGTGATGGACGACCCCTCTCTTTGAGCGTATGTCGTGACGAATAACCCCTCTCTATGAGTACATGTCATAATGAATGGTCCTTCTCTTTAAGCGTATACCCTGATCGATGACCCCCTCTCTTTAAGCGTATGTTGCGATGAATGACCCATGTTTCGAGTGCATGTCATGGTGAACAGTCCCTCTCTTTGAGCGTATACCGTGATAGACGACCCCTCTCTTTAATCGTATGTCATGGTAAACACTCTCAAGTTGTATATTTTATATATATCCTAGATGAAATATATAAGCAACCATTAGATAACAACATTATTTAATAAAAATAAAAGTGAATGCGTGAAACAAAATTAATGAGATAGTTTATTAATGAACTAATTCCATTGAATGATCTAATTCAATTAGTTAACTCACACACTAAATGAACTTATAAACAAAAGAAAACTAGCATGCTTTAAGTGAACTATCATACATTATTTAAGCTAATGAACTTTATTGAACTAACATACTTAAATGAACATCAAGCATTATTTATTCATGCACACATGCTGAAATTAAATTTAAAAACTTAATCAAGAACTCATGCAAACTCATTCACAAGTAGGAGGTTGTATTGTTCCAACAAAGTTAGTGTTGCATTCTCTAATTTTCAGCCTTAAATAAATAAATTTTCCACGGCCTCATGGAATTTCTTGGTTTTAGCATGCGTCATAGGTCCAATACTAAATTCTTCTGAATCTTTGTTGGTTGTGATCATATCAGTGAATGACGCCTCTGTTCGAGTGTATGTCATAATGAACGGTCCATCTCTTTGAGCGTATACCGTGATGGACGATCCCTCTCTCTTAGCGTATGTCGCGATGAATGACCCCTCTCTTAATGTGCATGTTATAATGAACGTCCCGTTCTTAGAGCATATACCGTGATGCAAGACCACTCTCTTTGAGCATATGTCATAGTGAATGAGCCCTCTCTTCGAGTGTATGTCGTAGTGAATGACCCCTCTCTTCGAGAGTATGTCATAATGAACGGTCCCTCTCTTTGAGCATATGCCGTGATGGACGACCCCTCTCCTTAAGCGTATTTATGATGAATGACCCTCTCTTCGAGTGCATGTCATGGTGAATGGTCCCTTTCTAAGAGCATATATCATGATGAACGACCCCTCTCTTTGAGCGTATGTTGCAGTGAATGACCCTTCTCTTCGAGAGTATGTCATAATGAACGACCCCTCTCTCTGAGCGTATGTCGTGATGGATGACCCCTCTCCTTGAGCGTATGACGTGATGAATGACTCCTCTCTTCATGTGTATGTCAGAATGAACAGTCCTCTCTTTGAGCATATACCGTAATCGACGACCCGTCTCTTGAGCATATGTCGCGATGAATGACCCCTCCCTTAGAGTGCATGTCATAATTAACGGTCCCTTTCTTAGAACGTATACCGTGTTGGACGACACCTCTCTTTGAGCGTATATCGCGATGAACGACCCCTCTCTGTGATTGCATGTCATGGTGAACGATCGCTCTCTTTGAGCCTATACCGTGTTGGACGACCCCTCTCTTTGAGCGTATACCGTGATCTATGACCCCTCTCTTTGAGCCTTTGCAATTCTGATTTCTTTTCTCTTCTTTTTTATTAAAAAATATCTAATTCAGATTCCTTATATGCTGGAACAATTTGAATTTCTTTTTTTGTTCTTTTCATTCTTTATTTTAACTAGAATTGAAATAACAAGAAATAGGGCTTACTTGATTCTTCCTTTGCTCTGATACCATTTGATACGCTTCAACTCTCCAAAGATGCTTGTAGAGAGATGCTTTGCTTGCCCGAATCTTAGAATGCAAGCAAGTCTTGTATCACGCTTGTTTCCTGAACAAAAGAATGTTAAAAGATGCTGGAAATAAGATAAGGACGATTCAAGAAGGGGTTATAGTGTGGGGGATGTTGATGGTTGATTAAGGATGGAAATAGAGGTGTTTATGTGATGTAAATAATATGAAAGAATATGTAAAGGGTTGGTGAAGAATGGTGGACGAAAATGGAAGATGGATGGTGATTATGGGGTGTTGGAATGATAGTATTCAAAGGGGTAAAGGTTGAACTTATGTTATAGGAACATAAACCCAATCTAGTTGCAACTCTTAGGGTGGTAGATGCACTTAGACCTCTTGGAAATGTAATTCCGGAAACCTAAAGTATCAAGGATGGAGGGTGACGCCACAAATCAAAGAGATGATTTTATAAGTCGATAAAATTCTAAAAAGAACAAGAATAAGAGATTAACTCACAAACTAAATAATCTGATTCGAAGTTGTTGTTTGAAATGCCAAAATGATTACATATTTATAGGAAATGAAAGGGTGTGGACAAGGGACATTTCCCTTTGAAAGGGTGGCCGAATAGTGGCCTTGGTGTCTGTTCAATTGGTGGTTACTCCCTCTTTAACCGATCGGTTGAATGGTGTCTCCTCCCAATAATTGTTGTAACTTTTCGATTTAAAATTCCAGTCTGCACAGTCTTCAGTAAATTGGACATATCTCGACTTCTTGACATCGGATTGATGAGATACTACATGCGCTGGAAAGATAAGAGACAGAGGAACAACTTTAATGAAGACAGCAAAGTCCAATTCTACTCGTATCCTTCTTGAAATCGGCACACAAGTGGACCATCATGAATCTGTCCAATGAAGAGTGCTATCTCTTTGTTTTGGCACCCAAAACATGTTTCCCTCCATGTTGATCGGTTGTGTCTCTTGGGGAAGGAACATGTCCTTCCATGGTTGAGCTGTAGGTTGTAGGGTGAGCTAAGATGAGCTGGATGAACTAAGATTGAGCTGGGTTGAGCTGAGCTAGCTAGCTGATTTATTTTGCTGAAAGTTCACCATCTTTGAGTGATGATTTGAGTTGAACGGCTAACCCTCTAGCTGAGTGAACTTATCCTTAGGGCCATAGTACTCTTCTCAATCCATAAGAGTGGGTAAGAGCTGATCCGAATTCCATATGGATGGAAATTCAGCATTTGTCGTTTTTAGCTCATTCTAGATTTGTGAACTGGAATCAAGCTAGCATCCACTTCATTACGCTGCCTAGGAGTGTTTGGTACATTTTAGTGCTGATCGAAAGCTGGTAAGTGCCTTAAACAATGATTCTTTGTTTTGAACTCAAACGGTGCATTCGAGCTAAAACGGAGCTGGCCAATAGTCCCTCAAGCTGTGTTTAACATAACCTACAAAGAAACAACTTAAATTAATAAGTATGATGTTACTAAACATGTGTTGAATATTAATAATGCATAATATAAGCTAGATAAAGATGTGGTTCAATACCAATCAGTAAGTGTAAGTCACAGTGGTGAATGACCACTCTCTTTGAGTGTATGTCACAGTGAATGACCCCTCTCTCCGAGAGTATGTCATAATGAACGGCCCCTCTCTTTGAGCGTATGCCATGATAGACAACCCCTCTCCTTCATCGTATGTCGTGATGAATGACCCCACTCTTCGAGTGCATATCATGGTGAATGCTCCCTTTCTTAGAGCATATACCATGATGAACGACCCCTCTCTTTGAGCGTATGTCGCAGTGAATGACCCCTCTCTTCGAGAGTATGTCATAGTGGACGGCCCCTCTCTTTGAGCGTATGCCGTGATGAACGACCCTGATAGGATGTGACAGCGGAATAAAGATAAAAAACAATAACAAACGAAAAATATTAGAATTAATGGACAATGGTGTAAAGAAAATGATAAAAAATAGCAAACTTATTTGAAAATAGATTGTGGACTTGCTGTGAATAGGATGAATTGTGGAATAGATTTTTGTCCCAGGAACCCTCTCGATCGCAATTGATCAAGTAAACTCCATGATAGGCTCTAACCGATCCTCCAAGAATTGATTATCTTGACAACCTGGAGTGTGAAGATGGCTTTTTCCACGAAAACTAGAAGGAAATCGTGTTGAAGACAAGCTTTGAAGGCACAAGCAACAATACTTGCAAAAATGTACTCAATAACATTTATTCTCAAAAGAAAGATTCAAATTGTGTGTCTTACAAGAGAATAGGCTGCCTCCTTTTATAGCCTAAAAGAGACAGCAAAACACCCTAAGAAATAGCTATTTCATCCCTAAAAATCAGCACATAGATAGCTATTTAGAAGGGATCAACAATTATTTAGGAAAATATGAATTAAAACATATGGAAAGTTGAATAAAAAGATTCATAAAATCAGCACATGGAGCTGATCATTCCAGATTTTATTTATTTAATATATATAATTTATTTGGGCCTCAAATATGTTTTAAGGCATTTGGGCTTCTTGGACCATCAATGTAGCTTTTGTCACCCATGTGTTCTTGGGAGCTTGAGGACATAGGATTTTTTCATTAAATGCTTGATTCGGCAAGAAGGCTTGCAAACCCTTGTTTACAAAATCTTGGACTGCTGAATGTATCTTGTCTTGGAGTTGCCTTGACTGTGTTCCTTTCATCGGGCCATATGGTAACGTAAGCCCATCAGATGTAAGGGTCTTAGTGCAGCATCAGACCCCTTTCCTTGAGCGTATGACATGACGAATAACCCCTCTATTCGAATGCATGTCATGGTAAATGATCCCTTTCATAGAGCATATACCATGATGGACAACCCCTCTCTTTGAGCGTATTTCGCTGTGAATGACCCCTCTCTTCGATTGCATGTCACAATGAATGGTCCCTCTGATGTAAAATGCAGCGGAATAAAGATGATATGATGTTGGTGACGATTATTTGGTTGATGGAAAGATGGTGTGAGGTTGAAGATGAATATGGTTTGATGGTTTTTGTGTCGTCAACACCCTCCTAAGTGCAATTACTTAGGCAAGTAACCTCAAACGGCTCTAACCCACCCTCCTAAACGTGTTTGTTTAAGCAAGCGAGAGTGTGAAGATGATTCTCCCTCCTAGAACTTGAAGAATTATGTTGAAGAAATCTTCGAAGATACAAGCTATCAACACTTGCAAAACTGAACTAACAAAGTATTTCATATATCAAATGGAAATTGAGTAACTACAAAGCATGGAAGGCACATCCTTTTATAGGTGAAGGATGGCTGAACATAATTGAAAATAATAATTAAAATTCTAGTAATTTGGAAATATTAATAGCGTGAGAATCTTGTTATTTCCTTCCTTGATGCATTAATGGCTCCCTTAGTCTTTGACTTTCCATGTTGGAGATGTTGGAGATGCCTTGATTTAAGGAGAAAAAGATAGCTTCAATTCTGTTCCCTTTGATGTTCACACGGACGGTGAAGATTGAATGAAGTGTTGTGGCAGCATAGAGAGTGGTGGATATGGTATGTTTGGGGATGATATTATCTTATTCTAAAGGCCTTATTACCTAAATAATATGATTTCTAATTGGCCTTAATTAAAATATTTGACCCAAACTTCATAATGTAGTATTGGGCCAAAATAACACAAACTATGAATGACCTATTAAGGAGGTTTAAATACAATCTGGTCATGCACTTCATTTTGGCCCTCAATTTGGGTATGTGTGACCCATTGTCTTTGAAAGATGAAGAATAATAGCTTTCTCCATGGAATTCTTTGGTCTTCATACTAGTTTGTAATCCCTTGCTCAAGAATCCTTGGACAACAATATTCAGTTTGTCTTGGAGTTGTTTGGACTAGGATCGAGTGATTGGGCCAAGTGGGAAGGTAAGACCATCTCTTTCTTGAATATGGTGTGTGGAACATGTATCATCTACTCCCTCCTCAAAAGGATTCGCCCTCGAATCTGAAACATCAAAGGAAGAAAGGTCAGACACATTAAAAGAGGAACACATTATACTCACCGGGTAAATCAATACGATATGCATTGTCATTGATCCTTTCGATGATTTGGAATGGTCCATCTCCGCTTGGATTCAACTTGCACTTTCATTGGTTAGGAAATCGCTCCTTTCTGAAGTGTACCCAAACCCAATCACTAGGTTAAAAGACAACTTGGTGACGTCCTTTGTTGATTTTGTTTGCATTTGTCTCATATGTTTTCTCCATCATTTATTTCGCTTTGGCATGAATAAACTTCACCAAATCAGCCTTCTTTCGTCACCTATGCTTGACATATGATCCAAAGGCAAAAGAACAAGATCTAAAGTAATCAAGGGGTTAAAAACCATAAACTACTTCAAATGGAGAGTAGCCGGTAGTGGTGTGAATAGAACGACTATAAGCAAATTCTACAAATGGTAAACATTTTTCCCAATGACAAGTATTCTTACCTACAACTGTTCTAATTAAAGCACCCAAAATTCGGTTGATTACCTCAATTTGACCATCAGTTTGTGGGTGACAAATAGTATAGTAAAGGAGCTTTGTACCTATCTTTCCCCACAATACTTTCTAGAATTGGCTAATGGATTTAACATCCGTATCAGAAATAACCGTACGTGGAACACCATGAACCCTTACCACCTCTAAGAAAAAAAGATAAGCTACATGTGTAGCATCATCCGTCTTGTGACAGGGAATAAAATGTGCCATTTTGGAAAACATGTCCACAACGACAAAGATACTATCTCGACCTTTCTTGGTATGAGGTAAACCAAGAATGAAAGTCCATAGATAAATCAACCCAAGGTGAAGAAGGGATAGGAAGAGGTGTATACAAACCATTAGGTAGTACCTTCGATTTAGCTTGTTTACATGTGATGCAAGAAGAACACACCTTTTCCACCGTTTTGCGCATATGTGGCCAAAAAAATGTTCCTTGACCATGTCAAGGGTCTTGGTGATGCCAAAATGTCCCATTAAGCCTCCCTAATGTGATTCATGAACTAGAAATTCTCGAATAGAGCCTTGTGGTATGCACAATCTATTCATTCGGAAAAGAAAATCATCTACAAGATAAAACTTGTTAAATGCACCCTTAAGACAATGGTTATAAATATCTAAAAAATCTGGATCATTAGGATACAAGTCTTCAATGTGTTCAAAACCAAGGATAGTAGCATGCATTTGAGTAATTAGAGTATACATTCGGGAAAGTGCACCAGCTACTATGTTATCTTTACCTTTCTTATACTTGATTCTATAAGGAAATGATTCAATGAACTCAACCCATCGAGCATGTCTTTTGCTCAAATTACCTTGACTATTTAGCCACTTCAAGGATTCGTGGTGAGTATGAATGACAAACTCTTTGGGTAAGAGGTAGTGTTGCCAAACTTCAAGGGCACGAACTAAGGCGAGGAGCTCCTTATCATAAGTGGAATAGTTGAGTTGCGCTCCCTTTAACTTCTTGCTAAAGTAAGCAACTGGTTGCTTTTCCTGTAGAAGGACTACACCTATGCCTATTCCTGAGGCATCACATTCTAACTCAAAAGTGTTAGAAAAATCAGGACGCCTAAGAATTGGGGCTGAACAAAGTTTACCTTTCAAGGTTTGGAAAGCCTCTTCTTGTGCTTTTCCCCATGAAAAAACCTACCGTTTTCTTGATGATTTCAGTCAATGGTACGACAATGGTGGAGAAGTCCTTGACAAAGCGACAGTAGAAACTTGCTAAGACATGAAATGGTCGTACCTCGGTGATGGAAGTTGGTGTAGGCCATTCTTGGATTGCCTTCACCTTTTCATCATCGACATGGATATCTTGTGAACTTATGATAAAGCCTAAAAATATAAGCTTGTTACTACAAAAATAAAACAACAACAAACTTACCTATAAACTCCCTCAAAACGTGGTTCATGAGTCGCATGAATGTTCTAGGCGCATTAGTCAAGCCAAAAGGCATGACTGTCCACTTGTATAACCCAAACTTTGTCTTGAAAGCAATTTTCCACTCATCTCCTTCCTTCCTTCTGTTTTGATGATAACCACTCTTCAAATCGATCTTTGTAAAGTTCATCAAACATGTCGTACCATTATGGTGTGGGATAGGATGCCTATACATTATGGTGATTTGGTTGATGGGATGACAATCAACACACATTTGATGTGAACCATCTTTCTTGGGCACCAAGAGACTAGAACGACACAAGGGCTAAGACTCTCACGAATATAGCCTTTTTTTAGCAACTGACCTATTTGTCTTTCTAATTCCTTGGTTTCTTCAGGATTACACCGATAAGCTGGACGGTTTAGAAGAGAAGAACCTGGAATTAGATCAATCTGGTGTTCAATACCTCTTTCGGGTGGCAAACCATTAGGTGGATCACTTAAAACATCCTAAAATTCCTGTAAAAGAGAAAGAAACACACTAGGCAAATTTTCATTAAGGTTAAAGATTGATAAAATAATTTTGCCTAAATCGGACAAGGATACAAGGTTGTTTTGAGAAAAGAGCTTGTCTCACATCTTTATCACTCGAATATTTATTTTGAATCACTCTTTTCTTCTCACAACTAGGTTGTTCACTCACCAACCCTGGGCCTTTAATGATTTGGCTTTTGTTACTAATGGCCTCTTTTGCATTTGCCTTCTTATCATCCTTTTTTTTTATTTTCCCACTCCCTCCCAAAACTGCTTCATTTTCATTTGATCTTTGTACACATTTTTGGGATCTAAAGAGGCTAAGTTGAACCTTTTTCCTTTATACACAAGTGAATATTTGTTCAACCCACAATGGTGGGTTACATCTCTATCATATTGCCATGGTCTTCCTATCAATAAGTGAGCAGCTTGCATAGGAATAACATCACACCAAACATCATCATGGTAATTGCCCATATTGAAAGTGATTAATGAACGTTTGGTTACCTTCAATTTGGATCCTTCATGAGCCATTGTAGATAGTATGGCTTGGGATGACGCTCACAAGGTAGGTTGAGAGAATCCACGAGATAACTATTCACAACATTTCCACAACTTCCACTATCGATGATAACAGAGTACATCTTGCCATTAATTGAGCATCGAGAATGAAAGATGTTAGTTCTTTGTAAAGTAGCATCATCAGCTACTTGGATGTTAAGAGCTTGTCGAATCACCAAACATCAAGGATCAAGTTCGTCAATGTCATACTCTTTGAGATCAACATCCTCTTCAAACATGTTCTGCTCTTCCTTCTCAGAATCAGATGAATAGGCACCATCATCTCGAATAAGGAAAAGTCGTTAGTTTGGGCAATCACGTTGATAATGACCGTGTCCTTTTCATTTGAAACATTCAACATCTCTAGTCCGAGCTTGCTTTTGGAAAGATTCAGCAATAAGAGAGGATTTGGACGATGGTTCTATTCTCCTTGAAGATGTTGGCACCTCCTCCTTGGTCTTATATCTACTAGAATCTACCGAAGGTTTAGTAGGAGTTGATAAAGGTGAAGGTGAAGAAGTACCTCTATCATATGAATAATATGTTCTTTGTCGGAACTTTCACCATTGTTGGTTCTCAATGGCAATGGCTATTTGAAGTGTCTCCGGACGGTCGACATAGTTCTGAAGATCAAGCACATCATGGATGTTGTCATTAAGTCCCATAATAACCCTTGCCAATGTATCATCTTCATCTTCTCGGATATTAGCTCTTTAGATTAAGGCTTTCATCTCTTTGTAGTATTCTTCGACTGTTCTGCTACTTTGTCTCAATCTTTGAAGCTTTTTTTTAAGCTCTCGTTGGTAGTGTGGGGGAATGAAACGCCTCATGATGTGTTTGAGCTCTTCCCATGAACGTACTCTACCCTCCCCATTGTTGTTTCTAGTCTTTGTCAATTGAGTCCACCAAACTAGAGCATACTCAGAAAACTCGAAGACTAACATCTGGACTTGTTCTTCATCGGAACATGGGTAGTAGGAGAAGATAAGATCGACTTTACTTTCCCAATCACAATAACCATCTGGGTCATACCTTCCTTTGAATGAAGGAATTGTGATCTTTGGTTTTGAAAAGATATCACGATCTTGGGCAGCTTGTCGGGGCTCATCAAAGCGTGGGTTAGGCCTTGGTGCCATACGATTGTTACATCCTATGTTTAGTCGGTATTGTCTCTATGGTTCCACATATTCAACCGCTTGGGCTGGATGGTGTTGCTCTGGTGGAACTGGCCTATCTTCTCTCATGGCTCGTACCTTGTCCTCGGTTCGAGTGAGCCTTGTTAAGATCTCGTTGAGAGATGCTTTGATTTGAGCTATATCGTTGGCCTAACTATCACTTTTTGTGCTTTTCTGGTGTCTTTTGTCATTCTGTAAAACACTCAAAAAAATTTAAAAGGAATAGAAAATAAAACAAGAAATCTCACGAATCACACCAAGAAAGAAAAACTTAGCTAGGCAAGTAAGTCGATCTTGTACACTTTAAAGGATTTTCTGCCACAATTCAACAAATTATATTGTAGTTCGAATCCTAACAAAACAGCCCGAAGGAACTAGGGATCCAAAGAAAGAATGACTCCAATTAAGATATAGTTGCAAGGAGATAAGAGATATGCAACTTGTAATCCTACTAACACAAGAAAGAGAACATGTTAGATGATGTATATGAACCAATGAAAACTTGACAAACGAATCCTGAATCTAAGATTCAAAGAAAATTAAATTTGAAATTGTTACCCAATCTAGAATCAACTTGGAAAATTAAATCCAAGATAAATCTAAAAGAACAAGCACCAATGTGAACATGATAAATAAAGGTAGGGGATGATGTTTCATGACGATGACTTGTAGTGGTTGATTGCAATAGGAAACAATGGTGACAAAGATATAGTTTCTATCTCATTTTGTTTATTTTTTTGAATTTTTTTGGTTTAAAGAAACTAAATAAATGTGATAAGTATAAAAAAAGTTAAAAATGAAAAAATCACACAAAAATCAAGAATAAACCCTTATCGTGTGTTGGCAGCAAAATTTGGAAAAATGTCAAGAACGATATTTGAAGCTCCAAGAATCATCCTAAATATGAAACCAAATGATTTAAAATGCAGCGGAATAGAGATGATATGTTGTTGGTAGCGATGGTTTGGTTGATGGAAAGATGGTGTGAGGTTGAAGATGAATATGGTTTGATGTTTTTTGCGTCCTCGACACCCTCCTAAGTGCAATTACTTAGGCAAGTAACCTCAAACGGCTCTAACCCACCCTTATAAACGTGTTTGTTTAAGCAAGCGAGAGTGTGAAGATGATTCTCCCTCCTAAAACTTGAAGAACTATGTTGAAGAAATCTTCGAAGATACAATCTATCAATAACTGCAAAAATGAACTAACCAAGTATTCATATATCAAAAGGAAATTGAGTGACTACAAAGCATGGAAGGCACATCCTTTTATAAGTGAAGGATGGCTGAACATAATTGGAAATAATAATTAAAATTCTAGTAATTTATAAATAATAAGGGCATGAGAATCTTGTTATTTCCTTGATGCATGAATGGCTCCCTTGGTCTTTGACTTTCCATGCTGGAGATGTTGGAGATGCCTTGATTTAAGGAGAAAAAGATAGTGTCAATTCTGGTCCCTTTGATGTTCACACGGACGGTGGAGATTAAATGAAGTTGTAACCCCTAAAATTAACCTAATTTCTTAGATTACAAGTTAGGGTTTGCGATATGAAAACTTGTTTTGTAAGTTAGGGTTTTTATAGAATTAAACATATTAATAATTTAAAAAACTGAACATTTAAACAAACTGAGTTCAACCCACAAATTATCAAATAAAAATCATAGTCCAAAGTTTATTACAAAATAATAATGAAAATGTCCAGAACTAAACGTTGCTCCTGAAATCATATTAAAAATCTGAATACTGAAAACAAACGTAGTGTATCTAAAAACAGGATCCTCAAATTACCGTACGGAGTCTAGATCTGTGATCTAAAACAGGAAACTAAGAGGGTGTAAGCTAGGGAGCCCAGTGTGTCTCTAGTGTGCAGATAAACAGACTCAGATAACAAAGCAGGACATATGATACAATGTATGCATGAATGTACCCAATACCGAACACCATCAGAAGAGTAAGTTCCCCAGAACCACTCTAACTCCATCACACCAAACAGAAGTGGAACTCGACCTGCAGGTGGAGCCACTGAACAGAAATGGTACATTACAAAACCACTGAACAGAAGTGATAAATCACTAACTTCTCCGTACACATATAATCTAACCAGATGAAATGATAAATGCAAATACAGAATCAGAATGCATATCTTAATATCTAACATGAGGCATACATGGTAATTACAGAATAAAAAATAAATGTAATTACAGAACGATGCATGATCATACAAAGTTTAAAAGAAATGGAAGACACAGAAATACAGAATTTAACAGAAGAGAACACACCTGAAGCAGAAGGTCAACGCCTAGAATGATGCCTACTAGACTCAGCTCTACCATTAGATCGAGCAAGTGTAGAACCTATGATTAACAGAAAATTAGAAACATTACTATGCCATTAACAGATAAGTACACGTAACAGAAGTGATACGAAACTCACGTGCGGGTCCCGAAGACTGGTAAACAGGAGGTCGTCTAGGTTGAGGAGGAGGCTATTGCTCGGAATAAGAATCCATGTCACCTGAACCAAACAGAAATTGATTTAGAATCCAAAACAGAAAACTTCCAGATAAGGCATTCAAACTTAAAAGCCCTAAAAACGACACTTCGAGTTCGAATTTCAAAAAATGGATAACGCCATCGGACTCAGGAAATCGAAAAACATACGGTGGGATTGGGTCAGAAAAAGTCAATTGCTGACGTCAACAGTGATATCATCAAGTCAATGTTAACGTCAGTAATGATGTTAGTAGTGATGCCAGCGGATGACATCAGCGGGTTGGAAGTTGGGTCGGTCGGGTCAGATCGAGTCGGTCACGGGCCGGGACAGACTTTTTCCGAGAAAATCTGGGTTTTCCAAAATTTTCCCAATCTATTTTAACAGATTTTTGGACTCTCTCTCACCCCCTGATTCGATTAAAACACCCCTTCAACAACAAAACAACAAAACAAATTAAAACAAATCTAAATCCCTCTCTCATAAACATTTCCGAACCCTTATTCAAACCTAAACTCTTCACACATCTTCCATCCTTCAAAACAAGAAACAACCCCCTCAACACTCACTCTCAAACGATTAAAAACAACAAACGAAACCGGAAGAATGAAGATGGTGATTACATACCAAACGAAAGGAAACAAAGACCACAAGAACACAAGTAAGATCGGAGAGTGATAAGGAAAGGAAAGTTTCAGGTTTTCTTTAGATTATTGCCGAAAGATAGGAATAAAACGAGTAAGAATAAAAAGAAATTAAATGAGAAATAAATTCCCAGATAATTGAAATGGATAAAAGGAGGAAGAACTACCATATTTGAAAAATGGTAAAAATACCATTCAAGGGTCTGAGTTTTATATTTTTGAATTTCCACACTTAAGCCCTCAACTTTTAGAAATCCACAAAATGACCAATGAAAAATCCCCAATTTCTAGGGTTCTAAAATTAGGGATTTTGGTTTTGAAAAAGGAAAAAATTGGGTTGTTACAACTCTTCCCCTTACAGAAAATTTCGTCCTCGAAATTTACCTGGATCAAAGAGATACGGATACTGAGCTTTGATAACTGATTTGGGCTCCCATGTAACCTCATCATAACCTCGATTATGCTAGAAAACCTTAATCATCTTAATGGTTTTCCTCCGAAGGACTTTCAGGTCCTGAGCAATAATCTCAACTGGTTCCTCCTCATAACACAAATCTGGACGGATCTCAAAATCCTCAACTGACAGAACATGAGACAGATCGGCTCGATAACGTCTCAGTACAGAAACATGGAACACATCATGAATATGCTTGAGTTCTGGTGGTAATTCAAGCTGATAAGCTACAGGTCCAACACGTCTGAGAATACGGTAAGGTCCAATATAGCGGAGACTGAGCTTACCCTTACGGCCAAAACGGAGTACCTTCCTCCTCGGAGATACTTTCAAAAATAACTCATCATCAACCTCAAACTCAAGATCCTTACGCCCCAAATCTGCATAGGATTTCTATCTATCAAAAGCGACCTTAAGCCGATCCCGAATCAATCTAACTATCTCCTCAGCCTCATGTACAAGATCTGGACCCAGTAAACGGTGCTCATTAAGCTTAGTCCATCCAATAGGGGTGCGACACTTACGCCCATACAGAGCCTCATAAGGTGCCATTTTAATACTGGCCTGATAATTGTTATTATAAGCGAACTCTGCCAATGGTAAGAAATCCTTCCAGCTACCTCTGAAATTCAAAATTCATCCTCTCAATATATCCTCAAGGATCTAAATCACATGCTCAGATTGACCATCGGTCTGAGGTGATATGTAGTACTAAAGTTTAACCGAGTACCCAGAGCAGAATGTAAAGAACCCCAGAACTTAGATGTAAACCTCGGATCCCGATCAGATATAATAGACAGAGGCACACCATGTAACCGAACAATATCAAAGATGTATATCCGTGCTAGCTTACTCAAAAGGTAAGTAGTCTTGACAGGAATGAAGTGTGCAAACTAGGTCAACCGATCAACAATGACTCAAACAGAATCCTACTTTGACGTAGTCAAAGGTAAAACACTGACAAAATCCATAATCACCCGCTCTCATTTCCACTGAGAAATCTCAATATGCTGAGGAAGTCCAGATGGACGTTGATGCTCTGCTTTGACTTTCTGGCAAGTCAAGCACCTAGACACAAAACTGACGTCTCTCTTGAGACCCTTCCACCAATACTTCTCCTAGAGATTCCTATACATCTTATCACCACCAGGGTGCATAGAATATGGACTATCATGGGCCTCCCGGAGAATAACCTGTTTCAACTTAGAGTTCCTCGGAACATAGTAACGACCCTGGAAACATAAAACCCCATCCTGATTTAGAGAAAAGTCCCGAGGAGTTCCCTCCTTAACTTCAACAATACGATCAGCCAAGTACGGATCATTAGGCTGTTCAGCTTGAATATTAGATATCAAAGTAGGAACAACGCAGAGCTCAGCTAACAAACTATCATCCTCAAATAAACTCAACCGAGCAAAATGAGCTCTTAGATCTGAAATGGCATTGCGACTGAAGGCATCCGCAACGACATTAGCTTTACCATGATGGTAATCAATCTCACAGTCAGTCTTTTAGAAGTTCTAACCATCGTCGCTGTCTCAGGTTAAGTTCCTTCTGAGTGAGAAGATACTTCAGACTCATATGGTCTGTAAAGATGCAACACTTCTCTCCATAGAGATAGTGTCTCCAGATTTTCAGAGTGAAGATGACTGTCGCTAACTCCAGATCATGGGTCAGATAGTTACAGTCATGCGGTTTCAACTATCGAGATGCATAAGTCACTACCTTCCCATCCCGCATCAAAACACAACCCAAACCGGTGGATGAGGCATCACTGTAAACGGAATAGGGTTTCCCGACTTTGGCTGTATCAAAACTTGTGCTTGTGTCAGAACTAATTTGAGTTTCTCAAAACTCTCTTGCTGAGCCTCAGACCAGGTAAACGGAACATCTTTCCTCAGAAACTTAGTTAACGGAGCGGCAATAGAAGAAAAACTCTCTACAAACCTCCGATAATAACCAGCTAAACCAAGAAAACTATGGATCTCTGCCACATTCTTGGGTTGCTTCCATCCCATAATAGCCTCAATTTTCTTCGGGTCAACCTGGATACCTTTAGCTGAAACAACATGACCCAGAAATACAACCTCAGAAAGACAGAACTCACATTTGCTGAACTTTGCATAGAGTTGTTTCTCTCTCAGTGTCTGTAAAACAATACGAAAATATTGCTCATGTTCCTCCTCAGACTTAGAATAGACCAGAATATCATCTATGAAGATCACAACAAACTGATCCAGGTAGGGTCGAAACACCCTATTCATCATGTCCATGAATGCTGCAAGGGCATTCGTAAGACCAAAGGGCATTACCAGAAACTCGTAGTGACCATATCGAGTTCTAAAAGTTGTTTTGAACACATCAGAATCCTTAACCTTGAGTTGGTAATAACCAAATCTCAGTTCTATCTTAGAAAACACTGAAGCACCTTAGAACTGATCAAACAGATCATCAATACGGGGAAGGGTACTTATTCTTGATGGTCAACTTGTTCAAATTTCGGTAGTCGATACACAAGCACAAAGAACCATCTTTCTTTTTAATAAATAGAACAGGCGCTCCCCACGGAGAAACACTAGGTCGTATGAAACCTCTATCCAGAAGTTCCTGTAGCTGAACTTTGAGCTCCTTAATGATGTGAGCACATCATGTCAAGTTCAACAGGTTGATTCGGAGGTCTTACCATCAGGACCTATCACACGTTCTAAGGCAAAGAAATACAGGGAAGCTCTTTTCCTTACTTGTGCTAACATTTCAGATTCATTTGAGAATGTTCATGCCTTAGAATATGTTGTTTATAATGTGTTGCATGCTGATATGTGACATATTTAGGTATATATATTAGTATGTGTGTTTACTTATGTATATACTTTGTTAATTATGTTTGCATTTGTTTTTAAGTGTGTTTGTGTGGTTAAAATAAGACCATAAGGCTTTTTAGATGTGTTTGCCTTGTTCTAATATAGGAGAGCGTATGCAGTTCAATACCAGCTCAAGTAGATTATATTTAGCTAAGAAGAAGCTCAATGGTGTGCACGCAGCTCACCTTAGCTCGGGGCAGCTCAGAGGCTTAGCTCCCAACTCCATTTAGCTCCTAACACTCTTAGCTAGTTCGTTTCAGCTCATCTCCATTTCCAGCTCAACTCAACTCAAGTTAAAGTGACCTACAGCAGCTGAAACCTATCGTACACGAAGAGCAGGTGTCTTACGCATGTGCCATGCATGTAGGGCCCACATAGCACCCTTTTCCACAAGTTAGGGCGTCCAAAAGCAAGCAAGCCAAACAAGGCCCTTGCTTTGAAGACCAATCAGCAACATTGGATAAGAATGAGTGGTTTCTTATTCAAATTCAAACATTAAACACATGTTTAATGTGTTTTAAGTGCCAAAACATGCCACGATATAATCCCAAAGCGAGGAACCGTTCAAATAGAGGTGTCATCGATCACGGTATACGTTTAAAGAGAGGGATAATTCATTATGAAATGCACTCGAAGAGCGGTGTCATTTATCGCGACATATGCTCAAAAAGAGAGGTCGTCCATCACGGTATACGCTCAAAGAGAGGGACCGTTTATTATGATATGCACTTGAAGGGAGGGGTCATTCATCACGAAATACACTCAAAGAGAGGGGTCCTCCATCACGGTATGCACTGAAAGAGAGGGACCGTTCAGCATTACATGCACTCGAAAAGAGGGGTAATTCTTTGTGACATACAATTAAAGAGAGGGGTCTTCCTTCACGGAAAACGATCAAAGAGAGGGATTGTTCATTATGACAAATGCTCGAAGAGAGGAGTTATTCATCGCAACATACTCTCAAAGAGAGGGGTCGTTTATCACGTTATACGCTCTAAGAATGGGACCGTTCACTAGGACATGCACTTTAAGAGTGGGGTCATTCATCACGACATACGCTCAAAGAGAGGGATCGTTAATTATGACATATGCTCAAAATGAGGGGTCATTCACCATGCTATATGCTCAAAGAGAGGTATCGTCTATCACGGTATACGCTCAAAGAGAGGGATCATTAACCATGACATTCACTCAAAGGGAAGGGTCATTCATCACAACATAAGCTCAAATAGATGGGTCATCTATCACGGTATACTTTCAAAGAGAGGGACCGTTCATTATGACATACACTCAAAGAGAAGGGTCATTCACCGTGGCATACGCTCAAAGAGAGGGGTCGTCCATCACGGTATGCGCTCAAAGAGAGGGACCGTTCACCATGACATTCACTAAAAGAGAAGGGTCATTCATCGCAACATAAGCTCAAATAGAGGGGTCATCGATCACGGAATACTTTCAAAGAGAGGTACCATTCATTATGACATACACTCAAAGAGAGGGGTCATTCATCGCGACACGCTCAGAGATAGGGTTGTCCATCACGGTATACGCTCAATGAGAGGGACTATTCATTATGAAATGCAATCGAAGAGAGGCGTCATTCATCGCGACATATGCTCAAAGAGAGGGGTCGTCCATCATGGTATACGCTCAAAGAGAGGGGTCATCTATCACGAAATACGATCAAAGATTGGGGTCGTCTATCGAGGTATACACTCAAAGAGAGGGACTGTTTAATATGACATGAACTCGAAGAGACGGGTTATACATCGCGACATACGCTCAAAGAGAGGGGTCATCTATCACAGTATACGCTCAAAGAGAGGGGTCATCTATCACAGTATACGCTCAAAGAGAGGGACCGTTCATTATGACATGCACTCGAAGGGAAGGATCATTCATCGCGACATACGCTTTCTAACCATGTATTTTTGTTTTCTTGTCCAACTAATCTTGTTAAGATTGTAGATGATGGAAGAAAGCTTCAATCCGTGAGAGCTCTACATCAAAAAATGAGAGGAAACAAAGAGAGGAAAGCCAAGCATGATGAGAATAAAATTTACAAGAAGTGAGAGTGAACTATCTTTGAACCAGGAGATTGGAGACACCGTTAATTATGACACACATTTGAATGGAGGGTCATTCATCTTGACATATGCTCAAAGAGGGGTCGTTCATCATGGTATACAGTCTAAGAAAGGGACCATTCATTATGACAAGCACTCGAAGAGAGGAGTCATTCATTGCGAGATATGCTCAAAGAGAGGGTCGTCCATCATGGTATAAGCACAAATGGAGGGACCATTCATTATGACAGGCAGTCGTAGAGAGGGGTCATTCATCGCGACATACATTCAAAAAGAGGGGTTGTCCATAACGGTATACGCTATAGGAAAGGATCATTCATTATGACATGCACTCGAAGAGAGGGTTCCTTCATCGCGACGTACGCTTAAAGAGAGGGGTCGTCCATCACGGCATATGCTCAAAGAGAGTGACTGTTCATTGTGATATACGCTCGAAGAGAGAGTTCATTCACCGTGACATATGCTCGAAGAGAGGGGTCATCTATCACAATATACGCTCTAAGAAAGTGACCTTTCATTATGACATACATTCGAAGATATGGGTCATTCATCGCAACATACGCTCAAAGAGAGGGGTCGTCCTTCACGGTATGTGCTCAAAGAGAGGGACCACTTATTATGACTTACGCTTTAAAAGAAGGGTCATTCACGGTGACATACGCTCAAAGAGAGAGGTCGTCCATCACGGTATACGCTCTAATAAAGGGACCATACGCTATGACATGTACTTGAAGAGAAGGGTCATCCATCGCGACATACACTCAAAGAGAGAGACCGTTCATTGTGACATGCACTCGAAGAGAGGGGTTAGTCATCGCGACATACAGTCAAAGAGAGGGATTGTCTAGCATGGTATACGCTCAAAGGGAGAGACCGTTCATTATGACATGCATTCGAAGAGAAGAGTCATTCATTGCGACATACCCCCAAAGAGAGGGGTCGTCCACCACAGTATACTCTGTAAGAAAGGGACCGTTCATTATGACATGCACTCGAAGAGTGGAGTCATTCATCGTGACATACGCTCAAAGAGAGGGTTGTCCATCATGGTATACGCTCAAAGGGAGGGATAGTTCATTATGACATGCCGTCGAAGAGAGGGGTCATTCATCGTGACATATGTTCAACAAGTGGGGCCATCCATCATGGTATACACTCTAAGAAAAGTACTGTTCATTGTGGCATGCACTCGAAGTGAGGGGTCATTCATCGCGATGTACACTCAAAGAGAGGGGTTGTCCATCACGGTATACGCTCAAAGTGAGGGACAATTCATTATGACATACGCTCGAAGAGAGGGCTCATTCAACGTGACATATGCTCAAAGAGAGGCGTTTTCCATCACGGTATACGCTCTAAGAAAGGGACCATTCATTATGACATGCACCCGAAGAGAGGAGTCATTCATCGCGACATATGCTCAAAGAGAGGGGTCGTCCATCATGGTATACGCTCAAAGGGAGGGATTGTTCATTATGACTTGCAGTCGAAGAGAGGAGTCATTTATCGCGATATACACTCAAAGAGAGGGGTTGTCCATCATAGTATACATTCAAAGGGAGGGACCGTTCGTTATGACATATAGCCGAAGAGAGGTGTAATTCATCGGGACATACGTTCAAAGAGAGGGGTCGTCCATCACGGTATACGCTCTAAGAAAGGGACTGTTCATTATGATATGCACTCAAACAGAGGGGTCATTCATCGCGACGTATGCTTAAAGAGAGGGGTTGATGTGAGCACGTTTATGCCACCCAACAATGCAACTTCAACATTCATGGGAGTTTATTTTTCATTTGTTACAGATTGATGTGTAACATTTCTTTTCTTATATTTAGTATGTCTATATTATGCTAAGTATGTTTTAGAGATTGGATTGATAGTTTTTGTATTGTTTCCAACTAGTTTGAGAGTCAATATGAGTTATTGAATAAGTTTGCAGGTGTTTACACCTTATAATTATGTTTCCATTAAGTTTAAACTACTTTGATGGATTCTTGTGATGTTTACATGTAGGAACATAGGAGAACACCAGCTCAAGAGAGTGTATGTAGCTCAACTCTAGCTCAAGCGAGTGTATGCAACTGAACACAAGCTCATGTGAGTTCTATTCATCTCAGAAGAAGACCAATGGAGTGCACGCTACTAACCTTAGCTCGAGGCAGCTCAAAGGCTTAGCTCTAAGCTCAAGTTAACTCTTAACACTCTTAGCTAGCTCGTTTCAGCTCAACTCCATTTCTAGCGCAACTTAACTCAAGCTGAAGTGACATACAATAGTTGAAACCTATCCTACACGAAGAGAAGGTGTACTAGACATGTGCCATGTATGTGGGACCCACATGGCAGCCTTGTGCACATATTTGGGCGTGTAAATGCAAGCAAGCCAAAAAAGGCCCTTGCTTTTGAAGACCAAAACACTCAAGGGATAAGAATGAGTGGTTTTATGTTCAAAATTCAAACATTTAACACATGTTAAATGTGTTTTATGTGCCAAATCACTTAACAGAAATTAAATGGAGCCTAGAGTGGCTTATTTTAGTTATTTTCTTTCAAATAATGGCCACACATTTGAATTTTGGCCAACACCTTTCATCTCCTATATATTTCTTTATTTTGTAAACAAAAGGTTAGACACTTGTAAAATAAATATTACTCTGAGATTTTTCCCTTATTTGGTTCTTTTTAGAACTTTTCTGACTTTCAAACTTTTTTTTATTGTCATTTTGATACTTCGGGTTCCTAGATCGCTTTCTAGAGGGTCCAAGTCCTTCTAACGTTAAATAGATTCGATTCGGGTTATCTCAATAAATTGTGCAGGTTCTTTCGAGTTTAGCGTTTCATTTTAAATCCAGCAAAAAATTGACCATTTTTGAATGTTCGAGTTACTGCCAGAGATGTTTTTTTGAAGCGTTCATCTTCTTCGTTTTGAAATTCATCAAAATGCCATCTCATTCTTATTTTTTCTTTTAATTTTCGTTCTTCTTTTTAATTCCTTATTTTATCATGAATATATTTTGAGTAATTGTTGTTTTCATGTTGTTCTTGTTGCAAGAACGTGATTACAACAATCCTAGATCCGTAACATACGAAGAAAGTCCATTTCGACAGGCTACTTCGTTTTAGGGGTCGTCCATCATAATATACGCTCAAAGAGAGGGATCGTTCATTATCGCAAACGCTCGAAGAGAGGGCTCATTCACAGGGACATATGCTAAAAGAGAGGGGTTTTACATCACGGTATACGCTAGAAGAAAGGGATCTTTCTTTATGATATGCACTCGAAGAGAGGGATCATTCATCGTGATATATGCTCAAAAGGGAGGGGTCGTCCATCACGGTATACGCTCAAAGAGTGACCATTCTCCATGACATGCACTCAAAGAGAGGGGTCATTCACCGTGATATACGCTCAAAGAGCGGGGTCAACCATCATTGTATACGCTCTAAGAAAAGGACCATTCATTATGACATGCACTCGAAGAGAGGAATACACTCAAGAGAGGGGTCATTCATCGCGACATACGCTCAAAGAGAAGGTTCGTCCATCACGTATACGCTCTAGGAAAGGGATCGCTGATTTTGACATGCACTCGAAGAGAGGGGTCATTCATCGCGACAAACGCTTAAAGAGAGGGGTCGTCCATCATGGTATACTCTCAGACAGAGGGACCGTTTAACATGACAAGGATAGTTCATTATGACATGCACTCAAAAGGAGGGGTAATTCATCGCGACATACGCTCAAAGATAGGGGTCGTCCATCACGGTATACGCTTAAAGTGAGGGACCGTTTGCCATAACATGCACTCGAAAAGAAGGATCATTCATCGCAACAAACGCTCAAAGAGATGGTTCTTCCATCACGGTATACGTTCTAAGAAAGGGACTGATACACTCCAACTCTCCAAAGATGCTTGTAGAGAGAAGCTTTGATTGCTCGGACCTTAGAATGCAAGCAAGCCTTGTATCATGCTTGTTTCCAGAACAAAAGAATGTTAAAGGATGTTGGAAATAAGATAAGGATGATTCAAGAAGATGTTATAGTGTGGGGGATGTTGATGGTTGATTAAGGAAGGAAATAAAGGTGTTTAAGTGATGTAAATGATATGAAAGGATATGTAAAGGGCTGGTGAAGAATGGTGGACGAAAATGGAAGATGGATGGTGATTAGGGGGTGTTGGAATGATAGTATTCAAAGGGGCAAAGATTGAACTTCTGTTATAGGAACATAAACCCAATCTAGTTGCAACTCTGAGGGTGGGAGATGCACTTAGACCTCTTGGAAATGTAATTCCGGAAACCTAAAGTATAAAAGTATGGAGGGTGACGCCACAAATCAAAGAGATGATTTGATAAGTCGATAATGTTCTAAAAAGAACAAGAATGAGAGATTAACTCACAAATTAAATAATCACATTCAAAGTTGTGTTTGTAATGCCAAAATGGCTACATATTAATAGGAAATGAAAGGGTGTGGATAAGGGACATTTCGCTTTGAAAGGGTAGCCGAATAGTGGCCTTGGTGTCTATTCAATTGATGGTGTCTACCTCTTTATAAGTTCGGTTGAATGGTGTCTCCTCCAAATAATTGTTGTAACTTTTCGGTTTAAAATTCGAGCTTGCACAGTCTTTAGTAAATTGGACATATTTTGAGTTCCCGATACCGGATTGATGAGATTCAACATGCTCCGGAAAGATAAAAGAGAGAGGAACAACTTTCATGCAGACACAAATGTCCAATTCTTCTAGTATCCTTCTCGAAATCGGCACACAAGTGGACCATCATGAATTTGCCCAATGAAGAGTGCTATCTCTTTGTTTTAGCGCCCAAAACATGTTTCCCTCCATGTTGGTCGGTTGTATCTCTTGGGGAGGGAACATGTCCTTTCCATGGTTGAGCTGAAGGTTGTAGGGTGAGCAAAGATGACTGGATGAACTAAGGTTGAGCTAGGTTGAGCTGAGCTAGCTAGCTGATTCAGCTAGTTGAAAGTTCACCATCTTTGAGTGATGATTTGAGTTGAGCGGCTAAACCCTAGCTGAGTGAACTTATCCTTAGGGCCATAATACTCTCCTCAATCCATAAGAGTGTGTAGGAGCTGATCCGAATCCCATAAGGATGGAAATTCACCATTTGTCGTTTTGAGCTCATTCTGATTTCGTAAACTGGAATGAAGCTAGCATCCACTTCATTGCGCTGCCTAGGAGTGCTTGGTAGATTTTAGTGCTGATTGGAAGCTGGTAAGTGCCTCAAACAACGATTCTTTGTTTTAAGCTCAAATGGTGCATTCGAGCTAAAACAAAGTTGACTAATAGTCCCTTAAGCTGTGTTTAACATAACCTGTAAAGAAACAACTTAAACTAATAAGTATGATGTTACTAAACATGTGTTGAATATTAATAATGCATAATATAAGCTAGATAAAGCTGTGGTTCAATACCAATTACTAAGTTATCAATAGTAATATAAGGAAATAAACATTATAGGTATATAATATGCGATAACAAGGGAATGTAGAGCATGAATTGAATAAATAAAGAGGATTAAGTTAAACTCCCTGATTGGACTTGTGTGACATAGGGTATGGGCAGAACTTAAGGTTGGGCGTGCACATATCTGGGACCATTTATTATGACATGCACTCGAAGAAAGGGGTCATTAATCATGACATACGCTCAAAGAGAGGGGTTTTCCATCATGGCATACGCTCAAAGAGAGGGACCGTTCACCATGACATGCACTCGAAGGAGGGGTCATTCATCATGACATATGCTCAAAGAGAGTGGTCGTCAATCAAAACATACGCTCAAAGGGAGGGGCCGTTCATTATGGCATGCACTCGAAGAGAGGAGTCATTGATCACAACATACGCACAAAGAAAGGGGTCGCCCATCACGGTATAAACTCTAAGAAAGGGACCATACATTATGACATGCACACGAAGAGAGGTGTCGTTCATCGTGACATACGCACAAAAGCAGGGGCCGTTCATTATGACATGCACTAGAAGACAAAGATCATTTATCGCGACAAACGCTCAAAGTGAGGGGTCATCCATCACGGTGTTCACTCCTAGAGAGGGACCATTCACCATGACATGCCCCCTAAGAGGGGGCATTCATCGCGACATATGGTCAAAGAGGGGTGTCGTCCGTCAACACATACGCTCAAAGAGAGGGACCATTCACCATGACATGCACTCAAAGAGAAGGTTCATGCAGTGCGACAAACGCTCAAAGAAAGGGGTCATCCATCATGGTATTCGCTCAAAGAGAGGGACCATTCATCATGACATGCAGTCGAAGAGGGGACATTCATCGTGACATACGCTCAAAGAGAGGGGTCGTACGTCAACGCATACGCTTCAAGAGAGGGACTGTTAACCATGACATGCACTTAAAGAGAAGGGTCATTCATCGTGATATGCGCTCAAAGAGAGGGGTCGTCCAACACGACATAGGCTCAAAGAGAGGGGTCGTTCTTTATGACAAATGCTTGAACAAAGGGGTCATTAATCGCAACATACGTTCAATGATAGGAACCATCCATCACGGTATACGCTTAAAGAGAGGAACCCTTTATTATGACTTAAGTTCGAAGAGTGGGGTCATTCACCGCGAGATATGCTCAAAGAGAGGGGTCGTCCATCACGGTATACACACAAATAGAGGGACCTTTCACCCTGACATGCACTCGAAGAGAGGAGTCATTCATATCGACATCAGCTCAAAGAGAGGGGGTCGTCCATCATGGCATACGCTCAAAGGGAGGGGTCATTGAAAGACAGGGACCATTCACCATGACTTGGATCGTAGAGTGGGAACATTCTTCGCAACATACGCTCAAAGAGAGCGACCGTTCATTATGACATGCACTCAAAGAGAGGGTTCATTCATCGCGACATACGCTTAAAGATAGGGACCATTCATTATGATATACACTCAAGAGAGGGGTCATTCATCGCGATGTACGCTCAAAGAGAAGGTTCGTCCATCACGATATAGGCTCTAGGAAAGGGACCGCTGATTTTGACATGCACTCGAAGAGAGGGGTCATTCATCGCCACATACGCTTAAAGAGAGGGGTCGTCCATCATGGTATACTCTCAGAGAGAGGGACCGTTCAACATGACAAGCACTCGAATAGAGGAGTCAGTCATCGCAACATACACTCAAAGAGAGAGACGGTTCATTATGATATGCACTCGAAGGAGGGATCATTCATCCCGAGATACGCTCAAAGAGAGGGTCATCCATCACGGTATACGCTCAAAGAGAGGGACCGTTTACCATAACATGCACTCGAAGAGAAGGGTCATTCATCATAACAAACACTCAAAGAGAGGGGTTTCCATCATGTTATACGCTCTAAGAAAGGGACTGTTCATTATGACATGCACTAGAAGGAAGGCGTTATTAATCGCGACATACGCTCTAATAGAGGAGTCGTCCATCACGGCATACGCTCAAAGAGAGGGATCGTTCACCATGACATGCACTCGAAGAGGGGGTTATTTATCGCGACATACGCTCAAAGATATGGGTCGTCCATCACCGCACACTCAATGGGAGGGACCATTCATTATAAAATGCACTCGAAGAGTGGGTCATTTATCGCGACATACGCTCAAAGAGAGAGGTCATCCATCATGGCATTCGCTTGAAGGGAGGGGTCATTCACCGCGACATACACTGAAAGAGAGGGTTCGTCTATCACGGTATACGCTCTAATAACGATACCGTTCATTATGACATGCACTCGAAGAGTGGGGTCATTCATCGCGACATATCCTTAAAAAGGGGGTCCTCCATCACAGCATACACTCAAGGAGAGGGACCTTTCATTATGATATATGCTCGAAGAGAGGGGTCATTCACCGTGACATACAAGACAGGGGTCGTCCATCACGGTATAGCTCAAAGAGAGGGACCGTTAACCATGACATTCACTCAAAGAGAAGGGTCATTCATCGCAACATAGGCTCAAAGAGAGGGACCGTTAACCATGACATTCACTCAAAGAGAAGGGTCATTCATCGCAACATAGGCTCAAAGAGAGGGGTCATCGATCACGGTATACGCTCAAAGAGAGGGACCGTTCATTATGACATACACTCGAACAAGGGGTCATTCATCGCGACATACGCTTAGAGAGAGGGTCGTCCATCACAGTATACGCTCAAAGAGAAGGACCGGTCATTATGACATGCAATCAAAGAGAGGCATCATTCATCGCGACATACGCTCAAAGAGATGGGTCATCCATCACGACATACGCTCAAACAGAGGGAGCATTCACCACGACATGCACTAGATAAGAGGCGTCATTCATTGCGACATACACTCAAAGAGAGAGGTCGTCCATCACGGTATACGTTCTAAGAAATAGACCATTCATTATGACATTTACTTGAAGAGAGAGATATTTTAACATGACATACGCTCAAAGAGACGGGTCATCCATCACGGCATACACTCAAAGCGAGGGAGCGTTCACCATGTCAGGTACTCGAAGAGCGGTCATTCATCGCGACATGTGCTCAAAGAGAGCGGTCGTCCAATACGGCATACGCTCAAAGAGAGCGGACGTTGATTATGACACATACTCGAAGAGAGGGGTCATTCAACGCAGCATACGCTTAAAGAGAGGGGTTATTCATCACGATATTTGAACTATGAAAGGGACCATTCACCATGATATGCACTCGAAGAGAGGGGTCATTCATCACGATATACGCTCAAGGAGAAGGGTCGTCCATCACGACATATGCTCAAAGAGATGGACTGTTTATTATGAATACTCTTGAAGAGAGGGGTCTTTCACGGCGACATACGCTCGGAAAGAGAGGTATTTCACAACGACATATGCTCAAAGAGAGTGGTTGTCCACCACGGTATACGCTTTAAGAAAGGGAACGTTTCACTATAACATGCACTTGAAGAGAGGGTCATCCATCACGGTATACGCTTTAAGAAAGGGACCATTTATTATGACATGCACTCGAAGAGAGCGATCATTCATCTCGATATATGCTCAATGAGAGGGGTCATCCATCATGATATACGCTCAAAGAAAGGGAACGTTCACCATAACATGCACTTGAAGAGAGGGGTCATCTATCACGGTATATGCTCTAAGAAAGGGACCATTTATTATGACATGCACTCGAATAGAGGGGTCATTCATCTCGACATACACTCAGAGAGGTGTCGTCCATCACAGTATACGCTCAAAGTGAGGGACCATTCACCGTGAAATGCACTAGAAGAGAGGGGTCGTTCATCATGACATACGCTCAAAGAAAGAGATCGTCCATCACGACAAACACTCAAGGAGAGGGAGCATTTATTATGACGTACGCTCGAAGAGAGGGGTTGTCCATAGTGGTATATGCTCAAAGAGAGGGACCGTTCACCATGACATTCACTGAAAAAGAAGGGTCATTCATCGGAACATAAGCTTAATGAGTGGGGTCATCGATCACGGCATACGCTCAAAGAGAGCGACCATTCATTATGACATATACACGAAGAGAGGGGTCATTCACTGCAGTATACGCTCAAAGAGAGGGGTTGTCCATCACTGTATATGCTCTAAGAAGGGGACCGTTTATTATGACATGCACTAGAAGAGATGGGTCTTTCATTGCGGCATATGCTCTAAGAAACGGACCGTTCATTATAACCTGCACTAGAAAGGAGGGGTTATTCATCGATACATACGCTCAAAGAGAGGAGTCGTCCATCACGGTATACGCTCAATGATAGGGCTCGTTCATTATATAACATACGTCCAAAGAGAATGGTCATTCACCGCGATATACGCTCAAAATGAGGGGTTGTCTATCACGGTATACGCTCTAACAAAGAGACCGTTCATTATGACATTTACTCAAAGAGAGTGGTCATTCATCGTGACATACGCTCAAAGAGAAAGATCGTCCATCATGGTATACGCTCTAAGAAAGGGACCGTTCATTATTACATACACTCAAAGAGAGGGGTCATTCATCTCGAAATACGCTCAAAGAGAATGGTCGTCCATCGTGATATATGCTCAAAGAGAGAGATCGTTCACCATGACATGCACTCGAAGAGATGGGTCATCCATCACGGTATACGCTATAAGAGAGGGAATGTTCATTATAGCATGCACTCAATGAGAGGGGTCATTCATCGCGACTTACGCTCAAAGAGAGGGGTCGTCCATCATGTAGCACATGAATTGAATAAATAAAGAGGATTAAGTAGAACTCCCTGATTGGACTTGTGTGACTTAGGGTATGGGCAGAATTTAAGGTTGGGCGTGCACATATCAACCACTCTTGGTCTCTTTTGTAAGTCCTTAGAGAACATACTTAAGGCTCAACAAGTATTCTTTGTGGAATTCGACTAAAAAGAAGTGATTAGAAAAAGGAAAAAAATATGTAGAAATAAGGTAGAATGGAAAGATAATAAGAAGATAGCAATCTAAACTAGATATTACCAAAAGAATATTTTTTTCAGAATAAAGAATAATATCCCTCCCATTTTAACTTTTTTTCTGAATTCTTATTTTTTTAATTTTTTGACTATTTTTACTAACCCGAGAGAGAGAAAAAATAGTCTTCTTACTGAATCGCCAATGCTCTGATACCAATTGATACGAATACAGTTGTGAAATATCTGAATTTGTATTTGTGATTACCCGATCATGATTCTAGAAAGTAACTGAAATTAAAAGTAGGAATTTTGAAATGAAACTTACAAGATGATATAAAATGGATGGATAGTATGGTGAAATGGAATGATGATAAGATGATTATTGTGCTTGGCTGAAGTATGGAAAATATGTATGTATGGATGATGGAAGTGAAGAGAATAAATGTAATTGATGGTGCAATGTAAACAAAGGAGGAACCAACACTAATAAGTGATGACCCATTTCTTAAGAGTTTTTAAATCGTGATTTAGGTGAAAGGTTAATGGATTGTGACCCTCTGTTATAAGAACTAAGAACCTGCAATATAAGAGAAATGAATAGGGATGAATGCTACAAGAACAACCTTGCGAGCCGGTAAAGTCAAAAAGAACTACAAAAGAGAATCACTCTCAAGTTGTAATATATGCCGAAAGTTGTATCTTTTTACAATGAAATGTGTGCCTATTTATAGGTGTAAGACAATAACAAATTGACTGGCCTAGACAAAGATTAAAGACTCATTATTCTAGTGTTAAAGGCCTATTAATTTGTAGGTTATTCCATCTCCAATTGCCAGCCAAAAGTTTGATCTAGAAGGACTAATGCGGACATTCTCAGAATGAATGTAGACATACATATTATCCACATGCAGAAACCCTTGGGCTGATGCTTGATTAAGTTTTCATTCATCCTTCTTTAATGGGCTGTTGATAAAGCATTGAATTCAGCAATTGAATGGTCTCTTGAATTTTTGGAAGAAGCATCTTGTGATTATTCCCGTATTGGATTTCCAGCATGTACTGTCTTCAATAATTTAATCATATCTTAAGATCCAGATATCGGATTGAGGTGATTCAAAGTGCGTTTGAAATCTAAGGAATATGGGAATATGCTTGAAGAAGGCCTCAAGACTCAAATATGCTTGTATCCAATCAAAAAATAGATAACAATTTGATTGATATTCCTTGAATTCTTCCTCAAGTGTTTTTTTAATTCTTGCCTTTACTCTCCCTTAAATGGTGATAATGAAGGCGTTCATTGCATGTGTTCTCTTTCTTTCTTGCTGAAACTGACAGCCTTAAAGTGATGTAAAGATTCTCTTAAACTGACAGCATTCGTTCAAAGAGAGGGACCGTTCATTATGATATACGCTCTAAGAAAGGAACCACTCATTATGACATGCACTCGAGTAGATGGGTCAATCATCACTACATATGCTCAAAGAGATGGTCGTCCATCACAGTATACGCTCAAAGAGAAGGGTCATCCACCACGGCGAACTCTCAAAGTGAGGTTTTTTTCATTATGACAAGAACTCAAAGAGAGGAGTCATTCATCGCGACATATGCTCAAAGACAGGGGTCGTCGATCACGGTATACGCTTTAAGAAAGGGACCATTCACTATGACATGCACTCGATGAGGGGTCATTCATTCGCAAAATAAGCTCAAGGAAAGCGATCGTCCGTCGCGGTATACGCTCAAAGAGACGGACCATTTATTATGACATACGCTTGAAGAGAGGGGTCATCCATCACGGTATATGCTCAAAGAGAGGGACCGTTCATTATGACATGAACTCGAAGAGAGGGCTAATTCATCGCGATATACACACAAAGAGAAGGGTCGTCCATCACGGTATACGTTTAAAGGGAAGAACCGTTTATTATGACATACACTCGAAGAGAGGAGTCACTCATCGCGACATACGCTCAAAGAGAGGGGTCATCCATTAGGGTATACGCTCTAGGAAAGGGACCACTCACTATGACATGCACTCAAAGAGAGGGGTCATTCATCACGACATACGCTCAAAGAGAAGGGGCATCCATCATGGTATAACCTCTAAGAAAGGGACCGATTATTATGATATGCACTCGAAGAGATGGGTAATTCATTGTGACATAGGATCAAAGAATGAGGCCGTCCGTCACGATATACGCTCAAAGAGGGGGAACGTTCACCATAACATGCACTCGAAGAGAGGGGTCATTCACCGCAACATATGCTCGAAGAGAGGGGTCGTCCATCACGGTATATGCTCAAAAAGAGGTACCGTTTACCATGTCATGCACTGGAAGAGTGGATTCGTCCATCACAACATACGCTCAAAGAGAATGACCGTTTATTATGACATAGCTAAAAAAGAGGGGTCATTCACCGCGACATACTATCAAAGAGAGGGGTCGTCCATTATGGTATACGCTCTATGAATGGGACCATTCATTATGACATGCACTCGAAGTGAGGGGTAATTCATAGGGACATACACTCAAAGAGAGGGGTCGTCTGTCACGGTATAAGCTCAAAGAGAGGAATCGTTCATTATGACATACACTCGAAGAGAGGGGTAAATCATCGCGACATACGCTCAAAGAGAAGTGTCGTCCATCAAGGTATACGCTCAAAGAGAGAAACCGTTTATTATGACATGCACTCGAAGAGAGGAGTCATTCATCGTGACATACGCTCAAAGAGAGGGGTCGTCCATCATGGTATACGCTTGAAGAAAAGGATCGTTCACTATGACATGCACTCGAAGAGAGGGGTCATTCATTCTTGAAATACACTTAGAGTGACAGGTCGTCCATCACAGTATACGCTCAAAGAAATGGACTGTTTATTATGACATACGCTTGATGAGAGGGGTCATTCACCGCGACATACGGTCAAAGAAAGGGGCATCCATCACGGTATACGCTTTAAGAGAGGGAACGTTCACCATGATAATCAATCGAAGAGAGGGGTCATTCATCGCAACATACGCTCAAAGAGAGGAGTCATCGATCACGTTACACGCTCCAAGAGAGGGACTATTCACTATGACATGCACTCGAAGAGAGGGGTTATTCATCGCGACATACGTTGAAAGAGAAGGGGACGTCTATCACGGTATACGCTCTAAGAAAGGGATCGTTCATTATGACATGCACTCGAAAAGAGAGGTCAAAGAGAGGGACCGTCCATAACGGTATACGCTCAAAGAGAAGGGTCGTTCATCACGGAATACACTCTAAGAAAGGGAGCTTTCATTATGACATGCACTCGAAGAGAGGGGTCGTCCATCACGGCATATGCTCAAAGAGAGGGATCGTTCCCCATGACATAAACTCGAAGAGATGGGTAATTCATAGCGACAAACGCTAAAAGAGAGGGGTCATCGGTCACGGTATACGCTCAAAGAGAGGGTCTGTTCATTATGACATACACTCGTAGAGAGGGGTCATCGGTCACGGTATACGCTCAAAGAGAGGGTCTGTTCATTATGACATACACTCGTAGAGAGGGGTTATCATCGCGACATACGCTCCAAGAGAAGTGTTATCCATCATGGTATACGCTTAAAGAGAGGTACCGTATATTATGACATGCACTTGAAGAGAGGGGTTATTCATCACAACATACGCTCAAAGAGAGGGATTGTGCATCAGGGTATACGCTCAAAGAGAGGGATCGTTCACCATGACATGCACTTTAAGAGAAGGGTCATTCATCGCAACATATGCTCAAGGAGAGTGGTCATCGGTCATGGTATGCGCACAGAGAGAGGGACCGTTCGTTATGACATACGCTCAAAGAAAGGAGTCATTAAGCGTGACATACGCTCAAAGAGATGGGTCGTTCATTATGACATACTCTCGAAAAGGGGTCATTCACAGTGACATACGCTAAAAGGGAGGGGTCGTCCATCATGATATAAGATCAAAGAGAGGGACCGTTCACTATGACATGCACTCGAAGAGACGGGTCATCCATCGCAACATAAGCTCAAAGAGAGGGGTCATCAATCATGGTATACGCTCACAGAGAGGGACCGTTCATTATGACATGCACTCGAAGGACGGGTCATCCATCGTGACATACGCTCAAAAAGAGTGTCGTCCATCACGGTATACGCTCAAAGAGAGGAATCGTTCATTATGACATGAATTCAAAGAGAGGGGTAATTCATCGCAATATATGCACAAAGAGTAGGGTCGTCCATCACGGCATACGCTTAAAGGGAAGAACCGTTTATCATGACATACACTCGAAGAGAGGAGTCATTCATCACAACATACGCTCAAAGAGAGGGTCGTTCATCAGGGTATACGCACTAGGAAAGTGACCACTCACTATGACATGGACTCGAAGAGAGGGATCATTCATCACGAAATACGCTCAAAGAGAGGGACCGTTCATTATGACATGCACTCAAAGAGAGGAGTCATTTATCATGGCACACGCTCAAAGAGAGGGGGCGATCCATCACAGTACACGCTCTAAGTAAGGGACTATTCATTATGACATGCACTTGAAGAGAGGGGTCATTCATTTCGACAAACGCTCAAAGAGAGGGTTCGTCCATCACGATATACACTCAAAGAGAGGGACCATACACCATGACATGCACTTGATGAGAGGGGTCGTTTATCACGACATATGCTCAAAGAGAGTGGTCGTCCATCATGACATATTCTCAAGGAGAGGGACCGTTGATTATGAAATACGCTCGAAGAGCGGGGTCATTCTCTGTGACATACGCTCAAAGATTGGGGTCGTCCATCATGGTAAACGCTCAAAGAGAGGGACCGTTTACTTTGACATACATACGAAGAGTAGGGTCATTCATCTCAACATAAGCTCAAAGAGAGGGGTCATCGATCACGGTATACGCTCAAGGAGAGGGACTATTCACCATGATATGCACTCGAAGAGTGGGGTCGTTCATCGTGACATATGCTCAAAGAGAGAGGTCGTCCATCACGGCATACGCTCGAAGAGAGGGGTAATTCACCATGACATACGCTAAAAGGGAGAGGTCTTCCATCGCGGTATAAGCTCAAAGAGAGGGACCGTGCACTGTGACATGCACACGAAGAGTAGGGTCATTCATCGCAACATAAGCTCAAAGAGTGGGGTCGTTCATCGCGACATATGCTTAAAGAGAGAGGTCGTCGATCACGGCATACGCTCAAAGAGAGGGGTGGGTAATTGACCGTGATATACGCTAAAATGGAGTGATCGTCCATCACAGTATAAGCTCAAAGAGAGGGATTGTTAACTATGACATGCACATGAAGAGTAGGGTTATTCATTGCAACATAAGCTCAAAGAGAGGGGTCATCGATCATGGTATACGCTCAAAGAGAGGGACCGTTCATTATGACATGCACTTGAAGAGACGGGTCATTCATCTCGACATACGCTCAAAGAGAGGGGCGTCCACCACGATATAATCCCAAAGCGAGGAACCGTTCAAAGAGAGGCGTCATCGATCACGGTATACGTTTAAAGAGAGGGATCATTCATTATGAAATGCACTCGAAGAGAGGTGTCATTTATCGCGACATACGCTCAAAGAGAGAGGTCGTCCATCACGGTATACGCTCAAAGAGAGGGACCGTTTATTATGACATGCACTTGAAGAAAGGGGTCATTCATCACGAAATACACTCAAAGAGAGGGGTCCTCCATCACGGTATACACTGAAAGAGAGGGACCATTCACCATTACATGCACTCGAAAAGAGGGGTAATTCTTTGTGACAAACACTTAAAGAGAGGGGTCTTCCTTCACGGAAAACGTTCAAAGAGAGGGATTGTTCATTATGACAAATGCTCGAAGAGAGGAGTCATTCATCGCAACATACTCTCAAAGAGAGGTGTCATTCATCATGTTATACGCTCTAAGAATGGGACCGTTCACTAGGTCATGCACTTTAAGAGTGGGGTCATTAATCACGATATACGCTCAAAGAGCCCTGGTCCTTCATCACGGCAAACGCTCAAAGAGAGGGACCGTTCATTATGACATACGCTCAAAAAGAGGGGTCATTCACCATGCCATATGCTCAAAGAGAGGTATCTTCTATCACGTTATACGCTCAAAGAGAGGGATCATTCACCATGACATTCACTCAAAGAGAAGGGTCATTCATCGCAGCATAAGCTCAAATAGAGGGGTCATCGATCACGGTACACTTTCAAAAAGAGGGACCGTTCATTATGACATACACTCAAAGAGAGGGGTCATTCACCGTGGCATACGCTCAAAGAGAGGGGTCGCCCATCACGGTATACGCTCAAAGAGAGGGACCGTTCACCATGACATTCACTAAAGAGAAGGGTCATTCATCGCAACTTAAGCTCAAATAGATGGGTCATCGATCACGGTATACTTTCAAAGAGAGGGACCATTCATTATGACATACATTCAAAGAGAGGGGTCATTCATCGCGACACGCTCAGAGATAGGGTTGTCCATCACGGTATACGCTCAATGAGAGGGACTATTCATTACGAAATGCAATCGAAGAGAGGCGTCATTCATCGCGACATATGCCCAAAGAGAGGGGTCGTCCATCACGGTATACGCTCAAAGAGAGATCGTTCATTGTGATATGCACTCGAAGAGAGGGGTCATTCATCGCGAAATACGATCAAAGAGCTGGGTCGTCCATCACGGTATACACTCAAAGAGAGGGACTGTTCAATATGACATGAACTCGAAGTGAGGGGTTATACATCGCGACATACGCTCAAAGAGAGGAGCCATCTATCACAGTATACGCTCAAAGAGAGGGACCGTTCATTATGACATGCACTCGAAGGGAGGGATCATTCATCGCGACATACGCTTTCTAACCATGTATTTTTGTTTCCTTGTCGAACTAATCTTGTTAAGATTGTAGATGATGGAAGAAAGCTTCAATCCGTGAGAGCTCTACATCGGAAAATGAGAGGAAACAAAGAGAGGAAAGCCAAGCATGACGAGAATAAAATTTACAAGAAGTGAGAGTGAACTATCTTTGAACCAGGAGATTGGTTTTGGTTCAAGAAGCGAATGAAGATGTTTCCAGCCTTGCGAAAGTCAAAATTATTCCCATATATAGCAAAAGTCGATTTGGGGACAAATCATTTTGAAGAAGGGGGAATGATGTGATCCAAGTCAGCACCAAACTTCTTGGGGCCTTGCTCATATTAGTGAAGAAGTCACAAGATTTAAACACTTGAGGCAAAGTTGATGACCTTAGCAGTTCAAGTTCAAACATGCTATTTTAAGCCTTGAATTTGAACTTGGAGCCTTGGCCTTCTTTTGAACAAATGCAGCATCTTACTTTTGCATTTTAATACACGCATTTAAGTGCTAGCTTAGGCGTGTGTTGCATAAGCATTTCGCTTGCATAAGTTTACATTATTTTGCATATTTAATTTCTGTATTTTTATCATGAATAAATTAGGCTTATTGTTCATTTAAAGATATTGTTTCATTTATGTTTGTTTAGAATATTTAAGCATGTTAGTTCTTTTAAGCTTATTAGTTTAATTAATTCATGTCAGTTTATGCATGTTTGTTCATTTAAAGTCTAATAGCTTATTGATGTTTGTTAGTTCATTAAGTGAGTTATTTCATTCAATTAAACTGGTTCATTTAATTTAACTAGCTCATTAAGTTTCTTTCCAGCATTTGGTTTATTTAAATAAAGTTTTTATCTAATCGTTGCTCATATATTTTCAACTAAGGTATTCATTTTGGATCAAATGGGTGATCATTTTCTACAAGAATGACAAGACGTTTACCACCAATTGAAGATACTTGAAGACACCATGATGTCTTATCATTTTCAAACTTTCAAGGGAGATTTACACCACTTAAAGGCTGTTAGTTTCAACTATAAAAGCAAGGTATTGAAGAGCTCCTAAATACACCACTTAAAAAGGCACTTAAATACCACTTAAGAGCTACTTAATCCTCCATAAAGATGATCAATTTTTTATCAGAGGAAACATTCAATGAAAGACTTCAATTATCACCACTTAAGGGAGAGTAATGGTGGGAATTAAAACAATACTTTATGAGGGAATTCAAGGAATATCTATCAACTTGTTCAGCATTTTTGGATTGGATACGAGCATATTTGAGTCTTGAGACAGTACATGCTGGATATTCAATTCGGGAATAGTCACAAGATGCTTCTTCCAAATATTCAAGAGACCATTTAATTGCTGAATTCAATGCTTTATCAACAACCCATTAAAGGAGGATGAATGAAAACTTAATCAAGCAACAGCCCAAGGGTTTCTACATGTGGATGATATGTATGTCTACATTCATTCAAAGAATGTCCACTTTCATCCTTCTAGATCAAACTTTTTAGCTGTCAATCGGAGATGGGATAACCTACAAATTAATAGGCCTTTAACACTAGAATAATGAGTTTTTAATCTTTGTCTAGGTCAATAAATTTGTTGTTGTCTTACACCCATGAATAGGCACTCATTCCATTGTAAAAGATACAACTTTTGGCATATATTACAACTTGAGAGTGTTTCTCTTTTATAGTTCTTTTTGAACTTTATCGGCTTGCAAGATTGTTCTTGTGGCATTCATCCCTATCCATTTCTCTTATATTGCTGGTTCCTAGTTCTTATAACTAGAGGGTCACAATCCATTAAACTTTCACCCAAGTAACGGTTTAAAAATTCTTAAGGAACGGGTCTTCAGTTTTTAGTGTTGGTTCCTCCTTCGTTTACACCGCACCATCAATTACATTTTTTCTCATCACTTCCATCATCCATAAATCTATATTTTCCATACTTCAACCTAAACATAATAACCATCTTATCATCATTCCATTTTACCATACTATCAATTCATTTCATATCATTTTGTAAGTTCTATTTCAAAATTCCTATTTTTCATCTCAGCTACTTACTAGAATCACTATCGGGTAATCACAAATACAAATTCGGATATTCCGCAACCAGATTTGTATCAAGAGGGGTCATTAATCATGACATATAATCAAAGAGAGGGAACGTTCACCATGACATGCAATCGAAGAGAGGGGTCATTCATCACAGCATACACTCAAACAGAGGGGTCATCGATCATGATATACGCTCAAAGGGAAGGACCGTTAATTATGACACACACTTGAATGGAGGGTCATTCATCTCGACATACGCTCAAAGAGAAGGGTCGTCCAGGTATACGCTCTAAGAAAGGGACCGTTCATTATGACAAGCACTCGAAGAGAGGAGTCATTCATTGCGAGATACGCTCAAAGAGAGAGTCGTCCATCATGGTATACGCACAAATGGAGGGACCGTTCATTATGACAGGCAGTCGAAGAGAGGGGTCATTCATCGCGACATACGTTCAAAGAGAGGGGTCGTCCATAACGGTATACGCTATAGGAAAGGATCGTTCATTATGACATGCACTCGAAGAGAGGGTTCATTCATCGCGACGTACGCTTAAAGAGAGGGGTCGTCCATCACGGCATATGCTCAAAGAGAGGGACTGTTTAATGTGATATACGCTCGAAGAGAGAGTTCATTCACCGTGACATATGCTCGAAGAGAGGGGTCGTCCATCACAATATACGCTCTAAGAAAGTGACCTTTCATTATGACATACACTCGAAGTTATGGGTCATTCATCGCAACATATGCTCAAAGAGAGGGGTCGTCCTTCACGGTGTACGCTCAAAGAGAGGGACCACTTATTATGACTTACGCTTTAAAAGAAGCGTCATTCACGGTGACATACGCTAAAAGAGAGGGGTCGTCCATCACGGTATACGCTCTAATAAAGGGACCATACGCTATGACATGTACTTGAAGAGAAGGGTCATCCATCGCGACATACACTTAAAGAGAGATACCGTTCATTGTGACATGCACTCGAAGAGAGGGGTTAGTCATCGCGACATACAGTCAAAGAGAGGGATCGTCTAGCATGGTATACGCTCAAAGGGAGAGACCGTTCATTATGACATGCACTCAAAGAGAAGAGTCATTCATTGCGACATACCCCCAAAGAGAGGGGTCGTCCACCACAGTATACTCTCTAAGAAAGGGACCGTTCATTATGACATCCACTCGAAGAGTGGAGTCATTCATCGTGACATACGCTCAAAGAGAGGGTCGTCCATCATGGTATAGCTCAAAGGGAGGGATAGTTCATTATGGCATGCCGTCGAAGAGAGGGGTCATTCATCGTGACATATGTTCAACAAGTGGGGTCATCCATCATGGTATACACTCTAAGAAAAGTACCATTCATTGTGGCATGCACTCGAAGTGAGGGGTCATTCATCGCGACGTACACTCAAAGAGAGGGGTCGTCCATCACAGTATACGCTCAAAGTGAGGGACAGTTTATTATGACATACGCTCGAAGAGAGGGCTCATTCAACGTGACATATGCTCAAAGAGAGGCGTTTTCCATCACGGTATACGTTCTAGGAAAGGGACCATTCATTATGACATGCACTCGAAGAGAGGAGTCATTCATCGCGACATATGCTCAAAGAGAGGGGTCGTCCATCATGGTATACGCTCAAAGGGAGGGATCGTTCATTATGACTTGCAGTCGAAGAGAGGAGTCATTTATCGCGATATACACTCAAAGAGAGGGGTTGTCCATCATAGTATACGTTCAAAGGGAGGGACCGTTCGTTATGACATGTAGCCTAAGAGAGGTGTAATTCATCGAGACATACGTTCAAAGAGAGGGGTCGTCCATCACCGTATATGCTCTAAGAAAGGGATTGTTCATTATGATATGCACTCGAAGAGAGGGGTCATTCATCGCGACGTATGCTTAAACAGAGGGGTTGATGTGAGCACATTTATACTACCCAACAAAGCAACTTCAACATTCATGGGAGTTTATTTTTCATTTGTTACATATTGATGTGTAACATTTCTTTTCTTATATTTAGTATGTCTATATTATGCTAAGTATGTTTTAGAGATTGGATTGATAGTTTTTGTATTGTTTCCAACTAGTTTGAGAGTCAATGTGAGTTATTGAATAAGTTTGCAAGTGTTTACACCTTATAATTATGTTTCCATTAAGTTTACATTACTTTGATGGATTCTTGTGATGTTTACATGTAGGAACATAGGAGAACACCAGCTCAAGAGAGTGTATGTGGCTCAACTCTAGCTCAAGCGAGTGTATGCAACTGAACACAAGCTCATGTGAGTTCTATTCATCTCAGAAGAAGACCAATGGAGTGCACGCTACTAACCTTAGCTCGAGGTAGCTCAAAGGCTTAGCTCTAAGCTCAAGTTAACTCCTAACACTCTTTGCTAGCTCGTTTCAGCTCAACTCCATTTCCAGCGCAACTTAACTCAAGCTGAAGTGACATACAACAGTTGAAACCTATCCTACACGAAGAGAAGGTGTACTAGACATGTGCCATGCATGTGGGACCCACATGGCAGCCTTGTGCACATATTTGGGCGTGTAAATGCAAGCAAGCCAAAAAAGGCCCTTGCTTTTGAAGACCAAAACGCCCAGGGGATAAAAAATGGATGGTTTTGTGTTCAAAATTCAAACATTTAACACATGTTAAATGTGTTTTATGTGCCAAATCACTTGACATAAATTAAATGGAGCCTAGAGTGGCTTATTTTAGTTATTTTCGTTCAAATAATGGCCACACATTTGAATTTTGGCCAACACCTTTCATCTCGTATATATTTCTCTATTTTGTAAACATAAGGTTAGACACTTGTGAAATAAAAATTACTCTGAGATTTTTCCCTTATTTAATTCTTTTTAGAACTTTTTTGACTTTCAAACTTTTTTATTGTCATTTTAATACTTTGGGTTCCTAGATCGCTTTCTAGAGGGTCCAAGTCCTTCTAACGTTAAACAGATTCGATTCGGGTTTGCTCAATAAATTGTGCAGGTTCTTTCGAGTTTAGCGTTTCATTTTAAATCCAGCAAAAAATTGACCATTGTTGAATGTTCGAGTTACTGCCAGGGATGTTTTTTTGAAGCATTCATCTTCTTCGTTTTGAAATTCATCAAAACGCCATCTCATTCTTATTTTTTCTTTTAATTTCCGTTCTTCCTTTTAATTCCTTATTTTATCAAGAATATAATTTTGAGTAATTGTTGTTTTCATGTTGTTCTTGTTTCAAGAACGTGATTACAACAATCCTAGATCCGTAACATACAAAGAAAGTCCATTTCGACAGGCTACTTCGTTTCAGGGGTCGTCCATTATAATATACGCTCAAAGAGAGGGATCGTTCATTATCGCATACGCTCGAAGAGAGGGCTCATTCACAGGGACATATGCTCAAAGAGAGGGGTTTTACATCACGGTATACGCTAGAAGAAAGGGATCTTTCTTTATGACATGCACTCGAAGAGAAGGATCATTCATCGTGATATATGCTCAAAAGGGAGGGGTCGTCCATCACGGTATACGCTCAAAGAGTGACCATTCTCCATGACATGCACTCAAAGAGAGGGGTCATTCACCGCGATATACGCTCAAAGAGAGGGGTCATCCATCATGGTATACGCTCTAAGAAAAGGACCATTCATTATGACATGCACTCGAAGAGAGGAATACACTCAAGAGAGGGGTCATTCATCGCGACATACGCTCAAAGAGAAGGTTCGTCCATCACGGTATACGCTCTAGGAAAGGGATCGCTGATTTTGACATGCACTCGAGGAGAGGGGTCATTGATCGCGACAAACGCTTAAAGAGAGGGGTCGTCCATCATGGTATACTCTCAGAGAGAGGGACCGTTTAACATGACAAGCACTCAAATAGAGGAGTCATTCATCACAACATACACTCAAAGAGAGGGGCATCGATCAAGGTATATGCTCAAAGAGAGGGATAGTTCTTATGACATGCACTCAAAAGGAGGGGTAATTCATCACGACATACGCTCAAAGATAGGGTTCGTCCATCACGGTATACGCTTAAAGTGAGGGACCGCTTGAACATGCACTCGAAGAGAAGGGTCATTCATCGCAACAAACGCTCAAAGAGATGGTTCGTCCATCATGGTATACGTTCTAAGAAAGGGATTGATACGCTGCAACTCTCCAAATATGCTTGTAGAGAGAAGCTTTGATTGCCCAGACCTTAGATTGCAAACAAGCCTCGTATCATGCTTGTTTCCAGAACAAAAGAATGTTAAAAGATGTTGGAAATAAGATAAGGATGATTTAAGAAGGTGTTATAGTGTGGGGGATGTTGATGGTTGATTAAGGAAGGAAATAGAGGTGTTTAAGTGATGTAAATGATATGAAAGGATATGTAAAGGGCTGGTGAAGAATGGTGGACGAAAATGGAAGATGGCTGGTGATTAGGGGGTGTTGGAATGATAGTATTCAAAGGGGCAAAGACTGAACTTATGTTATAGGAACATAAACCCAATCTAGTTGCAACTCTGAGGGTGGGAGATGCACTTAGAACTCTTGGAAATGTAATTCCGGAAACCTAAAGTATAAAAGGATGGAGGGTGACGCCACAAATCAAAGAGATGATTTGATAAGTCGATAATGTTCTAAAAAGAACAAAAATGAGAGATTAACTCACAAATTAAATAATCTGATTTAAAGTTGTGTTTGTAATGCCAAAATGGCTACATATTTATAGGAAATGAAAGGGTGTGGATAAGGGACATTTCCCTTTGAAAGGGTGGCCGAATAGTGGCCTTGGTGTCTGTTCAATTGGTGGTGTTCCCTCTTTAAACGTTCGGTTGAATGGTGTCTCCTCCAAATAATTGTTGTAACTTTTCGGTTTAAAATTCGAGCTTTCACAGTCTTTAGTAAATTGGACATATTTTGAGTTCCTGATACCGGATTGATGAGATTCAACATGCTCCGGAAAGATAAAAGAGAGAGGAACAACTTTCATGCAGACACAAAAGTCCAATTCTACTAGTATCCTTCTCGAAATCGGCACACAAGTGGACCATCATGAATTTGCCCAATGAAGAGTGCTATCTCATTGTTTTAGCGCCCAAACCATGTTTCCCTCCATGTTGGTCGGTTGTGTCTCTTGGGGAGGGAACATGTCCTTTCCATGGTTGAGCTGAAGGTTGTAGGGTGAGCTAAGATGACCTGGATGAACTAAGGTTGAGCTAGGTTGAGCTGAGCTAGCTAGCTGATTTAGCTAGTTGAAAGTTCACCATCTTTGAGTGATGATTTGAGTTGAACAGCTAAACCCTAGTTGAGTGAACTTATCCTTAGGGCCATAATACTCTCTTAAATCCATAAGAGTGTTAGGAGCTGATTCGAATCCCATATAGATGGAAATTCACCATTTGTCGTTTTGAGCTCATTCTGAATTCGTAAACTGGAATGAAGCTAGCATCCACTTCATTGCGCTGCCTAGTAGTGTTTGGTAGATTTTAGTGCTGATCGGAAGCTGGTAAGTGCCTCAAACAACGATTCTTTGTTTTAAGCTCAAATGGTGCATTCGAGCTAAAACAAAGCTGACCAATAATCCCTTAAGTTGTGTTTAACATAACCTGTAAAGAAACAACTTAAACTAATAAGTATGATGTTACTAAACATGTGTTGAATATTAATAATGCATAATATAAGATAGATAAAGCTGTGGTTCAATACCAATTACTAAGTTATCAATAGTAATATAAGGAAATAAACATTATAGGTATATAATATGCGATAGCAAGCGAATGTAGAGCATGAATTGAATAAATAAAGAGGATTAAGTAAAACTCCCTGATTGGACTTGTGTGACTTAGGGCATGGGCAGAATTTAAGGTTGGGCGTGCACATATTAGGGACCGTTTATTATGACATGCACTCGAAGAAAGGGGTCATTAATCATGACATACGCTCAAAGAGAGGGGTTTTCCATCATGGCATACGCTCAAAGAAAGGGACCGTTCACCATGACATGCACTCGAAGGAGGGGTCATTCATCATGACATACGCTCAAAGAGAGTGGTCGTCAATCACAATATACGCTCAAAGGGAGGGACCATTCATTATGGCACGCACTCGAAGAGAGGAGTCATTGATCACAACATACGCACAAAGAAAGGGGTTGCCCATCACGGTATACACTCTAAGAAAGGGACCATACATTATGACATGCACACGAAGAGAGGTGTCGTTCATCGTGACATACGCACAAAAAGAGGGGCCATTCATTATGACATGCACTAGAAGACAAAGATCATTTATCGCGACAAACGCTCAAAGTGAGGGGTCATCCATCACGGTGTTTACTCCTAGAGAGGGACTATTCACCATGACATGCACTCAAAGAGGGGGCATTCATCGCGACATATGCTCAAAGAGGGGGGGTCGTCCGTCAACACATACGCTCAAAGAGATGGACCATTCACCATGACATGCACTCGAAGAGAAGGTTCATGCAGTGCGACAAAAGCTCAAAGAGTGGGGTCATCCATCACGGTATTCGCTCAAAGAGAGGGACCATTCACCATGACATGCAATCGAAGAGGGGGCATTCATCGCGACATACGCTCAAAGAGAGGGGTTGTATGTCAATGCATACGCTTCAAGAGAGGGACTGTTAACCATGACATGCACTTAAAGAGAATGGTCATTCATCGTGATATACGCTCAAAGAGAGGGGTCGTCCAACACGGCATAGGCTTAAAGAGAGGGGTCGTTCTTTATGACAAATGCTTGAACAAAGGGGTCATTAATCGCAACATACGTTCAATGAGAGGAACCGTCCATCACGGTATACGCTTAAAGAGAGGAACCCTTTATTATGACTTAAGTTCGAAGGGTGGGGTCATTCACCGTGAGATACGCTCAAAGAGAGGAGTCGTCCATCACGGTATACACACAAATAGAGGGATATTTCACCCTGACTGCACTCGAAGAGAGGAGTCATTCATATCGACATCGGCTCAAAGAGAGGGGGTCGTCCATCATGGCACACGGTCAAAGAGAGGGGTCATCCAAAGACAGGGACCATTCACCATGACTTGGACTCGTAGAGTGGGAACATTCTTCGCAACATACACTCAAAGAGAGCGACCTTTCATTATGACATGCACTCAAAGAGAGGGTTCACTCATCGCGACATACGCTTAAAGATAGGGACCATTCATTATGATATGCACTCAAGAGAGGGGTCATTCATCGCGATGTACGCTCAAAGAGAAGGTTCGTCCATCACGATATAGGCTCTAGGAAAGGGACCGCTGATTTTGACATGCACTCAAAGAGAGGGGTCGTCCATCATGGTATACTCTCAGAGAGAGGGACCGTTCAACATGACAAGCACTCGAATAGGGGAGTTAGTCATCGCAACATACACTCAAAGAGAGGGACGGTTCATTATGATATGCACTCGAAGGAGGGATCATTCATCACGAGATACACTCAAAGAGAGGGTCATCCATCACGGTATACGCACAAAGAGAGGGACCGTTTACCATAACATGCACTCGAAGAGAAGGGTCATTCATCGCAACAAACGCTCAAAGAGAGGGGTTTCCATCGTGGTATACGCTCTAAGAAAGGGACTGTTCATTATGGCATGCACTCGAAGAAAGGCGTTATTAATCGCGACATACACTCTAACAAAGGGGTCGTCCATCACGGCATACACTCAAAGAGAGGGACCGTTCACCATGACATGCACTCGAAGAGGGGGTTATTCTTCGCTACATACGCTCAAAGAGATGGGTCGTCCATCACCGCACGCTCAATGGGAGGGACTATTCATTATAACATGCACTCGAAGACTGAGTCATTTATCGCGACATACGCTCAAAGAGAGAGGTCATCCATCATGGCATACGCTCGAAGGGAGGGGTCATTCACCGCGACATACACTGAAAGAGAGGGTTTGTCTATCACGGTATACGCTTTAAGAACGATACCATTCATTATGACATGTACTCGAAGAGAGGGGTCATTCATCGCGACATATCCTTAAAAAGGGGGTCCTCCATCACAGCATACACTCAAGGAGAGGGACCTTTCATTATGACATATGCTCGAAGAGAGGGGTCATTCACCGTGACATACAAGAGAGGGGTCGTCCATCACGGTATAGCTCAAAGAGAGGGACCGTTAACCATGACATTCACTCAAAGAGAAGGGTCATTCATCGCAACATAAGCTCAAAGAGAGGGGTCATCGATCACGGTATACACTCAAAGAGAGGGGTCATCGATCACGGTATACACTCGAACAAGGGGTCATTCATCGTGACATACGCTTAGAGAGAGGGTCGTCCATCACGGTATACGCTCAAAGAGAAGGACCAGTCATTATGACATGCAATCAAAGAGAGGCGTCAATCATCGTGACATACGCTCAAAGAGAGGGGTCATCCATCACGACATAAACACAAATAGAGGGAGCATTCACCACGACATGCACTAGATAAGAGGCGTCATTCATTGTGACATACACTCAAAGAGAGAGGTCGTCCATCATGGTGTACGCTCTAAGAAATAGACCATTCATTATGACATTTACTTGAAGAGAGAGATATTTTAACGTGACATACGCTCAAAGAGACGGGTCATCCATCACGGCATACATTCAAAGCGAGGGAGCGTTCACCATGTCAGGTACTCGAAGAGAGGTCATCATCACGACATATGCTCAAAGAGAGCGGTCGTCCAATACGGCATACGCTCAAAGAGAGCGGCCTCTCATTATAACACATACTCGAAGAGAGGGGTCATTCAACGCGGCATACGCTCAAAGAGAGGGGTCATTCATCACCATATTTGAACTAAGAAAGGGACCATTCACCATGACATGCACTCGAAGAGAGGGGTCATTCATCACGATATACGCTCAAGGAGAAGGGTCGTCCATCACGACATATGCTCAAAGAGATGGACCATTTATTATGAATACTGTCGAAGAGAGGGGTCTTTCACTGCGACATATGCTCAAAGAGAGTGGTTGTCCATCACGGTAAATGCTTTAAGAAAGGGAACATTCACTATAACATGCACTTGAAGAGAGGGTCATCCATCACGGTATACGCTTTAAGAAAGGGACCATTTATTATGACATGCACTCGAAGAGAGGGATCATTCATCTCGACATATGCTCAAAGAGAGGGGTCATCCATCACGATATACGCTCAAAGAAAGGGAACGTTCACCATAACATGCACTTGAAGAGAGGGGTCATCTATCACGGTATATGCTCTAAGAAAGGGACCATTTATTATGACATGCACTCGAACAGAGAGGTCATTCATCTCGACATACGCTCAGAGAGGGGTCGTCCATCACGGTATACGCTCAAAGAGATGGACCATTCACCGTGAAATGCACTAGAAGAGAGGGGTCGTTCATCATGACATACGCTCAAAGAGATCGTCCATCACGACATACACTCAAGGAGAGGGACCATTTGTTATGACATACGCTCGAAGAGAGGGGTTGTCCATAACGGTATATGCTCAAAGAGAGGGACCGTTCACCATGACATTCACTGAAAAAGAAGGGTCATTCATCGCAACATAGGCTTAAAGAGTGGAGTCATCAATCACGGTATACGCTCAAAGAGAGCGACCGTTCATTATGACATATACTCGAAGAGAGGGGTCATTCACCGCAGTATACGCTCAAAGAGAGGGGTCGTCCATCACTGTATATGCTCTAAGAAGGGGACCGTTTATTATGACATGCACTAGAAGAGATGGGTCTTTCATTGCGGCATATGCTCGAAGAGCGGGGTAGTCCATCACGGTATATGCTCTAAGAAACGGACCGTTCATTATAACCTGCACTAGAAGGGAGGGGTTATTCATCGATACATACGCTCAAAGAGAGGGGTCGTCCATCACGGTATACGCTCAATGATAGGGCTCGTTCATTATAACATACGTCCAAAGAGAATGGTCATTCACCGCGATATACGCTCAAAGAGAGGGGCGTCCATCACGGTATACGCTCAATGATAGGGCTCGTTCATTATAACATACGTCCAAAGAGAATGGTCATTCACCGCGATATACGCTCAAAATGAGGGGTTGTCTATCACGGTATACGCTCTAACAAAGAGACCGTTCATTATGACATTTACTCAAAGAGAGTGGTCATTCATGACATACGCTCAAAGAGAAAGGTCGTCTATCACGGTATACGCTCTAAGAAAGGGACCGTTCATTATTACATGCACTCGAATAGAGGGGTCATTCATCTCGAAATACGCTCAAAGAGAATGGTCGTCCATCGTGATATATGCTCAAAGAGAGAGACGTTCATCATGACATGCACTCAAAGAGAAGGGTCATCCATCACGGTATACGCTATAAGAGAGGAAACATTCATTATAACATGCACTCAATGAGAGGGGTCATTCATCGTGACTTACGCTCAAAGAGAGGGGTCGTCCATCATGTAGCACATGAATTGAATAAATAAAGAGGATTAAGTAGAACTCCCTGATTGGACTTGTGTGACTTAGGGTATGGGCAGAATTTAAGGTTGGGCGTGCACATATCAACCACTCTTGCTCTCTTTTGTAAGTCCTTAGAGAACTTACTTAAGGCTCAACAAGTATTCTTTGTGCAATTCGGCTAAAAAGAAATGATTAGAAAAAGGAAAAAAATATGTAGAAATAAGGTAGAATGGCAAGATAATAAGAAGATAGCAATCTAAACTAGATATTACCAAAAGAATATTTTTTCAGAATAAAGAATAATATCCCTCCCTCTTTAACTTTTTTTTTGAATTCTTATTTTTTAATTTTTTGACTATTTTTACTAACCCGAGAGAGAGAAAAAATAGTCTTCTTACTGAATCGCCAATGCTCTGATACCAATTGATACGAATACAGTTGTGAAATATCCAAATTTGTATTTGTGATTGCCCAATCATGATTCTAGAAAGTAACTGAAATTAAAAGTAGGAATTTTGAAATGAAACTTACAAGATGATATAAAATGGATGAATAGTATGGTGAAATAGAATGATGATAAGATGATTATTGTGCTTGGATGAAGTATGGAAAATATGTATGTATGGATGATGGAAGTGAAGAGAGAATAAATGTAATTGATGGAGCAATGTAAACAAAGGAGGAACCAACACTAATAAGTGATGACCCAATTCTTAAGAATTTTTAAATCGTGATTTAGGTGAAAGGTTAATGGATTGTGACCCTCTTGTTATAAGAACTAAGAACCTGCAATATAAGAGAAATGAATAGGGATGAATGCTACAAGAACAACCTTGCAAGCCGGTAAAGTCAAAAAGAACTACAAAAGAGAATCACTCTCAAGTTGTAATATATGCCGAAAGTTGTATCTTTTTACAATGAAATGTGTGCCTATTTATAGGTGTAAGACAACAACAAATTGACTGACCTAGACAAAGATTAAAGACTTATTATTCTAGTGTTAAAGGCCTATTAATTTGTAGGTTATTCCATCTCCAATTGACAGCCAAAAGTTTGATCTAGAATGATTAATGGGGACATTCTCAGAATGAATGTAGACATACATATTATCCACATGCAGAAACCCTTGGGCTGATGCTTGATTAAGTTTTCATTCATCCTCCTTTAATGGGCTGTTGATAAAGCATTGAATTCAGCAATTGAATGGTCTCTTGAATTTTTGGAAGAAGAATCTTGTGATTATTCCCGTAATCGATTTCCAGCATGTACTGTCTTCAATAATTTAATCATATCTTAAGATCCAGATATCGGATTGAGGTGAATCAAAGTGCGTTGGAAATCTAAGGAATATGGGAATATGCTTGAAGAAGACCTCAAGACTCAAATATGCTTGTATCCAATCAAAAATAGAGAACAATTTGATTGATATTCCTTGAATACTTCCTCAAGTGTTTTTTTAATTCTTGCCTTAACTCTCCCTTAAATGGTGATAATGAAGTCGTTCATTGCATGTGTTCTCTTTCTTTCTTGCTGTAGAGAGAAGCTTTGCTTGCCCGAACCTTAGAATGCAAGCAAGTCTTGTATCACGCTTGTTTCCTGAACAAAAGAATGTTAAAAGATGCTGCAAATAAGACAAGGACGATTCAAGAAGGGGTTATAGTGTGGGGGATGTTGATGGTTGATTAAGGATGGAAATAGAGGTGTTTATGTGATGTAAATAATATGAAAGGATATGTAAAGGGCTGGTGAAGAATGGTGGACAAAAATAGAAGATGGATGGTGATTATGGGGTGCTGGAATGATAGTATTCAAAGGGGTAAAGTTTGAACTTATGTTATAGGAACATAAACCCAATCTAGTTGCAACTCTTAGGGTGGTAGATGCACTTAGACCTCTTGGAAATGAAATTCCGGAAACCTAAAGTATCAAGGATGGAGGGTGATGCCACAAATCAAAGAGATGATTTTATAAGTCGATAAAATTCTAAAAAGAACAAGAATAAGAGATTAACTCACAAACTAAATAATCTGATTCGAAGTTGTTGTTTGAAATGCCAAAATGATTACATATTTATAGGAAATGAAAGGGTGTGGACAAGGGATATTTCCCTTTGAAAGGGTGGCCGAATAGTGGCCTTGGTGTCTGTTCAATTGGTGGTGTCTCCCTCTTTAACCGATCGGTTGAATGGTGTCTCCTCCCAATAATTGTTGTAACTTTTCGGTTTAAAATTCCAGTCTGCACACTCTTCAGTAAATTGGACATATGTCGACTTCCTGACATCGGATTGATGAGATACAACATGCGCTGGAAAGATAAGCGACAGAGGAACAACTTTAATGAACACAGCAAAGTCCAATTCTACTCGTATCCTTCTCGAAATCGGCACACAAGTGGACCATCATGAATCTGCCCAATGAAGAGTGATATCTCTTTGTTTTGGTGCCCAAAGAAATAGCTATTTCATCCCTAAAAATCAGCACATAGATAGCTAATTAGAAGGGATCAACATTTATTTAGGAAAATATGAAATAAAACATATGGAAAGTTGAATGAAAAGATTCATAAAATCAGCACATGGAGCTGATCATTCCAGATTTTATTTATTTAATATATATAATTTATTTGGGCCTCAAATATGTTTTAAGGCATTTGGGCTTCTTGGACCATATGATAACGTAACCCATCAGATGTAAGGGTCTTATTGCATGCATCAGACCCCTTTCCTTGAGCGTATGACACGACGAATAACCCCTCTATTCGAATGCATGTCATGGTGAACAGTCCCTCTCTTTGAACGTATACCATGATAGGCGACCCCTCTCTTTAATCGTATGTCATGGTGAACACTCTCAAGTTGTATATTTTATATATATCCTAGATGAAATATATAAGCAACCATTAGATAACAACATTATTTAATAAAAATAAAAGTGAATGCGTGAAACAAAATTAATGAGATAGTTTAGTTAATGAACTAATTCCATTGAATGATCTAATTAAATTAATTAACTCACACACTAAATGATGTTATAAACATAAGAAAACTAGTATGCTTTAAGTGAACTATCATACATTATATAAGCTAATGAACTTTATTAAACTAACATGCTTAAATGAACATCAAGCATTATTTATTCATGCACACATGCTGAAATTAAATTTAAAAACTTAAGAAAGAACTCATGCAAACTCATGCACAAGTAGGAGGTTGTATTGTTCCAACAAAGTTAGTGTTGCATTCTCTAATTTTCAGCCTTAAATAAATAAATTTTCCATGGCCTTATGGAATTTCTTGGTTTTAGCATGCGTCATAGGTCCAATACTAAATTCTTCTGAATCTTTGTTGGTTGTGATTATATCAATGAATGACGCCTCTATTCGATTGTATGTCATAATGAACGGTCCATCTCTTTGAGCGTATACCGTGATGGACGATCCCTCTCTCTTAGCGTATGTCGTGATGAATGATCCCTCTCTTAAAGTGCATATTATAATGAACGTCCCGTTCTTAGAGCATATACTATGATGCAAGACCACTCTCTTTGAGCATATGTCACAGTGAATGACCCCTCTCTTCGAGCGTATGTCGTAGTGAATGACCCCTCTCTTCGAGAGTATATCATAATGAACGGTCCCTCTCTTTGAGCATATGCCGTGATGGACGACCCCTCTCCTTAAGCGTATGTTGTGATGAATGACCCCTCTCTTTGAGTGCATGTCATGGTGAATGGTCCTTTTCTAAGAGCATATATCATGATGAACGACCCCTCTCTTTGAGCGTATGTTGCAGTGAATGACCCCTCTCTTCGAGAGCATGTCATAATGAACGACCCCTCTCTCTGAGCGTATGTCGTGATGGATGACCCCTCTCCTTGAGCGTATGACGTGATGAATGACTCCTCTCTTCATGTGTATGTCAGAATGAACAGTCCTCTCTTTGAGCATATACCGTAATCGATGACCCGTCTCTTGAGCATATGTCGCGATGAATGACCCCTCCCTTAGAGTGCGTGTCATAATTAACGGTCCCTTTCTTATAACGTATACCGTGTCGGACGACACCTCTCTTTGAGCGTATATCGCGATGAACGACCCCTCTCTCTGATTGCATGTCATGGTGAACGATCGCTCTCTTTGAGCCTATACCGTGTTGGACGACCCCTCTCTTTGAGTGTATATCCCGATGAAAGACACCTGTCTTCGAGTGTATGTCATGGTGAACAGTCTCTCTATTTGGGCATATACCGTGATCTATGACCCCTCTCTTTGAGCCTTTGCAATTCTGATATCTTTTCTCTTCTTTCTTATTAAAAAATATCTAATTCAGATTCCTTATATGGTGGAACAATTTGAATTTCTTTTTTTGTTCTTTTCATTCTTTATTTTAACTAGAATTGAAATAACAAGAAATAGGGCTTACTTGATTCTTCCTTTGCTCTGATACCATTTGATACGCTTCAACTCTCCAAAGGTGCTTGTAGAGAGAAGCTTTGCTTGCACGAACCTTAGAATGCAAGCAAGTCTTGTATCACGCTTGTTTCCTGAACAAAAGAATGTTAAAAGATGCTGGAAATAAGATAAGGACGATTCAAGAAGGGGTTATAGTGTGGGGGGATGTTGATGGTTGATTAAGGATTGAAATAGAGGTGTTTATGTGATGTAAATAATATGAAAGGATATGTAAAGGGCTGGTGAAGAATGGTGGACGAAAATGGAAGATGGATGGTGATTATGGGGTGTTGGAATGATAGTATTCAAAGGGGTAAAGGTTGAACTTCTGTTATAGGAACATAAACCCAATCTAGTTGCAACTCTTAGGGTGGTAGATGCACTTAGACCTCTTGGAAATGAAATTCCGGAAACCTAAAGTATCAAGGATGGAGGGTGACGCCACAAATCAAAGAGATGATTTTATAAGTCGATAAAATTCTAAAAAGAACAAGAATAAGAGATTAACTCATAAACTAAATAATCTGATTCGAAGTTGTTGTTTGAAATGCCAAAATGATTGCATATTTATAGGAAATGAAAGGGTGTGGACAAGGGACATTTCCCTTTGAAAGGGTGGCCGAATAGTGGCCTTGGTTTCTGTTCAATTGGTGGTGTCTCCCTCTTTAACCGATCGGTTGAATGGTGTCTCCTCCCAATAATTGTTGTAACTTTTCGGTTTAAAATTCCAGTCTGCACAGTCTTCAGTAAATTGGACATATCTCGACTTACTGACATCGGATTGATGAGATACAACATGCGCTGGAAAGATAAGCGACAGAGGGACAACTTTAATGAAGACAGAAAAGTCCAATTCTACTCGTATCCTTCTCGAAATCGGAACACAAGTGGACCATCATGAATCTACCCAATGAAGAGTTATATCTCTTTGTTTTGGCGCCCAAAACATGTTTCCCTCCATGTTGGTCGGTTGTGTCTCTTGGGGAGGGAACATGTCCTTTCCATGGTTGAGCTGAAGGTTGTAGGGTGAGCTAAGATGACCTAGATGAACTAAGGTTGAGCTGAGCTAGCTAGCTGATTTAGCTAGTTGAAAGTTCACCATCTTTGAGTGATGATTTGAGCTGAACGGCTAACCCCCTAACTGAGTGAACTTATCCTTAGGGCCATAAAACTCTTCTCAATCCATAAGAGTGGGTAAGAGCTGATCCGAATTCCATATGGATGGAAATTCAGCATTTGTCGTTTTGAGCTCATTCTAGATTTGTGAACTGGAATGAAGCTAGCATCCACTTCATTGCGCTGCCTAGGAGTGTTTGGTACATTTTAGTGCTGATCGGAAGTTGGTAAGTGCCTTAAACAACGATTCTTTGTTTTGAACTCAAACGGTGCATTCGAGCTAAAACGGAGCTGGCGAATAGTCCCTTAAGCTGTGTTTAACATAACCTGCAAAGAAACAACTTAAACTAATAAGTATGGTGTTATTAAACATGTGTTGAATATTAATAATGCATAATATAAGCTAGATAAAGATGTGGTTCAACACCAATTAGTAAGTGTATGTCACAGTGGTGAATGACCACTCTCTTTGACTGTATGTCACAGTGAATGACCCCTCTCTCCGAGAGTATGTCATAATGAACGGGGCCCCTCTTTGAGCGTATTCCATGATGGACAACCCCTCTCCTTCATCGTTTGTCGTGATGAATGACCCCACTCTTCGAGTGCATATCAAGGTGAATGTTCCCTTTCTTAGAGCATATACCATGATGAACGATCCCTCTCTTTGAGCGTATGTCGCAGTGAATGACCCCTCTCTTCGAGAGTATGTCATAGTGAAAGGCCCCTCTCTTTGAGCGTATGCCGTGATGAACGACCCTGATAGAATGTGACAGCGGAATTAAGATAAAAAACAATAACAAACGAGAAATATTATAATTAATGGACAATGGTGTAAAGAAGATGATAAAAAATAGCAAACTTATTTGAAAATGGATTGTAGACTTGCTGTGAATAGGATGAATTATGGAATAGATTTTTGTCCCAGGAACCCTCTCGATCGCAATTGATCAAGCAAACTCCATGATAGGCTCTAACCGGCCCTCCAAGATTTGATTATCTTGGTAACCCGGAGTGTGAAGATGGCTTTTTCCACGAAAACTAGAAGGAAATCGTGTTGAAGACAAGCTTTGAAGGCACAAGCAACAATACTTGCAAAAATGTACTCAATAACATTTATTCTCAAAAGAAAGATTCAAATTGTGTGTCTTACAAGAGAATAGGCTGCCTCCTTTTATAGCCTAAAAGAGACAGCAAAACACCCTAAGAAATAGCTATTTCATCCTTAAAAATCAGCACATAGATAGCTAATTAGAAGGGATCAACAATTATTTAGGAAAATATGAATTTAAACATATGGAAAGTTGAATAAAAAGATTCATAAAATCAGCACATGGAGCTGATCATTCCAGATTTTATTTATTTAATATATATAATTTATTTGGGCCTCAAATATGTTTTAAGGCATTTGGGCTTCTTGGACCATCAATGTAGCTTTTGTCACCCATGTGTTCTTGAGAGCTTGAGGACATATGATTTTTCATTAAATGCTTGATTCGTCAAGAAGGCTTGCAAACCCTTGTTTACAAAATCTTGGACTGCTGAATGTATCTTGTCTTTGAGTTGCCTTGATTATGTTCCTGTCATCGGGCCATATGGTAACGTAAGCCCATCAGATGTAAGGGTCTTAGTGCATGCATCAGACCCCTTTCCTTGAGCGTATGACATGACGAATAACCCCTCTATTCGAATGCATGTCATGGTAAATGGTCCCTTTCATAGAGCATTTACCGTGGTGGACGACCCCTCTCTTTGAGCGTATGTCGCAGTGAATGGCTCCCTTGGTCTTTGACTTTCCATGTTGGAGATATTGGAGATGCCTTGATTTAAGGAGAAAAAGATAGCTTCAATTCTGTTTCCTTTGATGTTCACACGGACGGTGGAGATTAAATGAAGTGTTGCGGCAGCATAGAGAGTGGTGGATATGGTATGTTTGAGGATGATATTATCTTATTCTAAAGGCCTTATTACCTAAATAATATGATTTCTAATTGGCCTTAATTAAAATATTTGACCCAAACTTCATAATGTAGTATTGGGCCAAAGTAACACAAACTATGAATGACCTATTAAGGAGGTTTAAATACAATCTGGTCATGCACTTCATTTTGGCCCTCAATTTGGGTTTGTGTGACCCAATTGTCTTTGAAAAATGAAGAATAATAGCTTTCTCCATGGAATTCTTTGGTCTTCATACTAGTTTGTAATCCCTTGCTCAAGAATCCTTGGACAACAATATTTAGTTTGTCTTGGAGTTGTTTGGACTTGGATCAAGTGATTGGGCCAAGTGGGAAGGTAACACCATCTCTTTCTTGAATATGGTGTGTGGAACATGTATCATCCTCTCCCTCCTCAAAAGGATTCGCCCTCGAATCTGAAACATCAAAGGAAGAAAGGTCAGACACATTAAAAGAGGATTACATTATACTCATCGGGTAAATCAATACAATATGCATTGTCATTGATCCTTCCGATGATTTGGAATGGTCCATCTCCGCTTGGATTCAACTTGCACTTTCGTTGGTTAGGAAATCGCTCCTTTCTAAAGTGTACCCAAACCCAATCACCAGGTTGAAAGACAACTTGGTGACGTCCTTTGTTGATTTTGTTTGCATTTGTCTCATATGTTTTCTCCATCATTTGTTTCGCTTTGGCGTGAATAAACTTCACCAAATCAGCCTTCTTTTCGTCACCTATGCTTGACATATGATCCAAAGGCAAAGGAACAAGATCTAAAGCAATCAAGGGGTTAAAAACCATAAACTACTTCAAATGGAGAGTAGCCGGTAGTGGTGTGAATAGAACGACTGTAAGCAAATTCTACAAATGTTCCTTGACCATGTCAAGGGTCTTGGTGATGCCAAAATGTAAGCAACTGGTTGCTTTTCCTGTAGAAGGACTACACCTATGCCTATTCCTGAGGCATCACATTCTAACTCAAAAGTGTTAGAAAAATCAGGACACCTAAGAATTGGGGCTGAACAAAGTTTACCTTTCAAGGTTTGGAAAGCCTTTTCTTGTGCTTTACCCCATGAAAAACCCTACCGTTTTCTTGATGATTTCAGTCAATGGTACGACAATGGTGGAGAAGTCCTTGACAAAGCGACGGTAGAAACTTGCTAAGCCATGAAATGACCGTACCTCGATGATGGAAGTTGGTGTAGGCCATTCTTGGATTGCCTTCACCTTTTCATCATCGACATGGATATCTTGTGATCTTATGATAAAGCCTAAAAATATAAGCTTGTTACTACAAAAAACACACTTATCCTTGTTAGCATATAATTGTTCTCTTCGAAGAACGGTGAAAACAGATCGAACATGAAGCATAGGAGAATCAAAAGAGGAAGAGTAAAAAAGAATATCATCAAAGTAAACAACAACAAACTTACCTATAAAGTCCCTCAAAACGTGGTTCATGAGTTGCATGAATGTTCTAGGCGCATTAGTCAAGCCAAAAGGCATGACTGTCCACTTGTATAACCCAAACTTTGTCTTGAAAGCAATTTTCCACTCATCTCCTTCCTTCATTCTGTTTTGATGATAACCACTCTTCAAGTCGATCTTTGTAAAGATACATGCACTATAAAGTTCATCAAACATGTCGTCTAGGCGTGGGATAGGATGCTTATACTTTATGGTGATTTGGTTGATGGGACGACAATCAACACACATTTGATGTGAACCATCTTTCTTGGGAACCAAGAGACTGGAACGACACAAGGGCTAAGACTCTCACGAATATAGCCTTTTTCTAGCAACTGACCTATTTGTCTTTCTAATTCCTTGGTTTATTCAGGATTACACCGATAAGCTGGACGGTTTGGAAGAGAAGAACTTGGAATTAGATCAATCTGGTGTTCAATACCTCTTTCGGGTGGCAAACCATTAGGTGGATCACTTAAAACATCCTAAAATTCCTATAAAAGAGAAAGAAACACACTAGGCAAATTTTCATTAAGGTTAGAGATTGATAAATAATTTTGCCTAAATTGGACAAGGATACAAGGTTGTTTTGAGAAAAGAGCTTGTCTCACATATTTATCACTCGAATATTTATTTTGAATCACTCTTTTCTTCTCACAACTAGGTTGTTCACTCACCAACCCTGGGCCTTTAATGATTTGGGTTTTGTTACTAATGGCCTCTTTTGCATTTGCCTTCTTATCATCCTTATTTTTTATTTTCCCACTCCCTCCCAAAACTGCTTCATTTTCATTTGATCTTTGTACACAATTTTGGGATCTAAAGGGGCTAAGTTGAACTTTTTTCCTTTATACACAAGTGAATATTTGTTCAACTTACAATGGTGGATTACATTTCTATCATATTGCCATGGTCTTCCTATCAATAAGTGAGCAGCTTGCATAGGAATAACATCACACCAAACATCATCATGGTAATTGCCCATATTGACCATCGGTCTAAGGTGATATGTAGTACTAAAGTTTAACCGAGTACCCAGAGCAGAATGTAAAGAACCCCAAAACTTAGATGTAAACCTCGAATCCCGATCAGATATAATAGACAGAGGCACACCATGTAACCGAACAATATCAAAGATGTATATCCGTGCTAGCTTACTCAAAACGTAAGTAGTCTTGACAGGAATGAAGTGTGCAAAGTTGGTCAACTGATCAACAATGACCCAAACAGAATCCTTCTTTGACGTAGTCAAAGGTAAACCACTGACAAAATCCATAACCACCCGCTCTCATTTCCACTGAGAAATCTCAATATGCTGAGGAAGTCCAGATGGACGTTGATGCTCTGCTTTGACTTTCTGGCAAGTCAAGCACCTAGACACAAAACTGACAACGTCTCTCTTGAGACCCTTCCACCAATACTTCTCCCAGAGATTCTTATACATCTTATCACCACCAGGGTGCATAGAATATGGACTATCATGGGCCTCCCGAAGAATAACCTGTTTCAGCTTAGAGTTTCTCGGAACACAGTAACGACCCTAGAAACATAAAACCCCATCCTGATTCAGAGAAAAGTCCCGAGAAATTCCCTCCTTAACTTCAACAATACGATCAGCCAAGTACGGATCATTAGGCTGTTCAGCTTGAATATTAGATATCAAAGTAGGAACAACACGGAGCTCAGCTAACAAACTATCATCCTCAAATAAACTCAACCGAGCAAAATGAGCTCTTAGATCTGAAATGGCATTGCGACTGAAGGCATCCGCAACGACATTAGCTTTACCATGATGGTAATCAATCTCATAGTTAGTCTTTTAGAATTTCTAACCATCATCGCTGTCTCAGGTTAAGTTCCTTTTGAGTAAGAAGATACTTCAGACTCTTATGGTCTGTAAAGATGTAACACTTCTCTCCATAGAGATAGTGTCTCCAGATTTTCAGAGTGAAGATGACTGTCGCTAACTCCAGATCGTGGGTCAGATAGTTACAGTCATGCGGTTTCAACTATCGAGATGCATAAGCCACTACCTTCCCATCCCGCATCAAAACATAACCCAAACCGATGAATGAGGCATCACTGTAAACAGAATAGGGTTCCCCGACTCTGGCTGTATCAAAACTTGTGCTTGTGTCAGAACTGATTTGAGTTTCTCAAAACTCTCTTGTTGAGCCTCAGACCAGGTAAATGGAACATCTTTCCTCAGAAACTTAGTTAACTGAGCGGCAATAGAAGAAAAACTCTCTACAAACCTCCGATAATAACCAGCTAAACCAAGAAAACTATGGATCTTTGCCACATTCTTGGGTTGCTTCCATCCCATAATAGCCTCAATTTTCTTCGAGTCAACCTGGATACCTTTAGCTGAAACAACATGACCCAAAAATACAACCTCAGAAAGACAGAACTCACATTTGCTGAACTTTGCATAGATTGTTTCTCTCTCAGTGTCTGTAAAACAATACTAGATGATGCTCATGTTCCTCCTCAGACTTAGAATAGACCAGAATATCATCTATGAAGATCACAACAAACTAGTCCAGGTAGGGTCGAAACACCCTATTCATCATGTCCATGAATGCTGCAGGGGCATTCGTAAGACCAAAGGGAATTACCAGAAACTCGTAGTGACCATATCGAGTTCTAAAAGTTGTTTTGAACACATCGGAATCCTTAACCTTGAGTTGGTAATAACCAAATCTCAGGTCTATCTTAGAAAACACTGAAGCTCCTCAGAACTGATCAAACAAATCATCAATACGGGGAAGGGGTACTTATTCTTGATGGTCAACTTATTCAACTTCCGGTAGTCGATACACAAGCACAAAGAACCATCTTTCTTTTTAACAAATAGAACAGGGGCTCCCCACGGAGAAACATTGGGTCGTATGAAACCTCTATCCAGAAGTTCCTGTAGCTGAACTTTGAGCTCCTTAAGCTCCTTCGAAGCCATCCTATACGGTGCCATAAACACTAGAGTAGTCCCAGGAGGAGGCAATTGCTCGGGGTCAAAATCCACGTCACCTGAACCAAACAGAAAATGATTCAGATTCCAAAATAGAAAACTTCCAGATAAGGCATTCGAAATCAAAAGCCCTAAAAACGAAACTTCGGTTTGAATTTCGAAAAAAGGACAACACCATCAGACTCAAGACGTCGAAAAACATAAAGTGGGATCGGGTCGAAAAAAGTCAACTACTGACGTCAGCATTGGTCAACGCTGATGTCAGTAGTGACGTCATCATGTAAACGCTAACGTTAGCAGATGATGTCAGCAGTGACGTTAGCGAATGACGTCAACAGTGACGTCAGTGGATGATGTTAGCGGGTCGGAAGTCATGTAGGTCGAGTCGGGTCCCGTCGATCACGGGCCGAGATAGATGAGAAAATCTGGGTTTTCCAGATTTTTCCCAGGCTATTTTAACAGATTTTCAGACGCTCTTCACCCCCTGCTTCGATTCCAAGATTCTATTAAAACACCCTCTTCAAAAACAAACAACAAACCGAATTAAAACAAATCTAAACCCCTCTCTCCTAAACACTTTCGAACCTTTATTCAAACCTAAACTCTTCACACATCTTCCATCCTTCGAAACAAGAAACAACCCCCTCAACACTCACTCTCAAACGATTAAAAACAATAAACAAAACTGGAAGAACGAAGATGGTGATTACTTACCAAACGAAAGGAAACGAAGATCACAAGAACACAGGTAAGATCTGAGAGAGATAAGGAAAGGAAAGTTTCAGCTTTTCTTTAGATTATTAACGGAAGATAAGAATAAAACGAGTAAGAATAAACAGAAATTAAATTAGAAATAAATTCTCAAATAATTGAAACGGATAAGAGGAGAAAGAAATGCCATATTTGAAAAATGGTAAAAATACCATTCAAGGGTCTGAGTTTTATATTTTTGAATTTCCACACTTAAGCCCTCAACTTTCAGAAATCCACAAAATGAGCACTGAAAAATCCCTAATTTCTTGGGTTCTAAAATTAGGGATTTTGGTTTTGAAAAGGGGAAAAAATTGGGTTGTTACAGAAGTGTTGTGGCAGCATGGAGAGTGGTCGATATGGTATGTTTGAGGAAGATATTATCTTATTTTAAAGGCCTTATTACCTAGATAAATATGATTTCTAGTTGGCCTTAATTAAAATATTTGACCCAAACTTCATAATTTAGTATTGAGCCAAAATAATACAAACAATGAATGACCTATTAAGGAGGTTTAAATACAATCTGTTCATGCACATCATTTGGGACCTCAATTTGGCTTTGTGTGACCCAATTGTCTTTGAAAGATGAAGAATAATAGCTTTCTCCATGGAATTATTTGGTTTTTAAACTAGTTTGTAATCCCTTGCTCAAGAATCCTTGTACATCAATATTCAGCTTGTCTCGGAGTTGTTTGGACTTGGATCGAGTGATTGGGCCAAGTGGGAAGGTAAGCCCATCTCTTTCTTGAATATGGCGTGTGGAACATGTATCACCCTCTCTTTGAGCGTACACCGTGATCGATGACCCCTCTCTTTGAGCGTATACCATGATCGATGACCCCTAGCTTTGAACGTATACCGTGATCGACGACCCCTCTCTTTGAGCGTATATCCCGATGAATAACTCCTCTCTTCGAATGCAAGTCATAATGAAGGTTCACTTTCTTAGAGTGTATAACTTGATGGATGACCCCTCTCATTGAGCGTATATCACGATGAATGAACGCTCTCTTCGTGTGCATATCATAATGAACAATCCTCTCTTTGAGCGTATACCGTGATCAACGACCCCTGTCTTTGAGCGTATGTCGCAATGAATAACCCCTCTCATCGAATGCCAGTCATAAAGAAGCCACTTTCTTAGAGCGTATACCTTGATGGATGACCCCTCTCATTGAGCGTATGTTGCAATGAATGAACGCTCTCTTCGTGTGCATGTTATAATGAACAATCCTCTCTTTGAGCGTATACCGTGATCAACGACCCCTGTCTTTGAGCATATGTCGCAATGAATAACCCCTATCATCGAATGCCATTCATAAAGAAGGCACTTTCTTAGAGCGTAAACCTTGATGGATGACCCCTCTCATTGAGCGTATGTTGCAATGAATGAACGCTCTCTTCGTATGCATGTCATAATGAACGGTCCTCTCTTTGAGCGTATACCGTGATCAACGACCCCACTCTTTGATCATATGTCGCAATGAATGACCCCTCTCTTAGAGTGCATGCCATAATGAATGGTCCCTTTCTTAGAGCGTATACCGTGATGAATGACCCCTCTCTTTGAGCGTGTATCAGGGTGAATGACTCCTCTTTTTGAGTGGATGTCATGGTGAACAGTCACTCTCTTTGAGCGTATACCGTGATGGACGACTCCTCTCTTTGTGCGTATGTCGCGATGAATGACCCCTCTTCAAGTGCATGTCATGGTGAACGATACCTCCCTTTGAACGTATGATATGTGTCGATCTTGCTGGTGATGCTGAACGGTACACTTTGATTGTTGGACCTAGGAAGGAAGCAAGTCTCTCGCAAGAAGTGGCTGCAAAATGAAGAATTAAGGATAAGGAATGAAAGGAATAGGTGAAATGAATGAAAGGAATAGTTTAGGGACTAATATGGAAACGGAAGGATGTGTGGTGTTGATAAGGATGGATGGATGTTTAGGACATTTTGTGGGGATGACAAAGTATTGAGAATGATGAATGGAGTGTGAGGAAATGTAAGGAATGGTGAAATAGAAATAGTATCTTAAAGATACTCAAGCAAGAAACTAGGTTATAGAAAACCGAATCCTGAACCTTATATCGATCTTTAAGGGATGGTGATAAACGAACTCTGACCCTTTTAGTATATTAAACTAAAAGAACACGAAGTATCAAGATGGATAGAAAAGGGTTGATGCTACAAGTACAAAAGTACTTGATAAGTCGATAAACTTCTAAGAAGAACTAAACGAGAGAAAAATCTCACAAGTAATTTTATATAATCTCCATGGTGTGTTTACAAAATCAAATCCAAGTCCTATCTATAGTTTTCTAAAGGGTTTGGCAGAAACGACCTTTAACTATTCCGATAACCATTCATTTGAACGGTGTCTCCCTACATAACTATTCGAAAAGATGTAACTTCTCGGTCTAGTCTGCATGTCTTCAATAATTTGGCTATATCTTGAAGTCCCGATATCGTATTAATGCGATTCAACATGCGTTGGAAAGATAAGAGATAGGGGAAGAATTTTCATGAAAACATCGAAGCTCAGTTCTGCTTGTATCATGCTCGCAAATGACAAACAAGTGGACCATTATGAATCTGTCCAATGAAAAGAGTTATATCTTTGTTTTGGCGCCCAATGTGGGTAATGGACAAACATGATGCTTGGTGAAGGGTAGGTGACGGTGTTGAGCTGAGTGTGATAGCTAGAGTTGAGGTGAGCTAATCGAGCTGAGAGTGAGCTGGATTGAACTTAGCTATCTAGCTGAAAGACGTAGCTAAAGTTTGAAGCTGAAAAAAGCTAATCCAATCTACCTTTGGCAAAGTGAGCTGGTCCATTAGCTTCCTTATACTCTCTTCCAGTGTGAGGAGTGTTTTGGAGATAATCCGAATCTCCTAAGGCCTCGTTTTGAATTATGCTTCATTTGAGCTCGTATGGGACTAGTGAGTTGACATGGAGCTATCCTTTGGTCCTTTAAGTACTGTAGGAGTGTTCCATGCATTTCCAAGCTATTCTGAAGTTGACTCCTTGTGTTTCTAGCATTGCCTTTCATTTAGAATCTTCTGAGTTGACTGAGAATACATAATGAGAATACATAAAATAACTTAATATAAATTTAGATCAAAGCTGAAACTTAGTAATGTGGTCATATTGACTATTCATGTTTATAGCACAATTAATATAACTCTTAAGTAGTTTACTATAAAGTAAATAAAAGTAATAAAAACTAATATCGGTAAGATAACTCCCCTTTGATCCCAAGCGTGAAATAAAGCATGAATGCATGAGATAAATGAGCAGAAATTTGCACACATCACCATTTACCGTGATGGACGACCCCTCTCTTTGAGTGCATGTCGCGATGAATGAACCCTCTTTGAGTGCATGTCATCATGAACGGTTCCTCTCTTTGAGAGTATACAGTGATGGATGACCCCTCTCTTTGACCGTATGTCGTGATGAATAACCCCTCTCTTCAAGTGCATGTCATAATGAATGGTCCCTCTCTTTGAGGGTATGCCGTGATCGATGACCCCTCTCTTTGAGCGTATGTTGCGATGAATGACACCTTTCTTCGAGTGCATGTCATGTTGAACGGTCCCTCTCTTTGAGCGTATACTATGATGGACGATCACACTCTTTGTGCTGAAGTCGCGATGAGTGACCACTCTCTTCGAGTTCATGTCATGGTGAACGGTCCCTCTTTGAGTGTAAACAATGAAGGATGACCCCTCTCTTTGAGCGTATTTTGTGATGAATGACCCCTCTCTTCGAGTGCATGTCATAATGAATGGTCCCTCTCTTTGAGTGTATACCGTGAAGTACGATCCCTCTCTCTGAGTATATGTCAAGATGAATGACCCCTCTCTTCGAGTGCAGGTCATTATGAATGGTCCCTTTCTTAGAGCGTATACCGTGATGGATCAGCCCCTCTTTGAATGACCCCTCTCTTCAAACGTATTTCATAATGAATGGTCCATCTCCTTGAGCGTACGCCGTGATGGACGACCACTCTCTTTGAGCATATGTTGCGGTGAATGACCCCTCTTCGAGTGCGTGTCATGGTGTATGGTCCCTCTCTTTGAGAGTATACCGTGATCGATGACCCCTTTCTTTGACCTTATGCTGCAATGAATGACCATACTCTTCGTGTGCAAGTCATACTGAACGGTCCCTCTCTTTGAGCGTATACCGTGATGGATGACCCCTCTCTTAGAGCGTATGTCATGGTGAATGACCCCTCTCTTCGAGCGTATTTCATAATGAACGGTCCCTCTCCTTGAGTGTATGCCGTGATGGACGACCTCTCTCTTTCAGCATATGTCGCGATGAACGACCCCTCTCTTCGAGTGCTTATGATGGTGAATGGTCCCAATCTTTGACCGTATACCGTGATGGATGACCCCTCTTTTTGAGTATTTGTCGAGATGAATGACCGCTCTCTTCGAGTGCATGTCATAATGAATGGTCCTTTTCTTAGAACGTATACCGTGATGAATCTCCTCTCTCTTTGAGCGTATGTCGCGATGAATGACTCCTTTTCTTTGAGTGCATTTCATAATGAACAGTCACTCTCTCTGAGCTCATACAGTGAGCGATGACCCCACTCTTTAAGTGTATGTTGCGATGAATGAGCCTTCTCTTCGAGTTCATATTATGGTGAATGATCCCTCTCTTTGAGCGTATGTTGCGATGAATAACCCCTCTCTTCGAGTGAATGTCATAATGAACGGTCCCTCTCTTTAATCGTATGCTGTGACGGACAACTCTTCTCTTGGAGCGTATGTCACGATGAATAACCCCTCTCTTCGAGTGTATGTCATAATGAACAGACCCTCTCTTTGAGCATATACCGTGACCGATGACCCTTCTCTTTGAGCGTATGTCGCTATGAATTAGCCATCTCTTCGAGTGCATATCATGGGGAACGGTCCCTCTCTTTAAGTGTATGTATGCCGTGATGGACGACCCCTCTCTTTGATTATATGTCACGATGAATGACCTTTCTCTTCGAGTGCATGTCATAATGAATGATCCCTTTCTTAGAGTGTATACCGTGACGAACGACCCTTCTCTTTGAGTGTATGTCGTGACGAATGACCCCTCTTTTTGAGTGCTTGTCATAATGAACAGTCCCTTTCTTAGAGCGTATACCGTGATGGACGACCCCTTTTCGTTGAGCGTATGTAACGATGAATGTCTCCACTCATCGAGTTCATGTCATAATGAATGGTCCCTCTTTTTGAGCGAATACCGTGATGGATGTCCCCTCTCTTTGAGCATATGTCGCGATGAATAACCCCTCTCTACGAGTCAATGTCATAATGAATAGTCCCTCTCTTTGAGCGTGTACCGTGATCGATGACCCCTCTCTTTGAGCGTATGTTGTGATGAATGACCCCTCTCTTCGAGTGCATGTCATGGTGATTGTTCCCTCTCTTTGAGCATATCCTGTGACGGACGACCCCTCTCTTTGAGCGTATGTTGCGATGAATTACCCCTCTTCGAGCGTATGTCATGGTGAATGGTTCGTCTCTTTGAACATATTCCGTGATAGACGATACCTCGCTTTTATTGTATGTCGCGGTGAATGAACCCTCTCTTTGAGCGTATATCATAATGAACGGTCCCTCGCTTTGAGCGTATGCCGTGATGGATGACCCCTCTCTTTGAGGGAATGTCGAGATGAATGATCCCTCTCTTCAAGTGCTTGTCATAGTGAACAATCCCTTTCTTAGAGCATATACCATGATGAACGACCCCTCTCTTTGAGCGTATGTCGCGATGAATGACTCCTCTCTTCGAGCATTTGTCATAATGAACGATCCCTCTCTTTGAGCATTTTCAGTGAAGGAAGACCCCTCTCTTTAAGCATATGTCGAGATGAATTATCCCTCTCTTCGAGTGCATGTCATAGTGAATTGTATCTCTCATTGAGCGTATATCGTGATGGATGACCCCTCTCTTTGAGCGTATGTTGCGGTGAATGACCCTATCTTCGAGTGCATGTCATGGTAAACGGTCCCTATCTTTGAGGGTATACGGTGAATAAGCCCTCTCTTAAAGTGCATGTCATAATGAATGGTTCCTCTCTTTGAGCGTGTACCCTGATCGATGACCCCTCTCATTGAGCGTTTGTTGCAATGAATGAACCTGTCTTCGAGTGCATATCATGGTTAACAGTCCCTCTCTTTGAGTGAATACCGTGATAGACGTCCCCTCTCTTTGAACATATGTCGCAACGAATAACCCCTCTCTTCGAGTGCATGTCATAGTGAACGGTCGGTCCCTTTCTTAGAGCATATACCTTGATAGACGACACATCTCTATGAGCGTATGTCGCGATTAATGACTCCTCTCTTCGAGTGCATGTCATAATAAACTGTTTCTCTCTTTGAGCGTATACCGTGGACGACCCTTCTCTTTGAGTATATGTCGCAATGAATTACCCCTCTCTTTGAGTGCATGTCATAATGAATGGTCCCTTTCTTAGAGCGTATGCCATGATGGACGACCCCTCTCTTTCAACGTATGTCATGGTGAATGATCCCTCTCTTCAGGTGTATGTCATAATAAACATTCCCTCTCTTTGAGCGTATAGCGTGATCGATGACCCCTCTCTTTGAGCTTACGTTGCGATGAGTGACCCCCTCTTCGAGTGCATGTAATGGTGAGCGTTCCCTCTCTTTGACCGTATACAGTTATGGACGACCCCTCTCTTTGAGCGTATAATACGATGAATGACCCATCTCTTCGAGTGTATATCATGGTGAATGCTCCCTCTCTTTGAGCGTATGTCATGTTGAATGACCCCTCTCTTCGAGTGTATGTCATAATGAACGGTCCTCTCTTTGAGTTTATACCGTGATCGATGACCCCTCTCTTTCAGCATATGTTACGATAAATGACCCCTCTCTTTGAGCATATGTTACGATGAATGACCCCTCTCTTCGAGTGTATGTCATAATGGACAGTCCCTCATTTTGAGCGTATGCCGTGATGGACGACCCTCTCTTCGAGTACATGACATGGTGAACGGTCCCTCTCTTTGAGCGTATACCGTGATGGACAATCCCTCTCTTTGAGCATTTGTCGAGATGAATTACCCCTCTTCTTCGAGTGCATGCCATAATGAATGGTCCCTTCCCTTTGAGCATATGTCGCGATGAACGACCCCTCTCTTTGAGTATTTGTCAAGATGAATGACCCATCTCTTCAAGTACATGTCATGGTGAATGCTCCCTCTCTTTGAGCGTATGTCATGATGATTGACCCCTCTCTTCAAGTGCATGTCATAATGAACGGTCCTCTCTTTGAGCTTATATCGTGATCGATGACCCCTCTCTTTGAGCATATGTTGCAATGAATGACCCCTCTCTTCAAGCGTATGTCATAATGAACGGTCCTTCATTTTGAGCATATGCCGTGATGGACGAACCCTCTCTTCGAGTACATGACATGGTGAATGGTCCCTCTCTTTAAGCGTATACCGTGATGGACTATCCCTCTCATTAAGCATTTTTCATGATGAATGACCCCTCTTCTTCGAGTGCATGTCATAATGAATGATCACTTTCCTAGAGCGTATACCGTGATGTATCACCCCCACTCTTTGAGCGTATGTCGCGATGAATGACTCGTTTCTTTGAGTGCATGTCATAATGAACAGTCCCTTTCTTTGTGCTTATTCCATGACCGATGACCCCACTCTTTGAGCGTATGCTGCGATGAATTACACCTCTTCGAGCTAATGTCATGGTAAACGGTCCCTCTCTTTGAACGTATACCGTGATAGACGATACCTCTCTTTGAGCATATATCGCGGTGAATGAACCCTCTCTTTGAGCATATACCCTGATGGATGACCTCTCTCTTTGAGCATATGTTGCGATGAACAACCCCCCTCTTCGAGTGCATGTCATGGTGAATGATACCTCTCTTTGAGAGTATACCATGATCGATGACCCCACTCTTTGACCTTATGTTACGATGAATGACCATACTCTTTGTGTGCAAGTCATAGTGAACGGTCCCTCTCTTTGAGCGTATACCGTGATGGACAATCCCTCACTTTGAGCGTATGTCACTGTGAATGACCCCTCTCTTCGAGCATATTTCATAATGAACGGTCCCTCTCCTTGAACGTATGCCATGATGGACGACCTCTCTCATTCAGCATATGTCGCGATGAATGACCCCTCTCTTCGAGTGCTTGTCATGGTGTATGGTCCCTCTCTTTGATCGTATACCGTGATGGACGACCCCTCTCTTCGAGTGCATGTCATAATGAATGATCACTTTCCTAGAGCGTATACTGTGATGGATCGCTCCCACTCTTTGAGCGTATGTCGCGATGAGTGACTCCTTTCATTGAGTGCATGTCATAATGAACAGTCACTCTCTCTGAGCTCCTACCGTGAGCGATGACCTCTCTCTTTGAGTGTATGTTGCGATGAATGAGCCTTCTCTTTGATTGCATATTATGGTGAATGATCCCTCTCTTTGAGCGTATACCTTGATGAACGATCCCTCTCTTTGAGCATATGTTGCGATGAATAACCCCTCTCTTCGAGTGCATGTCATAATTAACGATCCCTCTCTTTAATCGTATGTCGTGACTGACAACTCTTCTCTTGGAGCGTATGTCACGATGAATAACCCCTCTCTTCGAATGTATGTCATAATGAACGGACCCTCTCTTTGAGCGTATACCATGACCGATGACCCATCTCTTTGAGCGTATGTCGTTAGGATTTACCCATCTCTTTGAGTGCATGCAATGGGGAACGGTCCCTCTCTTTGATTGTATGTATGCCGTGATGGACGACCCCTCTCTTTGATTATATGTCGCGATGAATGACCCCTCTTCGAGTGCATGTCATAATGAACGGTCCCTTTCTTAGACTATATACCATGACGGACGACCCTTCTCTTTGAGTGTATGTCGTGTTGAATGACCCCTCTTTTCAAGTGCATGTCATAATGAACATTCCCTTTCTTAGAGAGTATACCGTGGTGGACGACTCCTTCTCTTTGAGCGTATGTCACGATGAATGCCCCCTCTCATCGAGTTCATGTCATAATGAATGATCCCTCTTTTTGAGCATATACCGTGATTGATTTCCCCTCTCTTTGAGCGTATGTCGCGATGAATAACCCCTCCCTTCGAGTGTATGTCATAATGAATAGTCCCTCTCTTTGAGCATGTACCGTGATCGATGAACCCTCTCTTTGAGCGTATGTTGTGATGAATGACCCCTCTCTTTGAGTGCATGTCATGGTGAACGTTCCCTCTCTTTGAGCATATACTGTGACGGACGACCCCTCTCTTTGAGCGTATGTTCCGATGAATGACCCCTCTCTTCGAGTGCATGTCAAGGTGAACGTCCCCTCTCTTTGAGCGTATACTGTGACGGACGACCACTGATGTGAGCACATCTATGGAGCTAAGGAAGCTGATCTGGAGGTCTTACCATTAGGACCAATCACTCGATCCCAGGCAAACCAAATCAGGTAAGTTCTTTCACTTAAATTTTTAGTCATTCTTAATACCTTTAATGATGCTTGTACCTTAGGAGATATGCCTTTTAACTTGTTACATACTGATGTGTAACAACTTTAGTTATACTTAGTATTTATATGTGTGTTTGCATTAGTTAGAGTTAGTACATAAGTGTGTGCATTATATATATTAAGTATTACATGTTTCAATAAGTTTCATAGCTCATAAACATGTTTGCATCATGTTTTCAGCTTGTTTATATGTTTTCATACATATCTCAATAAATTTCCATACTTTTAATGGATGGTTGCTTTGTTTTCTCATAGGTACAAGGAAGGGTACAAACTTAAGGTTTATCCTCAGCTCGGGAGAATCTCATGGGATAGTATGCAGCTCATTTCAGCTCAACTAAGTTCAATACACTTTAGCTAGCTGAATTCAGCTCACCTTAGCTCCAATCAGCTCAACTCAAGCTCCACTAGCTCAACTCTAGCTGACAAGTCTAGAAGTAGTTGAAAGGTGTCCTACACATGGGAGAGTTTCCTCCAAGCATGTGACCAGCATGTAGGGCATCCTACACCACTCCAAGCATGTGCACGACATTAGTAAGGACCTTCACATGTGTGTGTGCAAGGCATGTACGAAAATTGAAAGGATAAGCACAAAACATTGAATTTTAAACAATAAACCACTTGTTTATTGTTTGAATTTCAAGTTTTCCCTCCTTAAAAGGTACCAGCCAAATTTTAAAGGAATAAAGCACATGTTTTTTTTTAAAAATTCTAACAAAATGCACATGATTAATTTTGTTTGAATTTCAGCCACACCTTTTGAATTTTCAGCAACCACCCTATTTCAATTTCAGCCTTGTATTTTGGCAGCCTTTATCCTTGTATTTGCCTATATATATGTGTATTTTGTAATGATAAAGGGTTAGACATTTTATGAATAACACCACTTGTGAGATTTTCTCTTAATTTCAGTTCTTCATTGAACTTTTCTTGACAAATTCAGACTTTGTTTGAGTGTGTCAAATCCTTGATACTTCGGATTCCTAGATCGCTATCTAGAAGGTCCATGTCCGTTGACGAAGAACGTATTCGATTCGGGTCCGCTCAGTATATTGTTCGGGTTCTTTCGAGTTCAACGTCGTTGTTATTTTCCAGCAACTTAAACATCCAATCTGTCATTTTGGACGTTTTAATGCTGCCATGAAAGCCCTCGGAGCATTTCATCTTCATTAACCTCCAGAAACTTCCAGAATTCCTTCATCCCTTTTCTTTGTTTTCTTATCGTTTTAACATCACTCTAACATCCATAATGTTGTGTTTATTGTAGAGACTTGCTTGCTATTATCTTAGATCCATTTCAAACAAGGATCATTGTTTTTGAAGCAACGAACCCCCTATATCAACCCCTTTCTTTGACCGTATGTCATGATGAATGACCCCTTTCTTCGAGTCCATGTCATGGTGAATGGTCCCTTTCTTAGAGCATATACCGTGATGAATGACCCCTCTCATTGAGCGTATGTCGCAGTGAATGACCCCTCTTCGAGAGTAAGTCATAATGAACGACCTCTCTCTTTGAGCGTATGCCGTGATGGACGACCCCTCTCCTTGAGCGTATGTGTGATCAATGCCCCTCTCTTAGAGTGCATGTCATGGTGAATGGTCCCTTTCTTGGAGCATATACCGTGATAAACGACCCCTCTCTTTGAGCATTTGTCATGATGAATGACCCTTCTTCTTCGGCTGTATGTCATAATAAATGGTCCCTTTCTTTGAGCTTATTACATGAACGATGACCCCACTCTTTGAGCGTATGTTGCGATGAATTACCCCTCTTCGAGCGTATGTCATGGTGAACGGTTCGTCTCTTTGAACGTATTCCATGATAAACAATACCTCTCTTTTATCGTATATCGCGGTGAATAAACCCTCTCTTTGAGCGTATATCATAATGAACGGTCCCTCTCTTTGAGCGTATGCCGTGATGGATGACCCTTCTCTTTGAGGGAATGTCGCGATGAATGATCCCTCTCTTCAAGTGCATATCATAGTGAACGATCCCTTTCTTAGAGCGTATACCGTGATGAACGACCCCTCTCTTTGAGCGTATGCCATGAAAGCCCTCGGAGCATTTCATCTTCATTAACCTCCAGAAACTGTTAGAATTCCTTCATCCCTTTTCTTTCTTTGTTTTCAATTTTTATTATTCTTTGTTTTCTTATCGTTTTAACATCATTCTAACATCCATAATGTTGTGTTTATTGCAGACTTGCTTGCTATTATCCTAGATCCGTTTCAAACAAGGATCGTTGTTTTTGAAGCAACGAACCCCCTATATCATATGGTATCGGAGCTTTGGTTGGACATTAGCACTTTCTGCACAACATATATCAAAAACAACAAAAGAAAAAAAAAAGAAAAAAATTCGAAATTCTAGGAAAAGAAAGTCAATGTCAAAGTTTGACCAAAAAAGTCAAAGTCAACAAAAGAAATTCGAAAAATTTGAAAGAAATAGAAAAAAAATCAGATTTGAATATTTAGTGTATTTTCTTGTTTATATGTGCTGTTTGACCACAAAAACGATGAAGGATGCTTACGTTTACCATGGAATGCTTCTAAATCACTTAAAACGACGTGTTCTTGTTTGTTCGGTGATAGGATTGTGGTAAGCATTTCTAATGCAGTAAGTACTTCATTTCCAGCCTTAATTCACTTTGTTCTTCATTAATTCCAGCCTTATTCTTGTTTTCCTTTTTTTTCAGCCTTGTTTTTCTTTCTTTTTTACTTTCTAGCATTGTTTTTCTTTCGTTTTACTATCCAACCTTGCTTTTTGTTTGTTTTCTTTATTTTCCAACTTTTGTGTCATCTAAACAGCCCCTAATTCACTTTTAACTCTTGTTTGTACTACCGTTACATATATCTTGGAGTTTGACACATATAACAAGTTTGAAGGATCAAATTAGTTCCTTAAAGAGCTGTTTGCAAGAGAACAAGCGGAAAAGACATTTGAGAGTGTGAGCACAGAAGGGGAATTAAAAGAGCCATTCAAGTATTCCCAAGTGAAAACACGAGTGTTGAGTGCCATATCTACTTTTCTTGGAGTGAAATTGTGAGGTTTTTATGAGTGTGCAGTGAGGTTTCTTTTATTTCGTTTTACTAACAATGGCAGGTTCAAACGGTGATCATGATGATGAACAATTAGATGGAGAACCACATAGTCTTTTAATGCGAGCCATGCTTCAAGAAGTTCAAAAAGTAGTGCAAGCAGAACTAGAATAATTGCATGGACGTATAGATAGAATTGAAGGATCCTAAAACAATTCAACCGGTGATAACAACGTTGAAGAAAATGTGGATCCATTGTCGAGACAGAATACACCAAGGAATAATGGAGGACATGCTCAACCTAATGATAATTTGAATAACATCAAAGTTGCCATACCTCCTTTCCAAGGACGATCAGATCCGGATGCATATCTTGCTTGGGAAAGCAAGTTTGAACATGTCTTCAATTGCTACAATTATTCAGATCATAAGAAGGTCCGATTAGAAGCAATGGAATTTGTTGATTATGCCTTGATTTGGTGGGATCAATTACTGATTTCCCAAACACGATATGAAGAAGGTCCTGTTGTAACATGGGCTGAAATAAAAAGAATCATGCGCAAGAGCTTTGTACCATCCCATTACCATCGAGACTTGTTTCAGAAATTGCAAAATTTGAAACAAGGAAGTCAAACCGTAGAGGACTATTTTAAAGAAATGGAGATGGCCGTGATGTGTGCTAATGTTGTGGAGGATCGAAAAACAACCATGGAGCGGTTCCTTTCAGGTTTGAATGTCGAAATTGTCAATGTTGTTGAGTTGCAACATTATGTCTAATTAGACGACATGGTGCATATGGCAATCAAAGTAGGATGTCATCATCCTGAGGTAATAACTATTTCAAATCTCCTTCATCTTCTGTTTTCAATCCTTCTAACAATTTCAGGAAGCAAACACCGTTTCAAGTTAAAGAAAAGGGTGACACAAGTAAGCCAAAGTCCCCGGTTGTAGATAATGGGCGTGGAAAGCAACAAGTGCAACCAGAACGTTCAGAACGTAACCGAGACATCCAATGCTTCAAGTGTCTTGGTAGTGGGCACGTTACAAATCAATGTCCAAACCGGAGGACTATGTTGTTGTTAGAGAATGGGGAGATCGAGTTTGACCATGAAGATGATGAACAGGAGCTCCAAGAAGAGGACATTGAAGAAGAAGAAGAGGGCCAAGTGCAAACAATTCCCATAGGTGAAGCACTTGTCGTGAAGAGGAGTTTAAATACCCAACCGATTCTAGATGAACAGCAGCGAGAAAACATTTTCCATACGAGATGTCTGGTACACGACAAGGTATGTGTTGTGATTATCGATGGCGGTAGTTGCACTAACATTGCTAGTTCTTTTATGGTTGATAAGCTATTTGAGCGTATGTCGCGATGAATACGGATAATGAAGGTTATGTTATACGGGAATATGTTTGAAGAAGGCCTCAAGATTCAAATTTGCTCGTATCCATTCCAAAAATAGTGAACAAGTTGTCTTTACTCTCCCTTAAATGGTGATAATAATGGCTATCATTGCATGTCTTATCTTTCTTACATGCTGAAACTGACAACCTTAAAATGATGTAAAGACTCTCTTGAAAGCCTTAAAACCATTACTGGAAATAACAACATTCAAGTGGTGTAATTGCTCCATTGAATTGCATTCTAACCAATCAGCCTTGATGGGTCTTCAAGGGACTTTAATTGATGTAAATGCCTTGTCATTCCTGAGAATATGATAAACCATTTGCTCCAAAAGAATACCCTAGCTGAAATATATAAGCAACCATTAGATAACAACTTATTCAATAAAAATAAAAGTGAATGCATGAAACAGATTTAATGAGCTAGATTAATTAATGAAACTAGTTACATTGAATAATCTAGTTTAATTAATTAACTCACACACTAAATTAACTTATAAAAACATAAGAAAATTAATATGCTTTAAGTGAACTATAATGCATTAATTAAACTAATGAACTTAATTGAACTAACATGCTAAAATGAACATCAAACATTATTTATTCTTGCACACATGCTGAAATTATGTTTAAAAACTTAAGAAAGAACTCATGCAAACTCATGCACAAGTAGGAGGTTGTATTGTTCCAATAAAGCTGGTGTTGCATTCTCTATTTCTAGCCTTGAATAAATAGATTTCCCATGGTCTCTTTGAATTTCTGGGATTTAGCACGAGTCATAGGTCCACTAGGAAATTCTTCTGATTCATTGTTGGTTGTGATCATATCACTGAGTGTATACCGTGATCGATGACCCCTCTCTTTGAGCATACCTTGCGATGAATGACCTCTCTCTTCGAGTTCATGTCATAATGTACGATCTCTTTCTTAGAGCGTTTGGCGTGATGAACGACCCCTCTCATTGAGCATAAGTCACAATGAATGACCCCTATCTTTGAGTGCATGTCTTGGTGAACGGTCCCTCTCTTTGAGCGTATACCGTGTAGACAACTCATGTCTTTGAGCGTATGTCGTAATGAATGACCCCTCTCTTCGAGTGCATGTAATAACAAATAATCCCTTTCTTAGAGCGTACACCGTGATGGATGATCATTCTCTTTGAGGGTATATCGCGATGAATGAGCCCTCTCTTCGAGTGTTTCATAATGAACAGTCCCCTTCTTAGAGCTTATACCAAGATGGAAGACCCCTCTCTTTGAGCGTATGTCGCGGTGAATGACCCCTCTCTTCGAGCGCATGTCATAATGAACGGTCCTTTACTTCGTGTGTATGCCGTGATAGATGACCCTATCTTTGAGCGTATGTTACGATGAATGACCCCTCTCTTCGACTGCATGTCATAATAAACGGTCCCTTTCTCAGAGAGTATATCGTGACGGAATGACCCCTCTCTTCGAGTTCATGTCATAATGACCCTTCTATTTAAGCGTATGTCGCGGTGAATGACCCCTCTCTTCGAGCGTATGTCATAATGAATAGTCCCTCTCTTTGAGCGTATGCCATGATGGAGACCCCTCTCTTTGAGCGTATGTCGCGATGAATGACCCCTATCTTCGGTGCGTGTCATAATGAACGGGAGCGTATACTATGATGGACGACCCCTCTCTTCGAGTGTATGTCGCAATGAATGACCCCTCTTCGAGTGCATGTCTTAATGAGCGGTCCCTCTTTGAGCATATACCGTGATGGACATCGCCGCTCTTTGAGCGTATATGGCGATAAAAGACCCCTCTCTTCGAGTGTATGTCATAATGAACGGTGCCTCTCATCGAGCGTATACCGTGATCGATGACCACTCACTTTGAGAATATGTTGCGATGAATGACCCTTCTCTTCGAGTGCATGTCATGGTGAATGGTACCTCTCTTTGATCGTATGTCGCAATGAATGACCCCTCTCTTTGAGTGCGTGTCTTAATGAACGGTCCCTTAAGGTGTATTCCCAGATGGACGACCCTTCTCTTTGAGCGTATGTCAGGATGAAATACCCCACTCTTCGAGTGCATGTCATAATGAATTGTCCCTTTCTTAGAGCGTATACCGTGATGGACCATCCCTCTTTGAGCGTATGTCATGATGAATGACCCCTCTCTTTGAGTGCATGTCATTATGAACGGTCCTTTTCTTAGAGCGTATACCGTGATGGACGACCCTTCTCTTTGAGCGTATGTCTCTATGAATGAACCCTCTCTTTGAGTGAATGCCATGGTGAATGGTCCTTCTCATTGAGTGTACGTCGTGATGGACAACACCTCTCCTTCAGCGTATGTCGGAATGAATGACCCCTTTGTTCGAGTGCATGACATAATGAATGGTCCCTTTCTTAGAGAATATTCCGTGATAGAAGACACCTCTCTTTGAGCGTATGTCGTGATGAATAACCCCTCTGTTCTAGTTCATGTCATAATAATGGTTTTTTTCTTAGAGCGTATATCGTAATGAACGACCCTCTAATTGAGCGTATATCGTGATGAATGATCCCTCTCTTCGAGTGCATGTCATGGTATACGGTCTCTCTCTTTCAGCGTATGTTGTGGTGGACGACTCTTGTCTTTGAGCGTTTGTCGTGAAGAATGACCCCTATCTTTGAGTGTGTGTCATAATGAACAGTCCATCTCTTTGAGCGTATGTCGCGATGAATGACCTCTCTTCGAGTGCATGTCTTAATGAACGATCCCTTTCTTAGAGTGTATACCGTGATGGACGACCCTTCTCTTTGAGCGTATGTCATGATGAATGAACTCTCTCTACAAGCGTACGTCATAATGAACGATCCCTCTCTTTGAGCGTATACCGTGATCGATGACCCCTCTCTTTAAGTGTATGCTGCGATGAAAGACCCCTCTCTTCGAGTGCATCTCCTGCTGAATGTGCCTCTCTTGGAGCTTGTTATAATGAATGGTCCCTTTCTAAGAACGTATACCACAACGGACGACTCCACTCTTTGAGCGTATATCGCGGTGAATTATCCCTCTCATCGAGAGTATGTCTTCATGAACGGTCCCTCTCTTTGAGCATAGGTCGTGACGGGCGACCCCTCTCTTTGAGCTTATGTCGCGATGAATAACCCCTATCTTCGTGTGCATGTCATCGGTCCCTCTCTTTGAGCGTATACCCTGATAGATGACTCCACTCCTTGAGCATATGTCGCGATGAATGACCCCTCTCTTCGAGTGCTTGACATAATGAACGATCCCTTTCTTAGAGCGTATACTGTGATGGACGACCCTTCTCTTATCTTTCCAATGCATGTTGAATCGCATCAATCAGATATCGGAAGCTCGAGATATGAAAAATTTACTAAAGACTGTGAAGGCTAAAATTTTAAACCGAAAAGTTCCAACAACTCTTTGAAGGAGACACCATTCAACCGAACGGTTAAGGAGGGAGACACCACCAATTGAACAGACACCAAGGCCACTATTCAGCCACCTTTTTAAAGGGAAATGTCCCTTGGACACTGATATTCTGCAACTCTCCAAAGATGCTTGTAAAGAGAAGCTTTGATTGCCCGGACCTTATAATGCAAGAAAGCCTTGTATCATGCTTGTTTCATGAACAAAAGAATGTTAAAGAATGCTGGAAATAAGCTAAGGATGATTTAAGAAGAGGTCATGGTGTGGGGTATTGTTTAGATGAAAAGGAAGTTGTCTTGGTGAAGGGAATGCGTGGGGGATGTTGATGGTTGATTAAGGAAGAAAATGGAGGTGTTTAAGTGAAGTAAATGATATGGAAGGATATGTTAAGGGCTGGTGAAGAATGGTGGACGAAAATGGAATGTGGGTGTTGATTATTTGACGATGGAATGATAGTATTCAAAGGGGCAAAGGTTGAACTTACGTTATAGGAACATAAACCCAATCTAGTTGCAACTCTGAGGGTGGTAGATACACTTAGACCTCTTGAAAATGTAATTCCAGAAATCTAAAATATAAAGGATGGAGGGTGATGCCACAAATCAAAGAGATGATTTGATAAGTCGATAAAGTTTTTAAAAGAATAAAAATGAGAGATTAACTCACAAAATAAATAATCTGATTCAAAGTTGTGTGTTTAAATGCTAAAATGGCTACATATTTATAGGAAATGAAAGGGTGTGGCCAAGGGACATTCCCCTTTGGAAAGGTGGATGAATAATGGCCTTGGTGTTTGTTCAATTGGTGGTGTCTCCCTCCTTAACCGTTCGGGTTGAATAGTGTCTCCTTCCAAGAATTGTTGTAATTTTCGGTTCAAAATTCCACCCTGCACAGTCTTCAGTAAATTGGACATATCTCAAGTTCTCGATATCAGATTGATGCAATTCGACATGCATCGAAAAGATAAGAGATAGAGGAACAACTTTAATAAATACACCGAAAACCAATTCTACTTGTATCTTACTCGAAATTGGCAAACAATTGGACCATCATGAATCTGCCCAATGAAGAGTGTTATATCTTTGTTTTGGCGCCCAAACATGTTTCCTTCCATGGTTGGTCGGTTGTGTCTCTTGGGGAGGAACATGTTCTTCCATGGTTTAGCGGAAAGTTGTAGGGTGAGCTAAGATGAGCTGGATGAACTAAGGTTGAGCTGAGCTAGCTAGATGATTTAGCTAGCTGAAATTTCACCATCTAGCTGAACGGCTAACCCCTTAGTTGAGTGAATTGATCCTTAGGGCCATAATACTCTCCTTAATCCATAAGAGTGTATAGGAGTTGATCCGAATCCCAAATGAAGAGAAATTCTCCATTTGTCGTTTTGAGCTCGTTTTGAATTCGTGAGCTAGAACGAAGCTATGTTCCACTTCATTGCGCTGCCTAGGAGTGTTTAGTACATTTAGGTGTTGATCAGAAGCTGGTAAGTGCCTCAAACAATGATTCTTTGTTTTGAGCTCAAATGGTGCATTTGAGCTAAAAAATAGATGGCCAATAGTCCCTTAAGCTGTATTTAACATAACCTGCAAAAGAACAACTTAAACTAATAAGTATGATGTTATTAAACATGTGTTGAAAATTAATTATGCATAATATAAGCTAAATAAAGATGTGGTTCAATACTAATTACTAAGTTATCAATAGTAATATAAGGAAATAAACATTATAGGTATATAATATGAGATAGCAAGCGAGTGTAGCACATGAATTGAGTAAATAAAGAGGATTAAGTTGAACCATTGTCTTCGAGTGCATGTCATAGTCAACTATCCCTCTCTTTGAGCATATACTCTGATGGATGACCCTGCTCCTTGAGCGTATGTTGCGATGAATGACCCCTCTCTTCGAGTGAATGTCAAAATGAATGATCCCTTTCTTAGAGCGTATACCACGATGGATGACCCCTCTCTTTGAGCGTATGTCACGATGAATGACACCTCTATTCGAGTGCATGTCATAATAAGCATTTCCTCTATTTGAGCGTATACCGTGACCGATGAACCCTCTCTTTGAGCATATGTTAGATGAAGGATCCCTCCCTAAGAGTGCATTTCATGGTGAACGGTCCCTCTCTTTGAGCATATACCATCACTATTTGAGCGTATGTCACGATGAAAGACCCCTCTCTTCGAGTGCATGTCATAATGAATGGTCCCTCTCATTGAGCGTATGTCGCGGTGAATGACCCCTCTCGTTAAGTGTATGTCATAATGAACGGTTCCTCTCTTTGAGAGTATGCCATGATGGACGACCCTTCTCTTTGAGCGAATGTCGCGATGAATGAACCCTCTCTTTGATTGCATGTCATGGTGAATAGTCTCTCTCTTTGAGCGTATACCTTGATGGATAACTTCTCTCTTTGTGCGTATGTCGCGATGAATGACCCCTCTCTTCGAGTGCATGTTATAATAAACCATCACTTTCTTAGACCGTATGCCGTGATGGACGACCATTCTTGATGTGTGGCAATCTTGTTGATGATGCTAAGTGGCACACTTTGATTGTTGGACCTGGGAAGGAAGCAAGTCTCTCGCAATAAATGACTGCAAAATGAAGAATTAAGGATAAAGGATGAAAGGAATAAGTAGAATTAATAAAAGGAATAGTTTAGGGACTGATTTTGAAGCGGAAGGATGTGTGGTGTTGATGAGGGTGAATGGATGTTTAGGACGTTTTGTGGTGATGACAAAGGATTGGAATGATGTATAGAATGAGAGGATATGTAATGAATGGTCAAATGAAAATATTATCTTAAAGATACTCAAGGAAGAAGCTAGGTTATAAAAAACCTAATCCTGAACCTTCTATTGATCTTTAAGGGGTGGTGATAAACAGACTTTGACCCTTTTAGTATATTAAACTAATAGAACTAGAAGTATCAAGATGATAGAAAAGGGGTTGACGCCAAAAGTAAAAAAGTATATGATAAGTCGATAAAGTTCTAAGAAGAACTAAACGAGAGAAAATTCTCACAAAGGATAAAATATATTGTGAATTGTGTTTTACAAATGAAAATTTAAGTCCAAATTATAGGAAATAAAAGGGTGTGGCCAAAGGACATTTCCCTTTGAAAAGGTGATCGAATAGTGGCCTTGGGGACTATCCAACTGGTGGTTTCTCCCTCCTTAACCGTTCGGTTGAATAGTGTCTCCTTCCAAAAGTTGTTGGAACTTTTCGGTTTAAAATTCTAACCTGCACAGTCTTCAGTAATTTGGCCATATCTCAAGTTCCTGATATTGGATTGATTCGATTCTACATGCGTTAAAAAGATAAGAGATAGAGGCACAACTTTTATGAAGACACAAAAACCCAATTTTGCTTGAATCATGCTAGAAAATGGAAAACAAGTGGACCATCATGAATCTGTTCATTGAAAAGTGTTATCTCTTTGTTTGGTTGCCCACTTGCTTTCCCTTTGATATCATGGCATCCAATGTGGATGATGGACGAACATGATGCTTGGTGAAGGGTTGGTGACCTTCGGGTGTAGTTAAGATGAGCTAATCAAGCTGGGAGTGAGCTGAATTAAACTGAGCTATCTAGCTGAAAGATATAGCTAAAGTTTGAAACTGAAATAAGCTAATCTGAGATGCCTTTAGCAAAGTGAGTTGGTCGTTAGCTTCCCTATACTCTCTTCTAGTGCTAGGAGTGTTTTGGAGCTGATCCGAATCTCCTAAGGCCTCGTTTTAAATTATGCTTCGTTTGAGCTCATATGGGATTTATGAGCTAACATGAAGCTAGTCTTGAGTCCTTTAAGTACTGTAGGAGTGTTCCATGCATTTTCAAGCTATTCTAAAGTTGGCTCGTTGTGTTTCTAACATTACCTTCCGTTTAGCTTCTTCTAAGTTGATTGAGCTGACACCGACAACAAAATGACAACCAAAATGTTATTAAATCAAATTTTATGAGTTCAAATAATTGATTATGAGCTGTTGAACAAAATTATACAGATTAATCACAAATTTTCATCTTTTTACTCGGTTAAAATTCGAACGGAATCTCTATAAAGCCCATTTAGACATGCACGTTTTAACACATCAAAACGACAACCAAATTTTATTAAAATCAAATTTTATGATTTGAAATAATTAATTATAGGCTTTTGAACAAAATTATACAGATTAATCTGAAATTTTTAGAAGTTTACTCGGTTAAAATTAGAACGAAATCTCTATAAAGCCCATTTAGACATGCACGTTTTAATCCCAACAAAACAACAACCAAATGTTATAAAATCAAATTTTATGAGTTTAAATATTTAATTATGGGCTTTTGAACAAAATTATACAGATTAATCTTAAATTTTAAGGTTTTTACTCGGTTAAAATTCGAACGGATTTTCTATAGAGCATATTTAGACATGATCGTATTAATCGCATCAAAACGACAATCAAATGTTATTAAATTAAATTTTATGAGTTCAAATAGTTAATTATAGGCTTTTGAACAAAATTATACAAATTAATCTCAAATTTTCAACTTTTTACTCGGTTAAAATTCGAACAGAATCTCTATAAAGCCCATTTAGACATGCACGTTTTTAATCCCAACAAAACGATAACCAAATGTTATTAAATCAAATTTTATGATTTCAAATACTTGATTATGGGCTTTCGAAAAAAAAAATATACGGATTAATCTCAAATTTTTAGCTTTTTACTCCGTTAAAATTCGAAAGGAATCTCTATAAAGACCATTTAGACATGTACGTTTTAATCCCAACAAAACGACGACCAAATGTTATTAAATCAAATTTTATGAGTTCAAATATTTAATTATGGGCTTTTAAACAAAATTATACAGATGAATCTCAAATTTTAAGGTTTTTACTCGGTTAAAATTCGAACGGAATCTCTATAGAGCACATTTAGACATGCTCGTATTAATCGCATCAAAACGACAACCAAATGTTATTAAATTAGATTTTATGAGTTCAAATAGTTAATTATAGGCTTTTGAACAACATTATACAGATTAATCTCAAATTTATACGCTTTATAGAGAATCCGTTCTAATTTTAACCGAGTAAAATTCTGAAAATTTGAGATTAATCTGTATAATTTTGTTCAGAAGCCAATAATTAAATATTTGAAATCATAAAATTTGATTTTAATAAAATTTGGTTGTCGTTTTGTTGTGATTAAAACGTGCATGTCTAAATAGGCTTTATAGAGATTCCGTTCTAATTTTAACCGAGTAAAATTCTGAAAATTTGAGATTAATCTGAATAATTTTGTTCAAAAGCTAATAATTAAAAATTTAAAATCATAAAATTTGATTTTAATAAAATTTGGTTGTCGTTTTGATGTGATTAGAACGTGCATGTCTAAATGGGCTTTATAGAGATTCCGTTCGAATTTTAACCAAGTAAAAAGCTGAAAATTTTAGATTAATCTGTATAATTTTGTTCAAAAGCCCATAATCAAGTATTTGAACTCATAAAATTTGATTTAATAACATATTGGTTGTCGTTTTGTTGCGATTAAAATGTGTATGTCTAAATAGGCTTTATTGGGAATACGTTCCAATTTTAACCGAGTAAAATTCTGAAAATTTGAGATTAAATTGTATAATTTTGTTCAAAAGCTAATAATTAATTATTTGAAATCATAATTTTTGATTTAATAAAATTTGTTTGTCGTTTTGTTGGGATTAAAACGTGCATGTCTAAATGGGCTTTATAGAGACTTCTTTCGAATTTTAACCGAGTAAACAGCTGAAAATTTAAGCTTAATCTGTATAGTTTTGTTCAAAAGCTCATAATTAAATATTTGAACTCATAAAATTTGATTTAATAACATTTTGGTTGTCGTTTTGTTGTGATTAAAACGTGAATGTCTAAATTGGCTTCATAGAGAATCCGTTCTAATTTTAATCGAGTAAAATTCTGAAAATTTGAGATTAATCTGTATAATTTCATTCAAAAGCTAATAATTAAATATTTAAAATCATAAAATTTGATTTTAATAAAATTTGGTTGTCGTTTTGATGCGATTAAAACGTGCATGTCTAAATGGGCTTTATAGAGATTCCGTTCGGATTTTAACCGAGTAAAAAGCAGAAAATTTGAGATTAATCTATATAATGTTGTTCAAAAGCCTATAATTAACTATTTGAACTCATAAAATTTAATTTAATAATATTTGGTTGTCGTTTTGATGCGATTAATACGAGCATGTCTAAATATGCTCTATAGTGAATCCGTTCGAATTTTAACCGAGTAAACAGCTGAAAATTTGAGATTAATCTGTATAATTTTTTTCAAAAGCCCATAATTAAATATTTAAACTCATAAAATTTGATTTAATAAAATTTGGTTATCGTTTTGATGCGATTAAAACGTGCATGTCTAAATGGGCTTTATAGAGATTCCGTTCTAATTTTAACCGAGTAAAAAGCTGAAAATTTGAGATTAATCTGTATAATTTTGTTCAAAAGCCCATAATAAGGTATTTGAACTCATAAAAGTTGATTTAATAATATTTTAGTTGTCGTTTTGATGCGATTAAAACGTACATGTCTAAATGGTATTTATAGAGATTCCGTTCGAATTTTAACCGAGTAAAAAGCTGAAAATTTGAGATTAATCTGTATAATTCTGTTCAAAAGCCTATATTTAACTATTTGAACTCATAAAATTTAATTTAATAACATTTTGTTGTCGTTTTGATGCGATAAATACGAGCATGTCTAAATGTGCTCTATAGAGAATCCGTTCGAATTTTAACCGAGTAAAAATCTTAAATTTTTAGATTAATCAGTATAATTTTGTTCAAAAGCCTATAATTAAATATTTGAACTCATAAAATTTAATTTAATAACATTTGGTTGTCGTTTTGTTGGGATTAAAACGTACATGTCTAAATGAACTTTATGGAGATTCCGTTCTAATTTTAACCAAGTAAAATTCTGAAAATTTCAGATTAATCTGTATAATTTTGTTCAAAAGCTAATAATTAATTATTTGAAATCATAAAATTTGATTTTAATATAATTTGGTTGTCGTTTTGATGTGATTAAAACGTGCATATCTAAATGGGCTTTATAGAGATTCTTTTCGAATTTTAACCGAGTAAAAAGCATAAAATTTGAGATTAATTTGTATAATTTTGTTCAGAAGCCTATAATTAACAATTTGAACTCATAAAATTTAGTTTAATAACATATGGTTGTCGTTTTGATGCGATTAATACGAGCATGTCGAAATATGTTTCTATAGTGAATCCGTTCGAATTTTAACGTAGTAAAAACCTAAAAAGTTGAGATTAATCTGCATAATTTTGTTCAAAAGCCCATAATTAAATATTTAAACTCATAAAATTTGATTTAATAAAATTTAGTTATCGTTTTGATGCGATTAATACGAGCATGTCGAAATGCGCGTTATATAGAATCCGTTCGAATTTTAACAGAGTAAAAAACTTAAAATTTGAGATTAATCTTTAAAATTTTGTTCAAAAGCCCATAATTAAATATTTAAACTCATAAAATTTGATTTAATAACATTTAATTATCGTTTTATTGGGATTAAAACGTGCATGTCTAAATGAGCTTTATAGAGATTCTGTTCTAATTTTAATAGAGTAAAATTCTGAAAATTTGAGATTAATCTGTATAATTTTGTTCAAAAGGTAATAATTAATTATTTGAAATCATAAAATTTAATTTTAATAAAATTTGGTTGTCGTTTTGATTCGATTAAAACGTGCATATCTAAATGGGCTTTATAGAGATTCTGTTCGAATTTTAACGGAGTAAAAAGCTGAAAATTTGAGATTAATCAGTATAATTTTAATCAGAAGCCTATAATTAACTATTTGAACACATAAAATTTAATTTAATAACATATGGTTGTCGTTTTGATGCGATTAATACGAGCATGTCTAAATGTGCTCTATAGTGAATCCGTTCGAATTTTAACTGAGTAAAAACCTTAAAATTTGAGATTAATCTGTATAATTTTGTTCAAAAGCCCATAATTAAATATTTAAACTCATAAAATTTGATTTAATAAAATTTGGTAATCGTTTTGATACGATTAAAACGTATATGTCTAAATAGGCTTTATAGAGATTCCGTTCGAATTTTAACCGAGTAAAAAGCATAAAATTTGAGATTAATCTGTATAATTTTGTTCAAAAGCCTATAATTAACTATTTGAACTCATAAAATTTAATTTAATAATATTTGGTTGTCGTTTGGATGCGATTAATACGAGCATGTCTAAATGTGCTCTATAGAAAATCCGTTCGAATTTTAACGGAGTAAAAAACATAAAATTTGAGATTAATCTTTATAATTTTGTTCAAAAGCTCATAATTAAATATTTAAACTCATAAAATTTGATTTAATAACATTTGATTGTCGTTTATTGGGATTAAAACATGCATGTCTATATGGGCTTTATAGAGATTCCGTTCTAATTTAAACCGAGTAAAATTCTAAAAATTTCAAATTAATCTGTATAATTTTGTTCAAAAGCTAATAATTAATTATTTGAAATCGTAAAATTTGATTTTAATAAAATTTGGTTATCGTTTTCATGCGATTAAAATGTGCATATCTAAATGGGCTTTATAGAGATTCCGTTCGAATTTTAACCTAGTAAGAAGCATAAAATTTGAGATTAATCTGTATAATTTTGTTCAAAAGCCTATAATTAACTATTTGAACTCATAAAATTTAATTTAATAACATATAGTTGTCGTTTAGATACGATTAATGCGAGCATGTCTAAATGTGCTCTATAGTGAATCCGTTCGAACTTTAACCGAGTAAAAACATTAAAATTTGAGATTAATCTGTATAATTTTGTTCAAAAGCCCATAATTAAATATTTAAAATCATAAAATTTGATTTAATAAAATTTATTTATCGTTTTTATACGATTAAAACGTGCCTGTCTAAATGGGCTTTATAGAGATTCCGTTCTAATTTTAACCAAGTAAAAAGCTGAAAATTTGAGATTAATCTGTATAATTTTGTTCAAAACCCCATAATCAAGTATTTGAACTCATAAAATTTGATTTAATAACATTTTAGTTGTTGTTTTGTTGCGATTAAAACGTGCATGTCTAATTGGGCTTTATAGAGAATTCGTTCGAATTTTAACCGAGTAAAAACCTTAAAATTTGAGATTAATCTATATAATTTTTTCAAAAGCCCATAATTAAATATTTCAACTTATAAAATTTGATTTAATAACATTTGGTCTTCGTTTTGTTGGGATTAAAACGTGCATGTGTAAATAGGCTTTATAGAGATTCCGTTCGAATTTTAACTGAGTAAAATTCTAAAAATATCAGATTAATCTATATAATTTTGTTTAAAAGCACATAATCAAGTATTTGAACTCATAAAATTTGATTTAATAACATTTTGGTTGTCGTTTTGTTGTGATTAAAACGTACATGTCTAAATAGGCTTTACAGAGAATCAATTCTAATTTTAACCTAGTAAAATTTTGAAAATTTGAGATTAATCAGTATAATTTTGTTCAAAAGCTAATAATTAAATATTTTAAATTATAAAATTTTATTTTAATAAAATTTTGTTGTCATTTTGATGCGATTAAAACGTGCATCTCTAAATAGGCTTTATAGAGATTCCGTTCAAATTTTAATCGAGCAAAATACTGAAAATTTGAGATTAATCTGTATAATTTTGTTCAAAAGCCTATAATTAACTATTTGAACTCATAAAATTTAATTTAATAATATTTGGTTATCTTTTTGATGCGATTAATACGAGCATGTCTAAATGTGCTATATAGAGAATCTGTTCGAATTTTAACAGAGTAAAAACCTTAAAATTTGAGATTAATCTGTATAATTTTGTTCAAAAGCCTATAATTAAATATTTAAACTCATAAAATTTGATTTAATAATATTTGGTTGTCGTTTTATTGGGATTAAAACGTGCATGTCTAAATGGGCTTTATAGAGATTCCGTTCTAATTTTAAACGAGAAAAATTCTGAAAATTTTAGATTAATCTATGTAATCTTGTTCAAAAGCTAATAATTAATTATTTGAAATCATAAAGTTTGATTTTAATAAAATTTGGTTGTCGTTTTGATGCGATTAAAAGGTGTATATCTAAATTGGCTTTATAGAGATTCCGTTCGAATTTTAACCGAGTAAAAAGCATAAAATTTGAGATTAATCTGTATAATTTTGTTCAAAAGCCTATAATTAGCTATTTGAACTCATAAAATTGAAGTTAATAAAATTTGGTTGTCGTTTTGATGCGATTAAACCGTCCATGTCTAAATCGGCTTTATAGAGATTCCGTTCTAATTTTAACCGAGTAAAAAGCTAAAAATTTGAGATTAATCTGTACAATATTGTTCAAAAGCCTATAATTAAATATTTAAACTCATAAAATTTGATTTAATAACATTTGATTGTCGTTTTATTGGGATTAAAACGTGCATGTCTATATGGGCTTTATAGAGATTCCGTTCTAATTTTATCCGAGTAAAAAGCTAAAAATTTGAGGTTAATCTGTATAATTTTGTTCAAAAGCCCATAATCGAGTATTTGAACTCATAAAATTTGATTTAATGACATTGTAGTTGTTATTTTGTTGTGATTAAAACGTGCATGTCGAAATAGGATTTAATAAAATTTGATTTAATAACATTCGAGATTAATCTGTATAATTTTATTCAAAAGCCTATAATTAACTATTTGAACTCATAAAATTTAATTTAATAACATTTGGTTATCATTTTGATGCGATTAAACCGTCCATGTCTAAATCGGCTTTATAGAGATTCCGTTCTAATTTTAACCGAGTAAAAAGCTAAAAATTTGAGATTAATCTGTACAATATTGTTCAAAAGCCTATAATTAAATATTTAAACTCATAAAATTTGATTTAATAAAATTTGATTTAATAAAATTTGGTTGTCTTTTTGTTGGGATTAAAATGTGCATGTCGAAATGGGCTTTATAGAGATTCTGTTCTAATTTTAACCGAGTAAAATTCTGAAAATTTGAGATTAATCTGTATAATTTTATTTAAAAGCTAATAATTAAATATTTGAAATCATAAAATTTGATTTTAATTTTTTTTGTCGCTTTGATGCGATTAAAACGTCCATGTCTAAATGAGCTTTATATAGATTCCATTCGAATTTTAACCGAGTAAAAAGCTGAAAATTTGAGATTAATCTGTATAATTTTGTTCAAAAGCCTATAATTAACTATTTGAACTCATAAAATTTAATTTAATAATATTTGGTTATCGCTTTGATTCGATTAATACGAGCATGTCTTAATGTGCTCTATAGAGACTCCGTTCGAATTTTAACCGAGTAAAAACCTTAAAATTTGAGACTAATCTATCTAATTTTGTTCAAAATCCCATAATTAAATACTTAAACTCATAAAATTTGATTTAATAACATTTGGTTATCATTTTGTTGGGATTAAAACGTGCATGTCTAAATGGGCTTTATAGAGATTCCGTTGTAATTTTAACCGAGTAAAATTCTGAAAATTTGAGATTAATCTGTATAATTTTGTTCCAAAGCTAATAATTAAATATTTGAAATCATAAATTTGATTTTAATAAAGTTTGATTGTCGTTTTGATGCGATTAAAACGTGCATGTCTAAATGGGCCTTATAGAGATTCGATTCGAATTTTAACTGAGTAAAAACCTGAAAATTTGAGATTAATCTGTATAATTTTGTTCAAAAGCCTATAATTAATTATTTGAACTCATAAAATTCAATTTAATAACATTTGGTTGTCGTTTTGATGCGATTAATACGAGTATGTCTAAATGTGCTCTATAGAGAATCCGTTCGAATCTTAACGGAGTACAAAACATAAAATTTGAGATTAATCTTTATAATTTTGTTCAAAAGCCCATAATTAAATATTTAAACCCATAAAATTTGATTTAATAACATTTGATTGTCGTTTTATTGGGATTAAAACGTGCATGTCTATATAGGCTTTATACAGATTCTGTTCTAATTTTAACCGAGTAAAATTCTGAAAATTTGAGATTAATCTGTATAATTTTGTTCAAAAGCTAATAATTAATTATTTGAAATCATAAAATTTGATTTTAATAAAATTCGGTTGTCGTTTTGATGCGATTAAAACGTTCATATCTAAATATGCTTTATAGAGATTCCTTTCGAATTTTAACCTAGTAAGAAGCATAAAATTTGAGATTAATCTGTATAATTTTGTTTAGAAGCCTATAATTAACTATTTGAACTCATAAAATTTAATTTAATAACATATGGTTGTCGTTCTGATGCGATTAATACGAGCATGTCTAAATGTGCTCTATAGTAAATCCGTTCGAATTTTAATCGAGTAAAAACCTTAAAATTTGAGATTAATCTGTATAATTTTGTTCAAAAGCCCATAATTAAATATTTAAACTCATAAAATTTGATTTAATAAGATTTAGTTGTCCTTTTGTTGGGATTAAACCGTGCATGTCTAAATGGGTTTTATAGAGATTCCGTTCGAATTTTAACCGAGTAAACAGCTGAAAATTTGAGATTAATCTGTATAATTTCGTTCAAAAGACCATAACTAAATATTTAAAGTCATAAAATTTGATTTAATAACATTTGGTTGTCATTTTGTTGGGATTAAAACATACATGTATAAATGGGCTTTATAGATATTCCTTTCTAATTTTAACATAGTAAAAAGCAGAAAATTTGAGATTAATCTATATAATTTTGTTCAAAAGCCCATAATTAAATATTTAAACTCATAAAATTTGATTTAATAACATTTGGTGGTCGTTTTGTTGGAATTAAAATGTACATGTCTAAATTGGCTTTATAGAGATTCCGTTCGAATTTTAATCGAGTAAGATTCTGAAAATTTCAGATTAATCTATATAATTTTGTTTAAAAGCTCATAATCAAATATTTGAACTCATAAAATTTGATTTAATAACATTTTGGTTGTCGTTTTGTTGTGATTAAAACGTGCATGTCTAAATAGGCTTTATAGAGAATCAGTTCTAATTTTAACCGAGTAAAGTTCTGAAAATTTGAGATTAATCTGTATAATTTTGTTCAAAAGCTAATAATTAAATATTTTAAATCATAAAATTTGATTTTAATTAAATTTGGTTGTCATTTTGATGCGGTTAAAACATTCATGTATAAATAGGCTTTATAGAGATTCGGTTCGAATTTTAACCGAGTAAAAAGCAGAAAATTTGAGATTAATCTGTATAATTTTGTTCAAAAGCCTATAATTAACTATTTGAACTTATAAAATTTAATTTGATAACATTTGGTTGTCGTTTTGATGTGATTAATACGAGCATGTCTAAATGTGCTCTATAGAGAATCCGTTCGAATTTTAACCATGTAAAAACCTTAAAATTTGAGATTAATAGGTATAATTTAGTTCGAAAACCCATAATTAAATATTTGAACTCATAAAATTTGATTTAATAACATTTGCTTGTCGTTTTGTTGGGATTAAAACGTGTATGTCTAAGTAGGATTTATAGAGATTCCGTTTGAATTTTAACCGAGTAAAATTCAGAAAAATTCATATTAATCTATATAATTTTTTTTAAAAGCTCATAATGAAATATTTGAACTTATAAAATTCGATTTAATAACATTTTGGTTATCGTTTTATTGTAATTAAAACGTGCATGTCTAAATAGGCTTTACAGAGAATCCGTTCTAATTTTGAGTAAAATTCTGAAAATTTGAGATTAATCTGTATTATTTTGTTCAAAAGCTAATAATAAAATATTTGAAATCATAAAATTTGATTTTAATGAAATTTGGTTATCGTTTTGATGCGATTAAAACGTGCATATCTAAATGTGCTTTATAGAGATTCCGTTCGAATTTTAACCTAGTAAGAAGCATAAAATTTGAGATTAATCTGTATAATTTTGTTCAGAAGCCTATAATTAACTATTTGAACTCATAAAATTTAATTTAATAACATATGATTATCGTTCTGATGCGATTAATACGAGTATGTCTAAATGTCCTCTATAGTGAATCCGTTCGAATTATAACCGAGTAAACAGCTGAAAATTTGAGATTAAACTGTATAATTTTGTTCAAACGCCCATAATTAAATATTTAAACTCATAAAATTTGATTTAATAAAATTTAGTTATCATTTTGATACGATTAAAACGTGCATGTCTAAATGGGCTTTATAGAGATTTCGTTCTAATTTTAACCGAGTAAAAAGCTGAAAATTTGAGATTAATCTGTATAATTTTGTTCAAAATCCCATAATCAAGTATTTGAACTCATAAAATTTGATTTAAAAACATTTTAGTTGTCGTTTTGTTGCGATTAAAACGTGCATGTCTAAATGGGCTTTATAGAGAATCCGTTCGAATTTTCACCGAGTAAAAACACTAAAATTTGAGATTAATCTGTATAATTTTGTTCAAAAGCCCATAATTAAATATTTAAGCTCGTAAAATTTGATTTAATAACATTTGGTTGTCGTTTTGTTGGGATTAAAATTTGCATGTCTAAATTGACTTTATAGAGATTCCGTTCGAATTTTAACCGAGTAAGATTCTGAAAATTTCAGATTAATCTATATAATTTTGTTTAAAAGCTCATAATCAAATATTTGAACACATAAAATTTGATTTAATAACATTTTGGTTGTCGTTTTCTTGCGATTAAAACGTGCATATCTAAATAGGCTTTATAAAGAATCAATTCTAATTTTAACCGAGTAAAATTCTGAAAATTTGAGATTAATCTGTATAATTTTGTTCAAAAGTTAATAATTAAATATTTTAAATCATAAAATTTGATTTTAATTAAATTTGGTTTTCGTTTTGATGCGATTAAAACGTGCATGTATAAATAGGCTTTATAGAGATTCGGTTCGAATTTTAACTGAGTAAAAAGCTGAAAATTTGAGATTAATCTGTATAATTTTGTTCCAAAGTCTATAATTAACAATTTGAACTTATAAAATTTAATTTAATAACATTTGGTTGTTGTTTTGATGCGATTAATACGAGCATGTCTAAATGTGCTCTATAGAGAATCCGTTCGAATTTTAACCATGTAAAAACCTTAAAATTTGAGATTAATCTGTATAATTTAGTTCAAAAACCCATAATTAAATATTTGAAATCATAAAATTTGAATTAATAACATTTACTTGTCGTTTTGTTACGATTAAAACGTGCATGTCTAAGTAGGATTTATAGAGATTCCCTTTGAATTCTAACCGAGTAAAATTCTGAAAATTTCAGATAAATCTATATAGTTTCTTTTAAAAGCTCATAATGAAGTATTTGAACTCATAAAATTCGATTTAATAACATTTTGGTTTTCATTTTATTGTGATTAAAACGTGCATATCTAAATAGGCTTTATAGAGAATCCGTTCTAATTTTGAGTAAAATTCTGAAAATTTGAGATTAATCTGTATAATTTTGTTCAAAAGCTAATAATAAAATATTTGAAATCATAAAATTATATTTTAATAAAATATAGTTGTCGTTTTGATGCGATTAAAACGTGCATATCTAAATAGGCTTTATAGAGATTCGGTTTGAATTTTAACCGTATAAAAAGCTGAAAATTTGAGATTAATCTGTACAATTTTGTTCAAAAGCCAATAATTAACTATTTGAACTCATAAAATTTAATTTAATAACGTTTGGTTGTCGTTTTGATGCGATCAATACGAGCATGTCTAAATGTGCTCTATAGTGAATCCGTTCGAATTTTAACCGAGTAAAAACCTTAAAATTTGAGATTGATCTGTATAATTTTGTTCAAAAGCCCATAATTAAATATTTAAAATCATTAAATTTGATTTAATAACATTTGGTTGTTGTTTTATTGGGATTAATAAGTGCATGTCTAAATGGGCTTTATAGAGATTCCGTTTTAATTTTAACAAAATAAAATTCTGAAAATTTGAGATTAATCTATATAATTTTGTTCAAAAGCCTATAATTAACTATTTGAACACATAAAATTTAATTTAGTAATATTTGGTTATCGTTTTGATTCGATTAAAACGAGCATGTCTTAAAGTGCTCTATAGAGAATCCGTTCGAATTTTAACCAAGTAAAAACCTTAAAATTTGAGATTAATATGTATAATTTTGTTCGAAAGCCCATAATTAAATATATAAACTCATAAAATTTGATTTAATAAAATTTGGTTATCTTTTCGATGCGATTAAAATGTGCATGTCTAAATGGTCTTTATAGGGATTCCGTTCTAATTTTATTCGAGTAAAAACCTAAAAATTTGAGATTAATCTGTATAATTTTGTTCAAAAGCCCATAATCTAGTATTTGAACTCATAAATTTTATTTAATATCATTTTAGTTGTTGTTTTGTTGAGATTAAAACGGGCATGTCGAAATGGGCTTTATAGAGATTCCGTTCTAATTTTAACCGAGTAAAAAGTTGAAAATTTGAGATCAATGTGTATAATTTTGTTCAAAAGCCTATAATTAACTATTTGAAATCATAAAATTTAATTTAATAACATTTGGTTGTCGTTTTGATGCGATTAAACCGTGCATGTCTAAATGGTCTTTATAGAGATTCCGTTCGAATTTTAACCGAGTAAACAGCTGAAAATTTGAGATTAATCTGTATAATTTTGTTCAAAAGCCTATATTAAATATTTAAACTCATAAAATTTGATTTAATAACATTTGGTTTTCGTTTTGTTGGGATTAAAATGTGCTTGTCTAAATGGACTTTATAGAGATTCCGTTCTAATTTTAAACGAGTAAAATTCTGAAAATTTGTGATTAATCTGTATAATTTTATTCAAAATCTAATAATTAAATATTTGAAATCATAAAATTTGATTTTAAAAAAATGTGGATGTCGTTTTGATACGATTAAAACATGCATGTCTAAATGGGCTTTATAGAGATTCCGTTCGAATTTTAACCGAGTAAAAACCTAAAAATTTGAGATTAATCTGTATAATTTTTTTCAAAAGCCTATAATTAACTATTTGAACTCATAAAATTTAATTTAATAACATTTGGTTGTCGTTTTGATACGAATAATACGAGCATGTCTAAATATGCTCTATAGAGAATCCGTTCGAATTTTAACCGAGTAAAAACCATAAAATTTAAGATTAATCTGTATAATTCTGTTCAAAAGGCTATAATTAAATATTTAAACTCATAAAATTTGATTTAATATCATTTGGTTGTCGTTTTGTTGGGATTAAAACGTGCATGTCTATATGGGCTTTATAGGGACTCCGTTATAATTTTAACTGTGTAAAATTCTGAAAATTTGAGATTAATTTGTATAATTTTGTTCAAAATCTAATAATTAAATATTTGAAATCATCAATTTGATTTTAATAATGTTTGATTGTCGTTTTGATGCGATTAAAACGTACATGTCTAAATGGGCTTTATAGAGATTCCGTTCGAATTTTAACCGAGTAAAAAGCTAAAAATTGTAGATTAATCTATATAATTTTGTTTAAAAGCTTATAATTAACTATTTGAACTCATAAAATTTAATTTAAGAACATTTTTTTGTCGTTTTGAAGCGATTAATACGAGCATGTCTAAATGTGCTCTATAGAGAATTCATTCGAATTTTAACCGAGTAAAAACCTAAAAATGTGAGATTAATCTGTATAATTTTGTTCAAATACAAATAATTAAAAATTTAAACTCATAAAATTTGATTTAAAAAAATTGGGTTACCGTTTTGATGCGATTAAAACGTACATGTCTAAATTAGCTTTATAGAGATTCCGTTCTAATTTTAACCGATTAAAGAGCTAAAAATTTGAGATTAAACTGTATAATTTTGTTCAAAAGCTAATAATTAAATATTTGAAATTATAAATTTTATTTTAATAAAGTTTGGTTGTCGTTTTGATGCGATTAAAACGTGCATGTCTAAAGAGGCTTTATAGAGATTCCGTTCGAATTTTAACCGAGTAAAAAGCTAAAAATTGTAGATTAATCTGTATAATTTTGTTCAAAAGCCTATAATTAACGATTTGAACTCATAAAATTTAATTTAAGAACATTTGGTTGTCGTTTTGATGCGATTAATACGAACATGTCTAAACGTGCTCTATAGAGAAATCGTTCGAATTTTAACCGAGTAAAAACCTTAAAATTTGAGATTAATCTATATAATTTTGTTTAAAAGCCCATAATTAAATATTTAAACTCATAAAATTTGATTTAATAAAATTGGGTTACCGTTTTGATGCGATTAAAACGTGCATGTCTAAATGAGCTTTATAGAGATTTCGTTCTAATTTTAACCGAGTAAAAAGCTGAAAATTTGAGATTAAACAGTATAATTTTGTTCAAAAGTTAGTAATTAAATATTTGAAATTATAAATTTTATTTTAATAAAGTTTGGTTGTTGTTTTGATGCGATTAAAACGTGCATGTCTAAATGGGCTTTATAGAGATTCCGATCGAATTTTAACCGAGTAAAAAGTTGAAAATTTGAGATTAATCTGTATAATTTTGTTCAAAAGCATATAATTAACTATTTGAAGTCATAAAATTTAATTTAATAATATTTGGTTATCGTTTTGATGCGATTAATACGAGCATGTCTAAACGTGCTCTATAGAGAAATCGTTCGAATTTTAACCGAGTAAAAACCTTAAAATTTGAGATTAATCTATATAATTTTGTTTAAAAGCCCATAATTATATATTTAAACTCATAAAATTTGATTTAATAAAATTGGGTTACCGTTTTGATGCGATTAAAACGTGCATGTCTAAATGAGCTTTATAGAGATTTCGTTCTAATTTTAATCTAGTAAAAAGCTAAAAATTTGAGATTAATCTGTATAATTTTGTTCAAAAGCCCATAATCAAGTATTTGAACTCATAAAATTTGATTTAATAACATTTTAGTTGTTGTTTTGTTGCGATTAAAACGTGCATGTCTAAATGGGCTTCATAGAGTTTCCTTTCAAATTTTAACCGAGTCAAAAGCTAAAAATTTGAGATTAATTAGTATAATTTTGTTCAAAAGCCTACAATTAACTATTTGAACTCATAAAATTTAATTTAATAACAATTGGTTGTCGTTTGGATGCGATTAAACCGTGCATGTCTAAATGGTCTTTATAGAGATTCCGTTCTAATTTTTACCGAGTAAACAGCTGAAAATATGAGATTAATCTGTATAATTTTGTTCAAAAGCCCATAATTAAATATTTAAACTCATAAAATTTGATTTAATAACATTTGGTTGTCATTTTTTTGGGGTTAAAACGTACATGTATAAATGGGCTTTATAGAGATTCCGTTCTAATTTTAACGGAGTAAAATTCTTAAAATTTGAGATTAATATGTATAATTTTGTTCAAAAGCCTATAATTAAATATTTAAACTCATAAAATTTTATTTTAATAAAATTTGATTGTCATTTTGATACAATTAAAACGTGCATGTCTAAATGGGCTCTATAGAGATTCCGTTCGAATTTTAACCAAGTAAAAAGCTGAAAATTTGTGATTAATCTGTATAATTTTGTTCAAAAGTCTATAATTAACTCTTTGAACTCATAAAATTTAATTTAATAACTTTTGGTTGTCGTTTTGATACGATTAATACGAGCATGTCTAAATACATCTTATAGAGAATCCGTTCGAATTTTAACCGAGTAAAAACCTTAAAATTTGAGATTAATCTGTATAATTTTGTTCAAAAGCCTGTAATTAAATATGTAAACTCATAAAATTTGATTTAATAAAATTCTGTTGTCATTTTGTGGGAATTAAAACGTGCATGTCTAAATAGGCTTTATAGAGATTCGGTTCGAATTTTAATCGAGTAAGATTCTGAAAATTTCAGATTAATCTATATAATTTTGTTTAAAATCTCATAATCAAGTATTTGAACTCATAAAATTTGATTTAATAACATTTTGGTTGTCGTTTTGTTGGGTTTAAAACGTGCATGTCTAAATAGACTTTATAGATAATCCGTTCTAATTTTAACCGAGTAAAATTCTGAAAATTTGAGATTAATCTATATAATTTTGTTCAAAAGCTAATAATGAAATATTTGAAATCATAAAATTTGATTTTAATAAAATTTGGTTGTCATTTTGATGCGATTAAAACGTGCATGTATAAATAGGCTTTATAGAGATTCGGTTCGAATTTTAACCGAGTAAAAAGCTGGAAATTTGAGATTAATCTGTATAATTTTGTTCAAAAGCCTATAATTAAATATTTAAACTCATAAAATTTGATTTAATAAAATTGGGTTACCGTTTTGATGCGATTAAAACGTGCATGTCTAAATTAGCTTTATAGAGATTCCGATCTAATTTTAACCGAGTAAAAAGCTGAAAATTTGAGATTAAACTGTATAATTTTGTTCAAAAGCTAATAATTAAATATTTGAAATCATAAATTTTATTTTAATAAAGTTTGGTTGTCGTTTTGATTCAATTAAAACGTGCATGCCTAAATGGGCTTTATAGAGATTCCGTTCGAATTTTAACCGAGTAAAAAGCTGAAAATTTGAGATTAATCTGTATAATTTTGTTCAAAAGCCTATAATTAACTATTTGAACTCATAAAATTTAATTTAATAACAATTGGTTGTCGTTTTGATACGATTAATATGAGCATATCTAAATATGTCCTATAGAGAATCCGTTCGAATTTTAACCGAGTAAAAACCTTAAAATTTGAGATTAATCTGTAGAATTTTGTTCAAAAGCCCGTAATTAAATATGTAAACTCATAAAATTTGATTTAATAAAATTCGGTTGTCGTTTTATGGAGATTAAAACGTGCATGTCTAAATAGGCTTTATAGAGATTCTGTTCGAATTTTAACCGAGTAAGATTCTGAAAATTTCAGATTAATCTATATAATTTTGTTTAAAATCTCATAATAAAATATTTGAACTCATAAAATTTGATTTAATAACATTTTGGTCGTCGTTTTGTTGGTTTTAAAACGTGCATGTCTAAATAGGCTTTATAGATAATCCGTTCTAATTTTAACCGAGTAAAATTCTGAAAATTTGAGATTAATCTGTATAATTTTGTTCAAAAGCTAATAATTAAATATTTTAAATCATAAAATTTGATTTTAATAAAATTTGGTTGTCATTTTGATGCGATTAAAACGTGCATGTATAAATAGGCATTATAGAGATTCGGTTCGAATTTTAACCGAGTAAAAAGCTGGAAATTTGAGATTAATCTGTATAATTTTGTTCAAAACCTATAATTAAATATTTAAACTCATAAAATTTGATTTAATAACATTTGGTTGTCGTTTTGTTGGGATTAAAACGTGCATCTCTAAATGGGTTTTATAGAGATTCCGTTCTAATTTTAACCGAGTAAAAAGCTGAAACTTTGAGATTAATCTGTATAATTTTGTTAAAAAGACTATAATTAACTATTTAAACTCATAAAATTTAATTTAATAACAATTGGTTGTCGTCTTGATGCGATTAAACCGTGCATGTCTAAATGGTCTTTATAGAGATTCCGTTCGAATTTTAACCGAGTAAAAAGCTAAAAATTTGAGATTAATCTGTATAATTTTGTTCAAAAGCCCATAATTAAATATTTAAACTTATAAAATTTGATTTAATAACATTTAGTTGTGGTTTGGTTGGGATTAAAACGTGCATGTCTAAATGGGCTTTATAGAGATTCCGTTCTAATTTTAACAGAGTAAAAAGCTAAAAATTTGAGATTAATCTGTATAATTTTGTTCAAAAGCCTATAATTAACTATTTGAACTCATAAAATATAATTTAATAACATTTGGTTGTCGTTTTGATGTGATTAAACCGTGTATGTCTAAATGGGCTTTATATAGATTCCGTTTGAATTTTAACCGAGTAAACAACTGAAAATTTGAGATTCATTTGTATAATTTTGTTCAAAAGCCCTTAATTAAATATGTAAACCCATAAAATTTGATTTAATAACATTTGATTGTCGTTTTTTTGGGATTAAAACGTGCATGTCTAAATGGGCTTTATAGAGATTTCCTTCTAAATTTTAACCGAGTAAAATTCTCAAAATTTGAGATTAATCTTGATAATTTTGTTCAAAAGCTAATAATTAAATATTTAAACTCATAAAATTTGATTTAATAACATTTGGTTGTTGTTTTGTTGGGATTAAAATTTGCATGTCTAAATGGGCTTGATAGAGATTCCGTTCTAATTTTAACCGAGTAAAAAGCTGAAACTTTGAGATTAATCTGTATAATTTTGTTTAAAAGCCTATAATTAACTATTTGAACTCATAAAATTTAATTTAATAACAATTGGTTGTCGTTTTGATGCGATTAAACCGTGCATGTCTAAATGGTTTTTATAAATATTTCGTTCGAATTTTAACCGAGTAAACAGCCGAAAATTTGGGATTAATCTGTATAATTTTGTTCAAAATCCCATAATTAAATATTTAAACTCATAAAATTTGATTTAATAACATTTAGTCGTCGTTTTGTTTGGAATAAAACGTGCATGTCTAAATGGGCTTTATAGAGATTTTGTTCTAATTTTAACCGAGTAAAAAGCTAAAAATTTGAGATTAATCTGTATAATTTTGTTCAAAAGCCTATAATTAACTATTTGAACTCATAAAATATAATTTAAAAACATTTGGTTGTCGTTTTGATGTGATTAAACCGTGTATCTCTAAAGGGGCTTTATAGAGATTCCGTTCGAATTTTAACCGAGTAAGAAGCTGAAAATTTTAGATTAATCTGTATAATTGAGTTCAAAAGCCCAGACTTAACTATTTGAACTCATAAAATTTAATTTAATAACAATTGGTTGTCGTTTTGATGCGATTAAACCGTGCATGTCTAAATGGTCTTTATAGAGATTCTGTTCGAATTTTAACCGAGTAAAAAGCTAAAAATTTGAGATTAATCTGTATAATTTTGTTCAAAAGCCCATAATTAAATATTTAAACTCATAAAATTTGATTTAATAACATTTAGTTGTGGTTTTGTTGGGATTAAAACGTGCATGTCTAAATATGCTTTATAGAGATTCCGTTCTAATTTTAACAGAGTAAAAAGCTAAAAATTTGAGATTAATCTGTATAATTTTGTTCAAAAGCTAATAATTAACTATTTGAACTCATAAAATATAATTTAATAACATTTGGTTGTCGTTTTGATGTGATTAAACCGTGTATGTCTAAATGGGCTTTATATAGATTCCGTTTGAATTTTAACCGAGTAAACAACTGAAAATTTGAGATTCATTTTTATAATTTTGTTCAAAAGCCCATAATTAAATATGTAAACCCATAAAATTTGATTTAATAACATTTGGTTGTCGTTTTTTTGGGATTAAAACGTGCATGTCTAAATGGGCTTTATAGAGATTTCCTTCTAAATTTTAACCGAGTAAAATTCTAAAAATTTGAGATTAATCTTGATAATTTTGTTCAAAAGCTAATAATTAAATATTTGAAATCATAAAATTTGATTTTAATAAAATTTGGTTGTCGTTTTGATGCGATTAAACCGTGCATGTCTAAATGGTCTTTATAGAGATTCCGTTCAAATTTTAACCGAGTAAACAGTTGAAAATTTGAGATTAATCTGTATAATTTTGTTCAAAAGCCCATAATTAAAAATTTAAACTCATAAAATTTGATTTAATAACATTTGGTTGTCGTTTTGTTGGGATTAAAACCTGCATGTTTAAATTGGCTTTATAGAGATTCCGTTCTAATTTTAACAGAGTAAAAAGCTGAAAATTTGAGATTAATCAGTATAATTTTGTTCAAAAGCCTATAATTAACTATTTGAACTCATAAAATTTAATTTAATAACAATTGGTTGTTGTTTTGATGCGATTAAACCGTGCATGTCTAAATGGTCTTTATAGAGATTCCGTTCGAATTTTAACCGAGTAAACAGCTGAAAATTTGGGATTAATCTGTATAATTTTGTTCAAAAGCCCATAATTAAATATTTAAACTCATAAAATTTGATTTAATAACATTTAGTCGTCGTTTTTTTGGGATTAAAACGTGCATGTCTAAATGGGCTTTATAGAGATTTCGTTCTAATTTTAACCGAGTAAAATTCTAAAAATTTGAGATTAATCTCGATAATTTTGTTCAAAAGCTAATAATTAAATATTTGAAATCATAAAATTTGATTTTAACAAAATTTGGTTGTCGTTTTGATGCAATTAAACCGTGCATGTATAAATGGTCTTTATAGAGATTCCGTTCAAATTTTAACCGAGTAAAAAGCTGAAAATTTGAGATTAATCTGTATAATTGAGTTCAAAAGCCCATAATAAAATATTTAAACTCATAAAATTTGATTTAATAACATTTGGTTGTTGTTTTCTTGGGATTAAAACGTGCATGCCTAAATGGGCTTTATAGAGATTCCGTTCTAATTTTAACCGAGTAAAAAGCTGAAAATTTGAGATTAATCTGTATAATTTTGTTCAAAAGCCTATAATTAACTATTTGAACTCATAAAATTTAATTTAATAACAATTGGTTGTCGTTTTGATGCGATTAAACCGTGCATGTCTAAATGGTCTTTATAGAGATTCCATTCTAATTTTAACCGAGTAAAAATTTGAAAATTTGGGATTAATCTGTATAATTTTGTTCGAAACCCCATAATTAAATATTTAAACTCATAAAATTTGATTTAATAACATTTAGTCGTTGTTTTCTTGGGATTAAAACGTGCATGTCTAAATGGGCTTTATAGAGATTTCGTTCTAAATTTAACCGAGTAAAATTCTAAAAATTTGAGATTAATCTCGATAATTTTGTTCAAAAGCTAATAATTAACTATTTGAACTCATAAAATTTAATTTAATAACAATTGGTTGTCGTTTTGATGCGATTAAACCGTGCATGTCTAAATGGTCTTTATAGAGATTCCATTCCAATTTTAACCGAGTAAAAAGCTGAAAATTTGAGATTAATCTGTATAGTTGAGTTCAAAAGCCCATAATTAAATATTTAAACTCATAAAATTTGATTTAATAACATTTGGTTGTTGTTTTCTTGGGATTAAAACGTGCATGTCTAAATGGGCTTTATAGAGATTCCGTTCTAATTTTAACCGAGTAAAAAGCTGAAAATTTGAGATTAATCTGTATAATTTTGTTCAAAAGCCTATAATTAACTATTTGAACTCATAAAATTTAATTTAATAACAATTGGTTGTCGTTTTGATGCGATTAAACCGTGCATGTCTAAATGGTCTTTATAGAGATTCCGTTCGAATTTTAACCGAGTAAAAAGCTGAAAATTTGGGATTAATCTGTATAATTTTGTTCAAAACCCCATAATTAAATATTTAAACTCATAAAATTTGATTTAATAACATTTAGTCGTCGTTTTTTTGGGATTAAAACGTGCATGTCTAAATGGGCTTTATAGAGATTCCGTTCGAATTTTAACCGAGTAAACAACTGAAACTTTTAGATTTATCTGTATAATTTTGTTCAAAAGCCTATAATTAACTATTTGAACTCATAAAATTTAATTTAATAAGAATTGGTTGTCGTTTTGATGCAATTAAACCGTGCATGTCTAAATGGTTTTTATAGAGATTCCGTTCGAACTTTAACCGAGTAAGCTGCTGAAAATTTGAGATTAATCTGTATAATTTTGTTCAAAAGCCCATAATTAAATTTTTAAACTCATAAAATTTGATTTAATAAGATTTAGTCGTTGTTTTGTTGGGATTAAAAAACGTGCATGTCTAAATGGGCTTTATAGAGATTCCGTTCGAATTTTAACCGAGTAAAAAGCTGAAAATTTGAGATTAATCTGTATAATTGTGTTCAAAAGCCCATAATTAAATATTTAAACTCATAAAATTTGATTTAATAACATTTGGTTGTCGTTTTGTTGGTATTAAAATGTGCATGTCTAAATGGGCTTTATAGAGATTCCGTTCGAATTTTAACCGAGTAAAAAGCTGAAAATTTGAGATTAATCTTGATAATTTTGTTCAAAAGCCTATAATTAACTATTTGAAATCATAAAATTTAATTTAATAATAATTGGTTGTCGTTTTGATGCGATTAAACCGTGCATGTCTAAATGGGCTTTATACAGATTCGGTTCGAATTTTAACCGAGTGAAAATTTGAGATTAATCTATATAATTTTGTTCAAAAGCCCTTAATTAAATATTTAAACTCATAAAATTTGATTTAATAACATTTGGTTGTCATTTTTTTGGGATTAAAACGTGCATGTCTAAATGGGCTTTATAGAGATTCCGTTCTAATTTTAACAGAGTAAAAAGCTAAAAATTTGAGATTAATCTGTATAATTTTGTTCAAAAGCCTATAATTAACTATTTGAACTCATAAAATATAATTTAATAACATTTGGTTGTCGTTTTGATGTGATTAAAATTTGATTTAATAACATTTGGTTGTCATTTTTTTGGGATTAAAACGTGCATGTCTAAATGGGCTTTATAGAGATTTCGTTCTAATTTTAACCGAGTAAAATTCTGAAAATTTGAGATTAATCTCGATAATTTTGTTCAAAAGCTAATAATTAAATATTTGAAATCATAAAATTTGATTTTAATAAAATTTTGTTGTCGTTTTGATGCGATTAAACCGTGCATGTCTAAATGGGCTTTATAGATATTCCGTTCGAATTTTAACCGAGTAAACAGCTGAAAATTTGAGATTAATCTGTATAATTATGTTCAAAAGCACATAATTAAATATTTAAACTCATAAAATTTGATTTAATAACATTTGGTCGTCGTTTTGATGTTATTAAACCGTGTATGTCTAAATGGGCTTTATAGAGATTCCGTTCCAATTTTAACCGAGTAAACAGCTAAAAATTTGGGATTAATCTGTATAATTTTGTTTAAAAGCCTATAATAAAATATTTAAACTCATAAAATTTGATTTAATAACATTTGGTTGTCGTTTTGTTGGGATTAAAACGTGCATGTCTTAATAGGCTTTATAGAGATTCCGTTCAAATTTTAACAGAGTAAAAAGGTAAAAATTTGAGATTAATCTGTATAATTTTGTTCAAAAGCCTATAATTAACTATTTGAACTCATAAAATTTAATTTAATAACATTTGGTTATCGTTTTAATGTGATTAAACCGTGCATGTCTAAATTGGCTTTATAGAGATTTCGTTCAAATTTTAATCGTGTAAACAGCTGAAAATTTGAGTTTAATCTCTATAATTTTGTTCAAAAACCCATAATTAAATATTTAAACTCATAAAATTTGATTTAATAACATTTGATTGTCATTTTGATGTGATTAAACCGTGCATGTCTAAATAGGCTTTATAGATATTCCATTCGAATTTTAACTGAGTAAACAGCTGAAAATTTGAGATTAATCTGTATAATTGTGTTCAAAAGCCCATAATTAAATATTTAAACTCATAAAATTTGATTTAATAACATTTGGTTATCGTTTTGATGTGATTAAATCTTGCATTTCTAAATGGGCTTTATAGAGATTCTGTTCGAATTTTAACCGAGTAAACAACTGAAAATTTGGGATTAATCTGTATAATTTTGTTCAAAAGCCCATAATTAAATATTTAAACTCATAAAATTTGATTTAATAACATTTGGCTGTCGTTTTGTTGGAATTAAAACGTGCATGTCTAAATGTGCTTTATAGAGATTCCGTTCTAATTTTAACCAAGTAAAAAGCTAAAAATTTAAGATTAATCTGTATAATTTTGTTCAAAAGCCTATAATTAACTATTTGAACACATAAAATTTAATTTAATAACATTTGGTTGTCGTTTTGATGTGATTAAACCGTGCATGTCTAAATGGGCTTTATAGAGATTCCGTTCGAACTTTAACCGAGTAAACAGCTGAAAATTTCATATTAATCTATATAATTTTGTTCAAAAGCCCTTAATTAAATATTTAAGTTCATAAAATTTGAGTTCATAACATTTGGTTGTCATTTTTTTGGGATTAAAACGTGCATTTCTAAATGGGCTTTATAGAGATTTCGTTCTAATTTTAACCGAGTAAAATTCTAAAAATTTGAGATTAATCTCGATAATTTTCTTCAAAAGCTAATATAATTAAATATTTAAAATCATAAAATTTGAGTTTAATAAAATTTGGTTGTCGTTTTGATGCGATTAAAACGTGCAATTAAATTTTATGATTTCAAATAGTTAATTATAGGCTTTTGAACAAAATTATACAGATTAATCTCAAATTTTTAGCTTTTTACTCGATTAAAATTAGAACGGGATCTCTATAAAGCCCATTTAGACATGCACGTTTTAATCCCAACAAAACGACCACCAAATGTTATTAAATCAAATTTTATGAGTTTAAATATTTAATTATGGGCTTTTGAACAAAATTATATAGATTAATCTCAAATTTTCTGCTTTTTACTATGTTAAAATTAGAAAGGAATATCTATAAAGCCCATTTATACATGTATGTTTTAATCCCAACAAAATGACAACCAAATGTTATTAAATCAAATTTTATGAGTTTAAATATTTAATTATGGGCTTTTGAACAAAATTATACAGATTAATCTCAAATTTTCAGCTGTTTACTCAGTTAAAATTCTAACGGAATATCTATAAAGACCATTTAGACATTCACGGTTTAATCGCATCAAAACGACAGCCAATTGTTATTAAATTAAATTTTATGAGTTCAAATAGTTAATTATAGGCTTTTGAACAAAATTATACAGATTAATCTCAAATTTTCAGCTTTTTACTCGGTTAAAATTTGAACGGAATCTCTATAAAGCCCATTTACACATGCACGTTTTAATCACATCAAAACGACAACCAAATTTTATTAAAATCAAATTTTATGATTTCAAACATTTAATTATTAGCTTTTGAACAAAATTATACAGATTAATCTCAAATTTTCATCTTTTTACTCGGTTAAAATTAGAACGGAATCTCTATAAAGCCCATTTAGACATGCACGTTTTAATCCCAACAAAACGACAACCAAATGTTATTAAATCAAATTTTATGAGTTTAAATATTTAATTATAGGCTTTTGAACAAAATTATATAGATTAATCTCAAATTTTCAGCTGTTTACTTGGTTAAAATTCGAACAGAATCTCTATAAAGCCCATTTAGACATGCACGGTTTAATCGCATCAAAACGATAACCAATTGTTTTTAAATTAAATTTTATGATTTCAAATAGTTAATTATAGGCTTTTGAACAAAATTATATAGATTAATCTCAAATTTTCAGCTTTTTACTCGGTTAAAATTCGAATGGAATCTCTATAAAGCCCATTTAGACATGCACGTTTTAATCGCATCAAAACGACAACCAAATTTTATTAAAATGAAATTTTATGATTTCAAATATTTAATTATTAGCTTTTGAACAAAATTATACAGATTAATCTCTAATTTTCAGAATTTTACTCCGTTAAAATTAGAACGGAATCTCTATAAAGCCCATTTATACATGTACGTTTTAACCCCAAAAAAATGACAACCAAATGTTATTAAATCAAATTTTATGAGTTTTAATATTTAATTATGGGCTTTTGAACAAAATTATACAGATTAATCTCAAATTTTCAGTTGTTTACTCGGTTAAAATTAGAACGGAATCTCTATAAAGACCATTTAGACATGCATGGTTTAATTGCATCAAAACAACAACCAATTGTTATTAAATTAAATTTTATGAGTTCAAATAGTTAATTATAGGCTTTTGAACAAAATTATACAGATTAATCTCAAATTTTCTGAATTTTACTCGGTTAAAATTAGAACGGAATCTCTATAAAGACCATTTAGACATGCACGGTTTAATCCCATCAAAATGACAATCAATTGTTATTAAATTAAATTTTATGAGTTCAAATAGCTAATTATATGCATTTGAACAAAATTATTCAGATTAATCTCAAATTTTAAGCTTTTTACTCGGTTAAATTCGAATGAAATCTCTATAAATCCCATTTAGACATGCACGTTTTAATCGCATCAAAACGACAACCAAATTTTATTAAAATCAAATTTTATGATTTCAAATATTTAATTATTAGCTTTTGAACAAAATTATACAGATTAATCTCAAATTTTCAGAATTTTACTCAGTTAAAATTAGAACGAAATCTCTAGATACCCCATTTGGACATGCACGTTTTAATCCCAACAAAACGACAACCAAATGTTATTAAATCCAATTTTATGAGTTTAAATATTTAATTATGGGTTTTGAACAAAATTATACAGATTAATATCAAATTTTCAGTTGTTTACTCGGTTAATATTCTAACGGAATATCTATAAAGCCCACTTAGACATACACAGTTTAATCGCATGAAACCGACAACCTAATGTTATTAAATTAAATTTTATGAGTTGAAATAGTTAATTATAGGGTTTTGAACAAATTTATACAGATTAATCTCAAATTTTCAACTTTTTATTCTGTTAAATTCGAACGAATCTCTATAAAGGCCATTTAGACATACACGTTTTAATCGCAACAAAACGACAACTAAAATGTTATTAAATCAAATTTTATGAGTTCAAATACATGATTATGGGCTTTTGAACAAAATTATATAGATTAATCTCAAATTTTCAACTTTTTACTCGGTTAAAATTCGAACGGAATCTCAATAAAGCCCATTTAGACATGCACGTTTTAGTCGCATCAAAATGATAACAAAATTTTATCAAATCAAATTTTATGAGATTAAATATTTAATTATGGGCTTTTGAACAAAATTATACAGATTAATCTCAATTTTAAGGTTTTTACTCGGTTAAAATTCGAACGAATTCTCTATAGAGCATATTTAGACATGGTCGTATTAATCGCATCAAAACGACAAACAAATGTTATTAAATTAAATTCTATGAGTTCAAATATTTAATTACAGGCTTTTGAAAAAAATTATACAGATTAATCTCAAATTTTAAGGTTTTTACTCGGTTAAAATTTGAACGGATTCTCTATAGAGAACATTTAGACATGGTCGTATTAATCGCATCCAAACGACAACCAAATGTTATTAAATTATATTTTATGAGTTCAAATATTTAATTATAGGCTTTTGAACAAAATTATACAGATTAATCTCAAATTTTAATGTTTTTACTCTTTTAAAATTCGAACGGATTCTCTATAGAGTATATTTAGACATGCAAGGTTTAATAGCATCAAAATGACAACTAAAATGTTATTAAGTCAAATTTTATGAGTTCAAATACATGATTATGGGCTTTTGAACAGAATTATATAGATTAATATCAATTTTTAAGGTTTTTACTCGGTTAAAATTCGAACGGACTCTTTATAAAGCCCATTTAGATATGCACGTTTTAGTCGCATCAAAATGATAACCAAATTTTATTAAATCAAATTTTATGAGTTTAAATATTTAATTATGGGCTTTTGAACAAAATTATACAGATTAATCTCAATTTTAAGGTGTTTATTCGGTTAAAATTCGAACGGATTCTCTATAGAGCACATTTAGACATGGTCGTATTAATTGCGTCAAAACGATAACCAAATGTTATTAAATTAAATTTTATGAGTTCAAATATTTAATTATAGGCTTTTGAACAAAATTATACAGATTAATCTCAAATATTCAGTTGTTTACTCGGTTAAAATTCCAACGGAATCTCTATAAAGCCCATTTAGACATGCACGTTTTAATCGCAATAAAAAGACATCTAAAAAGTTATTAAATCAAATTTTATGATTTCAAATATTTGATTATGTGCTTTTGTACAAAATTATATAGATTAATCTCAAATTTATAGCTTTTTACTCGGTTAAAATTAGAACGGAATCTCTATAAAGCTCATTTAGACATGCACATTTTAATCGTATCAAAACGATAACCAAATTTTATTAAATCAAATTTTATGAGTTTAAATATTTAATTATGGGCTTTTGAACAAAATTATACAGATTAATCTCAAATTTTAAGGTTTTTACTCGGTTAAAATTCGAACGAATTCTCTATAGAACATATTTAGACATGCTCGTATTAATCGCTTCAAAACAAAAACCAAATATTATTAAATTAAATTTTATGAGTTCAAATAGTTAATTATAGGCTTTTGAACAAAATTATACAGATTAATCTCAAATTTTCAGTTTTTACTCGGTTAAAATTCAAACGGAATCTCTATAAAGCCCATTTAGACTTTCACGTTTTAATCACATCAAAACGACAATCAAACATTATTAAAATCAAATTTATGATTTCAAATATTTAATTATTAGCTTTTGAACAAAATTATAAGGATTAATCTCAATTTTTAAGGATTTTACTCAATTAAAATTTGAACGAATTCTCTATAGAGCATATTTAGACATGGTCGTATTAATCGCATCAAAACGACAACTAAAATGTTATTAAATTAAATTTTATGAGTTCAAATACTTGATTATGGGCTTTTGAACAAAATTATATAGATTAATCTGAAATTTTCAGCTTTTTACTCGGTTAAAATTCGAACGGAATCTTTATAAAGCCCATTTAGACATGCACGTTTTAGTCGCATCAAAACGATAACTAAATTTTATTAAATCAAATTTTATGAGTTTAAATATTTAATTATGGGCTTTTGAACAAAATTATACAGATTAATCTCAATTTTAAGGTGTTTATTCGGTTAAAATTCGAACGGATTCTCTATACAGCACATTTAGACATGGTCGTATTAATCGCATCAAAACGATAACCAAATGTTATTAAATTAAATTTTATGAGTTCAAATATTTAATTATAGGCTTTTGAACAAAATTATACAGATTAATCTCAAATATTCAGTTGTTTACTCGGTTAAAATTCCAACGGAATCTCTATAAAGCCCATTTAGACATGCACGTTTTAATCGCAATAAAAAGACATCTAAAAAGTTATTAAATCAAATTTTATGATTTCAAATATTTGATTATGTGCTTTTGTACAAAATTATATAGATTAATCTCAAATTTATAGCTTTTTACTCGGTTAAAATTAGAATGGAATCTCTATAAAGCTCATTTAGACATGCACATTTTAATCGTATCAAAACGATAACCAAATTTTATTAAATCAAATTTTATGAGTTTAAATATTTAATTATGTGCTTTTGAACAAAATTATACAGATTAATCTCAAATTTTAAGGTTTTTACTCGGTTAAAATTCGAACGAATTCTCTATAGAACATATTTAGACATGCTCGTATTAATCGCATCAAAACAACAACCAAATGTTATTAAATTAAATTTTATGAGTTCAAATATTTAATTATCGGCTTTTGAAAAAAATTATACATATTAATCTCAAATTTTAAGGTTTTTACTCGGTTAAAATTCGAACGGATTCTCTATAGAGCATATTTAGACATGTACGTTTTAATCGCATTAAAACGACAACTAAAATGTTATTAAAATTAAATTTTATGAGTTCAAGTACTTGATTATGGGCTTTTGAACAAAATTATATAGATTAATCTCAAATTTTCAGCTTTTCACTCCGTTAAAATTCGAACGAAATCTTTATAAAGCCCATTTAGACATGCACGTTTTAGTCGCATCAAAACGATAACCAAATTTTATTAAATCGAATTTTATGAGTTTAAATATTTAATTATGGGCTTTTGAACAAAATTATACAGATTAATCTCAATTTTAAGGTTTTTACTCGGTTAAAATTCGAACGAATTCTCTATAGAGCATATTTAGACATGGTCGTATAAATCGCATCAAAACGACAACCGAATGTTATTAGATTAAATTTTATGAGTTCAAATATTTAATTATAGGCTTTTGAACAAAATTATATAGATTAATCTCAAATTTTCAGCTTTTTACTCGGTTAAAATTCGAACGGAATCTCTATAAAGCCCATTTAGACATGCATGTTTTAGTCGTATCAAAACGATAACCAAATTTTATTAAATCAAATTTTATGAGTTTAAATATTTAATTATGGGCTTTTGAACAAAATTATACATTTGTTCTCAATTTTTAAGGTTTTTACTCGGTTAAAATTCGAACGGAATCTTTATAAAGCCCATTTAGACATGCACGTTTTAGTCGCATCAAAACGATAACCAAATTTTATTAAATAAAATTGCATGAGTTTAAATATTTAATTATGGGATTTTGAACAAAATTATACAGAATAATCTCAATTTTAATGTGTTTATTCGGATAAAATTCGAATGGATTCTCTATAGAGCACATTTAGACATGGTCGTATTAATCGCATCAAAACGACAACCAAATGTTATTAAATTAAATTTTATGAGTTAAAATATTTAATTATAGGCTTTTGAACAAAATTATACAGATTAATCTCAAATTTTAAGGTTTTTACTCGGTTAAAATTCGAACGGATTCTCTATAGAGCATATTTAGACATGCACGTTTTAATCGCATCAAAACGACAACTAAAATGCTATTAGATTAAATTTTATGAGTTCAAATACTTGATTATGGGCTTTTGAACAAAATTATATAGATTAATCTTAAATTTTCAGCTTTTTACTCGGTTAAAATTCGAACGGAATCTTTATAAAGCCCATTTAGACATGCACGTTTTAATCGCATCAAAACGATATCCACATTTTTTTAAAATCAAATTTTATGATTTAAAATATTTAATTATTAGCTTTTGAGTAAAATTATACAGATTAATCTCAAATTTACAGCTGTTTACTCGGTTAAAATTCAAACGGAATCTCTATAAAGCCCATTTAGACATGCACGGGTTAATCGCATCAAAACGACAACTAATTGTTATTAAATTAAATTTTAGGAGTTCAAATAGTTAATTATAGGCTTTTGAACAAAATTATACAGATTAATCTCAAATTTTCAGTTGTTTACTCGGTTAAAATTCCAACGAAATCTCTATAAAGCCCATTTAGACATGCACGTTTTAATCGCAATAAAAAGACATCTAAAAAGTTATTAAATCAAATTTTATGATTTCAAATACTTGATTATGGGCTTTTGTACAAAATTATATAGATTAATCTCAAATTTACAACTTTTTACTCGGTTAAAATTAGAACGGAATCTCTATAAAGCTCATTTAGACATGCACGTTTTAATCGTATCAAAACGATAACCAAATTTTATTAAATCAAATTTTATGAGTTTAAATATTTAATTATGGGCTTTTGAACAAAATTATACAGATTAATCTCAAATTTTAAGGTTTTTACTCGGTTAAAATTCGAACGAATTCTCTATAGAGCATATTTAGACATGCTTTTATTAATCGCTTCAATACAAAAACCAAATATTATTAAATTAAATTTTATGAGTTCAAATAGTTAATTATAGGCTTTTGAACAAAATTATACAGATTAATCTCAAATTTTCAGTTTTTACTCGGTTAAAATTCAAACGGGATCTCTATAAAGCCCATTTAGACTTTCACGTTTTAATCACATCAAAACGACAATCAAACATTATTAAAATCAAATTTATGATTTCAAATATTTAATTATTAGCTTTTGATAAAAATTATAAGGATTAATCTCAATTTTTAAGGATTTTACTCAATTAAAATTTGAACGGATTCTCTATAGAGCATATTTAGACATAGTCGTATTAATCGCATCAAAACGACAACTAAAATATTATTAAATTAAATTTTATGATTTCAAATACTTGATTATGGACTTTTGAACAAAATTATATAGATTAATCTCAAATTTTCAGCTTTTTACTCGGTTAAAATTTGAACGGAATCTTTATAAAGACCATTTAGACATGCACGTTTTAGTCGCATCAAAACGATAACTAAATTTTATCAAATAAAATTTTATGAGTTTAAATATTTAGTTATGGGCTTTTGAACAAAATTATGCAGATTAATCTCAATTTTAAGGTGTTTATTCGGTTAAAATTCGAACGGATTCTCTATAGAGCACATTTAGACATGGTCGTATTAATCGCATCAAAACGATAACCAAATGTTATTAAATTAAATTTTATGAGTTCAAATATTTAATTATAGGCTTTTGAATAAAATTATACAGATTAATCTCAAATTTTAAGGTTTTTACTCGGTTAAAATTTGAACGGATTCTCTATAGAGCATATTTAGACATGTACGGTTTAATCGCATCAAAACGACAACTAAAATATTATTAAAATTAAATTTTATGAGTTCAAATACTTGATTATGGGCTTTTGAATAGAATTATATAGATTAATCTCGAATTTTCAGCTTTTTACTCGGTTAAAATTCGAACATAATCTTTATAAAGACCATTTAGACATGCACGTTTTAGTCGCATCAAAACGATAACCAAATTTTATTAAATCAAATTGCATGAGTTTAAATATTTAATTATGGGCTTTTGAACAAAATTATACAAATTAATCTCAATTTTTAAGGTTTTTACTCGGTTAAAATTCGAACGGATTTTCTATAGAGCATATTTAGACATGGTCGTATTAATCGCATCAAAACGACAACCAAATGTTATTAAATTAAATTTTATGAGTTCAAATATTCAATTATAGGCATTTGAACAAAATTATACAGATTAATTTCAAATTTTCAGCTTTTTGCTCGTTTAAAATTAGAACGAAATCTCTATAGAGCCCATTTAGACATGCACGGTTTAATCGCATCAAAACAACAACCAAATGTTATTAAATTAAATTTTATGAGTTCAAATAGTTAATTATAGGCTTTTGGACAAAATTATACAGATTAATCTCAAATTTTCAGGTTTTTACTCGATTAAAATTCGAACGGATTATCTATAGAGCACATTTAGACATAGTCGTATTAATCGCATCAAAGCGACAACCAAATTTTATTAAATCAAATTTTATGAGTTTAAATATTTAATTATGAGCTTTTGAACAAAATTATACAAATTAATCTCAATTTTTAAGGTTTTTACTCTGTTAAAATTCGAACGGATTCTCTCTAGAGCACATTTAGAGATGGTAGTATTAATCGCATCAAAACGAAAACCAAATGTTATTAAATTAAATTTTATGAGTTCGAATAGTTAATTATAGGCTTTTGAGCAAAATTATACATATTAATCTCAAATTATCAGCTTTTTACTAGATTAAAATTCGAACGGAATCTCTATAAAGCCCATTTAGACATGCACGTTTTAATCGTATCAAAACGACAACCAAATTTTATTAAAATCAAATTTTATGATTTCAAATATTTAATTATAGGCTTTTGAATAAAATTATACATATTAATCTCGAATTTTCAGCTTTTTACTTGGTTAAAATTAGAACAGAATCTTTATAAAGCCCATTTAGAGATGCACGGTTTAATCCCATCAAAAAGGTAACTAAATTTTATTAAATCAAATTTGTTGGTGTCAAATAATTAATTATTAGCTTTTGAAAAAAATTATACAGATTAATCTCAAATTTTCAGAATTTTACTCGGTTAAAATTAGAACGGAATCTCTACAAAGCCTATTTAGACATGCACGTTTTAATCGCATCAAAAGGACAACCAATTATTATTAAATTAAATTTTATGAGTTCAAATAGTTAATTATAGGCTTTTGAACAAAATTATACAGATTAATCTCAAATTTTCAGCTTTTTACTCGATTAAAATTAGAACGAAATCTCTATAGACCCCATTTAGACATGCACGGTTTAATCCCATCAAAAAGATAACCAAATTTTACTAAAATCATATTTTATGATTTCAAATATTTAATTATTAGCTTTTGAACAAAATTATACAGATTAATCTCAAATTTTCAGAATTTTACTTGGTTAAATTTAGAATGGAATCTCTATAGAGCCCATTTAGACATGCATGTTTTAGTCGCATCAAGACGATAACCAAATTTTATTAAATCAAAATTTATGAGTTTAAATATTTAATTATTGGCTTTTGAACAAAATTATACAGATTAATCTCAATTTTTCTGCTTTTTACTCGGTTAAAATTAGAACGGAATCTCTATAGAGACCATTTAGACATGCACGTTTTAATCCCAACAAAACGACAACCAAATCTTATTAAATCAAATTTTATGAGTTAAATATTTAATTATGGGCTTTTGCACAAAATTATACAGATTAATCTCAAATTTTCAGTTTTTTACTCGGTTAAAATTCGAACGGAATCTCTATAAAGACCATTTAGACATGCACGGTTTAATCGCATCAAAAGGACAATCAATTATTATTAAATTAAATTTTATGAGTTCAAATAGTTAATTATAGGCTTTTGAACAAAGTTATACAGATTAATCTCAAATTTTCAGCTTTTTTCTAGGTTAAAATTCGAACAAAATCTCTATAAAGCCCATTTAGACGTACAAGGTTTAATTGCATCAAAACGACAACCAAATGTTATTAAATTAAATTTTATTTGTTCAAATAGTTAATTATAGGCTTTTGAATAAAATTATACAGATTAATCTCAAATTTTCAGCTTTTTACTTGGTAAAAATTAGAATGAAATCTCTATAAAGCCCATTTAGATATGCATGGTTTAATCCCAACAAAACGACAACCAAATGTTATTATATCAAATTTTATGAGTTTAAATATTTAATTATGGGATTTTGAACAAAATTATATAGATTAATCTCAAATTTTCAGCTGTTTACTCAATTAAAATTCGAACGGAATCTCTATAAAAACCATTTAGACATGCACAGTTTAATCGTATCAAAACGACAACCAATTGTTGTTAAATTAAATTTTATGAGTTCAAATAGTTAATTATAGGCTTTTGAACAAAATTATACAGATTAATCCCAAATTTCCAGCTTTTTACTCGGTCAAAATTAGAACGGAATCTCTATAAAGCCCATTTAAACATGCACATTTTAATCCCAACAAAACGACAACCAAATGTTATTAAATCAAATTTTATGAGTTTAAATTTTTAATTATGGGCTTTTGAACAAAATTATACAGATTAATCTCAAATTTTCAGTTGTTTACTCGGTTAAAATTTGAACGGAATCTCTATAAAACCCATTTAGACATGCACTGTTTAATCGCATCAAAACGACAACCAATTGTTATTAAATTAAATTTTATGAGTTCGAATAGTTAATTATAGACTTTTGAACAAAATTATACAGATTAATCTCAAATTTTCAGCTTTTTACTCGGTTAAAATTCGAACCGAATCTCTATAAAGCCCATTTAGACATTCACGTTTTAATCGCATCAAAACGATAACCAAACTTTATTAAAATCAAATTTTATGAGTTCAAATATTTAATTATTAGCTTTTGAACAAAACTATACGGATTAATCTCAAATTTTTAGAATTTTACTCGGTTAAAATTAGAACGGAATCTCTATAAAGCCCACTTAGACATGGACGTTTTAATCCCAACAAAACGATAACCAAATGTTATTAAATAGAATTTTATGAGTTTAAATATTTAATTATGGGCTTTTGAACGAAATTATAAAGATTAATCTCAAATTTTTAGCTGTTTACTCGGTTAAAATTCGAACGGAGTCTCTATAAAACCCATTTAGACATGCACGTTTTAATCCCAACAAAACGACAACCAAATGTTATTAAATCAAATTTTATGAGTTTAAATATTTAATTATGGGCTTTTGAACAAAATTATACAGATTATTCTCAAATTTTTAGCTGTTTACTCGGTTAGAATTCGAACGGAATCTCTATAAAGTCCATTTAGACATTCACGTTTTAATCGCATCAAAACGATAACCAAACTTTATTAAAATCAAATTTTATGAGTTCAAATTTTTAATTATTAGCTTTTGAACAAAATTATACGGATTAATCTCAAATTTTCAGCTTTTTACTCGGTTAAAATTAGAACGGAATCTCTATAAAGCCCATTTAGACATGCACGTTTTAATCCCAACAAAACGACAACCAAATATTATTAAATCAAATTTTATGAGTTTAAATATTTAATTATGGGCTTTTGAACGAAATTATACAGATTAATCTTAAATTTTCAGTTGTTTACTCGGTTAAAATTCGAACGGAATCTCTATAAAACCCATTTAGACATGCACGGTTTAATCCCAACAAAACGACAACCAAATGTTATTAAATCAAATTTTATGAGTTTAAATATTTAATTATGGGCTTTTGAATAAAATTATACAGATTAATCTCAAATTTTCAGTTGTTTACTCGGTTAAAATTCGAACGGAATCTCTATAAAGCCCATTTAGTCATTCACGTTTTAATCGCATCAAAACGATAACCAAACTTTATTAAAATAAAATTTTATGAGTTCAAATATTTAATTATTAGCTTTTGAACAAAATTATACGTATTAATCTCAAATTTTCAGAATTTTCCTCGGTTAAAATTAGAACGGAATCTCTATAAAGCCCATTTAGGCATG